>OX352478.1:9515971-11915971 GCA_947093115.1 Brenthis daphne | reverse complement strand
AAACTAGTGACGCAATAAATTAAATATAATAAATAAATTAAAAAAGAACACTAGTCCTATTTACACGATTTACTCATAATGCATACAAATATGACAAGAAACACCTGTCCCTCTTCCAAATCGATAAGGAGTATAATGAAACCCCGTACAAGGTCTAGATCATAAATATTTAATCAAAATCGATGCACTAGGCCAGCATTGATGATGCGGCAATTGTACTTGCCGCACTCGCATCACTAAAAGTGAACTGTAGCAATATTTAACAGGATATTATTACCTGAGTATCTTTTTTCCTTGAATTTAATTTAGTTTTAAATATTATGGTGTCATTAATTATTGTGGACTACTATAATTATTATGAATGCGTAAATTTGTATGTGTGTATGTTTGTTTCTCCTTCACACTATAGACATATGTATATATGTACATATACATTATATATACCTGGTGTAACATATTTGCTGCTATTGGCACCCTAGGGATACACTCTAGGATAGGGTAAGTTCGTGGTAATTCTTACAATTATATTTTAAAAAATGTATATAGGTATGTAAGTTTACCTGGTCGTCGATATCCGCAAACACATGCGAATGCGAGCGGTAGTGCGGCCGCGGGACGGAGGGCCCGCCCGCGTGAGCCCGCTGCATCACCGCCTGCCGCTACCACGGGTCACTCATTGCGCACGAATACCTGTAATGTTATGTGTTATGTTATCTGTTATGTCCGTCTCAATGGTTAATTTAAATATATAAATACTAGCGATTCAGCCTCGCTTCGCTTGGGTTCGTCCCTAGGTTGATTCCCCATACAAACTTTCATCCCTATTTTCACCCCCTTAAGGGATGATTTCCGAGATAAAAAGTATCCTATGTCCTTCCCCGGGTCTCAACCTATCTTATTAGAAATTTCATCGAAATCGGTTTAGTAGATACAGAAATTACCCCCTACAAGGTCACAAACTTAACTTCTTTATAATATTAGTAAGGATAGTAAAAAAAATTAGGGGAAGTAAAGAAAGTGTGTGACGTTGTAGGGGGTAATCTCTGGATCTACAGAACCAATTTAGATGAAATTTGATAAGAAGATAGTTTGAGACCCTGGGAAGGCCATAGGATACTTTTTATCCCGGAAATCACCCCTAAATGGGGATAAATGTTTGTATTGGGAAGCAAATAAAGGAAGTTTAAAATATAATCAGTCGTTACGCACCTTACGATAAAATATAACAAAACAGTACCAGTATGTAAATTTCGTAATTTACTATGGCCTTTTAACTTAATACACTACGTAAAAATGTTATATTTAAACGTAATGTCTATCTATATATACTGTAGGTACATAATTACTGATTTCATCATTCCACTTAAAATAAAGCCACAATGACTAATACTCTGGTACCATCGCATAATAATAGTAACATATATAATTAATCGGTATAAATAATGAAATATTACACGAATATCTACACATCTATACATATAATAAAATTGTAACTAAGTCGAATCTGTACATTAAATATTTTTTTGGAAAATCTAATTGAAATAGACATTATTATCGATAAAGAATCCGAATCTATAGTTTTTAGAATATTTGTCTGTCTGTCTGTCTGTCTGTCTGTCTGTCTGTCTGTTACCGCATCACGAGAAAACCACTTAACAGATTTTGATGAGATTTGTTACGATGGTAGCTGGTTATCCGGGTCAACATATAGGATACTTTTTATTGTGGGAATATATCTCATCTCAGAAATCTATACTAAACGTTAAAACTTAACTAGGGACGAACCCGAGCGGAGCGAGGGTGAATCGCTAGTTTACTATATACTTATATTTACTATACTTTTTTAGAAAAAAATTGAGAACGTCAAAACAAATTTATTGTGTGTTTAAAATTTAATTCAAAATATATCGAATAATACATTAAAACTTTCGAGTAATAGTACCTACAAAAAAATTTTTTTTAAAAGAAAACGATATCGAATGTGTATAATACAAGACGTGGATGCGATAAACAATAGCATTCCCAAGGAGGGTTGACGTCGGCAGGCAGCCGGTCGTAAAACTTTTGCCAAACCCTATCAGCAGTACAGAAGATGTACTGCGCCGACCACAACTGATTGGGAAATGGGCAGAGAATGATGATTATACGAATATTTACTGACTAGTGGTTCTTTAAAATTTTAGATTTTAGGAAACTTTGTTGTCCTGTCAAGAAGTTTTTGTTATTTTTCATTTAGCTAATAAGTGATTTTTACTGTTATTGCATATTTCAATTTAAATCGAAATTACAACATCCCTATTACAATTACTATTTAACCGATTTAAAAAAAAAACAAAGATAGGATTTTTCAACTATCAAGAAATGAAAAAATCTATTCATTATTTGTATCACCATGTGTCATAAGTAACACCAACCTCAATCTACATAGCATTATTGTTTAATTATTTCGTCCTTTTTAAATTATTGTCCTGATTTCGGTTAATATTTTTTCTATATGAATAAGAAATGATTCTGATAAGTAATTTTACTCCAGGTATAAAGTCATCGAAAATTGCAGATTTTAACAACGTTTAACATTAGTTATTTTTTCATATTCAATTAGAAGTTCCTTTAACCCTTGACGCAAAAACAACGAGGTGTTATAAGTTTGACGTGTCTGTGTGTGTATTGTGTCTGTCTGTCTGTGGCATCATAGCTCCCGAACGGATGAACCGATTTTGATTTTGGTTTTTATGTTTGAAAGGTGAATTAGTCTTGAGTGTTCTTAGCTATGTTTGATGAAAATCGGTCCAAGACGATCGTTTTTTTTTTTTAATTTTTAATTTATCACTTGTAAATCATTTATATTCTTAGATTAAAACATTGTGTGTTATTTTATTGTATCTTACCACAAAATGTAGTAAGCTTAGTAGTTTCGATAGAAGTATAGCTTTGGGAATACTGCTCTATTCAGGTACTATAAGGAAAGAAAATGTATGTCTACACAAAACCAAGGTAGGATGGTGCCAGTGACAATTATGACAGCGAGAACAATAAAATTGTAAGTTTGAATAGAATTTTGAACAATACGCTCTAAAGTTTATAATAATCAAACCCGAGTAAAACATTCTGCTGATAAAGACTCTAAAGGACAATCTAGTTAATATTTAACTGACAAGTGATATGGATAGAATATACCAATACATACTACATATATATTTTTTATATGTGCAGGACAAAAAAATAATAAGTAACATTAAACATGGACATCTTTAATCATCAGTCATAAGATTTAATACCGGTTATTATACGTACTTAAATAATTACAATTTAAAAATAAATCCACACACCATTTTATGTTTCTAGTTAACATATAAATTAAATAAAATTTCTGTTCATCTGCCTTTGCTCTACATATACTTAATAAAATTCTAACTAAACCAAATCTGTACATTAAATATTTTTTGGGAAATCTTATTGAAATAGACATAATTATCGATACAGAGGCCGAATCTATAGTTTTAAGAACTTTTTTGTTTATTTAATGTACAATTCGGCTTATATAATATAAATTAATGTATGTCATATTAATACCAGCCAATTCGTAAATAGTACCAATACTATTTGTCTTACTTTCTTTACATATACTCTTAAATAACCATTATATCTTTAGACCCTAGAAATTGTTTTGCGTAATTTTCCTAATATGCCGTATACCTATTATGTTAATGAAATAACAAAAAAATTAGTCATTTGACGACACGTTTGGCTCAGTTTGTAGTGACGTTACTTGCTGGGGTGGGGTTATGGGTTGTTATCCCGCTGGGGGCATTCATTTGTGTGATGAGCACGAGTGTTTGTACTCCAGTCATGGGTGTTTATATTTATAATATGTATGTATTTAAAGTTACATATGTGTGTAGTGTATCAACTATCTGGTATCCATAACACAAGCCTCGTAGCTTACCATGGAACTAGACGGTGCTGTGTGTTAATGTTCCAACATATTTAAGTATTATAAAAAATACGTATAAGTAGGTACTTGATTAAAATCGAACAAGACAAGTAAGATTTTGTAATTTATTATTAGATACATTTCAAGTTTAAAGGAATAAAATATGGGTTGTTATAGAGAGGAGGGTTGTCACTTGTCAGATGATTATCTTGGTATCGTGCTATCATTACCGACACTGCGACCTAAATAGCGCTATTGCAGAACAAAATTAGTTTCGTTTTGTGATTAATTAAAAAAAAATCTTGTTTAAACCATACAATTTCTTTTTATGTTTTTTTTTTTCAATTACCTATACATATAATAAAACAGTAACTTATCGAAATCGGAACGTGAAATAACTATATTTTTGAAAACGATTACTGTAATAGGTATATTGTAAGAATATAGACCCCAAAACAAATTTTATTAATTTTTTTGTCTGTTTGTCTGTATGTTTGTGTGTCTGTTTGGGTGTGCGCGTTTCACGTAAAAAGTTCATCAACCGATTTTAACTATTTTTTTATCGTGATTTTTTTGACTTATTACTCGGGTCAATATTTAGTATACCTTTTACTACAGGAAAAATCTTTCATTCCAACGGGAAAACAATAGCTGGTGCTGTCGAGTCGTCCGCAATAGCACATGTCTATCTCCTAAGGTACACTCGCAACAACTATTTTTATTTTACAAATCCTCGGGAACCTTATATTTTTTCGAGATAAAAAGTAGCATATGTGTTATTCCAGACCATAATCTATATCTGTGCCAAATTTCATTCAGATCCGATCAGCCGTTCTGGCGTGAAAGAGGAACAAACATTCTACACTCACACACATAACTCACAAACTTTCACATTTATAATATTAATACGGATTAGTATAGATAAAAGACATTGTCGCGACTCACTGTCTGACTTATCAAGGTTCAGCCCAAACCGATTACAATAGACGTTTAAATATTGGAGTATATTGATTTTATACTATAGGCGTCATTTAAGAACAGATTTTTCGAAATTAATCCCCTAAGGTAGTAAAATAGTGGTTGAAAGTTTGTCTGAAACTCTGTCATTTTTAATATGAAATGCACGAAAATTAGTATTAATATTCAATATAAAAAAATATGTGTACCTATATTAGGCTTATTAGGTGACGTTTATATGGGGAAAAATTATTTATGATCCGGATTACATCAAGCTTAATATCATTGCTCTAGTAAATTTGAAATTAGTAAGAATATCTATCTACCTTTAAATCGTACTTAGGACGTGCCCAAGCGAAGCAAGACTAAGTCGCTAGTACTTTATGTTACGCAAAACGTAAGTATAGTAAAGTCGAATAAGTAAAATTAAATTAAATTTTAATACAATATATTATGTACAGCAAATAGAATATTTAATGTATAAATGTTATAAATGTAACAGTTTGTGAGTATGGATGTTTGTTACTCTTTCACCTAAGATGAAATTTAGCACAGAGATAGATTATAGTCTGGAATAACACATAGGCTAATTTTTATCTCGAAAAAATGTACGGTTCCCGTGGGATAGGTTTGTTTTTGTTTTTGTAAAGCCGAACGCCAGCGAAGCGAGGGTGAGCCGCTAATCTATACTTATATTATAAAGAGAAAACGTTGGGAGTTTGTGAATTTGAGTTTGTGACGTTGTAGGGGTAATCTCTGAATCTACTATACCGATTTAGATGAAATTTGGTAAGAAGATAGTTTGAGACCCTGAGAAGGATAAAGGATACTTTTTATCCCAGAAATCATCCCTTAAGAGGATGAAAATGGTGATGAAAGTTTGTATTGAGAAGCATGATAGGGACGAACCCGAGCGAAGCGAAGGTTAGTCGCTAGTATAATATAAAGTTGCTCGAACTGTCTGATGAAAATCGATGCAAACGAAAGCGATAGACCTGAAAGTCTGAAATTTTGGTAGGCTTTACTATATATTTTATACATTATTATTTTTGGCCTAAGACATAAGTAACTTCTAAGTATATTTTTGATATTGATTTTGATTCTTTAGTCTTTGTAGTTGTTACATAGAAAAAATGGCGAAGTCAGCTAATAGTTAATACAACCAAAAATGACAATGCAAGTTATATCTCTTGATAAAAAAAAATGTATCAAGTAACAGAGGTGTAATGTAAAATAAATACATACATATAAATTACTTACATAGTTTATTGCATGGATATAACTATTGCCGAGATAAGTTTGCTATTTTAGTTTAATTCAAAATAGATTTAGCTTGGATCAATAACCTGCGATTAAAAGGATGTTCGTTTTATATTAATGCAAAATAAAACATATATATGTATCATATAGGTAGTATTTTATCAATTGGAAGTTAAATATGAGATTTCATTATAAGTTAATTATATCTTAAATAATGCAATGAAATATACGGAAACCAATTCATAATTCGAAAAAATCCCACACTCGTTTTCAAATTAGTATTTCGTGTTATTAAAATAATATTATACTTTATTAGTACCTTAAACTAGTAGCAAAATAGCCAACCCAGGTTTCGCATGACTACGTTTTGACCCCTAAAAAGTTTTTTTTTATTTTGCCACTACTTTAGGGGTTAGTCAAAAACTTGTTGGGACTCGGGTTAAATTTCAGCCCAGCAACTTAATGGTTATTGTGGTCTGCTTCGACAGACCTACCGTCGGGGCGTCGAACCTGCGACGCCCCATTAAGACGGGGGACGGTTTTGTTGGGTTTTAGTGGGTAGTACTGGCTTTTCGAGCCGGTGAGTCCCACATAACCACCTGTAGCCTGTATTTCTACAGGTGGTATGCGTAAATGCATTTCCCAACATAAAAAAAGCCCGCTATATGCTCAGGCTGTCGCGATTTTTAATATATTATGTAACATAGTATATGTACGCAAATACTTTAAAAAGAAACGGATCAGTTATGGATATACCTAATAGCTATTACTATTCATGAAGTGATGTTTATTTCGCTTCACCAAGCGAGTCACAACGTGTTCGGACATGTCCATTACACGTTAAAGTGACCTTGATAATGTGGATGTACGGTTATGATTCCTCACGAACCTACTAGTTGAATATAACATAGGAGATAACGAACACATATATCATTAGAGTATTAGGGCTGACATAAGATAGAAACATTCACCAAATCTTAATCACCTATACATACAATAACGTATTATAACAAAAATAAAATTTTTATTTATTTATTTTATTAATACAGAATACCCTAAAATAATATAGATAAATTCATTGTTAATTTAAAGTTTTTATAAATAATATTTACCTACTTAGGTGATTGCGTGTTATAAAAACAATAACATAAGTAGGTACAAATAAATATTGGTATGCAATGCAGATACGAGAGCGGAAGACTTATAGTCGAGCCAAAATCCGGGAAACCCGAAACGCGCAGTGCGAACAGATGGCAACCCTGCCTGATCACAGTTCACACAAGCGATTCTGTATTATGTTACCTACCGAGTACCGACCTAGCAAACGACTTAACCAAATTTAAGTGATGCGTTACGAAATTATAATAAACATTAATATTAAGGGCATTAATATTCTTAGCTTAATTACTTAATATGTATGGATACAAGATTATTTGTCATATCATATACCTACATACTTTATAGGTTCAGTTTTGAAATGGACAGATCGACTTTTAAATTTTACAGAGATAAACAATTTTATTGTGGTTGACCTTGAACAATTTTAGATGTCAAATTACAGAGGAGATCTAGTATAGTTAGTAGTTATCCTGCCTGAATGCGTCAGGCAGGGTTTTGTAGCTAGTTTAGTCACTGATTTATAGTGTTTCAGCTTTACCTGCTTGTAATTTTGTTAATTTATTATTCATAAATATTGATTTCTATATAAATTTTACCTACCAATTAGAGCAATTAATATAAATTCCAGATGATTGGTTCTTAATGAATTAGAAAAGACACATAACTTTTGTATATGAAGATAGTTAGCCAAAACAAACAATTATTATTGAAATAAACATTTGTGAATGTAGCTTATTTTTTTCTACTTGAACCCAATCAATGGATTTGAGTAAAACCAATATCACAGACTCACATTATTCTTTATACTAAACTATAAATCTGCCGTGCAATTATATTACTATAATAATATAGATGAATATAATATGGCTCTGAATAATAACATTGATCAATTTGTACAATATGGCCATTGACCGGCACACACATTAATATTATTTGTAAATTTAATGTTGCTTGTGTAAAAAAATGCTAAAGAAAAACTTTTATTTTAAAACCGCATTGAAAATGTGGAAAAAACTATTAGAAATTAAATAGTATATAATAGTAAGAGTTTTCAAAGTTTATTGTGTTCTTTTATTTGATTTGTCTAAAATACATATCTTAAGTAATTACAGGTTTAATTTAAAACTGATACAATCTAACTAAGCAAATAGCATCACACTAAGTTTTTAAAGCATTAGGGATATTCTTATATATATTACAATTATATGTCCTATTCATTTTCTCTTTGTATAAAATTTTGTACATATAAAGTATATAGTTAACATTTTATGAAATGACTGGAAAAAAGCATTAATAGAACATTAGAACAGTAAAATCAATTATCAATTGAATTAGGTCCATTCATTTTACTTTACAAATAAGACTTAAAACAACTATGACTACTTCTAAATGATATTTAAATAAACTTATTTGTTAGTTGTTTACCAAAAGATAGTTGAGTAATTGTAGAGTTTTTAGTAACTATAATAATTTTACTATAAGTATGTATAATAAAATAATTATTTATGATGTGTGGAGTTTATCATAATATGAACAGGTACTTATAACTTAAGAAAACGTAATGTAAAACTTACGGAATCCGATTAGGGTAATTAGTATATTCCATGGGCAGTGCACGAATATTTATAAACATAATGGTGCAACGCTGCTAGTGCATTTATGTAGTGTAATCAGCTGATAAGCGCGATATGGACGCGGGCGACGTACGTAGGCAGGTTGCATACGATAGGCGCATGCTTAGATTCGAACCGAAATCAATTAGCCCGCACTTGTATTACACGGCTCCACGTCGAGTTGGCGCGTGCACCTCTATGCCTATGACTAATGATGGACGTGCCGTGTGTACGGAACCGCCACCACGGCTGCGCCACACGATGCACAAAATCGAATACCATTACTTATTCACTGATGCAAGATTGCTGTCGGGTGCAGCCTACATGCGCAGACAACGTTTTGTTATGCACGCTCCCACCGACTGCTAACTTACCGTCGCTTTCCATTGTGGCGAGCACGACGCACAGTGTAAACAACTAAACCACATAATAAAACAAAATGGAAGTCCGATTCGCCCGCACTGAGATGAGAAATTTTATGAGCGCTCGAACGACACTTCTCCAGTTGTAAAACGTTGTTACTATCCTATTGTAGTATTTTAGCAGCCCCCCACCAATTTATTATCGGCCCTCACTGCACATAAATCTTTCACGATCACAAAGAAATATGTCCACCACGATGCAGAAATACCACGATCAACATAGATAAATAGGGATTTGCACGAATTATCACGTCCACTTAAAAATAATAATCATCGAAGCGTTTGACAATCCGAGACAAAACACCCACACCAAAAAATTCTACATGGCGACTGGCCTGGCCTGGCCCATAATAATTTCCACTCGAACGTATTCCTATTTCGCTCGTTCACCATTCATTTAATTATTTCTCAATACGAGCGAGAGGGACAGAAATATATAAATATTTCCTATGTATGAATAGAATCGGTGTTGTGAAGTGTCCCTCCCCGGCGCTGCCCGAAACCGAGTTGAATGGACCCGAGACGCGCTCAACCATTGGATCGATGACGGTCACGTGACATAAATATGTCGCGCGGCACTTGTGTGCCCGCGAACATTTGAAATTGCGTTATTAGGCGATTGCTATACATGCCTCGGCATTTTCCTATTATTGTTATTAATATGAATAAAGAAGAATATTCACATTAAAATAAAAAAATACATTTGTATGACATATATTTTACACATAACTAATATGAAAAATAAATAATTCATTAATAGTTATTACGTTGTTAAAATTCATATTTAAATATGTTTTTACAATTTAAATGTTTTATGAATATATTAATTGATAGTTCATCTCATCTTTCTTACTCTTAATAATAATTATTCTATTGTTTCCTTTCAATAAATAGGCTAGACATCGCCGCTTCTCGTGTTTTATGATAAGCTCCCGAAATGTCGATTTGCCTAAAAAGTTAAAAGATGTCATAATTAATCAAGCCAAATTACCGCCAGTTATCGATATACTAATATTGTTATCGATATACTATATTCATGAACGAATTAGCGACAATTCGTTCATGACTATAATATACGAATATTGTTTTAGTAGGTATTCTCATTCAAAATTATGCTTCCTCCTTTCAAAATCCTTTAAATTTCTAAGACTCTCCAAAAGCAGCTCCAGAAGCAGAAAGAGCAAAATGTCTTTCATTGTAGTTAAAAAAGATATAGGATTTTTATTTTTTTTATTTTCTCGTGTACCTATATAACATACAAAAATCGTAAATGATTAAACAAACGTATTTTCTTATATTATTGTCATAGAAAACTATTTTTATATAATAAAAATACGTAAATTGTTCAGTGTATATGTATGTATTCAGCCCTTTTTAACGTCCCACTGCTGGGCACGGGCCTCACTTCAATACGAAGGAGATCGGGCTATAGTCCCCCACGCTGGCCAAGTGCGGGTTGGCGGACTTCACGTGTCTTTCGAAAACTTGCTAGGTTCTCTCAGACATGCAGGTTTCCTCACGATCTTTTCCTTCACCGTAAGGCAAGTGGTAATCATGTTGTAAATGATTCGCACATGGAAATATCGGAGGCGCGAGACCCGGGATTTGAACCCGCTTCACTCGTTTCCCAAGCGAGTTCGTTACCAATGGGCTACTACTTCCTATATAATATGTATAGTAGATGTATATGTATAATAGATATAAACTTGTCCATACTTATAAGAAATATTTTAATAATTATGTTAAGTAAAATGTAATTGATTTTAAGTGTTTAAGTAGGTTTTCCACACACACTTAATGAAACAATGTTTATGTATTACTTTAAATCAATTTTATTTCTCTATTAAATAAAACCAAGGCACAAATTACTTTTATGGTTAACATAATTTCTTAATTGTTATTCAATGTTACAGCATTCAGATTTTGTGTTTGGTTATAGCTTTAAAAGTGCTTCTAATTTATATTGATATAAAGGAATTTTAATAAAACAATGCTACTGGTTTTAAATAATTATATTTATTGTGTATGAAAATATATCCTACTTACTTAAAATTAAGTAATGACTATTATACTTAATTTCAATAGGTGAAGCAAGAATTCTAATTTACTAGAATACTGTCAAAATTATAAACATAATAAGTAGAGGAATGACATGAATAACGTGATAGATTTTTAAAATATTTTCCATTATAGTTTAGAATACATTATTTTCTCAGAATAATATGTGCATTGTACAATCAAAAGCTGTATTTATATGCAAAAAAAAAAGTAATATCTATTACTCTATGGAAGCAAGGCTCTTTTGAATTCAATGTTTTGCATTGTATTATGTGCTTAGACATTGTTTAAACAGATCAATGTTTATTAAATTAAAATAATTTTATAAAATATTATATGCCAAGACCAAAAACAGAGACAATGCAGTACATGGTTTTGTTCTCCCAGCGGACTGTGCATGAGCCATCAGTATTGTTATCCCAAAAACAAGAAGAAGCTGTATGTAGACCTGCTCCATTCTTTTGCATTATTGTGCATGTAACTGTAATAAAAATAAAGATGTATTTCATAGTATGTAATGTAAAAATTTAAATTGCTCTTGGTATTACTTATGGAATATTTATTGTAGGTTACACTAAAAGACATAATTTTATGTGTAAAGTATATTATGTCATTACAGAGTTTGACATATAGTAGGGGAGCCCAAGAGGGGATTTTCTGTAGTTACTCGAGCGCGGCAGATTATTAAATTGGACACTTTTCAGGATGTGACTAGCCAACCACACCTTAATCTGACGGTTTCAAGTATTTTTACCTTATCAAAACATTTTTTAAATATTTTAATCGGCTTCCCTAGACGCGCCCCTTTATATAGAAGACTTATATTGTGGTGAAAGTACTCAATAGAGTGCAAGGTAACCTCTTTTATGTTAATCTGCCGCGCTCGAGTAACTACAGAAAATCCCCTCTTGGGCTCCCCTACTAATAGTAAATATGATTAGCAGTTCATTGGTGAAGTACTCTGTACTCAACAGGCACACCTTAAAGCCATTCACAGGAAAATTTAAATGATTAGCAGTTTAAATCAATTGTTATTGATTTAAAATGCTAATCATTTGCATTTTGTATTAATTGTAATTTTCACAAATATATTAAAGTTGTTTAATTTGTGGCATGAAGTTATATTTACTTCTTATCAAATTCTCTGTATAATTATTCAGAGAAAAATGTTTGATATTGTCCCGAAATACGAAGCTTTCAATACCCGTTGTTCTCAGTAAAAAAATTTAAACCCACCTATATATTTATATGGCTTTTGAAGTTTCGTAAGTTGTCCTAAACAAGATTCTACTACAGCAGAAGTCCATTGATTCACTTTATTGTGTTGATATGCTGTGCCTCCGATGGAATTTTCGATTGCTTCTTTAATTATTTTACTCACATCGTCTACAATGAATTGATTCTGAAACACGTCATGTCAAGTAAATAACAATCAATATAAAGTTAGTAAAACAATAGCTTAGTATTTATAGGTACTTCTTCTGTTAAATCGTTACATTCTTTTACTTCCATGATTAAAAGTTATTTATTTCACAGTTGAGTAAGATTCTAGAAATTATAAAAAAAACAATAAAATTTGACGCTATGGCTAACTCTCAAACTATATGACAGTTACTGGAAAAATATTTTCTTAAGTGGCAAACTTTAAACAAAGTTTATCATTTTTTATTAATGTTATTAAGTTTTTTTTATTAATTTTTATTTATTATAATCAAGTAAAATTTTATTAAAAATCGATTTTAAAAATGTATTTTCAATGATCTAAGATATGTATTTTTTTAATGTAGTAATATCTCAATTATAAAACAAACCTAAAAATTTTTGAATTTTAAAAGCTTAACTTCTTCGCATCCTGAAGAATTGCTTCCCAGCAGTAAATTAAAAATGATTAGTAGATACGAGTAAATTCAAAATGATTGAATTAATATAGATTTTAATAATGTATTAGGTAAGTATAATTTCTATTTTATTGTTCCAAAAAAAGTGATAGAATTTACTAAACTGGCAATATATATTCCATTGTTTAGTTTGCAATGTTGATTCCTGGCAATACATATTTAAACTTTCATAATTCATTTTAGGTTGTCATTTATTTCAAGTTGAGGATGAATATTTTCTTAATAAATTGTCATTAATGGCTTCGTCAATGCAAAATAATAGAGTTTCTCCACCAGGCTATTGCGTATGTTGCAGAACGTGCAAGATGTGGTGCTGGAGAGCCTTTAAATGGCTTCCAGTATTAGTAATTGTGTCGGTCGTGACATGGTCTTATTATGCCTACGTTATACAGTTGTGCATTTGTGAGTAACTAAATCAGTTGTAAGTAAATGATATTTAATATATTGAGTAAATTTATTGCTTGAAATTTCAGTCACCATTGAAAGTACAGTGCAACAGTGTATATATCTCGTGCTCTATCACATTTTGCTGATAATGTTTGCATGGTCCTATTGGCGGACAATTTTTGCTGATATCAAACCTATTCCTGACAAGGTAAGAATGGAAATTGAAATAAAACTTAATAGTACATTACACAATATATAATGGTTATCTTATATTTTTACTATACTTGTTTGAGAAAAATACAGCAAAACAATTTTATTAAATTAGTACTATTATTGGTAAATGCATAATATTAAAAAATGCTTTAAATATTTCTTATTACATTTACACATTAATACTACAATTATACTATTATAATATTCAATAGTTATGTATTACTACTTCTTAAATGTTTACCTATTGGTAACTTAACTGAATTATAGGTAATATAATTTAAAGAAATTGTTATAAAATAATAAAATTATTTATAGACTTAATTGTTAAACTATCTGTAGTTTAACCTAAATATCTCAGTCACCTTGCTTGAAAAAAAGCAAAAATAGACACTATTGTATATGAATTATTGTACAAACTTTTTAATTTATAATATGTGTGTGAACATAATAAAAAATGATAAATTAATAAAAATGTTTCATAAAATTTGAACAAATTGTTTTTCCCTACTTTCAGTATAAATTGCCAGAGGCAGAACTGGAAAAGTTGTTAAGTGCAGAAACAGAAGATGCTCAGAGGACAATTTTAGAGAATTTTGCAAAAGATCTCCCAATAGTGACTAGGTATGTAATCAAAAAAGTAATTTACATACTTAATATAAAATTATATAAACATAATATCCTATTTCTTTTTTGCTATTTTAAAATTTAACTTTTAAGATAAGTATGTTGGGACTTTAACACATTGCACCATCTAGTTCCATGGTAAGCTACGAGGCTTGTGTTATGGATACCAGATAGTTGATACATTACACATATATAACTTAACTTTATATACATACATATTATAAATATAAACTCCCATGACTAGAGTACAAACAATCGTGGTCATCACACAAATGCATGTCCCCAGCGGGACTCGAACCCGTGACCACTAGCACAGCAAGTAGGGTTACTACAAAATGAGCCAAACAAAAAATAATGATATTTATTTTTGTATATGAAAGCAGCATTACATCTTGAGCAAAATTATTTTGTGTGATGATATGACCCACACAGTGGGAAGCCCTCAACATGTATAGGTAGAATAAAAGCACTATTAAAATATTTTATATTAACATCATTTCTATAATATATTATTATATAGTTGTAGTTGTGGTTATTGTTATATAATACATTATATTGTTTATAATTTTTATGAAGGTTTTATAACATTTTTCACTATTGTAAGTTTTATATTAAATTTCTTAATCCTAGACTCAAACTTACTATAAGAAAGTACAGCAAGCGTTTCTTTAAGACGGAAAGCAAAAAAGAGATTATAGAAAACTTTGCTAGTACATTAGCAGTTTTAACAAGGTTTGTTTTATTTTCAAAATCATTTTTGCAATGGCAGAACAGTACAGTAATTGTAAAGTATGTGAAGTTAATTACATAATACATGTGTATTAACAAAAATAATTATAAATATTTTTTATATTCCTTAGTAGCTATACTTTCTTAAATTTGTTAAATAAAATATAATTTGAACATAATTTTATAACAGAAGAGGAAATATTAATAAAAATATATGATTTTAATGTGCTTCCTAAACATAGTAATGCCATAACTATGTTACTTTCTAAAGATAACATATACATTACACACATACATAGAACATATTTGGTAAACCACATCATGCGTTGAATTTATAAGTAAAGAATAGAGTTGCACATTAACCTTGTTTTATTTTAGGTCACATAAAATTAGTTATGCCTTTGAAGTTATGAATGGCCACTCATAACAATATTGTAAGGTCAAGGCTGCAAGTTTTTTACATAATTTAAAAAGTTGTTAGTTAATGCAGACTATTATGACTGACTAATTTCTTACTTCAAAACACATCGATATTTGGATATAAAACAAAAATATGATCGAATCATATGTATGGATATGAGAGAAAAAAAAAAACAAAATACAGCTTCCAACTTACTCAAATGAACTAGCAATTGATTAGATCAGAAACGTGAGACTAGGGCACAAACATTCATACAATCTATAAATATTAAATAATATTATAAATGTGAAAGTGTGTTTGTTTGTTTGTCAGTCCTTCTTTCACGTGGAAACAGAGTGACGGATTGGAATATTTTTTGTGTGGAGTTAGTTGGAGGGCTGGAGAGTGACATAAGCTTTTTACTGCGGAAAATTATCTCATTCCCACGGGAAAATACGTTATAATACAACCAAAAAAATATGATCAGAATTACCTGAAACTTGGTATATGTATAGCTCTTCAATGCAATTCAATAAATACGTGTTTTAGCATTTTTCGAAATTCATCCCATTAGGGGGTAAAATAGGGTATAAAAGTTTGTATGAAACCTACCTTTTTAAAGTTTTTTTTGTAGTTTTAGCGCGCCGGTTATGCTAGAAAACAATAAGTAAAAACGGGCAATTGTTGACATTACTACAAAGTTTTTTTTTCCTTTATGTTAAAGCTTAGAACTGCAGTTCGCAGTTTAATCTTTAATTATTTTAATAATTTAATTCAATCACAGTCTATTTATCCAGTCGTCTAATGAAGACGTGCGAGGTGAGATTTCGGTGAGAGATCCGATTTACTTTTATATGAGAATCGAGGAGCGGCTTTAAGGTTGACGGATATAACTATAATATGCCATGAGATGGTTTTACAGAGCATTAACTTTGAAACCGTTCACAATGAAAATTGGTATTTTTTGACAACCCTTGCATTTGATATTTCCATTAAAATCTATGGACTATTGT
Source organism: Brenthis daphne (assembly GCA_947093115.1). NCBI lineage: Eukaryota > Metazoa > Arthropoda > Insecta > Lepidoptera > Nymphalidae > Brenthis > Brenthis daphne. The sequence continues at coordinate 11,899,344 of OX352478.1, read as the reverse complement.
GTGTTAACGTTAGACTTGTTGAATTCAAACAATGGAAACACCGCCAACTTACCAAATCTGGGCTGTTACTGAGAATTTTTTGCCAGAAATACTCATTTACTAAACTTGGCCCGACCAGGGACTCCACTCCAGGACTTCCGAATCTGTGGCCGTACATGCTAGCCACTAAACCAATGAGGCAGCTTTTTTATAAACTTTTTATATGTAATAATAGTCTGCTATTCAGCCCTTTTTAACGTTACACTACTGGGCACGAAAGCCTCCCTTCAATACGAGGGTGATCAAGTCATAGTCCTAGGTTCTCTCAGACATGCAGATTTCCTTACGATGTTTTCCTTCACCGTAGGACAAGTGGTAATCATGTTGGAAAATGATTCGCATATAAAAATATCAGATGTCGAGATCCGTGATTTAAACTTGCTACACTTGGTTTCGAGTTAACCACTGGGCTACCACTGCCACCACCACTACCTACGTATAGTAGTCTGATTAAACAGTGTGAAACATTTTTCAGGACAATGTCAGGTTCGGTCCGCTACTGCAACCGCTGTGTGCTCGTGAAGCCGGACCGGGCACACCACTGCAGCATCTGCTCGAGATGCGTGCTCAAGATGGACCACCACTGCCCTTGGGTCAACAATTGCGTCTGCTACTACAATTACAAGTTCTTCATGCTTTTCCTCGGCTATGCACTCTTCTACTGTCTGTTCATCATGTCGACGTGTCTGCCTTACTTCATTAGATTTTGGAAGGTAGTTCGATTTCGCACTCGACTTTGCATGTTTGATGCATACTGTTATTTGTATTATTATGTTCACATAGTATTTTGTATTATGTTTATGAATTATAAACTTCGCATAATTTACTGCGTTATATTCTATAGTACATACATAAAAACCACTGAGCGAGATTTAATTCTCATTTATTTTAATACTGTTTAACTGTTAAATAGTGTTATTATAACAAAAAGGACTAGATTATTTATTATCACAATCAACTCAAATACTCATAAGATAAATGCGTTCTTATCTCTATACTCGTTATCATCGTCATTTTCACCACTTTCTCATATTTTTACACAATGGCCCTATGCTTACAGATGTTTCTGGAATACAAGCATGCCCACTGCGATTTCTGAACAATGCATCGAGATTATAAACGTAACTCCCATTTCCTAAAGTCGGTTCATATTTGCGCTTAGGGATCGTTTCACGCGATAGTAAATAGAACAGTTGAACAGGTCATCTTTAATAGTGTTGGATTGATTAGATTAGTTCAAAGTACAGAAACATACAAATCAAGGTCTAAGTTTCTCAACCTGACTATATACATTATAAATATACCCCTTTTATATAAAAAAAATATATATCCAAAAACAAATATATACGATCTATGAAAATCTTAATATGATCTTTTAAATAACGGGAAAAAATAATATACTAGCATTAGTCCGCGGCTGTGCTCGCGCTAAAATAATATTTTTTATATATAACGCCTTTTCCCCCTTAGGGTAGTTGAATTCCCAAAAATCCTTATTGATACCTACTATCTATAAGGCATCTCCTGGACCAATTTCAAGTTAGCACTTACTAAGATTTATTTATCTATTGAGTGTTATTTCGCATAGATAATAAATTCAAGTTGAGAACGATTTATTAGCTATGATTACGGCATTGCCAAAATTAAATGTTTCATCCAGTACAAGTAATATAGACATTATCAGATAGTCCGATAACATTGTGTAACCACTCTCATAAGCTTCATAGTATGATTCAACGTTGTGGCATTTCCTTATATATAGTTCCACATTGTTTGAATGGCTCTCGACATCGCAGTGGGAATGTTTTTATTAATTATATCTCGTTAGAATATAGTCGAACACTGTGGAACGTTTTCATCGTTAAATACTCGTATATATGTTTGTGTATTTATAAAATTTTGAATTTAATATGTAACAAGTATTTTCTTACATCAGAATATTATGTATTTTTATTTTTAGAGGTACTATTAAATATTATTGTTTACTTATAGTACACATTTTTTTTTAATTTTAGAGTAGTCTCAATTTCGTATGCCTCTTTAGGAAATTAATCTAAATTTATTTATTGTTATAACGATTTTTTTTTCTACTAATTTCGTTTAATTTTCAAACTTTGACAATGACAATAAAATAATTCGATACTATCAAACTGATCTACTGATGTCAGTCAATAGATCTAGTCTTAGTGCTTATTTGTTTAAACCATCAGTATTTGTTGCACTTTGCAGTCGAGAGCTTTCTTACTCATTTATTTTAATAAGCTTTATTTCTACGATTTTGTATACATATATAAATAATATAATTTAATAATTAAAATATACAGTTTTTCGGATTTTGTAAAGTATAAAGTGTATTTTATACCAATATGATTAACATTCATAATTCTGTATTAATAAAAACTCTTTCGCTAAATCGGTGGTTTAGACAAATAATCAGTGAGACGAGATGATAGTGGATTTCTTTAATGACTACTAGTAAAATCTTCGAGTTTGGATGATTTATTTTAACAGGTCCCAAACATTAAAATTGTTATGAAAGAGCTGTTATTGGGTTTATTAATGTTATAATATATTATTATTGTATACAGGGTGATTTCGGCACGGCGGGCAGTGCCGGGCGCTATCACATAGTGTTTGCTTTCTTCGTAGCACTAATGTTCGCGATCTCGCTCGGCTCGCTCTTTGGCTACCACTGCTACCTCGTCGCTAACAATAGGACTACTTTAGGTATGCTTTGCTTGTCATTGTACTTTTTAGGTGTTTTGATTGTTGTGGAGAGGAAAAGTAACGTGTTAATAGATAATTTGAGTTTTATTCTATTATGTTTTGATTGTTTTGACGACCATATTGATATAAAACTCTCGAAAATTAAAATTAAATCTCGCTTTTCTATCATACTAATTGATATGTATTGATATGTATTAGTAAATTTATTATTTAAGTTTGGGATTTCCTGGAACAAAAATGTGAAAACTGCAAACTAAAAGTTGTTCAAATTAACAAACAAAAAAAAACGAAATATTTGTGCAAACAAAAATATTTTTGGATTCGATTTAAATATCTAATAGAATCATAAGTATGATATATTTACACGTAAGTATCTAAGCGTTACCACATACATGAGTGTATAGAATAAAATAATCGTTTATTTGTATAATTCATGTTAGAAATAGAATGCCTTTATTTATGTTAATTAACAAGGATATTAATTATTATTTATGAAAGTGACTGCAATTATTCTATTTAATTAATGTAAATTATGCAAATGTAATTTTTTTACTGACTTCAAAATGGAGGAAGAATTCATTTTCCTGTTTGTTTTTGTTAAGAGATCACAAAAGTTTATTTTTACAAGTTAAAGAGTGCTTGTATCAATAGTACATATAGTGTACAAGCGCAAGAAGTGAAACCTCTATAGATTATCGGTACTTTTTATGAAATTTAAGTTATGTTATAAATAAGTAGGATACGAGAGATACTAAAAAAATGTTTTTATCGATTTAAAGAGGAAACAATATTTTATTATTCACATAGTACAGATATTAAATTAAAATTTAATTTTCAATTTTCGTGAGAATTTCTTTTTTATAATGTATAAAAAAATATTTCAAGTAAATATTTTTTAACAATATTCATTTGGCAGCAAATCTAGTGTTATTTATAAAAAAATCCGACAAGGTGCGAGTCTGACTTGCACACCGCGGGTTCCTTAGCAGGAAACATTAATATAAGTTTATATTTGCATTTTTTTTGTTATGTGGTGTAAATATAAATGCTTTTGGATTTTTCTTTACTTGTGCTATTAGAAATTGCTTGTCATGATTCTAGGTCAACGAGTTGATACCTCCCGCGTTTCTAAGAAAATGGGTCTTGACAGACAGACAGATAGATAGATAGACAGACAGACAGACGGACAGCGAAGTGATCCTATAAGGGTTCCATTTTTCTTCTGAAATACGTACCCATAAAAAGAGCATATTATTATGTACTAGTATTGCTTGCGGCTCCGCCCGCTTTCAGATGACCAATAACCAAATTCTTAGGTTTTACATATTAGTATAGTCTTACATTGCAGTTTTTGTATGTTTTCTCAGAAATGAGATATTTTCCCGCGGTAAAAAGTATCCTATATGTTGACCCGGATAACTAGTTATCACCATACCAAATTTCATCAAAATCGCTCCAGTTGTTTTTCTATGATGCGGTAACAGACAGACAGACAAAAAATCTAAAAACTATAGATTCGGCCTCTGTATCGATAATAATGTTTATTTCAATAAGATTTTCCAAAAAATATTTAATGTACAGAGAGCTTAGTTACAATTTTATTATATGTATAGATTATAGTATAATTTCAGTTTGTTTTCAGATATGCTGGTATCGTACCGCCGCTCGGGCAGTCCGACCGGTCAGATATTAAAGACTATGCTTAAAACCATGCTTGATGGTAAAATATAATTGCAGTGACTTTCGCACTACTATCACTTATCACGTAAATTCTAGTGTAGCGAAGTATGTAATGAATTATATCTATATACATATGTATGTGTCGGTAAATGTATAAAATATTGATTATTGTATTTAGGCTTGGAATATATGTATAGGCTCTAAATGTATATTTTACAAGTAGGTATTATTAGATGTATAGTTTATTGAACACGTTGTTACGTATTTAAATAAGAATCTGGGCGTAGGCGCTCGTTTAGTAAGTACCAACACAGTACAAGTACTACAAAAATTTACGAGATAATGCTATATGACATAGTGAGCATGAGAGCACATGAAAAAGGCTCTCAGTTTATTTTTGTGAAATTTGCGTTTTTTCTGAAATAACACCTAATAATAGGTAAATTTATAAAGCAAAACCTTATTTAAATATCAACTTTGATCCAAATAGTTATATGAAAATTTATTTCTATTGCTTATAGGGCTACTACTTATCTCGTTTGTTCGACCTAAAAAGGAAAAGGAAACTCACAAGCTATCTATTAATTGTAGATTACAATTTCGTATTAATTAGAAAAATAAAACGTCCTTTCTGAAAATTTCCGTTATTTCGATATCTAGAGACACACCCGAGACAAGCGAGTAATCCCTATTAAAAAACTCCAATAGGATCCCATCAAAACCGACAAAAGCCACATAGAAACCAATAAATATTCATTGGTTTCCATGTGGCTTTCGTCGCTGTTCATGAGATCCCATTGGAGTTTTTTAACAGGGATAGTTTCTAATGTTACATACGTATAATTACAGATTACGCCACGCACCCTTATTAATAAAAAAACAGTTTTATATTTGGTTTATTTTCTCATATTTGACACAATAGAAGCGTTCCGAGCGCCGATGTTCCGTGGCGGTGCCGACAAGAATGGCTTCTCTCTCGGCGCCTTCAACAACTTTAAAGAGGTATTCGGCAACAGCCCCAACCTGTGGATAGTACCTATGTTTACGAGGTAAATTGTCTTTGTTTTTATTTATTAATGTTTAAACGATATCTATATGTTCAAGGTTTTCGTGAATTTCTTGTTCTATTATCATCGAAAGTTGTGATGATAATGTAAAGCTGTGAACGTAAACCGTGAAACGATTTAGGAAAGATACATACATATATATATATATATATATATATATATATATATATATATATGTGTGTGTGTGTGTGTGTATTTCGGATGGAGCATCGATTTTATATTATTTAACATATAGGATGTGCGATATTAACACTAAATTAAAGTAGATATAACCGAATGTGTAAACATGCATGTGTTTCAACTGGAAAGTCGTCGTTACATGTTGGTTTAACACGTGCATGTTGGGAGTGTGGAAAAAGAAGTGAATGACAACCTAACTGTGTTTATAATTCAACATTACAGCTGTTAAATTACAGAATGTACACAACTAACAGAGTTTGTGATAACGGAGTTTAAAATACCCCCCCTTTTTTTAAATACGTTTAAAATTATTATTAATAATATTTATTTATTATTAGATTAGTGCGTTTTCAAGTGTTTTGTTATCTCAGATTTTTATAATAAGTCATAATTGCTATCATTTCACCATCTTGTCGCTATATAGTCACATAACTAGTATTAACTGCATTCGCTATTACGCATTATTAATACATTCACACCGTCTGTACGTATAGTTTTATGTATATATTTATGTACTTGTCATATTATGTAAGATTCCTTTTTATATATATATATATATATATATATATATATATATATATATATATATATAATAGATTGAAAATGGCGCGGGTTTATGTACTCAAATATATAAAAAAAATATGCTAATTAAGCATGTACAGCATGATACTACTAATATCATATTAATTGATATTCAATATGGCGGTATTAACACGGTAATATTACATACAGTATTCCATCTTCATACAAACGGTCGGAAATCGAGTTATACCTACGCGCGTCGCGTTCGGTATACACTCGGTAGACAACCGTGCGGGGCTGCCACATCGTATAATTGGATACGAAAATTGTATAAGGTGGTTATGTTATGTAACCTTTTTAATTTAATACAAAGATAAACATTTTATTCCTCCCGTAACTTCGCTAATGTCAAACATAAAAGTATCGAGACATGCATCGTATGTTTTAAAAATAAAAATTAATAATAAAAATTAAAGTATTTAAAATTAAACTTTTTATCCGAATGCGGATTCTTTATACTATTAAATTTAACAATAAGGCTTTTCGTACGTCTCAGTCGAGGCACAAATATTTTTAAATCTCAAATTTATAGGGGTCACATACCACCCTTATAAATTTGAGATTTTTTAATTAAATCTACTACGTTTTTAATACTACTTTTTTAATAAAAAATATAATATTTGAAATAACAAAATTAGAAAGAAACTCAAGTAGGTAGATGAAATTAAAATATTGGCCGGCGGGCACTCGGGCAGCCCTGTCGCGTGGGTACGTGCCGCTCGGCTGTAGGTAATTATTTCAAGGACAGGCCCGAGTTGGAATACTGTATGCATTACATAACCGTGGTATTAATATTAATAAAAAACGTAAATATAAAACCTATTTTTTGTGCCATCTAATTTGGCTACAACTAAAAAGTCGCTACGTCAAAACAGCTTGACCGATGTCATTAAGATTTTATACTTAGAATCTTTTTAATTTTTTTTTTAATTTTAATCATCAGAGTTTTTTTACATAAAACCAAATAGCACAGTGGCTGTGGATTAATAATTATAACTTTTATTTCTTTATTTTCATTTTTATGGGTGGATGATGCGAGACCACTCCTTTTATTTTAAATAGAGAATCATTGAAATCGGCTCAATATTAATGAAAGTATCGCATAGATAAAAAACCATAGTCATAGACGGACTACCGAATTGAGTTCCTTTTTTGAAATCGGCCAAAACAAAATACAGTAAATTAAAAAAAAAGTGTGGGTAAATATATTCCACGCTACGCTAGCGATTAAAGTTTTTTTTGTATCACATGGTACCTACATGTTAGGGGCTAACAGGTATCAGATTTAAAGTTGTTGAATAATAAATGAATAAGTGAGAGTGTGGGGAAAAATATTCCGCGCCAATGCAAAGGTTGTAAGGTCCACATGTTGCCAGCGCCGGCGACGGGTGCGTATACCCGGCGCGCCGCGAGCACCAGCTGCAGACGTTCGCGCCGCACGACGCGCGCTACCACTCTATGGGCACCACGCGCTCCAGGTCAGACCACGACCCGCCCCCGCACATACCTTGACACCTTCTAGACACGTCTAGAAACTTCCACGGATGCTCATTTGTTTGTACCATGTTCGATCGCTATTTGTTTTTTGTACGGCTTAGTTTTTTCAGTGGTGCTCCGTATAGGAAGGTTCTTTTTTGGTTTTGTATGAAATCGAGCGTTTTGTTATACTTATATTAGATGAAATAGATGTGCACCTTATGCTGAATTTTAATGTAATCGTTTTTTTTTCGCTTTATAAAACCAATAGATACAGTAAATTGTGTAATTTTAATAATCGAAACATTCCAAAGAATAATTATTTCATAATCGAAACGTAGTTTTTATTTTTAATTTTGTCAATTGTCATGTTGGCACTGAAGCACTGTATCTTTACCGAGTTAAACACCATTTTTTTTATAATAATTGTGTAGCCTAAATATTTTTATTTGTGGCATGTATACGATATATTATTAAGTTGGCAATAAATTATTATAAATCTACTATTTAAATACGTTATCCGTAATATAGTAAAAAAATATGTAATTATTATAATCTATCATATTCTTAACATGACAATTGAAATTGGCCGTCAAATTCATGGTTCTTGGCTGTCAGATACTTAAAAGCTTTATAATTTATTTCACAGCTAAATGGTACCATTTAACTTGCCAGAAATGTGCCAAATTTAACAATATACAATTAATTTGAATTTATTTGTAGTTTAGTTCAATTTTAAATACTTATTTATAACCATTTATGTACTCCAATAATTGTTTTCTTTAAATTATAATTATAGCTTATGGCAGATTGTTATTATGCCTCATGATTTTTCTGAATACTTTGTAGATTTGAAATTATATTTGTCAATTGTGATTTAAATTACAACTCTTAGTTGTACTAGCTTTAAAATATATAGGGTACTTTAAGTCGTTTATGTAACATATACATACATGCGTAACGAACTAGTGCTCAAGATATGTGCGGGAGGTTGGTTGAACAGGAATCGAATATGGACGAATTTCTAAAAAATATATTATTATGTATATGCAATTAGCTTTTTAATGCATTTATATTTTGCGAGCTATATACAACACACAAGACTGATAAAGCTATAATGAATTCTGTTCATATTTTGTAAGTATGTTTTGTGCACAATAAACCTGTTTTGTTGTTTATTTTTGTTTCTTTTATTTTTTTATCTTTACGTTTAATGAAGTCACTTAGACACACTATCCATAGACAACTAACTTAGCTCACAAAAATTAATTAGCAAGCAAATGGATACATTTTTTTTCTCTGTTATTTAACCGTCTGTGTGATGTATAAGCAAAATTATATTTTATGTATTGCTCTCAGTTGGCTGCTGCTTTCGCCATTTATATAAAAACAAGTCTTTCAGACAATTTTTGATATGAAACATAGATAGAGTGATCTACGAAAATAAAAATGTTGCCTATTATCAAAATTCAAAATATATCTACATACTTTATTATAAACAGTCAATTTTTTAACATGAATCAATTAATAAAAGCTTTACATTAAACTGCTTTTAACTAGTTTGTTTTGTGTTGTGCGGCCGATTAAGAGCATTAAGTATACCTATTGGCGTTAAACGATGATCAATTATTGTCAAAATTATTTTTACTTCTCTTCTCGTTCTCTCTCAGTCTTCTTTCTTCTCTTTTTATATAACGGTGCTTTTTTTAATATTCTTTATTAATTATGATGAAATAACTTAAGTAAGATACTGTATAATATCTATTGAAAATATTTTTGATTGGCTGTTAGTTGTTAAAATTAAATAAAAGAAGCACCGTGCAATACATTTCCATTCAAAATTTAACACCTTCTCTAACAAATGCCTTATTCAGTATAATGTTATATATACAGAGCAATTTAGAATGAGCTTTTTAATATTTTAGCGTGGAGATGGCACACGAGACTGAGAGATGGAGACTTTGCCCCCGAAGGGGCCGGACCGTCCCGCAAATAGTATAAGGAAAACGCATTTCATAATTATTTATCTTTTAATTCACAATATTTTTACTACAGTATATTTAAATAAAACCATTCGAACGATAACATGCTTTTCATTCATTGGCAGTCACCGAGCCCGAAGAGTTATAAAGTCATTCACTTCTTTTATCGTACTCAGTTGAGATTTGTTTAAAATTAAGATTTGTGTCCTTTTGCATGCTAATTTTATTTAGCTGCGTTCATAGAAGGTAGCTTGTATTAGAGTGTGTGCAACTTTTTTTTTAATCTTTTTCTGATACCATTTATACAAAATAGACCTTTCAATTAATTTGCACGCACTTTAGTACGTTTCGTAAGTAGATGAAAGCACAGATTAGACACTAGCTTGAAATGCCCACATTAATACTCAAAGACCAACTTTCAACATTTACATTTTCATATTTCATTTAAAACACATCCTTTTAGTGCACATTTAAGGCTACATCATAAAAAAAATAATGAAAAAATATATAAGAGATAATAAGAAAAAATATAAAAAAATATACAGACAAAAAATCACGCATAAAATAGTATTTAGTTCTGTTTTATTAAACAATAAACATTTAATATTTTACAACAATTCTAGATATAACATATTCATTGTTTTTACACAAACGACATTATTTTAAATAAATATTTAATTTTTTTTTATTGATATTGAAATTGTAGATTAGGGACTATCTGTATATCCAATTTTACGACATGCCTATACACCGAGAAACCTTAAAAGTATGAATCTTCTTAATTACATGTTCAAAAATTACATACATACCTACATATTATATATTATTTTAATTCCTCCTTTACGTATAGATAATAATTAATATAATACGAACCTGTAATTAACATAAAAAATTAGCTCATTTAAGTTCCTTTAGAATTAAATAAGCCAATGATAAATTTCATTGTAAGTAGATGCTTGCATTTTAGCTGCCTTACTGCGAATATTTAGTGAATTGTACTTTAAGTACATATTATAGTGTGACGTTATCATAATATAAATATGAAAATGTAGCTTTGGAGATGGAATCGTGTACCCGCTGCCGCAGCAAGATGAGGATACCGAGTCGTTGCTAAGTTCTGAGAGGTGGGACCGGTGGGGGGAGCGGGCGCGGCCATTCGACGAACGCGAAAGCTCTTCGTTTGACGAACTATGAGTGTAAACGGCCACGGCTAGTGCAGGTTTAATGCCGATCATCTGTGCTAAATTCTGTTCTCTAAAGCTTCCTCAAACAATGTTGACTTTACTTTAGTATTTTACTGACATATTGACAGTATCACCGATATCCGACTGTATATTAATTAGATTTGTCTCGACTTACCACGACATTGGTAATATATATATATATATATATATATATATATATATATATATATATATATATATGTGTGTGTGTGTGTGTGTATAACAAACTAATGTTTATTCCTTGAGAAGTTAAAAGGGCCGATAAAACTTAAACATCCGTATTTGTTTACAATGACAATTACTGCAATATGTACATTTAATATTAATTGTAAATTTCGTTTAATGAATTACTATATAAAACAAGATTTCTTAATTCAATTAGGTATATTTATAGTTTGACATTTTTGTGTGAATGCTGTTTTTATTTGTATAAAAATCTATTTATACTATTTATGTCTCCCGAATTAGATTTAGACGTAGGATATTATTTTGCCAATGTTTATGATCTCTTTTGTATGTAAAATTCATCTTTGAACTTAAAAATACAAGTACTATGTAGATTTTCATTCTGGCAAGCCTGCATCGTGTATGTGGCCGTAACCGCATTGCCAATATTGGTAGTTATGAAAATAATAGAATAATTGGTGCTGTAGTCGTTGTATAGAAAATGATTTTTAGGTGAATAATATATATGAGATTTATCAAAATTTTGCTAAATGTTACGAAAAGAAGACGGTTAAAGTGTAAATGTTTTTTGACAAAAGAAACAGATAGGTACCTATCCAAATTTTGTTAAAACGAGCTTCTGGTAAGTAGGTAACACCTACATACGTTTTACTCCATAAATTAATTTCATTGCTTTTTAGAGAAATTAATAAGAATTTAATAATACTTATAATTTTTTTGGTAAATACAGTACAATGTGAATTTTATTGCAATGTAAATAATAGCTTAATATTGTACTATAAGACTGTTGCAGAAGTAAGCTCTATCAGCGAGAAAATATTTATGTAAATAATTTTATCATAAATTTATTACATAATATTATTATAAAATATGATGCATTTTTAAGTCTCACAATCTTAATTGTGAAAATAATTATACAGGTGGAACAAATGAACGGGACTCGGTAGAAAAGTACCTTAAATATTGAAGATATCATAAGTTTCATTCAAAGGAAACATTCCTTTTTTTTATTTTATTAATTGCACTTGGATTTGAATATTTTTTATAAAGTTTACTCAAAATGCAAAAAGTCACTATTTTATCGAACAAGATACAATGTTTGTTCGTGAGGTTTTATTATTGATAAATTCAATAAATAGTGACGTTGTACTTTTTTAGCTGGTTCGATTACCGGCTCTGGTAAAGTTTTCTATATTCAAATGCAGTTATAAATATGTTTAAAAATAAGTGAAATTTGATATTTTTTAATGCTTAAGGTACTTTTCTGCCTTGTCCCATTCTTTTGTTCCATTATTATACAGGATAATTATGACGCTATTAATATTAAGCAATTTTACTTGTTTATATTATTGCTTACCATGACAACTAATATATTATGAATAGACATTTTTGAACAAACAAGCTAAATAATTTTACAAACCTTTTTACTTTTATTTGGATTTTTTTCTTAGTAATAATAAGCTATATATAAAACATACCATCTACATGCTCTACTTGTATAATATACTTAGAATAAATTGAAATGTTCGTAAAAAATAAAACTTTTTGCGTATATTTTGCGCTTTTCCGAATTTACACGATTTTGCGAACAAGTATCATGTGAATAGTGTATTTTTGTATTTCCGTAAAGTTTGTTTAAAATTGCTGTAATAGTATCTATAAACTTATGTATCTAATTCTAAGATTTCTCTTATATTGTAATGTTAATATTTATAAATTTCCTACATTTATAATACCTGTACTGTACTGAAACCTTTTTTAATGTACTTAAATTTATATAATCGATATTAATAATTAATGATTTTATTAAAATATTACATTCCGTTAGTCTGCACTGTGACTTAATTTAATGGACATTCAATAACATAACTGCTAGTATTTTTGCTAAAAGAGGTTTGTTGAATTTCAAGTATTTAAAACTTAACTCATAATCCGAATATGACTCACTTTATCTTCACAATTATTTATCAATAAATTAAAATGTATACTGTAAATATAGAACAGCAAAATAAACTCATATTAAAAGACAGTTAAAACGTAAGTGTATTAAGTAACATAATGACACAGGGTGTGCACCCTTTTGTATTTTTTATAAGTGTTGCCAGCACTTTGATATGATTTTTAGTGAAAATTATGAATTAGAATAAAAACTATATTGAATAAACTAAATTAAATGCATAAAACATTTGTTTTATGTAGAGCATTTGTGGCAAGAATGTTAGTTGTATTCCTCCATTGCAACGTCGACACTGGATGGAATAAAAGCTAGCGCTATTGTCACCTTAAAGGCAAGAAGACAAACTATTATATGTGAATTGAGCATTTAAATTTCAATACAAAAAAAATCAATTGAAAAAGGAACAGTCCTTTTTCGTCACCAGAATCACGGTCAAGTTTAAACGTTCGTTAATATATGTTGGGGCATTAACACAGCACCATCTAGTTCCATGGTCTACGGAGGCTTTAGTTATGGATACCAGATAGTTGATACACTACACATATATAATTTTAAATAAATAATATTATAATATTGTAAATATAAACACCCATGATTGAAGTAGAAACATCCGCGCGCATCACACAAATGAATGCCCCCAGCGGGACTTAAACCCGCGACCGTTAGCACAGCAAGTAGGGTCACTATAAACTAAGCCAAAAGTGGCGTCGCTGTCTTAAAACAACAGGCAACGCAATTCTCGCTTATGTACATTCAGCATAGATGATATCGGTATTACAGTTTGCCAGTACGAGGCAATAATTCGAGTTATTTTATCTAAGTTACGTGTATCTTTAAGGAGCAATTTCAATCATTGGATTCCATTCGTTGATATGATACTGTTTAGAAAACAGCCGTGTGTAATGCAACGCCTAGTCAAATCTTGTTACAAAAACGTAGTAGATTTAAATTTTAACAGATTAAGCATCTAAGTATTGTAGAAATTAAGTTTTATATAAAGTATTAAATATACTTTGTTATCACATTGTTATTTTTGATTGAATATTTTTTTTGTTTCGATGTCGTTATTTTGATCAAAATTATAACTTAAATCAATGAGACTAATTATTATGCTAATTACATGAAGTTTCATTTGTAATTTAATTTTTTATTTTTATATGAAGTTTTGATAATGTGAAGGCATTTAAATGTATTGAATTGTTAAGTGTATAAAACATTTGTGATTTAGATATAATAAACGATATTAAATAAAACTTTGTTTAATTTAATTAACAGATATTTATATAATAAAAGAACAGATTATATAAAAAAATGAATTTATTTAATCAAATATGAGATTACAATATTACTTATAATCATCACAGGAATCGATGGGAGTGAATGGACTTATTTTGTAAGATTATAACAAATAACTTCAACTGAATGGAAACACTTACAAATAATCACAGCTGCACAAATAACATTGGTAATACTTCAGTTTAACAAATAAATTATAAAAAAATTAGCAGAAAAAGCTCTCACAAAAATATGACGTCATAGTATTTTGACTCAGTAATTGGTACGATTATTTTGCAATAAAATGCTGTTTTTTTTTAATTTAAATTACATATTAGAAACCGCAAAAAAGTTGGGAACGTCATAACATTCATCTTTTTTTTTTCAATTATTAAAAAAAAATCTTATGCTTAAGACTATAAGCAACAGAGAATTTGAATTGAGAATTAGAATCTGTATAATGATAACTAAATACGAACTAAGACAAAATTAAAATACACATAAAAAATACATTTTAAAGGCTTTTCCACTGATTCCTTCACTGTAAACCGCTCCAGATAGCATAAAAAAAACAGTGAATTTGCGCTTGAGTCTCACTACTTTCATAGACAATTATAAAATACTTCAAATTTAGCTTTAAACGAATCTAGGCAGGGTATCGTATGAGGAGAGACGCACCGGACTGTCATACATACTTTTATAAGACAACGGTTTTAGGATTGACAGTAATAACTGTAACTGACCCTGAAATGGCACTATATCGCTTTAACTTTAAACCTGTTGAATGTGAAACTGAAAACTATTTTATTTTCAAATCTAACAGTTTTAAAGTGTGCAAATCGTATTCTGTTCTAAAAAAAACTAAAAACGATATAACTGGCTAGTAGTATGCGTATATTAGAATTGGATTGTGTTCTAAAAGAAATAATTCAAATAGTCAAGCCGGCCAGCAGCGCCCGCATTTCATCGGCGCGGCAACAGCGCACAAGCGCGGCGGCGTCCCGGCGCGCGCGCGCGTCCCGCTCCAGCGCGCGCGCCATGCGCCGCGCGCGCTCCGTCACGTCCCGCGGCACGCCCGCCAGCCGCGCCGCGTTGAACCCGTACGACTTGGGGCACGCGCCCGCCGACAGCTTGTACAGGAACGTGATCGTCTCCTCCGGCACCTCGTCCGTGTCTGCGCTCGCCTCGTCCGTCTCTACCATGCACGCCTGTGCATATTTCTTACATTATTTTATTTGAATATATATATATATATCGACTAGCATTGCCCGCGCCCCCGCCCGCGTTCACATGACCAAAAACCAAATTCTTAGGTTTTACATATTAGTATATTCTTACATTACAGTTTTTGTATTTTTCTCAGAAATGAGATACTTTCCCGCGGTAAAAAGTATCCTTTATGTTGACCCGGATAACCAGCTATAACCATACCAAATTTCATCAGAATACCTTCACTGGTTCTTGCATGATGCAGTAACAGTCAGACAGACAAAAATTCTAAAAACTATAGATTCGGCCTCTGTATCGTTAATAATGTCTATTTCAATAAGATTTTCCAAAAAATATTTGATGTACAGATTCGACTTAGAATTTTATTATAGGTAAACGAATGGCTTACCTGATGGTACAAATTAACTTAGATTGGCCGCTGTAGCCGAAATCGTCAAGAGGACATTAAGAACTTAACATAAAACACTAGCTACTTATCCTGGATTCGCTCAGTTGCCCTAAGTGCAAAAAAGTAGTCTATATTATGTTACTCAACGTCATACTCTGTGTATCAAACTTTATTCAAATCCGTCCAGCTGTTTATATTGAAAGAGTAACAAGTATATATATCTTTATATATATAATTCTTCTGTGAGTGTGTATGTCACTGAACTTCTCTCAAACGACTGGACCGATTTTGATGAAATTTTTTGTGTGTGTTCAAGGGGATCTGAGAATGGTTTAGATTCACAATTTGAATAATAATTTTCATCAAAATGGTCCAGAATGTTTTAGCTTATTAAAAAAAGTTTGAAATTTTCAAATTAAAGACGTGTAGACAGGACAACGTCTGTCGGGTCAGCTAGTATTATATAAATTAGCTCGTACCATGTGTCCGAGCAGGACGCGCGGGTCGTCGCGGAAGGCGTGCACGAGCGCGTGGTAGTGCGTGGAGAGCAGCGTGCGCGCGCCGCGCGCCGCCAGCGCCGCCGCCACGCCCGCCGCCAGCGCCGTGCCGTCGTACGTAGACGTGCCGCGACCTACGCCACCACACAGCACATATCATGACATATTGGAATAACTATATAATAAAAAAACTATGTTTAAAAAACTGATTTCAAAAATTAAAAAGTATAAAATAACTTAATAAAGATTAAATTTAATATACTAGGAAATCCTAAAGAAAATACTAAAGGAAGGTGTGGGTGCGTGTGTGCGTGCTGTTAGGGGATTATAATCAAAGCATTTAAAAAAAAATATTTTTATTTATTATAATTAATTACAAATTATGGGCAAGTGTCGCCGAACCCGGTTGGAATAGGACTAATTAGCAAAACAAAAGGTGTAACCTTATTAATGTAATTGTGCTAATTATGCAGCGCCCCTTGCAATTTACCTTACATAAATCAGATATAACAGTGCGCGTATGTGTATATGCGTGCGCGTGTGTGTATGTGTGTGTGTGCGAGCACGCACCCAGCTCGTCGAGCAGCACGAGCGCGTGCTTGGTGGCGTGGCGCAGCACGGCGGCGGCCTCCTGCATCTCCAGCAGGAAGGTGGAGCGTGCGGCCAGCACGTCGTCGCGCGCGCCCAGCCGCGTGAACACGCGCGCGCACGCGCTCAGCGCGCACGCCCGCGCCGGCACGTAGCTGCCCTGCACACGGTGCGTCTTACATATATACACGTATGTCATATCTATGGACACTGAACAGAATGTGCCTTTGGAGTTTGTGTGATGCAAAAAATATTCGTTTGTTTATCGCTTTATTTTATTATTGATGTAATAACGACGACTGGAATCACACCGTTTTAGCGTAAGAAGTAAATAAAAAAATATAAAAAAACCAAGGTCATAGCAGATGGCCGCCCAAACAAAAATGTTAGCTATAGTCATGGTCACACAGCAAGGACTGAAATAAAATAATAACAACAATGTAGTGTGTGTAGTATGTACCAGATGCGCGAGCACGGTGAGCAGGCCGAGCTGGCGCATGAGCGTGGACTTGCCGCCCATGTTGGGGCCGGTGAGCAGCAGCAGGCGCGCGCCGCGCAGCCGCACGTCGTTGGGGATGAACTCTGCCTGCGGCATGCACGGGTGGCGACCGCCGATTATATCCACGTACGGCTGGAACACGTACAAACAAAATTAAAATAGACAGTCATGGGAACTGCAGACAGAAATGGAAACTTATAACTTTGGAATTACTGTTTTTTTTTGAAGTGAAAACTTCTATAAGCACGTTTGGATGACAACAACTTTATCGAAAATTTACCCGTTTTATGCAAAATTTCGATAATTGTGCGGCATTTTTTACTATGCCCAGTGGCGGCAGTAAGGTTGAATTCGGCACTGGTCACACGTAGCATGTCGGTGACGCGAACACGTAAGTTTTGACCTTACCCTAGTCTAAAGTATAGGAAGATACTATGATAGTCTCATAAATTTCATAAAACAAAAAATATCTAGCAATAAACTAGACTAACCTCCTGTCCCTTTTCGAAGGTGACTTCAGGCAAGCAAACATCCCCAATCTGTTGCCTCGCAAACTCAGCAAACGAAAGCAGAATGTCCAATGTAGCTATACATTTGACCGCCATCTCCCACTCATTGTAGTTCGTTGAGAACTTCTCGAAAATTCGACGACTTAGATCTTTTAATACATTCGTTTTGTGTTCCTCTGCGGCAATCATTCGAGCGAGGAAATCCTGAAATAAAATATTACAACAGCCAATTATTCTTGTAACTAACACTAACTCAAGCGTTTTTTATCACAAAGTTTTTTTTTCTTTATTAGGTTCATCGACAACTTTATATTTAACAATTACACAAGAAATAACATTAGGAAATCTACACTACTATTATAAAGAGGGAAGATTTTTATTTTTGTATGTTTGTAATGAATAAACTCAAAAACAACTGGATTTGGACCGGATTCGGAGAATTGGATCAATTCAGATGAACTTTGGTAAGAAGATAGTTTAAGACCCTGGGAAGGACATAGGATAGGTTTTATCACGGAAATCATCCCTTAAGGGGTTGAAAATGGGGATAAAAGTTTGTATGGGGAATCAACCTAGGGACGAACCCGGGTGAAGCGAGAGTCAGTCGCTAGTACACATATAAAATACAAAGCCACTTACAGGTAAACACAATATGTATCACTTGAATATAATAGTAAGAAGTAAATATGAAATATATATTTTTTTTCTTTTATGAACAGGACTTTTTGGTTATTACTATCAAGTGTTGTTATAAGCTTTCGTTAGTTCTGGAAACGTCCACTAGGGGAATTTATTATTCACTAATAACCAATTCTTATTAATATTTGTAATATTGACAGTGACTGCAGTTATATTTTATCTAATATGGTAGAAATATTACATTCTTATATCAATCATTATTGATTCAAATATACACTGAATATACCAGGTATATAGAATAAAAAAACGAGACAAGTAAAAAAAATTTTTTTTAAAAGTATTGAACATTAAAGTCACAGGATTCTTTTTTCGTATGTAAATTTGATGACGTTTTAAATAGTTTGAAAAACTGGACTTAATAATTTAAAATTGCTATCTTTGTATTTATTATTAAATATAATAAATTTAAATATAAAATAAATACCAATATCTCTCTATACCTTAGTCTCGTCTGTGGAGTATCTCTTAAACCCTTTCCTTGTCCCTTCCATGTGGTACTGCGGCCCCGCCTTAGCCGCTGCGCTTTGTGGCACTTCTAATTGATACCGCTTCTTATCTGTGCCCACATATGTTATCTGAAATTACAAATATATTATAATAAATAAATATGTCAGGACATTAATTACACACAACACCATCTAGTTCCATGGTAAGCTACGAGGCTTGTGTTATGGACACCAGATAGTTGATACATTATACATATATATAACTTTAAATACATACATATCATAAATATTTTTATTTATTGGTATAATATTATAATTTATTCGTCTGAATTTAAATGATTTAATTAGGGTTCCATCCCTCAAAAGGTAAAAAAAGGAACCCTTATAAGATCACTCTCTTGTCCGACTGTCTGTGTGTCACCACCTATTTTCTCAGGAATGCGTAGACCTAGCAAGTTGAAATTTATACCAGATACTGAGGTCTCTAGTCCCTATTAGGTGTATAAAAATCAAGGTCCTGAGTCAACACGATAAAAAGATAGGGGCAAATTTAAGATTTTCACGAAAACTTGTAAGTACAAAATTTTACCTTAATTTTCATTTTTCTTTTTGGAATTTTACCTTAACTTGTGCTTTAAGAACCTGTTTTTAACCAAAATTGACAATTCTAGGTCAACCGTAAGTACCCTATAGGTTTTGGGTCGAAAACCTATATATGGTAGTTCCCGTTGATCTAGAATCACGACATTTGACACAACTTACAGGAATAAATAAAGGAAAAATTCCAAAAAATAAAAAAAGTTGAATATTAAAGTTAAACAGATTTCCTACAAAGTACGGAACCCTCGGTGGGCGAGTCCGACTCGCACTTATCCGTATTTTTTTGTTTTAGTTTCAACTTATCGCTTCGCTCAGGGGCGTCTCTAGGTACGTTTTAATGTTTTTAAGCGGAAGCCTAATTATTTTTCTAAAATAAAAATAGCCTAACTTACTCCTTATAAAATCAGTTATCTAATAGTGAAAGTGCCATCAAAATCGGTCCAGCCATTTCGGAGATTAGCGAAAAACAAGAAAAAAAAGTAAAGTATATACTTTCATATGCATTTAGCAAAAAGCTGTCATTTTAAGATTACAAACATACACGCATTCAATTTCACTAATCTGTATAGATAATCCTATAATAGTAATTTTTATCTTCAACAATCCTTGTAAAGAAATAAAAATGTTATTATAAAACAATACTAACTATAAATATTGACTGCGACTCTCCTCGCGGTAGTTACGTACCAATATGTAGATTAAAATATTTTATGTCAATAAAGCACAAAACGGTACGACGGTTTCATCACAATACTATAAGCCCCTGTGGCCTAATGGATAAGGCATCGGCCTCCTAAGCCGGGGATTGTGGGTTCGAGTCCCACCAGGGGTACAAAATATAATCACTATTGTCTTTTTATGTATTTCAGGTAATTGTTATTTTTAACTCCATCTTATTTGGATTAAATTTAATGGATAAGCAGTTAGATATAAGAACTATTAAGATATTTAATGTCATATCATTATTGTCACTATAAATCTTATAAATAAAATAATTTAATGTTGTTATATGATTATTGACTTATAAAATAAGATTTTTATACACAATACCTTAAGATAACTCATCCCACAACTAAATTTTGATTATTTACTATTAATTTATACACAAAATAAAATTCTAAGCCGATCCTGTACATTAAATATTCTTGGAAAATCTTATTGAAATAAACATTATTATCGATACAGAGACCGAATCTATAATTTTTAGAATTTTTGTCTGTCTGTCTGTGACCGCATCATGAGAAACCCATTGGACAGATTTTGATGAAATTTGGTATATAATAGTTGGTTATCTGGGTCATCATATAGGAAACTTTTTACTGCAGGAAAATATCTTATCTCCGAGAAATATATACTAAACGTTAAAACGTAACTAGGGAAGAACCCAAGCGGAGCGAGGGTGAGTCGCTAGTAATGTTATAACTCACCCTGCATTTAAAATACTTTTCCTGTTGAGTAAGATAGTTTTTCAACTCTTGTTCTATTTGCTTGATCTCCTCCAATATGGTGTCATACTCCTGGTCCACCCCCGCGCCGGGCAATATACGACCTTCTTTCTCTGCTTCTTGCTGATTGAATGCTTCCTAAGTGTTATGTTATATTAAAGGAATATAAGTAAATATATTTCTAATATACTAAATTAAAAAAAATGTTTAAAATAAAATCACCCAGGTTTAAAAATAGTTGGGTAACAAAAGAACCTAGGAGGCTTCTATTATTATCAAAGACAAAATTACAGACAAAACAAAAGATATAAATATGTTTCTATATTTTTATTTATTTTTTGAAAAAAAAAACGAAATATACTTATTAAAGACGGAAGAGGCATTTAAGATTATATGTTTTCTGCCATGATTCCAGATTCAATGTATATTAACATGCAACTTAAAAAAATATACTAATTTATAATAACCCATATATTACCTTAAAGAATTTTAATGTGTCTCTATAATCGGGGAATCTCCCTTCAGGTCCGAATTGTGTTATAGATCGTAATAAAACTGCTTCTTCATTTGAAAATAGTTCGGATAATTTTAGAACAGACGTAAAACCGTTTAAAACTGATATAAAATCCAGTACTTTACGCTTTGAGTACGTTTTCTCTTCGTAAAATATGGCGCGGGAGTCAGGGTGGTCTTTTGCCTTTTTAGAGTTACCGAGGGCATGTATTCTATAAAAAAAAAGAGTTTGCTCTTATTATATAACAATCATAATCATTATATTATGAATATGATAGAGGCCAAAGCAGAAGTCAAATCTATATAGATAAAATAAAATAAAACTGTCTGTGTTTGTAATGTCAAAATAACAACTTTTTAGCAATACATATGAAACTATAAACGGTATTTATAAGAAAAACACAATTTTTACATTTTTGTGTCTGCCTGTCCATCTGTTTGTTCCGGCTAATCTCGAAAAGGCTGGACTGATTTTGACGGGACTTTCACTTTCAGATAACTGATGTTATAAGATGTTACTTAGGCTACTTTTATTTTAGAAAAAAATATATTAGGATTCAACTCCAAAAATTAAAATGCATCTAGGGATGTACCCGATCGAAGCGAGGGTTAGTCCCTAATATACATATATGTATTATATTGGTTTTTACTTCTGCATGTAGCTAAGTAGTCATCACTTTTATATTTAAATTTACACCTAAACATATTGAAAGCGATATTTTGACAATATTTATAACAATTCTTTATTTTCTAATTCAGGCATTTGATACAAAAAATGTATAAAAATAGTGATAGATATAATTTTATAATACATACTTAGCCAAAAGCCTCTCCAAATCAGGTAAGGTGGCCAATAAGTTCTTCACATCCTGAGACACCTCTTGGTTTTCATACAAAGCTTTGACCGCTTGTTGCCTCTCTTTGATCAACGCGAGATCGCAGCTCGGAGAACACACCCATTGGTATAGTAACCTATAAATAAATTAATGAATGATGTGAAGTTTAACCTTGCTCGAATGCTTCCATAGATGCCTCTCAGTCGCCTATGTGTTAGTCTAGGAAATAATCTATCATTAATTCTCATTAGCGTCCGGAAACCCAGCCGGGCGCAAAGCCAAGACACACAGGGAGGTGGCCTACTTCGGTGGACCGTGTGCCATGCGGGTTGCTCCTAGGTCCCATATAATTCTCAGTGAACTAATTTATATTATTGAATATTATAACAGTGTAATTTAGTGTTAAATAAAAATGTATATTTTAAAAATACTTTTAAATAACAGCTTGTCATTTTTGGTTAACTTCTCTGACAGCAGAGTGGACCGTGGGGCCAACTCTGTGGTTGTGTGGTCTGCCTCGGCAGACAGCCGTGGGGGCGTCGTAGTTGAGTGCGGAAGCGATCCTGCGACATCCCATTAAGGCGAGTGCAATTCCGTTGGGTTTTAGTGAATAATACTGGCTTTTCTAGCCAAAAAAACGGTTTAGTCATTATTTTTAACAGTTACCTGTAAGTATTAACATTTGTACATAATCAAACAACTCACCGTTTCCCCATTGGCGTCGAACAGAAGTTCAGCTTATCATACAAACATCCCTCATCCTGTACAATTCTCAAATTCCTTAACGTTATAGCATCTAATACCATTGTATTGCCTCCCGTCCATCCATTATCGACCATATCCTCTTGTTTTAAAGTGCTATTTAGAACATCGGGTGGAGAATACTCAGAAAACTGGGACATGCCAAGAATTTGTATGTCTAGTAGGCATTTTGTTAAATAAGCAATACATCCACCCAGAGCCTTTATAGTTAAGTGTGAGTTTTTGGCTGGTGTCAGACCTAGTGCGTCGCCTGAAATAAAAAGTACATAAGTATTATTTGAATTATATATTTT
This sequence comes from Brenthis daphne, assembly GCA_947093115.1. NCBI lineage: Eukaryota > Metazoa > Arthropoda > Insecta > Lepidoptera > Nymphalidae > Brenthis > Brenthis daphne. The sequence goes on along the minus strand of OX352478.1, from coordinate 11,875,665 downwards.
ATTAAACTTTATATACCCATATCCATACTAATATTATATATGTGAAAGCATCTCTGTCTGTTGGATTTTCATGCTTAAACCACTGAACAGATTTTGATAAAATCTGGCTAGGATATAGATTGCATTCTGGAGATGAACATACTTTGTTCCCCATCCCAGTTACTACACGAGCGAAGCCAAAAGAAGAAATAGAAGACAAAATAAAACTCATTGGAATTTTGCCTATTTTGATACTAGTGGCGAGTGATTAACAAGGTAGGTAGGTAAGGTGAGCTAAGGGGGTGTAACGCCGTCAACTTTCCAAGTCTAGGCTGTTATCAGTAACGTAATGTTAAAATCTCAGGATTTTATTGATAAAAAAAACTTGGCCTGCTACCTGACGATGTGCATTTTTTATACCTTCATATAAAAACGGTTTAAGTCCTTCCGGCCAGTCCCCATCAGCATTAGTCCTGTAGTACTTCTCAGCTAACAACTTGAGAGTCTTGTCTGGAGCGGACAAAGGGATAGACTCAAGCCTTGCAGAGTGGCAGTGGGTGGATAGCAACTTGCTTGTTCTAGTTGATGTTGTCTTACGCTCGTAGATTATCTGTAATGTATTGTTACCGTCACTGTGTCTCTTTGCCATACACTTATTGAAGTTATACTTCTTTTGGGATGTTTGGAAAAAATTATGAGAGTAAAATTTTTACGATGCGCGCGCACACCGACAGCCAAAAAGCGACATAATGAAGGTAGCTGTTTGTTGCCATGGTAACAATTGTTATTGTCTGACAAATGATATATAATATTATATTTCTTCTTTAAATAATATTCTATAAATATATGATTGTAATATGCCTAATATGCCTTATTTAATTATTTTATTAATTTACTCCTTTTACAGAGAGTTCTGACAAACGGGATGAAATCTTTAGCTATTTTGTTCTGTTACGCCAAAGAAGTATAACTTCTTACGTGCGTACATAAGTACACACACACTTTTTTTTTTGTTTTTTTTTTTCAAACTATTTAGGCAACGCACCCCAATAAAGTAATGGCCAGCTTTCTTTATCTTCAATTAAATCTTTAATGATTTCTCGACAGTAAACACATTTTTATCGGTATATAAACTAGCATATAACACATGGCGGTAATATAGCTTCCAATTAGCACGAAATTTTTCTGAATCGGATCAATGTTTTTAGAAATTTCCTCCTACTTACAACCCAACATACTTTTATCTTTATAATATTACCGTACATGTTTTGAGTACTTACCTTACCTTACTACCATTACTTGTTGTGTCTGATTTCACATATCTTGAATATTTTGTATATGCTCTACTTATAAATATGCTAGCGAATCACCCTCGGTCTGCTTAGGTTCTTCCCTAATTACGTTTTAACGTTTAGTATAGATTTCTTAGAGATGAGATAATTGCCCGCAGTAAAAAGTATCCTATATGTTGACTTGGACAACCAGCTAACGTCATACCAAATTTCATTTAAAACGGTCCAGTGGTTTTCTCGTGATGCGGTCACAGACAGACCGACAGACATAAATTCTAAAAGCTATAGATTCGGCTTCTGTATCGATAATAATGTCTATTTTAATTAAATTTTCCGAAAAATATTTTATATACAGGTTCTACTCAGAATTTTATTATATGTATAGAAGACAAAATAACTCATATATACATATTCATAATATGTAGAATAATGCAAAGAAAATATTTAGTACCAAAGCAGGTGGATAGTGCGCGAGCGTGGTGAGAAGTCTAGAGGAGTGTTTGTCGTCATCAAACTGTCCCATGTGGAAATGCCCTATTGTTGTATCGATAAAGCACACTCCAAACGTGCTGCCGCCATTGTTTTCCTGAAAAATAATTATAAACATGAACAAATAATTTGCATACATTGACTCCTGACATACAGGTTTATTCTAGTTTGGGAGTCAGAGGCTTCAACAGGCTTATGTAACAACAAACAATTGTGTCAATAAAGATTCTATTCTGTTCTTTTCTATACGAAGTTGCTGCATGTTTTGTATAAATATTTATTTTTAATGTTAGTAACGTTAGAATTCTAACTTGAAACTGTAATAACTTTTGTTAAAGTTGAGCGATTATAATAAACAAATAAAGTTTAAATATAACTTTAAAATACGGAGTTTGAATATACATTTATCAAATAAAAAAAGTTAAAATGTTATAAAAATGTCTTTAATTTTGAACGAAAATCCCAGTTAGAACAAAGTTTATTGTCTCACAATTAGTACATATTAATTGTAGTTTTTTTTAAGCACAGTCTACTTTATGACATAAATTTTTTTTTTGTCTATCTGGTACGAAAATAAGGCCTTATCGATACCCTTCCTTTTTTTATTACTCATTTACAGTCCATGAAACTATTTATTTTTAAACATAATCTATGTACAGATGCGAAACTTTCTCTTATTATACATAGAGAATACATATGTCTAATACTTCCAGGGAACCGGCAACCTGCTAGACTACTGGGGTGGAAAGAATAACACAAAATAACACAAGCTCACGTACAATGAGCAAAACTACCTAAGGGGGAAAAAGCCCCGCAAGAAGAAGAAAGATATGTCTAATAGTGCAGAACTCTATGTATATATGTATAGCGTAAAAAAAAATGTTTTTTTTCTTAGCTTTGGGGTAGAATTTAGTAGCCTATAAAAGACAATTTTTTTGGAATAAAAAAATTTTTACTCAACATCTTGAGGTGGCCCACTGATTTATGAAATAATGAATTAATTTTTTTTTTGAATCGATTTTTTTTTCGAGTGATCATCTTTGAAAACATTTAAGAATTGACGAATATAATCTTTTGCTACCTAATTTTCACTGTAATTTTGCAATTGTAAAAAAAGTTGAAAAAATTACATGTAACTTTTTTGGTATTACAGTGAAAGTTGCGTAGAAAATGACTATATTCCTCAATTCTTGAATGTTTTCAAAGTCGATCAGGTGAAAAAAAAAATTTTCATTCAAACCAAAAAATTTAATTTATTTATTAATCTTAAAAATCAGTGGGCTACCTCAAAATATTGAATTTTTTTAAGCTACAAATTCTACCCCCAAGGTAAGAAAAAAAAACTTTTTTTTTTCACTCCACCCTAACTTATAAATAAGGACATACCTCCTCCGCGATGGCCAGCATGTACTCGGCGGCGGCGAGCGCCGCGCCCGCGTCCTGCAGCCCCGGCGCGCGCGCGCCGCGCACGCTCACCTGGCACACCTCGCGCCGCACCACCTTGCTGGACTGACCGCCTGCATACAATAAGAATTTATAACGGGGTTATATTTATCAATTACGCGGGGAAAATGGGGGAGTGGGGTCCAGGAAAAAGTTTTCTTTTTTAAAACGACTGCGCGCCGCAAAGGAGGGTAATGTGTTTATCAGCCTATACATGTATGTATGTATGTGGATTTGTACCTTTGTGGCACTATTTAGACCAAACGCGTTGGCCGATTTTGATAAATGACACGTGGTTTGATTCGTCATGACGGCGCGAATGTGATAGAAAGCATAAAAATTTGTTATAATCAAAATGAGCGATTTTGGACGCCATAATGTGAAAAAGAAAAAAATGAAAATCGACGAACTATGTCAAGTGGAGTATCGTTGAATAGGTATTTAAAAATCATTTTTAGGTTTCTTTCATCATTTTTCATTTTACATAACAGTTTAGGATATATAATGATTTAAAGTTGGCTAACAACCATTCCTGCTAATTTTCCTACTTAAAAAGCTGTAAATAAATAAATTGTATTCAGCCCTTTTAACGTCCCACTGCTGGGCACGGGCCTCCCCTCAATACGAGGGGGATCAGGCCATAATCCACCACGCTGGCCAAGTGCGGGTTGGCGGACTTTTTACTTCACTCTATCTTTTTAATTGTAAATGAAATAATTTTTATTTTGTGGACAAGTAATATTTTGATAGATTCCTTAATAAAATATGAAGAATATATAAAAAATGGGTGCAGGACCGAATTTAAAAACTAGTTTAGAATAAAATGCGTAACTTAATTACATGGTCGGTACATGTCCCATTTATTTAGTGCATTTGACGACCAAGCTTCACTCATCGCTTATGTTTACGTCACCACTTTAAAATTTATAGGATTTATTTTAAAACAGTGATGTGAATACTTTTATCTTTTTTAGGGATCCGCGGCTAAAGAAAGGATTTTTTTCTCTAATTATGCTATCATGTTAGCAAAGTACAGAAAATATTTGATTATCATTTATTGTTTGTTATGGTATTTCAACAGTAATACTGACTGATGGATAGATCATAGACAGACAATAGACATATATTTTACTACAAGGGGGATCAGGCCATACTCCACCACGCCGGCCAAGTGCAGTTGGCGTACCTAATATACATATTACGTCTTTCGAAAACTTGCTAAGTTCTCCCAGACATGCAGGATTACTCACGATGCTTTCCTTCACCGTGAAGACAAGTGGTAATCATATTAAAAATGATTCGCACATGAAAATATCAGAGGTGCAAGACCCGGGATTTGAACCGGCTTCACTCGGTTTCCCAAGCGAGTGCGTTACCACTACTACTACTACTGGGCTACCACTGCCTATATTTTTTTGCCTGCCTATATTTATCAATTACATGAGCTCAAAATGGGGGAGAAGGGTGTAATAAAATGTCATCAAATCTCATTTAAGCTGAGAGGTGCATAATTAAACATTTAATTGTCCGCTTTTACTCACTTTTTTTACACCTCTCTTGCATCATATCTGGAGTTTCAGTTTGTTCCACTCTCACTACTTTATAGCCTTTAGAAATCAAAGTAGTAGCCATGCGAGAGTATGCACTTTCAGGAAAACCTGAATGTGCAAAGTCACCCTGAAATTGTGTTGTACATTAATATTAATCATAAAAAAATATTATAAAAATCGGCAAGTGTAAATCTAACCTTCACACCAAGGGTTCTGTAGATTAAAACAATAAAATATATTGTTTTAACTTTTAACTTACCAACTATGTTAAAAGTGAAATAATATATTAACCCATATATGTATGATATTTATTTTATTGACTACGACATAAATAAGTTGGTATTTCACAATATTAGTAATATCAGACATAATACTAAGTTGTAAACTGAAACTGTCAACACATGAAATAGAAAATATCCCATATCTCAAAAAATACTCAACATATGTTTTTTTAAATAATTTTCATTCTGAGTTTTTTGGAAGCTCAATTATCTCAATTTGTTTTTTTTTTTAGAATTTTGCAACTCATACTTCCTCAAGTGTGTGGAAAAGTCAATTGTGAAATACATCTATCTGCATTTTAAAGACCTATTCAGAGAAACTTGTCACATTTATATTGACCTAAAATTTTACGCCACCCTACTGTTTTACAGTTTGGAATTTAGCTATAGAATTGTCTAGTGGTTAAAATGCACCGTGAGTTTTTAATGAAAATAGCTGTGAAATATGCCATTTTAGCTATTAGGCTATGGAATCCTAAAAATAAAAATCCCTGTTTTGAAAAAAAAACATCACTGTGTAAATAAAGAACTTGTACCTTCATATAAGAAAAGCCAAGTTCATTAACACCAACTGATGCATCCATATGATATAACTCATAGAACTTGCCCACTTTGAAAAATAGCACACAGTCAAAGTGTTGAGATTTTATTTCCCACCATTGTTTATGACCCTGCAAAGATAACATTATAACTTTTATTGTGACATAAATATGTAAAATGTAAAAGTAGAAAAATTATATTTGTAGTTATAGTCTATTTGGAATTGCTTTTGTAGTCAATAACATGCAGCACTGCCAATTAGCGAGTAAATTACCCGAAAAGTGGGTAATTTTAGGCGACTTTTATGGCGGGTAAGTTTGACGGGTATTTGCATTGAGCAGGGTCAAAGCAGGTATTTTAGTTCAACTGATTAATTTGATATTTTAAGTTTTTTTGTTTGATTTAATAATTTAAAGCAGTTTTATTGAGAATTGATCACAATGACTTTTTCTTCTAACATTAGTACATTCTTTTATTCTAAATAAAACATGAATTACTTAAAAAAATACTATTTTCAGGTATTCTGCTCATGGTTGGCGCTGGTGCAATAAACCGGGTATTTTGAGGCTTACCCAACCAATAATGGTTGGGTAAATTAACTACTGTTATCTGGTAGCCCTGATAACATGATAGGTAAAATTTGAATTGTTTTGGATAATTTGGGATTTTTCAAACTGAATACAAAAATTAAAATAAGTAATTTAGGTATATATAAATAATTGTATGTATATTTATATGTCCTTAATATCTGGGTATCCAATTAGGTAAACAATATTTACTATTAAAAATATATTAAGTTTAGACTATCTTAAAATTAATATTATCTCACATACTGGTGTTTGTTTCTTCATGAAATCAGGAGGTACATAAAGTGTGGTAGGATCATAGTCTGGATGGTCAGGCCTTCTCCCTTTAGAATCTTTTATCTTATCTGGTTTCAACCAGTCTAGTTTACAGTGATTCCAATTGCCTTCATCAGATGCCAATGATTCTTGGAGCTCAGCTTTTATTTGAGAACTTAAAGTAGAAAATTAATTTCGAATATTTTATAATTAATTCATATATTAGTTTATAAATATTTCCAAAAATGAAAAAAGCACATTTTTAATTTAATAGTGAACAAAGAAAAATAATTCATTTCGTGTTACATAATTTTAGTAGTATATAAACAAATTTCGGTACATACTCATTGAGTGTCACTTTCTTAAGTTTACTCCCGACTGGGGATTTACCAGGTTCATATGAGAAACTTTCTTGTAATTTTTTTTCAATGGAAATTTTGTCTTTTTGTACTGAACCATTTTCTTTTTCAATTTTGTTATCTGCTGGAAAACCTTTAGATTAAATGACATTAAGCTAACTTAAAAAAGTAGTCAAATACTGAATATAATAACTTTTATTGAAACAGAACTTAGAATATAATAACAATTACCTTTGTTTTCTACATCTGAATCATCAGAATCAATAGGATTTAACCTAATTCTTTTCCTTTTTTTAATTGAAATTGGCACCTCTTCATCACTGTCATTATTACAACTTGTATTGACTTTCGGCGAAGGAGTAAATTTTCTTTCGCGTTTTTTGCCTATAAAGTATTATACATTATATTAATGTTTCACGCAAGTTATTTATAAGTTTTGTTTAAAATCATATTTATGATACTTACTCTCTGGTTTAAAATCATCTTTATTGACTGGATTATTTAATTTATCATTATTCTCACCACTATTCTGTTTTGGTTTCTTGTTACTTGGAGGAGTTTTAGTAAAATAATTAAATAATGTATTTGAGCTGTTTCGCTTAGACATTTCTATAGCTATCGTTTCATGACCCACTAATAAATGTAAGCGATATTTAATGTTTCACCTAATTTATTTGATTAACTATTTTTATTTTTAAAGATTTTATAGTTGACGTTTAAGTTATAAATTTCAGACATCAAAATTCAAACAATGTAATTTGCGAATACGTTTTTTTTGGCGCAAATATACAAAGCATTTGACATTGACTACTTGACGTTTGTAATTATGTCCGAAAATATATAAAATATAAACAAATTACATATTATATTTAATATTAGCTAAACTCTAATAATTATTAATTAATATACTTAAGGTAAATATGGTTTTATTTTTTATTACTTCAATTCTTAGAAAAAAAAACTATTTATTGTTCACAAAATATACACGTAACAAAATATATTAAAAATTTAAATTAAAGCAAATTATTTTTATATTATTTTTTTATTAAATTCATAAAAAACGAACAACAAAAAAAACATAAAGTAGCACTAAAGAAAGCATTACCTATTAGCACACTAGCTTGAGCAAAGTGAAGCGGGTTCAAATCCCAGATTTCACATCTCTGATATTCTCATGTTATGTGCGATTCATTTTCAAGGTAATAAGCCTCTGCATTACGGTGAAGGAAAACATCGTAGGGAAATCTGCATGCCCGACTATAACCAGATCCCTCTCGCATTGAGGGAAGGTCCGTGCTTAACAGTGGGATATTTAAAAGGGTTGTGTATAAAGAAAAAAGAAGAAATGTATGTTTAATACAATGAAATGTGCAGATCAGGGGTTTAAGATATTATTTATTCTTTAATTTTTTCAACATCTTAATTAACGAAATCGTTTTGCACAAAGTGCTAACTATAAAATAACATTTTATAAACCCTAACTGTATTTTTTTTCACAGACAGTATTAAAGGAATGTTTCAAGAATAGAATATGAAACTTAAAATAAGTAAGACAATTATCCAAATGACAACATCAAGAAACTAAATTTAAAAATATAATAATATGAAAAATTATAATAAATCAAATGACACAACTCTATATTATAATTAATTGTAGAATATAATTAAATTATAAATAATATACTAAATAAAAATTACAATGTAATAGCTATATATTTCTAAGAATGAAGTTTCCCTCAATTTATAATGTAACTCTAAGTATTTTAATTATGCCGGCTTCAGCTTAAATGAACAAATATAAGTAAGTTTAAACAATATTGCAATATTACTTATCTGACCCTCAAATATAAAGGTTAAATATCTTTTAACCGTAACAGGAAATATGAGAATTAAATATACTAATAAGTTTAAAATGTAAGTATAGTTTGTGCAAACCAATTGTTTTTCGAATATTAAAAGAAAATTAATTTGTAACAACTTAATTTAAGGCTGAAATTTAGGTTAACCTTCAGAAAAAACAGAGGTGAGATAATTTATAAGTCTTAGCAATCTGAAATAATATAATTTATATACGAAATTGAAATGAAAAAATATAGCTATCAATTATAATCTATACTTTCATTTAAAAATACATTAGTATTAAAACAGTTGTTTGTTATATTGCTTTAGATTTTAAAATGCTTTTTTTATAGTATAAGTAAATGTATATTAGAATGCTTGTTAAGGCAAGACAATAAAGAATAATAACTGTAAAATCAGTTCATTTTACTTATCTATTGCACTGGACAAGTTTTTCAATATATTATTTACAGGTCTCTTAATGTTACAAGAATTTAAAAGTAAGAAGCGGACCCTAGATGGTTTAGTTTTAGATCCGAGTAACATTGACTTGACCAAAATTTATTAGGTAACCCGTTTGTGATATAATTACTTATATATTAATGTTTAGAAAATACTTTTTATACGGGTAGCAGATGTGTGAAGGACAACCTTACTTCGGATCTCTTACTAATATAGTGCATGACATGCTTAATAAGAACGTGTAGTTTCATTAAAACAAACACTGTTAAAGATTTTCCAGCCAGAAATATTTTACTTCAGCTCAGGCAGTACTTTAAAACTCAGGTTGCACTTTCAAAACTTCTAAAGATAATATTTTTCTTCATCATATTATGCAGGTGGCGCCATCTTAAAAACCTTCTATTGTACGTAGCTCCATTAAAGTCCAAGATCATTCTAATGCACATCATGCCCTATTACTGTCTAAAATCCGCAAACTAGTCCATAAAATTAAAACTTGAATTTGTAATTAATTACGAAGCATCAGTCTACATTATAATTTGTGGCTCTGGCACAGATAACGCAATAGACTTGTGCGGTAGTACTTGGCCACCATTCACGTATAGTTCATCCTTTACTATAACATCTTCACCGAGTACCGTTGTATTTTCCATTCGCACCCATCGACCCACTACAGACTTCCACCCAACTATGCAGCCGTCGAGCCACGCGTGTTGCCGCACTACCGCCCCACGAAGGATTGTACTGCGTTTTATGCAAGCACCTGTTAGACAAATAAATACAATTTTACAAAAACTACCAAACATATTTTGGACAGCAGTAATTAGATCATTAATTATGTAGGACAAACGTATTTTCGTGTAGATACTTTACTAGATTACAAATCCCAAATAGGACTCCTAGTACTCACTGAACACAAGAATTGAATTAAAGAAGCAAATTACTAAATTTCTGCAGAAGTTGAAAGAATCATGTACTCGACATGTTTTACACCTGTGCCATATTTTGCATATTAACTATCAGTAATGTTCGTATAGAAAACACGGGTGTCTCGTCAAAATGAATTTAATCAATGTAAATAATTTCAAAAATAGTCTAAGCTATTTTCTTTTATTATATTTAGGTCTCCGAAAATTATGAAAATCGGATTGCTATTCAGATATCTTATAATGTATCTACATATAGAAAAACATAAGCAAATAGGTACTCAATTTGTACCTAGCCGCCTTGGAGGCGGTCAAAATCGAGGAAAGATTTTTTGTTTGTTTGTACCAAATAAGCTCCAAAACTACTGGACCAATTTAGATGAAATTTGGCAAGAAGATAGTTTGAGACCCTGGGAGGAACATAGGGTAGTTTTTATCCCGGAAATCATCACTTTAGGGTGTGAAAATCAGGATGAAAGTTTGTATGAGAATCAATCAATATTATAAATGTAAGAAGTGAGTGAATTTGTGGTCAACTTTTATCCACGTATCCCGTTGGCAAAAACTAGTTGTAATTGATTAAAAAAAACAGATAAAGCAAATTTATTATTCAATAAAATATATAATTATTACCATCGTGACAAAATACTAAAAACCGTAATCTTTATTTTATGACTTATTTTCCACGGAAAGCAAACGACATTATAGAATTCGACGAAAACTTCAGGACATATTAGAAATACAAGTGTGATAACTGTTAACAAGTAACTCTATCGATAAAACATTAATTTCGTGCAATTTAAGTACCTACCAAAAATGATACCTAGTACAAAAAAACAACATGACAGATAAGAAAACGTTAATATAAAAAAAATGTTTTAAAAATCAGTCATTAGTTTTTTTTGGAATAACTATTCATAATAATGTTGAAACAGACTGCACTCAAGTTGTATAATATGACCAAATTCGTTCATGAATATGACATATCATTGTAATGTAGTGAAATTATAATTCCACGGGTTTTACTATTTATCTGCGATAAGTATATATACATATTTAAACTTATTGTTAATACTATTATTTTAGACAAAGTACAAACCCTAAAATAAAACAAGAAATAATAAAAAGTGTGAGTCTGACTTTCGCTGGGCATTTTACCCAAAAATTCATTTTTACAAAAAGTATATATATTATTAAACTAGCGACTGACCCTCGCGTCGCTTCGGGTTTGTCCCTAAACAAAAACAAATCTATTTCACGGGAACCGTACATTTTTCCGGGATGATATATAGCCTATAGCCTTCCTCAATAAACGCAATAACTAATGCAAAAAGAATTTTTCAAATCGAAGGAGTAGTTCCTGAGATAAACAGACAAACAATGCCTCTTTATAATATTAGTATAGATTAATATTTTTTAGTGAATTCTAATATAAATTTAGTTTTTATTGATGCGATTGAGTATTATTAAACGTGTTTATCGATTTTTATTATTCTTTTTTAATGTATAAGTTATATTGTCTTTAATATATAACACTAGCAGAACTCGCGGCTTTACTCGCGCTAAAACTACAAAAAAAACTCTAAAAACTGGGTTTCATAAAAACTTTTATCACCTATTTTACCCTTTTATAAAGAGGAGTGGAGGCGAATAGTCGAACGGGTTACAAGACTTATATGATGACTACGACCAGTCTGTCAAGACTGTAACAACTAAAAAGAAGATTTTACCCTCTTCGAGGTTGAATTTTAGAAAACGCTGAAATACGTAACTCATTATTTTTGCCGTACTCAATTCATACGAAATTTCATGCAAATAAGTCCATGGAATAAAAAGTTTCATACAAACTTTTAACTCCTATGTCACCTTATTGGGGGTTGAATTTTGAAAAATCCTTCCTTTTCAAAAAGTAAGTAAATTAATTATTAACTCACCATCCTCAATAACGACATTTGGTCCTATAGTGACATTGGGGCCTATTCTACAACCTTTGCCAATAGTAGCTGTAGGGTCTATAAGAACATTGCCCACCACCCCGGGCCCATCGTGCAGCATGTCTGAGTTTTTCTGACGTAAGCTTGTGAGGTATAAGCACATACCTGTAGGTTAAATTAAACTGAATAAATCCTATGAATAATAACAATGTTCTTAATTCATTAATCAAATTACTAATATTATGAGAAACTTTGTATGTGTGTATGTTTGTATGTTTGTTACTCATTCACTCTGAAACGAATGGATGAAATTAGATGAAATTTAGTATAGAGATAAACTATGACATTGAGTTACACATAGGTTTGTTTTAGGCACCCGAACAAAGCGATATCCTCTAAATCAAATATGTTGGGACATTAACACACACCACCATCTAGTTCCACGGTACGCTACGAAGCCTGTGTTATGGATACCAGATAGTTGATACACTACATATATATATATAATTTTAAATACATACATATTATAAATATAAACACCCATGACTGGAATACAAACATTCGTTCTCATCACACAAATGAATGCCCCCAGCGGGACTCGAACCCGCGACCGCTGGCACAGCAAGCAGGGTTACTACAAACTGAGCCAAACGTGTCGTCAAATTTGTCATTATAAATTATCGTCATTATAAATGTAAGTCTTTGATTAATTCTCAGTTAATCCCACATAAGCCGTTGAATGGATTTGATTGAAGCGTTGCAGCATCAATCGACCATGTAATGGATTAACACATAGTAGTTAACTTTTGTAACAACCGTTATCAGGTGTTGTGATTTGAGTGTGTTGTGTAACTGTTTAACGCTGATGTTATTTTACATAACACTTTAAGCCGAGGAACTTTAAAAAGAAAACTATTTAGACGATGGTAATATCTACCCATAATACTTTCTTAGATTTACGCGAATATTTGGCATCTATACATAATACATTTATTTTTATTTTATTTATTTAAAATTTTATTACATTTTTTTAAAAAACTAACCTAAACACTAACAGCGCAACAAAAACCATGTATGATATTCCCGTGCACTGCGGATTCATACGCGGTAGTTAATTAAACATAAATCTATTAAAAACATGTGAGAATATCACCAACTTGCGTTGTTAATATTATTTCGAGACGGCAGTGGCTTGTCACTGCACTAGCATATAACTGGTTTGTAATACAACTGTCTATACAGGCATATTATAATAAAACAGTAACATAGTGAAATCTGAATATGACATATGTTATAAAAACAATAAAAGTAAATAAAATATTGTGTACAGAATACAGAATATATACTCCAAAACAATAGTTATTAAGAGTTTTGTCTGTTTGACTTTATGTCTGTGTGCGTTTTACACAAAACACACTAAACTGATGAAAACACAATAACTGGTTTGAGTCATCCTTAGAAATGGACATGACTAACGCTGGCTAAACATGTTAGGTTTTACAGCCCGCAATATCAAGCATGAGTCTATGTCAATAAATTATACATTCGCTATAATTATTTATATTTAAAACCCAGCCACTCGAGCGAAATTTTAGGCACATTTATTTTGATTTTTGATTCCCGACGTTTCGAATGCTTTACAGCAATCACGGTTATAGGAGAGACTTCCCGTGATTTTAGTCTCTCTCGTGATAAATATAGTTTTATTTAAAGTACCCACCAACAATTTTCTTTTGCAACAGAATCAAAAATCCTCTTTATTATTTCATGGTCTATCTGTGAGGCAAGTTTCATCCTAAATCCATTCAACGGCTTATGCTCGACGAGTTATACATATCCAAACATCCTTACAAGCTTTCACATCTCATATATTACTAATAAGATTTTAGAAAGGCCTACCAGTTAGAAAATCTTTAGGCTGTCCAACGTCCATCCAAAATCCTTGTAACTCCATTGCATACAACTCTCCATCTTTTGCCATGAAAGGAAACACCTCCTTCTCTATTGACATTGGACGCAACTCTATTCTACTAAGAACAGATGGGTTAAGTATGTACATTCCTGAAATATTTTATCATGATTTTATTGATTTTAATAAAAGAGATATAAAATCTAAATTAAATATATAATTTTCAGTTTACCTGCATTTATTTTATTAGATATGAATTCTTGTGGTTTTTCAACAAAGCTTTCAATTTCCCCATTCTCCTTGTACACTACAACACCATATTTGGATGGTTCTTCAACTTTTGTTACTACTATTGTTCCTTCCTGAAATATAAATTTAATTTAATTAAAACTATTAATAAAAAAATATGTTTATTATTAAAAGCCATAAGGATCAGAATATGATCTATATCTAGAGAAGAATAATATCTTTTTTTAACATGGCTAGACTGATGAACTAATAACAATAAGATTAGTCACTAAGGTTATAGACAAGTTAGAAAACTGGCCAACTTCGACTCGGACTCGCGCATGAAGGGTTATGGTACCATTATCTATAAAACAGCAAAAAATAATGTTTGTTGTATGGGAGCACATTTAAATATTTATTTTATTCTGTTTTTTAGTATTTGTTTCATAGTGGCAACAGAAATACATCATCTATGAAAATTTCGATTGTCTAACCATCAAAGTTCATGTGAGACAGACGGGCAGACAGCAGAGTCAGAGAGTAATAGGGTCCCTAAAAATGAGACCAAAAAGTGTTTACAGTCTCATTTTCTACAGAAAATTAATACAAATAATACTAAAATTGATTTTGATATTAATTGGTATGATTACTTCTTTATACTATTCTTGTGTCTATATTTAGTTTATTTAATTATCTTAGAAAGGCAAACAAGTTTTTACAGGAAGTAGATGACTAATGCAGATAATATGCTTATAAAGGGATATAGTTTTCACTTCATATATTAAATATATGATTATATTAAAAAATATATTTTTCCCACTATTTATTAGTTTTATGAATGATTTAAGTTATGAATGAATCTAACAGAAATTACTATTATTATCACTTTCATATTATATGACATGACAAATGTATTTAAATACAATTAATACAATGTTTCCTGCATATTTAATTATTTAGGAATATCCTAAATGGTATAAAATAATAATAAGCTTTCACAATTGTTCCTTTAATATTTTATAACAAATTATGGTTGTATTTTTTTTTATTATTATCATAAGGTGCCCTTTATTTTGCATAGTGATATTGAATATTAAATATTGATTATGCTTAGTTACAAAAATATTAATCAACAGAATTTGTCTAATCTCAAGAATCCAAGAACATCATTTGACCTAGAATTACTCACTTAATTGTTGTAATCTATTCTAGGTTCTCTAATCTAACATAAATTGATCAGTATAGTGTAAATTGTTCAGCTATTTTGTTTAACCTAGTATAAATTAAACAGAAAGTTTGAAAATCATAGATGACTTTTTAGCATGCAACATAGGATATTAATTGTATATTAACCTTTCCATGACTTCTGTGATATTTAGCCAGCTCCTTAAAGGGGAAGTCACATATAACATCAGAGTTCAGTACAAAAAATGGCTCAGGGCTCGCACTTAACAATTCTCTTGCTAGAGCTAGAGGTCCAGCAGTGCCAAGTGGTTCAGTCTCATGTGAAAACATTAAAGATACACCAAGTTTCGACACTTGTTCACTTAACTCCTTTTCCATATCCTCTGCTCTGTATGAGACAGCTAAAATTACCTAAGGCAAATTAAATAATTAATTTTAAAAGTTTGAGAAATATAAACACAATCAGATCATACGTTTGAAATATAAGATCAAACAATGTAATTTTCCTACAAAAGGAGGAAAGTTAACACTCACAATAAAATTTGAACAAAGAAACTTACTTGCGTCACCCCTGCATCAACTAACGCTTCAATTTGATGCATTAAAATTGGTTTGTTAGCGAATTCCACTAATGGCTTAGGTCTACTTAAAGTTAAGGGTCGTAGACGGGTCCCATATCCGCCAACTAGTATGAGAGCACGTATTTCACCCAATTTCTTATCAGAACCGCACATTTTTATTATTTAAATAAAAAAAATTGCAAAACAGGTCTTCTATGCAAACAATATTAGTTTCTACTATCTATATTATCACTTCATACGTGGCGGTCGTATAATAATAGTAGTTATCGTTATCGTAGTAAATAAAACACATACAAATTAAAATATTTGTCAATTGTCACACTGACATTTTACAACTTAGTATACAGGTAATAGATTATGTATGTCACTCTTACACACGTGTATGGGGAAGATTTCTTACAAAGAGGGCGCTACACATATATCTATTTACATTCAGTCTAAGGTTAAGCAATTTATTATATCTCTTTTGTATCTGGTTTTTTGCTTCTATTGTGCTCGTATCTTACCTGTGCGATGTATTGTAACCTGTAAGTAAACAGCTGATGGAAGAATTGAGAAGGAGACGTGCATACTGTGGTAGTCCTGACTGACTGGTGGATCAACATAGAGCCTAAACCGCTGGTCGTAGAAACGTGAAATTTGGAGGATGTATTTCTTATATTATGACGTAGATATCCGATAGGAAAACATGTTTCGAAATTCATCCCTAAGTGGGTAAAATAGGGGATTAAAGATTATAAGAAACTATGCCATTCTTAATGTGAAATACACAGAAAGTGGTGAAAAATAAAAGCTAAAAAATAATTAATTAATTTGTTTTTTTTTTCAATATTCATCCTTTAAAGAGGATAATAAAGTTTATATGAGTAGAGAATTATTTATGATCAAAATTATTTGAAATTTGGTATTAATGCTCTTCAATACAATTTAATAAAGACGTGTTGTAGCATTTTTTGAAATTCAATCCCATAAGAGGGTAAAATGGGGAATAAAAGTTTGTACGAAACTCTATTCACAGGAAGTGGTATTTACCTTTAAAATTAAAAATAAAACAATACAAATAATTTGTTTTCATTTTTGTATTCTTGTGGGCAAAATTTTTATTCAGATTTCTATTTAGTAGTTTTTCTTCCCTAACAGCAGCATAAGGTGTGAAGATCTTGGACAAAGGGAAAACAGAGGGCACCGCATTATCCTATAACTTTAGACGTTGTAAATTAAAACCTGCAATTTTAAACAATTATGGGGGCTTATATATTATCTAACTGTAAAAGTTCCTATAGTAGTAAAAAGTACAAAAAATAAAAAAAATATATTTACCTGTAGACGATTTAACAGTTTTAAAATCAGTTTCTGTAAAATGATGTCCACATAGCTTTAAATATAAAGATTGTGATTTCGGTCGTCCTATTGCTTTAGCCCACAATTTCTTTAGTTTTTATCATTTGAGAAGAAATGATAAACATTTTGTTTGCATCCTGGTACTGCACAATTTGTCATTTTAATAAATTTTAAATAAAAGAAAAAAAAACCATCTCTAAGAGCTTTACAATATACTGAGGCCCGTAGTGATCGCGACTTCTAGCGGGAGAAAAAGGCAAAATTCTTCCCCGTTAAATTGTCACAGACATTTGACACTTCAGTTTAAGTTTATGTAATTACGTAATGGCTGGTAGTTTGTCAGTGTCACAAGAATCTTTCTAAAATTCCCTTACCTGTTATACAATGGCTGTGCCGGTTCGGATTTTATCTCGTTGCAAAGGTATATATCAAAAAGTATTTTATATCAAATTTTAAAACCCTACATTATGTACAATGTTCTATGAATGTCCAACAGAATTTTTCACAGGGTTCTATATTTTTTGTGTAACCATGACACTGATTGTAACCTTGTATTTTTTTTATTTTCTCTTCTAAAATGTAAATAGTAAATTTGGAGAGTTTTCCTACTATAACACTTTTATTTTATGAAAAACAATTAATTTTTAGTTGGAATATACACATTTTCAATGTCATACCAATTAGGATTTAACCTTCATCTATTAATATAACAAATTTGTCTATTTAGAATCATCTCATTCTCATTATTGTATAAAGGTAAAATTTAATATCAATAATATATTTATTTGTATCACTCTTACTTATTTCAATATTGATTACTTTATCCAATGTACTGACCTTTGAACAATGACAGGTGACAGATTTATCTTATTTTAAATATGGTTTGTAAAAAAGTATATTATGAACTATTTAAATAATATATACCAAAATCTTATATGCAAACATAGGGTGTGGCTTTCAAGTGTATATTAATATTAAATATGATTGAATAACGTTTCTAATTATTATTTTTTTCAAACATTAAAACATATTTAAAAATAAACTCTATTTCAATCAAATTAAATAATAGCATATATAAGTTTTATCTTTTTTTGTTAACAGATGGCTTAAAGTTTGGCAATATAAGATATTCCAGCAGCACACCATATACTGAAACACGGAAAAACTTGATACTAACAAGTGAGACCAAAGTTATCATACAGGGATTTACTGGCAAACAGGGCACCTTCCACGGTCAGCAGGCTCTTGACTATGGAACAAAAATTGTTGGTGGTGTGTCACCAAAAAAGGCTGGCACAGAACATCTTGGTAAACCAGTATTTGCCAGTGTGAAGGAAGCTAAGGAAAAGACAGGATGTGATGCTACTTTTATTTCTGTTCCTCCACCTGCAGCACCCGCAGCCATCTTAGAAGCTATTGAAGCCGAAGTACCACTTATTGTGGCAATTACTGAAGGAGTCCCTCAGCATGTAATGATATTTTAATTTTTTTTTAAGTTACCTGTCATATATATTGATTTCATAAAATCTTTATTACCTCTTTGGATTGCATTTCTATAGATGTATTTCAAAAGACTAAAAAACTTTAGCATTATTATATCATCACATTTATCATTCATTGATATGATCAATATGCAAGTAGCTAATCAACATATGTGAACAATTGATCCAATTGTACATTGACTTCTTAATTATTCACATACCATTTTGTCTGGGTATTTTAGTACACAAACCAACATATCTACGTAGTATGTATATTCATTCTTATTTACATAAAAATCACATAATTTAATAATTTCTATGAAAGCAGTTATCTATTTGGAACTGAAAATCAGATATTTTTTATAATATTTTATTGTAATTCTGTTTAAAAGTAATAAAGCATACAGTTTTTTATACTATTATAATAGATAATAGATTTTTGCACACTTAACTATTTTACTAATGGTTGTTTACTACACATACTGTTTTATATAATTCCCATATTTTACCAATATTGGCATCCTAATATTTGACAATAATTAGATAAGAAAAGGGTTAAAATATTCTGCTAATGACATTTTCAGGACATGGTGCGTGTGAAACATGCTTTACTGCGTCAGAATAAATCTCGTCTAGTAGGACCCAACTGTCCTGGTATCATTGCACCTGGAAAGTGCAAAATTGGTATCATGCCGGCAGCTGTTCACAAACAAGGTTGTATTGGTGTGGTGTCTCGTTCAGGCACCTTGACTTATGAAGCTTGTCACCAAACTACTGAAGTAAGTTAATTACACTTTTGCATTTTGTTGGTGAAAATAAAAATTGATCGAATGGTTTACTAGTTATGTTTATTGAATACATAGTAATATAACAAAAGAGTAAAGGGTACAGGCATAACACAATAAGCTAAAAGAATTTTTGTTATTAAAAATTGTGTTATCCTTAGTCCTTACACATAAAAAAGAAGTCGAGAGCTATTGAACAAATTTGGGTGTGGTTTTCGCATTTCTCGAGAGTGTTGGTGTATTAAAATTTTGCCTTAGCACTTGTTAAAGCTGAACATTGACAACATTAATAAGTCGATTTGGCAGAGAAAGTGCTACTAGGTTGCTTTATTAATGTGAACAGCATGAATTATTAAAAATAAGTGAAAGTAATTTATGGAAAATATAAAAAATAAAAATTCAACAAAGAACAACCAACAAAAGAGTCCGCAATAACAACTCTCTTACATTTTACCTAATTTTTGACTTACGTTTTTAAGTGTCAAGTTGCCCATTTGCAATGTTATTTTTATAAACTAATTTAATTATTATTAAGTACCTACTATAGTTAGCAAGTTAATTTTTTTAAATCATTTGTTTTATAATAGAAATCGATATTCGACCAAAACCAACCTTGATCGGAGATATTACGTAAAGCGCACTGACGAAGTATGCATTAATTAAATAGGTAAAGATCGGCGCATTTATGTGGATGCAGTATTAAGGCACCATTAAGCACTGTTGATTAATCGAGCCTTGAAAGATAAATAATTTTCTTTTTATTATAAAACAATTTAAGACGTTTAATGATAGAGTGAGATATGACGTTACTTAGCCTACTTTTATTTTAGAAAAAGAATTAGGGTTCCGCTCAAAAATTATTATTGTTTTTATTATATAATAATCATAATTATTATTAGTCTTTTTTTGACAAACATACACAAACCTCCGTCTCCGTCTTCTCTTTCCGTATCAAAATCCGTTGCGTGGCTTAGAAGAAGTAAGCGGAGAAACAGACAGACGCAGAAAGCGACTTTGTTTTATACCATGTATAGATATTATTACATATATAATAAATCGATACGATTTTCAGGCTGGTTTGGGTCAAACCCTCTGCGTGGGTATCGGTGGTGACCCGTTCAATGGTACGGATTTCATCGACTGTCTCGAAGTGTTCCTGAAGGACCCAGAGACGAAAGGCATCATTTTGATCGGTGAAATTGGAGGAAATGCTGAGGAACTTGCATCTGAATATTTAACTCAGATGAATACTGTAAGTTGTTTATAAAATAACGTGATATCGATTTTTTTTTATTTATTTTATAAGTGTATGCATTGTAATTTAAAACGAGACATTTTTTTTGTTTGGTTATTTAAGCAAGATACGTAATAATTAGAATATGTAGATATTTATGAACTAACTTATAATGCTTAAACGGCAATGATTTTAGATGTATGTTTTGGCATTTAGTTTATTATAATATGTTGAGTAAATAATAGTTATTATCAGTATAAACATTGTTAGATAAATTCGTCAAATCTTTAAAAAACCTAAGTATACAGATGTCATCAGTAGATTACACAAGGATACGTAGTTTGTGCATAGATATGAGAATTGATTTGCTTATGAAATGATGATGGTTGACGCTTGTTAGTTTTCTACAGGTAGGCAACGTAAACATTCTTCCTGTTTATACTATTGAATGTATGAAAAAAATAATTTTATACTCAATTTTTTTTTATAGTGATACAGCAGATACAAAGAAATATTTTATTATTAGATGAACACGTGCTTTAATGGTTAAAATTATCTTGTTGTATATTTTGTATATAAAAATATATTGCATAGCGTTATTATTAGCAATTTAGAATTTCAAGATTCCACAGCAGTCAAAAAGTTATTATTTGTGTAAAATACATAATGTTACTTATAATTAAAAAAAATATATTTGTTAATCCTTCACGTTGAAACAGCTGTTCAGATTTAGATGAAATTTAGTACACTAATATCAGCTATTGAAATTGCCTTTTTGTTTTTGTCCAATGTCATAATGTGAAATGTCATGTGTAAAAGTCCGAAAACTTCTTTTCTATATCATAAACTATAATAACTTATAAATTTAAATTAATTCGTATGAGCTAAATAAAGTTTAATTCAAATAACTATGAATCCAATGAATGTTTTTTGTTAAGGGCCAAAAAGCGAAACCCGTGGTTTCGTTCATCGCAGGTCTCACGGCACCGCCCGGCAGGCGGATGGGCCACGCCGGCGCCATCATTTCCGGAGGAAAGGGCGGAGCAATGGATAAAATTAAAGCTTTAGAAAAAGCAAACGTCATTGTCACTCGCTCTCCCGCCAAAATGGGCATTGAACTCCTCAAAGAAATGAAAAGATTAGAAATTGTATAAGTCCACTAACAATTCATATTGTCCGTTTACTTTGTATAGTCTTTTAGTAATTATACTGAAGTTATTTATTTCCTATCGTTGTTTCAGTCGGCCCACTAATAAGTTTAACCTCAGGGTGAACGAAAGATTTCTAACACTGACAGAAAACTATATTTTTTTTAATTTCGTTCATAATCTCGTTGTGTATCTTATTTACAAAGCACTCAATGTAGTATTAAGCATGTCCCTGTATGTTTATTGTAAGATACCTGATCAAGTATAAACTCTCTAAGCTAAAGTGCTATATGGATTTTTTGGGCGAAGCTTGAAGTGTTGTATTTTTTAAATATATGATGTTAATTCATAATATCTATTAAGACCTGTTTCAATTTTATTAATGTGAAATAATAAACAAAATATGGAATGATGGCTTTTATTAAAAAAAAAGAACAAAAAATCACTTGCACATAGTGAAATGTAACTTTAACCTTGTAACAGCAAATTTTCGGCTCAAACCTAATATAACAAAACTACTACATATATGTTATGCTGCTTACAGCTCTAGCAATTATTATAAATATAATAAGAGAAAAGTTATATAATACTACTACTTACTGGTAGGTAATACTTTTATTTCCTTACTATATGAAAACTTGAGATTCTACTTTAATAAAACTAGAAAAATATTATGTTTTTAAGTTTGTTAGGGCCGTTCATAAAATATGTTCGCACTTACGGGGTGGTCAGGGGATCTGTTAGTGAAGCAATATTGATAGGGGGGTCGTAGAAAGAGTAGTTTGTGTGATGTATTTTTTGAATGGCTCCTTATATATAATTAGGAAATGCTAAATATTTTTAAACATACATATTAACATCATTGCAGTCAGTCTATGCATCTTTTAAATATCTCACTAATCAGTTACAAAGTATAATTATGACATGCGTAAAGATAATAGGTACAACTTAAAGGTAATTCTGTTTTAGTTCTCTAACAATAATTTTCATGTTATACTTCACTCAATCAAATTAGCTGAATGTAAGGGTTAAATGTAATATGATAGATATTGTATATTTTGAAATGTTGCAAAGATTCTTTAAATGTTAATAACGATCTCGTCTACCTCTTCCACGCCTGTCTCCATCATTCCTCTCTCTACGAATTTTCATGGCTTCAAACCTTTCAGCCATCAAAAGCAACTCATCTGGCACTTCTTGATTAGCTTCTTCTAATATTTTGATCAATTCCTGTGCATGTGCCCAGTCATTCCTAGTGACAAAAGACAAAGCAATGCCAGTTTTCCCAGCTCTGCCAGTCCTACCTACTCTATGGACATATTCCTCAATATGACGAGGGAAATCTAAGTTGATAACATGAGTTAAATCTTTAATATCAATACCTCTAGATGCAACATCAGTTGCAACCAAAATATTAACTGTGCCATCCACCATTTCTTCCAAAGCTGCTTCACGATCAATTTGATCTCTATCTCCATGGAGAGATTGGCATTCTGTACCCTTTAAACACAGTTCTGTGGATATATGTGTGGCAGTAGCTTTTTTACCGCAAAATATTATGACTTTGTCATTTTCATCCATATTTTGAATAAACTCTAAGAGTGCAGCTTCTTTATCATCTTCTTCTACAAACATAATTTTCTGTGTAACTGTATGAACTGCTGCAAGATCTAAAGAGCCTACATTCACTTGGATAGGGTCTTTCATGTAGGACATGGCAAGGCGACGTACACCTGATGGCCAGGTAGCAGATGTCATTACAGTTTGACGATCAGGTCTCACATCGAATAAAGATTTTCTGATCTGAGGTTCAAATCCCATATCCAACATTCTATCAGCTTCATCCAAGACAATATAGGAAAAGTTAATAATGTTAAGATGTCTTGCCAAAACAAGATCATTTAATCTCCCAGGTGTAGCTATAACAATATCGACACCCTTAGTTACAATTTTGATTTGTTCCTTTCTGTCTCCTCCTCCATAAATACAGACTGATTTAATGCCTTTATACTGGTACTTTGATACCTCTTTTTCTATTTGTAATGCAAGTTCTCTTGTTGGGGCCATGATAAGAACTGTTGGACCATCTCGTTTTTCTCTTGGTATAGGTTGTCCGTCTATATGAATTAGAGCTGGTAATAAGAATGCTAATGTCTTTCCTGTTCCAGTTTGAGCAATACCAATCATATCTTCACCACGAAGTAATATTGGCCAAGCTTGACTTTGAATAGGGGATGGTTGTTCAAAACCTTGTTTACGAATTTCTTCTAAAATTTCTGGGTAGTGTTGAAAAGCTTGTTCAAATGTTAATACTGGATTAGGCACAGGTCTTAGCCCAGGCTTATCATCAAAAGTTCGTTTTACTTGTATATCATTATTAGCCAATCTCCAACGGGTAACCTCAGCTGGAGTCATGTTACTTATTGTAGGGTCTTCTTTATAAAAATCCTTAATAATTGGTGGTAAGTTGTTCCATCGTTCTTGTTGTTGATTAGAGTAAGAGGAATTAAGTTTGCTCCAATCAATCATTTCTTCTCCATCTGCAGAAGTTTTTACAAATTCGTTAAATTCACCACTTGCATTGCTGTTATTGAGATTTTCTTTTACAACTGAAGCTTGACGATCTTCTGTTAGTTCATTTATCTTATCTTCCACTTTAGAAATAGCCGCATCAGTGCCTAATAATGTTATATCAGTATCATTTCCATTAGAATCGCCGATTTTGATTTTAACGTCGGATTCATACTCAAGTTCGCGTATTTTTGTACCACCTTTACCAATAACACGTCCTACTTTATGTGATGGAATTCTAATAACCTTTTTGTTTCCTTGATCTTGTTGAAAATTACGACGAAAATTACCACGATTATTTTGGGTATTTCTAGACTCATCACCACGTGTTCTCCAGTTAGATTCATTGCTTTGGCCTCTTACACCACCCCATGGTCGGCCTCGGCTAGAAGAATTAAAAACTCTGGCATGGTACGCAGGTTGTGGTGCTATTGCAACAGGAGCGGTGTCTTCGGAATCTTCTTCCCAGTCAGACATTTTTATATACAGAAGTTAAAGAAGAAGCTTAATTAAATGTAATATTAATATAACAAAGCTATAAGAATTTTATTTAACCGCACAAACACTGACTAACCGCATTTAGATCAACTTATCTTAATAATTAATAAATACGAGTCAAATCGAGACAGCGCAAGCGGCAAGTATACACATTTGACATTACATAATAGATAAAGACAAAACACGATGTTGGTTATGAAAATATAAACAAAACGTAGTGTTTACATTCTCTTTGAACGTTTGGTAGGAGCTTTTAAATTTTGCATCAGTTTTATATTTGCGACCACGCGACTTTTTTTCATTTAAATTAAATTTTAATTATTTATTTATTACCTGTGCAATACAGACAATATTACCCAATTTTTTTGGTAGATAATTGACTTCAAAACTTGGCGTAGGCGTCGATTACAAGCGAAACGTGTCGAAATTCGAATCAAGGCATCATAAAGGAGTGCACGATATATATCGATATTTCATAAAGTATCGATACATGTACGCGATATATCGCTTCAACCCGATAATATCAAATCATATAGTATCGATATTATATATCGATATATTTCATCCGATATATGAAATATCGTGAGAAATTAAAAGCAGATTCAATTTCTTTTTTTGTAATAATAATTCCTTTATTTATGGATGGCAACTTGATTAAGAAAAAGGATTGTTAGTAGACTTGAAACGGAAAACCCCGAATTATTGAAAAACTAGCCTTCGCAATAACGGGACGCAAAGACACGAAAATGAAAATTAGTCTCATAATCTTCGTGAAGGCAGACTAGTAGTAGTAAAAATTTTATAATCTGTGACTGTAGTCGTAACTCGTAGTATGTCTGTGCCTCGAGAGTCTTACTCGCTTCCGAAATCCGAATTGCGATTTCCGCGTCGTTCATTGTTGTCGCTTCTCAGTACAAATTACAAAATAACCTATAAAGTATAAATAAAAGTTGTCTGTTTTGTTTAATACAGCTTACGAAATTTAAATATAGTAAGTGTGTATAATGGTATATAAAAACGGCTATTTTAACTCAGCACTTTAGTAAAATTTTGTTTCTGCAAGGTCTAGAGAAAAAGTATTAGGATTAATAAATAAATAAAATATCTTGTTTCTTCACTAACTGTTTTTACTCATATTAACCTGATCCCGACCTAATATTTAATATTACAGACTAGTAAAATACAAACAAATAACTTACGACTTACGATATATCGCAAATTATACGATATATTATATCAAAAAAAATATCGATATTTTTTTACATGAACATCCCTAGGTATCAGGCGAGTCGACTGATTCTCGAGTCACATTTATTCCTTGTGCGTTTTTCCCTGTTTTCCAATTAGAGCACTAAAGCGAATTATACGGCATAATGCTAACTTCGAATGTTTCAAGTACAGCAACGCTCCGCTCAATCTAGCATTTTGTAAAAGTAGGCACTGTTTTGTCGTAATGCGCGCAATAGCAGAAAATATAATATCACCGTCGCAATATCTGTTTATATTTTATTTATATAATTACTAGCGGCTCACCCTCGCTTCGCTCGGGTTCGTCGCTAGGTACGTTTTAAATAGATAAAAAAAGTTATTAGCCAGTTTTTTCGTTAATTAAAAAATTAAAATATCATAAAAATTGGAACGCGGTCGAACGGGATAAAAAGTATCCTATGTCCGTCTCTGGGTTCTAAGCTACCTCCCCGCCAATTTTCAGCCAAATCGGTTCAGCCGTTCTGGAGTTATAAATAGTGTAACTAACACGACTTTCTTTTATATATATAGATATATTAATTAGTTATATATTATTATATAATTTATTATATCGACGATATGTATTATATACATAAT
Source organism: Brenthis daphne (assembly GCA_947093115.1). NCBI lineage: Eukaryota > Metazoa > Arthropoda > Insecta > Lepidoptera > Nymphalidae > Brenthis > Brenthis daphne. Next base: position 11,848,923 of record OX352478.1, on the reverse strand, counting down.
AGCTGTTAATTTTTCTTCTTTCAACACTGAACCTTGTGCCCTCTGCTAGTGCATTTGAAAACTAATTTACGTTCCAATCAAGCATTAGCACACTTCGGCATTGTGCACCAAAGTACGGCATTATGCTCTATGATTGGAAAACAGGGTATTTCAGCCGAATCGAATCCAATCGCTACTCGTCAGCAAAGTAACTCGTGAATGCGCTTCGATCTTTTTAACTCTAACGTGTAGAATAACCTATACAGAGACATAAAATTGAAGTGTCTGTAATCTCAAAATAACAGTTATTTACTAAATGAACATGAAATTATATACGGTACTTTTAAGGAAAACCTTTTTTTCATAATAGTTGTCTGTCTGTTCCGCAATCTAAATCTGATCAAATCTGAATCTAAATCTTTATATCTTTTTTTTATAGTGTACAGTATAATAGTATAGTTATATAATAAAATATAATAATAATAGTTAATTATTGTTGAAAATCGAGTTGAAAAGCGACGCCGAAGAAATTCGCCTGACGAGCAATGCGCGCGGAATATAGCTATATATATATATATATATATATATATATAACTATATCGATTCAAAAGTGTGTCGATGTGCGATAAACATCGATAGAAAAACATCGAAGTCTAAAAACATTGATTTTTTCGATAGCAAATGAAACTGTCTGTCACTGTCAAATTAAATAGATTAATAAATGTGTTTATTATTATTGAAAATACAAAACAATTAATATTCCCAGTATTTTTGGGAACACTGTTATTTCGTTTCTGAAAATCATTATTAACGATATCAATACCAAATGAATTCGCTTCAGTAATACGTAGACTTCGGCTTCACAAATTCACTCAATTCACTCATAGTTTTTTTATTATGGCTTGCAATTGTTTACAATTAGCCAATGACAAATTAAAAAAAACTGTATCAAACTAGAAAGAACAAGGAAATTTAGTCTCACAACAATAGTCAAATCAGGCAACGCGAGCATTGACGTTTAAGTTGACAGTATTTTTTTAATCTCTCGCCGCTTTACGTTTTAGTTGACAGTATTTTTTTAAGCCCTAGGGGCTAGGAAATGCAAGGAAATAACTATTCGTACAGCACTAGTCTTGTATTCTTTTATCTGTGGTACAGCTTACTTCGGTTACGTTGATCAGTGTCATCTAGTGTATAATATTTGAACTCGATAGTCATCTTAGATGACCTTAAAGATAATATTGACGTTTCGATATTTTATTATCATATCAATCGATGTTTCAATGTTATCGAAGTCAAAACATCTATGTTAAAACATCGATGTTTTCCAGCTAACCATCGATGTTTATTTACTATCGATCATCCCTATGCCTGGCTTTACAATATACTGAGGGATATAGTGATCGTGACATCTGGCGAGAGAAAAAGACTTCATTTAGAGCGCTAGTAATGTATAGCCTGTCAAGAAAGTGTAGAAACGGAACTATTTTTTTTTATAGTGGCAACATTCTGACAAAATTGACATTTCCTGAAATTTTACGTATACAAAACTTTCAATTTCGTTTCCATAAAAATTAAAGTCTAAAAACCGTGATAAATTTGGTCTTAAGTAAGGAAAATGAATAGAACAATTCGAAGTTCTGCTCGGGAAATAATTTATAGAGTGTACAGAAGATGTCTTTTGGAGTATGAGGCCAGAAATATACTTTCTGATCTGAACAATGTTTATAAAAAAACCGCTGAAATGACAGGTATTTGTGAGTTTTAATGTGTTATATCAAATAATAATTCATCCACCCAAAGCTATTATGGGTCACTACCAAGCTTAATAATAGGTATATTTAGAATAATCATTTTTCACTTAGGTTATGTTTACAAACGTCGATGATAGCGCATTTAGGCTGTGTTATAGACCGCATAAATTATTTGATACTTACATTATTTGATACATAACGCATGTTTGTATTGTAACCTGTAGGTCATAAACTCATTACATATTAAATTAAATCTTATTTCAAATAAAGTATAATTTTTACATTTGCTTTAAAACAACATTATTAATATGAAACTTGAAAGTACTTATTTTGTGGATTATTTAATCAGGAAAATCTGAATCTACAGTTCGAGGAAGAAAACATAGAGCGAGTAGGAGACTTAAATGAAGGAACTGATTTTGAGGCCGCCGGCTGTAGGCTACAGCCTGTAGCCATGAAAACATGGGAGTCGAGGGAGTAGAATACCTAGATGAAGAATTTCTTTTATAAAATAAATTATTATGATTTGTGTGTATGACTTATTCATATATATTATATTTACCCTTTTAGCGAATAAAATCGCAGCTACAATTGATGAAATGAATTTTGGTATCGTATTGCCTAGGTAAAGTGCATTTTCAAAACTGCATTTAATCAAAGTATCAAAATCTTTTATAGTATACCGGAAATGGTGTGGCCAACGCCCGATGGTGGCGCCCCCATTATCTTGACAGACTATAACTATTGTACGTTTACCTACTATTATTATTTTGTTATTAGTTTATTAGTTTTTGAAATAAATTATATGTAGAATATACTTAATTAAGTTTTTTTTCTTTAGTGGCTTAGATGATAGATCTATGATTGTAAAACATAATAATTTCAATGACAGCACGTTATTTAATAGTACTGGCAAGCTAGGTACGCAGCGGCCAAAGCGTACAATAAAAATATATACTCGGCTATAATAATTCTAAGTACGTATATATACCTAAAAGAAGACGGTATAATACCATAAATCGTAAAGTACATTCAACATTGTTCTTTTGATTGTGTATCGAGCGAGTCGATTTTCTTAAATTACGGGAAATATATTTGATCTTACAAAAATGGAGGTGGATTTAAAACAAAAATGGAAAAATCACCCATTTTAAGTAAAACGTTTATTTACGGTATTCTTGGCTTTTCGTATATTGGATTGATCGCAGAGATAAAAGCTCACAAAATGCTTGCAATCAACTTAACCCGTTAAACGATAACATTGATTGGGTTTTGTTAAAAGTTCTTCAATCGCTACAAAATGAGCAACTGGGCGAGGCGGATGCACCGGCGAGCTGCTACACTTAGCAATGTGGTTACGTCTTGTGGTCATCCAAATTCTCTACCATACCCTAGAAGATTAGAGAAGGTGAAGTTTGGTGTACCCTTACACGAAGTATGCAAGGATGACATACCAGGACCTTTGCTCGTTAGTATCCGACAAAAATATTTATTTGTGATAGTGTCAAATAAATTGCCGCGCTATAGAGGCAATTAATGTAATTAAAAGTGGCTATGTACTAAATATCTTCAAAATTTCTGACATACAAGACTAAATACGACATAATAAATATACGGTATATTTTCTGTGGCAAAATACTGTGCGTTTTTATTTAGATATACTCACAATTTGCGTAAGCTGTGATATTTTAAATGGTGATTTCTGTAGGTGCTGATATTGAAGCTGAACAAAGAGGCACCGTTGCGACGGGATGTGTTTCGCGCGCCAGGACACCAAGGAGCTATGAAGAAGCTCATACACTTCCTTCAAACTGGACGACTCGTTAATGTCGATAACTATTCCGTTTATACGATAGCAAGCGTGCTGAAAAAATTTCTGAGGTAAATTTAATTTAAAAATATCTCTATAGTGTTTTTGATTGTGTTTATATTTAAAAAAAATATAAATATACTTTACTACTTAGGTAGACTAAAAATTATCTATCATATAACCATTTACAAAAAAGATTCATTCTCAACTAATACATTTTTGTTAAATTATAATAGTTTTATTGTGTACTTAATTTTTAAAAGTATATTCAAAGCAGAGAATGCTTTATTAGTATGACAAGTTCATACTTACATACATACATCACACTCACACAAAGTTCATATATGTACAAGCAAAATAATAATTTAACAGTATCTAATATAACATAGATTGTAAACATTACTTTGGTCTAATCTTATCTTCATCATATATTTTATTAAAATGTCTAATCTTTATGTTTTTCCCCTAACAATAGTTTTTAGCAAAGTTTTTGACTTCTATGATCAATTTCATCTTTTCAGTTGAAAATTTTTGTTTACTATGCTTTTTACTATAGAAAAATACCTGGAGGGGTGTTTGGTCGCGATGGAGAAATGCATCTCTTTACTGCTGTAGAATTACCACCAGATCAACAAGTTGATGCAATAAGGAGGTAAACTATATATTTTTTAAATTATCATCATTATTATCACACACATGTAGTCTCATATACATGTAATAAAATTGTAACTTTGTGAAAAATCTTATTGAAATATGCTACACTTGGGAAGTCTTTGTTTTTGTGATATACCTTACAAAATTTAAATTCACTAGTCAATTTCCAAAGCTTTTTTTAGTATTTTTTTCGGTGCCTTTAGAACACTAGTCACACTGTGATGTATATATTTAAATTATTTATGTACTAGCGACTCACTCTGGCTTTGCTCAGGTTCATCCTAAGGTAATTCATTAAATTGACATAACTTTTTTTACAACACACAAAAAATTTTTTGATTACTAAATTATAACAAAAGAATTATAATGCACAAACGCAGAGACAAACCGACAAACAGACAAAAATTCTAAAAAGCATTGTTTTGGGTTCCATTGCGTTAATAAAGACCTCTAATAATAGTTTTTCTCAAATATCTTCCATTTATAGGTACAGCAATCAGTTACACTTTTATTATATGTACTCGTATATATGTATTTGTTTCATTGTTAATTTTCACTTTGTAAGGATAAAGGATACTTTAAATTTATTTGATAATTTCTTTTATATTACCTTTACCAGAAAAAAATGTATAAAAAATATACATGTTCATCAATCTGAAGTGTTTATTGATACATAAATTGGTTTTAACCGTCCTCAACGCTTCATTAAGCCAGTTCACACAACTATCTTATTCCGCTTTACGGTACATTAGACTAGTTTTGTCGTGTATAACTATTAAGGATGCGATGATAAATGTTATCAACTAGCAATACCCGCGGGTTTGCCCGCGTTCTAACTTCCGATCGCTATCAAACGTCATAGGATCACCTGCTGTGCTAATCAGCTGATTGCTTGAGAATTTCATCAAAATCGCTCCAGCCATTTTGGAGCCCATAGAGAACTTACATACACATTGATTTTTATATAGTGTATAGATAGATAATGTGAGAAATTAAAAGAAAATAGTGATTATAAACTAGCATATTTATCTACTAAGGACCTGCCCGGCTTCACTTTGGTGCTTTTTTAAAAAGTTGTTTTTTTTTAATATACTTATGATACTTCTCAAATTAGGTGGTTATTCAAAATCTTCCCAAATTACTTCCTAGTAATCTTTTTTAAAACCTATGTCTTTTCTTTAGGCTTTAACGCTCATACTAAATGTAATGCCCATATTAAATGTAACCGTTTCAGTTAACAATTTTAATAGCACCTACTATATAAAAAATAGCGACTAACGATTGGCCTATATAGTTTTACCATACATATTCATTGAGGAGGTGATGATGTCTTTGCGTAATATAAAAGACATTGTAAAATGCATGTAGGTATTTCAGTTTCATTGTTAGTAAAACTTGGTGTTGGACGTCAAATTACAATGTAAGGGTAGAACAATACTTGTTTACGTACGAATCTTGATGTTTCTCCTCAAAATAACTTCATCAATTTTCCTCTATCAGTCATTAATTTTTTAGGTTGATTTCCTTTACAGACTTTCATCCCCATTTTCGTCCCCTTAAGGGATAATTTCCGGAATAAAAATTATCCTATATCCAATTCCTTCCCAGGGTCTCGTAAACTATCTTCTTACCAAATTTCATCTAAATCGGTCCAGTAATTTTAGTGTTTATTCTCTACAAACATACAAAACTTTCCTCCTTATAATAGTATATATTAGTGTATATATAGGTATAACTCGTAATAGTGTAGATTACTAAATTTTTATCTGAATCCAAATCTATACATCTGTACAGATAAATAAAATTGAAGTGTCTGTTTGTAATTTTAAAATAACGGCTTTTACTAAATGCATATGAAATTGTATACGGTACTTATAAGAAAAAAAAAACTATTTTTAATATTTTTGTCTTTCTGTCTGTTCCGACTAATCTCCGAAACGGCTGGACTGATTTTGACGGGACTTTCACTGGTAGATAGCTGATTTTATAGGGAGTAACGTAGGCTACTTTTATTTTAGAAAAAGAAAACTTACCTAGGGACGCACCCGAGCGGAGCGAGGCTAAGTCGCTAGTTAATTATAAATGAGTTTGTATGTATGTATTTGTGTATATGTATTTATGTTTGTTACTCCTTCAAGCTACATCAGCTGACGCTAATCGTAATCTTCTTTATAGTATAACCTCGATGTGTCTTCTCGAAGAGAAGGATGAGAATGATGATCTCATGTAACAAGAAAAAAGCAAATAACCAAATAACCAAATGAGCTGATCAAGGGGTAGTTATTTTAAAATCACAGACAGACACTTCAATTTTCTTATAAGTATACATAAATTCGAGATATCACTTTTAAAGATTTCGTCCCAGAGGGGTGCCAAAGGAACCTTATTACTAAGCCTCCGATGTCCGTCCGCCCGTCTGCCAGAGGGCTGTATCTCATGAAACCGAATAGGTAGAGAGTTGAAATTTTCACATATGAATACTATGTACTTCTATTGTCGCTATAACAAAAAATAATAAAAATAAATAAAAATAAATAGGTATGGAACCATTCTTGTGCGAATTCGAATCGCACTTGATCGATTTTTATTACGTTTGCTTTATTTATGACAATTATTATTACATGTTAGTGTACAATTAAAACGGAAAACAAAGATGGACGGAAGCAAAGAGTTTACAATCACGCAATGAAAGTGACTCCTATGAATATGCTTACGCAAATTGTTTCTATATATGAAAAGTAAACGCGTTTCTTGTGAATCGGGAAAAATTATAAGTTTTATTTTGTATAATGTTGGTATGGAGATAAGTTTTTATTTTATTGATAAAATTTTAAAAAAAATATTTGACTAGCACCACGTTATTAAGTGCACATAATATAAGTTTTAATCTACATATACTAATATTATAAAGAGACAGAGTATGTTTGTTTGTTTGATTGAACGCGCTAATCTCAGGAACTACTAATCTGTTTTGAAAAATTCTTTTTACGCTAGATAGCCCGTTTATTGAGAAAGGCTATAGGCTATGTATCATAAAATATATATTTTATCTATACTATACTAACCGTTAAAACGTACCTAGGACGTAACCCGAACGAAGCGAGGGTGAGTCGCTAGTCTCTTCATATTTATATTATTACTATAAACTTCCCTATTGAGTGAATTATCTAAAGCAAGATTTTTCGAATTGATAAGGTATTTAGTAGGTTAAGATACGCCCGTTGAAACATACAATTTCCTTAGTTCATAAATAGGAAAATAACTATGATTTGACAATAACAAAACCGAAAATAAAAGTACGTAGCTAAAATGGTCGCGTTATACTCTGATTATTCAATTATTAAGCTTATTTCGTATTATCTAGTAAAGTATAGTGTGAGACTACCTTTATAGTGAGGGCGGTCGTTGACCTCCTGTTTATGTCAAGCGTTTAATTTTCCTCCTGAATTAGGTCACAACGATCATTAACCGTCAACTTTCGCTATAATTATATAATTAAATATTACACAAAATATGACGATGTAGACATCTTTTAATATAAACATAATTTATAGCAGGCACATCACTAAAGTTACATTAATAGTGGGCTGCTCGTAAAAGTTACAATTTCTGTAAACGTAAATTGAGCAAGTGATAAAAATTCTAATATATTTCAATATTAAACCTAGACCTAGATCTACAGGGACTTGATTAGTTTCCGGAAAACTAAAATTGTTCTGTTATTTTGTTGTGTTTAGTCATCTTAACATGTCTAGGCTGGGCACAGGCTTCCCTTCGTAGTCTACCACGCTGCCCAAATGCGTGTTCGCAGACTTCACATGTATTTCGTTCGACAAATGGTTAAATTCTCTTAGACATGTTTTGTCACGATGTTTTTCTTTACCGTAAGGCAGGTGATTGAAAGAGATTCGCTCTGAGTTTGAATCTGTTTCACTTTTTTTTCCAAGCAGGCACACTACCACTGTGCTAGCACTGCCTAATATTATTTATATTATACAGTACAGGTAATGTATTTTGTCTACAGGTTGCTATTATCATTGCCCGTTTGCACGCAGAGATTGTTGGTGCTACTCTTCGGAACGTTCAGGGTGATGGCGTCCAACGCTGAGAAGGCTGGTAAGAAATAAATAGAATTAGATGCTGGAAACGACTGTAGTACTATATGTATAGGTATTAACTATTTAGTTTAGGCTATAACGTTGGTTAAGCGCCACCGGTTCGTTCTCATGTAAATTATAATCTTTTACGCATACCACCTGATCCCCCAGGTGGTGATGTGGGGCTCACCGGCTAGAAGAGCCGGTACTACCCACTAAAACCCGACATTCCCCTCCCCTCCGCCTTAATGGGACGCCGCAGGATCGCTTGCGCATAACTACTACGGCGCCCCGGCGGCAGGTCTGCCAACGGCTGACCACCACACTGATGGGGCTGCTCCACAGTCAACTCTGCTACACCAGAGAGGTACCCGGAGCAGCCCCATTAATCCGAACCTCCGCCCACCGAAGTGGGCCACCTCCAATCGGCTGCAGAGGACAGGGAGAGCGGCAACGAAACACCGACACTCCTCTTCCCCTGCAGCCCCACCGCGTCCGCCATTAAACGGTGGCGGCCCCGCTAGGCCGCGGGAGATAGGGACGAGCGGCGCATCGCCATACCGACACTCCTCTTCCCCCGCGGCCCCCCTACCGTCGGCCCACTTCCGGACCAAAATGGCTGCCGACACCCTACGCCAGACGCAGGACCACCGAACTGGCCCCGCTCCAGCCGCCGCACCGACGGGCTAGCCCCGGCAGCGCGGCCCGCGCAGCGCCTCCTACCGCGAAACGGCCGGAGACACCGCGCTACCTCCAAATGTAAATTATAATCTATGCATTTAATTTTAACTTCTAGAGCAGACCTTTAATGCTCATCCAACAGTACTTATATTTTAAAACGTGTTTATGTAATTTCTTTATAGATATTTCAAATGAAGCTAAAACATTTTATGAAAGAATGTGAAATGTGCATTATTATCTTTTTAAGTATGAAAATTTTTTATTACCACATATACATGAAATTAAAATATTATCTTAAAAGTAATAAAAATTGCTGCGCGAATCTGCACATATTAGAAAAAAAACGTGTAATTATCTTTTTATACAGAACATCGAAAGATTATGATTTTAAAAGATATTACACCTAGGTAACGTCGATCGCGTGCCAGCAATGTATACAACGGTGAATTAAACAAAAAATAATGCATTCCCCTGGTTCATTGGAATTGAAAATAATAATTAGACCAATTTTGCCAATTACAACGGCGTTGGCGATCTAATGATGCAACAAGCTAAGCGGGCATTGTGTTATTATTTAATCTCTAGTTGTTCGTTCGCCGTGGTTGACCTACTTTATCACTAAGGCCTCTGTTCCGCCCATATGTTGTGGCATGCGCTTTTTTATTCTATCTAGGAACGATATTTTCAAACTACACACCTAGTTGAATTAATTTGTATAAACTTTATGTAGGAACTAAGTTGATGCGGTTAGTGAATTAATAAATGAGTAGATAAATTGAAAGAAAGAACGCAATCCTCTAACATGTTGGATTTTATTTTTTTAGAATTTTGTGATGTCTATTTTCTTATTGATATCTATATCCTACCTACGAGTATGTATAACAAAATTCTGAGTCGATTTTGTATTTAAATTATTTTGTAAAATCTTATTGAAATAGTTATTAATATATATTACGACACAGAGGCCGAATATAGAATTTTTAAAATTTTTGTCTGTCTGTCTGGGAATACATCACGAGAAAACCACTGAACAGATTTTGATGAAATTTGGTATGATGATAGCTGATCATCCGGTTCAACATAAAAGATACTTTTTACTGCGGGAAAATATCTTATCTTTGAGAAATCTATACTAAACCTTAAAACGTAAAGCTACGCTAGTTTTTTTTATATATATCTCAATATTCGTAATAGTGATGGAACTACTGACATTATGTATAAACGTAACTAGACTTGTGAATATTTTTTTAACGACAATTCAATTATAAGACGCGTAAAGTAATAAATACTTTGAAGCCAATAACAAGAAAATTGAATTGAAGTAATAAATAATTATAAACAGTGTATTTATAGGCTTAATATCAGACATCGAACCGAAGTGTAGATTTACCGACAAGTGACAAAAACCGGATGCTCTTACACTTTTATGGGTCAACCACTTGAACGCTCGGTTGCCAAATCAAATATTCTAATTAGCTGATCTATTGCGTACGTACTGAAAGAGACCGCGATTGTGTTCAAACGATTCGATGCACTTATTTGATGCGGACAAGTCCATATTAAAGTCATATGCTGTATTCGGTTTCCATTGTCTTTTTTATTTACGTCATGCCATTCCTATCTTATACTGTTACAAATTAAGTTTTAAAAGTCTAAGCAAAATGTACGCTTATAATTTTATTTAAGTAGTTTTTTTTTATATCGTCACCTTTTAGGTTTTACACTCTGTAATAAATATTAAAATGAGTTTTATTGTTAACATTAACACCGTACAGTGTATGTATAAATTATTTAATGTAAATTACTTAACATATAAAAAAATACCACTCCTAAAGTTTATTTAGATTTATTTTCACTATACATAATAAATTTCACTGAATATTAAATCTTTTCTTTAATTAACTTGAAAATTCCATGTCTATTTACTCCGGGAATGTCAAAGGAAGTATGAAAAATTAACTGTCATAAATGCCGACGAAACCGCAGGAACCATCTTGTATTATAATATACATATAAAATCGCATGATATAATGTTCAAGTAACCTTGGTGTAATGTTGCGAATCATTTTTATCTTCATCACTATATTCGTACTATATTAAGTACATGTTCTATGAATGCTTTTTGTATGTATGTACGTTTGATTATTTGTGAAAAGAGAATTTAGCTAATTCAGATATATCGTTTTATCTGAATGTAAAGGATGTTGTTATATTTAATGGCACATTATTAACAATGGTGGATATCATGGAGCGGCTCTCGGAAAAACTATTTTCGTTTTGTGTTAATTTTACTGTGTCACGGCCGTACGAAATTGCAAAAATAATTCTTTAGATCTTCAATCTTCATCCGTGTCGAAGTAACATTGCTTTAATCAATATGAAGTGGTTTTAGATTTGTTTTCTATCTATTAATGTTGTGATTGAACATATTTTATACATATATGACTATATATAATGAAACAAAATCCCTGCGTCTGTCTGTCTGTTTGTGTGATCGCGATAAACTCAAAAACTACCGAATGAATCTCCATACGATTTTCACTTATGGATGAAATGATCATGAGAAAGGTTTAGGTGAAGCTTTAATTGAATAAAAATGATTAAAATTTACAAATATTGTAAGGTAAAATACGGGTTTAATTACTTTTTTGTATAATTTTGTGGGTACGTACGGGAGGTACTGTAGTGTGGCCCCTGATTCAAGGAGGCGCCATGCGAGCCACAAACAGTTCTTTTATTTCAAAACATATTTTCGAGGATGACCCTCATAGAAGTTTTAAAAAAACTACAAGAAAAAGTGTCCTAAATTTTCGCATATTATTTTTTACGAGGACCACGAGGAATATAATTGTACCTATGATCTATAAAACGGTAAATGGTCCTCTAGCTCAGCTTTTTTACTAAATTTTACTCTAACTGTTCTTTCGTGAGAGCGGTTTAAAAAAAACCAACAAAGGGAGAAAACTGTCGCTGTCTGTGGACCACATGCGTTTTCAAAATAAGCAACATTTTTTTTGCATTGGGGCCCAAGAAAGGTGTTTACGCCACTGGGCACAGCACTAATCAATACATAAAATATCTCTTAATGATTTTCGGTAAATTAAATTGATAAATTACTTACGTATATAAATTTTTCCTAACATTTTTTATGTAATTTAGATGAAAAAAGTACAATAATATAGTTTAAGTGAAAATAATGTGCGTTAAGTACATTCACAGTCGCAAACGCCGGGCTATGTAGTAGTTGAACGGTCCATTAAACCATGTTATTCTATCCCCCTTTTAACTCGGTTAGGCATTGGGTGGCATTTTATTTGAAATGTCACTCGTCGTTACATAAAGGTGCTATTACTTAGCTCATTGAATTCCTATAGCCTACTAAATTGTTAGTTGTTCATTTGTGTAAGTACTTCTGTTCTGCTATTGGCTATATGGATTATTTGTTTTTTTTTTATATTTTATACGTATTATTGAGATGAGAATAGTATTGTAAATGTATGTATTCAGCCTTTTTAACGGCCCACTGTTGGGCACGGTCCTCCCTTCAATGCGAATGTGATCAGGTGACTTTACATGTCTTTTGAAAACTTGCTAGGTTTTCTCTGACTTACAGGTTTCCTCACGAAGTTTTTCTTCACCGTAAGGCAAGTTGTAATCATGTTAGAAATGATTCGCACATAAAAATATCAGAGGTGCGAGACCTGGGATTTGAACCCGGTTCACTTGGTTTCCCAAGCGAGTGCGTTACCACTGGGCTAACACTACCTTATTGTATTGTATAATACTTACTCTATAATATTTCCTTTACAATTTTATCATAACACATTCATTTAATATAACCTTAGAAAATATGAGCAATTACTTAAAAGCGAACACTTGATGTAAAAAGAACAATTACGTGTAATTATAAAATAAGAAAAAATCAGCGCGTCCGGAAAATATATTGCGTTTTAATGTATTTAGAATGGTAAATAAGTAAATGTATATGTAGTAAAACGTTATATGATGAGTTCGCATTATAATATGAAGTCATTATTATACATATCTAAGATTATATAAATATAATCTTTTAATAAGTTTTCTAAACTACAAATTGAATTATTATGTTTACCTTAAACCTACTTAAAAACCTACCTTAAACCTACTTAAAGTAAGATATGATAATAATTATTTATTAACTAGCAGAACCCGCGGCTTTGCTCGCGCTAAAACTACAAAAAAATCTCTAAAAAACCTGTTTCATACAAACTTTCATCCCCTATTTTTTACCCCCTTTTACTAATTTTGAAAAATGCTAAAAAACGTATTTATTTAATTTTATTGAAGAGCATTAATACCAAGTTTCAAGTAATTCCGATCGAAAATATTTTTTTTGGATTGTATTATAACGTGTTATCCCGTGGGAATTACATAATCTACCGCGGTTAAAAGTATCCTGTGTCATTCTTCAGCCCACCAACTATCTCCACACGCAAATCACGCCAATCCGTCGTAATCACGTGAAAGAAGGACAAACGAACACACTTTCACATTTATAATATTAATTATGTATTTGTAGTTTTTAAGGGTAAGAATTTCAAGTTTTGAGATAGATCATTTGAATTTTATTTAATGTTTACTACTTACATAGCAGTATTATATTCGAATTTTTAGTGGTTTCATATAAAAACAAGTTAAATCGTCCAACATTCATACGAGAGAAGATGGTAAACTATATAATATATCTCTCTTAAAGTCCAAACGCCATCGCAAGGGCCAGTTTGTTGATTCCCTTTTATTTGCTGACGACGCTGCTTTTGTCGCTACCACTACAGGTGAACTCCAGGACATAGTGAATAAATTTTCGAAAGCATGTGCATTGTTTAACATGTCCATAAACGCTAAAAAGACCGTTATATTAGCGCAAGGCTGCACGGAGAAACCAGTGATTTTGCTGGACGGTATACCTTTGGAAGTCGTTGAGAGCTTTTGTTATCTTGGGTCGACCGTATCTAGTAATCTTTCTCTCGACAGAGAGATAGACGTGCGAATTGGCAAGGCGGCTACGATGTTCGGAAAGCTTTGTTCAAGAGTGTGGAACAACAAACACATAACAATCAAGACCAAGATGACCGTATATCAAGCATGCATATTGAGTATTCTCCTGTACGGAGCTGAGACGTGGACATCGTATACTCGACAGGAAAGGCGATTAAATGCTTTTCACATGCGCTGTCTTCGTAGCGTTTTGGGCATCTCATGGAAAGATCGAGTGACAAATGAAGAAGTGTTGAAGACTGCACAGCTGCCTACTGTAACAGGTCTTCTCAAACAGAGAAGATTGCGCTGGCTAGGGCACTTGCATCGATTGAAACCTTCTCGTTTGCCAAGACAGGTCCTCCTCGGTGAAATAGCAAACGCCAAGCGACCAGTCGGTCGTCCCTTATTGAGGTTCAAGGACAGCGTTAAGCGTGATATGTCCAGCTTCAACATAGGAGTAGCCAACTGGGAAGAAGCTGCAGAGGACCGTGCCCGTTGGAGAAAATTATGTGGGGACGGCGTAAAGTTGCACGACCACGTCTGGCTCAATGAGTTAGCCCGTAAACGCGCGTGCAGACACCAGCGTGAGACCAACCAACTCCATCAACCCTCTTCGTCACAGCAAAATCAATACGTCTGCAACAATTGTAATCGTAGCTGTAACTCCCGTATCGGTCTGTTCAGCCATGAGCGGAAATGCAAACTACCGGATGCTACATAAAATCATCTTTTGTAGATGGAATTAGGCCTATGATGAAATCGTCCAACAGATCAATTTTTCTACAATTATTTATATTTTTAAAGGACATTCCCTAAAGCACGGCTTCGTTAAGGCAAAATGTAACTTAAACTTAATAAACGAAAATAAAGAAAAATGCAATGTTTTGTTACGTATATTAAAACCTTATCGAGTTGCCATTTTATCAACAAAAATAAGCAATAAATACTATCAAAGATCACAGTTGCGCAATCCATTAGCCCAATTTCCCTCAATTTATAGGTACTGGAATGACATCAGAAGCCCTAGGCGTGTCGGTGGCACCATCGTTCTTCCACTCGTGCGTGTCTGACGGGAAGACTGCTACAATGGAAGATGTACAGAGATTCAAGGTTAGTATATCATTCCGATGCAATTGACTGTCGCTTTGATATGCAACTATTGACTTAAGTGGATAATATGTTCCCACGTGAGAGTATTGTAATTCAATTTTATAATGCGAATTTGTTTTTTAATATGCGATAGCGTATATAATATTTCAATAGACGTAGGTGTCTGTGTAGGATAAATATGTCACCTTTTTTAGTGGGCGGTGCCTGTCGAATTGTTTCAGTTTAGATTTTTTTAATTTAATGATGATTCCAGCAATATGTTGATGATAAAATCAACTTTAAATAGTTTAAATTCGTCGTATTCTATTGAACGAACGGTTTGTAACATCGAGCGTGGTTTGTTACCTTCTATTAAAATAGTTGGCTCGAAAGTTCATTATAAATACGCATACCGTTTAAAGAATTCGTATATGAGGGAGACTGTTTCTACCTTGGCCTGGTGCAATGCTAATCTTTTGGCATTGTTATCAGCGTTGAGATCCAAGTGTTCGCTTATCAGACGATACAATTCAATATACAATTTTAAGTGAATGCAATCGTAATCTTTGATTTTTATGTGTATTAATTCATAATTAACAGTTGCAAGTTAGTTTTAGTAACATATACAGTATATAGTGGAACCGATTGGTTTATTTATATTTTTAGAATGGCTATTAAAAGAAAGGTGGCCACATTTAAATAGTTACATAAATAAAATGTTATACAGTGTAATAATATGGTCTAAATAAACAAATTGTTGTAAATTTTCCACCTTTACCGTAACAACTTTCTTTATATGTACATATGTATTATGTATATAGCTTTACACAGTCGCTTACTAACTAATTTAAATTATGCTGCGTAAAGGCGGAAGTTTCTGTAAGTATAACAATTTGCACTTCTAACATGCATTCGTAGTTAGCATCCATTTTGTTTTAATTAAAATGTAATTAAACGGCTAATTTTAAAACTTACCATGGCGCCTTCGTCGAAAAGGAGGAGGTACTCAATTCGTTTGTATTTTTTGTGGGTATGTTACGCGATTTGTTAGGCAATTGTTGATCGGTTTTCAATTTTTTTTAATAAGATTATAGCAAATATTGTGTACCTCAATATCAATCAATCTCATTCATATTTTGAAGAAAAGTCGGTGTATATACGTTTTTTTTTGTAAAAATTTAATTTGTATATAGCGCTGTAATGGTATTCGTCTATTAATCTTTAATTGATTTGTCTTAATATTGTCTAAATAGTGTTAAATTTTATATTTAAGACACTGCTTATTTAGCTCGTAAGCTAACAAATATTCGTACCCATAAGCATATGTAGGTATATGCGTGCTTGATAATCCTTAACATCTTCAAACTTGAGTCTCTCTGCATTTGCCTTGCTATTTTTTGTTACAATTTCCGACCCCTGCATTCCGTAGATAAGCACTTGATTCATAAATTGAATAAGTAAGTCATTTCCCATCTCGCCTTGACTCATCTCGCCCTACTAACTTTAATAGGAAGTGGCTGCACGAAGCCTGTAAATGTTACATCAGATTTAATGATAATATACTTTATTTGATAAAACACTAATTATTTATATTATATAAAGGTTACTTACGTTTTAACGTTTAGTGTAGATTTCTCAGAGATGAGATGTTTTCCCGCCGCAAAATGTATCCTGTATGTTGACCCGGATAATAATCAGTTATCATCATCAAAATCTGTCCAGTGGTTTTCCCGTGATGCGTTCCCAGACAGACAGACAGGCAAACATTCTAAAAACGATAATACAATATCGATAATCATGATTATTTCAATAAGATCATTAAGATTTCATTAAGATTCCAGAAAGTATTCAATGTACAGATTCCACTTAGTTGCAATTTTATTATATGTTTATTGTTTAGATTGACCTGCATTATTTTATAGTACCTAAACATGCAAATATAGCATTTAATAATAGGTATCTTGATACTATCGTAATTAGATTGTTTACATTTTATAGCGCTTTTTATATAAATATTTATTTATTGATTTATGGTTAAGCCGATTTCATCTAATACAAGTTTTTTTTTTATTATTTTTTACATTTAATATTAGTTTTGTTGCATTTAGTACCAAAATTTTCATAATTTTTTTTTCTCACATTACTAATTACAACTATCATATTTTCATACATGAAACCTTCAAAACAGGTGGCTACTCGCATAATGCGTCAACTGATCGAGCAATTCAGCGCAGGTGATCTATTCGGTAGGGAGAATTACGAATACTACGCACGAGTTACGGGAAGGATATTACGGGTGCGGGACGAGTGGATATGCTCATTCCGTGATCCTCCCCCACCGAGACATCATAGAGATCAGGAAGCTTATGCACGTATGTATATCTGTCTTTTATGTGTACATATCGGCTGTGTGTGTTATATGAACATTGTAGCTTGTACATAATAAGAATTTATGTCCTAACTGACTGATCAAAATTCATTCATTTCATTCATAACATTAATAAATACAAAATAAAGTGATTTTTAGTATGTAGTTCTTAAAGAGAGGCTAATTTTATGTGAAACGAAATACTTTTAGTGTGAATGTATTATTTTACTGCTATTACTTTTGCAAACTATTATTAACGTAACAGTATTTTCGAGAAATATTATATTAAAAAAAAACAAAGATTAAATAAATATATACTTAGAAACAGACTAAAATCGACGATTGACAAATTCAAAATACGTTAAACGTCTTGTACGACGAGATATTTGTTGTAGGTATGTTTAAAATCGAACCTGCAATGGTCGCAAAAGCAATCACTACGCTTTTACGTAATATCTGTTTAAAATTCATATTGTCTGTCTAATATTCATATTCTTTTAAAATTTTTGCTTATTAAAGGTTTTATTTATGAAATTTATTATGTTTGAAATAAAAATTGTTAAAATTTTATTTTAGAGGTAATTCAGAAAGCAGACTTAATTTGTTTAGTATTTAGTTATGCTTATATTATTTATTATACGTAATCGAAAATATTATTATATTCTTGGAATTATTATGGGGTTTTCGTTTAAAAATTAAAGAAGAATTTTTTTTAAATCACCAAAGCGATGATATCCAAAACAAATCTCATGCAATAAAAGCAATGGGAATTAATATAACATTGGAGCACAATAAATAAAGCTTGCACAAAAACATTGTGGGGCAATTAACGAGTTAATAACCTCAGGGCAAATCCAGTTGGCCAATTGTTATGGATTAATTGAGCCGGACACTTGGTGTAATTTCTTGAGAAACGTTTATTGCTTCTTCAAAATTATCATTGAGACTCGTTTGTTGAACAGGCTTGCTTTAATACGAAGAGTTGAAGTCTGTAATTGTAAAATGCCCATGTGAATAAAACTGTTCAGTGTTTATTGAAACATAACAAAAAAAAACTTTTTATTAGGTATTTAAAGGCTAAGACATAAATAATGCACACCAGCGAATGTGGGTTTGTCTACCAGTTTAAAAAAGTCCCAAATAACTTGTGGATAGTAAAAAGTTGACACTCGCTACAAGTAGACTAGTTGATATTTAGTTTTTTAGTTTCACGACTCTATTTTAGGTATCCAAACATATTACTTTTTATAATTTTGAAAATGCAGGAAGCGTTTATTAATGTTAAAAATGTCAGGGATATTTACTTATTTTTTAGACTTTTTCTTCCATTTTTCAATTTTGGCATACATCATTCGTTCTGTATCTTTTAGATTGTACAGATACAGAATAGGTACAGAATAGTAGGTCGAAAAACAGCAAATTTTAATAGTAATAAAATCAAATGCATCGTGCTTGTGACTGCAGACTAAAATACATAGAGATAGGCAGGCGGAGCCGTATGCAGTAGCTAGTTTATTTATATATAATAATTAAACGATTATTTTTCGTACGAAGTTAAAACAAGATACGAACTGATAAGAAATAATGAGTACTTTAATGATAAGATAAAAAGTGAAAAGAATCAGTCTTAAAGTGCATTTCGATTGGGATACTGTTTTAATTTGATATTATAATTATTATAACATATTAAATATTTTGTATTTAATATCTATTATATTTATGTATTATTCGTATTTTATATTTTCATAATATAGTATTAAGAGTGTGTTCGATATTTATTTCTACTTTCACGCAGCAAAGAGCAACACACCAACGTGACTTTCTGTTTATGGCATGCACAATGAGTGAGTGTGATTAGCCCCTGAATTGAGACCAGTCACTATTACACAACAAATTAAAAATTCACGACTCAAATACGTAAATATATGTATTATGTACATATGCATGTACATTGTACATATCTTACTTATGCTATAATATATATTATATTTGTATTATACTGCATAATATTTATTATATTTTAGTTCTTTAATATCTTATATTCAATAATCATGATATTTTCTAAAAATTATTTCTTTTTTTACAGGTCAGTTATCGTTAGAAGCTGAGAAAACATGGCTTCAGTGTGAATGCGATCGCTGGGGCAACAAGTTCAATTTAGAAGGTAAGGAGACCATACAAGCGTAAGGCATTGCATTAATCTGACGATGTCACACATCGCGAATACGTCGTTCTATATTATAGGCATAAAGGGTTTTATCTTTTGTTACTTTGTTCTGTTTTTATGAAAAAAAAGTGTGGACATTTTTTTCCAATATTTTTTTATTAATGTTACAATAATGATTATTTATGAATTATAATACGTTTGGAATATTGCTTCAATTTTTCCATATTAAGTATAGTATCCGCAAAAATTAAGGTTCTCGAATAGGCTTTCAAAGACTTCGAATAACCTTCAAAATTTAAAAAAATAAATAGAATTCTTTATATATTTAAAATCGAAATTATATTGTTCAAATAGGCTTTTACAAACACTTTTTCTTTTTTGAATCATCCATTTTATATTTTAATTGAAATTGTCAATATGTAAGTCCGCAAGGCATCTACCACCGGCTCGGAAGGCAGTTCTGCTGGAAGAGCCGGCGAGATACTCAACAGTTAAGTACCTAATAATATACAGTATAATTATATCGTTAGATAAAACTTCGCCGCCAGGACAACAAAAACAAACTATCCTACGGGAACCGTACATTTTTCCGGGATAAAAAGTAGCCTATGTGTTATTCCAGACTATAATCTATCTCTGTGCCAAATTTCATCCAGATCCGTTCAGCCGTTCTGGCGTGAAAGAGTAACAAACATCCATACATCCCATACTCACAAACTTTCACATTTATAAATATTAGTATAGATTTTTAAGTAGCCAATTTTCCACAGGTCAACAACATTTAAGTTCTTAAGTCAAGTTTGTTAAGTTTTCAATATAAGTTATTTTTTGGTGAGTCCAGCACTTTTGTGCGTTAATAATGTCACAGTTTGAAGTAGATTTATAATATCACTTTAGTTTTCGAATCAAATGGGCATAACATTGGTAGCACATTTAACCATATATGGGATTATTTATTTATATGAATATTCCTTAACATATCGATCATCAATCAAGATTAGGTTTTTCAAAAACATAACTTGGGGAAAGCACTTTTATATTTTTTTTGATACTTCGTTTTTGAGGAAAATTATATAGAAGGTAAGGTAGGAAAATTACATACATAATATACTTGTTTATTATTGGTTTAGTGCATATTATTATGAAATTATTTAATATATGAACTTTAAACATAATGTATGTATTACGCACATGCTTTAGAACTATAAATTAAAAAGTATTTAGGATTGCGCTTCATAATAATATGTTAAAGAAAGCAAATTATTGTAACAAAAAAATTTAATATAAATTTTGGGTTATTTCCATTATGTATTATTGTAATTTTCACAATATTTATATGTGAAGGAATTATATTTAAAGAAAAATTAGTTCCCTGACTTCCAGAATCCAGTCGTGTCAACAAATCAACATTATAAATAAAAGAAAAAGATAATAAAGTTGATTGATTGTTTAATACTTTCTTAGGTTTACGCGACTTTTTATATTTTAAATGAACCTATTTTTGCGGATTTTTTCATGAAACGAAACGCCAAAATAAACTGAAAAAAATCGAAAAAAGAACAGGATTATTTATTGTTATTATTATATATGTATTTTAAAAAAAAAGCTGAAGTCGTAAACCCACGAGCAGGTCTGTCCAAGTCGGAGGAGTGCCAGTCCATGCCGGCGCTGGTGAGCGCGGCGTGCGGGCCGGGCGCCGGCGCCGGCCTCGGCATCATCCCCGAGCACAGCCTGCTCGACTCCTGCACGCGCCTGTCCATATCGCTGGAGGAGAGCGTGTTTAAGGTGAGTTCACACGGTATGGTTTGCTTTGGTTACATTTCAGCGTCTTCCGTAATGTATTTCGCGCAGCTAGTATTTTGTTACTTATCTACAAATAAATAGAACTTTAAAAGACGAGTTTTATTCACGTGACAAAGATTTTATTACATATTTATCAATAAATATGATTTTAAATCGAATGGCTACTGAAGTAATTGTTCTCAGTCAGGCTCACACATAGTGTTTTTGTATTATTGTTTTTATTTTTTTATTTTTAGAATATAGAGATAGACAATAATCTTTAACAGGAACTTATGTGTACTATATATAGGTTTTATAAAATTATATTCTTAACATAATTAAACACTATTATCTGTATCGCGAGCAAGCGCGCGAGCATGCTCGCGAGCCAGCGCGTGAGCATGCTTGCGAACAAACACGCGAGCAAGCGTTGCGAGCATGCTCGCGAGTGCTCGGTGAGTCGTTAGTTTAAATTCAATATATTTTATTCAGTATTATATTTATTACATTTTTTTACTAAACGCCAAGAGTCTTCTACCAGTTCGGAAAGAAGAAGCCTCAAACCCGAGAAGAACTGGTAATTTATATATTAATCGAATTTCATGCAGGTTTCAGTGAGCTCGTCGTCGCAATCATCCCGCAGCAACTCGAGCCCGCACATGACTCTCGAGGAACTGCGCGCCATAAACAAGTACGCGGAGAGCACCAAGAGCCTCTCCTACTTGCCTCAGGTGAGACCCGCTATGTGTATACCTAATCGATTATATTATTTGAAAAGTTTTTTTTTTTAGATTAGGTTCGGTAAAATTTTATTTTCTAATACATGCACAATGCATATGATTAGGTGTTTTTTCGTAGATACGATTTCCTAAATTAAAATGTTTTTTCCTTTAGAAAAAACTTGAATGCAGATATCTAAGCATTCTTAATATAAATTGTTAGTAAAGTAAAAATAATTATTTCTATTAACTGTACAAAATTCGCAGTCAAAATTATTTATAAATATAATTGATTATATTGAATAAAAAATAACGAACATACATACAACGTGTCAATTAACATGTTTGTTGTTTTATTTAAAACGTGATTATATATCAGCATTAGTAGTGATCTATTTAAAAGAGTTAAATTAACAGTATAATTGGTTATATACCATTTGAGCTTGAACTCTAGTAGGTAATATCAACATTGGAATATTTTTTGTTTATAACTTTTTTACCTATTCTTAATTGTCTGAGAATAATCTCATATTATATGAACTCTAGATTAATGAATATCTCACTGATAAATTGAATTGAATTAGAAAACGTATATAAAATCTATGTTTGAATTCTAGCGCACACTAAAGGATTGGTTATTGTTTAAGAAATGGTGACGAGGTTTTGATCTGTAGATACCCGTAGTACAACGAACGAATCGTACCTTGTCTACTCTATGTAATCCCCGTTTTCTTAGTATGAACCACTGACTTTTTTTTTTAATAAAAATTTTTGCAATCTGGTATTTTAGCAAAGGAATTTTTAGATATTCAAAATAACTTTAAATTTCTTGTTCCTTTAAGTTATTTGAACTTATTACTTTAGTTTCACTATATTTATTTTTTAAATATTGAGAAAGTCAAATAAAAAAAAAACATTTTATTTGATTTTTTAAAGTAAAAGCAACGACTGTTATTATTTTATTGTTCTCTGTGATTTCATTTACAAACATCTATTAAAAATGATAAAATTATACAAGATTAAGTAATTCTTATACCTTCTTATCGCGTGTTGTAGGTAATACAAAAATCTGGTATTTTTCAGTGGTTCATACTCATACTTGTTGCATGTAAAATTATCTGTTCACACTTAAAAGGTATTTAAGGCGAGTTGTGACTTTCTTTTAGTTATTTCTATGAAAATGCAACGTGTGTGAAATAAACAATAACGCTTCGTAGATGATACACTTATACTACGTGTTATTTTTTGTACGGGAATAAGAATTGTACCTACATGATATTTTAGAACATGTTTGTATATTAATTTATATACTGACCAAAAAGCATTGTCAATTTGCGGTTGTGTTTTTTTTTATTCGATGAAATTAATATATATTTTGGATAATATATTATTATTATTATTGATTTTTCGATGGTAATGGTTTATAATAGGTGTATTGTGTAGTGACTAATTAAATTATAAATGATTAACGCACTAATGTTCCTAACATTTGTTTCACTTTATATAATTAAATAAACCTAATCCGAAATAATGCAGTATTTTACTTATAAGGTGGGTAGTTAAGATATTACTAGGTTTTAGGTACATAGGTTTGTTCTCGGAGTGAATATTATATTTGCTAAATAATCTTCTGTTTTATGGAGATTAATTTGTAAATATCACACGGTTTGTGGGTTATTTTTCACTGTATATAGAAGCTCGTTTTAAGGTATGAACAACTTTGTTGAACAGTTTTTATGGTTATTTATTGATCATATATTATCATGGTCTAATGCTTGTATTAATAATCCCTAGCATAAGAAGTGCCATGTTACAGATGTTCGAAATAGTTCAAAAGTAGAAAAAGTCAAGTTTTTTTAATTTTTAGAAAAATAAAATTCTTATTTAAATTTATTTAGGATTTATTTAAATATTGATGATTATTCTATCGAATATATACTTATAGAATACTAAGAAACATATAATTTATAGATTACTAGCAGAACCCGCGGCTTCGATCGAGCTAAAACTGCAAAAAGAAAAACTCTTTGGCTTTTTTTTCTTTATTGAAGAGCTTTGTCGTTAAAACGACCATGTCGCTCTGTTAGGTGCACATACATAATTTCTTAAAATTAACTAGTTATACGGTTATTACAATTATTTTGAACTATTTTATACAGTTTCTTAGCTACTACAGAATCAGGTCTCGAAAGTATACTATTACATTCCCCTATATTCAGGTATAAAAGGTTGTTAGTGAAAACTCTTTGGCTTTATGCCATTAGTGCCATAATTTGATGGCTGTAATGATTTACAAATGTGTATAATTATGAATGTGAATGATTGAAACTCCCATCGTGTGGGTTGCGTACCGCCGAATTTCGAGTTTTCATGAGGTTTTCTTTCGCGCGTAAAATATGGTCGCTAATTTCGTACTCTCGGGCATAAGCATCGTGGTCAAAGCGGCCAAGGCGCAAGTTTGACAAAAACAGGTGTCCGAGTTCGAATCCCGGTTGGATACAAAGTTTTTACTTTTGTTTTTTTTTGTATTTATTCAAGTTTTCAGTTTTTTGTTTTAAAGAAAATTGTACTTTAGGCCAAAAATTCCGAACGAAACTTGGCCGCCCAGGTACTTTTATTAATTGCAAAAATATGTTTCATACTATTTTTTTCAAGATATTAGGGAAACCAAAAACTTTAGTGATCGCAACTCAAAATATCCAGTATCTGAAAATAAATTTACGTATTTCTGTAAATTAATATTAATGTTTCCACCCTATTTCTCGCGTTTTGAGGTTGAATTTCCATAAACTATAAATTCCGAATGTATTTATTTCATATTTATTTTTGCTGAGAAGCTTTAATATTAAATTTCATTCTTCTTATTTATAAAATGACAGACTCCATATAAACTTTCAACCCTTATTCCACCCTCGTAGGGGATAGATTTTTAAAAACGTTGAAATATATATTTATTTCTAATCAAAAGCTTGTATATGAAATTTCATGCTTCTTACTCCAAAAGTGACGGACTTCCCATATAAACTTTCAACCCCTATTTCACAGGGGTTTCTCTCAAGGGACAGATTTTCAGGAACTGTGAAATACATATTTATTTATCCAGAAACGGAATTTCTAAAAATACTTCCTTAGTGGATGTTTACACCATAAAATGCATCAACTACTAAAATTTCAAGTTTTAACCCCTACGGTTTTCTATATATGTAATATGTATATGTATATAGATTAAATTTTAAAATTAAACAAATTATGTGATATATTATGTATTTCAATAATCCCTTTTCAAAGTCTATATAGATTTATCGAAAGTTATTATTAGATCGTGTTAGTATTTAAGACAAACATTTTTATAAAATTTAAACATAAGCATATTCCAAGTCAATTAGCTAACATGGCACTATATTATATTTCACTCGTATCAAAAACGAACAGAGTTGTTTATACCGTGCGAGAGTCCACCGTGCGCACGTACGAGGGTACGGTGAGCGGTGTGGGTAACAGGGCGGGTGCGTAGGTGCACGAGCGGCAGCGGGCGCGCATGCGGACCCGCTCCGAGTGGTTCCTGCAGCCCGCCGCCTCGCTGGACGCCCGCCCCCGCGCAAGTACGCCGCCCGCCCCTCCCCCGGCCCCCGCGCCCGCCCGTCCGCCCTGCGCGCGCGAGAGCAAGGCCCTCCTAGCGCTCGTCGCCTGTCTAGAGTTTTTATTTTGATTCGGATTTCGGA
This sequence comes from Brenthis daphne, assembly GCA_947093115.1. Classification (NCBI taxonomy): domain Eukaryota; kingdom Metazoa; phylum Arthropoda; class Insecta; order Lepidoptera; family Nymphalidae; genus Brenthis; species Brenthis daphne. Next base: position 11,823,082 of record OX352478.1, on the reverse strand, counting down.
TTCACACTCACGCACACCAACCGGTACTGTGGTTATGTGTTACGCAACGGATGCGCTTCCTTTTCGGCTGCTTTTTTTTTCGGTTACAGATTTTTTTTTCTTTTTTTTTATTCCTTTTCTTATATGTATATTTCTACTGGTTTTTTTTTCGGTTACGGATTTTTCTTTTATTATATGTTTTTATTATGTATGTATACTATGATATATTTCGCTGTCTATATTGAAGTATGTAAATAAGTTTAGATTTTGTTTCCTTTAGGTTATTGGTTTGGTCACTTGATACATTAATTTAGATATCGTTCGTGAACTTCTAAGATCTTCTATCTAACAAGCAAATTTTATAGGTTGTGATAAACGAATTTTATTATAGATTGAAACACAACTGGTGACAGTTTTAAGAGAGCTTTTGCATGGGGTTGTGTATCTATTACTTTTTTGGTCGATGTTAAGTTACGGTTAGGTAAAAGTATATTATTTTCTTATAAATATAATTATACAATTTATATTGTATTTGTAAGTATTTAAGTCCTTTTATTTATGTAGCCGAAAGGGAAATGCCTTCAAAGCTTGAGACACAGTGTATATATATATATGGGCGAAGGGGGTCGCTTTTCCTTATTGCATGTGCGCATTGTTAGTCTGTAGGCATGTGTTGCACGTTTTGGATTCGTTTGCCAAAAAATAATTTTCACTTTATTTATTTATTGGACTCTAATTATTGTCGTAGCTTATATTTATTATAGGTCGGCTTTTGATGTATTTTTAATAGGTTATAATAAAAATTAAATGTTTTTTTTGGTACTTTAACGCACAGAGTTTTTAAATGAATTTTGTTTTCTGCTTAGATAAGACTGGTTAGTTCAAATTAATTGTTAGGTTAAACTTACATTAGTAGTTTGTTCATATACTACCTATTAGCTAAATATAATGAAATATTATTGTTAGTACGTATGTTTGAAAACACTTATTGTGATTGCTTTACTCATATGCAATTTCGATAATGTTAAACATTACGAACAAATTTATTACATTTTTATCGCTTATTTTATTAACAGCGTCGACCTTAGATGCATTTTTTACTGAATAAAAGCTATCATAAGTAATTTTAAATACAAAAATGGCAATAAAAATCTGTCCATATTGTGACGTCATCTTTTAGCTTTATTTATTTACAAATTCGAAATCATATAAAATTTTGACACTTTTTTTTTAAAGTATTTTCGAATTTGTATAATATTTAAAAACACAACGTGCTCGTGACAATGTATATGCTTTTCGATATTTCAATGAATGCAACGGTTTCGGCATGATATATTGATGTCGCCTAAGATTGTTGTTCCTATCGTTTGTTTCGATGTGCACGTTTCCAACAAACGTTGTCAATTGTCGAATTTATTCAAATTCCATTATTGACACATTTAATGTCATTGTGTGCTGATATAAAATGTAGAAAATTTATTATTATTTGCTATTTAATTTGTAAAGTTATTTAAAAAGTTTTTTTTTCGTTATCAGCGCCCAATGACAGTTTTTTTAAATGACATTGTGAATATTCAGACATTTGCACAGGTAATATGCGCCAGTATTGTTCATATATTTTTTAAAGGATGTCTTTGAAATTTTCTTGTGTTATAAACATTTTATTGTTACATATCGACTTTAAAAAGAAAAAGTATAAACTTAAATAAAGAACAATATCAAAACTAAATTTGGACTATGGACACCATCAATCAATTGACATACATATTTTTATGAGCCTTTACAAAGCGATTCTCCTATTGATTTTGCATGGCAAAAGTAACCTGTGACCTCATTTTTTTGCCAACTCAATTAACTTGATTAAATTTATTGCTATCAAAACAACTAAAAATGTAATTTTATATTAAATTGAAAAATTGTTTCTCTTGGAATTAATTGGTTAATGATGTTAACTACCCAATTGTAACGTGACAATAACGGCGCATACACACGTGTGCAAACGTCCAGCGGCCCGGTCCGCCCCCACCAACAACGGCACGTGCACACAGGCGGGTCGCGGCGGCGGTCGCGGCGCGCGCGCCTGTGCCGCGCCCTCACGCACTCCGACACTGAGGTGCCGCTCGCTCTCCAGCCTCGTCAAGTGACCGCGTGACCCTCCCGCACCTGCCCCCGACCCTCCACCTGGTAATGCGCACACACACTCACACATACATACACACACGTCAGTGGCGTCAGAGGTAGGCCGTTCCGAAACAAAAAACATTGATATACAATTTTTATATATGTACGTATTAAAGCTATTATATATATATATATATATATATATATATATTTATATATTTATATATATATATATATATACCTTAAAACGTATTTTGCTATAATTTTACATACATTTAATTTTTTTATGTATAAATGTTCTTTTGAATATATATATATATATATATATATATATATATTTATATATTTATATATATATTTCCAAAAGAACATTTATACATAAAAAAAATTAAATGTATGTAAAATTATAGCAAAATACGTTTTAAGGTAAAACGTCTTGTATGGACACTTCGCCACTGACACACGTACACACACGACTATATGATTATATACAGTGCCAAGTTTGAGGTTAAAGGGGCTAACGACGAATCGGTAACACCCTTGTTTTTTTATAATATGTTTCAAGTTAAATTATGTGATTAATGAGTGACGTTGAACTAGTGAAAAGTTAATTCATTTAGACCCCCATTTTCATGTCCTCTTCTAAATCTGGCTCTGTATACACATCCTCAGATGCATAAAAAGAATGTAAGTTGTAACCCTCCTTACTAAACACGCTGTATAAGCTGTGTCAATTAAGAATGGAATTAAAGGCCATTGTAATGTCATCTTACTCTAATAATATTGACCTCTAAGTCATTAAATTTTTTGAATTTAATCTTGTATAAAAATTTTAATTGTATTTATTTAGCCAAATTACATACTACTGCTATAAAGTGATAAGAAATTAAAGTTTGACAAATTAACTTTTTTAACGTAACGAACAATTTATTATTTATTCTATCGGCAACTTTTTACTATTAGGACACATGGCAAAATAGTTGTATAAAATTATTTTTTATGTTGTCCATACTGAGGTATTATTATCACTGCCTTCATTTGCAACTTCATTCTTTATTGACTCTGGTTATACATTATATATTGATCTGTTTTGTTCAATGAATATAATCCTACCAAAAATATTTAGCAAGATAAAACACCCCTATATTTAATGTCATAGTATATCTTGGTGCCAAATGTATGAAACATGCACAACATTTTCTTGCAACCCTTCATTTGTCGAAGTAATTACTTTCAAATATCCTACACAATAATATACCCTCAAACATGTTGCTATTACCTATATATATAAGGTGGATGATTTGCATATTATATTTTTTTCTGAGTTTTACATAAAACTTCTCAATATATATGTATAATAGTGTAAAGATCCTCCTCTATTATATTAGTATGTGATTTTAACATATACATAACATAAACGTTTGTTTCTAAAAAGGATACTTTATTATTTTTCATAATACACTATAAATTATTATATGTATTATATTATAGATATATTATATACTATTTAAACTGTTAGTATTATTAATATGAACAAAAATAGATGTTGTAATTATGTTCTGTTTTTTTGCAAAATGTTAGCTATGTCCATACAAAAATTAAAAATATTATTTCTTACTCAGTCTTAAGTTCTTTTTGTTTGGAAAATGACTTTACGAAACGAATGTTGAATGTTAAAACGTTCTCTAGCAATGGCATGAGTGAACGTTTTATTTTAATATATAAAGTATGTGCTCTCTAAAAATAAACATTTCTAGATGTAAAAATCTATACATGTGTGCAGTACTTTAAATTATAATGTAAACAAATACTATTTATTAGTATTGTTCACTTTATACAGGGGTTCTATAACATATGTATATGTCTATAATATGATAAGACATACATAATTCTTATTATAACATGATTTCTATTACATCTAGTGTGCATTTGTATTTTTATATGGAAGCTTTACTTTACTCGTGCCATCATACAACTAAAAACTTCATAGACAGTTACTTTTTTTAGCATTTGCACATTGAACATTCCTGTAAATATTAAATTAAAATAATAATGATAAATAACATAAATTTAGGAGATATGAAAAGTAACATTGCTAAATTTTTCTAGTATATGTGCTGGTATACTGAAGTATATATAACAACACACTGCATTTTACTCTACCTCATTTATGTATTATTTAATTGTATTTTGCTCATCATATTTAATTTACACCATTCTACATATTAATTATTGCCAAAATTCTAATACTGAATACAATTTTTATATTATAATCTTTTGTATAAACAAAAACCGATTATTCTACACTTGATTAGTTTTATAATGCTGTGTTATATACACTAAGATCTGTCAGATGTTCTAAATTATATTTTTTATAAAATTAATTATATTAACCTATTTATAAATTTTCATCTTGGAATCGATGCAGACTTAATTCAGGAATTTGATATTGGTTGTCTAGAATTTGTAGTACAAAAATCGTTATATAGACATTGGATTATATATTATCTACTAATGACTTAATTTTACGTTTTAATTTTTTTGAGCGGGACCCTAATTCTTTTTCTAAAATAAAAGTCTACGTTATTCCTTATAATATGAACTATCTGCCAGTGAAAGTTCCGTCAAAATCAGTCCAGTCGTTTCGGAGATTATCTGGACCAAACAGACAGACAAAATATGTGTAAGTACATACATATAATCCGATGTCTAAACTTTATATAAAACCGTTTTAATATAATTTATAGGTGCTGGTTGATTGTGAAATCTCGTGTAATTATTGTAATAGTCCTAATTTTTTAGAACCTTTCATTATTGACATTTTTATGATGTAAGGTAATTTTAGCTATAGACTTTTTGATAAACTTATAAAATAAATTCTTTGTATTATCTGTTTTACTGCTTTAAAAGCGTTTGAGGTTTTATGGAATTTAAAAGTTTGGTACAGTATTTAAACTTATAAGTTTAATTCATTCGATAACTGAACTAAGTAAGGATTTTCATGTACGAGTGTTGAAGCGAGCACTTTGTCATGTCAATACTTTTTTCATTTTTCGTCATTCACTCCTCATTTATTATAGAGCACGAGTTATATTTTTTATAATTGTTAACGAATATATTTAAAAAAAGTATTTTTAACTGGTTTTGCTGTCTTAATATTTCAATGCAAGGCTAGTTAAGTGTTTATATCTGTACGATTTGTCTATAGAAAAAAGAACGAATGAAGTGATTCGTTTCGAGTTTTAATCGAATACTTTTCTAATACAACTATAAAGCAATTATAATAATATAATATTCGATTTAAATATCGTAAATGTGTGAACATGTTTATAAATATGTTACGATGCTATATAGTTTAGTTTATGAAGGCAGCTCAATGTATTAATGAATTCCTAGCGGTTGTGGTGTAGCAGTTACATGAGGGCTAATTGTGGCCATATGTAAGGTACCTAATCATTCTATTAGCATTTTATATTATTATTATATATTACTAACGATAGTATGGACCAGTGTTGCCATATGTTGCTATAATTTATAAAAATCCAAAAGACCATTTGGTCAGTTATTTATATCATTTAAGTATTAAGTAAAATAAGTAGTTAATGTGTTTATTTTTAGTTTTTGAATATATTTGTTAAAATACGCGCATCTGGCAACACCTGGCCGAGCGCGCGCTCATAGGCAGACGGTTATGAGTGTTGTGTAATTTTTGATAGATGTTAAATTTTTCTTGGATATTGGACGTCCAAGTTCCTGTGTTCATTGATTAGCGTTAGGATAAATTAATATGTAGTTTTATTTTTTATTATAAATAATAAATGTATTGATGTATAGATGAGTAGTCAGTTATTATAGTTACATACGTTTGTTGCTTTCGTCATTTTATACAGATTTGAATTGCAAGTCTTAATGAATAGCGATGGCAGCAAATTTTACAATTTAATAACGATTCTACTAAATATCTTTATATAAAGTGCGTCCTATTCTTTTTTAAACCACTTTCGACGATTGTCTTTAATTACCTATAGAAAATATTTTTTTGTACAATGATGTAAATTTTTGCAAATCGTTGGGTACATTTAATTTTTTATAAGACTGTTCTCATTAAATTGTATTTTATATTATATTAACTCGAATATGTAATACCTAATCATTCCACCGACTTAGTATTGAAAGCAGTCGCTTTGAGTATTAGTATTATCTATTGTCGTAAAATGTTCAGTAATCCTTCACAGATCTCGGAGCTTTAACGACGGCGCGAACAAATTGTTAGATTTTAGTTTGAATTAGAACGAATTTTGTTTTGTAAAAGTTTCAAATTGACATGTTATTTTATTTGTAGCTCAAGTCTAGAGCAATGGACGATAAACGAACGGTGTAGCAAAATTTTTGATGTCCATTTTAGTTTTCTTTATATAAAATAGTATTAGTATTATGTAATTTATTTTAGAGTATTTGTACTATGGTATTCGCTTTTGTGAATTAAGTTGTAACAAATTGTCACATTATATTTGCACATTTTCTATACAAATTATAAAGAATTACACGAAAATAAATAAAAATTTATGGAATAATTGCTGGATTTTATTTATATTTTAAGTATGTAGATAAGAAAATTGCATCCACGTCATTTAGCCTCTTTGTGGGCCACTATTTCTAAAGGTAGTATTTCTGTTTGAAAAAAAAAAGATATGTATACTGTAAAAAGGTATTTATTTATATAAATTATACATATAACATATTAATAAAAATATACTTTTATTAAAGTAAATTGGTCCCAACTCCCATTTATATTATTTAAAAATATTATATACACAACCGTTTGGTCTTAATTCTGTATCTCTATTGAAAGTTTTTAAATAGGGATATGGTAATATAAACATTTAAATAGTTAGCAAAAATAATTAAAACCCAAGTCACTCAAAAATGGTAAAAAAACTAAAATGTTCATAAAATAAATATTCCTCTCATTTCAAAAAATAAAAACATTGAATATTAAGTAGGTTGAAATAAATGAAATATCATTGAAAACCTCCCATATTCAAATTATATGAAAAATAATATCTTATATATATATAGCTAATGAAATAATAATAAAAATTGTAGAAATACATGTTTATGATCCTTTTTCGTTATGATAAAGCAACATTTGTGCTGGCCATATTTATATCTTTCACTTTCTTGCCCTTAACAAAAACCTGCACAATATTTCTATCATCTCCCAAGTAAATGAACCTCTGTACTTTATCCAGTAAATTCTCTTCTTTATTTATTGCCACAGAATAATCGAACTTATCAACAGGGCTATCTTTTGCATACAAATCTATGAGCAGTGCGTCGAACTGCTTACCGATCTCGAAACTACCAATTTTGTCGTTTAAATGGAGAGCTGTAAAAATAATGATATTTACCTATCTTTCATTTTAAATATTTGATTATAAAAATAATCCTTTTATGTATATATATTGATGATTTTGTAGTTTATCCCCATAAATCTATATAAATATACAATATATATTTCTTACGGGATACACAAAAAGTGATTATTAGTTTTCAGTACATCACTTTATTGATATGTACTTATTAAAGGTTTTATATAGCAAAGTTATGGTTAATTGATTGTACACAAAACTGAATTCGTACCGTGATTGCTGTAAAGCATTTGAAAATTGAAACGTCTAGAACCAAATATAAAAAAAAACAGTTTTTAGTGCAAGTTTTGCATCCTATTATGACTCTTTTGACGTCATATCATAGTGATGTGACACATTTAAGAGCAATTTTAGTCTCAGTATTTAGTAATAATTAAGTCTATACATATAATAAAATTCTAACTAGTCAAATCTGTACATAAAATATTTTTTGGAAAATCTTATTGATAGACATTATTTTCGATACAGAGGCCGAATCTACAGTTTTTAGAATTTTTGTCTGTCTGTTACCGCATCACAGAAAAACTACTGGACGGATTTTAATGAAATTTGGTATGGTCATAGCTGATTATCTGGGCCAACACCTACGATACTTTTTACCGCGGAAAAAAAATCTCATTTCTGAGAAAAAATACAAAAACTGCAATGTAAGGCTATACTAATATGTAAACATAAGTATTTGGTTTTTGGTCATCTGAATGCGGGCGGAGCCGCGGGCAATGCTAATTAAATATAAAACGTTACCTTCCGCTCCACCTAATGTCGCCAAATATAGAGCTTCCTTCCAATTTAAAGCCGATTCCTCGGCTCCTAGTAAATGTAAATGTTCAGAGACGTCCATTGTTCGTCGTATAGCGTCCAATATACTCGCATTGTCACCACCCGATACGTCTATTTAAAAATTAGTGATATAAATAAAACCAAACATACAAAGCAGATAACATACGAAGAAGTAGAACGGTCCTAATTCGACCTTTTTTGTTTAATTAAATAGGTGCTAGATGGCGTTGATCCGAAAGCCTACGAACTATTTTACTTCATTACCAAAAAAAATATAAAAAAAATACCTGACTGCATAAAATCTAACTAAAAAGATGAACAGAAGTTTACGAAGGAATTTAGTATTATGCAGTCGGAGACATACGAGCATGTACATCTCGCGGCAAGAATGAAACGTGTTACATACTTCCTCTTATTACTTATTCCTGCCTGAACTTTTTTTCATCTTTTTGGTTAGATTTTATGCAGTCGGGTTTTTTTTTATTTTTTTTTTTTTACAGCTTATTAGTTTGAAAAAATCATGAATCACTACATACTTTAGTTTTCATTTTTGTATTTGAGTTCATATTCAACAAGAAAACAATATATAATATTTTTAGATCTTCTAGATTATCTAAGTTTAGTTTTTAAATTAATAATATTATTGTATTGTAATTATATTTAATTACCTGTACCAAGTCCCACTTTAATTTTATTATTAAGTAGTTTCCGTACAGGACACAAGCCGGACTTTAGCCTGGTGTTTGAGGCGGGGCAGTGTGCTATGCTAATTCTTTTACGTGAAAATATTGACATCTCCTTTTCACTCAGATAAATTGCATGCGCCATTATACACTGGAAATGTTTATTAAATGGGTTAAAATAAATTTATATATTCGAATCTGTTTGATGTGTGTTTTCTATCCAAGAAATTAAATTCTGGAACAATTGACTGACAAAAGTATACAGTAAAGACTTGGATATTCCTATTCTATTTGTATTATACCTACATTTTATAAAAAAAATAAATATAAAGTGCACATGAATGTGTACACGCGCAAGAAGTAAAACTTTCGTAGGTTATCGGTACTCTTTATAAAATTCAATTTATGTGTTAAATAATTAGGATAGGTGAGATACTAAAAATAACGCATATATGGCATATTACAATCATATATTTATAGAATATCATTTAAGGAAAGAATGTAATATTATATATCGTTTGTCAGACAACAACGGTTCCCATGGCAACAAACGTGCGTATGTACATTTTTTCGTAAAGCATTTACCAGCTTACCCCCCAAGTCAAGCGTCCGGAAAGAAGTTTTACTTTAAAAATCGGATTTTTATTAAAAATTTTAAAAAACCCCCTACGCAAATTAATTGTCACTTAACGATTACACTGGCACGCGTGAAGCACATAATCGAGTAATCATACGCCAAAATGCCTTACATCATTTTGGAAAAGAGCTGATACTCTTACACTGCTGGACCGATATTAACCAAACATAGCTAAGAACCACCACAAGGAATGGCTTTCAAATGAAAAAAACCACATCGAAATCGGTCCACCCGTTTGAGAGCTACGATGCCACAGACAGACACACACACACACAGACAGATATCGACGTCAAACTTATAACACCCCTCTTTTTGCGTCGGGGGTTAATGAATGAGTTAGTTGTTAGTTTCTTTTTATGTGTGTTTGATTGTTACTCCTTTAAGTGGAAATGGCATGATGGACTTTAGTAAAAATTTGTGCACAGATCGACTATATGATTTGGCATCACATTGTCTACAATTTGACACTTTGTTATTATGTAAGACTTAATGAAGTCAAAAACATAGGAAACTAAACACACTGTTACTACCTACTGTGAGTTTGCAATAGGCACTTTTAAGTTACTAATCGACAATACGACCCTAATAAATAGTGATAAAATTAAAAATGAGAAAGTACAAGACAAGTTTTCTTTTCTTTTCAAACCGTAAAACATAAAAAAACTTTTACTACCTACTGTGAGTTTGCAATAGGCACTTTTAAGTTACTAATCGACAATACGACCCTAATAAATAGTGATAAAATTAAAAATGAGAAAGTACAAGACAAGTTTTCTTTTCTTTTCAAACCGTAAAACATAAAAAAACTTGGAAAATAGAAAAAGTTATAATTTCATATAGTAATTTAACAATACATACCTTTTCATCAAAAATGCCACATTTCTCATATACATCTGAATAACAAGAGCAACATGGATTTTTTTCCAAAACATGTTCTATTTCCTTTTGATTTTCTGATATATGACTCTGTAAAATTATATAATATTTATTCACGAATCAAAATAGATTGTGTTATAATAAGATCAAACTTTAGTAGGCTTTGTGTTTGGTATTCTTATTATTAGAAGTTATGATTTATTATAGTATCTAATTGAGAATTTTTAGCAATATACTAAATTTAAGAAAGTTTAATTCGTTTGCAACTTTTCAATCTTTATGGGGGGAAATTAAAAAATACCAAGAATGTACGTAAGAGGTTTCCATAGGCAATGTTATTTGTCAGCATGTAATGGTTTTTTTTATTTTTTTGACAATATCCTAGTCTTCTTCTCAATGCCCATTTCCCAATCACTTGGGGTCGGCGCTGTACATCTTCTGTACTGCTGATAGGATTTGGCAAAAGTTTTACGACCGGCCGCCTGCCTGACATCAACCCTCCTAGGGAATACTATTGTCGCGCGGAAGCCTTGTAATATACACATTTGATTTTGTTTTCTTTTAAAACATTTTTTATAATAGTAAGTTTTAATGTTATTTTCGGATATATTTTGAAATAAATTTTGATCACACAATAAATTTTGTTTTGACAATATCCTAATAATAAGTAAAAAACGCATTTTTACCTGTATTCCACATTGGTATCTATTAGCAATTTGTGACAGCTGTTTCATTAGTTCTTTGTCACAGCTGACTGCAAATCGTGGTGTGACTATAGGCTGAACCAAATCATTCTGAAATAAAAAATAACTTTTTATATGATCCTTATTAATAATAGGGAATATGCGTGATTTTTATTAAATTTTTTATACAATAGCTAACATTATTTACTAAAATTTAGTATAATTTTGTTTTTAAATATAATACTGATATGGATACTTTATGGCGCTGGACATAGCCAATGACCTTGAGAGTTTCGCCTTCTCTTCCTTCCACCTTACCTCTTCACCCTTTCGTATTATGATAAAATTAGAATAAAACTCATACGGTGAAAAGCGCCATCTTACAAAACGTTGCTGTACTACGACAAGTCAGCTCTTAAGAACGACATCTGACGAATATTTGTCAATTACGAAAGCTTTATACCTAAGTTCATTGATAAATTTATAGTCCAGGAGCTTGGGATATATTTAGCTAAGTTTTATTTAAAATATAAATAAAATGTACACATTTAAAGGTTTTTATTATTATTACTTTACAGTTTTACAGTATTAGCAATATTAACAGTTTTCAATATTTTTAAGATCGAAACTTACATGTTTATTAAATAATAAAGACTTTAATGGTTTTAATCGCCTGTTAATTACACGTTCAAATAGTTCATCTTCAGATCCTTGCCTCCCCAGAGTTGACTTTGACTCTATGCTCATCAAAACGTCTTCTCGCATAGCTTCTAGCAAGATTTAGTTTTTTTTACAATTCAAAAATCTTCATTGGTACTTCTGAAATAAACACACGTGAGTTAGGTTAATAAGCCTTAATAATTGAGTTATTAATTTACTATTTATTATTAGTCTTTTTATTTCATTTTGTGATATGATATCCCTAGGGATTTTATGAAAAACCCAGTTTTTTTTTATTTTCCCGCGTCATATACAAAGTGGTGATTTAGTCTATATTTGGCTCGTCGATTTTGTATGTAAAATAAAAGAAAACTTTCCGATATTTGTTTTTTTTTTGAAATCTACTCTGAATCATGATTTGAATCCATTCTGAAGCTCACGGTAAAAACTAAATCACCACTATTATGTAATTTTAATTTAGTAATAAGACTGATATAAAATTTGCATCAGCTCTTGGTCTATTTTAATACCGACTTTTACTAAAATCTTTCTAAATATTCAAATACCAACATAGTTTTTTTCCCCTCTTTGGTCGCGTAATATTATAATGTCGTGTAATATTATAATAATCAGAGTTGTTCATACTAGTTTTGGGAACCCTACAAATAGGAGCTGTTTTGCGTAGCGTTGCTTTCTTTTGTTTTTGAAGTGCATGTTGTGTGTCAATGCATCGTTTTGGACCTCATATAAAGTTGATAATGATAAATCATTTGTATATAAGGGATAATAAATATAACTTACTTTGACGAAAGGATTACATTGCAGATTTTTGTCTTGACCTTTCGTGTTTTAGTCAATTTCTTTCAAAACAAGATTCCTTTAATTCCTAAAAAAAAGAAACAAAATATAATAAGTAATTAATTATAAAAAATCTAAATTATTAAATAATACCACTCGCAATAGACACTAGGGGATCGAACCCGCAATTTGTGGGTAAAACCCATTGTTCTTACTTTACACCAAATGAACTCTTGAACAGATTTCGAAATGTTTACCAATATATTGGATTAGGATAGGAAATAGTCCCCCCCAACGAGCGTTCACCTTGTGGTGGTAGGGGGCTCAGTAGTGCCCGGCAATCCAGCCGGGCGCGAAGCCAAGAAACGCACAGGGAGAAACAGGGAAGAATTATATATATAAAGATATAATAATATTATTTCATAACAAAGCCGTACGTATACGACTTGGTTTTTTCTTAATAGTATTTTATTAGTGATTTTAGCACCTATTACAGGGAGGTGGCCCACTTCGGTGGGCGGTGGGAGGTGGCCCTCTTCGATGGGCGGTGTACCATGCGGGTTGCTTCTGGTACTTCTCTGATAGCAGAGTGGACCTTGGAACAACCCCATGGTTGTTGTGGTCTGCTTCGGCAGACCTGCTGTCGAGGCGTCGTAGTCGAATGCGTAAGCGATCCTGCGACGCCCCATTAAGACGGGAGAAGGTTTTGTTGGGTTATTATTATTGTACGAAAGTTTGTAAAAGAATCAATATGATTTAAATATTCGCATCTACTTACATTACTTCTTGACATTTTTGAATTCTTCGTAATTAGCATCGTCTTTTTTTTGTCATTTTTGCACATATTAAGTATTTTTAAAATTGAGTCACTTCACTAAAAATACCTTTACTTATAAACACTATTTACAGTTACTCAAAAATATTAAAAAAATATTTACACTGATAACAACGATTCCCTAAGCTATAATAAGCCCTCTCGTTGTTATAAATATAATAAACTTAAAATATTTTATATTCATTATAAAAACGTGTTTTGTCACAATCTGCCCAGTCGAAGGCACTTTAGTTAACTTTTATAGTAAAATAAATGCTACACCCAATTATTGTTACTTTGGCGCGTTCTGTGTTTGCGAAGCGACGAGAAACACGGATATCCTGTACGAAGGTCGTCGGCCGACTGCCGGCCAGTCCCCGGCAGGTCCTCCGCTAAGCAAAATTAAGAGAAGCAAAAAACGCTAGTTTTTCCGAAACTATTGCTGTTTTTGAAAATTTGCTAAATAAGTTTAAAGTACACACGGTACGCTTCTTTTTAATATTAAGTACATAGTAATATATCGTATATATTTTCTAAATATATAGAGCTATAGGCAATATATCGTATATATTGCATAAAGCATGTTTAGTGCTTAACTAGACGTTTACAATTTACTTATATTCTCGTAAACCATGCATATAAAAACAAATTCGTTAAATGATAAGGAAGTCAAAAAAGTTATCTACAAAATTTATTTTTTAGATTTTTAGAATGCGTGTAAAAAAGTTATAAGCATACAAAAACAGCAAATTAGCTATGTCTAGCCCCTTAAACGCCCGCCATTTCGCGCGCTTTTCGTGACGTCACAGTATGATATACACATTAAATTACGACTCAATTTGCTGCGACAAAATCGTTAATCGCTGTTATAATAATACTTTGACGTCATATTCGGTCTGACCAATGGCGTGCGTTTCAACTACTTTGAATTTCCCACCTATTTTTGAACATTTTAATAATTATTTTCTTAATCAAAAATACATTATAAATATTGATAAAGGCTTAATTCGAAAACAATGAAGATTATAAAAAAGATATTTCACCTTTATTTAAATCACAGGCATATTCCCAATTGCTTAGTTTTATTTCGTGTCAAACTCTTTCTATGATTGCATAATATATGTATTTTTGTAATAAGATTTAAAATTTGAAATAGAAACAATTTATTTACCTTACAATTATATACTTTATTTACAAATGTCTCAACCTCTTCTAATTCCTTTTTTGTATCATTAAAATAACCTGCATCATTCTTGATGTTCATACTAACTTTACCAACTAATGCTCTTTGATTGTGCTTTATTACACTATTTACAAGTTCTAATGTGCCTTCTAAGTGGATAGATCCAAAATAGCATGCAGTTGTCGTGCCATTTTTTAATAACCTTCTCTGAAATGATAAAAATATTTTTTTTAAAAGACTATTATAAGTTAATGTGAAACTAAAAGCTTATTTACTAGAATGAATATAAATTATAATAATTAATTTGAAAACTATTATATAGTATTTATTTATTTGTAATATCAGTCAATCAGGCTTTGAACTTGAGAAATAAAAAAAAAATTATTCCAATTCACTTTAGCTAGTGGAAGCCTATGAACAATACAATACTTACAACAACCTGATCATACACACTGGCAGCAAATTCTTTATCACTGTATTGGCTTTCCAATGGGAATGTATACTTATCGAGCCATTCAAGCAATGGCCGGTCAAGTCCTAGCCCAATATTAGGAAACTGAGGTGCATGGGTGTGACAGTCTACGAATCCTGGCATTAGAAATTGATTAGGACCTAACACACGTACATCAATATTGTCACTGACCCGTAACGGTTTAGATTCTGTGGTTGTGCCTATATCAGTAATCTGAAATAAAATTTAAAAATATTTTTACTAAAAATGTGTAGGTATATAATTTCATCGAAATCTATTCAGCACTCAGCAGTATAAGATCGAAAACGTAACAAATAGTGCCACATTTTAAATTTACTAGGTATTATAAGTATGGAATAATATAACAAGAAGTATCTTACTATTCCATCTTCCACTTCTAAAAATCCTGATGTACTATAATATATATCATTTAATGATTTCGGCGACACAATATCCCCCACAAATATTGTTTTTTGTTTCATTTTAAGTAAACTCACGACTCAAATTATTTTAATGAACACTTTAGTAAATTTTATAAAGATATTCAAAGTTACTTGCTGAAAATGATAATTGATAAGATAAACTAAAGTCAAAAGTCAAAACTTAATTGATAAATGCTAAAACGCTGATAGTAAGTATTCATCAGTGCTGCCAACACTTGAAATTTTATCCCCCTAAAAGTAATTTCAAAAACCCCTACAACCCCTTTTAATTATTTTTTACAGTTATACTTCTTTTATGACAGTAAAATTTTCACGATGCGCGCGCACATCGACAGCCAAAAAGCGACATGATTAAATTAGCTTTTCTTTTACAAACAAAGAGTTGTGACATACGGGAAGAAATCTTTAGCAATTCTGTTCTGTTCCGCCAAAGAAGTATAACTTCTTATTGTGCGTACATAAGTATACACCCACTTTTTTTAAATGATTAAGGGATGTAAGGTAAAAAGCTTATTTATGGTTATTATTATTATTATTACATATAATCATTTAATAATAATAAAAAAGCAGTTATGAGGACTGCCGACAGAAGTGAAGAAGACTTAAAACTATAAACAAATAGTTTTTATTTTTGGATATTCAAATTAATTGTTTGTTCTTAAATTAAAATTTTGTAAATTAAAACAGTTTACATTTATCTTGGTTTGGCATCTATCGGCACTCGTCACGTGACCATGTCATGTCATGACGACTTATATGAATTTACTCCCCATCGAAACCTGCCTATAGAAGTTTACACTTCAGTAAATTTCATAGATTACTTAGAGAATAATAAAAAAGGAAAAATGATGCAAATGATATTTAAAGATATATGTATGATTTTTCCAAGTCTTTAAATGAAACTTTATAAACCCAAAAAATTACAGACAAGTGCTAGTCGGACTCACCTACCGAGCGGCGAGGGTTCCATACAAATTTGTAGGAAATCTGTTGCACTTTAATTTTCAGCTTTTTTATTTTTTGGAATTATTCCTCTATTTGTGCTGTAAGACCTTACTTTTTGCCAAATTTCGTGATTCTAATTCAACGGGATCTACCATAATATTTTCGGCCCATAACCTCTAGGGTATTTCCGCTTGATCTAAAATTGTCAATTTTGGTTAAAAGCAAGGTCTTATAGTACAAGTAAAGGGAAAATTCCGATATATAAAAAAAAATTGAAAATTAAGGTAAATTTTATACTTACAAGTTTTCGCGAAAATCTAAATTTGCCCATATCTTTTTATCGTGTTGATTCAGGACCTTGATTTTTATACACCTAATAGGGACTATAGACCTCAGTATCGGGTATAAATTTCAACTTGCTAAGTCCACCCGTTCCTGAGAAAATCGGTAGTGACAAATGGGCAGACGGACAAGAGAGTGATCTTATAAGGGTTCCTTTTTTACCTTTTGAGGTATGGAACCCTAAAAAACTCTAAATATTTTTCCCCTCTAAAAAAATCCCCGGTGCAATTGTTTACCTCTTATTTTGGGGGGAAAGCCCCTAAGTTGGCTACACTGGTCATTATGTTACCAGCACAAACTATATAGAAACGTTACCAGGTATGGCATTATGCGGTTCACCACTAGATGTCATATTTATTATAAATATTTCAAAGATTAAAATAGTTAACTCATCAAAAAGTCCGATTATTTACAAATGTCAAAGTTTAGAATGAGCTTTGTTATTTATCATAAATTTAATAATCACAGTTAACATATTTGTAAAGCTAATTATTTTAATAAAACACTTTTATTTATAATGAAAAGAATCGTTAAAGTCATCCTATTAAAGAAATATCCCCTAAAAAATCCTCTATGCATTTTTCCCCCTAAAAACCCCTAAACACTTTTTCTCCTCAAAAAAACTTAGGTATGTTTCCCCCCAAAGTGGGGAGGAACATACCTAAGTTGGCTACACTGGTATCCATGGTTATAGATCACAGATTAAGGTTGTTAAAGTTATGATTGCCCCCGCCCCCATTCATACTGCTCCCAGTTTGACAATTAATGACAATGAAACTTTTAACTAAAATTAGAAACTATTGACATAAGTAGGTACTTTATTCAAATTTATTATTTTATTAATCTTGTAATGATTGTCTATTATTTTATGAAACCAAATCTCACAATCAGTGTAGTGTTATTTCTACTGGTCAATTCGATAAGGTATCTATCATATAATTTAGATGAACTTTGGTGTACTCTATGTTGGTGACAAGCTGTATGTTCGTCTGATGTACTTGTAGTGATTGCCTTGGAGGGAAAAAATCGATTACTAAATAATCTATTTTTATCTCTTTAAAATAAATCGATTTATAAAAAAAACGATTAGCTAAAAATAAATATTAATTAAATTAAATAAAAATAGTCGATTTTTAATATTTATATACAGATAGCGCCATTTTTCGACTGACAAATGACATTCCTTTTTTACGTTTAGTGACCACGCGTTTTTTCATTTATAACACAGATGGCGCTGTTTGAAAAATTTGATTAAAATGTGTAGTTTGGCTACATTGGTTTAAACCAACAACGTATATCTTATCTTTTTATTTAAAAAAAAGAGTAAGTAATGTAATCGATTCATTAAAAATCGATTTAAATAATCAATTAATATAAAAATCGATTATTTTGTCACATCCCTGGTCTGATGTAATGTAAGAAGCTTTATTTGTCATCCATGGTAAGAAGTTATACTTACTTCTTTGGCGTAACAGAACAAAAATAACTAAAGAAACCATCCCGTATGTCACAACTCACAACTCTCTGTAGAAGGAATGAAAAATAATAAAATAATGAATGAGGCAAATTAGGCATATTATGATCATATATTTATGGAATATCACTTAAAAGGAAAGAACATAATCTATACTAATATTATAAAGAGGTAAAGTTTGTGATCTTGTGAGTTTGTGAGTTTGTGAGTTTGTGACGTTGTAGGGGGTAATCTCTGGATCTACTGAACCGACTTTCAAAATTCTTTTACCAATAGAAAGCCACGTTCTTTCTGAGTGTCATAGGCTATATATTAACCCGAAGAATGAAAAGGCTTTTTCGTGGTAGTCGGATTTGCAAAGTAAGTCGGAGAAAAAACGGTCGAACGAAAACGTTTCTTACAAACGCTGCCTTAACGATGAGAGATATATGATTATATTCTAGAGAAAAGTTGTAGAGCTTAATAATGCCTACAAAAAAGTCAGCGACAGTATATGTCTAACTTTTATATTTAAGTCACAAAAAGTAGTTTTTTATATTAAAAAAATAATTTAAATCGGTAGGTCATGTTTATTGGTCATATTATCAACAATTATGAATTCTTATCAAAATAAGTAAATTTACCGTCTAAAATGTTTAAAACAAAAGACTTTTCCCTTTTACTGCATATAATTTAGACAAATGGTTAAAGAGATAATACAACATATTCGTAGGTACGGACGAACCCGAGCGAGCTGTTTGTCTGTTTTTCTGTTTGTACAGGCTAATCTCCAAATCTATTGGACCGATTTAAATGTAATTTTGCATGGTGGTACCTTATATTCCCGGGCAATATCTTAAATACTTTTCATCCCGGAAAATTAAAGAGTTCCCGTGGGATAGTTAAAAAACTATAACAACTTATACAGCTTAGTATACAAAAACTACTGATTGGATTTTAATGAAACTTTACAATAAGATAGTTCATACATGACAAAAATAAATCAGCTACTTTTCATCCCGGGAAATTAAAGAGTTTCCGTGGGATAATCAAAAACTACAGTAACTTATACAGCTTAGTACACAAACACTACTGATTGGATTTTGATGAAACTTTACAATAATATATTATATAGTTTATACATCAGAATAATAAATAGGTTATTTTTATCCCGGAAAAATGTACTGTTCCCTTGGGATAGATGTTTTTGTTTATTTGTAACGTATTATGTACACAACATAGACCCCAAAACAATAGTTATAAAAAAAATGTCTGTTTGTCTGTTTGCCTGTATTCCATCCAATCCACCACGCTGGCCAAGTGCAGGTTGGCGGACTTCACATGTCTTTTGAAAACTTGCTAGGTTCTCTCAGACATGCAGGTTTCCTCACGATGTTTTACTTCACCGTTAAGACAAGTGGTAATTGTGTTAGAAATGATTCGCACATGAAAATATCAGAGGTGCGAGATCCGGGATTTGAACTTGCTTCACTCGGTTTCCCAAACGAGCGCGTTACCACTGGGATACAACTGCCTAGATACCTTTTACTTCAAGAAAATCTTTCTATCTCACGGGAAAATACGATAACTGGTTTTATCGAGTCCTCCCTAGAAACTTTCCGCTGGCTAAGTCTTAAGACATACATACATCAAAACAATATACTAAAAAATTGTAGGTCTTGAAAAGTCCTACAGAAAAGTTCTGAATTGTATATGTCTATCTCCTAAGTTACACTCGCAATATTTATTCTTATCTATACCTATAATAAAACTTAGTCAAATCGATGTGAGCGTTTCACGCAAAAAGTACTCAATCGATTTTAACTAAATTTTGTATAGTGATAAAACTTAGTACTCGGGTCAACATTTAGGATACCTTTTCCGGCAGGCAAATTATTCATTCCCACGGGAAAACACAATAACTGGTTCTATCGAATCGTCCTTAGAAATTTATATGGCTAACGTTGGCTCAACCTAATAAGAGATAGATCAAAACATTGTGCAAGAAAATTGTAAGTCTTAAAAAGGTCTATAGAAAAGTTCTACATAGTATATGTCTATCTCCTAAGCTACACTCGCTATAACTATTTTCATTATTATATATTACTGTTTTATTATACGTTATTTATTCTATCTATACATATAATAAAACTGTAGAGGTTAGAAAAAAATGCTAAAAACCGAGTCAGTTCTCTTCTTACATCCCGAGAGAAGAGAAATAGAACAAATCCAGTTTCTTTTCAATTTTTTTGTTTCTCTGTCTGTTTGTCTGTTTGTACGGGCTAATCTCCGAAACTATTGAACCGATTTAAATGAAATTTTATATGGTAGTGCTTTATATCCCTGGTCAACATCTAAGATAATTTTCATTCCAGAAAATTAAAGAGTTTCCGTGTGATAGTTAAAAAACTGTAGTAACTTATACAGCTTAGTACACAACAACTTACGCACCTAATTTAGTAAAATTTGGCATGCTGATACCTTATATTGCCGGTCAAACAACAGGCTACTTTTCATCCCGGAAAAATGAACGGTTCCCGTGGGATAGATCTGTTTGTGCTTTTCTAGAGGTGAACCCGAGCGAAGCGAGGGTGAGCCGCTAGTATAATATATCTTTTGTCAGATAATAACAACGGTTACTATGGCAACAAACAGTTATCAGCTAACTTCATCATGTCGCTTCTCATTACGTGTACGAAAATGTTATGTATGTCCGTAAAAATATACACGAATTTTCTAAGAAGTGTGACATGCATAACATTAATACTAGGAGCAAACACAAACTTGTAATGCCTGTGACTCGTCTACACAGAGTCAGTAATTCTTTTTATGGACAATGTATGCGCTTGTACAACAGGATCCCAGAAAATGTTTAAAAATCTTCTACCGCCAAAATCAAAAAAATTGTTAAAGAACGTTTGTGTGCTAAAGGCTTATTATACAATAAATTATTTTATAGAAGATGGCACACCTTGGAATTGAAATGATCGCCTTCAGGCTACTTCAACTTGATAGAAATATTGTAAATTATAATTTTACTTTAAAAAAAAGATAACAAGTCCCGCTGATTAGTCCCGCTGAGTTTCTTTCGCCAGTTCTTCTCAGGTCTGAGGCTTCTTCTTTCCGAACTGGTAGTAGACTCATGACGTTCAGTAAAAAATTGTAATAATTTAATGCTGAATAAAATATTTTGATTTATTGGCTGTCGGTGTGCGCGCGCATTGTAAAAATATTACTCTCATAATTTTTTACAAACGTCCCAAAAAAGTATAACTTCAAAAATGCTTTGGATTAACAACCATCTGAAGGACTTGGATGAGAATCTTAATGATATTATATTAAAGTAGCAAGTATTTTCTGGGATGTGCAGTCTAAAGAAAATATGACAACTTATTTTTAGTATCCGACAAACCATATTAATTTCTAAGGCATTACGTCACATCTTACATCAGAGGTTGGGGTACGAAATCATCATTGTGTCTTAAACCGTGTAAGACTTAGAACACCTGGTTGATAAGCTTAGCCAATTTTTAACCCACAGAAAGACATCTCGGGACTAATTGCTTTTAAAGGAGTACCTCTCGAAGTTGGTTTAAAGTACAAAGGAACGCTAATAAATCCGTAAAAAATTTTGCAAATTAGTAAGTACAACTTCAAAAAGGAATGTCGAGGAAAATTACGGCTAGGCTACGCAGCATTTAAAAACATTCGTCGCAAATACTGCAAAGTGTCTTCCCACCTCGATTCAGATCTTATCTAGGTACACAAATTAAAAAAGCAGTAGGTACATTGTGAAGTCACATTTGTGTATGCTTATGTCCAACTGTGGCATAAAGCGTGTTGATTATTAATGTGATAATGATTGTGATGACCATGATGATCTGTTTCAATTTGTTTAATTGTTTGAGTGCGCTATAGTAGGGTTCTACAGAGGGCGGTGAAGGACAACTAATGAAAATCGTCAAAAATAATTAGATTTTTTAATCTAAGCAATTAGTTTTGTTATTGCATAAAGTCATGTTATAGATTAGTACGATACTATATGCCTTTAGTCGTCATCTTGTATAAGATTTTGTGCCAAGATGTTCGCGCATTCATAGTGCTAGCATTCCAAAATAAAAACCGGGAATTTCGAGCGTTTTGAATCCAAATTTGGGAGTTTGAATTTGTAGCCAGTGCTAAAGCTTCTTCTAGTCGATTGTTAATCTTTCGAGCTTCTTCCAAAGCCTATGCAGAAAATTATGCAAGTCATTTACTTTCCATTACATGTATATTATATTTAACTGCTTTGTTGGTTTAGTAGAAGCTATTTAAAGCTGCAGATCTTAAAGTCCTGGGTTCGCTGTTCCGGCCTGGACCCAGTATAATTATTAAGTTTTTTTGCCGAGAAATTTTCAGTAACTGCCCGTGGTTGGGAAGTTGGTAGTATTATACTAGAGTGCCTCGGAGAGAACGAAAAGCCATCGGCTGTACTTATGTACAGGTAGGTAGGGGTAAGCCTCTCAATGTCTCCCATCGGATTTTGAGAGTGAAAGGAGTTTTGCACTATAATAATATATCCTACGCAAATAGCTTGTCTCATTGAGATTGGTCACTGTGGACGAAATCTGATCGCATGATTTTTTTAAATTACTGCTCAAATATCAAGTTTTGATAGATAAATAATTAAAATATTATGATGCTATTTAACTTATAAAACTATATAAAGTAAACTTTTTGCAAAATGAGAAGAGAGAAATAGGAATTTATGAATACTTCATACTAACCTGATTTACTAACGTAGTCGCAGCTGTTTGTCGTCCGGATAAACTTAAAGAATTTGCTTTTAATAATAGCCAACGGGGATAAATTGCTCGTAATAGACGTATGTCTTTCTCCAAATTAGTAAGTTCTCGGTCGGCTAAAGAACGCAATTCCATTAAATCTACAACCTGATGACAATGAAATGATTAACTTCTACATAATTTAGAAATCTATATATATATATATATATATATATATATATATATATATATATACTACTCTAATAGTCATTAATTAATTATCACCTTTCGTAGATCGTCAACTTTTTTAGCTAGGCTCTCTAACATTCCTTCTGCTAGTCTCATTCCGCTTATAATAGATTTCATTGAGCCTTCGTCGGCATTATGAACTAACCAATTCAGCGCTTCTGTTTCATATCGTTTTGCTTTTTGTTCGGAATCTACTCGTAACCAAAACGTCCATAAACCTACAATGAGTCGCCGACGACCTTCGCCGGCCGCTTTGCCTTTATCAATCGAATATTCAGCAAAACGACTTATTTCATATGGTGATTCTAATTGAAAACCTGCATCTAGTATCATGTCAATGCAAAGAGCGTAGTACCAAGTTTCGAATTCTAGTGTTGCATGATTTTGTTCCATTTGAATAAGAAGTTTGACAACATCAACCGCTTCTTTAATACGGCATCGCGATAGCAAAAGGTAAAATAAATCAGGAATTATATCAATGGATATTTTATCAGCACCTAAAAATCGGCTAATAACAAGAGCTCTGAAACCAGATCGAATTGTAGCTGCAAGCTGACCTCGAGCAGTCCGAGCTCTAAAGATAGCTAGAAATAGTTTCCCTATAGCAAATAATTCGTCACCTTGAATAGGTTTATGTGTATTTTCTAGACATTTGTTAGCCATTTTTTCGAGTTCTACCGTCGATTCTGGTACTCCTCTATCGAGTTCCAATTGGATAGCATTGGTAAAAGTGTCACATATATCTATAACATTACATTCAACTTTTTGTACAAGGTGTAATGATCGAAGTGCAGCTATTCTAGAAGTACTCTCATCATCCAAAGTGGAATATAGCACAGTAGCAACATTTAAGAAAAAAATAGAATCTTTTCTCATAAGCGTATTATGCAAATTATATTTTTTGTGCTTAAGTCGAAGAGCTGTAAATACGTCCTGTAATTGAAATATGTCTGATATTTTTCTCAAGTTAATTCGATAAATTTTTGCAGCTTTCTCTATATTAGTCTTTGCAGCAGTTAGTCTACCACTTAGCAAAAATGAAGCAGCTTTTAAAGAATATATTTTTCCTAAAAATCGAATTTTATGTAAATCAAATTCTTTTGTGACAGATTTTTTAAGACATGTATTTTCTGCTTCCTCAAGTTTTGGAATGGCTATCTCAAAATTATTTTCCAATACATTTAAATAACAGTACTGTATAAGGAGTTCCATTGCTTTTATTTTCATTTCAGCTTTTTGGGCATAGTGAATAAGTTGTTCATGTATAATAATATTAAGTTCTGCGCAAGAACATCTATTAAAATTAATTTGGGATACACCTTTTTCAAGGATGATATAAAAAGATTTTTTTTGTTTCTCATTTATGTCTATTTTAAGACAATCGTCACTGTCAATAGCTCCCATATTATGCCATTCACTTATAAACTTTGCTTCTGTAACAGCTCTTAACATATCAACTATAGTATTTGTATTTATAACGTCTGAGCTAAATTTTTTAAAATTTACATCAGTCATTGTAACCCTTTTTGTTGATCTTCTACACGTATCACGATCTTCATCATCATTAGACTTTATTTTTAAAATAGGTGTTTGTGGGGATAGATTCTTATTTGACAGCTTTTTTATATTTGTATCTGAATTGGTTACTATGTTTGTTTTAGAGTTTGTCCTATTAAACGATTCTGATTTTACTCTCCGAAATTCCAGTGATTCTTGGGTGTTGTTAGAAATTTGAGATATTTCCTCAATTGTCATCTCACAATCATTTTGATGTTGCATCTGCATATTTTCCTCCTGCATTGATATATCCGCGGAGTATTTGTTTATGTATGGAACCTGTGGCTGTAAGTTCCATGTAGATTGCACTACCATTAATACACCCCCGCATTCTGGACATTTTTGCTTATTATTTTCTAGATATTTTACAATACGAGAGTGAAATTCTTTCTTCTGATTTAAAGGTAATAATTCATAAAATGTTTTTCTTGATTTTTTGTTTT
The DNA here is from genome assembly GCA_947093115.1 of Brenthis daphne. Lineage (NCBI taxonomy): Eukaryota > Metazoa > Arthropoda > Insecta > Lepidoptera > Nymphalidae > Brenthis > Brenthis daphne. Next base: position 11,797,769 of record OX352478.1, on the reverse strand, counting down.
TAAACTTCATAACTTTGCAAAACGCATATTTTGGTAAATTATCATTTAATTCTGGATCATAATCAAATATACAGTCACAAGTTAAAATTATGGGCTCTGAACAAGTAGACATTAATGTTGAAGTTGAACCTTTACTGTATTTAACATTAGCACAACACAGTATGCGCATTGCAAATAATCTTTTAATTGCTTTCGCTGTAGTTAAAGGATTATTTTCGTACATTATGCTTTCTAATAGATCTCTTGAAAGTATATTACCTATAACTGAAGCTATTTTTAAAAGTAGTTGTTGGTAAGGAGTTAGTGAATCTATTTGCATCATAATAAGTGCATCCACATTTTGTGCGCTTAAATCTATATTGAGCTGTTCCTTTTGTGTAACCAAGCATATAGAAATATCTTCAGCCACATTTTCTTGCAATAATTCATTCAATGCTATTTGATCTTTGGCGTTCAATGCAACTGGAAGTAACAATGCAGGATCAGGAAACTGTAAATCTTGATCTGCCCAATTTTCTAGTTCATTTTTGTTAATTTTCTTGATTTCTAAAGCTCCATTTGAAAACAAATGTACGATAAAAGTTTCCACGAGCCCAGGTATTCCATCACATTTAGTTTTGAGAGCACTGCATAAGTCCTTTGATACAGCATGTACATCCAAAATTTGGCATGCTAATGGGGCGATCCAGATTGAATTTAAGCACCCTAAAATGACTTTTCTAATATTATTGTTCATAAAAACTGCGTATAGCCAACTGTGCACGCTAGTAAATTTGCCTCGTGTTACAGTAAGCACTGTGAAGATTTTCATTGACTGAAACATTATTGTCAAAAATTCCCATGATGATGAATCTAAATTTTGTAAATCATCTAAAAATATTATATACGTACTAGATAACGAATCAATTATTTTTTTAAATATACATTTTGCTTTTTCTTTCCGTACTTTTTCATCTTGAGAGTAAATTCCTTCGTGATATGCAAAACGAACTTTAAGTATATTATTTAAATAGCATAAATCTTCACTATAGTATTTTAAGAGATTAACTATTCCCTCTTCTTTTTCAAATCCACTAAAAGACTCCTTAAGACCCATTATTTGTTCTACGATTTGACTTAATGCTAAGTAAGTCGTTGCAGAATGAATCGAGGTTAAACATAAATAACATACATTGAAATTTTCGTTTCGAGTAAACCTTGCCATCCATTCTAAAAGTCTGGATTTGCCTATGCGGCTTTCGCCTATGAGCAATAAAGCATCAAAACTTCTATATTTTAAATGGTGATCATTAATCCAATCCTCAAAATATTCCATTTCGTCATGACGATTAAGCAAGGGTGGAATTAAAGGTATATTGAAGAGTTCTTTTACTCTAATTTCTTCTGTATATTCAAAAACTTTACCTGGTTGAACTATTCCTTTGAGCTCTACCGGTTGCTGTAGAGTAAATCCATTACTGGACATCTTACTTTTAACGAAAGTAGCTTCATCACAAGTAATCTTATTATGAAAACCACACATAAAACGTGCAGCTTTATTAACAATTGCGCCTATTACAGTAAATTCTCTGCGCAGCGGGTGGCCCACTACCCCGCAGTAAACTTGACCAGTAGTTACACCAATAGATACTTCGAGAACCCCGTCAAGAGCTGACACGGATTTCTTTACACTATAAGCACATTTCAGCGCAGCTTGGGCCTCTGATTCATGTTTGAATCCTCGTAATCCAAAAATCACTAAAATCATTATGTCTTTGTCGAATAAGATTATTTTGTTAACACAACCCATAGACTTATATACAATTTCACAAGTTATTTGATATGAATTATTAACAATAGTTATAAGTTGAGGAAAAGAACATTCTTTCGGCTTAAGAGTTATAAACAAAACAGAAACTTGTCTCATTTCTGTCAAATATTCCAGCGGTTGATGTGCATCAATTTGTGTTAAAACTGGTCTAATCATAAATTTTCTTATATCGGCACCAATATTTCTTTCTTCAGCTAATAAAATTGTTTTGCGGAGACTCAACCATTCATTCTTCTTCAATATAGCCGATGAGTTTAAATTTTTAGAATCATCTAAAAGGAAATCCGCAAAATTTTCTAAGGCAATATATGGCTTATTAACTTGTCGGATCATAGCCGCGAAACCGAGAAAAGGCTTACTTACATCTTTTTCATGTGGGTCATAAAGTATTGCTTTTATTGTAACGTGTCCATCACCGCTTATAACATGATCATAGTTTCTCGAGTAACAATGACCCCAAGCGGTTGGCGTTAATTTTACTTCTCCAGATGCGCAAAGGCTTTCTGCAATTTTAGCTTCAAGTACAGGTAATCCAACGATAATGTAATTCATGTCTATGCCAGATCCGATGGGTGCAAATATAAGGTTACCAGCCGATATTGCTAATTTTACTTTTAGGTTAACTTTAACATCAGTTTCATACGATCCATAAGAATGCTGAATAATTAGAGCGCAAGCAATCGCCGTGTGGATTGTGTGACATAAAAACGTACGTTTATCAGTTTTCCAAAGAGCTAAGAATGCATCCCCGGCGAATTTGATTATGTCGCCACCGTGACTATAAATTACTTCTATCAGAGATCCTAAATATGTGTTTAAAGTTACTGTCAATCTGTATGTACCACTTTTGCCTGTATTGTTATATTTTTCAGATAAAGCTGTGTATCCTGATACATCAGCCATCATCAACACGCCAACGAATCGTTTCGAATCTACGCTGTTGAAACTGAAATATAAATAAATTATCTTATCATTAAAAATAATTTTAAAATATTTATGTTATTTAAAAATAAGTATACTTTTATAATTACTTATCCATGAGAAGTATTTGATCTGGTACAAGTGTAGATAGAATAAGAGTTTGTTTCTTTGTAAGATTTACTTCCACATCCTGGTCAGTCTGATCAATAGTCACGTTATTTTGCGAAAATAAATCTTCCATCCAGTCTTTTAAATCAGCTGTTTTAGGCATGTCGTCTTCCGAATTTCCCTCAGTATCTATATCGTGACGTGCAAGTTTTCTGCTATAACTTCGCCACCTTTCTGTACTAACCATTATATTCATAGAGTTTCTATGTGACCGCGCTCGTGATCTTCTAAAATTCATTTTGTTTAAATATTACAAATAATTTTTCTAGAAATACCAAATAGATTATGTACACTTTTAACTTAACCTATATCTACTTATGTCAAAATCTACGTGGTTGTGAAATTTTATGCTTTAATATTTTATCATGATAAAGTTTCACGAAAAATAGTAATAATATTAAGAAGCAGTCCGATTTTTGTTATAAACGTAAATTATTGAGACGACTATTCTTCTTCGTAAATTATAATGTTCTTCGTTCTATACCGAAAGTTATTGATAACTTCGAGACTTCCATTTTAATATTAAATATGCAAAGAGGTTTCTATATATTTTTAACACACCTATGACTCATTTTTTCATTTAAATACACGCGGCCGTATATTTGATTCCGGTGATGTAAAAAGCGAAAAAAAAACACAGGGGTGTAACATATTTTTTTTAAGAATGGAGTAAAGAACGATAGTATTTATTTCAGGGAGTGAGAAAAATGGAAGTAAATAAAGCTATGAAAATAGATGCTAAACTCTGCTTAGAATTAAATTAGAATGTACCTGCGAACTAATATGTGATTAGTGCATAGCAACTGAATTAGACATTTGTGACCCGCCTGTATGTATACCTGTGTATATGATACCGGCCTAACTAGATTTCAGGCCAAATTGGTTTGTCCTAGGCCAAACAAGTTCATCCAAAGTGTGACAGGATATACTAGTTTAGTCCGGACAAAATACTAAATACTTTAGGTTTAACTAGTTTGGTCCAGGCTGAACAATTTTGAGGTATTATTTGGCTGCTTAGTATGTGGGACGTGACCTCTGGAGTAGTGGGTGGTATTATTATGTGACAGTTCCCACTTGGATAACATAGGTCGAGAAGGCTGAAGTGAGAGCGAAGCGTAGCGTAGCTCCCGCTACTTTTTCGTTAGATACTTTTTGTTTATTTTAAACCCAGAAACCCCAATATCATAAGTGCTATGTTATTTCAAACTAGTTATACTTAAAGTATTTAGGCCAAACTAGATTGTCCTAGGCTAAACTAGTATATCCTACCACATTTTGGGTAAACCGGTTTGGCGTAAAGAAGGCCAAACTAGTTTGACCTGAAATTTAGTTTGGCCGATAGCATATAGTATATGGCAATTTAAACAGTATCTTTATTACATCGAAATATTATTTTATATAGTTAAAAAGTTATAAAAGCGTGACTACAGGGTATATAAATGTATGAATTTTGTTTTTAGTGACTGGCTTTGACACGTGATCGTTTTATTTAGCAACAACCACTAAACGTGAAAGAGGGATTACATTTAGTGGTTATGTTACCACAAAGAGGTTGTATGGGATTTTTCATCTTTGAAATGTTTAACAATAAGTTTTTTTTTATAAGTATGCTCATTAATATGGATTGCAATAATTATTCATCCTTACCTAGTGGTTGGTCGTCTTACTAATATTAAAAGTGTGAAAGTTTAGATGTTTGGATGGATGTTTGTTACTCAATTATGCCAGAACCGCTCAATGGATCTGGATGAAATTTGGCACAGTCAGTCAGTTACTTTTTATCGCGAAAAATGTACGGATCCCGTGGGATAGATTTGTTTTGGTTTTTCATAAAAAAAAATAAAAAATTGGCTTAAAATTCCCATGGCATATACATTTACGTGATACTTTTATAAGCAATGCGGTGGATAGCACAAAAAGTACATAGTTACTAGTGTAAAGCACGCGGAAAATAGTAGAGACATGATGGAACGCGAGTGTAGCCAGTTATGGATAATGTAAACATTAATAAATTAACATGTCTGCAGGCATTTGTGGAACGTCCTATCTTAAGGCGGGTGCACAATGCACATATCAAGCAGCGCGCGGAAACTTTTAACTAGTTAAAAGTAAAGCTTACACATATTATTTCTATTGATATATACCTACACATTGAATTTACTTAGGTACCTTTTTTTATCATTATTGTTGAGGACTTATATGTGACTAATAAGCGACCCTTTTCTATAACACCCATACTCCATACCTCAAACTTAAATATTTGGCACGTACTTCGATAATTTTCGGAGATATACCAAAATTATATCACTCATAAATTATATAAAAAAATAACTTTAAAACTATTTTTAGAAAAAAATACACATGGTTCTCTAAAGTGTAAGCAATCCTTTAGAATTAGCTTTTGTTGAATAGTATACATATTTACATTATGAGCAATTGTATATGTACATAGCTTAATGAATTTTTGGCGGCGATACTTAAAGTAATGCAGTCGCACGCAGTCCTCCGGTGACACAACAAGCTTTTAAGTTTTTCTATTGTAAAACTGAAAATTAAAATGTGGATGTTAGTATAACAATAAAAATTGTAAAATATCGATCATGGAGATGAACGGTCATTCGTTTTTAAATAAGATTTTCGGAATTCTGAAAGATGAATCAGCTCATCACGTCCCGCTGATCCAGTTTAAGCATCCAAAAGAATTAGAGGTAAGAATATATATTAGAAATAAACTTTGCAATTCTTGAACTTACTTACAAGTAGGTACTTTACAAAGGTAAAGACTAATAAATATTAAATTTGCATACGTACCGGTTTTATAGTATTTGTATAGATTATATGCAAATAAATGACAAATGTCTATCCTGCTAAGTTAATAAATAAATTAATAAAAAATTTACAGGAAGTTTTAAGTGAAGAATTAGATATGTCAAGGAGGGTAAATGATTCTGAATTAGAACAAATTGTTAGAAAAGTTTTACAATATAGTGTAAAAACTAATAAAACGACATTTAGAAATCAATTGTACGGGGCACCGGACCCTTACGGGCTGGCTGGCGCATGGATTGCTGAAGCATTCAACACAAGTCAGTGAGTATTTTTTTTTGTAATAAACATCGTTAAGACGATATGCTATTCTACAATTTTTGAAAAATAGAAATTTAAAAAATGTAATATGGAAAAGACATTATGAATTAACTAGCAACTTTTCCACGCTTCACTCGGTTGCGTCTTAGTGACTTCAGGTCAGGTCTATCCGTATACTAAATTTTGTACAAATCAGTCCAGCCTTGTTTGGGTAAAAGAGTAACAAACATGTACACACACATACAAACTTTTTAAATATTAATAGGATTTTAAAATTTCCTTTCTTCAACAAGTGTAGAATTCTATCTTGTTAAAGCCAGATAAGAAATTGTTCAATTAATTAACAATTCAATTTGCGATATTGCAAATTGCATTACATAAAGGTTAATAAACTTTGCCAGTGTTCAAGGTTTGATTCTCGTAGAGTTAATATTAAGTTAGTGTAAATAATATCGTAGTCTGAGTGATGACCCAGATTAGGTATCATCCAATCACGTGTGGGAATTATTTTTTATGCTAAAATGCAACAGTCAATTAATATAATCAATTAGCGACTCACCCTCGCTTCGCTCGGGTTCGTCCCTAGCTTGCTTCCCCATACAAACTTTCATACCCATTCTCACCCCCTTAAGGGATTATTTCTGGGATAAAAACTATTTCACTCACTCACTTTTCATATTATGAGATTAAAAAAAAACTTATTTTAGTTAAAAAAAAATATTTTAACCTTTCAAAGCATGCGGAGCCACGTGGCTCGGTTAACAATTAATTTCTTAGAATTTTACCGCGAGGAGTTAATTTTCTTCTATACAAAACTTGTCCTGACAATAAAAAATACAAAAAAAAAAGAATTATCCAATTTGGTGCAGTCGATCGGAAGTTATGCGCGTAGGTACATACATTTCGGTGATTCATTTTTATTTATACATATAGATTAGAATATTATATAGTTCAACAACTGCTTATACAAATTAGACCATCCGGTATAAAATTTCAGGTAATGTAATGGAGAGCTAATGAAAATTAATTTAAATATACTTTGTTTAATGAAAAAATAATAACGTTTTTTTAAATAAAACTATCTTTTCGGATTTTTTCGCGAATTTATTTTGATTTTTGGTTCCCGACGTTGCGAATGCTTTACAGCAATCATGGTCACGGGGGAGACTCTCTCAAAGATAGTTTTATTTAAAATGTCAAGTATTCGCGTAAATCTAAGAAAGTATTATAAGAATTGATAAACATTTAATTAAAAAATATAATTATTTCATAAATGAGAATGGCTACCGACAGAATAGTAAAAAAAAATCCTACTTTAACATGAATATATAACGAATAACTTCATACTGTCGCATTGTAAAAATTCGCTTTCATCATTTTTTCTCTAACGCGCCAAAAAAAGTATAACTTCAACAATAGGTCTGATTAAGAGAAAAATTACAACAATATTTCTCTAAATAGATTTAATAAATACTAAATTAGGCAAAAAATTGTTTTTGAAATTTTAAAGAAACCCAGTTTCGAAAGTTAACGTAAAGTTTTATTCTATCTCTCGCACTTACTATAATATATATTTTTAGGTATACTTTTGAAGTAGCGCCAGTCTTTACCCTTATAGAGTTAAATGTTCTCAATCATATTCTCAATTTATTCAACATTCCTGATGGAGACGGCATATTCAGTCCCGGCGGAAGTATTTCGATGTTATACGCGTTGGTCGCCGCTAGATATAAAGCGTTTCCGGAAGTTAAAACAAAAGGCATGAAAAATATTCCGGAAATGGTCATTTTTACTTCTGAAGATGTAAGTCCGTGTTATAATTCACTTTGTGTATATTTTTCAAAGAAACTAGAGTTTAATATAATTTAATAATTTCTCAGTTCTATCATAAAGATCATTCATTTACTTTATTACAATTATGCTACGTTTTGCTACATGGAGTGTGACCTTATAATACATATGATGAAATATTTCCTTAAAATTAATAATCATTGAGTATATCTTTTGTATTTTTAGAGTCATTATTCTATAAAGAAAGCTGCACACTGGCTAGGTTTTGGTACAGAGAATGTGAAAGTTATAAAAACAAATGATCAGGGACAAATGGTGCTAGCAGAACTGGATAAAGCTATTCAAAATGAAATATCTGCTGGGATATCCCCTGTATTTGTTAATGCTACGGCAGGCACTACTGTACTAGGAGCTATTGACGATTTAGTCGGTGTCGCTGATATATGTAAAAAATATGATATTTGGATGCACGTTGATGTAAGTAAATTTTTATTAATTCTTAAAATTAATAATATTTTTAGCATAGAGGCAAGTTATATGATTGACAACTATTATGAAAGTTTCAATATACGAGAGAAGTAGTAACTTATCTATTTTCAGTTGAAATATGAACATCTAATCACATTTTGTATAAAAAATTGTATACCTATTAAATACTATATATTTATATATTATATTATTGAATTTCTTTCTTATAATTTTTCAAGGCATGTTGGGGCGGAAGCCTGATGTTATCGTCGAAGATTCGTGATAAATTAAGAGGAATTGAACGGTAAGTACCTGTTATACGGTAAAGTCATTGCCGAAATTGTTCTAAAAGACCTATGTTGGATATTAAATAGAAAATTTGCACTTTCAGAGCGAATTCTATATCTTGGAATCCACACAAGATGATGGGAGTTCCCTTGCAGTGCTCGGTGGTTTTATTGCGGGAAAAGGGATTATTGCATGTAGCGAATGCGGCAGCGGCACAATATCTGTTCCAACAGGACAAGTTCTATGATGTCCGATACGATACAGGAGATAAGAGTATTCAATGTGGACGAAAGGTAACAAATATATCAGAGATCACCTTCTTAAGGTCCTATGTTTTAAGTACCTCTATGGTCTAGTAGTAGGATGTACGACTGTAGATCCGGAGGTCCTGGGTTCGAGTACCGGGTCGGGCCAAATTTAGTTATTGAGGCTTTCTTATGAGAAAGTCTCAGTAACAGCCCGGACTTGAGAAATTGGCAGGTTTTCACCCCCGTGCCACGGAGGGTACGCAGAGCCGATCTCTCACCGATCGAATGTCGTGTCGAATTGTCGTCCCGACGGAATTTGAAAGTATGTAGGTATATATATATATATATATATATATATATATATATATATATATATATATATATATATATAGATAGAATTAAAGGTGTAATGAAGAAGTCGCCTTTATAAACATGATATTCTTATACGATAAATAAATAATTAAAATATACGAGAATATAATTATCGACATATTTCTTATGAATTACCTACTTCCTGCATATCTCGAGTAAATAACTCAATAACTCAAACTGTTTATTACAATCGACATATACATATACATATATGTATATATGTATACATGTATATTCATTTACCAAAACGAACTAAAAAGATGGGAAAAAGCCGACGCATACGAAAATCTAATATATTTTAATACATAAAATACATATTTACCTATTAGATATTCATATCTTAAAATATTGTCCGCTGGCACCGACTTCGAAAATATCTGATTAGGTATCTTCGAGTAATCGGTGAACATACATAAAAAAAAGATTCCGACGAATTGAGAACCTCCTCGTTTTTGGAAGTCGGTTAAAATAACTAAACGGGGGTTTTCATTTATAATAGATACCTACCTACAATATTTTAATATGAATATCTAATAGGTAAATATGATTAGGTATTAACTCTAATTATTATATATACTAGTTAAAATATTATACATCAATTTCTGATATATTTTACGTATCGAAATATATTAGATTTGCTTTGCATCGGCTGACTTCGAAAATATCTGATTAAGGTATCTATTCTAAATGAAAACCCCCATTTAGTTATTTTTTACATTTTAGTGCCTGGAAGTCAGTTTTTTTTTATATTACAAATGGCTATTAAATGATAACGTATTATTGTATGCATTGCAGTTAATATATAATCGTAATTAATTTCTTATCGTTTCGATTATGTCACATAAATGGGAGTAAGTAAATGAAATGGTAGACTATGTACCTACTTAAAGTTAAATTGAAAAAAATAAATATAATCAAGTAACGAACCGTCCTCGCTTCGTCCAAGTGTTACACCAAATTATTCACTGGGTAATAGTTATATATCTATCTATTTTATATATATATATATATAGGTTTAATAATCTTGTACGTTTAGAGCACCATCCACCGTGTCTTGTAGGAACTACTCGTATCTGGAAACCCTTTTCGACATGCGCTCATGCACAAAGCTTCATCGCAATAAGATTAATCGATTAGAACTTAAAGGACAAACAGACAAATATGTATTTATTAATATTTTAGATTTTAAAGTCGTGTCATTATCATCAATTATGATGCCAAGTAAATTTGAATGTCCGGCCATTTATTTAACGTATTATTCTTTTTGGTACTCCTCAAAATTTTAAGGCTTCGACTTCTTGTATTTTTATATCATCCACTAAGTATGTTTTTTTTAGCGAGTTTTCCTCTCTTGCGCTGGATTGCAATAAATTTTAGCTATTTTAAATTCAAATTTAATATCAATAAGTATATCCTATTGCTTATATTAGTATACTATTCATGAATAGTGTTGTTTAGAGGTAGAGATATTTTGAAGATAAGAGAATATTTTGAAATTTACATCAATTAAAGGTACTCGCTATAAAGCCAAAGCTTTTGACATTTACGTATCTAACTGGCAAAACATACTTAGCCTTACATGAATTCCTTCATTTAATTCTAGACATGAATTCTCTGTACGCGTGAAGATAGCAAGTTTCTTTCCATTCTCTCTTTCCTTTGTAACTATTGATCTTAGAGCTTTTCAATTGGCTCATTATTTTTAATATTCGTGTTACAGATTGATGCTTTTAAACTGTGGATGATATGGAAAGCTCGTGGAGACATAGCCTTAAGCCACTTGATGGACCAAGTTATGGAAATTGCAGAATTTTGTTTAAACACTATTGCAGTAAAAGAGGGATTTCGACTTGTTTCTGCTCCTATACAATGCCCTAATGTTTGCTTCTGGTATATCCCTAAGTTTATGAGACATCAAGAGGAAAATGACCAATGGTGGAATACTATGCACAAAGTAAGTATCGATGTGAATAGACATGTATGGTAGTTTTGATTGAATGTAATATTTATGCTTGTTTATATTATATAAGTACTTAAAAATCTCTCTTCACTGTATTCAAAATCGTTTTCAATAATATAACGCATTCAAATAACTCTGCAGCAGATGTGCTAGAAGAATCCATGCTAATAATATAAATGTGGAATTTAATCTGTCTATCTGCCTATTACCATTTCACGTTTAAACGGCTGTACAAATTTCGATGAAATTTAGCAAACCATTCCGGTTACCACACGAGCACAGTCAGGGCCGAAAACTAGTATTATTTACTAGCAGATAGTTGAAATAAATTTCATAAGTAGTATAACTGAATAATAATAACCTTTCATAAAAGTATATTTGTTTTAAAAGTATGACTGAATTTTAGATTAAAGAAATCCTTATTTAATTATCATTTCAAAAATATACTTCCTGATTTCAGATAACCCCTAAAATCAAGGAGCTACTCACACTCAGCTCGCGTCTCATGGTAGCGTACTGTCCTCTAAGGCAGCATAAGAACTTTTTTAGACTAGCCTTTACTTTCCATCCCAAAATTGACGACAAGCAAGTGTTAGAAATACTTAACTCCATAGAGGAATGTGGAGAAATGATAACACTATCTATGCTTGAATTTTTTTAAAGTTTAAGTTTAAATTACATATGGAGTTAATTCAATTGCTTTGAAACACAGACTTTATCAATGTCACACAGAATGGATAAGACAAGACGGTCACTCTCCTTTGGTAAAATAAGTTTTTAATTACATTATATTCCACAAATGTACGAGTATGTATGGATTTATTCATATCTTGGTATAAGATAAACAATTTTTCATGTATATTAAAATGTTGAAATATATTTTTGCAAATATAATATTCATAACTAGTAGTGATATATAATTTGCTACCATTTTCACATAATTTACTTACATATATGTGTTTAGGGTCGTGTCCTTTTAGCTGACATCTAGCTAGCTAGCCAAGGTGCGGTTGGCCGCCGTAACTGAAATCGGGTAGCGCTAGGAGGACAAGATTATACCAAAGCACATTAAAAACAAGATTATAATATATTATGAGCACATATGAATGAATAAATTCATTATTTATTGAATATTTCAAAAGACAGCATTCAGCACAATCCATTCTAAGTACTGATCGACGCGGGTGTAGAGGCCGGGGTGCAACGCCTCTCCGCAGCGCACGCCCCACGACACCACGCCGATGATCGCCCAGCGACCGCTCGACATCTGGTACATCAGTGGACCTCCACTGTCACCCTGTTTATCAAAAACTAATTATAAATACTTTCTTAGATTTACGCGAATATTTGACATTTTAAATATAACTATCTTTTCGGATTTTTCGCGCATTTATTTGGATTTTCGGTTCCCGACGTTTCGAATGCTTTACAGCAATCATGGTTACGGGAGAGGCCATGACCCACGTCTCTCAGTCAGTCAGTCTTTCAAAACTCCTAATAAATCCGCGAAAAAATCCGAAAAGATAGTTTTATTTACTAATTATTAAGGTAACAGTAAATATCATATATATACATGCATTATTACTACCCGTGGTTTTGATCGCCTCCTTATTTCTATTTAGTTTTCAGACACAGTGCTAATCTCTTCGCCTAAACAGAAAAGATAAAAACTTTATCGTTCTATAATATCAAAATCAGTACGAAATGCCGTGCTGCATCACAAAAGTCGCCAACATCATCGTTCTTCGAAAATTTGTCTGTGTTTAATTTAAAGCTTATATAAAAAATGGTAATTTACAATGAAGCCATGACTGCCCCTGTACCTACCTATAGAGTGTAAACTACATTTTAAAACGATAAAACAAATGACGATTGATATGATATGAGTATCAGAAGTTAGCGCTGTAGTAATGATTTCTTGTTAATAATAACAAATTTTTTAAACCAGTTTTAAATTAGCAGTATCAGAAAAAGAAATTAGTTTTCAGTATTCTTTTCTTATTAATTGCAAAAGTTGAATATTATAATGTGTATATATTAGGTACACGTAATAAAATAGGCTTTTAGCCGATTTCACCAACGTCACCTAAGTTTAAGGGACCTCCTAAGCATGGCTAGGGGGCTTTTAGAGGACAGTTTCTGTTTCACCGACAGTTAGCCTAAATGTTAAAATGCCACCTAAATATAGGTACTAGAAATACGGGCTCTGACGATGGTAAAACGAAATTTGATTTAGGGGCTAGTTTAGGGGATCTTTTAACCTAGGGATCCCATACGTAGGTGGTAGCTTATGGGGTGTTGGTGAAATCGGACATTTGTCTTACATACCTGACAAGCGTCCTTCCCGCCTTCCTTACCGCCGGCACACAATGTCTCATTGAAGACCGAATCGCTGAACGAGTTGACACAATCTTGGTGTACCCACACAGGGACGGATACTTCCATTAGAACATGGCTTTGCGGTCCACCGTACCACAGTGTACCCCAACCTTAGGAAGATAAATTAAATAGACTATTTAAAAAAAAAAATTAAAACAACTATGAGTTAAGAAATGATTCTAAAATAACTTCTGTTTCCTAACCTAGCGAGAATCTTCGAGTTCGAGAAAAATTTTCAAAAGTATTTGTAACATTCAAACATAACGAATTTTCACAATAAAAATAATCTATACATATAATAAAATTCTGAGTCGAATCTGTACATTAAATATTTTTTGGAAAATCTTATTGAAATAGACATTATTATGGATACAGAGGCCGAATCTATAGTTTTTAGAATTTTTGTCTGTCTGTCTGTTACCGCATCACCGAAAACCACTGGAGGGATTTTGATGAAATTTGGTATGGTGATAGCTGCTTATCCGGGTCAACATATAGGATACTTTTTACTGCGTTAAAATATCTAATTTTTGAGAAAAAATATAAAAACTGCAATGTAAGAGTATACTAATATGTAAAACCTAAGAATTTAGTTTTGGTCATCTGAACGCGGGCGGAGCCGCGGGCGATACTAGTAATATTAATAAGATTAAGTAATGAAGCACGAATATGAATAGTGAAATACCTGTAACAGTAGCGAGTTCATTCTCTAGCGGCAGTCCCCGAGGCGGCAGACAAATCGGCCACACATATGTGTTGAACACTGCAGCTCGATGCAGCTTTAGTATGGCGATATCATGGTGGTAATTGGTGTGGTCAAACAACTCATGCTGGCGTATTTCAATAACGCGGAAATTGTAGGAACGAGAGTCATTTGTCCTCCGGAAGTCGTATTCGCCGAGACGAACATATAACTCTTCGGCTTTCCACCTGTGTTTAATTAAATTCAATAAGTCAAGTTATGTTTCATGCATTTTGAAACTTAGCGTCAATTTTTTTCTGTAAATTACGAGTAAGGCCCTCTATTTATTTTCAAAATTCTAGACAAATTAACAATGCTCATTTTTTAAATTTGGATTTTTAAATTACCAAATAAATATATTCATGGTCATCGATCGAGTCCCTAAATTAACCTCTTAAAATAATAACGTAGGATACGTTATTATACAATATATACAATACTTATTTATAAGTATATTTACCAGAAATTCACTTTTTTTTCTAAGTTTTGTATGACGAAACAAATTACTTCGGAACTTTCCCAATAAGTCACAGAATTTATCAATACCTGAGCTATACAGTATAACTTTGATAAAGTTTAAGGTCATGTTCCGTAGTATGTCAAGTTTTTACCCGACTGCAAAGAAAAGGTTATGATTTTAATATGGTTTTAATGTTTATTTGTAATATTCTTTATTCCCTCATATCTTCCAAACGACTCGATGGATTTTTTTAATTAAGGTATCGTTAGATTTGTCTCATTAGTCCAATTGTTCTTAGATAGGGGACATAAAATAAATTAATATGGGGGCTGCTAGATTCCATAATGTGAAAAAGTAAAAAATGAAAATCGACGAACTATGTCAAGTCCCCACTTGTTATCGTTGAATAGGTATTTAAAATCATTTTTAGGTTTCATTCATCATTTTTCATTTTAAATAATTTGCCATAAAAATAATGATTCCGCAGGCTTTATACACAAGTAGAGAAATTAAATAAAAATAAGTACATAATTTGTATATAATCAATAAAGATGTAAAGAATATCACCATCAATTAATAACAGTTGATAATTCGGTTAGAAAATATTTCTGATAAAAGAATTATGATTTTTAGTATTTATTAATTACAGTAAAAATATTCGGTAAAAGAGTTTGTTAAAGTACATCTCAAAATACAAATATATATTACATATATTACTTTTAGTTTACTTTCAGTTGTATGATTGAAGACTTCAGCTTTCAATCAGTTGATGTATATGTGTCTTCTTTGGAAAATAATAATAGATACCTGCGAGTGCAATGGGCGGCTGTCACAACATGACGGTCGGTGATGAGAGTCCCACCGCAATACTGTTCGAAACCTTCAGGGGTGATAGAGGCCATCCACGGCCACTCCCGGGGGTTGGCAGGACGAGCGCCTATCGCCCGACTCTGGGCTCGAGTGCTTAGACCACAGCCTGTACCATTGCATCAGATATGAATATAAGAAAACTGTATTAATTAGAGATGTTAATTGTAATGATTTGTTAATGTTAATGAAAAATCAATCGTCGAAATTAATTATGATCTGAAATGTTCAGCAAAGAGATTCCTCTTTGTGATCTATGTATGTATATTGATATTTCAGCTGTAGTTTTGCTTTAAGGTCTAAGAAAATCGATAGTAGTGGTAATACTATTATTCAACCCATTTTAATGTCCCACTGCTGGGCACAAGCCTCTCTTCAATACGAGGTTGAGGCTATAATCCACCACGCTAGCCAAGTGCGGGTTGGCGGACTTCACATGTCTTTCAAAAGTTTGTTCTCAGACATACAGGTTACCTCACGATATTTTCCTTCACAACAAGTGGTAATCATGTTGGTAATGATTTTCACATGAAAATATCAGAGGGATCAAACACGGCCTCTAGGCTACGGCCTCGATAATATTAGATATTATTAGATAATCGATATCACATAAATAAATATTTACTTTAAAAAATAATAAAATCATTGAGCTTTACGTACATTTTAATAAACTGTATCATGTTGGCTTTAAATAAGAGCGTTATCTGTGTTGTTTACTACTTACTTAACAATATACTGTGCGATAAATATACATGTTCCACTTTGAAAAGTATAGAATATTTTTATACTTTCATATAATAGTTATAATTAATATTAATATTTTTTTTATATGAAAAGATATTTCTAAGTACAAGTTAATAAAAGTTGTGATAAATAAAACAACCATTCAATATAAATCATTTAATGTAAACATTACACACCTCTATTTTCAGCTCGATTAGAGATCTTGACTGTTATCTCATTTTCATCTTTTGGAGCAGTCGCGGGCAGGTCACCTGCGAGCGCTTCTAGTGCGCCCTCGCCCAAGCTGTCCGGGCAGCACACACCGATGGCTCTAAAACAAACCAAATGTTGTAAAAAGTAGAAAAAGTATGTGTTAAAATAAACTTAAAAGAGAACTTGATAAATCCATTTTGTTAATGACAAACAATTCTTTAAATTTATTTTCCCATTTTAGATTTATCTGCCTTACATTTAACGAATCTTTAAAGTTGCCAAAAATAATGACAGCATCTGTATGTATATAATAAAATTCTAAGTCGAATCTGTACATTAAATATTTTTTCTAGATAGCGGACCGAATCTATAGTTTTTTAAAAATTTGTCTGTCTGTCTGGGAACGCGTCACGAGAAAACCACTGGACGGATTTTGATGAGATTTGGTATGATGATAGCTGGTTACCCGGTTCAACCTATAGGATACTTTTTACAGCAGGAAAATATCTCAGCTTTGAGAAATCTATACTAACTGTTAAAATGTTCCGAGGGACGAACCCAAGCGAAAAAAGGGCGAGTCGCTAGTTGAAATATATATACTCGATTCGAAAAATATTAACGTTTATAACTTTACTTTATAATACTTACTATATTATGTATGTATTAAAACTAAAACCTATTAATGTGACGACTCGTTTAGTTCAGTTTGCAGTGACCCTACATGCCGTGTCAGCGGTTGCGGGTTCAAGTCCCGCTGGGGGCATTCATTTGTGTGATGAGCACGAATGTTTGTACTCCAGTCATGGGTGTTTATATTTATAATATGCATGTATTTAAAAGTTATATATGTATAGTGTATCTACCATCTGGTATCCATAACACAAGCCTCGTAGTTTACCGTGGAACTAGATGGTGCTGTGTGTCAATGTCCCAACACATTTATATTTATTTATGTAAATTTAATTAAATACTTATATCAGTTTACCGACTATATTAAAAACCACCTTTCAAAACCTATGTAATATACTTAAATTCAAATTATCAAAGCTTATATTGATCATGTCAAATATTCAATATTATTTCGTTATTTTGCGATTATATTAACAGAATAAATCTTAGTTTAAGTGTGTTTTATTAAAGTTTAAAGTAGAAACATGGAACATGCAATATGCATGCCTCATGTATTATCACGACTCACGACCAGATGGAAGTCTAAAAATAATGATTACAACATTATTATGCCGTAATTTATATATGAAGATATTGCCTAATTTTGTGATTTTAAACTTAAATAAGTTTGTTTTATATCTAATTAAGTATATATTTTATATTATAAGGTTTAATGAATATAAGGCATAGTGAGAATTATAAATCTGATCGGCACTGTCTATTACTCGCTATGTGCGCATATTAATCGCTATATGGAAGCAATAGTGAGAATTGAGAAGTTTCTTTTTGCATTTTAAAGCTTATTTATTGAATAATATATTGGTACTGATTATGTATCATTACCCAGAAACACAAAACTAACTTTGACAAGTTAGTTTTGTGTTTCTTAATTTGTCTAACTAATAAAGCTCTATGTTTGTTCTCGTCAGTCGTCACCTAACACATGACTACTCTCGATACTAACGACTAGCACAGCAGGAAAACACTCAGAAAATCGTCAATGTGCCTTTTGTCTCAAAAAATCATATACGTACGAGTGCTGTATAATGCAGAGATAATCCATAAATTTCATGAAATCCCTTTGAAAGTCTTCTTGAATGCAATAGTGTAAATGGCGACAGTGGCCAGGCTTGCCGTCCGGGAGGAGGCACGCTTGATGCGGGACGTTCGGCTAAAACAATCAACTATTGTTTAAGAGGATATCGTATAAATCAAGGCACATCTTGTGGTACTTTGTATAAGTACAAAAGAAATATTTGTTTATTTGTATAGGGCAGCCTTTTGTAATGTTATGTTCAATTCTCTTAAATATATAATAATTGTGCTGGATTTTATTAATGATGATAGAGGTTTTATATTAAGGGTTCTATTTATTTCAGTTTAAACAGTTTTTTCTAATAGTTTATATTATTTTATTGATTTTTTTTCTATTTTTTCATAACATACCTAAAGCGTTAACATGCTTTTAAGCATGTGCTAAAAGAAGCTTTCACTTACCTGGTTGTCATTAAGCTCCACGAAACGCTTAGAGCGTCCGTGTCCGATGTGCATTCCTCCAGCGGAAAACAGATCCTGCCATTCTGGATCGACAAGTCCCGCTGCGAAAAAACTTGTCATTTGAAAAAGCTTATAAAAAAGCCTCATTGTATCGACGTTTATTTCTTTAAAGCATCTACTTTTCTATGTTAAAATAAAAATAAATCAATATAAACGATTTTAAGAATAAAAACTTTTTAACAAAAAAATAAAAACCGACTTCAAACAAAAGCACTAAAAAGTAAAAAATAACTGATTGGTAGTTTTCATTTACTATACATACCTAATCAAATATTTTCGAAGTCGGCGTGCTTTGCTTTGTATGGGCTGGCACCGATTTCGAAAATATTTGATTAGGTATGTATTTAATAGGTAAGCTTTAATTACTTAGCCAAAGCACACCGACTTCGAAAATATTTGATTAGGTATGTATAGTAAATGAAAACTACCAATCAGTTATTTTTTACCTTTTAGTGCTTTTGTTTGAAGTCGGTTTTTATTTTTTTGTTAAAAAGTTTTTATTTTTCCCTTTTTAGTGTAGACAGTAGTAGCATAGTAAGGATTCTAACGTGTTAGGCTTGTCAAATCAAACAAAATAAGCCCAAACTCAAAGTATCTACTATTAGCCGTTGAAGAGTTCCACCTATCCACCTTCTGGCCTTGCCATCAGATCAGGTCAACAACACCGAACCACTGTACTATCAACGGAAATAGAAATACTTGCAAAGTTTCAAGTCAATATGACAATTAGAAGTAGGTTAAATTCATCATTAGTTGTTTTTCCACACTTAGCGGTGGTATTTTTTTTTGAAATTTAAATGGGACCAATCTGGAAGTATACCCGTTCAAACAAAACAAAAATTGTCCAAATCGGTTAATAAATGACGGAGTTCTGAGGTAACAAACATAAAAAAAAACATACAGTCGAATTGAGAACCTCCTCCTTTTTGAAGTCGGTTGAAAATACAATACGATTAGTTTCATGCTACTATTAGTTGCATGCCTATGGGTGAAACAAAAAGCTCGAATTTATAGTTTCTACATAGTGAATTTGCATGACAAACTTATGGTCCTATAAATAGTAGTAGGTACATATGAAGTAAAAATGAGAAAATTGAGAGAGATATAAAATATCAACTTACAGGCGACTTTTATTGCTTCACAATTTATAGTCAAACTGACTAATATTAAAAGACCCCACATGGTCAGAGTTCGTCTCGTCACTGAATATATTTTAACTCAACATTTAGGACATAACGGATGTCGATAGTATGATAATAATAAAACAGTATATAATCCGCAGGATGTGAATATGATAGCAAAACTCGCAAAAATATAAAAAAAAATTAACTGTACCTATTCAGACACTAGCATTGCCCGCGACTCCGCCCGCGCTCAGATGACCAAAAACCATATTCTTAGGTTTTATATATTAGTATACCCTTACATTACAGTTTTTGTATTTTTTCTTAAAAATGAGATATTTTCCCGCGGTAAAAAGTATCCTATATGTTGACCCGAATAACCAGCTATCATCATACCGAACATCAAAATCTGTCCAGTGGTTTTCTCGTGATGCGGTAACAGACAGACAGACAAAAATTCTAAAAACTATTGATTCGGACTCTGTATCGATAATAATGTCTATTTCTATTAGATTTTCCAAAAAATATATAATGTACAGATTCGACTTAGTTACAATGTTATTATATGTATAGATTAAATAACATCAAATGTTTTAGCTTTTTCATATATTGTTCCTTAACAGTTAGATAGATGAGTTTATGTCTAGGTAATGTTGACATTCATGTTAGTAATGTATGTTTGTAAATCACGTAAAAACTGTTAAACGATGTTTAATAATAGTTTATAGTTTTGAATTTAATAAGTATAACTTATATGTACAGAATAACTGTTACTTTTCCCGTGCATTAATGTATTTAATATTATTGCCCGTTTTTGCTTAATGTTTGATGAAATAAATGAGCCGTATTGCAGTGTTTATAGCTAAGACATTTTCTAGGAAATCTCATTAGGTATAAATTGAACGTTTTGAAAGCTAATATAAAATACTATCTATTGCCCGTGGCTTTAGTCGATAGTATACTTCTATTTATTACAATTATTAAACATGAACTCCTTACATATAAATGTAAGAGCGCGTGGAACGCGTACGGTTAAAGCTTTCATCTCAAACCATTGTAAAATACAACGGGTTAAAGTTATATATTAAAAATGGCATTACAAAACAAAGAGACAAAAAGAAAAAGTTTTTTTTTCAATTTACTTACGGTTTTGTTTTCTATTTCGTTAGAAATATTTTCAAACATTCACACATTTTATTTTTAAAACATCCGGGTACAATTGTATTATATGTAAAAACTAGTTATTGCCAGTGACTTGACCCAAAAAATGTTGTCTAAGGTTTAACTAGAATCTTAATAACCTATCCATGATATTCTTTATTAGATATAGGAATTTGACTTGATTTTTGTGAAGCTTAATATGTCAATTTAGATATATCTTAATAAGTAAAACTACAGATAGATAGGTTTTTGGAACCGCCTTATGCCAATCTAGGACAAACAATGCTATAAAGTCCCACTAGCATGACGATAGAGTTCCATTGTGAGTTTTTGAGTCTCACGGTCCCCCCTGTTTACGGTCAATGGGACATAGATGAATTTTCCTATCAAAATAAATTGACAGATTTATATCTGTTGAGTTCAACGACTTAAGCGAAGCATACAAACTCACTCACTAACTTTCGCAACAATAGTAATGTGATTACGCTAATGAATATTTTAGCTTTATAATATGCAAAAAAATACCTTCGTATTAAAGAGAAGTAAACGCAAGATATTCGCATTCGACATTTTAAAATATATTTATACTATTAACTTATGGTCTCAGAAGTGTAAAGACCGTGGTTCCCGGTGTTCATCTTTTATCGCCTATGATTATTATATTTGCCCTTTTAATGTTTATTAATGTAGAGACTTTAGGAGCTCATATTATATGTTTACTTAATATGCAGTGAGTAAATATTTTATATACTAGCGACTTACCCTTGCTTTGCTCGGGTGCTTTCCTAAGCGTGAATGGTTTAGGTAGGTACGCATAAAAGACAAACATTCATAGAAAAATTCTTTTTTTTTTGCACCAGGAACCTTTTCAGGCGTATACAGTTTAACCCATCAGAGTTTCTTTACAATTGGAGCGATCGTTTCGGAACACATAGAGGACGAACATACGAAAATTCTTTTTTATTAATGTACATAGATATTATAAGACATTTTAATTTTACGAATATCTTTCTTTTATTATTAACTAGCATTGCCCGCGGCTCCGTCCGCGTTCAGATGACCGAAAACCAAATTCTTAGGTTTTACATATTAGTATATTCTTACATTGCAGTTTTTGTATTTTTTCTCAGAAATGAGATATTTTCCCGAGGTGAAAAGTATCCTATATGATGACCCGGATAACCAGCTATCACCATACTAAATTTCATCAAAATCCCTTCAGTGGTTTTTCCGTGATGCGGTAACAGACAGACAGACAGACAAAAATTCTAAAAACTATAGATTCGGTCTCTGTATCGATAATAATGTCTATTTCAATAAGATTTTCCAAAAAATATTTAATGTACAGAGTCGGCTTTGTTAGAATTTTATTATATGTATAGATATTTTCATAATATAGGCGACAAAAAATCCTTGGAATACAATTACTAATGTCGTTTGAAATGAGCGGTTGTATGTCGAAATCAAATGTTACGATACATTCCTGGGGGCAATTGTTTAGGCTACGGTGTACAGCATTATTCGAATACTGCGACGCCCATTCGAAATGGACCAAACGATATGTCAACACTGGCAGCTTTATTTAAATATAGCCTTTAATTTACATTCGTCAGAGTCTAATTTAGAGCAATATTCAGCCTCTCTCCTTGTATTGGTTCGCATTTGCTTAGTAACAGGCTTAGTTATAAACTTAGTAAGGACGAACTAGATTCTATAAATAGACCACAAGGTGCCATGGTTTCCCAATCCCAACAAGTTATTATTACATCAGCGTCAAGTGCCAGCGACTGAGACCGTCTAGACTCAGACTAGATTATTTGAAAATTGATTTTAAATATTATAAATTTCATAAAATAATAAATAAGTTTTAAGAGTAAAAAGTAATTATCATTTTTATATATGACCAGCATTGCCTGCGGCTCCGCCCGCGTTCAGAGGACCAAAAACCAAATTCTTAGGTTTTACATATTAGTATACTCTTACATTGTAGTTTTTGTATTTTTTCTCTAAAATGAGATATTTTCCCGCGGTAAAAAGTATCCTATATGTTGACCCGGATAACCAGCTATCATCATACCAAATTTCATCAAAATCACTCCAGTGGTTTTTCTGTGATGCGGTAACAGACAGACAGACAGATAAAAATTCTGAAAACTATAGATTCAGACTCTGTATCGATAATAATGTCTATTTCAATTAGATTTTCCAAAAAATATTTGATGTACAGATTCGGCTTAGTTATAATTTTATTAGGTATATGTATAGATTAACTAAGATATAATTTACAAATGTGTTATTGTAACTTCAGAGAAATTAAATTTGTCTGATAAATTGATTTAAATTTTAAATCAAACTAAGCTCATTAGAAATAGTTTTAACTGAAATCGACTTTGAGAGAAAGGAGTGAAATTAACATTTCGTTAAAACTTAGGTACCTACTAAACACAGTACACAGTTGACAGTTCGCTGTTATATTAAAGTTTTTTACTTTAATAAAACGGCGCCTTGATTAAAAATATAGCAAATTATGCAATCCTATAAAATTGTTTGAACGTGATCACTTTGTAAATACGTAAGATTGCGGTAATAGAATGCAGGTTTTAGATTAAGTGCAATTAATATACGAGTAACATTATTCTGTTCGAGCGCCGGCGCGGGCGGAGGCTGCACCTTGCCTAATGATTGAGGTATGCTGCCTTTGAATTGCCTTTATAGAAGAATGCACTATATACGCAAATTGAATTTAAGTTGATGACAATTAAAATAGGTGTGGTCCAAAACTTATAAAATATTTATTTCCTAAATTACGCGTCATCAGAAAATGGCTGCACGGTTTTGAATGAAACCTTTTTATACATATGATGATGAATTACTAAAACAGGTAAGTGTACACACTTTAATATCACTTAAAAGTAATTTTCCAACCCTGCAACCAATTGAACTAAACCTGACTGATCCCGGGGCAGAGGCTGACTGCTACCGGGCGCGTCCCCCGGGTGGCGGATAGGGGAATGCCACTCGCGACTGTTCCCCCAGACAGGAGCTTGTGGTACCGGAGCAATCCGGCGCGGACCAACAGCCAGGAGGGGCAGGGGGAGCGGTGTCAGGAGGGCGCCGTCTCCTCCTTGGAGGTAGCGCGGTGTCTCCGGCCGTTTTGCGGTAGGAGGCGCTGCGCGGGCCGTGCTGCCGGGGCTAGCCCGTCGGTGCGGCGGCTGGAGCGGGGCCATTTCGGTGGTCCTGCGTCTGGCGTGGTTGTCGGCAGCCATCTTGGTCCGGAGGTGGGCCGACGGTAGGGGGGCCGCGGGGGAAGAGGAGTGTCGGTATGGCGATGCGCCGCTCGTCCCTATCTCCCGCGGCCTAGCGGGGCCACCACCGTTAGATGGTGGACGCGGTGGGGCTGCAGAGGAAGAGGAGTGTCGGTGTGTCGTTGCCGCTCTCCCTGTCCTCTGCAGCCGATTGGAGGTGGCCTACTTCGGTGGGCGGAGGTTGGATTTGATGGGGCTGCTCCGGGTACCTCTCTGGTATAGCAGAGTTGACTGTGGAGCAGCCTCATCGGTATGGTGGTCAGCCATTGGCAGACCTGCCGCCGGGGCGCCGTAGTAGTTATGCGCGAGCGATCCTGCGGCGTCCCATTAAGGCGGAGGGGAGGGGAATGTCGGGTTTTAGTGGGTAGTACCGGCTCTTCTAGCCGGTGAGCCCCACATAACCACCTGGGGGGGGAGGGGGGGTTTATCAGGTGGCATGCGTAAATGCATTTCCCGACAAAAAAAAAAAAAAAAAAAAAAAAACCTGACTGATGCCCAACCATGTGAACAAAACACCCTCGTGATATAATTGGCGATGATACACGTAACATATCTACTCCTAAAAAACAATCTAATCAAGTATTAAGTGAAAAGAAGGAGCTTTTTGAAGCCCTTTCAAAACCTAAAGTCTTGTATAGTATATATATTATAGTATAGTACTTGTTCTCCTTATTATAGGAAGTAGAATATATCATGCTTAGAATTTTCTTTCTCCCTCGTGGCTCCTTATCCAGTTTTCTCGCTAGTTCGAAGAGAGCGTTAGACTTGTAAAATAATAATTGCTATCACATGTTTATTGATATATGCCTACTAATTAAGTAATAGAATTAAATTCGCATTAATTAATTCAAGCGTTTTAAATATTCAAAGATTTTTCATTTACTTCATTAATTATATGCAGTAGAGTATTAATTATTATTATTTCTATTAAATGGTATGTAATGTGTAAAGAAGAAATACTGAATGCTAAAGTACTTGCCTCAAAAAATGAAGCAAAAATCAAAATTAAAAAAAATAATATTTACCATGTGCAAGGTAAGTGCAAAAGAATATATGTATCTAATATCTATCCATGTATACGCATATATATTATACTTTGAATAAACACATGTAGAGCTATATAATATAGATCACGTCTAAGACTAGCTCTATATTTTACTTATAGCAGTCCTTCAAATAACATGCCTTCCACATATGTTAAAACTAAATAAGAACTGCCTTTCTTGATTTTTTAAACAGGTACAAAATTTAGTTTTTGCTCATAATCTATACATATAATAAAATTGTTATTAAGCCGAATCTGTACATTAAATATTTTTTGGAAAATCTTATTGAAATAGACATTATTATCGATACAGAGTCTGAATCTATAGTTTTTAGAATTTTTGTCTGTCTATCTGTCTGTTACCGCATCATGGAAAAACCACTGAAGGGATTTTGATGAAATTTGGTATGGCAATAGCTGGTTATCCGGGTCAACATATAGGATACTTTTTACCGCGGGAAAATATCTCATTTCTGAGAAAAAAATACAAAAACTGCAATGTAAGAGTACTACTACAACTATCACAATACTAGTACCTACTGTAAAACCTAAGAATTTGGATTTATGTCATCTGAACGCGGGCGGAGCCGCGGGCAATGCGAGTTGCTTGGAAGTACCTACATCTTTTTTCAATAAAAAAAATACTATATAAATTATTACCAATTTTAATTACCATTACCAATTATTCAAACAAACTAATATAATTAAACGAGTAGTTTTCATCACTAGCAAGTGCGTCTGTCCTTCGACAGAACAGTAGGTTACAGGTAATATCGAGTGAAGGGAACGCGTAGGCCGCTTCGATTACGTTTAGTAGCTCGCATTGAAATGAACGATGTCTACAGAGATACCTTATTGTAATAGGAGAATCATTCGTCAAATTTGATTGAATGTGGTCATTTTATAGGTACCTAACCTAAATTCAATCGATTTAAGCTATTATTTTAAAAGCTCTTTTCACAATAGCATGTTGAAATTTTGCTTACTTAAAAAATATTATTGACGACATTCCTAACGATAGAACTTTGTGTGCTATTATTGTTTTTTTATATAATCAATAATTGTGATTTATCATTATTTTAAATCGAATTCTGTACAATTTTTCCTTTGTTACGAAATTGTTGAGCAGTTATATAAAATTTATGCATCTATTTATAGCTTCACGCTCTTTCTTTTTGGAGTAGATAAAGATAATATAGTGTAAAGTAACACCTACGTTTCAGAACGTTTCTGGGCGATCTTTGATTTTCGTCATTATGAATGTTAATTCTGCCGTAATCCGACCGAGGTAAAAATTAGTAAGGGTAAAACACTCGCTAAGGAAATCGAGTGAAGCGGGTTCATATCCCGGGTCTCGCAACTCTGATATTGTCATGTGCGAATCGTTTCCCACATGATTACTACTTGTCTTATGGTGACGCAAAACATCGTGAGGAAACCTGCATGTCTGAGAAAACCTAGCAAGTTTTTGAAACACTTGTGAAGTCCGCCATAAACATTCGTTTCCGATAGAGTCGAATCCTTGCTTTTCTTAGTAAACACTTTTTTATCGAAGTACTACGAGTATATCTAATAATTGTGTATGTTTGTTACCCCTTCGCGCTGAAACAACTGGACATTGGCTAATATTTAGTATTACATAGTCAATGACATGGAATGGAGTAAAACAAAGGCTTGTTAGAAAGGAACGCACAATTTTTTTTAATGTTGGGAAATGCATTTACGCATACCACGACATACAGGTGGTTTTGTAGGACTCACCGGCTAGAAAAACCAGCACTACCCACTAATTAACCTAACAAAACTTCCCCCGTCTTAATGGGGCGTCGCACGATCGCTTACGCGTTCAATCTCGATGCCCCGACGGCAGGTTCGCCGAAGCAGACCACATCAGCCATGGGGTTGCTCTAACAGTCAACTCTGCTATCAGAGAAGTATCAGGAGCAACCCGCATGGTACACCGCCCACCGAGGTGGGCTGCATCCCGGTGCGTTTCTTGGTTTCGCGCCCGGCTGGATTGCCAGACGCTAATGAGCCCTACCACCATGACAAGGTGAACGCACGTTGGAGGAGATAAAGGGACGCACTTGAGCGAACCGAGGGTAAGTCGATAGTTATAAATATCGTTTTAATATTTCGCTTTTAACTAATGATAAAAAGCATTAGCAAATTTTTTACGATTTACGGAAGCGTAAGCTGTAGTTGGGGCTTAATAGAAACGAGGGTCGCGAGAAACTAAACTTTCTAATAAATATCGTGTTTTATTAATACATGATCCGGACCCCGGTCATGACGTGACCACACCTGTGACCTGGCCTGATCCCAACTGAATCTAGATCTGTCTAGGATTACTTTGGTTTACACGCTAACACGAGAGAACCGAGTTGTTAGAACTAACAAGCTTATTGAATTTATAAATTTTTCTTTTTATTCCCTCCACGACTGCGGACACGCCGGCGTTACAGTTAACAAATAGATTTCTTATAAATTTAATTAATTTCTTAGAAATTTACCTGGAGGTGTTATTTTACCTGTACATTTTGAATTTCCTTTAATATAAATTTATTTTCCTTTATTCTTAATTCTGTAATAAATAATTTGATAAGTTGTGAGACTTACTAGATTATTCATGATATGTGAGCTGAATCGTAAACGCTGCTGCTTTCAAGATGCAATTAAGACTTATCATTTAGATACGTACCTACATACGTTTACCAAATCATGTAAATATAAAAAAAATATTAAATATCACAAAAAAGTTAATCTATATACATAGATTAACTTTTTTGTGATTTATATATAATAAATGCTTTAAATATTTTTTGGAAAAATTTATTGAAATACACATTATTATCGCTAACAGAGGCCGAACCTATAGTTTTAAGAATTTTTGTGAGTCTGTCTGTGACCGCATCACAGAAAAATCACTGGAGGGATTTTGAAGAAATTTGGTATGGTAATAGCTGGTTATCCGGGTCAACTAATGTACTAATAATATACTAATACGAGTATACTAATATATAAAACCTAAGAATTTGGTTTTGGTCATATTAACGCGGGCGGAGCCGCGGGCAATGCTAGTATATATATATATATATATATATATATGTGTGTGTGTGTGTGTGTGTGTAACAGTTGTTGCTCTTTCATTTTTCAATTTGAATAATATGAGTTAAGCTTTAACTCTTAAATAACTCGCAGTAGTAACGCAGTAATAATTACTTCGATTGATTCGCAAATTTTTGAGGCCAGGGCCAAGTGAAGATCGCAAGGGTATAGGTATAATATAATAGCTTTACTCAAAAGTCATTAACATGACTAAGCTTACTCATTATTTGATTATCAACTTTAAACAGAAGAGATAGGTACTCAAATCGCGTGTATCTTTCTTTATGTATGTATGTATGTGTCGCGATATACTCGATAATTGTGAACTAATTTTAATGATCCTTTTTTTTAAATATCATAAAACTGATCTTATATAAAATTTAAGGATGGTTAAGTTCAAAAAAAGTGATGTATCTAATTCTATTAAATATTACTTATGTGTTTACGTGATTTTGATTATATTGTTCTTTTTCTTTGAATTACTTCGTTAATATAAATTATAGTGCTAAAATACTTCATTAGTATCATTAATATAAGTACTTATTATATTATACATATAAATCACCAAAATAATTAAATGAACATTGAATATTTACAAATGCATGGCATAGAGAAAAAAATTTGCAACAAGTTTTAGAAAAGTCGAAACTTAAAGATTTTTAAATAGAAATTACACATCTAAATGACACCTTTTTAATAACAGTAGTAACTGAGACAGGCGCATTCAATGCCTTGTAAGTACTGAGCGTGGACGCGGCTAGAAGCGGTAAATGCTGTTTTGCTTCACTATTAGTCTAGTTAGCGTCCCATCATTGTCACTCATAGTTCCCGTACTCGTATATAACCTGAATATTTTTCTAACTTTCCTTATTGAGACATTTCGTAATACTTATGTAAAAAACTTGAAGTTTATTATATACCTACACCTCAAGAGTGTTAAATTGACCCGCTTTCACAGATTTTGGCGGAAAGTATTCATTTTATATTGTCATTCTCTTATCTTGAAGCCGATAAAACGAGAGGGTTCGATAAAAATGCTGTGACTAAATTTTTTTTAACTGTAATTTAGCAGATATACTCACTATAAGTATATATTTATAAGTCATCCTTCATTCAAAGATTTGAGCTTTCTTTGAGGGTCTCGAAACTCGTTCATTTAAATTCCCGAATTTCAAGTGGCTCGCTGTCTTATTGATTCTTTATATCGCTTCTGGTTTTTTCCTCTAATGGGACATTATTGTGCGAATCACGATTGTGTAAAAAAATTGATGGCTAACAACAATGATCCTGTCGGCGCTATTTTTACGATATTATTCTGGAAGCGTAGGTACAATAATAAACTGGATATGACATTTATATTAAGCGGTCATAGATTTTTTTTCTAATGATCCTCGATTATACGTAGCAAATTGTATGTTATTAAATACTCCATCGTTCGAACTTAATTGGATACATTAAAGTCTGACACAAATAAGTCTTTAGCTTAAAGAAATATAAATAGTACCTAAATTAAGTTTTGAAAATGAATATTTTATATCCATCAGACGCGCGAGCTGTCATTACTATTTAATCTAATGCATGTAACCGAACAGCGGTCAAACTCGTTGTCTTTATAATTTGAATCAGACGATCAAATGGTAGCCAATTTTTTGCGAGTCGGTTCTCAAGTTCGCTTACCTCATAAGTAGCCGGAATAAGTATATAGCGGTAGGGTGCAGGATTGTTGGCAATTAGACATCTTTTTACAGAGCTGGTTTACAGTTAGTGCATCCAGGGCGTCTTCCTTCTAAGGAGACCTGTCCCGGTCACAGGAATGCGTCAATATTGTGCCGTTGACGACACGACGTTCCGCCTCGCGGTCAACGCCTGCTTTCTAGTTTGTTCTCATTGATCACGCTAAACTCGCCATTCAATTGCCCATTGATAAGGTCAAACTTAATCTGCAATCTGTATTTCAATTACCTACGTTTGCCTGAAACATTTATTGATAGGTTCTTAAGACGAAAATCGTTAGTAATACAAATATTTTTTTATGTTTAGTTACCTATTATTGAGGCGGAAACATAAATTTTCTTGAAAAAACTAAATATAAAGCTGATTGATTAGGTACCAGCAGGTTGTGATTGACATATGTTAATCGAATGTTAGAATATTTAAATTATTTTCTGTAACTTTTTAAAAAGTTTTCTTATCTGTTACATCACAATATAAATGCGAAAATTTGTATGTATGTGTATGTTTGTTACTCCTACACGCTGAAACGGCTGGGCAGGTTGGAAATATATTTTTTTACACAGATTTGTCATATTTTTTCTAACTTTAGGCTACTGTTATTTAAAAAATATATATTTAAATACAAAAGATAGGGACGCACCTGAGGAAAGCCGCTAGTAGAGGTAAGTAAGACACGAGTAAGAAAATAAACCTATTTTGTACTAAGCGATTAACTTGTATAAATAACCGATAAAGTTATGTACTAGAGCCGCTTAATGAATTATATATTTGACGGCACGTTTGGCTCAGTTTGTAGTGACCCTACTTACTGAACCAGCGGTCGCGGGTTCGAGTCCCGCTGGGGGCATTCATTTGTGTGATGAGCACGAATGTTTGTACTCCAGTCATGGGTGTGTATATTTATAATATGTATGTATTTAAAGTTATTTATATGTAGTGTAGCAACTATCTGGTATCCATAACATAAGCCTCATAACTTACCATGGAACTAGATGGTGCTGTGTGTTAATGTCCCAACATATTTATTTATTTATTTTAGGTATTAAGTAATAGATCCCTTGTCCTTACCGCGTCATATTCCTTTTCAGTTCTGTAACGACGTGCAGTATAATTCATTGAGATCTTGGTCACGTATTCCATATGAGCGTCGACAGCGCGCAGCTCGCGTCCCGACCGCCACCTAGCGGACGCAGTCGATTACGACGTAAGAAATCCTCATTACATCATTTGCGACATACGAGTTCAACAAAATACATTTGAAATCTTTACATATAATAAAATTGTAACTAAGCCGAATCTGTACATTAGTATTTTTTGGGAAATCTTATTGAAATAGACATTATTATCGATACAGAGGCCGAATCTATAGTTTTTAGTATTTTTGTCTGTCTGTCTGTCTGTCTGTTACCGCATCATAGTAAAAACACTGGATGGATTTTGATGAAATTTGGTATGGTGATAGCTGGTTATCCGGGTCAACATATAGGATACTTTTTACCGCGGGAAAATATCTCCTTTCTTAAAAAAAATTCAAAAACTGCACTGTAAGAGTATCCTAATCGTAATATGTAAAACCTAAGAATTTAGTTTTTTTGTCATCTGAACGCGGGCGAAGCCTCGGGTAATGCTAGTACAAAATATAAACGTGCATTCTAGCTATAACGGTCGAAAAACATCAATTAACGTAGTGTTAATAGTCCGCGCTCCGAGCAATTTAGTTTCGTCAAATTCTCATTGAAATTTCTGAGTGGTTTAGAATTATAGAAAGACGCTATTCGAACGGCGTTTTAGCTCGTTAATGTGGCTAGAAATCATTAATGAACGGGTTATATCTAGTTATATTCGTTTTTATACGCATTCGCTGAGAGACATGTAGCCGCGTCCAATTTGAGATTGGAAAGTACATAGTTGATATGAGAAATGAGAGCAATGCAGCCAATGCTCTGAGGTTCCGGCCGTGCAAATACTACTTCCTTGATCAATCAAATTAGGTTAATTATTATATTTGCTATGATTCACTATTGTTTACTTTTGCTGTTTGCGTTTTGTAGGATCAAGTGTAGTACGCTGCCCACTTTAAATAGCTGCTTTAAAAGAACTAGTTCTTCAGAACTAGTTTGATGATATCAGTATCATTATCTAAATATTCGAACACACAAAATAAACTATTGCTGATATTGGAACACAAGAAATTATTTCAAAAACTTTAGAAGACATTAAAGATCGCTCTTGTATGAATGAATTAACTTAAGATGGGTTCGGTTTTTGCACACGATGAATATATTTTTGGTTAAACTGTTTTACAATATTACTTAATATTACTTACTTGTTATTATTAAATTACTTGTGTTTCGATCATCAATACTATTTATTAACAAAGTAGACGTTTTTGGAATGTATTACCTTATTATTACATTTAGTTTTTTTTTTAAATGTAATAGACATTGCATAAACAGATACCTAAGCTTTTAGTTTCTTAAAAATGATGCGCAAGAAAAGCTTTTAGTTAGATATATAATATAACATACTAGCAGAACCCGCGGCTTCGCTCACGCTAAAACTATAAAAATCTCTAATAAGGTAGGTTTGATAAAAACTTTCATCATCTATTTTACCCCCTTATGGGATGAATTTCGAAAAATGCTAAAATAGGTATTTATTTAATTGTATTGAAGAGCATTAATACTAAGCTTTAAGTAGTTATGATCATAAAATTTATGATCAATGATGAAAATATTTAATATTTTTTGAGTTTTATTATAACGTGTTTCCTCGTGGAAATTATATGAGCTCCCGCGGTAAAAAGTAGCCTATATCACTCTTCAGCCCTCCAACTATCTCCACACAAAAAACCGCTAATCCGTCACTCCGTTTCGACGTGAAAGGCAAACAAACAAACAAACAAACACACTTTCACATTTATAATATTAGTATGGATTATGTACTTAGCTTAGGTATATTTAGAATATAAATTTCGCTAAGTTGTATGATTTACTTATTTCCTAGCATAGGATATCATATTTAAAACATAATATTTTGTCAATAATTACCATCAGTAAGGAATTATTATAAATGATTAAGATCTCTTAATACTTAATATTCTTACCTGACTTCCTTCGGTTTATTCAAATTTGAATATACCTAAATGATGGACTTTGGTAACATATAATAGATTTAATTCATTGATAAAAATTCGTCTCCCACCAAAAATACATCACCTGTGTATATTGTTTTGCAAAATCACGATTTTACCTTTAGGTCTTGAATTTTAAGCACGTCTTCCTTAATTATATATGTTGTACGAAGCATGTTTTGTATGCAATACATGCTTCGTACAACTGAGTAGAATGTTAAGTTACTATTAATAATATTATGTATTCTTTTAATAGATGTTTTGACACACAAAAACTACAATTTTGGACGATACCTATTATCTGGCAATATTTGTTCTGAACATACGTAAAAGATAAATAAGAAAATATTGCTAATCAAAGAATTTTATATAATTTTGTTAAAGTGGTTTTAAACCTTGTTAGTTAATTAGCACATGAAATTAAGTCAATTTTGCTTCAATTAAATCTATCGCATTGATTAGGTACATAGATAAATCCAAATAAATCGTAAATGTTTATGTCAGTAAGAATCGCCATCAAATAAAGATATATCACTTTAGCATGGAAATTTAAATTTTAATATGAAAACACGAGGAAGGTACTACATATTGTTTCTTATAGAGTAGGTAAAATCTTTCTGGGATATTTTAGTTGACCGGAAACTGCTAGCATATCTAACGTCTTACATTTACTCTATATTGATTTCACGAAAAACTAATTTCCATATCTACTGTGTTGGCCAGATCTTCTTAGAACGGACATCTTATAGCTCTGGATATCTGTTATATTAAGAAATGTGTGGTCAAGGCTGTGACAAATTTATGGTTTTATGGGCGTGAATAATGTACGTCATTCATTATATATTATTTTCCAGTTAAATGTAACTATGAGCAATGTAGGCGCCGAGTTAATCTCGAGATTTATCGCCTGTCAAACTAGATTCTACATCGAGAAATGTGTTTAGAGTTTTTATATATTCTAAAAATTAGCATAATCACGTTTGGCGTCGGTCTGTAAGAAGGTTTTAGGCTGATTCTTGTCGACCTTTCGCTCTATATGGCCACCATCGTCGTTATTGAGAGGGTTAGAAATTCAAAAGTAAATTATATAATGTCCAATGAAGGAGTACTTAGTAAAAGGATGTTCGAGTTCTTTTCGTGTATTATTCACATTACATGTATTATGTAATACTCCAATTATTTGCACGCGTAGTACGTAAAAATGGGTCCATGTTATTCAGCAGAAACTTATATATAGTACAATAATGTTTTTTAAGCGATTTGACAGCTACATCTACATAATCCTCTACAAATTATTTAATTAAACTGCGTTTGATTGCCTTTTTAACCCCTGACGCAAAAGAGGGGTGTTATAAGTTTGACGTCGATGTCTATCTGTCTGTGTGTGTGTATGTGTCTGTCTGTGGCATCGCAGCTCTCAAACGGATGGACTGATTTCGATGCGTTTTTTTTTTCATTCGAAAGCCAGTTTCCTTGCGGTGGTTCTTAGCTATGTTTGGTTAATATCGGTCTAGCAGTGTAAGTAATCATTAAATGACAAATAATTTGAGTAGGGGGTTTTGTAAATTTTTAATTTATAATTATTTAATAAATATCTTTAAATAATAATATAAATAAAAATAATAAAAAGACTTTTTATTCTGAAAAGTAGTTTCAAACAAATAAACCAATAGCTTCAACTGTATAATATTAGTATATATTGTATTTGAATGATACTAAGGAGTTAGAAGACGAGATGTTATTTTTTAGTGCTTTAGTGGGATTTCGTAACCCTTAAAAATTAATTCTTTTTTAGTCATATAGTAATATTATCTCAATTTGCTGTGTATACATTCTTATAACTTAATTACAGGCTGTTTTTGTAAGACACAAATTAACTACACGCTTAACATATTTCAATCTACTTTACAAGTTAAATTAGCTATTTATAAGGCATGTTGAAAGAAGTCCTTGTAGATTTTGATTAAAATGATCAAGTAATCAGAAGAATGTTTAATGTATTTCTTAGTACCAACTATAATGCATTCGTATATCTACGTATAAATAATGAAATTCATATAATGAGATTTTCTGAAAAGAAAAACGGAAAATTTTGGGACGTGCTCTTTGTAAAGTGTCACAAGGGAAATATACAGACAATTATTTTTTTTAAGTTGAAAAAAAAACTAAAGAACATAATGGGATCCAGCTTTAAAAAAAACAGCCATGTGCGTAAAAGTACCAACAGAGTTATAAGCATTTTTCTGTCGATAGTTGCACTTGGGTTATGTTTTGTTTTTCTGGTTATTTTAAAATTGAACAATATTTATATAGGTATTGTTTATTTTTTAAAATGCTTATAACTGTGTTGGTAGTTTTACGCACATGGCTGTTTTTTTGCATAACAAGGTCCATTATGGTAAGATATACTTACAGCATACGTATGGCGAGAGGAATTCTAACTTTAACGTAATTAACACATCGGGCCGTGAATACGATTCGATCACGGTCAAATGCATTACCCCTCACTTCCTTAATCAATGCAAATAAAGATAAAACGTGCTTATAATCGCTTGGTCATGATCATAAAATAATTAAAAATAAATGGAAAATGCAACCAGATTAAAAAACAAAAAGATTTTTTGTTTGTTTACGGACCGTTTTTAAAGTGCTATTCCGAATTCAATCGTTAAAAATCCAGACGTTTAATTTGTACATATCTAATTTGAAATATACATAAGTGTTATTTTTACGGCACTATCATAAAATACTCGATCGGTCATAAAAATTAAATACTCATATAGGTGTATAGACGTACTTTTACAAAACATTCCGCCGTAAAATATTTATTAAACTTATTTATAACATACAGTAATTGTATAATGAAATTATAGAAAATTTTCAAATTACATATGTATCAAATATCTGTTTATAAAACATGTTTAATAAGTTATAATCCTTCTTAGGGATTCGCTGCAGTCGGGTAAAAAGAAAATAATTATTAAAAATCTATGAGCAAATATTTAATTGTAGATATATATTAAATATAAAATTACAGGAAAGCAGATATGGACTATTTATTAGATAAATATTTCATAATATTATTTAAAATCCAAAGTATGTCATTACGACACAAGCTTTTTGTAAGCATTGCTAATTACCTGCCTTGAATATTAATAAAATATTAAGCAGACCAGTCGCGAGGCTGATCAACTTTAATTAAAGAAAATTATCGACTTTCACATACCTAGTAATTAATATTTGTGTCTTCATTTTATTAAAGTTTAGGTCACACCAAGAATTTCTTTTCATGGATGGTGGCTCTGTCCGTTTCATGTTGCTCATAAAACTTACGCGATATAAACACTGGAATATGGTGTTCAGCTTAACAAACTTTATCTAGCAGGTTATGATATGAAAATATTAAAGCTCTCAAAAGCTGTATAGTTAAATATAACGTTACAAAGTAATATCATACAAACTTAGCAGGAAATTATTTATATAAGTGAATCCAAACACCCCTTTTCTATAAGTATTCGCAAATTAAATCTAACTTATATATATTGTGTTGAATGATTTATGTGCCAATAAAGACGTTAGCGCCTAGACCGGCACAAAGAGAGCGATTTTGTTAAGCACCTACGTGCAATAAAAGCTGCGCCTGCGGCTAACAGAAGTGAAGAGAAAACAACACGTCCCCATCATAACTTGATACTCGTGTCGGCGCTAGTTGTTATACAATCGGAATGTAAAACTACTGTTATGCTTAATTCGTGTTTTGATCGTAGTTCGTGTTATATTGGTGGGGTGTGTAGAAAGTTGCGGGCTTACCATATCGAGTGGGCAGGCAGACTGCGGTCTTTCTGAATATGATATTTAATAAGTCATCTAATAGGTAACCCGTTACAAGTATTTAAATTTCAGATAAAAGGCAATGAATACTAGCGTCAAGATTCATGCTAATTGGATATAAGAATGAAATGTTGCTAGTTTATTTATTATATTATTTCCAGCTCCACATTCTCACATGTTTTATGTGAACCCAATCTAGAAATTAAACAACTTTCGTCAGTAAAAACTTGGTAATAAAAGGCAATTATAATTTTATATGCATTTAGATTGAGGTTTCAATTAATTATTAATATTAAAGACATTTTAGTAATAAATGTTAAACTTATTTGATATTTTTTTAAAGTAAAAAAATGTAACAAATAATCAAGATTCACAAATGAATAGATTGATTTGCGTTCGCTTCATAACATGTACCTCAATAGCTTTAAGAATAAATTAACAGAATACACATTAGATTAACTCTTGGAGTATAAAAGAAGTTAATATATTTCATTCCTCATGTTTAAATACAACGTCGTATTAAATTGGAGTTATGTTAATAGAAGCTTGCGTGACTGAGCTTTGTTGCGCTGAACTTAAAGTTACCACACGTCAGGATTCTATTAGCACTCGGCTTAGTGTTGGGTCAGTTATAATCGTAATAGGTGAAAATCGTGATAATTCAAAGTGTTCGCCTCTAATAATAATATAATAATTTCTAATGGTAATTTTGAACATTACTTTATGTTGTATATTAGGACTATTTTAAAATATATTATTAAACCAGTAGGTACTACCTACGATAGAAAGTTATTAAGACTTAACATTAATAGTTAACACATTTTTTATCTCTTTATAACAACAAAGGGATTGACAAAATCCTTCACAAATTAATTTTAGCTAAAACAGATAAGACATTTTTTTTTAATTTTGCGATTATTATTATTGATATTTAAATTATGTATTTTAAGCTCCTGTGGTATGAACGACGAGTAAAAGTAGACTATATTAGTTTACAATATAACCTATTTATATTTCATATTTCACTGCTTCTTATTCTTATTATTCTTAATGACTGCCTCGGTGGTGTAGTGGCTAGCATGTACGGCTGCATTCTCGGAGGTCCTGGGTTCGAGTCTCGGGTCGGGCCAAGTTTAGATATTGAGTCTTTCTGTATAGTAAGTCTCAGTAACAGCCCGGAGTTGGGAAGTTGGCGGTGTTTCCCCCCTGTGCCTCGGAGAGCACGTAACTCTCACTGGTCGTTTCGAGCAGTAGTCCCACCGGAGCATGAGAGTGACAGGAATAGAGAATGCACTTGTGTGCGCGTACACTTGTGCACTATAATATCTCCTGCGCAGTTGGCTAGTCTCAATGAGAGTGGCCGCCGTAGCCGGAATCGGCTAGGAAAACATCATCATCATCATCATCATCATTCTTAGTGATAATACTCTACATTATAACATTATAACACTTTTATAACACTTTATTGCACAAGAAAATAGTACATTAGAATAAAAAAAATACAATTAAAGAGATATGCAAAGGCGGCCTTATCAATAAACGTGATCTCTTACAGGCAACCGATAGAAGAGGATATAAGAAAGTGATAAGTGAGAAGAGCGGAAAGGTTACAAGGTTA
Organism: Brenthis daphne; assembly: GCA_947093115.1. Classification (NCBI taxonomy): domain Eukaryota; kingdom Metazoa; phylum Arthropoda; class Insecta; order Lepidoptera; family Nymphalidae; genus Brenthis; species Brenthis daphne. Next base: position 11,758,987 of record OX352478.1, on the reverse strand, counting down.
TGTATGTAGAAATAATTAAAGTAACATTATTTCGGGTCCTACATATTTAAAATCACAGGGCCACCCTATTCAAATCTCGTCATTAGCATGTACAGTAGTAATCTAATTTTACAGCCTTGCATTAGAACATCCGCACTCAAAACCAATAAAAGTTTGTTTAAACTTCATCTGAAATGCGGCCAACATTTAAGCTTCGAAGTAAGCGTTGTATTCATGCAATCGATCATTCTTGTTCTTAAACTTATTTTGTTTCTAGTGTTTTGAGTATCTTTTTTATATTTATAATTAATTTTAGGCATATTTCACCAGTTTGATTGGATTCAATCTCTCAACAAGAGGGACTGTAATCATGAAATATATTAAATAAATAAAAAAATATCAATAATATTATTTATTACTTACTACTGATAGTATAAGCGCGAAAGTTTGTTAGAATGTATGTATGGATGTATGTTTGTTACCCTTTAGGCAAAAACTACTGAATGAATTTTGATGAAACTTTACAATAATGTAGCTCATACATCAGAACAACACATAAGACTACATTTTGTCCCGGAAAAATGTACGGTTCCCGTGGGATAGATTTGTTTTGTTTTTCTAGAGGCGAACCTGAGTGAAGCGAGGGTGAGCGATAGTATAAAATATACTAAACATCTCTAGCGCTGCTCATCTGTGCGCTGTAGCCTGTAGGTATGTAAGCCATCGCAGTATGTATGCAGTTTATAAACATACATTTAATATTATTATTGTAAATAAATGCACCTTAACTTGTCAGTTTGACGTAGAATGGTTTTGCAATACTTGTTTGGGCACTATAAAACGTTCAATACATAGAAGGTTCCATAAGACCACATTATTATACACTTTATGACGATAAAATGAAAGGAAAATGCAAAATACTAATAAACATCCATTACTTTACGCGAATAAAATGAGACCTTTTGACCTCATGACGAAAAGTGGTTCATAAGCAAAGAGGAGTATGATTAGTGTGTGGTATCACTAAATAATATTATAAAACAAAGTCCTTCGACGCGTCTGTCTGTTCATGATAAACTCAAAAACTACAGTATCGGTTTTCATGCTGTTTTCACCAATGGATAGAGTGGTTCTCGAGGAAGGTTTTAGTATATAATTTGTTAAGTTTTCGTATACATTGGTTAAAATATAACGATTTTTGTTGCAGGTGTTGGAAAAAAATAAGCCCTCTGGGAGCTTTCAACGAAAACGCTGCCTAAATCCTTTGAGATATAACAAAATAAGGTATGGTGGAATTATGTAACTTATTTAGGTCTACTTACAGTCTACAGAAAAAACCACGATGGTATATATGTCTAGCTCTTAAGGATAACATTATATATTCATTTTAATTTTAAAACGCACCTATATTTCATAAAACTAGCTTTACACATAATTTTGGGTAGGTACGTAAAAGTTGATTTTATCTCGTGCAAGGTTTCATGTCGATAAAAAATAGCAATGTCAAATTTAATGGAAAAAATTATAAGTTTGCTAATTTTTTTTTTAAATTAGCTTAATATTGTATAACATTTTTATAAATATAGGTTTATCTGTACATAAAAGGCAATTTTATTATATTTGTAGACGCTTGTGCAAAAAATAAAACGTATCCATTAAGAATACAAAAAACGGCTGCTATCGTAGGTTGGAGACAGTAATGATTCTTAGTGGAACATTTAAATGTATATAGGATTATAAAACCTGATGTCTTATCATAGTATCGACGTTGACCTTTCCAGAACAGTAACAGATGTGCTCAGTTCCATATGTTATCACAATTTCTATTGAAACCAATAAATACCTTTTGAATATTACTTTACTAGCATTGCCCGCGGCTCCGCCCGCGTTCAGATGACCAAAAACTAAATTCTTAGGTGTTACATATTAGTATACTCTTACATTGCAGTTTTTGTATTTTTCCTCAGAAATAAGATATTTTCCCGCGGTAAAAAGTATCCTAGGATCGCGCGCTACATCGCCCGGTTTATATAGCTTGAGCAGGCGGTCGAGCGATGCGGGGCAGAGGGGATGGACTCGCCGTAGGCATCTCAATGCTCGCCAAGCATTAAAAATGTTTCGCTACTAATTACTTCTAACAACGATATCTCAAAAACTATTCATCTGATTGATTTAGTGTAAAGAGCAATTTTAATCTGCATTAAATGACTAAGCTAACTAAAATATTCATTTGGATAAGGATTAATACCGAACTAAAGAAAATAACTTTGAAAATAACGTAATGTTTTTAATTAAAAATGTTAACATAAAAGTGGTTATTGTAAGTCAACCGTAAGAGATAGAGATATGCTATCGCGGACTTTTTTGTAGCATTTTTATAGATTTTGAATTCTCTAGTACATTACTTAACTGTATCTTTGCTAGTTTACGCGGCGTTCGCGTGGAAAGTTCCCATTTGGCGAGATTTTTTGCGACCTCTTCAACATTTGTCGCCGTATTTCAGCTAATTTACATAAAAGCATAATAAATTATATACCTAAACCTTCCTCAAGAATTACTCTTTCTATTGTTGAAAACCGTATAAAAATCCGTTCAGTAGTTTTCGAGTTTATCGCGTTCAGACAGACAGGAGGACAGACAGGAGGACAGACAGGAGGACAGAAAGACGCGGCCGGGGGACTTATTTTTATAATAAGTATAGATAATGGTGTGTGGTCCTCAAAACGTCAGAATACACGATACACTTATAATTTGAATAAAATTACTTAATATGTTCATTTTACAGGTAAGATACTAATTGTGAGAGATCATGGTGGCTTGAATCTTGCGCCTGGACATAGTTTGCCTTGGCAGACCTGGAAGTCTCTCAACAGACTCCGGACTCAGGTTGGTCGAAGCAAGGAAAACTTGTCCAGGTCAGGATTTTCGGAGAGCGGCCTAGAGTGCAGATGTGGTACTGTTCCACAAACGATGAGACACTTACTGGCATGATCTGCTTGCTCTGTTACCTGCAATTTACAGGAGCTTATGAACGCTACTGATAAAGCAACAATCGTAGCTGAGTTTTGGGCTGATTAAATTTAAAACTTGCCATCGACACGAGAAGAAGAAGAAGATGGTGGCCTTTTCAGAGGTATAGTGTATACGTAAATGCAAATAATGCATTTTCCTTTGCCTTCTCCATAGTACATATGATTTTCCATTGAGTTATTAAGATTTAAATCTTTTAAATAATTTGAATGTAGCATATTGTATGAATCCCATACTTGTATTTATTATCAAATTATAATGTTTTCGAATATCTGATTGTGAGTTTTCAAGGAAGACTACCACCCATATTCTTAGTTGTTACCTCGAAACTCCCTCGACTCAAACTCGACTGAGGCGTGTTCGAGGAAGGCCTCAAGGAATCCTCGAAATCGGTATTCATAAACATAATCTTGAGGAAATCTCAGAATCCCTCGAGTGAGTGTGAGTCGAGTGAGAGTCGAGGAAAACGTCATGAATTACGTCACTATCTGGAGGATTTTGTTAGTCTGAGGTAGTAACTATACACAAAATCCGTAGTTGTCATTTTGATTTGGCGTTTTTTGTCAGTCGTGGGTCAAAGTTTGGTTAGTTTAAAGTACTTCAGAGTAGATAAATAAACCAAATTTTGCAAAAAATGTTGTTTTGGAATGTTAAGTGTATTATGTCGTTGTTTTATATACAAAAAAGGTGTTTGCTACATGTTTCGTCGTTCTTGAGTCCAGGATATCAGATTTTGGTACATCAGCCCCATCACAAGGTAATTAATTTTGAAATATAATAATGCCTCATGCTATATTGTAAATAATAAATAAAAAAGCCCTTTATTTCTCGCATATATAAGAAGTAAAACAAAGCTTTATAGATTTCATAAATATAACATTATTAATTATTATTAAGATTTTCATATTTGTAAAAAATAACATATAATAAGTATTAATATATTTGATTCTATTCTTATAAATTATTTAGGTTTTACTAACTGTTATTTAATTTATGACGAAATTTTAAAAATCAAATCTTAATAATGTATTGTAATGTAATCTAGTGAACTTAATATTAAGTAATGCTTATATATTTTTATTTAAATTGTATTTTTTCATTGTGAATATGAGTAATTGCATTTAAGTTTTTTGAAATGGTTCACACTATATATATACTAAAAGTTTTAACAATTCTAGTGAATATGATCATCTCATATGTGTACTATATCACAATTCTTCATATTTTTGTCACATAAACATAAGTTTGTGCATTATACAATCATTATGTTTGATATCACAATGCATTTTTGTTTACATGTCATAAAAATTATTTTAATTTCAGTATCAAGAAATGTAGGGACCTATCAGAGGGGAAAACTATAAAATGAAACAAAAAAGGGATGAAGAGCTACATAAACTTAAAATAGCTGAATAAACATTGTAAGTGAAGGCTGCAGAAGAGAAATATTTAAAAATATAAATTGAGAGAGAAACTGCCGAAGAACTCCTTCTCTATAATAAGATGAAGAAAGAAAAAGCAGTGCCAAAATTATCTGAATTAAAGAAATTAAATTACATTGCACATTATTTTATTTAAACTAAATTTACACAGTATACCTAATTATCATATAAAATATCATTGAAATAGGCAATCCACGCCTGTTACCACCACTATTGTTTTGAAATAAAATTGGCAAAAGTAATCTCGTCATAAATCGTCGTCTCTTTATCATTTGGTAAAGAGAAATCTATTTTTAAAATCACATTCATCATAGAACTCCATAGGATTACTTGCATTCCGTAAATAGCGCCGTGATAAATAAGAATCGTAGGTATTGTCATCGATATGCTCAATAAACTTTTCAAAAGACATTTTAAACACCAAAATAACTTTAAAATATAATAAAATGTTAAATAATTTACGATGTTTTTATCAATAATTGTCTTGAGGTTTCCTCAAGGTAGATCGCGAGGTACCTTACATTTGACAGTTCGGTCCTCGAGTTTTCCTCACCTTACTCGAGGCGAATAGTTGAGGTAAGGGACAAAATGACGTCTATGAATACCGAACCACCTCAAATAGGTTGAGTCGAGTCGAGGAAATTTCGAGTTTACGACTAAGAATATGGGGGTACGTGCACGATTTACCTGTCCTCAATGATCGAAACATACGATAAGTACGCGTTGTTTATCTTAAAGATCTGATGAGTAACATTTAATACTAAAGAATTGTATAGAATTGTAATTAGATTTATAAAATAGTGTTATTGCTGACCTTTTAAAACCGATTTTAGTATCATGTTTCTACAGCTATTATGTTGAATTGCTAGTCATGTATTGACCTTGCAAGATTTAATAAATGTAAATATCCTATGCATTATGGGTTTTTGCATTAGAAAGCTTTGCAACTAGGTATAGTTTTATACAGATAAGTTTACATCTGCAAAATTACATATTGGATCGACGGTGAACTATAGAAATGATAATATTAGCCAATGTTCCTTGGTTATGTATATTATATTAATATATGTTAACTTAATTAAATTGTAACCGGGTCAAATATATTCACTAAATATTTTTTGGAAAAAATGTGTTTCGGATGCAGTTTATTAATAAATTAATTAATAATAAATTATAGAAATAGAGATAATTAAATAAATTATAGATTGAGGTAAATCTAAAAAAATGTTGGTTTAGGTATCACTGCAGAACAGATGGACAGATTTCAAAAGGAAACTATTTTTTTATATTGGTATTTACAAATATTAATTTAAAAAAAAATACTAAGCTAGATTGTGAAATATGATATTGACCGACTATTTTATTATATGAGTGTATAAATTATTAATTTAAAATTGTTGCCGCTACAAAGGGATGTTCATTTGTTTAAAATAAGACGCAATAAACCGTTACCAATTTACGTTGATACAATTTTATTACAATAATACCATTGAAAAGTCGCCACTAGTTGTTGTTTACTAAAAAGATATTACATTTTTTTATTGTACAAGATAAAAAAATACTTAAAAAGTATAAAGTGTTAATTCTGAATAAAAATTATTTCGTCAGGGACAAAGTATGTGTAAAAGTAAAGGTAAAAACTAAAATATCAATATATGACATTTTAATGAGCTTATAAAACGCTTAACATAAATAAACGTTAATAAAATGTTTGTATTTAAATATATTATACCTTAGAGCTAATCGACTTTTTGTATTCATTTAAAATTTTATTTATAACTTTTTTGTGATACTTTGGCATAAGCATTCTTTGATCATAATAAAATAAATACATCTCTTGATTTTCGCTTTAAAAGCCGATCGTACAGACACTTATAGTTAGTACATATTATAAAATAAAGTCCCCGGCGTAAGTATTATAAGATAATTTGAGACCTTGGGAAGGACATAGGATACTATACTTTTATCCCGAAAATCACCCCTTAAGGGGATGAAAATGGGGATGCAAATTTGTATGGGGAATCAAGCTAGGGACCAACCCGGGCGAAGCGAGGGTGAGTCGCTAGTATAATAATATTTGCGAAAAATGAAAATACCTCAAAATTTCATCCTCTCATTCTCCAAATTCGATGCGATAATTATGTAGCTCTACTGGAAAGAGTTGAAGAGACGGATAGGTTATCTTAACAACTAAGAAGTAGGCAGCGAGAAACATGTGTTACCGAGTTGATCGAAAATCTATGGATATTTTCGGACATGACTATATCCTGAGATTCGACGTGAGAACTTCATGAACCGTAGCCCTGTTTTCCTAATTTGGTTTTGTATTACATATTAATATAGGTTTAGTGTATTAAAAATGTACTTTTTGTAATTATATTTTGTATATTTACTGAAATAGCTTTGAACATTCACTCAATATTACAAATAGATATTTTGTTTCAAAGATAAGATAAGTTATGCTGATAAAAAAATCTTTTATAAGCGTTCGATAAGCTGTACTGACGTCATTGCAGGCACATTTTGTTTTTACTCTGACTGTTACATTAATGATTAAGTATGCAATGGTACTATATAGATACTTTGATAATATTTTAATTAAAAATTTTTACAAAAAAAACAGGAGCACTTTGCTTACAAATTTTAAGAAAACACTGATCTGTCTCTAACTCTATCAGTCGCTCTCTCTCTCCCCCCCTCTCTCTCTCTCTCTCTCACACACACACACACAGACACACACACACGCACACACGCACACACGCACGCACGCACGCACGCACGCACGCACGCGCACACACACACACACAACACACACACACACACACTCGTGCTCTCTTTACTGTATGTATATATGTAAGTTTTACTCTGTAACTTTTTACTGTACTGTAGTGTGTCTGTAGCAAATATAGTACATAGTACATACCTATCCGAAATTATGAAAGATAACTGTTAATCTTAAAAATTAGCTCACACACGTTCATGTACATATTTAGTGCTCATTAGTAAATGCATAATCTAAACATAGGTTAAGGTTTAAATGTCTATAAAATTAGCATAAGCTTTGATACGTAGCTGAATAAATTAAAAAATTTTTTAATCTAAATATGAGCGTGGTGTATCGATTATATTACTAAACGACTTTGTACTCGTACTATATTGTGAAACTTATCACACGGTGTGGTCTTGTAAAATACGTATCAAAGAAACGCTCCGTAAGTAAACATTTACTATATTCAATTTAAATTTATTTTAATTAATTAATTATATTGGTTTTACTATGTTTTTTTATTATATTTATAAAAATATAATAAATATATTCTAATCTGTAAAAAGATGGCCCTCTCTTTTGTGCCATGTTTATTTATAGAGATTATAGCAACTGTTGAAGAGAAAGACTTTCTTCGTACAAAGGCAGCGAAAAAATTCTTTAAATCTAAAAATTATGCTCTGGCTTCAGCGTTTTAAAGTTCAAAACCTGAAGGTTTAACAAAACAAATAAACGTTAATTAAAGGTTTTTCCATATAGACCGGGCGGCGCCGTGGCAAGTTGCTAGTTAATTATAATTTTTGCAATTAAAAATGTTATGTATGCATTTTATTTATCCGATTGAGTTGAAACTGTATACATTTGTTGTATACACTGATCGAAAGTTCCTGACTTGTGGATTATCGTACAAATACAAGTACAAACATACATATTATGTTCTTATATATTGTACATATACGAACTTATGTAGTTTGTAATTTATTATTATAGAAACAATTGTAAAATCATGGAAGTCGAACCGAAAATTGTTACCAATATATTTTTTTTTAATTCGATAAAAATATTAATTTTAATTTATTCTACTGAAAAAATAAACGCAGTAATATTTTGCACTTCCTTTAAACGCCTCGTTACTCAAGTAATTTTTTATTATAGGCATTGATTGCCGCAAGCTTAATTGAGTTGAAATGCAGCGCCTATGCCTACCTACCATTTTTGGTGTTGGGTATCTGAATTAAAGTAGACGCCTGCCATCAGGTAAATGCTATGTAAATATATGTGAGAGAAAGTCCATTAATGTTATAATAAATATAATGTAATCATGATTATTTTACTTAAATATTTTTATTACAAAATTTTGCTAAAAATGGCTAGCAATTAACAAAAAGTCTAACGTGTACATTTAGAATGAAAAACTTCTCGATTAGTTAGTCGCATGGTGTTTTAAAGGGGAGTAAATGTTTTGAATTAAACATACAAATGCTGGATAATTAAAAAAATCTAGAGCGTAAAGTTCCATTCTGCTGGAAGGTAGAATATGAGGTCTTGAAGTTATAATATTAATTCTGCCTATCCTGCAAAAGAAATCGTAAGCTTAATATAGTTGAGATAAAAAAGGCTTTAAAGTCTGAAGACAAGATAATTGAATTGAGATAAAAAAGAGACACTCTGTATAAAATTAATATTTAAAGTATAAAGAGTTATAAATAAAAAATAAACAATAGACAATGCATATAAGGCGCACAATACAGGTCTTTGGATTTCACGGCTTTTCTGTACTATAATATGCATGTATTATCCATATAAACCTTTCTTTTAAATCACTCTATCTATTGCTGAAAACTGAATTAAAATCCGTTGAGTAGTTTAAAAGATTTAAGCGTACAAACAGCGGGAGCGACTTTGTTTCATACTATGTATAGATGTTAATTAATTAGGATTTAGGTATGAAGGTTAAGTAATGCCACTATAGTTAGTAGGCTCTGCACACTATACAGTCATGTTATATCACTGATTTGCGTGATATGAGATAAGCGAAATACTGTGATAAGCATGTCGAGAGATAATGGTTCTATGCAGTTTGTGCGTAGGTGATGATGTACTTACTTCAAGTAAGCTGAATGAAGCTAATGTATGTAATATATATATTTTTGTTATGTGGGTTAGTTATTATAGATACACGAGTTACAAAATAAAACTCTAAATGAAATACGTTTATTAAAAAAACAATTATAAGTATATGTATACATATTACCCACTAACCTTAAATATGAATGAAATCTTACTTCTTAGTCCACACCTATAATAAAATAGTAACTCAGCCGAATTTGTATGTGTGCTGTTTTTGGAAAATCTTATTGAATTAGGTATCGATACAGAGGCCGATTATATCGTTTTTAGAAGTTTTGTCTGTCTATCTGTCTGTCTGTTACCACATCACGGAAAAACCACTGGAGGGATTTTGATGAAATTTGGTATGATGATAGTTGGTTATCCGGGTCAACATGATACTTTTTACTGCGGGAAAATATCTCATCGTTGAGAAATCTATACTAAGCCGTAATATAACTATATAAAGGCGAAAGTTTGTATGGATGGATGTTTGTTACTCAATCACGCCTGAACGGCTGAATGGATCTGGATGGAATTTAGGACAGAGATAGATTCTAGAATAGCACATAAGCTTTTTTTATCCTGAAAAAATGTACGGTTCCCGTGGGATAGATTTGTTTTTATTTTTCACCAGCGACAAACCTGAGCGAAGCGAGGGTGAGCCGCTAGTATAATATACTCACGAGTTGGTATATTGTAGGTATGTACCTGCCAGAGCTCTTAATTCTTAGGAAAGTGTTACAGGAAGAACTTGTATCATGTTCGTATGATCTTCTAGATAACTATATAATAAAATACTAACGACTAATTGCACTGGACTTGTACTATATTATTATACTACAATAATAGTATTATCGTCATAAAATGTCTACCCATAATGTCTATAATTTAGAATTTAGATAGTTTGCAGATAAACGTATTCAAGTAAGGGTTTTAAAAGGTAAAAATATTGTTATAGTTTTGGATTGCTATTAATGATACCTCAAACCATGTTACGAGTATATTATAATCATTACACTACACATAGTACCTACTATTATAAATGCGAAAATTTGTATGTGTACATGTTAATACAATTGGATGGATTTGAATGAAACTTATGTTATAAATTTTAGAAAATCACGTAGAGACGCAAGTTTAGCTACTTAGCTAGTATTTAATAATACTTATGTACAAAAGAATAATATTCATTGTAAAACCGACGTACTCAATGTGACGGGATTTATATATACTCGTAGATCTGTAGAGAAATTTATAACTGTCTAAATCCCACGAAGATGCGAGCAACTGAGAAAAATGTAAGCACTTTCGAGATCAGTTTTTAATAAAATAATGTTAGCTACGAGTACGTTAAACGTATTAAATAAATGGGTACAGAATTGCGGTTCGCAATTTAGGTTTCTTATCTAATTAACGAGCAGACGGCTATTAGTTTAAATACCTACCGCTGTGAATGTGTGTAATGTGTATAAATTGTATCAAGAATAGTTTAATTAGGTAAAAAATAGAGACGAATTAATAGGTTTTGTTGATTAGCGCCGTTAATCAACAAAAACTGTTAATTTATTCTCCACTAGCGGCTCACCCTCGCTTCGCTTGGGTTCGCCTCTAGGGAAACAATAACAACCCTATCCCACGGGAACCATAGATTTTTCCGGGATAAAAAATATTTTTTATCCCGGTTATAATCTATCTCTCTGCCAAATTTCATCCAGATCCGTTCAGCCGTTCAGGCGTGAATGAGTAACAAACATCCATACTGACAAACTTTCACATTTATACCTAATAAGAATACGGATGCTCTATTCAGGTAGCGCTTTAATTTTAATTTCTTATAAGTAACTTTACAAAAACACGTATACATAAATGTGCTTTGGACTAACCGCAATATACGAAACTCGTCAAAACGAATCAAACGCACCCAAATTCGCAGGCTTTACTAGAAGTCTAGCTTACAGGTCATGAGATGAGTTTTATGGTGACACCCGGATTTTTATACTTTAACAGTTTTCAGATTTATGTTGTTTTTAATAATTTTCCAATAGGCTACAAAATATTAATTTTATATTTGTACGTGTAAATTTTGTGTGAGGTATTTTTTGAGTTATTTTATTAGCTGATCTACGCACAGATCTTATCTGATTACTTTATATGCCCATACATATTGGTACTTCAATAAGATGTGTAATATAGAACTCTTATGAAAATATAAGCATTTGTCCATCGCGTAGATATTTTTAATAATATAAACGCTGATCATAATTCACACGTCTTTCTGTTTACTTAAAATTGGAGTAATTATAATGTAAGCGGGGTAAGCAAATACAGACGTGGGCGTCAGGTAATGTGTGTCAGGTTGACTTCATTGGAATTTATATCATTTAACAGTAACATTACACTAATATATCGATGTAATTAATAATTATGAAATGAGCAACATTCAATTGCAAAATAATCCAAAACTACTTTTATATAGTTCGCAATATCTATACATATATTAAAATTGTAACTAAGCCGAATCTGTACATTAAATATTTTTTGGAAAATCTTATTGAAATAAACATTATTATCGATACATAGGCCGAATCTATAGTTTTTAGTATTTTTGTCTGTCTGTTGCTGCATCACAGAAAAAACACTGGAGGGATTTTGATGAAATTTGGTATGGTGATAGCTGGTTATCCGGGTCAACATATAGGATACTTTTTACCGCGGGAAAATGTCTCATTTCTGAGAAAAAATACAAAAACTGCAATGTAAGAGTATGCTAATATTTAAAACCTAAAAATTTGGTTTTTGGTCATCTGAACGCGGGCGGAGCCGAGGGCAAGTATAATAATTACTTAAAATACAATAGAAATTATTGATACATAGAATTAAATGTCAAAAAGCTTAAATTTTTGATAAATTTTATGTTAACTTAAAAATAGAATATTAGTTTAAGTAAAGTTAATTATTAAAAACTATACTAAACTTTATCATCACAACTTCAAGAAATCAACTAAAAATTATTTAACAAGATTGCTTATGTTCATTTTATCAATTGAATATTTAAAGTTTATCTAACAAGCGACAAAAAAAAATTCCTCATAAAAATGTTCTCACGAAACAGGTTGTCTGTCCTACAATAAAACTATAATCATTAGATACATGTTTTACACGAATATATAAAATATCGAGCAAACGTTAAATATTTATAACTAAAATATTACAATTGTTATTTGTGGTATTTATGTATTTCTCGGAATTATAAATAAAATGTAGTTAGGTCGAATAATTATAGGTTTGTTAGTGCGCATATAGATCGATTTCTGATTAATATTTATAATCCAGAGGTGAGACTCGGCCAAGCGGCGCCCGCGCAGATTTATGTACACGCCAGTACCACGTTGCGAATTGCGATTGATACAAATGTTGATTTTGTTGGACCTTAAATAAATGCTAATATAACGTTGCATATAAGGTTATACTTTCAAATTAAAGTACTAGTATTTATTTTTAATAATAAAATTTAATTTAACAATGCCAAGGTACAGCGAAATAAGGCGTTCAGTCTTATAAAATTGATGGTTGTCAGATTAATAAAAAAAAGGCTATGCTACCTAAATAACAATGATTTCTTGCGATATTATGACATCAGTGTTATTACTAATTTGTCATTTGCCTAAAATATTTTAAATACAAAGCGTTTGTAATATCGAAACTTATATAATTTTATATTGTATACAAGGAAACTTTATGTATGTAAATTAATTTTCCTTTCAAACCGCAATTTTCAAGTAGTTGACAGGTCGAGGTAATTATTTGGATCGCAAAATGTTAGTACCAATTGGTTTTGATTAGTAAAAGTGATGCAACAGTGTTGCCTATATCAAGAAACCCATCAAAATCGACATCAAGTCTTCACTTGTTATTCATTCTTCAATGAACTATTCTGAAATAGTTGAGATAGATAGTTTATAATTAATTATTTATATTTTGTAACATACATATGTATGTACTGAGATTATTTTCTTTATTTATCGATACATTTAATCTAATGTTAATTAAACATCGTTACTTTAACTACATTACTTACAACATCTATTTTAAAATGGAGTGTTGAATATTTATAATCAGAAGCTTTATAATGATTCGATAACCTCCTCTAAAGGCTATTATTGCTCATACTATCATTTACGTGTCACGGTTGACCCCATTTCGGTTTTTGTGTTATCTAATTATCAAGTTGGTTTTTGTTAGTTCTGCAAATTATAAAAAGTTCAACCTACTACCTCAGCTTACATCAATAAAACATCTGTCAATGTCAGCAATATTTTAGATTACCTGCACAGTAAAAATATTAAATAACCTGTTGTTACCTACACAGGAAGTAGGAAGTAAGGGGCACAGATAAGAAATCCTTAAATTATTGATGGTTTAACTATATTTTTCTTATATCAATTTGTACCTGAGTATATTATAATAGATAATAGTTAAAAATGCAATAAGTCAACATTCAAGATTGTTCAAATCTTTCGTAGTCTATGGACGAACCCGAGCGAAGCAAGGCTAAACCGCTTGTTTTTACTATATTAAAATTTAAATATTTTCTTCTAGTTGTCGTAATTCTTTTTTTTTCTCTGATGGCTTAGAGTTGCGTTATATAACAGTCACAGTCATTATGTTTTATGTAATTTATCAACTTACCTGTAACTTGGTTTGTAATACAATATTTCTGAGAGCACACCTGGTTGCTTGCTGACTTGTTGATAGTGTCTTATTTTGCAACATTGTCAAAGTTAAGGGAAAGAGAGTGTAGATGATGATACAATATGGATATTTTAAAATACTTATCTTATTATTTAATATCATATTGAGCGACAAGGTTTCACGATTGTTTCCATTGCGATTAAAATAAAAGATCACGATTCACGCACTAAGGTATTGTAATTTGTACTCAATTAAAATATTTAATTAACATTTATACAAAATATATTATTTATTTATTTATTCATTTCACAAATCACAAGCTTAAGTCATTACATAAATATTTAAAAAAATGGTTTCTTAATAAAGGCAAAAATTAGATTTGCATTATTTAATTTAACTCATTGAATCAAACATAGTATTAACATAAGAGCATTAAAACATAATATTTGTGCATTATTATTAACTACATAAATGCCTCGATAAGGGAGAATACCTGCATGTCTTTTTACTATTTTTACCTCTATCTCAATCCGATCTCCATCTACAGACACTTATATTATACTAGCATTGCCCGCGGCTCCGCCCGCGTTCAGATGACCAAAAACTAAATTCTTAGGTGTTACATATTAGTATACTCTTACATTGCAGTTTTTGTATTTTTCCTCAGAAATAAGATATTTTCCCGCGGTAAAAAGTATCCTAGGATCGCGCGCTACATCGCCCGGTTTATATAGCTTGAGCAGGCGGTCGAGCGATGCGGGGCAGAGGGGATGGACTCGCCGTAGGCATCTCAATGCTCGCCAAGCATTAAAAATGTTTCGCTACTAATTACTTCTAACAACGATATCTCAAAAACTATTCATCTGATTGATTTAGTGTAAAGAGCAATTTTAATCTGCATTAAATGACTAAGCTAACTAAAATATTCATTTGGATAAGGATTAATACCGAACTAAAGAAAATAACTTTGAAAATAACGTAATGTTTTTAATTAAAAATGTTAACATAAAAGTGGTTATTGTAAGTCAACCGTAAGAGATAGAGATATGCTATCGCGGACTTTTTTGTAGCATTTTTATAGATTTTGAATTCTCTAGTACATTACTTAACTGTATCTTTGCTAGTTTACGCGGCGTTCGCGTGGAAAGTTCCCATTTGGCGAGATTTTTTGCGACCTCTTCAACATTTGTCGCCGTATTTCAGCTAATTTACATAAAAGCATAATAAATTATATACCTAAACCTTCCTCAAGAATTACTCTTTCTATTGTTGAAAACCGTATAAAAATCCGTTCAGTAGTTTTCGAGTTTATCGCGTACAGACAGACAGGAGGACAGACAGGAGGACAGAAAGACGCGGCCGGGGGACTTATTTTTATAATAAGTATAGATTATAGAGGTAAAGTTTGTAAGTTAGGATGTTGGGGATAATCACTGAAACTATTGAACCGATTCTGAAAATTCTTTCAGTAAAGAACCGCCAAGTGATAGGCCATTTTTATTGCGAAGAAATTATAACAATTTATCTTATTACAATCGGAAAAAAACGTCATAGAGTTTCTTTATTGGCATGAGATGCCGAAATAAAGCAATAAAATGGAAAACGACACCTAGGTCCATAATATTAATATTATGAGTATAAAAGTAACTCTGGTCTTGTTTGTTTCATTGTCATGGTTAAACCTCTTCCGGTTTAAAAGTTTTGATATAATTGGTTAAGGTCATAGATTGCACCTTTTGTGACTTGTTATATATATATATATATTTATATTTTTTGTATGGCAGGCATATATAATAAACGCTTAATACAGATTAACGTACTCTTTAAAATAAGTTTACGGTTCCGCACGCGTTTCAAGTTGGTACGCACAAGGTATTTCGATAAAAAATAACTATTCTATATATTATAAGATTCACTCATAAATTCATTTCCATTTCTAATATACAATCATTATACATATTTAATAACGTAACTAATCACAAAATAACTTTGAAAACCTAGTGAGCTTGTTGTAAGGTTGTAGTCCACCAGTCTCTATCATTACCCGATTCAAAAATGTGTCGATCTCAAGATAACCCATCTTTATACAGGGTCATTTTTAATTTACTGAAAACCTTTTGGGAATACACTATTTACAACATAACAACAACAACATAACAACTGTAAGAAAAAAAAATAATATATCTTAAATTTAACAAAAATAAAAATATTTTTATTGCACGTTCTCAACGGTAATAGACCAGCATTAGCAAAAGAAAGTGCGTGTCCGGTGGAGAGGAAGGGGTTACTCATTTAAACTTAGCCAGATGCTAGAACTTTAAAGTTTAGGTGCAAAAAAATTTTTTTTATTTTTGTATGAAAATAAAAATTTAAGAAATATTATTTTTTCTTGTTACAGATGTTGTTGTTATGATGTAAATAGTATATTCCCAAAAGGTTTTCAGTAAATTAAAAATGATCCTGTTATACATACATACATTATACACACAGTCAAAACCTTTCTCCATAAAGCCACTTTTTTTTGTAGTTTTAGCGCGAGCGTATCCGCTATAGTTTATAATATTTTTGTGATTGTTTTCAGCAAATTCAAACCCATATCGACACCTACCGTATGTATAATCGTTTAGGTACTGATTGTTATAATTCCTTCCTAAAGTATAGTTTCTCAACTTAGAACGTACTAACTTTGATACAAGTAAATTATGTACTTACTTTAATATGGTATATCTAACTTTAAGTGTAATAAATCTTAATACTATTTATATTTTATTGCTGACCTTTGAGACACTATAGGTACGAGTAAACAGAAAAAATTTTTCTACAGCCCTCCAATTATCTATAAAAAAATACAAATCCGTTGTTTCCTTTCTGTTTGCAAAAGAGGATAAATAAACATATTCTCATATTTTTTAAATTTAAAAATGTTCTAGTATGGGTCAGACAAAGTGGGCTGGCTGGTCTAGTGATACTATTATTCTAAACCCCTTTTTTGTTAGCATTATGGCCTGATGTTCAAGTTACGTTCTGTTAATTAAATAACACCAAGTTATCCATTTTTGTTTATAATTTTTTAAACATATTATTATTATGAGCATACAGCAACATCATATATTTTTTAGAACAATATCCATTGGAGAAAACATTGTGAACTTCTATTATACGTTTTAAAGAATTTGTTCGATGTATAAGTAACGAAAGCTTATTTTCTTTTCCAAGTTGTGCATAGTCGGAGGTAAGCGGTCGGTGGCCGCAAGGACGTTGGTGCGCGGGCGGCGTCGTACGTTTGTATGTGTGCATCTCCGGTGTCACTGTCGTACGCCTTTGGAGGTTCGGCGGGGACTGACGTTCAAATTTAATGTTGCTAGACTTGTAGGTTTACCCATATTTAGAGCTTTTTAAATGTAATTTTGTATTTTTATTAGCTTATTATAAATATTATGTTATGATTCATATTACGTTATTTACATGTATATTCCATTATTGTATTGTGAAATGAAATTGTGATTTTTTATATTTATTTTAAAGCGTAAAGTCGTAATAGTAATAACATATGTAACATTTATCAAAACACAAGTTTACTAATATTAAACTTTTGGTTTTTATGTTGTATTTTTATCATGACAGAAACAACAAAGTAGTTTTTAATTATTATATATTTTTTATCATATATCGGCCGACATAAACTGGGCAACATTATCTAGATCGGGCAAGAGCGCGCAACGAGGTAGGCCCCGCATATTCATTCACGCACACTGTTGCGTACTTCGTTAAGCGTGTTGTGGCGCGCTCTGCAACTTTTATTGTTTTTTTCTTAACTTCTTAGCAAGCCAACTTGCTCGGTCGTCTTTTACCTGCGGGTGCTAACAATTTGTAAACTTTATCATATATTACGTTAAGTATTTAAATATAAATAGTGCGTAAATAAGTTTTTTAGTTATAAAACGAGAAGTGAAATCTTCGTATGTTCAGATGCTTTAACGGCAATAGCCTCGTTTAGTGTCAACAAATAAACAGTGATCGGGACAAGTTACGTTTGAAACAAAAAAGTATTGTGATGAATTATACAATGGTCTAAACTGGAAATCCAGGACGAGAATGGGCTTCGTTCATCGCTGTTGGATCGTGAATATTGTTGCGAGAGTTGCTGCTTCACCCACATATCGTTTATGGTAAGTAAAAAGTATCATGTTTTGTTTCGTAACAACCAACTTTTTGACGAGACGTCGTCGCTTTTGGTTTTTTTTTATTTTACGATGCATCCGCATTTTATATAAATTATTTTATTACCTACGGGACACGGGTTCGTAACAGGTAGTTAGCGAAACTTTCAAACTACGGTAGGCTGCTAGACTTTAAGCCCACGCCAAATGTTTTCTGTTGCCTATTTTATTTTAATATATAATTTTAATTACCTTGTTTTTCCTGATGTTAAAGAATGAAGATTTGTTATGATAGTTAATTTTTAAACTTTTACAAAAGTCTGTTAAATTGACTCTATAGTCAACTATTATGCAAGAAATAATTATAAAAGGATGTATGTTTGTGTATACTGTTCCTTAGGTGATATATAAATATACTTCTATATCATTATATATGCATTTAATTAGGTACCTACTGTAAATAGTAATAAAATCTTATATTTGAAAGTTTACATAAGAATTTTACTAAGTGAATGTTTTAATTAGTTTTTAAGTAGTTATCTGATTTTTTATAAACATATTAAACAACAAATAAATTGTCATTTAAATAAATTAAATGTGTATTATATTTATGTTCAACACATTTTATAATTTAAAGAGAATGTATCATGAATGTGATTAAATATTTTTATGATGTAGATACTACCTATTTATAATGAATATATTTCAGTCAAAATGGATTATAACATGTTAAAGCAAAAATTATATTAAAAATATATAATAAATCCTCTTTATTATTTTCATATGCTTTAAAATTTCAATGTTAAGTCATAAAAAGTTTGAAACAAAACAAAAGTAAGAAAGGCTCAGTATTGTAACATCTTCATTGAACAATACAATAGCATGTTAAGATTACGAACATCTCTCAAGTAGACAGTTCAAATACATGCAAATTGCTTGCAATGAATACAATAAGAGTCATTACGGGCCAAGCTGCAATTTAGATGAGGCCAAACTAATGATTGGTACGATTGCATATAGAATGAAAGTTGTCTTTTTCCATTTCTAAACACACTAGTGATATTTGGCAATTGAAATAAAAAAATTGTCTTATGTATTTATAAATGTTAATAATTTATCACTTAAAGCTCAAAATCTGTCCATTTAAGGATTTATTCATATGTGAGAAATAAATATTAAAAAATTATTAAGTTTTTGCAATACATATATGTAATTAATAATTATTTAAAATTACATTTAGAGCTCTATTAAAAATAGACAAGTAGTTGTCGTTCACTGCATTATCAGGTCAGGGCTATAAATAGTTATCAGTTCCTGCTGATATCTTAACAATGATAAAAATTTGAAAAATTTGACCAATGTGTTTGTTGCATTTAAAAACCTCCAAAGTGTAGATTGGTAGATATCAGTTACTATTTTATTTAATATTATTTTGTTTAATTCAATATGCAAATAGCAAACCATTTAAAATGAACAACTTATTTTAGGTATCATTTAATGCCAAAATAAACTATAAGGTGATTTGTAATTTTTTTTTAAATAACGAGTTCATTTTTCATGACATGGTTATATAAAATTATTTTATAATACTAAGAAAAAAGTAATATTAATAGTATGAAATAGAAATAGTATAAAATCAGTTTGTTTACGTGATACATTTGAAGCATGATAAACTGTTTCACCATATACGACTTGAAGGCTTAAGCTAAGATTTAAAGTGGGAATTTATCATAGTCATGCTTATTCCTGCTTATCCCACCCATGTTGCGTGTATCAACAAATAGGCTACCCTGAGTGTTAGGTTTCAAGCAATAAATAATGCCTAAGTCCAGTTCCATTGAACCCCACCTTGAACTAAGATACCGGTTTTACTAAGCGTCTGACCTCTACAACCCTATCATTTATGGTCTACACTCCATATGGAGACAGCTCCTATAAAAACATAACTTGTTTATTTTATTCGGATAAAACATATAATATTCTACTTTTATTTAAATTTATAAACATTAAAGGAGTATAAATTATTCAACTACGTATATTTTCGAAAATATCGATGTATAATGCAGGCAAAACTGGTCAATCGAGTTAGCTTTAACAAAACCTTAGAGACTCCCCACAAGTCATAAATATCTTTATGACAAACACGATATCTACCGATTAACCACTACTGGCGTTTAGCATTTAGATATTTACGAAATACGGCTTTCGCCTTATCTGCATACAATAACTTTGCTTACAAAATATCATATACCTACTCTCATTATAGATGCGAGTTTGTTTCCGACTACAATTTAACTTGAGTATAATAATATCGATTATTTTATTTTTTTCCTATTTATTGTGAAGTAAAAAATATTATCAAGGTTATTTCTGAAAGTTTTAAAGTAACTTGTGTACCTACTTTAACTTTTATACAAATGAAGAATTCCGTTCTTGAATTTATACATACAATAAAATTGTAACTAAGTCGAATCTGTACATTAAATGTTTTTTGGAAAATCTTATTGAAATAGACATTATTATCGATACAGAGGCCGAATCTGTAGTTTTTAGAATTTTTGTCTGTCTGTCTGTTACCGCATCACGAGAAAACCACTTGACAGATTTTGATGAAATTTGGTATAGTGATAGCTGGTTGTCCGGGTCAACATATAGGATACTTTTTACCGCAGGAAAATATCTCATTTCTGAGAAAAAATGTAAAAATTGCATTGTAAGATTATACTAATATGTAAAACCTAAGAATTTTCTTTTTAGTCATATGAACGCGGGCGGAGCCGCGGGCAATGCTAGTATTATATATATCTATCAGGTTTATATTAAGTCTTACAATACAATAAAATTAGAAAAGATCAATAAAAATATATATACGAACCAGGATGACTTGAAATGACCGATTCTAACTGTTTTATAGTAGAAATAAATCGAAAAATAGATTTTATTGGGGGTCAGGCGTTGACTGTACTATAAACTATAAAGGTACGGTTTATTACGCGCCTTATAAACTTTGATTGCGTCCGTGATCTTAACCAGACCAGCTTTGATCGTAGGGTTCATCGTTTCTCGCCTGTTCCTCGAAACAGTAGCTTATTGTGCTCGATGGATTTCTTGTGAGAGTTCATTGTTCGTAGTATGGCTATTCAATGCCAATAGTTGTTTCAGCGATGTTTTGTGACCGACATGCTTGCTGGCACGTAGCTTGCTATTGTACAGTCGTGAAAAAAAAGTAAAAGCAGTATGTAACTTACTACAACTTATTTGGTCAGTGTATTTAATGTTTTAATGACTGCTAAGTGTTGGACTGAAAACTCATTGTACGATCACGTTTAACGATAATGTTACTTGACATGATAAGTGTAGTTCGAAAACACCTTAAGACATAATGTGTATTGAAAAGTTGTATAACATACTAGCGACTCACCCTCGCTCCGCTCGGGTTCGTCCCTAAGTACGTTTTGACGGTTAGTGTAGATTTCTCAGTAATGAGATATTTTCCCGCATTAAATAGTATGTATCCTATATGTTGATCCGGATAACCAGCTATCATCATAACAAATTTCATCAAAATCTGTTTAGTAGTTTTCTCGTGATGCGTTCCCAGACAGAGAGACAGACATAAAATTCTAAAAACTATAGATTAGGCCTCTGTATCGATAATAATGACTATTTCAATAAGATTTTCCAAAAAATATTTGATTCGACTCATTTACAATTTTATTATAAGTATGTATAGAATATATCTATGTATAATTTCCATTTGCGCTTTAGGTATACATATATAATTTGATTAGAAATGAAACTTACAGAAATTTATTTACATTCTAAATAATGTTGTTTCTTCCGTGTATTGAAGTCATATTATGTAAAACAATGTAGACATGTAGTGTCAATGTCAATAGTGAGATCACAGATTTAAGTGGGTAGGTACATTCATTAACTTTTTGAATACGTTTTGTGACAATCAATTAGTGTACGTGTCCAGTAGCGTTGTTATAGGCTCTTTGATTATACTTGATTTTTATTTTCTTTTAAATTGTGTTATACACGAGTAATACAAGAAAAAAATCTGGATGATAAGGTATACCTAGTGCTTATTTTGTTTTAAAAAATTACTTTATTTTCTTCTTTCGGTATGTATCTAAGCATTATGCTGTTCATTTCTTTTATTTAACTGCATACATTCATAAATAAATAAAAGTTTAAATATAAACTATTTAAAAAGTGGAAAATTGTATATTAAAGTTTTAAAATTTTTTTACTTGCCTGTATTGAGTAATTACGTATAAGTACGATATCAGTTTATCAGTTAAGAAGTTTTACTACTATTTACGAGTAAACATTGTTGTTATCAATGCGGGTCAATCGGCTTGATGGATATTATCAATTTTGAGTGTTTTCGAATTATATATAAAACGCATTTGTACATAATATAAATAAAAAAGTATCATTTTCAATATACTTTCAGGCCACTCGCGCTTCCCATTGTCTATGCCAAAGTACACGAATTACATACATTTGTAGGAATGTACTTTTTAACGTTAATCCCTCCACGACCGCGGACACGCCGCCCGGTGTGTCAGTTAACAATAGCTTTCTAAGAAATATAATTAATTTCTTAGGAATTTACCTCGAGGTGTTAAAAAATTGTATAGACAAAGTAGGGACTTTAATTAACTAGTGATTCGCCCTCGCTTCGTTCGGGTCGACATAACTTTTTTATTTACGAACCGATTGATATATAAAACAAATACTAAATTTTAAGTGAAGCTTACCAAAATACATTAGTGACAACCGCACTCAAATCGGTTAAGCCGTTTCTGAGATTAGCGCGCACAAACAGACAAAAAGTCTAAAAATCATTGTTTTGGATTCTATTTCGTTTAAAAAGACCCTTACTAAAATATTTTCCATATACAGACAGCGATCAGTTATTTATTATATGTATAGATTATACGAGTACATATTTACCTTATTCTATCGGAATAGCGCGAGTCCCGTAAAGCACTAAGTAGCCAGATATTTCAAAATGATTAGGTAACATTTTCCGAGGCGACAATGACATCGCGATTAGCTAAGCATAGGGCTACCAAGCAAACATGCATTCTTCATTCAAAATATATACTTTATTCACATAGACTTTAACAGTTACATTTCAATCATTAGTTTGAAGTTTAAATTAAATATCGGTATATACACTAAAAGTACAATATATACTATAAGTCCCTGAAGAAGCTACCATCGGCTTGGGAGGCAGTTCTGCTAAGAATAACCGGCGAGAAACTCAACAGTTGTTTATTTTAAATATTAGTGTTACTTTCTAATGATAAGTTAAAACTTTTCAAAAACTTTATATTTTGCTTAAACTATAATTTGAATGAATTCTAGTTCTTAACATTTTATTCAGGAAGAAATAATCAAAAACAGAAGCTATATTTTTGAGAAATAGAAGTATTTCAATTTAAGAATTTAGTAAGTACCTCCTACCTTACTTATGTAAAATCTCAAGGACTGTTCAAAAAATTCAAAATTGAAAATAGTTTATTCAGCATTAAATTATTACAATATTTTACTGAACGTCATGTCTACTACCAGTTCGGAAAAAAGAAGCCTCAATAACCATCAACTTAATCATCAACTTAATCATTTGTATCACATACATGTATATGGCAACCCTTATTTCACAGGAACTCGCCTATGGATACCACTCGTTCCAAAGGTTTTTAAACGCCAATTAGGTTAAAAACTACTATCTCAGTAAACACTCGACCATCGTTACATGGGTAAATAATCTTAGGCAATCAGCCCACGAGTGGTATCGAAATAGATCACCTTATCTCTAATCGGTAATATCAATAAATTTGCTTCTGAACCTGCCACACCTGTAGCTACTTGAACTGGATATGAACTATAGACTCGTGTAGAAACCCACCCACTGATTTCATTATCAGACATTTTTTTTGCAAATATATCTGATAGAATTTATGTAATACTAGCGGCTCACCCTCGCTTCTCTCGGGTTCGCCTCTAGTCAAACAAAAACAAATTTATCCCACGAGAACCGTAAATTTTTTTTGGATACAAAGTAGCATATTTGTTATTCTGATGTATGAACTATATTATTGTAAAGTTTCATTAAAATCCAATCAGTACTCGTAGTTTTTGTGAATAGATTAGCTGTATAAATTATTATAGTTTTTTAAATATCCCACGGGAACTCTTTAATTTTCCGGGATGAAAAGTATCTAAGGTGTTGATCGGGGATATAAGGTACCACCATGAAAAATTTCATTTAAATCGGTCTAATAGTTTCGAAGATTAGGCCGTACAAACAGACAAACAAACATAGAAACAAAAAACTTGAAAAAAATCTGGCTTTGTTCTATTTCTCTTCTTACATCCCCCAGACTCGGTTTTTAGCATTTTTTTTCTATGTACAGATATTCGACCTCAGTTTTATTATAGTATAGTTTCAGTTTTATTATAGTATAGATTTAGTATGTTTTTTTTTCATATTCACTGATTCATTTCTAACTGAGAAATATTAAAATTTATTTTACAATTAAATGGTCTGGACTGGACCTACAATACAATATGTAGTTTTAAATATTTATTCAAATATGATGTTTACATATTTAATTATATCATTAAATTGCGTGATAAAAATTACGATAGCTCTGTTCACGAGGTAAGAAAAAGTTTACAGTTTCATACTGCGATGGCGAGTTAAATTATTATAAGTTTAAAACTTTAAGTTTTAAGTAAAAATGGTAATAAATCTCTTTGTGAGTTAGTAATTAGTATGTACTGAGATTTTTTCTAAAACATGTTCCAATTCTGCCTATCAATCGACCAGTTGATACGTCTTGACAATCGTAGTCAGTGAAATGCTACTGTAGGTATTTAACTCAATAAGTGCTCTATAGTTAGTATATGTAGGGCAAGTCTATTAAGAGTACTTGAATCGTAAAATAATGCGTAGATAGATGAGTTTTATAAACATGGTTAGCATTTTGTTTCGATTATTATATTTCTACAGATTTGATTTTTGTTTCATTATTTCTTTTTAGTGAAAATTGGTAGTTCGTTTTCGGTTCTGGTGTTCCTTTCAAGATTACTTTCGTTTTGTTTCGGTCTATTAAAAACTAGCTACTCACCCTCGCTTCGCTCGGGTTCTTCCCTAGGTCGATCCCCCATACAAACTTTCATCCCCCATACAACATTTTCACCCTCGTAAGGGATGATTTCCTAGATAAAAAGTATCCTATGTCCTTCCCAGGGTCTCAAACTATCTTCTTACCAAATATCATCTAAATCGGTTCAGAAGATCCAGAGATTACCCCCTACAATGTCACAAACTCACAATTCACAAACTCACAAATTTTACCTCTTTATAATATTAGATTATAATACTAAAAAACTTAGATGGAAATCGAATTAGTGAACAATTGGTACGTTTCTAATGGGCCAAAAGGTCACAGCCCAAATTAGAATGAAGTCGTAGCTTAAAGAACTACGATTCATATTTTGTTCACGTAACCGACTAACGATTTTGTATAACACACTTTAATGTAAAATTACATGCTTTGTATCGTTTCCTAGTAGAGGGCTACGGCCTTTGCCGCCATAATCATGGAATGGTCACAGGTTTTTTGTTGGGTTTTTACGCGCTATTCAGTAATGGTTTTGGGATTTAGACTTTTTATCAATACCGAAATTGGGTTTAGTCAACATTTTTTCTTTTTCGTTATGTACAAGTTGCTGGAAATTCAACAGTTAATAATAAATAAATAAATATGTAGGGACATTAACACACAGCACCATCTATTTCCACGGTAAGCTACGAGGCTTGTGTTATGGATACCAGAAAGTTGATACACTACACATATATAACTTTAAATACATACATATTATAAATATAAACAACCATGACTGGAGTACAAACATTCGTCATCACACAAATGAATGCCCCCAGCGGGACTCGAGCCCGCGACCGTTGGCACAGCAAGTAGGGTCACTACAAACTGAGCCAAACGTGTCGTCAAGTTATATAAGAGTTATATAGAGTTAGTAGTTTAAAAGTTATTAAGAACGTGAAATATTAAAGGAATCGATGCTGTTCAATTTGATGCAATCTGACTGTTTTTATAAATGTGATTGACACTGATTTTGGATGTGTCAAAGGTAATATATTGTTTAATTGTTATTGTTTGTACATTTGTCACTTATCCGTAATACTTTGCGATTGTTATTGATAAATGCGATTTCCTCTTGATAACTATACATTAAACAATACTGTAGAAAGAAATGAAAAGAAACAGAAAAATAACAAAACGGCATGCAATTAGTAAAAAGCTGTTATTTTGACATTACAAACAGACACATCAATTTTATTTATCTATATAGATTACCTAAGGTTATTTTTCAGTTAAAATTAAAGAAATTTTGGGAACGTATAATTTCATTTTCTTAACTTTAGAGTATTTTTTAAACGTAAAATTACGTTTTTGAATCTATTTTTGTTATTGTTTTTTAACATAGAAAAACAAATCGTTCCTTATAGCGCCATCTATTGACATTTTATCAAGTGTATTTTGTAAAATATTATTTTGTTTCTAAAATATTACTTCGAGACGTTAGGGTTACATGAAAAATTAATTTGATACAAACAACATTAATAATAAGTTGATGGTGCTATATCTAACAAAAGACAAATATTTACTTCAAGAAAGTCTTGTTGATGAAATGTCCATAAATAAACCAGTCGTGAGAAGCATCGTTTTATAGCCAAGTAGTACCCTGTTATAAATCAATACTTATTATACTGATATCTATTTGCTTTCTTAACAAAATCCTGTTTTTTTTGTCTTTCGTACGTATAGAACTTAATTAAAAATGATTGCAGTTTTCTTAGAAGAAGGCAAGGTAATATTTAATTAGTAAATTAATTATACTCATTTTTAGAGTTCCCTACCTAAAAAGGATAAAATAACATTTCGTTTGTCCGTCCGTCTGTCTGTCTATTTTTCATATATATTCTAATGTGAAACTTATAAGTGCTAAATTCTAATCGAAGTGTTCAAGAAAGGCTAATACGAGTATAATATTATGAGCTCTATACATATTAAAACTATTCCAACAATAGGTACTTAGTACTTATACAAACAATAAAACACTTGAGATAAAATCATTTTACAATACTATTATAATAAAAATCAGCTTTGTTGTTTGATCAATAGATAGATTTGAATAATGTTAATATTCAAAATTTTATTATTATCTGTCTACATACTTTGGAGCTAAATAAAAAGTCACATTACTAAAATTAATAGTAAAGTTTGTATGTGTGTTTGTCTGTCTATTTGTTACTCATTTACGCTGAAATGGACCGATGAATTTAAATAAAAAGTACACAGTTAGACTATGATCTGGAATGAGACGAAGGCAATTTGTGAAAACGTTAGGATAAATTTAAACTCGTATCACTAGTAAAAAAGAATTCCTTTTTTTTTAGGTAATATTATAAAATTATAGATTCCTATGGTAATTTAAGTCAAAGCATTTGTTTACTCGAGGAAATACAAGTTTAAGCATCAATACTAAGAAGTCGAGATAACACCAATTAATAGCAAGCACTCAACTTAAGATACAAGCGATAAACGCCATAAATTATAAAGAAAACATTTCTCTGGCTCGATTAAGTCATATTAATTTGTCGTAGAAATAACATTCAATCATTCTGTTGGAATGCCTGAGCCGTGGCTAACAGGTGATATAGATTTTTTGCATCGTTATTCTCGATTCCGGACGTAATAACACGCAAATTTTATATTAGACCACTCTGAACAAAAACTACATCCTCCTTATACTGGTTTCACCGGTAATATATATATTTCGATAAATATTTATGTAAAGCTTTTTGTGTACTTTGTAGTGGTTTTTGTGCAAGTGCTATTCATTTTTTGAACTGAAACAATTTTATGGCCGGAGGCTGCTAATGATTTTTTTTAACATACTATCCATATAATTTTCTGGTTTTAATTTTACATTATTGCTTTAGTTAATAATATATTTAATTTTTTAGCTCTTGGATACCTCGTTTCGTATTTTTTTGGTATTTAATAATAGTTAACATATTAAAGTTTTTGTTTTAGTATATGCACACTTAAAGTGTATAGTTAGTTTATACCTATTTAATATAGAAAGTATTGAGACATGCTCGATACAACGCAAATCACTGATAAGTACTGCATTGATCTTGTGATAGATATGTATAAACAATCGATCGAGAGATTATTATTATATCTGTTATATTAAGACTGTTTACTTATGTAACCTCTCGTTTATGCTATCGGTGTTAATATATAAAGCGTTTTTAGTTCTAGCAGATAAAACCGTGACATGGAGATAGGCAAATGGATGAGAATATTGACGGTAGAATGATAAAACGAACAAACTGACATCATCAAGTTTAAAACTTTCTCCTGCAATTTATAAGTGAATTTCATTTGCGAAAATCGGAAAAGTTTTATTGTAACTCGTCTTAGTAAAAAATAAATATATAAAATTCGCTGACTGACACACAACGCACACCCCTAACTAATGGTTCTAGTAGTATTTCTTGTACAATAAGTGAGTGTTTTTTATTTGTTCAGTACGTAAAAGAGTTTTAGATGTAGAACAAAAGTCTATATAGCTGGCTAGATCTTGATAATTCATAGGTCTTTAGATTTGTTACGTATAATACTATTTTCTTTCATCAACTTGTTCTTATCCTTCTAGTTCGCTTTCGACGCAGTCGGCCTTTGTTCGAATATCGTTGATTGGAAATCCCATCGAGCTCGCTGCATGTTGAACCAAAATTGAAATTATTTAAAAAAATCATAATAAACTTATCTAAATAACATAGTTTGTTAAATATAACTATATTCATTATATACTTGTGTAAAATGTAATAAGGAAATAATATGTAGGAGACTGCGGCAGGAACTGTTTCACACTGGTATTATAAATTAGAAAGCGCTGCTTTGCTATACCTCATTTTCTTGTTATTGCTCATAGCTAAGTTGCTAAAAGTATTTTTTGGAACGATATTGTCAATATTGATCGCGTTTCGAAAATTTTCTTTAATTATGATCAGTAAATATTTAATTTTTCGAAGAACATATTATATATTATCAAAAGGATACCGCTATGCAAAAAAATTATTGATTTCGATAATCAAATTCTATAAAGCCATTATATCATACATCAAAAAGATACCATATATATTATTAACAAACGAATATAATTTATAGACAAAACTTTCTCCTTTGAAATGTTTAATAATTTCTAATTTCTATCCATAAATCACAAAGGACTATTGCTAAGTATTCGATCTTTCGCGTAAAAGTTAACTAATCGATCGCTTATATAAATCATGTTTTGGGACTTTGCTTGCGTACATTTTATAAACTATATATTCGTTAATTACCTATATATAAATATATTATAAATATGTTGTTGGGACATTAATTAACACACAGCACCATCTAGTTCCATGGTAAGCTAACAAGGCTTGTGTTATGGATACCAGATAGTTGATACATTACACATATATAATTTTAAATACCAGCGACTCACCCTTTTTTCGTTCGGGTTCGTCCTTAGGTTGATTCCTCATACAAGCTTTCATCCCCATTTTCACATCCTTAAGGGATGAATTCCGGGATAAAAACTATGGGATAATCCTATGTCCTTCCCAGGGTCTCTAACTATCTTCTTACCAAATTTCATCTAAATCGGTTCAGTAGTTTCGTAGCCTATTCAGTAGGTACAAACAAACACCAACCAAACCAACCACGAACGACAACGAAAACCAGCGGGTTTCGAACCCGCGACCACTGGTACAGCAAGTAGGGTCGGTCACTACAAACTGAGCCAAACGTGTCGTCAAAGTATAACTATACATATATATAATTTGACTATATTTTTATTACATTATATTGTCTTTGTTACAGATTAAATAACAAATGACCAACATGTTGTCAATATACAAAATCGCAGCGATAATACTGCTCGGCACACTGAGCAAAGGAGAGCTGCCGGAGGATGACTTCAGGATAATCAAAAGACAAGGTAATTGAAGAGTAAAAGTGTTATTCTAAATTTTAACCAAATTATTTTTTATTTTTTACTTTACGATAGTATAGGGATGCTTTTGTTATAGAGGTAAAATAAATTTTTTGTAACTCTATTATACAAAAAATCAGAGCAGTACCACCTAATGTACCACATTTTTTTGCTACATGGGTCTTAACTACATTTTTTGTAGTGAAGTCATGTTCGAGTGCGTTTCTATGAATAGTTTTTGTTTAAAGATAGTAATCATTTTGTAGGCGGAACTGAGAACGTCCAGTAAAAAAATACAAAAAATCCATGCAAAGGAAGCACGTCTAGAACCAATTTATTTCTAACTTAAGTGAATGTAACTATTTCCTCGAGTGTAACTTGATAAATTGTATCATGTCATGCATGCTTCAGAGAATACGTTGAAAATTTTGTAGGAAAAAGAGAGAAAAATTGCCAGACTTGCGTTCATTTTTGGGATGAGCTTTCTTGTTGACTTCATCGCCTTCACTTGAGCAAGCAAAGTTAATCCAATTTATTGGTGTTGCGCGAGAGCAAATTCAATGATCGCTTGAGTAGTGTCAGTCAATTTATGTACATACTAGAGGCTCACCCTCGAAAAACAAAAAAAAATCTATCCCACGGGAAACGTACATTTTTCCGAGATCAAAAGTAGCCTATGTGTTATTCTAATGTATGAACTATATTATTGTAAAGTTTCTTTAAAATCCGTTTTGTACTTTTTTCGTGAAAAAACAACAAACATCCATACATCTATTATATCCAGACATCCATACATCCTCACAAACTTTCACATTTATTATATATACGTATAGCAAGGATATCTAAGTTAAATATAAAGTACATGCTTATACAAGACAATCGTTGAGGTTATTACAATGTAATTGTTAGTTGCAAAGAAAATAAAAATAAATTGTTAAAGATTTCATCTTCTTGATAGTTACATAATGTAATAGGTAAATTTTCATCAACAAAGTCTTAACAGTCATACATAGTAATTACTGCAAAATCAAAGAATATTTGCGTGGTATATGAGCTCTTTTAATTTGAGTTTTGATATTTTACACTTTTACAATGCAAATGTACAGTAAGTACCATAACTTAAATATTATTTAGATCATCAAAATTTCGAGGAATTTTCTTTACTAATTGAATATGTGTTTTCAGCAGCAAAAGTATTTTAGCACTAAAGGACTTTATCCTGTCTTTAAAAAAAAAGTTCTCAATTCGGATATTTTTTTTTGTTGATAATAGTTAGTTAACAGTGAGCTTTTGTTTTAATTTTATATGATTTTTACTTAAAAAATTAAAACATATAAGTCCAAAATCATATAAAATATGATTTTTACCTACATATATTAATTATATATGGTTTTCCATTTTCATGTACTAATATCGAGCTTTATAGGTAACATATACAAATAATAATTCTAAAAACACTAAGTAATGATTCTTATTCGTAGGCTAATTATTGTTCATAGTTACAAATCATACTACAAGGTAAAATCAGGTTATTAAAGCAATCTTTGTGGCGACATCTAACATATTAAGCCAATAAGTTAAATGTTTCTATTGACTAATTCAAAGGAGAACATTAATCCATAAAAATATTTGCCTGAGGTATTCCTAAGTATGTTCCTAAGTTTGACGACATGTTTGACCCAGTTTGTAGTGACCCTACTTGCTGTGCCAGCGGTCGCGGGTTCGAGTCCCGCTGGGGGCATTCATTTGTGTGATGAGCACGAATGTTTATACTCAG
Source organism: Brenthis daphne (assembly GCA_947093115.1). Taxonomy (NCBI): domain Eukaryota; kingdom Metazoa; phylum Arthropoda; class Insecta; order Lepidoptera; family Nymphalidae; genus Brenthis; species Brenthis daphne. Next base: position 11,726,920 of record OX352478.1, on the reverse strand, counting down.
TCATGGGTGTTTATATTTATAATATGTATGGATTTAAAGTTATATATATGTAGTGTATCAACTATCTGGTATCCATAGCACAAGCTTCGTAGCTTACCATGGAACTAGATGGCACTGTGTCTTAATGTCCCAACATATTTATTTATTTACTAGCATTGCCCTCGCCTCCGCCCGCGTTCAGGTGACCAAAAACCAAATTCTTAGGTTCTACGTATTAGTATACTCTTACATTGCAGTTTTTGTATTTTTTCTCAGAAATTAGATATTTTCCCGCGGTATAAAGTATCCTATATGTTGACCCTATAACCAGCTATCATCATACCAAGTTTCATCGAAATCACTCTAGTGGTTTTTACGTGATGCGGTAACAGAAAGACAGACAGACAAAAATTCTAAAAACTATAGATTCGGCCTATGGAATGGGATTCGCGGTATCGATAATAATGTCTATTTCAGTAAGATTTTCCATAAAATATTTTATGTACAGATTCGGCTTAGTTAGAATTTTATTATATGTATAGATTTGAGCATCTCTTGTGGCCGACTCTGTCTATTAGTAGAACTCGTATCGGGGAGGAAGTTGACAGACCTCGCTACTGTGTCGCAGGATATCGTTTGTAGGAATAGCATTACACCTACATACATTCACTACCATGTTTTAGACTAGCTACCTGCACAATATAAAGCTCGTAAAAAATGGACAAATAATGAATTTTAGATTAAGTTGCCTACTTTATACTGAATAGAAAACAATTTGTGGACTCCTTATCTATAATTTTATTTCAAACCATGTCTTAAGCCATTTACCGTAAAGTACCATAAATATTTAGCAAGACGGGCCCTCGGGATGGAGACGTTATTTTCAATAACGTTCACGGCTCAACAGATTTCTCAAACGCTCTTAAGATTCTTGTCATAATCACTAACCGCTTTACTAGTTTTATCGAGGTCGTTCCAGCATTTAGAAGATTATAAATAATGGCTAGCCAATATTTGCCAATCAATATCTTTAATATTTACAATTCGTCGTTGATACTGCAATACCGCGGAACCAACAGTGGCCAATACCGCGGAACTACAAAAAAATCAAAATTGAGATTTCGCGCATATATGCTCTTGATAGTGATTGGCTTCGCCCCGTGTCGTCAGGTGAGCGAATTATCCACTCAAAACGCTAGAAACGACACTAGCCAAAACCGCGAGAGCAGCTCTCGCACGAGAGTGTAACTTTAATACCGCGTACCTGCGCCACATGTTATAGAACGAATGGTCGTTTTGTTTGCGGTTCGTGAATATAAATGTTATTTTGAAGAAATATTGGACTTGCGGGTAAGTAAATGTTAATTTTTGGTTGATAAATAAGTTAGTTATTCACTGAAAGTACTGGTATTTTCAAGATTGTAATATTATTTAAGAATAACGTCTGTAAAATTTGGACGGTAGATACGCGGTATTTTCGTTATCTGTATTTTATTTTTTATGTACTTACGCGGGGTTGATATTAAAATTAATAGTATTTAAAAAAATAATAATTAATGGAACTAATGTGGTAAAGATATAATCAACATAATTAAATACGAATGTAGTTTTTATTTTACCCAAATCAAATTATATTTATGTAAAAGTTTCAAATAAGTAAGTAGCTATTTTTTTTTTCAGATAATCATGGAAAAAAAATGGGATGCAAACGAAGCAGAGCTCTTGCAGATGCAGCCAGAAATAGATTCTAATTCCAACATAAAAGTTGTGACATTAAAGGATCTTCAAAAACGACGCCAGGAACTTCTTCTTAAAAGACAAAACATTTTAAACAAAACACTTTCTCGAAATCCATCCACAATTTTGGGTTCATCTCAACCTAAATTTCCACCTTCACCTATATGCGTATCTTCAGATATTGATTATGATATAGCTAATTGTGATACCTTAACGCCTATCTTTCAACCTATTTGTCCCAGCATTTCAGCCACTGTTTCACCGGACGTTGCAGTAAAAACTGTCGGCTGTTCTAATGACCCCGTCATAACATATACTGATGTTACCGAAGAAACTGTTATGGATTTCTCTCCTGATAATTCTATCGCCGATCCAGACTTTGTACCGCTATCTGATATCACCAACGTAGAGCCTATGGTATCTGATGATTTTGATTCGTTTCCGGAACAAAATTTAGAGGGAGATGCAGCAAAAGAGTCAAGAAAACGAAAACAAAAGGCTGACCGTAAAACTTGGAGGAGAGAGTTAAACAAGAAAGATAGGATGTTAGGAAAAGCATATGTTGGGTTTAGAAAAGTTAATAATAAGTATGTTCAAAAAGAATCAAAACCTCAGAGGGCTATGGGCCCTAAGTGCAGTTCATCATTTTGTGCTCGTAGTAAAGTTCTATTTTGTTCCAATTTGACTGAGGACATACGACAACAGATTTTTGAACGTTTCTGGAGCATGACGTGGAAAGAGAAAAAAATGTATGTACGGTCGATGGTTGACACAGAAAGTATAAAAAGGAAGACGACAGAAAGTAAATCTAGACGGTCGAAAACAAGATTATATTACCTGCAAATACATGGTAAGAAAGAAAGAGTTTGCTTGAAAACATTTCTGGCGACACTAGCTATAAAGGAGTGGACTGTTCGCTACTGGCTATGTGGAAGAGCATATGATAATTCTGTTCACACAAATTTGTCTCCAACATCGCCTACTTCTAAACGAAATTCTGTAAAAAGTTACCTGAGCTTATTGCCCAAATTGCCGTCACATTATTGCCGCCAAACAAGCACAAAACAATACGTGGAACCTATTATACAATCCAAGTCACAATTGTATAACTTATATGTCGAATATGCCTCCTCAGCATCTAAGCTAGTAGCTTCGAGAAAGCTCTTTTTTGACATACTTGTGGAGCAAAATATCGCCTTGTTTCAACCTAAAAAAGATGCTTGTGACTATTGCTGTTCATACAAGGCAGGTAACGTTCGGGAGGAAGATTACCACCGCCACGTCCAGCTGAAAAACTTAGCTCGATCCGAAAAGACAAAAGACAAAGAACTTGCAAAACTTGGGCAAGTTCATACCATAACTGCTGATTTGCAAGCTGTAAAACTGTGTCCTTCTCTATCGGCTAGTGCGCTATATTTTAAGACCAAGTTAGCGGTACATAACTTCACTATTTATAATCTAGGTACAGATGATGTTACGTGTTATTGGTTTAATGAAACAACCTGTGATCTAAAAGCTACAACCTATGCCTCGTTTTTATAGATTATCTGACACACTTGTTAAATGAAAATCTTAAAGATGTAGTTATATGGACTGACGGATGCACTGCTCAAAACAGAAACACTGTTGTTTCTAACGCTCTTCTTAGACTAGCAATGGACAAAAATGTTACAATTACACAAAAATACCTCGAAAAAGGACATACGCAAATGGAGGTAGATTCGGTCCATTCACTTATGGAAAGAAAACTCAAAAATATTGAAATTTTCTTGCCATCACAGTATGCTTCTTTAACTAAAGAGGCCAGAAAAAGACCTTTTCCTTATAAAGTTATACAACCAGATCATACCTTTTTCAAAGACTACAGCGTCAAAGAGTACCAAATTTATGACTCTATAAGGCCTGGGCGCATTTCTGGCGATAACTGTGTAGTAGATCTACGCGTATTAAAGTATAATCCTAATGGTACTATCGACTTTAAAAAACATTTTGAAGACGAATTTAGTCCACTACCTCGAAGACCAAAGAATATTTCAACATTGATAAACGATGTACCATTTCTTTATTCTTCTAGATTGTCAATATTAGAGAGTAAATATGAGCATTTACAGCAATGAAAGAGTGTGATTCCTAGTGACTGCCACCAATATTATGATAGCTTACCGTTTAAAAAAAAATAAGCAAGTTTCTATTTCAAAATATTAGATCTCGTTTATATTGAAGTTCCTATTATAATTGATGTTACTGGATTTTGATATAGTTTAATTTTTGTTTCTGGAGTTTAATAATTTAAGTTTTAGATTTCTGTTTCTACAGTTTATTTGTATGTTTTTTTACTTGTTCTACTTTTTAAGTTAGTAAAATTGTAGTCAAAACGATTGACATTTTGAGACTGATTTATCTGAGATATAATAATAATTATTCAATTAAGTAAACTTAAGTAATAAATGATTCTTAAAATACAAAATTTTTATTTTCATGCTTTTTGTAATTACGCGTAACTACTAAAAATGCTCAACTGCGACCCATTTTTGAACATGCAATAGCGAGAAAGTGTATTTTTTAATCGAATAGTGAATTTAACAACTTAAAAACCCTAATAGAAAATAAAATACATAAATTTAAATACATTTTACAGTTCAGTCGGCCAAAGATGCAGTAATAATGAAAATATTAAGTTTTTTCTCTCTACTGTAAAATTTATCACTACCAAGTTACGCGGTTTTAGCCACTGTTGGTTACGCGATATTGCAGTATCAACGACGAATTCATTTAGATGTTAATATATGTATGTATTTGCTTACGATTTTTCCGCATACAGTACAAGTTATACTTTCTGTGCAATATTTATTTTAAATTTAGCGACTTGGGTGTTTATTACAAACAATGAGAGTTAGGCTCATTAGAATAAAAATATTACAATTATTAGCAGTAAAATGGCAGATACGGCGCTAATATGATAAAAATCTAGTTCATATAAATCATGTAATTAATGTAATATATACAGTTAATAAAATTATTCAATAGATTTATTAATTATTAATGAAGTTTCTAAGTTTTTATCAATAATTATAGCTTTTTCTTACAATATTGATGAAGCCATTACATATTAAATAATTATATGAATCAATTGAACTTATATATACCTATTTCTACGATACTATAACATATCAAGTTGTCACATTTTGCAGACCTGCTGGCGTCAGATAGCGATATCTTTGAAGATAAGGACGGCAAATCATTTTCGCAACTGCTTTTCGACGTTGCAAGAGACCAAGTGATAGTGGGTGCAAGGTGAGTAAAATACGTAAATGAGTATTATCTAAAAGTGTTAGACAATTTTCTTTAATATTACTCCGGGCTTATAAGATTTCCATACAACTAATAAGAAGCAAAACGTTAGATAAAAGTTATGTCCTTGTGGAACTCTAAATAGAGTCAATTTATTTTGATAGTTAACGCTTTATATGTTGTGTTACTTACTGTTATATTCATAATTAATTTAATTGAAATATTAATGAGAAAGTGTGCATAGGAATGTGTTTAATGTATAACTAGTCCCTGGTGATTTTTTAAATTGACATATTTTTTTTATTTATGAACCGATTAAAATAAAAAAATACTATGCTAAGCGAAGCTTTCTACAATACATTAGTGAAAACTGCACCCAAATCGGTTTAGCCGTTTCTGAGATTAGCGCGCCCAAATGCACTGACAAACACAAAAATTCTAAAAATCACTGTTTTGTGTTCTATTCCATAAATAGAGACAGCTATCAGTTACACTTTTATTATAAGTATGTATAATGTATATAATAATAAATTGTAGGTTTTTAAATCTTTACGACATAATAAGTTAATGATTCAGTTAGTTATAAATAATCGTATTTTAAATGTCATTAGTTTCCTATTTACAATTTGTTGAATTAATCGTTCAAATGTGTTTTATAATAGATTTGAATCTTAATGTTTTCCTAATATTAGCTAATTAGTGTAAGATAATGTGGTAATACTATTAGAAATTGTCACAAATTGCAGTTTTTATATCTCATTGCGGTATAAAAATAAGCAAGCAATCTCCTTTTAAAACGATCAAAATATTACGAGTATATTGCGTACATCGCCACATTATATGTATGGACGGAACGGCTTTGAACTGTTACAAAAACATTAATTAATTTAATATTATAATTTTTCAAGATAAAAATCGAATGTTATTTTAAATATATGTTTGATCTACACGTGTGGGAGCGAAAAATATGTTAATTTACCAAATTCAGTGTGGGCTTTACGTTATGTTATACTTTTGATATCACCTTAATATCTATACATACCTATAATAAAATTGTAACTAAGCCGAATCTGTACATTAAATATTTTTTGGAAAATCTTATTATAATAGACATTGTTTTCGATACAGAGGCCGAATCAATAGTTTTTAGAATTTTTGTCTGTCTGTCTGTCTGTTACCGCATCACGGAAAAACCACTGGAGAGATTTTGATGAAATTTGGTATGGTGAAAGCTGGTTATCCGGGTCAACATATAGGATACTTTTTACCTCGTGAAAATAATATTCTGAGAAAAAATACAAAAACTGCAATGTAAGAGTATACTAATATGTAAAACCTAAGAATTTGGTTTTTGGTCATCTGAACGCGGGCGGAGCCGCGGGCAATGCTAGTATACAATAAAATGCTTTTATGGTAATTCTGAGTGACTTAGTTACGGTCTGTGTTATTGTGTAACTGTGTTGAATCTCACGATGCTCGATAAGTGGAAAACAACGGAACGATAGAAAAAATGATCTCTTAACCGAAGATGTAGAGTTAAGTGAACTTTAATGACATTCTGATGGTTTAGATGTTACAAAGTTTAGAAATAATATTAGAAATAATATAAAGAAGCGTATAGTTAAAAGGATATATTATGATAATAATTTATCAAAATTAGATATATGTTTGGTTAATCAAGTAGATTTTTAATTGAAGTAAGTAATTTTTAAGTAGTTATTTACAAATTCCAACATTTGTTTGTTTTCTGGATAATAAACAAAGATTATTTTTTCTGAACTTAAATAATTGTCTCTACGATAAAAACTTAAAAAATCTAATCAAATCAATATCAAGCAAATCTAATATATTTCGATACGTAAAATACATATTTACCTATTAGATATTCATATCTTAAAATATTATCGGTGAAGTCGGTTAATAAAAAAAAAGAAAGTTGAAAAATATTGTAAGGTAATTGGTGCAATTTTCATTTTGTTATTTGTGGGAAGGCTGTCTGTAACAACTATACCTTCGAGACACCTAACACCTCAATCTCTCTCGTGACCATGATTGCTGTAAAGCATTTGAAACTTCGGGAACCAAAAATCCAAATAAATCCGCGAAAAAATCCGAAAAGATAGTTTTATTTAAAATTTTATTTAAAAAAAAAAAGAAAACAAGATTCACCAGTTTTTCGTAAGCAGTCATTGTTTTCCTTCTTTTTATACCAAAAATATCTTATTTTTACAAATGTTGTTTTATAGAAGTACAATGTCGTTTATAACGGCCATAGTAAATTATTATTAAAAATGGTCATATTTTTAAACCACACGATAATCGTAACTCAAATAAATTAACAGACTTGACTTATAACCCATAAAATGTTATCTTAATATTATTTTAATGTAGATAATATTGTTTGCTCCCTGGCTAACCGATTATACGTTTTTTGAGTCGTACACTTGTTTGCCTGGTGATAAAAGATACTTAGTTTATCACAGGGACAGGTTCATAACGGGTTTGTTTTACCAATATATATTTAGCCTTTTTGAACATCCTACTGCTGGGCACGGTCTTCCTTTTAATATGGGGATCAGGCCATAGTCTATCACGCTGGCGAAGTGCGGGTTAGTGGACTTCACATGTCATACGAAAACTTGCTAGGTTCTCTCAGACATGTAGGTTTTCTCACAACGTTTTCTTTCACCGTAAGACAACTGGTAGTCATGTTAGAAAAGTTGTTAGAATGTTACCACTGTAAAGAAAAAATACTGTAAATAACTGCAGGAAGATTTTACTTTAAAGCAATAATATTTACTTATTGCCTTTACAAAAATATTAAAGAGCTTATTACAATTCTTATTATTATACATAATTGAAATATTAAAGAAGTGGATATAATGCGACCTTAACTTTGATAAGCACATTAATAACGGTCATCGAGATATATTTTCATTCAGAAGCTTGGTATTTAAAATATTATACTTATCTATACTTAATAATAAATGCATTAGTAACAACAAACATCTCTCTTAAACAGAGCTTTTTCATATTTAATATGCTTTTATGGAGCGACTTAGATAAGCAAATGCTAAAATAAGTGGTTTTACTCACTAAGACAGTTAGGAGTGGACCTATAACGGTACTTCTAGCACTAATGCATACTAAACACTTGCTAGAATGAAATCAACGATCACTATCTGGTTTTAAGACTACGGTGTGAACGCTGTCTAATTAGTACGTGCATGCAGTTCATACGTTTATAGGAAATGCGCAAACGGTTGATTCAACGAATTAGATTTAATGTGAAAGTTTCGCTGTAAATGTTCGAAGTTTTGAGAATTGTTGTTCTATTAATTTGCTTACATTTTTTTTTAGTAATAGGCAGCATTGAACCTGGATAAGGTCTACGTATATGCTTTTAAAACTTACCTACTATGACTATGAAATAAATTATAGATAATTTATTATGTAAATAATTGAAAACAATATAAATAATTGATAATGTTCGTACAATTTCAGCAAAATACACTATAGACTTCAAAGGTATTGTATTTCGAGTTCAATATAGTTAGCCATCTGTTTTGTGGGCGAGCTCAAATATGGTCAATGAAACTTGAATTAAGATAAAAACATTGACCCAATATACAATAACATATTGAATAAACCAAATTCAACACAAAATGAATATAAAAAAGCACTCTGTTGACTTCACATTGAACCTGGATAAGGTCTACGTATATGCTTTTAAAACTTACCTACTATGACTATGAAATAAATTATAGATAATTTATTATGTAAATAATTGAAAACAATATAAATAATTGATAATGTTCGTACAATTTCAGCAAAATACACTATAGACTTCAAAGGTATTGTATTTCGAGTTCAATATAGTTAGCCATCTGTTTTGTGGGCGAGCTCAAATATGGTCAATGAAACTTGAATTAAGATAAAAAACATTGACCCAATATACAATAACATATTGAATAAACCAAATTCAACACAAAATGAATATAAAAAAGCACTCTGTTGACTTCATTAACGGCGACAAGGAAGTAAGTACATGAAAACTTTTAAAGATAGCTGCATAATAAATATTTTTACAAACGCGATCATAAGCGATACGAACATGTGAATAAGTATTTATGAATGCGTACATATATTTATGTAAAAATACATCAATTTATACTTCTTACTAATAATATAAACAAATAAGAACATTTGATTCCTTTCTTTACACGGAAGCGTCTTTATATTATATGTATGTATTAGTGACTCAACCATAGTGAAAAGCATAAACAAATCTATCCCACGGGAACCGTATATTTTTCCGGGATAAAAAGTAATCTATAATTTATATTTGTCCTAAATTTCATCCAATTCCGTTCAGCCGTTCTGGCGTGATTGAGTAACAAGCATGCATCCAATCTTTCGTATTTATAATATTTATATTTATAAGATTAGTTAGTGGCATTATGTATTTTAAACCTGGTATTCAAGATATTCTCGTGAGTTATATTACTAAAAGTTACGATGGGGTACCCGGGGTGTGTTTAGGGCCTGAACCGGAAGTGGGAGGGTTTTTAATACTGTCTAATTGATCGACGTGGTCTTTACACAGTGGATAAAAATTATATAGAGATCATCACTTGAATCTTTACACATCAAATGTGAAGTGCCTTAATAAGATTTCTATGGTCATATTAAGGTTCAACTTGATTATGAGGATTCAACGTTTGAATTTTCATCATATACTTTGGCATTCCGACATATATATATATATATATATAAAATTTAATCGACCCTAGTCCGTAGTATATGTTACACGCTATCTTTATGTGCGCTATAATATTATTATCATAGCCATATGGTAAGAGCACACCCCTAATCTATGGGTGAACGAACTTAGGCCAATATAGTAAAGTAAGCTTAAGTTTACCTAGAATAAAGGCGCCTTTACGAGAAGTTAAAAATAAAAGCTAATTAAGTCTAGCATTGTAAGGGTGGTTTACCTTTATGCATTTTATTCAAAGATATAAAGATACAAACCAGATCTTGCATTGATTCTAATTATGTATACGGAAGCCTTTGAAGCCATATTAATGAATATCCGTTTTGTTAATGTCGGCTTATAAACTTTTAAATTCAACATTGAACATAAATTGTACCTAAGAATAAAGTGTAGAATTTTCCATGGTATTTTTAACTAGGTAAATAAATATTTTATTTCGTCCCTAGCTTGATTCCCCATACAAACTTTCATCCTCATTTTCACCCCCTTAAGAAATGATTTTCGAGATAAAAAGTATCCTATGTTCTTCCCAGGGTCTCAAACTATCTTCTTACCAAATTTCATCTAATTCGGTTCAGCAGAGCCAAATATACAACTTCATAAACTCGCAATCTCACAAAATTTAACTCTCTATAATATTAGTATATACATACATTACAACAAGTAAGTTAACCACATATAACCTCAGTAATAGATAATTATCGTGTAAACGATACACTGTCTTTACGAACTAATTTAAATGATCTTGAGGTTGCTTTCATGTGATTGGACACTTATAAAATAGACATAACATGTAAGCCGATATTCCTAGTATATGCCGACGGTGGGCAAAGCTTATAATAATATAATTATTGCTTCTAAGCATATAACATGTTAGTTTGACCTACCGTAACGATTGAGACAATTTATTAGAAATAAACCTGTTGTATATGTTAATTTGAAGTCATAAACTACGTTTGCGTAACATATGGAACTTGCTTAAAATGTTAAATAGTCATAAAAACATTTGCTGTGCTTCGTGTCTCATCGTTTTTGATATATAGACGTGTTTCGAATCAACAAACTATAAGAAAATATTTCTTATATAAATATTTAATATCTACCTTTTATATGTATTCTAAATACACATTTTTTACGGAGGCGAACTCGTAAAGGTCTTGTTCTAACAACTGGTATAAATGATTTGTTATTGCATAAATTGTACTTGAGACCCACGATTTTTTGCTGAATTAGGTATGAATTAAGAATATAGTGGTCATTTTTAAATATAAAACATTTTTAGGAGTATTTGGAATATTAATATTGTGTGTACGCCAAAGATCGCGCGTTCGTGTTTCGGTAGGGATGAATTTTGTAAGGTATAGTGCTATACTGTAAGATTTTTTATGAAACAGGATAGCTGAATCCGCGGTTGTACTTCATACAACTGTATAAATTACGTTCACGGATACAGTTGTCGAGTTATATAAAAGTAATTACAGAATAGGACTACCGATATCTAAAGTCATGCTTCTATACGCCATTTTGTTGTATAAACATTAATAGTTTGTTAAAAAAAATATTTCCTATAGGTATTCTGTCTCTCCTATCTGCAAGCGTAGTAAAAATAGTGTTTTAGTATTAGTCTGTATATTGACATCAATACACACCCTGTAATGTGCAGGTATTTAGTGTACTCGTAAGAACTAGCGGCAACTTTCAAAGAAACCAAATGTGTTTGCCATATCATGTCAATTTACTATGTAACCTGTACGTAGCGAGCTATAAAAACTGGGTGTTTGTTCAACTGCTTCTCGACTCCATATTAAACTCGTTTATCTAAGTTTTATTTACATTGGTCATTTTATAGCAGTAACAAAAGAATCTTGTCTTCATACTTTTATGTGGTATAACTGGTTCATAAATTATATATCTATACATATAATAAAATTGTAACGAAGCCGAATCTGTACAATAAATATTTTTTGAAAATTCTTATTGAAATAGACATTACTATCGATACAGAGGCGGAATCTATTAGTTTTTAGAATTTTTGTCTGTCTATCTGTCTGTTACCGCATCACGGAAAAACTACTGGAGGGATTTTGATGAAAATTGGTATGATGATAGTTCTATTTGTTGACCCGGATAACGGGGTCAACAAATAGGATACTTTTTACTGCGGGAAAATATCTCATATCTGAGAAATCTATACTAAACGGTAAAACGTAAGTAGGGACGAACCCGAGGGGAGCCAGGGTGAGTCGATAGTACACTATAAAATGTTATGAAGTTCACTGTTCAAATGTGTTAAATCTTAATTATTTATGAACTGGTTGATGACGTATGACGACTGTATGATGGTTTTACTTGCGATCTTCTTGAGTTGGTACTCGTATATTTTCTAAAACAATATTGTTAGACACTAGTGCATTCTCGTTTAAATATACTTAAATCTCTGGAATGAAATAAGTGTGCTCTTACCTGTTTGAAGTGTTCTAGTCCTATAAAAATATCGAGCTTCTATAAGCATAACAAAAGCTGGTTCACAGTAGCTGGACATGACAAAAAAGTGATCAAAGTTCACTTACGTTTTTGTAGTCATTATAGCAAGTGATTTCACTAAAATTGTCTTGTTTCTTAGAAAGTGTATCGAATTTACGTAATCAAATTCGTCTTCAAAGTATCACGTGTCAGGATACCGGTTTTCTAAACTTTTTTATTGTCTTTTTATTCCACAAAATATTTAAAAACAAAGTTGCCAGCGTTCCTGTTATGTAGTTCTTACGAGTATAGATATTTTTATCATTACTTTTTTTAACTTCAAAGTTATTTAAATTAAATACAGTTAAGTCATATATAATATAATGAATGATCTCTTTAAAATACTTATTAAGATACTTTTTAATTACCTACGCTCGATATTTCCGGTTCTATGGCTTAGCCCATGACTTTGATAGAGTGTTAGCATAAATCATCCTTTCCATATGATAATATTTGTCTCGCTAATTATGTGTAATCTAACTAACGTCTAATTAGGCTACACTTATCACAAACGAGGTCGCGGATTGCGATAAATACGTCTAATGTCTTACATCGACTTAGATTTCAGGTCAATTATGAAGATATCTAGATGTATTACGAGTACAAGCGCCATTTAGAATACGTTGAATAATGTTTAAAGATAGCAATTGTTTAATTTAATTAATATTTTCACTTATATCCTACTTTGTTAATATAATTTTATTATAATTTCATTATTCTATATTGTCCAACTCCCTCGGTGGTGTAGTGGCAAGCATGTACGGCTGCACACCCGGAGGTCCTGGGTTCGAGTTCCGGGTCGGGCCAAGTTTAGTTATTGAGTCTTTTTGTATAGTAAGCCTCAGTAACAGCCCTTAATTGAGAAGTTGGCGGTGTTTCACCGAGAGAGCACGTAAAGCCCTCGGTCCTGCGCCTTAACTCTCACTGGTCGTGTCGAGCAGTCGTCCCACCGGTGTATGAGAGTGACAGGAATAGAGAGTGCACTTGTGTCTGCGCGTACACTTGTGCACTATAACATCTCCTGCGCAGTTGGCTAGTCTCAATGAGATTGGCCGCCGTGGCCGGAACCGGTCAGGAGAACATCATTCTATATTGTCTCATACAGGAGAAAAATACTAGTTTTTCACCCGACTGCCACACAGGATGGGGAGTGTTGTTTGAATGTGTATTAAATAAAAATTGTGTAACTGTAACATAAGGTATATGTAAATTCCATTAAAATCAGCTAAATAGCCTTTACAAATATATTATTTTACCTTTGAGCTTATTTCACACACTATAATTTATACTAAAAATACGTTAATTTGTTTTACGCAGTCGGTTTTATTTTACTATTAAGTCACTACGCTTTAACTGTATGATAAATAGTACAAGTATTAAGTTTATATCACCTCCAGGTTAATTTCTAAGCAATTAATTAAATTTATAAGAAATCTATTGTTAACTGTAACGCCGGCGTGTCCGCGGTCGTGGAGGGATTATTTTTAATAGCATCACATTTGTCTTATATTAAATAACTAGCATTGCCCGCGGCTCCGCCCGCGTTCAGATGACCAAAAACCAAACTGTTTTACATATTAGTATACTCTTACAATGCAGTTTTTGTAATTTTTCTCAGAAATGAGATGTTTTCCCGAAAATGTATCCTATATGTTGACCCGGACAACCAGCTATCATCATACCAAATTTCATCAAAATCCCTCTAGTGGTTTTCTCGTGATGCGGTAACAGAAAGACTTTAATTTGGACTCTGTATCGATAATAATGTCTATTTCAATTAGATTTTCCAAAAAATATTTAATTTACAGTTTCGACTTAGTTACAATTTTATTATATGTGTAGATTTTTATCAGAGAAGAGAAATGTAAAAGCACGTGTCAAATATTTACTTAGGTTCATTAGGGAGTATGATTTGTTACATCTATTAGAGGCTCTCAAAACCAATAAAACTATATTTACTATGATCGTAGACAATTGTAATTTCACCAGTATTATGAAACCTACAATACGAGTTACACAAAGCATGACCTTCTTGGCCCCCTACAATCGTTCGTATAACGGATTGGTATATCCTAGGATAATAGAGTTAGGGTGGCTTTCCAATTGTTAGAAGGACATGGTGCTATATAGAATATTTTTTAATAGTATTAATAAATGTAATATTTTTACATTGTAATAAAGTATTTTTCTAAAACTTTAATTATATATTAAAATAATGAAACTATAAATTAGGTGTAAATTCATACTAATATTATAAATGTGAAAGTGTGTTTGGCTGTTTGTTTGTCCTTCTTTCACGTCGAAGCGTAGTGACGAATTGGCATTATTTTTTGTGTGGAGATAGTTGGAGGCTGGAGAGTAGTAAGTAACATAGGCTACTTTTTACGGCGGGAGATTATTTAATTCCCACGTGAAAATACCTTATAATACAATCAAAAAAAATATTTATGATCTAAATTACTTGAAACTTGGTATTAATGATACTATAGTATATGTATATATCTATATATATACACGTATATTGCTTCATCACTATAGTGCCCAAAACAGTGAGTTTTTTGAAAAAACATGGACATTTCTAGACTTAAGAAATCTGAAATGAGCCACGTTAACAGCCAATAGGTTAGCTTGTGAAACATTGCACGAGATTAGGTTGTGAACTTACATGCACTAGTGTCCAGTGGACAGAGAGGTTTAACAGATTGATAGTTTCCTAGGACTATACAGTTACTCGGTATCGCACTGAAATGTGATATCACTGGTGTTAGATACGATGATATTACATACTGTGCCAGTTTACAGAATATTGCCTTTGCAAGCGATCCGTGGTGAGCCACAGAATGTGAAATCTAGGCGGTTTGTTTTCTATTACAATTTTCTTGTCATAATTACTAAAGTACTTGGGTGACCGTGCTTCCCTCGGGGTTTATGGCCGAAAAACATTAAAAAAAAAAAACTAAAAGTTTGATACGAACCCAGAGACCTGTGGTTGTCAAACTTGCGCCTTAGCCGCTTGACCACGATGCTTATGTCCTGTCGTGCGAATTAGCGACCACATTGCTTTAGAGCGATCGCGACGAATTGCTCGTTTAAATATATTAGATTATAATAAGTCCAATTGAATACTGAACCATTACTTAGTAAAACTAAATATTGCGTCGCATTCTTACGTAATTTATATTGAATTGATACTTGTTGAAAGAAGACTGAGACAAGACCGTAAAAGACCGTAAACTTAAAGAAGGATATCTAATACTAATACTTTAATTATACGAGATATTACGAGATTATAAGCAAAATATATATTCAGTTACAATTATAATAAGTATAGAATATTTGAACTAATACGCACATGTATATTTATATTTTTGGGTTTTCAGACACAATTTTTTAGATAAAATGTAATTATTAATCTAGGTATAGATATCTTAGTCCATTATGGATATGGGTTCAATTAGAATTACATGTTTTATTAATTTAACTTAAAAAATATAATGTTGCTACAGTCTGCATGTAATACGAGAGAAACACGCTCAAGTTTGTTCCAGTGTATTGTTTCTATAGTATTTCATTTGAGCCTCGGAAGGTTTTAGTAAGCTGACACCTGTTTGTTTATATATATGTGTATATAGTATATACGTATTTATATATATGTTTTTTAAGCCAGCCTTTTCTAGGTGTTATCTAATATTAAAAATATAAATTATTTAAATATTTAAAAAAGACATAAATTAAGGGTTGACCTTTTAATGTCCCATTAGTACGTAGGGAATCGAAGTTCTACTAATGCTGGCTAAATGTGGGTTGGCGAGCTTCACAAGTATTGAAAACTAGTTACGTTCTCACAGATATACACTTACAGGTTACCTCAATATGGTTCCCAAATGAAGAACTAAAGAGGCAACCTACCACACCGCCTACCACTGTCACTACGTTATAAAGTTTTTCTTCAAACTTCAAACAGTGAATGAACAGAAAAATTTATTCTTTCTCAAGATTTCTTTATATCCTATATTATATATATATATATATATATATATATATATATATATAGGATATATTTTATTTATATATAATATATCCAAAAATCCCCTCTTGGGCTCACCTACTATAAGGCTAATATTAGACCCAAAATCGACTGAAGGACAAATCTAGATCGTTACATTTTTAATCAGTCAATCATTCGGTCAGATTTTTTAATCAGTTCTATCTTTCACAAAAAAATTTTGGGAACTAAATAAATTAATTATTAAATTCTATTTATTCCATTAAATCAGTACATAATCCTAAAACGTAGTGGTAAAACTGTTTGCTAAATTTTCCCGAGCTTAGTGAATGTTATAAAACGGTCTTTACTTTAGTGGTAGTTAGCTGATCGAAGCACCTATAGGCCATAAACATTTACAGATCGAAAAGTTTAATTATAGGTATTTTGAAAGAAGCCCTATCATTCGCATTTTAAATAACTAATGTTGTTATTTAATACGTACATAAATGGTATTTGATAATTAAGATTATTTCCTTAAAGTGTTTATATTAATTGATACAAGATGCTGTGAAATGAGAGATGCTGGGTTCAAATTCTTGAGTTTAGTTTATATATTCCTTCATGTTCCTAATAAAACAATAACTTATCTTATATCTTTAAACGAGCAATTCTTGTATATATATATATATATATATATATATATATATATATATATATATATATATATATCTACTCGGAAACGGCTCCATCGATTTTCCGATTTTCATGAAATAGTTTTAGTATACAGGGGGTTTCGGGGCGATAAATCGATCTAGATTAGTCTTATGTCTGAGAAAACGCGTGTTTTCGAGTTTCCATGCAGTTTTCTTTTCCATCATTCCACGCAAAATATGGTCAGTAATTCGAATCTTGGTCGCATACAAGGTTTTTACTTTTGTTTTTTTTAAATTATTTATTCAAGTTTTTAGTTTAAAAAAAAAAGAAAATTGTACTTTAGTCCAAAAACTGCGAGCGAAGCTCGGTAGCCCAAGTACTATTAATAATGGGCTACGAACATTTTATAAATATGTACTTTTCTTTAAAGGCCCGTCAATCTGTCAAACAGACGGTTTCTTTATTTATACCTTATTTTTTCGATTTTTACACCATGTAATACAAAATGCTCAGAAGAATATAGAATATAGGTAACTATTACCTATAGATTTTACAATACAAGAACTACACGACTCGTAGGCCATAACTCATTAAAACGTTTAACTACTCGTTATTTCTATATTGCTTTGAGAATAGTGTGAATTCACAATAATAATATGGATAATTCAATTCAACGATGATTGCATACCATAATAATATGCCATTCTAAATATTATTTATTTATCTTACACCGTATTGATATTTAACTTTAGAATAATATTAATTTATTTTATACTAGCGACTTACCCTCGCTTCGTGCGTGAGTCCTTAGCTGCTAGACATATAGTTTATGTGTTGTTCCTAGTCGTAGTCTATCTATATGCAAAATTTAATCAAAATCTGTCCAGCCGTTTCAGTGTAAAGAACTAACACACGTACATACAAACTTTCGCAGCGATAACAGTAGTGAGATAACATGCTATTTTATATACCAGAACATTAAATAGATAAATATGTTTTATATAAGTGTAATTAGCATTATATGAAAATATTGTATCATCTTTTTTTTACAGAGACACCCTCTACCGTCTTTCACTTCGTGGTCTACGTCAGTTAGAGCGTGCGGAATGGCCGGCACCAGCCAACACAACCAAATTATGCCAATACAAAGGTCAAACAGAAGATAATTGCCATAATTACATTAAAGTGTTACTGGCATATGGACACAAGCTTTTCGCATGTGGAACCAATGCCTTCAGTCCTCTTTGTAGCTGGAGAGAGGTAAAGTGTTAATTGAATATTCATTGATTTTTTAAATCCATACCATACATTTTCTATTACTAACTTTTGATCGCGGCTTTACTCGTGTGTTATGATGAAAAAATGTAGATTTTTTCCGTCAGGTAATATTGATAAGCAGGTACAAACTGAAAGATAGATTAAATTCCCTATTGTTTTTACTTTTTATGGTTATTTTAGGCTTTGATTCTATCCAAGTAACAATATCATTAGAAATAAGGTAGCTCTAAGAAAGTATTATGACGTCGCTATTTAAAACTGTTTTTATTATGAAAGTCATGCATATTTTTTGCATATTTAAAGATACTTTGTTATATTGCAAACTATAAAGTACCTTTTAAAATAAGGTTATATAAATTCAAAGTTTATTTAGACAGTAAAATGCTTAAACATATCTTACATGATTATCTATATTATATAGGATGTATGTAGATATGAAATCTTTCGTTAGGTTTATAGTTACACTTGCCAGTTTCTTTGATCGTTGGCTATTTGCGTTTAATGCATCGTCAACATAATCTTGCTTATTATTCGCTTCGAGCTCAGGTGACTGCAGTGTGTGGTGCATCTTACTAAGTAAATATTAGCTATATGCTAATACATGTTCTCACGCTGCTGTGCCGATATAAAGTATACTTACGAATGTATGATTGTTTGTCATATGATGTTTTTTGATTTTAGTACTAACAAATATGCCTAATTAGTAGGGATTTGATATTTAGTGTGCCCTATCTATATTCCTTAAATCATTGCGTACCGTATTCAGCCCTTTTTAACATCCCACTGCTGGGCACGGGCCTCCCTTCAGTACGAGGTGAATCAGGCCATAGTCCACTACGCTGGCCAAGTGCGAGTTGGCGGACTTCACGTCTTTCGAAAACTTATTAGGTTCTCTCAGATATGCAGGTTTCCTCACGATGTTTTTCTTCACCGTAAGGCAAGTGATAATCATGTTAGAAATAATTCACACATGAAAATATCAGAGGTGCGAAACCCGGGATTTGAACCCGCTTCACTCGGTTTCCCAAGCGAAGGCGTTACCACTGGACTACCACTGCCTTTTCAAACGGCTTTTTTTTCTTTTCATTGCCAACGACACTTACTGTTTGTGTAGTCTTGCTATTTTTTATCTTCATTACACTTGTATAAAATTAGTAAGATGATATCTTATCTCAGTAAAACGTAAGATAACATTAAATTTTTAAAGTTCTAAAACAAGGTCGCTTGTAATTAGCCGTGAACCACTTTGTTTTGTCATGTCTTAATAATGCGTGACAAATATTTAGAATTTCCCACTTAATACTTAATTGTAAAACGTGTTTCAGTTGTCATGAACTCATTAACCCTCCTGTTTAGTCATAATTCATTAATACAAATCTCGTTTCGTGACTGTTATCACGATTTATGTATGAAAATTTGAATACGAAAAGATTTTGTGTAAAATATTACGAAAAAAAAGAAAAAAATATAATTACTCGAAATATTTTTTTAATTACTACATTTTTTATTTATTATTCGTTTTAGCGCGTTAAATTTAATGTGAAAATAAATTGTTTTAAATGTTTTAAAATATTCATTAAGAGTATACGAGCTTTAGCCTTGATACATATTAATAAATATAAATATGTTGGGACATTAACACACAGCACCATCTAGTTCCATGGTAAGCTACGAGGCTTGTGTTATGGATACCAGACAGTTGATACACTAGACATATATGTATAACTTTTAAATACATACATTTTATAAATATATACAAATTGTTTTTTTTTGTTACCAGATTGAATCATTAAACATGGTATCAGACTGGGTGTCTGGGGTCGCACACTGTCCACATAACCCAAATTCCAATATAACTGCAATATTTGCAAGCAGCGGAGAATATTATGCAGGGACACCGACGGACTTTACTAGCTCTGACACAGCTATATGCAGGTTAGTAAATCGGTGATACTTTAAATTAAGTAACTATAATATATACAATTCTAAGTAATTCTAGGTAAGTTACAACTTAAGTTTTTAAACTTAAAATATTATAGCTTACAACCGATGTGTGTTCACCGTGTAGTGGATGGGGCATTCATTATCGTCTAACAATCCAGCCGAGCGCAAAGCTAAGAGATACACTAGAAGGTGGTTCATTTTGGTAGGCGCTGTACTATGTGGGTTGCTCCTGGTACTTCTTTGACAGCAGAGTGGACTGTGGGAATATGGGAATAAACCCTTGGTTGTGCGTTTTGTTTCGCCAGACCTGTCGTCGGGGCTTCGTGGTTGAATGATCCTGCGAGTCCCCATTAAGACGGGGAGGTCCTGTTGGGTTTTAGTAGGTAGTACTGGCTTTTCTAGCCGGCGAGCCCCAAATAACATGTATGTCTAAAAAATACTAGCTTAGGGTTTAAAAATCAAATTATTGTTTCTTTTTGAAATTTGGAACTCTTAGTTAATCACCAGATTACACTTGGCCTGTTTTCTTAAGTAAGATAATATCATTATTTAAATGATTTCTATTTGTAGGAGTCAAGGAGCTTCTAATAGAGAGTCAAGCATGTTGCGGACGACACAGTACGACTTTAACTGGCTAAATGAACCACAGTTTGTGGGAAATTTTGAAGATGACTTCTTTGTTTACTTTGTGTTTAGAGAGATCGCTGTGGAGTATATGAACTGTGGAAAGGTAGGAAATATTTAATCTATACAGATAAATGAATTTAAAATGTCTGTTTGTAATGTCAAAATAACAGCGTTTAACTAAATGCATATGAAATTATATACGGTACTTATAAGAAAAACACAATTTTTAAAATTTTTGTCTGTCTGTCTGTTTGTTTCGGATAATCTCTGAAACGGCTGGACTGATTTTGACGGGACTTTCTCTGGAAGATAGCTGATGTTATAGGGAGTAACATAGGCTACTTTTATTTTAGGAAAAGAATTAGGGTTTCGTTAACAAAAATTAAAACATACCTAGGGACGAACCCGAGTTAAGCGAGGCTGAGTCGCTAGTTAAATGATATTACGATTATCCTCGATATATCTAACTGGATGCTCCCATTTCTAGTTTATTCACGATTATATATATTTGTTATTTATATCTAAGAAAATCCTTTCAAGCATATATTTTCGAGAATTCCCAAAGTCAGTTATTAAGTCATTAATAATTTATTTATGCATATACTTTTCTTTTAGATAATTTTCTCACGTATTGCACGTGTATGCAAGAACGATTCAGGTGGACACCTGGTGATGAAGGACAATTGGAGTACTTTTCTCAAAGCCAGACTCAAATGCGCAATACCTGGAGATGTTCCTTTCTACTACGACGAAGTACAAAGTGTCGAATATTTGTCGCAGGAGAAAATTCTTGTTGCAGTTTTTACTACACCTACGTAAGTAATTCGATATGTTAAAATAATAAACTATTTTAGACAATTTAATGCAATTATTATATCAGAAGTAGCAGATTCGATTCTCACATAGGGCCTATTGTAGGTAGGTCTGTCTGTTTAAATTATGCTTGTAATCACAACATGAACTTAATTTTTTTTCAACAAAGGTTAAATGGCATAAAAATAAAAAAAATAAGAAGTTGTGATAAATTATAGATGACGATTTTGAAATGATTGCGTAGTTATTTAAATAAGGATATTTTGGTCACGTTGGCAGTACTCAGAGAAACCTTATACTGCTGTTACATTTAGTTTACCAACATCCAATTATTACTGTAGCGCGTGCCTACAGTAATACACTTTTACGTCTTCGCTTTAATTTGAAATTTATACGTTTTTATTAATATTACAAATTATTGTAAATTGATATAATAATTAAGGAATATTGATTGAAATAATATTAGTATTAGAATGAATGTTAATGAATGAATAATTAATCATTTGTCCACAGAAATAGCATAGCAGGCAGTGCAGTGTGCATCTATAATATGTCAGACATCCACTTAGCGTTCGAAGGGTCGTACAAAGTACAAGACTCGCCGATGTCTACGTGGGAACAGAGAACACCATCACGGGAAGCAAGGGAACATTTCAGATGCAACACTGACCCTAGGTCAGTATATTACACTTTAATATTTACTAACGACTCGTCCTTGCTTTGCTCAGGTTCGTGGTTAGGAACGTTTTGACGCTTAGTATGGAATAGTTTTTTTTTACTTGGTATAAGTGTTGTAACAAACCCGACTTTGTTTTATATACATATATACTAGCGACTCACCCTCGCTCCGCTCGGGTTCGTCCCTGTGGTGGGGTCTGGGTAGACCACCCTTATCACTTAGGGGTATGAAAAATAGTTTAAGTCCTATTCTCAGGCTTACTGAAAACACACACAAAACTAAATAAGAATCGGTCAAGTCGTTTCGGAGGAGTTTTGTTACAAACACTGTGACATGAGAATTTTATATTAGACACTAGCATTGCCCGCGGCTTCGCCCGCGTTCAGATGACCAAAAACCAAATTCTTAGGTTTTACATATAAGTATATTCTTACAATGCAGTTTTGGTATTTTTTCTCAGAAATGAGATATTTTCCCGCGATAAAAATTATCCTATATGTTGACCCGGATAACCAGCTATCACCATATCAAATTTCATCAAAATCCCTCCAGTGGTTTTTCGTGATGCGGTAACAGACAGAGAGACAAAAAATTTTAAGACTATAGATTCGCCCTCTGTATCATCGATAATAATGTCTATTTCAATAAAATTTTCCAAAAAATATTTAATGTACAGATTCGACTTAGATATTTTTTATACCTTAACTCTCATTAAGAGTATGATATTTATCTACTATAGTATGATGTTTTATATAATACTAGTGACGAAACTCTGAGTAACTTTAGGAGCAGATTAATAATAACATATCCACTCTCTGGCCTTCTACTTTCTCTATAACAAAACATGTTGACCAAAAAGTCACGTGACATGCTATTTTAATTGTTAATGCTTGGAAGAATCTTCTTTACAAACATACTTTTTGACTGACTTCAAAAATATACACAATTTGGTTGTTTTTTTGTACGCATGTTACGCAATATCTTCGCAAATCGTTATTTCTTAATTTTTGTTTTTAATTCACCTTGTAAAATGTGCCGAAAGAAGTATAACTTAAAAAAAAAACCGCTTAAAGGTTAAATTATTACTTTTAAGTGATTTTAAAGTTTCAACCATTTTTAGTTAAAAAATAACTATTTTCTTTATATTAATTTGTATCTTAACTTGGATTTGAATTCACATGTACATATCTTTTGTGTGGTAAACAGAGAATGTAGTAACTTACTACCGGTGTTTACTAATTGACAAGTGTTATCTTTTAAGGGTTTATTGTCGGACAGTGCATTTGATATCCTGACTCATAGCCTATTGACTACTATCGATCTTTGTTAGTTATCTATACGTACATAAAATAATATAGCAACAGGGTCAAGTTTGCATATTAAATTTTTAAATTAGAATTTTTTAACTTCCATATAAATTATTAGCAACTTACCCTCGCTTTGCTCGGGTTCGTCTCTAGCTTGCTTCCCAATACAAACTTTCATCCCCGTTTTCACTCCCTTAAGAAATGATTTCCGGAATAAAAAATATCCTATGTCCTTCCCAGGGTCCTACCAGTTTAGTAGATCCAGAGATTACCCCCTACAACCTCACAAACTCACAAACTTTACCCCTTTATAATATTAGTAATAGATTAGTATCGATATGTAGTTGAAGTTCTGTAGAATATGAAATCTCATAACAGCTAAGGTTAATAATGTCTTTCTGACCGATTTCGGTCACGGCGGCAAATTTCATTGAGACTAGCCAAATACAGGAGATATTTTAGTGCACAAGCACACGAGCAGACACAATTGCACTACATTCATTTTTACTCTGAATAAAGTCCGTGGAACGGTACTTCGACACGACCGGCATAGGATCAACGCGATACGTGTTCTGCGACCCACGGGGGTGAAACATCGCCAAAAAAAGGCACAGGTTACAACCTTCTGAGGCCTAATTGAAAAGCCTTTTTTATTCATAATCAGATATCTTTTGTAAATAATGGTATATAAGAATGTCACATTCAAAAAGATATTTATTTTACACAAAGATTGTTAATGTTTTAAAAGTAAATTTCAATAATTTATTTTATAATTTGAGAGTAATTAAAAAGTTCATTTCAAAGAATTGTAAAATGTTAATGGGGTATTTTGTTAAGTTAGTTTATGTCCTGCCGAAATTGTTAAACTTTATAAGGAAAGGCAGTTTTAGTTAGCTCGACAGCTCAGTAGATGGTCATACTGAGTCGGAGATAGGGGATTCGATTAATGTAGGTTAATTTGCATTTGTCCATTCTAAGGAATCATTTATTGGGATTTAACAGGGGTTTCTTTTATTTTTTTTCTCTTTTCAACTTAACATGGATAGTAGCGGACAAAAATGTAAATAAAGTTTATTTTTAAATCACTAAAGAGTCCCCATAAGAACTAAAAGAACGGCTATATTCTTGCCGTTCTTTTATTGGTAATAATTTTATAACACGAAATATATTAAATTACTAGAGACTCTAGGCTGCATACAAATTTGCACCCCCTTAACGGATGATTTCCGGGATAAAAACTATCCTATCTCCTTCCCAGGTCTCTAACTATCTTCTTACCAAACTTCATCTAAATAAGTTCTGTAGTTTCGGAGCCTATTCGATACAAACATACAAAAAAAAACCTTTTTATAATATTTATTATTATTATATTAAATTATAAAAAAGGTTAATAGTACATTCACAAAGCTTTATAGTACACTAGCATTACAGTACAGTACATATTAGTATATTAGTTGACCCGGATAACCAGCTATTACCATACCAAATTTCTTCAAAATCCCTCCAGTGATTTTTCTGTGATGCGGTCACAGACAGACAGATAAAAATTCTATAGGTTCGGCCTCTGTTAGCGATAATAATGTGTATATCAATAAAATTCTCCAAAAATATTAAAAGCACAGATACTGCTTCATTAAATTTTAATGTATCTATAGATGTAACTAATTTATAAAGCCAAAAAGATTGTTTTTTTGATAATTTAGTAGTAATAGTAATAAAATCATAGAAAGGTAGAATTTGTACATTCAATTTTTTGGAATTAAAACTACGTATTTTAAAGACACATGGCGACATCTATTGACAAATATCTAAATAATACAAAAATAAATATTCATTAAAATAATTTTTTTATGAATAAAATAGTGCTATTGATATACTTTTTCAAGATTAGCTATTTTTAATAGTTTTTTAACAAATTTAGTAAGTTAACTTGCTAAAATCTATATAGTATCATCGTTTTTTTATTCTAACCAGTTTTTGTATTTTTTCTCAGAAATAAGATATTTTTCTGCGGTAAAAAGAATCCTATCTGTTGACCCGGATAATCAGCTATGACCATACCAAATTTCATCAAAATCCGTCCAGTAGTTTTTCTGTGATGCGGTAACTAACAGACAGACATACAGACAGACGAAAATTCTAAAAACTATAGATTCGGCCTCTGTATCGATAATAATGTCTATTTCAATAAGATTTTCTAAAAAATATTTAATGTACAGATTTGACTTAGTTAGAATTTTATTATATGTATAGATTGTATAAATGTATGTATGTGACAGTACGGTAATAGAAGGAATAATTTGAATTTTATATAAAAAAAGTTATAAAATTTCTTTTCAGACAACGCCAGTCTATGGAGTATCATAAGTATCACTTAATGTACGAATCTATCCAGCCTGTATCTGGGGAGCCAGTATTTAAAGCGACCTTAGAGCGCTTCACCCACGTGACTGTCGATGTTGCCAACACTAAACACGTTGAAAAACAATTAGTAGTGTTTGTGGCAACACAGAACAATGATATTTTAAAGTTGGCTATACTGCCCAAGTATGAAGGCGCGTGTGTTGCAGAGATTTGGAAGTTAAAAGACGAGAAAGGCGGATTTGATATATTGTCGATGCAGTTCGTTAAGGATACTGTAAGTACATTTTCATAATTAACGTTTTATTGATAATAATATAATTTGGTTGTAATTCTGAAAAAAAAATATATTTGAAAATTGAGTATTTTCTTTCGTTCATAATAACAACATTAGTAAGTGTTTAAAACTATGGTCAATTACTCATACACAATATATTACATAAAATTGCTAAATTTGAACTTTTTACGTGTAAGTAATATGTTTTTATGCAAACGCTCTATAGGCCTGATATCCTTTTAAGGGTTAATTAATAAAAAAACTCCACCGTATAAATTTCTGCTTTATACGGTCGTACAATTTATTTTAGTGGTAGGTACTAGGTACTCAATTCAAGTATAAAAAGGAATATAAATTCTTTTTTTCTTTTCGTATGTCATTATACTTTTTACTACTCGTAGGTTTTAATGAATTGTAAGAAAAAATTTTTAGGTCGTTAAGTTAAAAAGTAAGAATAATATGAGTATGAATTATTTACAGATGTCCCTCTACATAGGTAGTGATACAGGAGTTTTACGTATATCCAGTGAACGTTGTTCCCGATACAAAACCAAATCTAGCTGCGTGAATGCCGTGGACCCGCACTGTGGATGGGATGATGCTAGAGAGAAATGTCTTAAAGCATCTACTCATATACATGAGACGTACTTCACTCAAGTCACTGGGAGCTGTCCGTCTGTTAGTACGCCTGGTAAGTTATATTTTAGTATATTTATATTGGTTCTCCATTTGTATCTAACCAGCTTGTTTATTGTTTTCTTTATATAGTTTGTTTAAAATTTTTGTTGTGATTTTCTTAAGATTGATTTCTGCGGATGATTTTGAAATGGTTAGTGGATATTTTGTGTTAAAATTTCCAAGAATTAATTAAATTTCTTTTAGTTTTCTTTATAGTCTAAGATCTGAACTAAGGTTGTCCTTAACTTTTCGTTTACCGGATAATTGAAATGCATAGCTCAACAATGATATATACTTAAAGTACAGTTTAATTTCATGACTTTTTAATAACATGAATTATTTTGTTATATTTTGTAGTAGGTATTTCTGTATCTTTTGTGATCTATCAAATAAGGTCCACCACATTTAGTACCACTACGCTTTCCCTTAGCCAAAATATAAAAATTGCCCTGTGCGGGATCGAACCTTTTACTTCCTTCATAGGAGTCTGCGCGGATTATTAAAATATAAATACTGTACAAGTTTAATATTGTTTCAGTGGACGGTGGTTGGTCATCGTGGTCGGAATGGGAGCAGTGTATGCAAGATGGTACACAACAAAACTTGTATGGAGACGGAAAGCCTGACATGTGCTTGTGTAGAACAAGACAGTGTGACAACCCTAAACCTGCTAACGGTGGACAGGGATGTACAGGTGAGTTTTCTGTTTATATCTACACTATTATAAAGAGCAAATATTTGTATTTTTGTATGTTTGTAACGAATAAATTCAAAAACTACTGGACTGATTTAGATAAAATTTGGTAAGCAGATACTTTGAGACACTGGAAAGGACATAGGATGAAAATGGGGATAAAAGTTTGGATGGGGAATTAATCTAGGGACGAACCCGAGCGAAGCTAGGGTAAGTCCCTAGTATTTAATATAACTATTGTTTCATTTTACGTTTTGGTGTTTATTAACACTATTTATATGGTTGTCTTTGGACCGTTCTTGTATGATAGTATCTCCTTAATAAAGGTTCCATTTTTGTTTGGAAGCAATTTATAGGATCACATTAGTGTCTCTCTGATTAGTGACTCATTGTTAATGTATAGCATAAATAAAAAAACTATTTTAAGGGTTAATATACTTTCAAAAGAAATAAAAGATATTACTAAGAAGAGGTACGAAACTTAGGCATATTTTACCTCTGTATATATTACTGTAGTCCATGCCTGGCAGCGGGAAGGTAAAAAAGCGATTCTTACTACTAGTAACGCCTTACGCTTATTTCGCTAGGTTCAACCCTATCTGTGTAGTTTTTCTAAATTCAGCCGTTTCAGGGTAAAGGAATATAAACAATCACACATATTTTCAGATTTATAATAGTATACCAATTTTCCCTAGGTGCAAGTATATCAGTAGCAAACTGCACCGTCCACGGCGGCTGGTCGGCGTGGTCGGCCTGGTCCGAGTGCTCCGCGTCCTGCGGCATCGCGGTCAAGTTCCGCAGGCGCTCCTGCACATCGCCGGAGCCCAAGTACGGGGGCAGAGTGTGTGTTGGACTGGAAGTGCAAGATTTGTTCTGTTCTAACTTACCACCATGTCCTGGTGAGTGGTTTGAGTTGTTTATTGTGTGCGAAAATTGGTTTTGAGTTATATTAAGTTAAAGAAATACTTAAGAAACGATAGTTAAAATAAAACTAGGCAGTTCTACTCTCTATCTATTTATTTTATCCAAACAATAAAAAAATATATAATGTGCTTGGATACACAGACAATTATAAATTAATAAAAATAAAATATGCTGGAAAAGGAAAAAATCCAACGTCATACCTTGTTTTTCTTTGGGAAATATAAATAAATAACACTAAAAACTGACCAATTACTGAATTAACAATTAAAAAAAATAATAATTACCTATATTTTCTAGACCCAGCATTAGCACCAGTAGACGGGTCCTGGTCTCCATGGGGTCCATGGTCAGCATGCTCTGGTAGTGGTTGCGGGTCAGGAGCTGGAACTAGAGAGAGGAAGAGGGTGTGTGGCAGCCCTGCGCCCTCGCACGGGGGCGCGGATTGTGAGGGTGAAGAGGTCGAGAAACAAACGTGTGATCTCCGCGCTTGTGAACTGAGGAAGGCCACTGCGTGGACGCCATGGGTGCAAATACCGAGTAAGTGAATTTTTAAAATGATAGATTTTGAGAATGGAATATGTGTGGCAGCCCTTAGTCCTCATATGGAATGGTAGATTGTGAGGGTCAGGAGGTTGAGAGGCAGGGGTGTGATTTATGTGCTTGTAAAGTAAGGAAGATCCTTGCATTGTCGCCCTGGGGACAAGTACAGACTCACAGAGTAAGTGGATTTTTTAAATGGAATTCTGAGAATAGAAAAGGATGTGTGGCAGTCCTGACTGCACTCATATGGAATGGTAGATGGTGACTTAGAAAGTTCTTGCACTGTAAATTAATAGTGAAATGTCAAATTTAATTCCATATGACATGCAATTAATTGTATTGTTTCAGGTAATGCATCGGATGGAAGTTACACTGAGAAGAGATTTAAATTTTTATGTAAAGCACCAACTCCAGAGCAAATAAGGGTTAGTTGGAAAACACTATTACAGAAATATATTTTTAATAGCTGTAGTATAAACAAAATATGTCTAATTCTAGTCTACTATACGCCATAAGGCTCCATCGTCATTAAATTATTTTCCGATTTTATTCCGGTTTTAATTTGAGTTTTTTTCGACGTTTCGAATTCTTTACGGCATACATGCTTACGAGAGAGTTTTCTTGCTATAAAATCCGAAAAGCAAGTTTCTATTAAAATGTGAAAAAATGAGTGAATCTAAGAAAGAAAATAAAATTATAGGCATAAGAGTAAGTGACATAGTAAAAACTTAATTCTAGCCTTTTATGGTTGATAAGATATAATGTTTTAACCACCAGCTATCCCTATCCCGGGAAGAAGAACGCTACTGCAGCCCGCGCGGCGCGTGCACGAGCGCGCCGCCGGACGAGGCGTGGGGCGCGTGGGGCGCGTGGGGCGCGTGCTCGGCGCCGTGCGGCGGCGGCCAGCAGGCGCGCGCGCGCCGCTGCCGCGCGCCGCCCTGCGCCGGGCCCGCCGACATGCTGCGCGCTTGCAACACGCATGCGTGTGTTGGTGAGTCTCGTCATACCATCGACCAAAAAAGTACTAGTCTGATTTTTTATTCCACGGAAATATGACAGCTATCATACTTTGACAATTCAGATATCATAAACCTTTTCTGTCTTGTATTTTTTTAATATAAAATGACAAAAAATATGAAACACAATTAGATCAAGTAAACTATATGTATGACATTGTAAATAGTCTTAGTTTTGTGCAATCAATGCACGTTAACTATAATGTAAATTTTTAATGGTTAAATGAATAAAACAGAGTAAAACAAAATATTTTACAAACAAAGGGGATTTACTAAAAAAGGCTTGCAACCTATGGATTATTGGACAGGGATTCCTGTAATAGAAAAATAATTTTCTTAATAATTATTGTAACTTCAATAATATGATAATAAAAAAAATTATTACCATTTTAGAGTTATCAATATTTTTTAAGTCTTAGTTTTTCTAATTGAAACCTTAACTTCAAGAAAGGTTTATTTTTTTATTTTGCTAAAATGCTTTCCGTTTTTAGTGACTATGTTTCAAAGTTGACAACACTTCTGAAATGTCAGAATTCCGTCGAATTAAAAATCAGACTATAGACCTATAGTCTGTTTTTAATCTCAGATAATAAATTGACTCATGTAAATGTCAAATTTACAAATAATCTTTTGCTCAGTGTTGTACCTATGATACCGGTTTGTTGAATCGTAACTTATTATCTTTATTAGACGATTCGCTTCAAAGTTTTGTATTCTGAAGTGTATCGTTAATTCTAAATCATTAAATATCATATTTATTAATTCTAATTATTATTTATGACCTCTATCAGGTGAATGGTCATGCTGGAGTGAATGGAGTGAATGTAGCGGCGGGTGCAACAGCGTCGCGACCGGACATCGAACCCGCACTCGCATGTGCCTGTCGCCCGAGGGCTGCGCGGACGCGGGCGCTGCTTTAGAGCGACGCATTTGTGTTAATAATTGTGCAGGTTAGTCATATTGTTTTTACTGGTAATGTTTTTGAAGAATTTATTATGATAAAAGTATTTAGTTTTTTTGATATTATTATTTTCATTAATATTATGTGGATTTAATTTATATTTCGCATATAATTTTGATTCTAAGCTATCATTGGGACTTGGGAAAACAAGTTCAGCGGGTCCGAATCCCGGGTCTCGTTACTTTGATATTTTCATGTGCGATTAATTTTTAATATGATTACTTTTTGTCTTACGGCGAAAGAAAATATCGTTCGGAAACTGGCATGTTTGAGAGAACCTTACATTTTTTTCGAAAGATATTTAAAACCCACGAGTCCGTGATTCAGGAGCGTGGTCTATTATGGCCTAATCTCCTCTTTATTGAAAGGAGGCTTTTACTCAGCAGTGGGGTTTGAAAGGGCTGAGTACATCCACATACAATTTTATCCTCTATATCATTAGAATCTTTACATTGACCAAATAATTATTAGACTATGACATCCAGTGAAACTTACAACAATTTTATTTCCCTTAAAAGCTATTAGTCTATGAAATAAGCAAATAAAGTAAGTTATATGTACAAAACAATGAATAATATAAACGTAACAGAATCCGAGAGCGGCTGGGGAGCGTGGGGCGAGTGGGGCGCGTGCGAGGGCGGCGAGCGCGTGCGGCGGCGCGCGTGCGCGGCCGGCGCCTGCGTCGGCGCGCAGCTGCAGGTGGCGCGCTGCTCCGACACCGCGGACGTTGATAATGGTAGCTTATGTTGAATAGTTTGATTTTTTCTTTATTTATAGTGTTTATGGTGATTTGGGTTCCGTGGCTAAATAGCTATAGCGAAATTATTGCTTATTCGTTATGTTTTTCTGGCCGTCTGTCGGTAAGTCATATATTTATTTATTAAATATGTCTATATTATAACTACTTTACATAACAGTAGTAGGTTTTAGTATAGTACTAGAACCTATATCATGAAACCGCTCTACAATTCTGTAATCAAGTAGAAGTAGCACTCCATGCTATATGTACATATTTTATATTGAAGTCCACATAAGTATGTATGGTAACTTTAGAGATACCTTACATTCTTTTGTGGAATTTTAAAATTCACAGATTCTAAGTGACTTTTTTGTCACAACCTAGAACGACAACCCTCTCCCAAAATACTTTTAGCACAATAATTTTGAAGAAATATAAATTAATATTAATATTTGTTTACAGAGTTATATGCGATGCCGGCATATAGTCAGAATGTGGAAATGGCGTCGTTTGTGACAATGTCCAACGAGTCACTCGGCATTGGCGGCATTATAGGTTGTGTGGTAGCTGCTTTTGTTATGGGTAAGATTTTTGTTATTTCTTACTAACGTTTCGCCTTAGTTTTTATTTGTGCAAACGATCAATTTACCGAAAGAGTTTTTAATACAGAATTATTGACCTTTAAATGTCAATTCTATAGATGTATTATACACTTCTTTACTCACAGACTGTCTGATCAATTCACTTCTCACTAGGGTATATAAACACTGGTCTAAAATAATGCTTTATTTGCGAAGGTGTTTTTACTGACTTGGTGTTAATCCTTATCTTACCTTAAATAAATATGTTAGGCAGCTTAAACACTAGAAATCAAAACTGACCTTTACACCATTGAAATTAGATGAATACCTTAAAAGATATCACAGAATAAAATTATTGTTGGTTACAACAGTAATTGTATGCATTAGTTTTTGCAACTAGGTGGTATAGGTATTCGTTTTTTTGAGTGCTTGTTGTCTGTGGTGTCTAATTAGGTACTCAGGTATTCAAAAATTGTGAAATTTTGTTTCATTGTACTTTATGAAACATTGCTTAATATTGGTTTCGGTGTACGTAGTCAATCATTTTAAATGTATTTTCTTTAGATATTTATTTTAAAATTTATTGTTGTAAATAGAGTTTTTGTAATTACATAATATACTTTTTTAAGACTGAGCGGATTTTATCAGAGGTATATGTATATATTACGGAATTATTCTAGGGCCGAGCGAAACGAGTGCAACTCGCTAGTGTAGATAATAAGTGAGAAAAAATTTGCCAGGATAGAAGTTCAATGCTTATCCAGTAGATGGCGGTACTAGTAAGTTGCATCGTGCAAGCGTTATGTTCACTTTAAGTGATATGTAGTGAGGTCGCTCCTGTGTCAGCGTCTTGACCGAGGATGGTCAAGAAATCCCACTTCTGATGTAGCAATTTTTGAGATGCGTACTCTTGAATTACGTATATGAAGGAACTAGGGAGTAGCGACTTACGTTTCCGGTACCTTAGGGGGTATATAGACTATAGACATATGTATGCTTGATATTGTTGACTTTTTTAAGACCTATGTACATGTTTCTAGTACATACTTTTGATGTATCTTAGGTTTAGGCATGTGAATTTATAAGGACGAATAGACTGAATTTCATTTTCTCACTATTTTAACCGACTTCCAAAAAGGAGGAGGTTTCGTCGGCATCTTTTTTTTATGTATGTTCACCGATTACTCGAAGACGCCTGAACCGATTCGGATTTTTTTGTTTTTAAAGGGTATACTTCCCAGGTGGTCCCATATAAATTTTATCGAAATCGGTAAAGCGGTTTTTTTAAACCAATCTTTATATATATAATTCTTCTGTGAGTGTGTATGTCACTGAACTTCTCTCAAACGATTGGACCGATTTTGATGAAATTTTTTGTGTGTGTTCAAGGGGATCTGGGAATGGTTTAGATTCACAATTTGAATAATAATTTTCATTAAAAAAATATTAAAAAAAGTTTGAAATTTTCAAATTAAAGACGTGTAGACAGGACAACGTCTGTCGGGTCCGCTAGTAAATATATATTTTTTTAAATAAATAGCTTAATCGAACATGTTATTAAAAAACTTTCGTCTAACAAATTACCTGCTTATTATGTCTACACTAAAAATGGACAAATAAAAACTTAAAAAAAACCGACTTCCAGGCACTAAAATGTAAAAAATAACGGAACGGGGGTTTTCATTTAGAATAGATACCTAATCAGATATTTTCAAAGTCGGTGCCAGACGACAATATTTTAAGATATGAATATCTAATAGGTAAATATGTGTTTTACGTATCGAAATATATTAGATTTGCTTTGCATTGGCTGGCACCGACTTCGACTAGTAGAGTAATACAAATAATGTTACCTGTGTAGATAAAGAATGTGATTAGTAATATGTTTCAGTGTTTTATTTTGGTAATGACGTTATAAATAGTTTTTTCATTAATAAAGTTATAACGGCGTATTATATAGGTACTATAAAGTAATACATAATTTAAGAGTTCCCATATATAAAACTCTTTAGTCACTAGTTTTTCATATAAATATCTCAGTACATTGAATATTAGCATTGAACTATTTTAGTCGGTTATTGAATAGCTGACATTAGTGTCGAGTTTATATAATTAGCATATGGTGAACGATATTGCATAATGTTTGTCTTTAATATTGATATATATGTATATATATATATATATATATATATATATATATGCATTATAATTCATTAAATAAATTTTGCTACGAAGTATTATAAAGTTAAATTAATTTTATATCGTGCGATATTCTAGTAAACCGCCATCTACAGAAATAGCACACATTTACGAGATTGACGTCATGCCACGAGGCATTGTGAACGAATGCCGAGAGATGGCTAGAAATATATAAAATTTTATGTTTATATAATTTAAAACATACTGTTTTATAAAGTTTTATTACAAAAATAACTTTAGCTCTAAATTTTAATTATTATATAAAAAAATAAAAAGCCTCATTAAAGTAAACAACGCTCGTTTTATACAACAGTGCTGAAACGCGCTAACGAAATTTTTAAGATCTTTACTTATATAAGAAATCGTGCAACATATTATAGCGTGTTTGTTGATAAGAGAGATTCTCCCCTTTATAAGGATCAAACGCATGAAAATGGTACAGTGTAACACCTTTGCCACGGTTTTTTACTTTCGCGATTAAAAATAAATATGGTACGTTTTTTTTATATTTTGATCCAAATTTTTTTAATATTTTATATGTTGCTGTCATATAAAAAAATATAAAAAGTTATATTCAACACGCGTATGTAGGTGATTTCTGAATATATTCGTAATCTAAGTAAAATCTGATTAAATCTTTCCGAAATAATTGAAAGTTGAAATATCAAAAACTTACCCTTGAAGCTGTGGAAAAATAAAACGTCTAAGTCAACCATCAATCAAAAAAGTGCTAGATACAGAATCAGCGATAAAAAATGTCCTCACCGAATGAGCGCTCATTTGAACATTTGAGCGCGCTTTTAATTTAATGTCTTTTTTGTTGCGAAAACAACTTTAAACATAGCGTTTAAGGTTCAATTTACATTGTTGTGTATTATTTTAACTAGAATAATTACCTAAACACAATGGGGGACAATTATAAGAAAACTTTTGTATGGGATTGTGTATCTAGTACTTTTTTGATCGATGAAGTCAACACAATTAAAAGATACGGACGTATAAGCGGCATATTTCGACACTCGCCAGGGAAATAAAACTTTTAGGGTACTTCCTGTTGTATAGAATCATGAAAGGCAAGAAGCGATGTTTTATAGCAAGTGAAAAATCCGGAAACCGTAAATTGTAGTTACATCACAAAAACAAAAAGAAATGTTTTTGTTTTTCATTTTTTTAAGTATAATAACTTACAAGACGTCTTTTTATTTTTAAATAAAACTATCTTTTCGGATTTTTTCGCGGATGCTTTACAGCAATCATGGTCACGGGAGAGACCAAGGTGTTAGATGTATCAAAGGTATCTAAAATGTCAATTATTTTATTTAAAATATCAAATATTCGTGTAAATCTAAGAAAGTATTACGTCTTTTTATTTTAAACTTTAACAATAAAAACTTGTATAATTTTGTTTAACAGGTTGCCTAGTTTGCTTAGCGGGCGTCATATTCTGCCACCGTCGAGGCACTCTACCTTGGAATCGAGCGCCAAGAGTACCTTCCAGCCCACACTATATAACCAAACAAAATAGTTATGTAACCGTACCTTTGAAGGAAGTGGTGAGTCAACATTTTTATATAAATATTTGACTATAAGTCACTGTTTCGTCTGTAGAATATGTAGTTAGAGACAAGATGCTCTTCAGCAAACCTTGAAGAAATGTAATATGTCAAACCTAATCGTTATCTCATAGAATCTATATATTAATACGTGAAGAGAAAACTTTGATCACATTTTTAGGCATATTGCATGTACGGAGGAGTATGAGCTTTGGCATAGTTAAAGTTTATATAAAGAAGGACTGCAGAAAGCCAAAATTAATTGACTTTCTTTTACCCGCGGATCCGTTCGCGCATTTTATTTATATATAATTACTTCACTGCTAAAAGATGTAGCATGATGTTAGTTATCTTTAATCAATATTACATATACGAGTACTTACATAATATAAAGATGAAAAGTTTGTTTGTCTGTACGAGCTTTATTTTCTTATGGAAAAAATCTTATAACTTATAAATTTCAAACATAACTTTGAAGAAAGAACCTCAATGTGGATCAAACTTAATGAATTATGGTTGATTTTCAACCACTTGACTTCAAAAATATTTGATTAGGTATGTAGAGTAAATGAAAACTACCAATCAGTTATTTTTTACTTTTTAGTGCTTTTGTTTGAAGTCGGTTTTTATTTTTTTTGTTAAAAAGTTTTTATTTTGAAAATGTCTCAATAATGAGTTACAATATTTTTCTATACAGGTGTTGATAAATACTTTACGTTTCGTGTACAATATTTAGATGGGCTTGATGTAAATTAGTTCAAATTATACATAGTAAATGTTTGTAACATACGAACATTTTAATAGGCTTATTAGCCCGACGGACATTATAATTTATGTTAAACATTATTAATATTATAATCTTACCTAACAAATGTTATTATGTATACGAGTACATATTATATATGTATGTACCCATATATACGTATAGTGTATTATATACATAATACGTGTACTATGTACTGAAACAAATTGTAAGACATAAATAAATTAAGTAGAGGAAAATTTCGAGCAGAATCGTCTTAGATAGGAAGCAATGAAGAGAGATAGAGGGGGATTACTAACAGACACTGTGGATTAAGAGATTTTATTTAAAGCTCAGCAATCTGAAAAGAGCTGAAAAATATTTTTAATACTAAACATACATAACGTAGAAAACAATTTCAGTAAACGATAATAAGAAATAGCGAGGAAAAATAAAACGGGTAAAAATAATGCGAACTTATAGTTTCAAAGAACTGTGAACCCGACACTTAAACTTTAGTTATGAAAGTTGAAATATAATCCCTTCGGTATTCTATCTACATTTAATCTGACAGTTAAAAGCTCTCTTATAATACAGATATAAATAACATAAACAATGAGCTTTTAGTTGAGTTTTTTATTGAGTGTTATCTTTGTTATAGAGTATTATACTTAACACTTTCTTAGATCTATGTAAATATTTGACATTTTTAAATAAAACTATTTTTTCTGTTTGTTTCCGTCGGGAACGTCGGACACAAAAATTAAAAATAAATCCGCGAAAAAATCCGAAAACATTATTTCATTTAAAATATTTATATGTAATGTTATTGTTCTAATCTATACTATATATATATATATATATATATATATATATATATATATAT
Source organism: Brenthis daphne (assembly GCA_947093115.1). NCBI lineage: Eukaryota > Metazoa > Arthropoda > Insecta > Lepidoptera > Nymphalidae > Brenthis > Brenthis daphne. The sequence continues at coordinate 11,689,172 of OX352478.1, read as the reverse complement.
ATATATTATAAAAAGACATTTTGTTTGTTTGTTTAAACGCGCTAATCTCAGGAACTACTAATCCGATTTGAAAAATTCTTTTTGCATTAGATAGCTTGTTTATCTACGGAAATCTACGGGCTATATATTATCATGCTACTCCCCAAGCGAGTGGGACAGAAATATATAGTCTATCTATTCCATACTACCCGTTAAAACGTACCCAGGGACGAACCCGAGCGAAGCGAGGGTGAGCCGTTAGTTATAGTATAATTTAAAATTGCTCTTTAAAGAGTTTTATCTTGTGGAATTATTTTAATCAAATATATTATCTAAAATCTTTGAGGATTTGAACAAATACAACTAGTAGGTATCTATTAACTTTTGTTAGACCAATCTAAAACAAAGTTTTCGAGCGTATCTAATAAACGTTCAAAGTTAGATACTTTAGTGTTAAAGGGCATTAAATGCTTAACGACCGCACAGTGAACACACATCATGGGTTTGATTTAACTATAATGTTACGAAACTACATAGATTAAAAAGAAAAGAAAGTGAAAAAAAAGTACTGGTAATGATGGTGGGTTCGAATCCCGATGAGTATATTTAGGTATATTGATTATTCAAATACTCAACCTGATTAAGGTAAAGAAGTGTTAGTTACCAATCGAGGCGAAAAAATGAGAATAGAGAGTTTAATTATTTCAGACATTTATTTTTTTCAATTCTTCTTTAACGTATCAAGACGAATAAGTGATATTATATAATAAATTAGTTATTAAAACATGTATTTATTTATTCATGTCTTTTGTTATAGCCACGTAAAGCGAAACGTCAACCGTCATTTTCGGGTATCGGCAATTCAAGCGGCATCCTTCTTTCGAAAAGCAATAATATCACGAACCCAAACCATAATAACCCTATGGCGACACCAAAGTTGTATCCAAAAGCCATAGCGAATGAATACGACTCTATGGGCACATTGCGGAGGCATTCTAACCAGCCAAATAATAAAATAAATCTTGATATCGAAGAGGATAAATTCTACTGAAGCTAACGGATCCCAGAACACTTTGGGTAAGATACATATGTTATATGACGTGATTCAATTAGAATTATGTGAAAGATATGAAAAATAGATGTTTTATCTTAATTTTGTATAAAATTAAGCAAACAATCTTTATGGATTATGGCAGATATTTCTCCATTTTGTTTATAGTTCATTTATTTACAAGTAATGCTAATAAATCTGTCTGGACATTAGTTATGTCATAGAGCTAGACCAACAAAAGAAACAACGCTGCCTATAAATAATATATTAATTGGACTGTCTTCCATATTAAACGAGAAATATCTATTCCATACACAAAAATGTTCTTTAATATCTAAGAAAATCATAGATAAAATCTTCTAAAGGATTTAAAATTCGTCTTTTTTACAAAGGTATTTAAAATACCAGCCTTTACTAGACAATCTTACTTTATCAAAATGAGATCTTTGCTATATAGTCTGATAAACTTTGAGCTAGATTGTAGATAGTGATTTATAGTGAATAAGAGTGTATGGACGTTGTAAAATGGAATGGTTTGTTTTATTGAATGGTGTTTAGAAGACGATAATAAATTGTTATCCAAATGTAACTGATTTAAATTTACAGTATACAATAGAAGCAAAATAACTTATTGTTCTAATATTATACTACATATTTATTTTTGTAAGCAAATCCTGGGCTTTACATTTGAGAGGTCAAATAAGGTAGAAAAGAGGCAAATCTCGGAATGAGAGGTCTTAAGCTATAGCTTAAGACCTCTCATTTTATAAAATAATTTACCTTTGTTTTAAAAATCTCATATAATCTCGCCCACGTCTAAAATTATTACATGTTAAAGGTCACAATAGTTTTTTTACACGAACTTGAAACAAGTTATTTTCAAAATGAGATTTGAAGTCATTACTAAAGTTTTAGAGTGTAAAATTCTCTACGAATTTGGCCTTAAACAATATTTCATACGATTGTACGATCTTGGGATAGAACGCAAAGAGTGGGTAGCACTTAGTAGCCATACCTTACATTTCGAGGTTAAAATATTTAATAAGATATTATTATAAAATCATTGAAGAATAGAAATTTTAAAACAATTTATTAAAATAGCCGAATCAACTCTATAATATTATGTAATTATTATATATTTTTTAGTTTTCAACAATTCTTTAATGTTTTTAGAATGATATTTTATATAAGCCCCCTTAATTGATCAGGCTATAAGCAACTTAGTTTGACAAGTAATATATAGGGCATTTTAAAAACTTGCTAATATTTCACATTTATATTGTAAAAATATTGATAAAAAGGTCAAACAGTATGGATTTCGAAATAATATTTATATGAAAAATTGTTTGAGATTGCATTAAAACCGAATCCCGAGGGGTTTCATAGAAATGGATTTGTGTCTTCTCGTAATGTAATACATCATGTGGAGTGAAGGGTATTTAGGATACATGTACTGATGGGAATACGATTTCTATCTATTCATAAGTTTTCAAATTTATTTATAAACAGTACTGAGGAAATCTACGAGTCTAATTCTAATTCTTAAACTGCTTTGATTGCGCTTTTTTGTTCAATAATTAGACAGATTATTTGTTTTTTAATATTTGAATTTATACTAAAATCCTATACACAATACTCTATACATATAAATAGACAATCATGTTAAATCATTTAAAAAAAAATTGTAATAATTAATAGTGGAACATTTTTTAGATTACCTGGAAAATTACAAGTCTGACAAAAAAATCTAGTTCTATGGAAACGTGTTAGAAGTGAAACTTCATTGGTTATACATATTTCAAATCTATAAGATTAATAAATTAATAAACACTTTTAATTTTACTCTCAGACAAAAATATGATTCTAACGAATGTCACACAAAGATGAGAGGATAATATTGTATATCTCTTTCTATCCAGCAGAATTCTTGCATCTATCGCATATACTCTAAGGGACGAACCCGAGCCGCTAGTTATAAATATTTTGCATGTTTGAAAACAATTTAGTAATAAAAATATTAATCTTTGAAAATAGCAACGACAGGACTATTACGTTCATTTTTTATACAATACTAACGGTTACTATGGCAACCATGACGGTTTTTCGTGACGCAACATTGAAATTATACTCATAGATCAAAGAAATTTTACTTCAAAAGTATATTTTTCTATATTTGATTTTAAAAGTTCAAGTTATTTTAAATATAATGGTATGACGTATTGACTTTGACGTATCAATAACGTACCCTTTTAGATTACCCTGAGATCACATCTTTTTTCGTTTGATTTATTTATGTTCTGTACCGTATTCCTTTTATTAGAACCCATGAATAGATTTTTCTGCGATATCCTTTCTAAAAATAAATACGCGCCATTCAAATGAAATAAACAACACACCTAATTATATTTAAACATATCTAAAATGTCAAAAGCCAACTGTGTTTTCTAAAGGTCAGAGGACTGATTTAATTTCTATATATGTTCATTGTATTATGACCTTTTTATAGAGATTAAAACTGATATAATTGTACGATTTGTTTCTTAACTCTCTGACCCAACAGAGTTTATCCTATCCTATCTAAATTTCAATAATTTGTTTATGATCTTTGAGTTCATACAAAAATCATATAGAAAATCAAAATTTTTAGTTTTTCCCGTATTTCCCAATTATCCGGGTGACTTTTTCAATTTTTCCGTAAAAGTCTTATCCGGGCTATTACGATCATTTTAAAAAACCAAATAAGTTGAATCGGTCCAGCTCCGACTAAGTGACGCTTTGATAAGCTTTGTTGATACAAACAGCGTTTCATTTTTATACAATTATTAATATGAAATCTTATGTGAAGTAATTTACAGAGTTTATATGTTAAAGTACATAAATATGTGTATATGGGAAAAATATTATTTACTACTCTTCTTCAATTCAATGTTATATATCTAAAATAGTCTAACTAGACGTTTTGTTCAATAATAATTAATTAAATACCCTCCATTCCTTTGACAGTATTGACTTCAACATGTTACGTCTCACTGTACAATTTAATTAGTAATTAGGCTCACAGGATTACTAGATGTCATGTAAATAACTATTCGCTTACAGATTACATTGTAGAATTGCTACAATATAGAAACAAATGCATTGAAATTCTATCAAGATATAAAACCATTCACCGAATTAAAACAAGCGACATTTTGAGAATATTATATCACTGTATGTAATATATACAATTTTCTAAATTAAATATAAGTAGTATAATATTAAGAATTTAAATTGAATTTATATTTCTATCGTATCGTCTCTTTATCTCAACGGAGAATTTTCATTTGACAGGCTAAGATAATTCATTGAACTCTTAAGAATACCGTTAATTTGAAAAAAAAATATAGTCGATAGAATGAAACCGTTATAGCGATAATGCTTCTTCAGTCTAACAAAGCCATGAGCCTAATTACTTTTGTATCCTTTCTCCCATTTTTAAATGAAAAGATTTCTAATATTTAATCTTTTTAAAAACAAAACCTCTTTTTTATTGGAGAATGTTTTTTTTTAGTCTATATTTGTGATAATGTGATTGTGAGAATGTTGTAAATTGGTCGTTTAAATGTCTTTATTTATTAGGCCAGCTATGACAATGTGTACCAATCCACATAATACCCATTACAATAGACAATTTATGTAGTTGTTTTTATTTACCCTTTATATATTTTGTGGATTGGATAATACATTTTGGCATAACTGAGTTCAATCTATACTAATATTATAAAGAGGTAAAGTTTGTGAGTTTGTGATGTTGTAGGGAGTAATCTCTAGATCTACTGAACCAATTTAGATGAAATTTGGTAAGAAGATAGTTTGAGATCCTGGGAAGGACATAGGATACTTTTTATCACGGAAATCATTCCTTAAGGGGATGAAAATAGGGATGAAAGATTGTACGGGGAATCAAGCTAGTAATTGTATATGTCTCTATTGAATTGTGTAATTTGGTAATTAGCGCCATCTAGTGAGTTCGAAGTAGATATTGAATCCAGTGCCATGGTAACGAATGTAATATATTAAAGTATTTTATATATAGTACTAGATATAATAATTATTAGTTTATATTTCAAATGATTAAATGTGCCATGTAAATAAGTAATAAATTAACATAGTGCTTATATATCACATTATAGCAGTACAAAGCGCGGTGCCTTTGCAACATATTATATGTATACAATAAATATATTATATTAAAATGGAATTATTTTAAAACGTTGAATCAGTTTCGACAAGCCGCCTGACTCATGTTGAGTCGAATTGTTATAATGTAGAATAGAATTTTGTATTTTTATATTGTTAATTGTAATTAAATAATTTGTTTATGAAATGATGTGTTAGATGTTACTCTTAATATTGGCTATAATTTTGAAAATTTAATTTTTTCCTATATTAGAGTTCAGAGTTTATATGAAAATATGAAAACTTTAAAGTATTATTAGTAAATGAAAAATAAAATTAATTTTATGAAATGAAAATAATAAATACTTGAGCATGTAGGAATTTTCCTAGATAAATAAAATTTAATATATTCTATGTTCAGTGAGTCTGAAGAAACTTTGAATGTAACAGTGTCGAAAATGTCACTTCATATTAGAGCTATATAATGATTGTATCAAACTAGAAAGGTTAAAACAAATATTATGTAAAAATTAAAAATGTCCACTTTTTATATGAAAATCTATGTTTTGTTTATCTGTTCCTTATATGAATGTCTTAGAGGCTTTTTCTTGAAAACTCACCGATTAAATGTTATAAGTAAAAGATTATTTCTTGTACTTGTTAAATTATGTTTCCTGTATCCATTTTACACATTAAATATGCAGTTTTAACTTCAATAGTTTAAAAATGATAAGAAAAGGTATTTTATCTCAGTCTCTCGGTCTATATTCATTATAGTATCTAGCGGTCTATATTAATTAGAGTAAAGAATTATTAATGCTTGAAGCATTAATAATATTTTTTTGATGTTAAAATGTTGATTTAGAAGCTGTAAATTGTTATACGCTAACTACTTAACAATAAAGACTGTCTTATACACTTTGGTTTTATTGACCCATTAATGTAGGTACCTAAATATCCATACTAATATTATAAATGTGAAAATGTGTTTGTTTGTTTGTTTGTCCTTCTTTCACGTCGAAACGGAGTGACGGATTGGCGTGATTTTTTGTGGAAATATAGTTGGAGGGCTGGAGAGTGAAATGAGTGAGTGTGAGTGAAACTTTTTAGCGCGGGATATTATCTTATTCCCACGGAAAAACACGTTATAATATAATCCAAAAAAATATTCATAATCAGAATTACTTGAAACTTGGTATTAGTACTCTTCAATAAAATTAAATAAATACGTGTTTTAGCATTTTTCGAAATTCATCGTATAAGGGGGTTAAATAGGGGAAGAAAGTTTGTATGAAACTACCTTTTTAGAGACTTTTTGCTGTTTTAGCGCCAAGGGAAGCTGTGGGTTCTACCAGTTATGTTATATATTGACCGATTTTCATTACATTATACCATAAGGATGATAAAATATGAATTTCAATATAATTCCACTGGTATTATTACTTTTACTGATTTTGTTGAATTCACCACTGAATAGAGTTTCAAGTCGATATGATAATAATTAGAAGTAGGTATGAAAGTGTAATAAAATATGTTAGTACCTAATATACGAATATATTCGAATTTCATGGTTTTTCCTGATTTTCTCGAAAAGGAATGAATTTCTCTATGTACAATACAGTTTAAAGTAGCAAAATCCATTGAGCCGTATCCGAGAAATTGGTGAACATACATAATAAAAACATACATACAAACGAACATAGAACATCCTTCTTTTTGGAAGTCGGTTAAAACTAAATTACTATTATGATTTCCATCAACACAATAAACACATAAAAACTGCGTTTAAAAACCGACATTAATTTTACAAGCAAAATAAATCTATTAAGTATTTGATGTAAATTGTAAACACAATGCCAATAAATTTCGATGAGGCTCATAAATTTTCATACGATGTTTATTGAACATGATGACACGTATGTACATATATTAATTTTATAATATGAGAAAAGCAAAATTAAAGTTAGCTAGACAGAATTAAAAATTTCATTTACCTACCTTTTTAAAAAAAAGTACAATATAATTTTATTTATTTTACTTTTATTGGGCTCTAAATATTATATAATAATAAAAATAATAAATAAAAGTGATAATAGTGAATATCATATATTAGCAATAAGTTTTGACAATAAATTTACACTAAGCGCAAAATAAAGCATATTACAATTTATGTTACTTACATCGGTTTGTCACTGCCGACTGTACTAGGCCGAGCCTGTATTACACACGACAGTTCCTTAATAACGACGACATAAAAGAATTATCACTAAATTATCATTAGACATTATCACTCATATATTTAACTAAAAAGCCACACAATAATAAAATGAGATTACAAGGTCAGTTATACTTTAATTAAACCTTATACTTATCTAATTTTATTTTGTATATCTCGGATATGGCTCTAACTATTTGGATCAAATTTTGTATTTAGATAGGTTTTGCTTTTTAAGTTTGTATTACGGGTCATATCTAGAAAGAACGCAATTTTTACAACAAAAAAAAAACTTATTGAAGCTTTATTCTATCTGCTCTCATGCTGATAATGTCATATAGCGTCATCTCGTCAATTTTTGTGGAACTTGCATTGTCTCCAATGAATGGTAACCTTACCTAACCTAACACTTAAGCCTGCTTTTGCCTGCTCTTGTATTTGAAATCAGTTTTAATTAGCAAAGATATCGCGTAACATAGGTACATACATACATAAAATATATATAAAAACATAAATCCCAATTCACTACATCCTGCTTTTTGAAACCGGTAAATAAGGCTGAGTATTAGAAATCAAAGGATGGGTCACTCCTCCTTTCAAGCGAGAAACAAAGAAAAATGCGTGAGATTTAATAATATTGAGTTTCTTATAATATAAAGTGTTTACTTTATCAACGTCGTATTCACTCAGTGCCAACTCGGTATTTTCTCTAAAATGATAGCGGCCGCTTCCATTTAAAATTTCAAGTCATACGAAACGTGCTTTGTTAGCTAACATTATAAACAATTTTTATCGAAAAATTACATACGAAACAAAAATTTACGAAACAAAAAAGACTTGTTTAGGTACTGGTATCGTAATATAAATAGCTCTATGCACTTGAGAGTTATTTTTATATCACAGACAAACACTTCAATTTTCTTTATATGAATGACTAGCATTGCCCGCGGCTTCGCCCGCGTTCAGAGGACCAAAAACCAAATTCTTAGGTTTTACATATTAGTATACTTTTACATTGCAGTTTTTGTATTTTTTCTCAGAAAGGAGATATTTTCCCGCGGTAAAAAATATCCTATATGTTGACCCGGATAACCAGCTATCACCATACCAAATTTCATCAAAAACCCTCCAGTGGTTTTTCTGTGATGCGGTAACAGACAGACGGACAAAAATTCTAAAAACTATAGATTCGGCCTCTGTATCGATAATAATGTTTATTTCAATAAGATTTTCCAAAAAATATTTAATGTACAGATTCGGCTTAGTTACAATTTTATTATATGTATAGATAACATTTTCATTTGTATTTTTGCGGAAATAAAGTGCTCATTTAAATAACAATTAAACCTTTATGTATAATAAAAACTTAAGGCCTGACTTGGGAAATGAAAACAAAACAAAATACATTTCACTATAAAAGTCTCAAGTTACGAATCCGACAAGGGACGAGTTGAGATTGAATTTAATAATAATTTGCTTGGTAATTTGACGTTTCCATCATCACATCATAATAGCTTTGAAATATGAATCAACAGAGTATGAAAATTATTTCGTAAATACTCGAAAATCCGAATTTGTTTTAAAGATTCTGATTCAGATCAAGGTAAGATTATTTTAAAAAATTTAACTTGGAAGCGAAATATCTTTGTTGAAAGTTTGAGTTAATTTATTTGTTTTATTAATAGCCGAGCTGTCACCGGATCGTGCTTAATGCCTTGTACTGTGTGAAGAAAGGGCTTTAAAGAAAGTATAAATCATTCTAGCTCTATACAGTTGATCCTGTTATGGAAAGGTCACTTAATCAGAGTCACAGAGAAAAGTGTGACAAATTAGCCCTATTATTTATTGTAGAAGGAATGAAATTGGGTTATTTCTTTTTTTATGCCATAAGATTTACATAGAGCGATGTTGGAGTACTACTCCAACTACATTTTTAAAGAGAATAAAAACTTTTTGACAAAAAAATAAAAACCGACTTCAAACAAAAGCACTAAAAAGTAAAAAATAACTGATTGGTAGTTTTCATTTACTATACATACCTAATCAAATATATTCGAAGTCGGTGTGCTTTGCTTTATATGGCCTGGCACCGATTTCGAAAATATTTGATTAGGTATGTATTTAATAGGTAGGCTTTAATTACTTAGCCAAAGCACACCGCCTTCGAAAATATTTGATTAGGTATATATAGTAAATGAAAACTACCAATCAGTTATTTTTTACTTTTTAGTGCTTTTGTTTTAAGTCGGTTTTTATTTTTTTGTTAAAAAGTTTTTATTTTTCCCTTTTTAGTGTAGACAGTAGTAGCAAAGTAAGAAGTCTAACGTGTTAGGCTTGCCACCACTGTACTATCAACGGAAATAGAAACACTTGCAAAGTTTCAAGTCAATATGACAATTAGAAGTAGGTTAAATTCATCATTAGATATTTTTCCACCCTTAGGGGTGGTATTTTTTTTGGAATTTAAATGGGACCAATCTGGAAGTATACACTTTCAAACAACACAAAAGTTGTCCAAATCGGTTAATAAATGACGGAGTTCTGAGGTAACAAACATAAAAAAATACAGTCGAATTGAGAACCTCCTTCTTTTTGAAGTAAGTTGATAAAAAGGTCAAATACATCAAGTAACATATTAAGTGAAAGAACACAGTATGAAAGATACAAAGTTCATATTTTTATAGCGTATTAACATTGCCCGCGGCTCCACCCGCGTTCAGATGACCAACAATAAATCCTGGAGGTTTACATATTAGTTTACTCTTACATTCCAGTTTTTGTATTTTTTCCTCATAAATAAGATATTTTCCCGCGGTAAAAAGTATCCTATATGTTGACCCGGATAACCAGCTATCATCATACAAAATTTCATCAAAATCCGTCCAGTGGTTTTTCCGTGATACAATAACAGACAGACAGACAAAATTTTAAAAAACTATAGATTCGGCCTCTGTATCGATAATAATATCTATTTCAATAAGATTTTTCAAAAAATATTTATTGTACAGATTCAGCTTAGTTACAATTTTATTATATGTAAAGATATAGATCTAATCCAAATGCATAGTTTAAAATTGGACATAATTAGTTCTCGTAGTTTTTAATATAAGTAGATAAAAAAGAATCACGCAAGAAAACCTCTGCTTTCAAACTCCTTTAGTATATTCCTCATTCATTTCCTCCACTCAATTCTGACTCATACTCTCTTACTTAAGATTTTTTATTTAAGGCGTCAAAGGTTCAATGAAATTTTTCATGCCAACACGAGCTACTCGTTGACGAATTATTTATTACCTTTATTAAACTTTTTCATTTACTTTCGTTTCGTAATTCTGATTTCATATAATTTGTGAATAGCAATACTTGGCATCTTTTTTAATTACTTTGATTTAAGAAGAATAACGTCACTAAATTAAAATAAAATAGGGGAAGGTGGGGGGACACCGGATAGTTAAGAAGAAGATACAATAAATAAATCACTATGTTATTTATTGAGTTAATCAATATTATAAACGTTTAAGTATACCTTAGGCATAACTTTGGTATGAAAATGTTTGAGATCAATGTTAATAACTATAAAATAGAACAATTTTAATTAAAAATTATAAATCCGAATTCACCCCATACCTATGGGTCAAACCGGATAGGTATTTTATATTCTAGGGGTGAATACAGATATTAACAATAAAACTAAATATTCAAATTATTCGCAGTTTTTGCATACAAAAAATATTAATTCTTGCTCAGAACAACCGATGCAACTTCGTGAGCACACTTAAGTCAAGCAGTGCATTGGTACCATTCATTTGAGGACTTAGTTTGACTGTACTTTTCTCCTCAAACCAAAGACTCCGAATCCTCCTGATAGTTTTTTATTCGTCTTTTTATCGATTCGAAAATATCTGATTAGGTATCTATGCTTAATGAAAACCATCGTTTAGTTATTTTTTACATTTTAGTGCCAGGAAGTCGGTTTTTTAAGATTGTATTGTGGTACAGAGGTCAATCCAGTCTCGTCCATATAATAAATTTGCGTGGGATTGAAAGCGTGCTTAGCGTAAATGGTATCATAAACATTAAAAAATGATGACACTTCAGCTCTATTAAAGCCCATTGCTCTTGCAGCTGACGTTGCTTCAGGTGATCTTAATGATAATTCAGAATGTCGTTTAAGAAATCCACTAACCCAATCTAAGACAGCCAGTTCAGTTTCTCTATTAAAAGGATGCTTTAAATTATTTCTTTCAGCTAATTGGAATGCCAAACGTCGCAGATCTGTTTTAGTCAATCCAAATAGTAGAGATTCCATCGTTTTGATATGATCGACTAGCATACTTTCCAGCTCATCAGTGAAAACGCATTTTGCAGTAACGGGGTACTTTCTAAACACTTCGTCTTTGGATTTTTCACACTTGATCTTCTTTACACGATCTTCTAAGGAACTTTTGGATACACTTTATGTAACGCTAAAATATATGTCTGACTCCGACCATTGCAACTTATCTGACTTTTTCACATATGTTCGTGGCATGTTGTCGCTCGCACTCTGTAAACACCCACAATACCTACATATAAAATCGATTGGGGTGAAACCGGGTAGCCGAATTCACCCCGTCCGCTTGTACCCTACAAGTACCATGTTTGAAATTGTAATAACTAACAGGTTATGTTTACAATCACAGCAACAACCAATACCGTTTTAAAAGGTTAAATATGTATTACTTCTTAAAAAATACAACTGTATATGATAGCACACAGCTAAGTTTAATGATAACACTTAAAAAAAAATTAAATATTAGATAACTTACCCTTGTTTTTAAATTTCGTTATAAAGACTCACGCGCCGAGATGATACCGTCGCCGCGATTTGCAACCGCACTGAGTAAGCGTTCGCGCGTATTTTTCCACTAGCTAGAATGAGACAGCTGTACGTGGAGCAATGAAATAGGAACTATCTGTTTTCACCCCCTATCCGGTTTCCCCCCTCATTCCCCTACTACAAAAAACAACTTTAAAAACAAAAGTAAAAGTTATGGTAATCTTTTGTTTTTGAACGATCGAGCAAAGTAATTTAAATTGGATTTTAAAATGTATGAGACATGTATTTTTTTCTGTTTAGAAGATATGAATCGTAATAAAAAATTTAAAGCCATTTTGTGAAACAATGGTTCCTAAAACTAGCTTTAATTGCATTTTACATAAGTCAATGTACAGTATGTAATAACGTAAATTTATTTATAGATATAAGCTTAAAAAATATAGCAGAACGTGATTTAGCTTGCAACTGTAATCAAAATGAAGGGTAATATAAAAATACTCAAAGGAAAGTATTGCTGAGTCTAGACAACGCGCTATAAAGCAGTAGCCCACGTTACGATACTATTAAGTATCTATTACATATATCGTTCTCTTTATAAACAACACATGATTTAAATTTGCATGTATGAATTTTGACATTTTATAAAATCTTTGAAATATAAGAAATACCAATTGTTTCTCTATCTATGCTAATTCTTTTAGCATTTATTTACATTTAACCAACGACCCGCTTTCCCTTTTACTCGGCCATATTACAAATATCCCATGGGAATTCTCTAGACTTAGTTGTATAATATTAAACTTTAATTAACTTTGCTAGATCTATCGATAAAAAATTGATTGAAATTAAAAATGCAGTAAAAGGTGAGAATGAGAATATTCAATGGCACCATATTGCTTTTCTTTGCTATGATGATGTAAATAAAATATTTTACAATCCTTAGACAGACGGTTTATGACTATATAAAATTCGAGCTTAATAAAAACACCCACGTTCACTTTTGATTATATATCTTTTTTTAATGTTGGAAAATGCATTTACGCATAGTGCCATTATACATACAGGTGTTAATGTGGACTTAGATAGTGTTGGCATTTTAAATAAAATATAAGTAAGAAAGTATTATAAGAAAGCATTAGGTATGTACATAGTATTGTGTTTTCTATCCGGTAGAAAAGCCAGTACTACCTACTTAAAACCAACAGAACCTCCTTCGTCTTAACCGGATGTCGCAAGACCGTTTACGCACTCAACCACGATACCCCGACAACATGTCTTCCAAAGCAGAAAACACAACCCAAGGGGTTGCTCCCACGGTCCACTCTGCTGTCAGAGAAGTACCAGGAGCAACCCGCGTGGTATACCGCCCACCGAAGTAGGCCTCACAATGCTTCACGCCCGGCTGGATTCACTAGATAGAGACATTTTAAATAATACTATCTTTTCGGATTTTTTCGCGGATTTATTTGGATTATTTGGATATTATAAGAAAGTATTATAGATAGAGACAATCAAATATATTGATAGTCACTAGAAATAGTATCCTGATTATATAATATATCCCTTAATGTATGTGTGTATGTATATAAATATATATGTATGTATGTTTATATGGTTTGCACCTACATCGCACCTCATTATTTTTTTCTCACGCTCGAGGGTTACTGGAAGAGATCTTTTAAAGAGAAATGCCATCCTTTGTACACAAAGTATCTGTTTTCAATTTTTATATGTACCTACCTATATTTTTTGTGGTACACGAATAAAATAAATAAATATTATTTTTACAATTACTCTTACGTGCCAAAAGTTTTTATTCGCGTAAATGAAGTGTTTTTTGTGATAATTGGGTATTTATTATGATAATAACCTGTCCCTTAAATATGTTTCTTGTTTCTAGTAATTTTTATGCGGTGGATTTATGATTTATATCATGGATTACGATATAGGACTGAACTGCTATTTTACTGATTTTTGAGGGAGTTGAGATTTATAAATTAGAATAAATGTTTTAACTTTCAATATATGTAAATAGGTACTTGCCTTGTCAATGAATCAAGAAATCAAACCGCTGACCTCATGTCTAGTATATAATACTAGCGACTCACCCTTGCTTCGCTCAGGTACGTTTTGACGCTTAGTATGGAATAGATTTTTTTTTAGTTTTTTTTTCGTGATTTTGCCGATGTTTTAATAGTTATTCTATTTTGCGATTGCTATTCGGAGTGAAGACAAATCCAACAAGACAAAGATCATAAAAATCGGTCCAGCAGTTATTGAGTTATAAGTGTTGTAACAAACTCGATTTTGTTTTATATATATGTATATATATATATATAGATATGGGTTTCAAATTTCATAATATTTTTGTTGTTTTATGTGAAGTAAGAAAAGTAATTTACAAACGTAATTGAATTCTTAAGCGAAGATGTCCCATAAGTTCACGTTCTTGTTACAAGAAATGTCCCCTCGAGAGCTAAAGTTTACGTATATATAAAATGTATGGTTCTGATTGTTAGCATCTATTATTATTTTAATATTTAATGAAAGATTTTTTATTAAACTAAAATGTTGTAGTACCTAGTACTATGATGAATACCGAAATTATTATTTTTTTGGTTAAATTGCTCGCCCGTCTTTCGCACAATAATAAGGACATTAAATATGAAACTGGCATATTACTCTAAAACATTAAAAAAAAATAAAAAAAAAGGTATTATAAAAAATCAATGAGTGAAGCCAAAACGCCACTAGTTAAATATAATTAAAAGAAATGTCTGCCGTAACGACCTTTTCACACATAAATGGGCTCTACAAGGATTCGTGACGATTTAGAAACAGTGTTTTGTTCCGTGGACGGTTTAGCAATGTAGGAATTATTAGGTCGCTTTCACACGATACTGTGACTATACTAATCGTCTACGTAATTGTTTTCACGGAAACGGTGTACGCGTGAGAGGTGCTTTTTACCCGACTGCGCGACGCAAAGGAGGGTTATGTGTTTATCAGCCTACAGTATACATGTATGTATTTATGTGGGTTTGTACCTATGTGGCACTATTTAAACCAAACGCGTGGACCGATTTTGATAAATGACATACATACAGTCGGAGACATACATTCGAGTATGTACATACATACATCTCGCGGCAATGATGAAACGTGTGTCTCCAATTGCATAATACTATATACCTTCGTGAATTTGTTTTTATCTTTTTAGTTGGCTTCTATGCAGTCGAGTTTTTTATTTTTATAACAAACTAGCATTGCCCGCGGCTCCGCCCGCGTTTAGATGACCAAAAACCAAATTCTTAGGTTTTACATATTACTATACTCTTACATTACAGTTTTTGTATTTTTTCTCAGAAATGAGACATTTTCCTGCGGTAAAAAGTATTCTATATGTTGACATGGAGAACTAGCTATCACCATACCAAATTTCATCAAAATCCCTCCAGTGGTTTTTCTGTGATGCGGTAACAGACAGACGGACAAAAATTCTAAAAACTATGGATTCGGCCTCTGTATCGATAATAATGTTTATTTCAATAAGATTTTCCAAAAACTATTTAATGTACAGATTCGGCTTAGTTACAATTTTTATTATTTTATATGTATATTATTTTACGTTGTATACAGCGTGTCACATTTTTTATTTGACTTTCACGTGCCATAAACGCACATCAAATCATCAGATATAAAATTATAAATTCATATATTCATTCACATTGAAAGAAATTGAATTTCCTTTGAAATATATCAGGCTTAGAAGAAACGTTCAAAGCAAGTTGTTTTAAATAACGTTCTATATTTTTCTCACTGATATCGTTCAAAGCCTTGCCAGTAAGATATCTGGAGCATGAACCAAACGCGATATATACATTATACATAAATTGTAAACATATTTTAGACATTCTAATTTGAAATAAAACAATTAATTTTATTAAATATCTTTTCTTATAGTTTTAAATAAGCAATTCTTGTATGTACAAATTTATTTCGTGTATCTCGGAAACAGTTCTATCGATTTTGTATTTAGACAAGGTTTTTCTTTTAAGTTGACCTATAGGTGTCTTTTCTGAAAAAAAAATTACAGGAGAAAAAAACATTCATCTCGTAGATGTTTGTGGTAATAGCATTGACGAGCGCCTTCGCTGAACGAAGCTTGTTAGCTCAGGTACTGTTATGTAATTCAAGAACAAAACGACAACGTGATAATTATTTTAAATTTTATGGAACAACTCGTTATAACGCTGAAAGTAAAAAAAAACAGTAGTTCAATTTAATCATATATTAATGAATTTCAAAATTAAACGGGTCTCACCTCACACCTTTGAAGTTTCCATGTATAATTCTCATTTCACTTGCAGTGAAGGATTATATCATAAGGAAAACTGCATGTCAAAGAGAACTTTATTTTACAAAAGAAGCATTAATACCATCAACTTGAATTTCGTCAGCTATATAGTATATAGCCAAATTAGCGGCTCAGCCTTCAGGCTTCGCTCGGGTTCGCCTCTAGAAAAACAGTAACAATTCTATCCCACGGGAACTATACATTTTTCCGGGATAAAAAATAGCTATATTTTATTCCAGACTATCAAAATCCCTCCCGTGGTTTTTCCGTGACGCTGTAACAGACAGACAAAAATTCTAAAAACTATAGATTCGGCCTCTGTATCGATAATAATGTCTATTTCAATAAGATTTTGCAAAAAATATTTAATGTACAGAATCGGCTTAGTTACAATTTTATTAAATGTCTACACAATATATTGTGTGAATGTATTTGAGAAATATTTGAGGTGAACTTAGTTATAATTAAATAAACAAAGGGGCGTTTGTTTAAAAGCAGCTTGAAATTTGAGAAAGTGAAGGAATTGTGTGCTTTAGAGAAGTGGTCCCCAAGTCCTCGAGTCTTGTTACTCACGGAAAGCTCCCGCGAGAGTCGCAAGTGCAAGAATGTAAAGAAAGCGCTGCACAGCTTAACTGTGCTGCCATTATAGTTGTTTGAACTTTATGACTTTTCACTTGGCCTTATTTTTACTGAGAATAAGAAAATTAAAAGAGAAATCTCTAAAATATATGGAATGAGATACGTATTAGATAAATTTTATTATCATACTAGCATTGCCCGCGGCTCCGCCCGCGTTCAAATGACCAAAAATTAAATTCTTAAGTTTTACATATTAGTATAATTATACTCTTACAATTCAGTTTGTGTATTTTTTCTCAGAAATGAGATATTTTCCCGCGGTAAAAAATATCCTATATGTTGACCCGGATAACCAGCTATCATCATACCAAATTTCATCAAAATCTGTCCAGTGGTTTTCTCGTGATGCGGTAACAGACAGACAGACAGACAAAAAATCTAAAAACTATAAATTCGGCCTCTGTATCGATAATAATGTCTATTGCAGTAAGATTTTCCAAAAAAATTTAATGTACAGATTCATTCGGCTTAGTTACAATTTTATTATATGTATAGATATGCACTTTAATATAAAGATGCAATGTGCATTGTGCATGCAAAATTTTAATGCTAAACATTTAAAAAAGGAATGACATAATAAAAAAATGCTTAGTATTAGAATTAACAAATATTGGAAGGTGTTTTGTAACAATGTATATACTATATAATGACCGTTGAGAAGTCTAAAACCTCAGTCTCACCCGTGACCATGATTCTTGTAAAGCATTAGAAAAGTCGGGAACCAAAAATCTAAATAAATCCGCGAAAAAATCCGAAAAGATTGCATTTTAAATAAAACTTTATTTAAAATGCAATGTTTGCTATTCCATCTACATTAATATTATAAAGAGGTAAAGTTTGTGAGTTTGTGAGTTTGTGACGTTGTAGGGGGTAATCTCTGGATCTACTGAATCGATTTAGATGAAATTTGGTAAGAAGATAGTTTGACACCCTGGGAAGGATATAAGATACTTTTATCTCAGATATCATCATTTAAGGGGGTGAAAATGGGGATGAAAGTTTGTATGGGGAATCCAGCTAGGGATGAACCCGAGCGAAGCGAGAGTAAGTCGCTAGTTTTAAATAAAAATAATATAAATAACTGAACTAATTTTAAAAAGATCTTTGGAGGGAGATTGTTTAGAAAAATCAGTACAGACAATTTTATTCACGGAATAGAAAGTTTTATGACATACCTACTATTCAAGACATGGGAGAATTTCTTTTATTTTTTCATGTCAAACACTTTGTCCGACTTCGATGAAATTTTAGTAACCTATTACGTAGATACCATCATCTTACAATAGGTATGGTGCTAGTTATTTGGAATCTATGTATATATATAAAACAAAGTCGTGTTAGTTACACCGTTTTTAACCAAGAACTCACTGAAAGAAGTGTACTCGTATTCCGGTGGAATGACAATTATACCTAATGCTTGAGAGATTAGGTACAAGGCTTTAGTGTGTTTTCCGGTACTGGCGTGTAAAAAACCGCCAACAATAGCTTTACCCAGGACTCAAACCCAAGTGCTTATAATCATAAGAATGACAAGGCGGTTTTTTATCTATCTATCTATCTATGTATATATATATATATATATATATAGATATATATATATAATAAAATTATTCTAACTAAGCTAATCTGTACATTAAATATTTTTGAAAAATCTTATTGAAATAAACATTATTATCGATACAGAGGCCGAATCTATAGTTTTTAGAATTTTTGTCTGTCTGCCTGTCTGTTACCGCATCACAGAAAAACCACTGGAGGTATTTTGATTAAATTTGGTATGGTGGTAGCTGGTTATCCGGGTCAACATATAGGATACTTTTTACCGCGGGAAAGTGTCTCATTTCTGAGAAAAATTCCAAAAACTGCAATGTAAGAGTATACTAATATGTAAAACCTAAGAATTTGGTTTTTGGTCATCTGAACGCGGGCGGAGCCGCGGGCAATGCTAGTAAAAAATATTGGACAGGATGATTAAATGTCAACTTTATAAATATTTATATTACGTAGGATGTTGCGATACACAAAATGTATTCGTAATATCATACATTTTAGTTTCAATGGAAAATTAATAGAGCCGCAATAATATTGCTTTAAGGCATTACTCGGTTTCTGTATTTTAAGAACAATATTTATGCGGTGTGTTCGGGGAGGAAAACTAAATTACCTCCGCTTATATCTCGTTATTTCTTTTAAATGGATTTAAAACAAGAAATCTAATACCAATTTATTATTTATACACTTAAACACTTTATGAATAAATTTTAAGTGTGATTTAAATATAGCTACATGTTGGATTGATATGGTTATTTATATGTTGCTATAGTGCAAGTAACTATTGAAGAATATTTTGTCTGTCTGTATGCCTAAAATTAATATGATGGCAAATAGAACTTTTGATCAGGGCTCAGAGTTCTTTCTTATGGGTTTCGATCCTGAATTTAGGTTCCGGCCGGAAAAGATGATAGAAGAAAATGTCTCAAATGATTTTAACGGGAAACTAACTATTGCTTTTCATCGTAAGACTGACTGAAGATTAAATATAAACATTATTATAAATTGTAATTTTACGTAATCGCTAGATTGATTGCTGCGGCCATTGATTGTGTTTACATTTAGTTGACTTTTAAATAAGATTCCCTTCTTATACAAAGCTCTTACAAAGCTCAAACTTTGGATCGACAGATTGAAATTAAAATTTACATTCAATATGAATTCAGACTACTACTACTTTTGCAATAAAATCTCAATGTATTCCGATAAATAAGCAATTCGTTTGTGGTCTTTAAATTGATAGAATAGGTAACCTACAAAACATATTGTTAGAAGATATCATATTTTTGTTTCAGAATTTTCGATTATTTTGAAGATATAGACTAGTTCATTTTTACTGCTATACATAACAGTGATAACTTAGTATCACTCGTTTGGTACACTTGGAAAACTCGGTGATATGCGCCCAAAACCTGTATCTCACAGATCGAGATTTTCATGTGTGAATCATTTTCCATATGATTACTACTTGCTAGTACGTTGAATGAAAACATATCGAAAAAACATACATGTCACAGAGAATGTGACAAATTTTCGTGATAGAGAAAACTAAACACACTGATGTAAATAAAATAGAAATGTCTTTAGTATAGTCACAAATTGATGATGATGATGTTCTCCTGACCGATTCCGGCCACGGCGGCCAATCTCATTGAGACTAGCCAACTGCGCAGGAGATATTATAGTGCACAAGTGTACGCGCAGACACAACGTGCACTCTTTGTTCCTGTCACTCTCATACTCCGGTGGGACGACTGCTCGACACGACGAGTGAGAGCTGTTACTGAGGCTTACTTTACAGAAAGATTCAATGACTAAACTTGGCCCAACCCAGGACCTCCGGGTGTGCAGCCGTACATGCTAGCCACTACACCACCGAGGCAGTTACAAATTATACATATAGAGACAATTCCGTCTCCAGGACTACACGGCATACCTCTAAATTATTTCTAGATTCGCGTATAGTCAATAGTTTCATTTTATAATAATAAAAATCCTTATTTTATACTCAAAAAAAAAAACAAATATATACATAATAAATACAAAATAGTGCTTGGAAAAATTATAAAAGGCGGGTTTATGGGTAAAAGAGCGATTTCTTCCATGCATCTTAAAGATGTAGGAAATAGCACTAAGATAGAAGAGGTGTAAATATTATATAGAGAGATAACATAAAATGTTACATTATAGGTACATATTACATATACAAATAATTCCATACTAATATTATAAATGTGAGTGTGTTTGTTTGTTTGTCCTTCTTTCATGTCGAAACGGAGTGACGGATTGGCGTAATTTTTTGTGTGGAGATAGTTGGAGGGCTGGATAGTAACATAGGCTACTTTATATCGCGGGAGGTTATCTAATTTCCACGGGAAAGCACGTTATAATACAATCCAAAAAAATATTTATGATCAGAATTACTTGAAACTTGGTATTAATGCTCTTCAATAAAATTAAATAAATATGCGTTTCAGCATTTTTCAAAATTCATTCTATAAGGGGGTAAAATAGGGGCTGAAATTTTGTATGAAACTACCTTTTCAGATATTTTTTGTAGTTTTAGCGCAAGCAAAGCCGCGGGTTCTGCTCTAGTGTCATATAAATATAAAAGATTCAAAATAAATACAAATAGAAAACAAATTACCAATAAATAAATAATACTATGAATATATAAAATAACATAAGACCCAAATATACTGAGAGTTATACTAACACGTTATAAATATAATAACAATACACACTAGAAAGAAATAACTGTAAAAGTCTAGCCAAGAGAATAATCAATGTGTGTAAAAGTGATACTTTAAACGTGTTTCAAAAATCCTTACTGATTTTGCATGTCTGACAATTTCTAGAAGTGAAGTATCAAAAGAAGAAGAAAAAAGTTTGTAAAAGGAAAAAGAGTGAGAATTAGAGTAAGAGAAATAAAAACGTGCTTTAAGGTATGGTTAAATCATGTAAGGTACATGGGTTCAATAGAATACAGATAAACAGATGGAGAATATGAGTATTTCTGCGAAGGCAAATAAAATATAAATAGATCAGGACATTAACACACAACACCAACTAGTTCCATGGTAAGCTAAGAGGCTTGTGTTATGGATACCAGATAGTTGATACACTACACATATATAATTTTAAATACATACATATTATAAATATAAACACTCATGACTAGAATACAAACATTCGTGCTCATCACACAAATGAATGCCCCCAGCGGGACTCGAACCCGCGACCGCTGGCGTAGCAAGTACTACAAACTGAGCCAAACGTGTCGTCAAAATAGGTGAGCTTTTACGAAATTTAGAAACATATATTTACGATTATAATTTTCCTTGCAATATTTAATTCTTAAAAATAAACTTTATAATTAAATATTAAAAAAATTCTTTCAATTATGAAAACGGAACGCTTTTACATGTTAATTTTAGGCCATTTAATTTGAACATTAGAGCCAGTTGGGCGTCAGCTGCCAGACAGGGCAATGAACCCGACAACACAGTTTTGGCATTCATTCTATGCAGCATCTGTTAATTGTATTTTTTTTTAAAATGGCTAACTTTACTTTACTGATTAATTATACAATTGTAGCAAGTAAAACAAGTTTATTAAGTCGATAACAAACTCGTTTTACTTCCTATTACAATCTAAGTCTAATTTTCTAGTACTCGTTACAAAAACAAATTAAATTAAATATTTAAGTATGAACTTAAAATTATTTTTGTAACCAGATGTTAATAAAAAGGTATGTATATTGGTGAAAGGAGTGCGGGCGCGCTATATCCATACATATAATAAAATTGTAACTAAGTCGAATCTGTACATTAAATATTTTTTTGAAAATCTTATTGAAATAGACATTATTATCGGTACAGAGGCTAAATCTATAGTTTTAGAAATTTTGGCTGTCTGTCTGTCTATCTATGACCGCATCACGGAAAAACCACTGGAGGGATTTTGGTGAAAGTTGGTATTATTATAGCTGGTTATCCGGGTCAACATATAATATACTTTTTACTGCATGAAAATATCTCATCTCTGAAATCTATACTAAACGTTAAAACGTAAGTAGAGACGAACTCAAGCAGAGGGAGGGTGAGTCACTAGTTCTATTATATTATTCGCAAGAGGAAGTGCATGAACTATGCTAATATTGTCTCTCTTGCCACTAACCCATAAATCCTACCTATACCAAAATAGTATTGAGCATTTTAACGCACTGCGCAAAAAACTCCTGAGGGTCCAAAAAAAAACCTACTACGTAAATGGATTCGTAAAACATTTGATTTCCAAATAGAAACAAAAAAACTGCAAGTAACATATTTAAATTAGAGCTTTCATCAACTTGTATGTGTAATCTATAAAAAAATCTCCGTAATACATGAATATATCCACGTATATGTATATCTGAAACCGCAGTTCCATTAGTGTGATATCGGAAAAGCATTCAGTAAATAGCTACGTCCAGCTAATGTTACGTCGCATTGTATTTTCATGCTTATGAAGGATTGCTGTTCTTGGAGAAATATCTGTATTTGTAAAAAGAACAAACGTTTATGGTAATAAGTTTTGATTTATTTTTATTGGATGCAAAGTTCCAACCATAATCCCGGTGGAATATTTTACAAAAAAGTTAAATTTTCGAAATGATATGGTTTGATTAAAAGTAGTCGATATAAGAGATGGAAGGTAGAAGTATGCATAGTACAGGCACACTTACCTCGTATCTTCCATTGCTAGGATATGGGATAAACAAACCTAAATGAACAGACTACGCTAATATCTACGGACTTCAGTGGGCGGTTCTTCAATACAATAGCCTTGATCATATATGAGCTTTTTCACTAAGTTTGTTTCTATCAAGTTTCGTCATATAATGTGAAATTTAGCATACAGATATATTATGACTAATAAATTTGCCAAAAAATGTTCCTATTTGTATATAATATTATTAAAACAAAAGGCACCCAAAAGTCAACAGTCTAAAGCAAGGGTAAAACGTGACTCCGTTGGTAAATATATCAAAAAGTATAAAATCATTTAAACTTGGCTAGATGCTAGAATTTTACCATTTAGAAGGTGCAATAAATTATTTTTAATTTTGAATGAACATAAAAATTTAAGAAATATTATTTTTTCTTGTTACAGATAATTTTGTTATGATGTAAATAGTATATTCCCAAAAGGTTTTCAGTAAATTAAAAATGACCCTGTATATTATCGTCTAAACAATATTAATTGATTATTTTAGTTATTTTACTCGGTTAAAGTTATGTTTTTCTTGAATTTAACCGAAAACAAAGACAGATAAATTATAAACAGCACACAGGGACTATTATTAAATAGCCAGCCATGCTCTATATACTAAAATGTAATCATATCATAATTTTCCGGTCGACCCATGTTTGAGAGTCTGTAATGCAGGCAGGCAATTTAAGATGTAATTTGCCTCGTATTTATACTAAAAATCTTACTTAATTCAGAAATTCTTCATATTAAAGTATAATATTAAAAATAAATATTTTTTGTATATTTTATATATTGATGTATAAATTTTCTTTTAATGACATTCAAACATTTTGAGTAAAAACGCGCTAGATAGAAAAAAGTTGAGGCATCACAGGATGCGAGAGCTGACTGACCAAAACAACAGCACGTATCTACTTGTAAGAATCCCAGAAGTCGATTATTCCATAGTCAAGCTTGTTTTTCAGATTTGCTACTAATATTTCGAGAGTTCTATCAAGTTTAAACTTAAAGTAATTTCGTACGTACGGTATAACTTGAAATCACACTATTTAATATGCTTGTGATTGTTAAAGTGTAAAAAACATTTTACAGACAATTTTAATTAAGAGGCCTATTATATCTTTGACGTTCTTATTCAGAGAAACTGAAATTCTTCGACAATTTTGACTTATTGTATGGTGGAGAATAGTTGGTAATATAGTTCATAGCGGTCGCGCTTTTCGCAAATTTTCATTATTAATTAACATAAAGCCAAAATTAAGAAGCAAGTTTTTAATAAAATACGCGACGGGACAATTTCAATCTCATGGAATAAAATACAATACTAAGCGAAGAAATATGTCATATATAGTGGTTGAGTTTATAGCGGCCTTGGAATTTGAAAATATGTATTAGATTTTTACAAAAAAAAAACCTTTTCGAAGTCTTAAAACTACTACTACTACTAAAAGGTTCAGAATTAACTATAAATATATCCTTACAACATTAATAATTTATTAAGTAAAATTTATACCAGAATATACGTCAGTTCAAAAGAAACGTAATTACATAATTTTTTTTTAATAATTTATTATAAAAACTTTACATAGAAGTCATTAATTACAACAGCAGAAAATGCTAGAAACAGCGATGCGTCGGCCGCTCGAACTCAATGCCATAGAACGCAGTACGTTTTGTGATAGGCCTCTTAGTAAGTTTTAGATAAAAATAAATCTGCAAGTTATGGATTTGTATTTAAATATATATACATACTAATAGTATGTAAAAGAACTTAATATACATTTATCGAAACTATTTATAGGCCAAAATAGCCAATCTCTAATATATTATGGGAGTAAAAAATTGCTATACGTTGTTATTTGCTGTATCCGATTAAGGAATCGATTAAGACAGACATTAGTCTGCCTTGTAGAGAAGCTTGCTTTTTTTCTCGTGTTTATTTTAGCTATCGTCATGTGTACAGTACCAAAACTAATACCTTATTAGATAAATATTTCTTCATTTTAAGATCTGCTTTGTTATCCTAACTCTAAATGTCAAATGAATGATCCAGATACCAACGTTATCGGAACAGCCATCTTGCATAGGGATAGCTCACTTAATTATGTTGGATAGCTAGCTCCATCTTAGAAGTCAATTTACATATGTAGCTATTCGTTATGTAATTTGTATGAAGAATTTTTATTTCCTTTAACTATTTAATGAAATTCTACGTTATAACACAAAGAATTAGAAAATTCACGGGAACTTAAATATTAAAGATTTTTTTTGTAATTAACACATCAAAATGTCAAAGATCAAAGTACTTTGGAAGTGTGCATTAAATCACATAAACTCGGACGTAGCGTAATTAATATTATAATATTGACTCAAAACTTTCTAGTTTGTCTATTATTTTACTTCAGTCCCTAAAGTTGTTTGGCTGACAGCCAAGATTCGACGCTGAACTCTACAGTTCAAAGGCCTGAGAATGGCGTTAGTCAAAGAATATTACCATGAACATGGACCAGGTAGTCCTGGATAGAATTCTATTACTGGAAATATTGTATATGTAGAAAAATATGTTCATTTTGTCTGAGATGTTTCGGAATTGTTCATGCTTGAAATAGAGCGTAGATTTATGTATTCCGATAAATTTCCTTTATTATCTATGACTGGAATTTTGAAATATTACTTTATTCCGTACAACGTTGGCATTTGGCTTGAACGTAAGCCCTATAATAATAGAAAATTTACATACATTAATAATGTGTGTAAAAATACATGCAATTGAAAAATATGTAAAACTAATTTGATTAAGTCACACTGAGCTTTTGTTGGCAAGTATACACGCTCATTTCCATCTCATGTTATCCGTCACATTCAGCTGCTAATAAGGTTGAAATAGATTACGTTTATATAAGTCTTACATATATATGTATATTGGATACTAGCGACTCACCCTCGCTTCGTTTGGGTTCATTTTCACCCCTTTAAGGAATGATTTCCGTGATAAAAAGTATCCTATGTCCTTCCCAGGGTGTCAAAATATCGTCTTACCAAATTTCATCTAAATCGATTCAGTAGATCCAGAGATTACCCCCTACAACGTCACAAACTCACAAACTATCTCGTAAACGTGTAGCTACACTCAGGAACAATAATATTGGTAAAACACTATATCGACTTCATAAAACTCTTTAATACTCACTGACTGACTGATATACAATTTGAGTCTATGTACATTGTACAGTCTAAACTATCGAAATTGTAATAGAAATGCACAAAAAGTTCATTTTAAAACACTAATAAAGAATTTTTAAAATTCATTCCCTTTTGTATAACATTTAAAAGGCTGAAAGTTTGTATGGAAGTTCGTTTTTTTTTGTAGTGTAATATATAGAAATCGTTGTTTAAGCTTCTGCTAATATTGTTGTTATGTTCTATCGAGCTTCATTGTACGTATGTAAAATTGTGACGAGATCAAAGTACTTTGGGCTTGAGAACGGCTCAATGAATTTCAATGGGAGATGGACTGGATTTGTTGTACAGGTCTGAAGTCACAACATAGCCAACTTTTATTTCAATATATCAATTAATCTATATAATATTATTTATTATATATAAAACAAAGTGGGGTTTATTATAACACTTATAACTCGAGAACTGCTGGACCGATTTTGATGATCTTTGTTTTGTTGGATATTAAAACATCGGAATATGCACAAAAAAAATAAAAAAAAACGATTCCATACTAAGCGTTAAAACGTACCTAGGGACAAACCTGAGCGAATCGAGGGTGAGCCACTAGTATGATATAAAGCCCCGTCATCTGTGGAGCTGTCTTTTAAAGTCGATTACATCATTTGTTTACTTAAGTGCTAGCTATATATATATATATATATATATATATATATATATATATATATATATATATATAACTTATGCCGTTGGAATTGTTATTTAATAAGCTAAAACATTAAAAATGGCTTATTCCAGTTTTGCCTTGCAATGTTATAGGTATTAGGATTTAGAATTCCGTAATATTCGCAATCTGTCGTAATTATTATTCAATCTCCTTCACATACGAGCTCGAATCGAATTTGACTAATCTATTCAAATCATATGGGTCATATGAAATATATTAAAAATTGTAATATTCGCCTTTCACGACGGAGGTATAAAAAGGTTATGAAACGAAATATGATTGATAAAAGTGATTCGCCACTTTTCATCTTAAAACGTATTTGACGGCATCTAGGTCAGATTATATCAATAGCATATAGAGCTCTGGAGATACATTTCGAATACTTTTGTACAAAGTAAGTAATTATACTTAATTTATAATTATTTTGTAAATATATATATATATATATATATATATATATATATATATATATATATATATATATATATATATATATATATATATATATATATATATATAAGATAAATACGTTGGAACATTAAGACAGCGGTACCTAGTTCCATAGTAAGCTACGAGGCGTGTGTTATGGATACCACATAGTTGATACGCTACACATATATAACTTTAAATACATAATTATTAAAAATATAAACACCCATGATTGGAATACAAACCTTCGTGCTCATCACACAAATGAATGCCCCAAGCGGGACTCGAACCCGCGACCGCTAGCATAGCGAATAGGGTCACTACAAACTGAGTGAAACATGTCATCACATGATATAAATAAAGTTTTAAAAGACGTTTTATTTATAGATTTTATTTTTAGAGTTACGAAATAATATTGATTAATTTGATCGATATTGAAATATGTGTGTTTCAGCAGCTTTTATGTTTCTACATAGTACATATGTATGTATGTATGTACGTACGAATGACGGTTAGGTATGGTATATACAATATAGTACCGAAAGGTGAAATTTCAACGCAGTTAAGCCAGTCCAAAAGAAAAACGAAATTTGATGACCGTAATTTAGGATACTTCATGTATTATTTCATCCACGTTTACTTTTAATTAAAAGTTTTGTGAAAATAATTAGATAACACATCTCGTATAAAAATATAATTAATAATCATATTTCAAACAAATAGCTTGATGACATACAAAGGTACAAAATAAAAGTATTTCGAAAACTAAGTTTAAATTTATTAAATATAATATTTTAAATATTTTTTTAAATTATATTTGTTAGAAAATGTCTATCTATGTTTTATATATCATTGGTCCCTAGGTACTTTTTAAATAGATAGAAATGGTTATTTATGTAGGCCTTTTAAGGCATAGAGTTTTCTAAAAGAATGGTGCATTTCGTACAAAATATTTACAAATTATATAGGTACACAAATCTTCCCCGTTTATCGTTTTTTCTATTAGTGAAAACGGTATCAAGATCCGTTGCGTGGTTTAGAAGAAATAAGCGGAGAAATGCACATGCTCACAGCTATTTTGTTTTATCTTATGTGTAGATATAAATTTTGTATTTTCCCATGTAAATTGGAGATTTTACTAAGTTGTTAAATATGTTAATTTTTAACCATGCTACTAATAGTTTTTGTGTAATAAATCGTTGAAGTTGTTGTATGAAGGACAACTTGGCCCAACCAGTGTTTTTCCGTGTGAATGAGAGTTTTTCCTATAGTAAAAAATATCCTAAATGTTGACTCGACTTAAGATAGAATAAAATATATCTTTATTGACACAATTCTTTGTTTTTACATAAGCCTATTGAAGCCTCTGACTCCCAAACTAGAATAAACCTGTATGTCAGGAGTCAGATCATCAGGATAAATTATCACTACACCAAATTTTCTCAAAATCAGTTCAGTGCATATTTTTTGCGTGAAATGTATACAGACAAACAAACCTACAAACGGACAACAGAAAAATATTTCGTATCGTTTCGTATGTAGTATGTATTCAGCCCTTTTTAACGTCCCACTGTTGGGCACGGGTTTCCCTTCAGTACGAGTAAGATCAGGCCATAGTCCACCACGCTGACCAAGTGCGGGTTGGAGGACTTCACTTGTCTTTTAAAAACTTGCTAGGTTCTCTCAGACATGCAGGTTTCCTCACGATGTTTTCCTTCACCGTTAATACAAGTGGTAATATGTTGAATATAATTCGCACATGAAAATATCAGAGGTGCGAGACCCGGGATTCGAATCCGCTCGGTTTCCCAAGCGAGCGCGTTACCTCTGGGCTACCACTGTTTATATATTATATATATATATATATATTATATATATATATATATATATATATATATATATATATATTAACAAAAATTTGTTACGTACATATGTTTTATATTGTTAAATATATTGTAATAATTAATTTAATATAAATGATTTTATTTTTTAATATTTATAGTTATATACCGATGGGAATCGGATTATATGGACCGTTCGCCACTATTATACGCACATATGTGTATGTGTATACACTAACACAAACAGGATAATCATACAAACAGCGTTATAATAAATTTAAGAAATAATGCATTTTTATTTGTTTTTTAATATTTTTTATTATGTAAACTAAATAAGACTGTTTACAGCTACAGTAATAATAATAATAATCGTATCAGAATGGAACCAGTAATTTCTGACTTGGTAGTTTTCATAAGAAAATCCACTCGTTTTTTCGTCTACTTTTGTATAATCTTGTCCTTTAAAGCTTTTTTTAAGACAATAGAAATTTGCAAAAAAAATGTTATGACAAATACCTATAAATTTTATTTTACAGCGTTCGATTGAGTTCAAACTATTGAAGTTAGTTTAATTATAAAGTTTCTATTGCATGCACAAACTTTGCCACTAAACGTTATATTGAAACTTATTAAATTTTGCAAACTTGTTTTAACTTAAATTACAAGCGACTATTATGCGTACCGTAGATTATAAGTACTATCGAGATTTTATACTTTAAACTAGCAGAACCCGCGGCTACACCCGTGTTCAATCTAAAAAAATTCCTTTGACTTTGTTATACAGCGACTTACCCTTGTATCGCTTGGGTTAGTTGCTCTGTATTTATATGATATTGTTCATAAAAAAATACGCGATTAAAAAAATAGAGGGACGGGGGGACGGGGGGGGGAATAGGAGGGTAAGAAGTAATGTTTTTTAATAACATATTCGATTAAACAATTTATTTAAAGAATATACCTGCTAAACAAAAAAAAAAAATATTTGAAATGAAAAAAAAGTTGAAAAAAAGCTACTGAATTGTTTTACTTATTTATTTATATAGTTATATGTTAAATTAGATATACATATGTCACATACAAACAAGTATTATAACTATTTAGGTAATAATTACTTTCCGAAATAAACCAATAAACAAATTCCATTACAGGTATTATCGGTATATGATGATGTTATAAAAACACCATAAAGTAAAATCATGGCACCGTAAATATATTACCTAAGAGCGTTAGGCGTGAAGTCTCATTGATCAGAGTTCCTTACCAGTCGTAGGCCGAGCGCGTCTACGACAGTCGCGCTACGGTCGTAGCACGCTTCACTCGTAGACTCGGTGCTACGATAAACAATAACAAATAGTAAGTTCGTCTGTGTATATTTTGTGTCACGTGACTTTAAGTACAAGGAAACTACGTGAGTAATATGTAGTTTTGTATATAGTTGTAGTTTTTTTATAGGTCAATGCTCTGCTTTCTGTACGTGCTTGGAATGTTCACATGTTCATTATTTTAATGACTTAGCAAGTTATTTAACAGGAAGTAATTTTTTATGGAAAAATGTCGCTTTAGTATTATAATAGTGAAATAAAAAAGTTTTTATATTATGATTATTTTTTTAATTTTTGGAAAATTATATATTTAGTTTTTTTAATTATATAGCTATTTTGTTTGCTATAAAAGTTATCAAAAAATTATGTAACTTTGTGTCACACTCATATGACGTTGTTGTTAACAATTTAATTACTTGCATTCTTTGAAAACTGTAGCAGGTGTATAAATTCTGAAAAGCTTAAACGGCCATTTCCATATAAATGTGTGTAAAAGCTCTTTGTAATTTAAAAGTTTCGAAACATTGTTTATATTTTTATATTTTTTGTCATAGATCAAAGCAGAGTTTTTTATATATACTATGTATATAAATAAACTCGAACCTTAATTCGTTTACTTTTCAAACTGAGTTTAATACGAGTTTTACATTTAATATTTCCGATTGTACATATCTAAGACATCGTGTCTGATAGATTTATATTCTTTTTAATATGAGTGCCACTTGTTTTACGGTGAAATAATGCAGTGTGAGAAAACCTGAATGTCAGAGAAAATCTAAATAGTTTTCGAAAAACATACTAAGAAGTTCGCTAACCCGCACTGGACCAGCATGGTGGATTATGGTATAATGTATAGGGCCAGCAGTGGGACATTATATAAATATACTAGCATTAGCATAGCCCGCGTTCAGATTACCAAAAACCAAATTCTTAGGGTTTACATATTAGTATACTTTTACACTGCAGTTTTTGTATTTTTTCTCAGAAATGAGATATTTTCCCACAGTAAAAAGTATCCTATATGTTGACCCGGATAATCAGCTATCACCATACCAAATTTCATGAGAATCCCTCTAGTGGTTTTTCCGTGGTGCGGTAACAGACAGACAGACAGACAAAAATTCTAAAAACTATAGATTCGGCCTCTGTATCGATAATAATGACTATTTCAATAAGATTTTCCAAAAAAAAATTTAATGTATAGATTCGGCTTAGTTACAACTTTATTATATGTATAGAAAATAATGAACTATATAGATTTCATATAAAAATATTTCGTATAAATATTACTCCACAAGGACTCGCTCATTAAAAGCGATTATTAATTAGAAATAAATGTATATTAAACTATAAATCTATGTTAATATTATAAATGTGAAAGTTTGTGAGGATGGATATATGTTTGTTACTCAATCACGCCAGAACGGATGAACGGATCTGAATGAAATTTGTCACAAAGATAGATTTTAGTCTGGAATAGTACATAGGTTACTTTTTATCCCGGGAAAATATGTGTTTCCTATGGGACAGATTTGTTTATGTCTAGATAAGTTTACAAACCCGAAGCGAAGCCAGTGTGTTTCGCTGGTATAATATAAAAAAAATACATTTAAAGTTATATTAATGTATAAGTGACCAAGAAACTTCAAGTTTAATAGATATGGGATAGATATGCAATATTAAAAATTGTATAAATTTCGATGAAATATAAAGCATAACTGAGTCCAATTTGAAAAATTCTTTATGCATTTTGTAACCTATTTATTTGAGATGGTTATAGGAAATCTAACATCACACTGTGACCATTAGAAACGGAGTATTTAATCATAAATAAACGCGAGTGGAGACACAGGGAAAAACTAGTTGATAATAATTTCAATATCTAGTAGCAATATTTTACTGCTTTTAAATCCGTGGGTTTAAATCCGTTGAATCAATTAAATGTAGAGGCTATTGAACTTTATTAGGCTTTGAAATACCGCTAATGGATCTCTCTTGTTACATCCAAATAGTAAATCGTATATATATATACTCGTATGTATGAAAGTAATTAGGTTAAAAGACACTTTGCGTTTTATTTAAGAGCTAATAAATACGAATTGCCTACTTTAAATATGAAACTTGATTACTCTTTATTTACTCCGGAAAAACAAAAACAAATCTATCTCACGGGAACCGTTCATTTTTCCGGGATAAAAAGTAGCTTGTAGCCTATGTATTATTCTAATATATGAGTTATATTATTGCAAAGTTTCATTAAAATCTATTTATTAGTTCTTGCGTGAAAGAGTAACAAACATCCAGACATCCGCACAATCTTTCGCATTTATAATATTAGAAGGATAGTAAGATGTGTCTGGTTTATAAATCTTCACAAACAATTTTAGATTTATAACAGTTAATTATATGTTGAAATTATAGATTCTAGTGGTATTCTTTAAGTGCTATTTCCAATCGAAATTTCGCAACCATTAAGGGTACTTGACCTTTACTAATTGTTGACTGAAGTTGTTAAGTTCAGCTCATACGAAATCTTTGGCGTAGATTTTCGAGTAAAACATTTTTCTACAAGATCTTCTGGCCTTTATCTATACTAATATAATAAAGAGGTAAAGTTTGTGAGTTTGAGAGTTTATGAATTGTGGGTTTGTGACGTTGTAGGGGGTAATCTATCGACTTACTGAATGGAATTAGATGAAATTTGGTAAGAAGATAGTTTGAGACCCTAGAAAGGCTACTATTTATCCTGAAAATCATCCCTTAAGAGGGTGAAAATGTGGATGAGCGTTTGTATGGGGAATCAACCTAGGGACAAACCCGAGCGAAGCGAGGGTGAGTCGCTAGTTCTGCATAATTTTATAACAAAGCTAATATTGATAATATATTACATCCTCTTTCTTTAAAAAAATAAAGTAAACAGTAAAGTTAATATGGAGAATTTATTATTTTCCCTTATCTTTAACTGAAATTACTCTTTATATGTAGGTCTACTTCTGCATATACATATGTATTATGTATTCTGTCTTCTGTTTAGATAATCTATAGTTTATGTAAACAAAAACTTTGGGCTTCGGGCCAGCGTTTTTCTAGTTATCCTAATATTCGTTGGTTAATAAATCTAGATTATTGATGAGTGCTACGTATTCTGTCCATGTCCTTGTCTTTTCTAATTTTAAATTCTATACCTACATAACTAGCATTGCCCGCGGCTCCGCCCGCATTCAGATGACCAAAAACCTAATTCTTAGGTTTTATAATATATTAGTATACTCTTACAACGTAGTTTTTGTGTTTTTGTATTTTTTCTCAGAAATGAGATATTTTCCCGCGGTAAAAAGTAGCCTATATATTGATCCGGATGATTAGCTATCATCGTATCAAATTTAGACAGACAGACAAAAATTCTAAAAACTGTAGATTCCGACTCTGTATCGATAATAATGTCTATTTCCATTAGATTTCTCAAAAAATATTTAATGTACAGATTTGACTTAGTTAGAATTTTATTATATGTATAGATGAAGGACATATGACAGTTTTATTCCATGTTGTATAAGTTAACTTCTATATTTTTGTATTTTCTCTTTATTTATATAATACTCTTTTTTTATATGGTATTCAGTGACAAACGAGCAGAAAGACAACCCACCTACCACCGCCACTAACATCTACGATTCATGCACTTAAGTTTTATGTTACAAAAATACAGAACCGCAGGTGCGTTGTCACTGTGAGGGCTAAGATGATATGCCTCGTGCCTGTAACTGCGCTGGCTACCTTATCCTTCAAACCGGAACACAACAATGTAATCATTATTGCTTGGCGAAAGAAATAGATAAGGGGGTGGTACCCATCCAGTCGGACTCCTCAGGCTTGACAAAGTCCTACCACCGGTAAAAACTCGTATTTAGTTTATTCTTTTTTAGGGTTCCGTAGCCAAATGGGTAACATGGAGCCCTTATAATTTATCTGTCCCTCTGTCTATATGTCACAGCCACTTTATTTGTAGCTTCGTAGTGCGTAAGAAATCTTAATGAGTGAATAACTAGCATCAGTTAGTGAGAATGGGCGATATGTTACCATACATGTTTTAAATACTACATTTTTAAAAGGACTCTTCATAATCTCCTTTTGTCATATTTTTTTTAATTATTGCCTTTATATTATATGTTTTTACAGAATTGCGAATGAAAAATCCGATATTCGTCAAGGAACAGGAAGGAAGTAATATTAATAAAGTATTACGAATGTCATGATATAATAATTGCGTGATTTGTTTATTTTATCCTTCATGATATATCGATAAATAATTATTTATCGATATATCGTGAAGGACATCTCAATTGGTTAAAAGCTTTGGTCACGTCAGCGTGCGGTATAAATTATGTAACATTTGCGAGGTAATGTTGAATTTGATTTCAGGGAAATATTAATTGAACATGCACATTTAGAATCTATTGGACCGATTTAAATGAAATTTTGCATGGTGGTACCTTATATCCCGGGCAACATCTTAGATACTTTTCATCCCGGAAAATTAAAGAGTTCCCGTGGGATATTTAAAAAACTATAGTAACTTATACAGCTTAGTATGTACACAAGAACTTATGCACCTAATTTAGTAAAATTTGGCACGCTGATAGCTTATATTGCCGGTCAAACAAATCAACTAATAAGTAAACTAATAATTTTTAAATAAATATTTTTTTCCGTACTCACAGTAACTCCTAAAATAGCGAAAAAAACGAGCATTTTTATACCCTTTAAGAGAAAGAGCGCGATAAAAACAAAGAGATTTGATAGAAAACAAAAGTTTTAACCAGGAAAACGGTTTTAGTAGTCTATTTTAATTAAACACATTTATTTATTTTCGCACACAAAGCGTGTTTTACCATTCCTTTAGAGAATAATATGTTACTTAGTTCACTGAACTGAAGCTGCATATTAAATAGCTACACATAAATTTATTTACAGGCTAGTTACATACAGGTGTTCCAAGTGAATCGATTATACATTAAATTCCCACGATTGAAATAATAAACAGAATGTCGACATCAGGACGGGAATGCAGAGTTGCAGTTTTCGGATACTTTAATTCTTACATATTATTTAGTGACATTCTAAAAACTTACATCGAGTAGGTTGGACATTAAATTTAGATAATAAGTTTAATTTGTAATTTTAAAATAAATTAGTTTAAATTAGTTTTTGGTTTTTTTTCGACCTTCCGACTGTAGCTAACGTAACTGGCGCAGTCGGTAGGATACTAGAATAGGGACAGTTAGGTCATCGCTAGTATCCTGAATCTACGGACCAGCTGCAGAGCCGGAAGGAGAATCCAAACTTCGATTCACGAGGAGAAACCAGAAATGAATTATATGTGAGTACATTTGAACTATTCTCATGTTGCTCTTATCCTAGTTATATTTCCATTCCAAAATTTTTTATCCTAGAGTTTATAGAAATCGGGAATCTGCATCGCAGCAGGCCCGTCATCGTAATTTAGATAATATTAGAAATTTAAATTTAGAAATTAATTGTAAGTCACAAATTATAAATAATATTTTAAATATGGCTCAGGATCCGGACACTATTTATAAAATCCTTAGAATTGTGCCCGAATTTGATGGAAACCCCAACGTACTTACTAGATTTATTAATATTTGTGATCAGATTGTAACGCAATATTTAAATAATACGCCCGGTAGTGAATTAACTAATTTGTGTTTATTGAACGGGATATTAAATAAAATCACAGGAACTGCTGCCGCTACCCTTAACTCTAATGGTATACCGGACAATTGGTTAGGTATAAGAAATTCTTTAATAAATAATTTTTCTGATCAACGGGACGAAACAGCTTTATACAATGACCTCTCACTAGCCGTACAAGGGAATAAGACACCCCAGGAATTTTATAGCCATTGTCAGACGCTATTCAGTACGATAATGACTTACGTAACATTACATGAGACTTTGACAACCACGATAGAAGCTAAACGTGATCTTTATAGAAAAGTTACTATGCAGGCATTTGTACGCGGCTTAAAGGAGCCGTTAGGGTCACGAATTCGGTGCATGCGCCCCGAAACTATAGAAAAGGCTCTTGAATACGTACAAGAGGAATTAAATGTTACATACTTACAACAACGTACGGACGGACTAAAACAACAGACAACCCCTAAAGTACACCCCGTAGCATTCTTACCCCCTCGATCTCAAAATATTCAAACCCCAACGGTTAATTGGCCAAACCCTGTAGGACAACGCCCTATGCAACCACCACAGCCTTTTAGATTTAATTTTAACCGTAATCAACCCCAATATAATATGCCTATGCATACGAGAACGCAGCAAATGTTTAGTGCACCACCACCGAACTATAACCCACGTAGCAATGTTTTCCGTTTACCACCTAGGTATAATCCACCTCAAAATTCTATGCCAAAGCCTATGAGTGGAATTCAGAATTTTAACCCCAGACCCTTGCCTCATACTTCAATGACTGGACATGACTGGCGTAAATTAGGTAACCCACCACCTACAAATTATTTAAAATCTCGCGAAATGAATATGAACGAATGTTTGCCTTATGAAGACATGTATTACAATTATCAGGATTACTATTACGAACCAGAGTATAATTATTACTATAGTGAGCACGATGACTATAATACTAGTTACAGACCCGACTTTTGCAATAATAATTCTATTTCACAGTACGAAACGAATGACTGTCGTTTAATAAACGAGACTGAACCACAATCGGACCCTAGTTATATAGATCAGGATTTTCAGTTGGATCGGAGATCACCCAAACCAAAATAGAATTAAACCTACAGACGCAAAGACAACTTCCGTATATTCAAATAAAAAATCCACCCCTTAAACTTTTAATAGATACCGGTGCAAATCAATCTTTCATTAGCCCCAATGCTGTAACGAAATATTTTTTTAATTTCCCTCTCAATTACGATCCCTTTGAAGTCACGAACATCTATACAATTATTAGAATCAAATTTAGAGGAGGACGTTATTCAAGCCATAAAAGAGTATGTGAATCCAAAGGTAAAAACAGGTTTACTTATAGATCCACCCCTTGCAATGTATTCTATAATTCCTATAATACAAGATAAATTTAAAAGTTCGTCAATGAACCTAGTTCTAGCAAAATTCGAAATTGAAAATATTAAAGAATATTTACGTCAACAAGAAATTATTTCTCACTATCATAATGGAAAGACTAACCACCGCGGAATAAACGAATGCTACTTAGCTCTATCCCGAAAATATTATTGGCCCAATATGAAGGAACATATATCAAAATTTATTAATGAATGCACCATATGTGGTCAAGCTAAATATGACAGAAACCCTATTAGACCTCAGTTTAATATAGTACCCCCAGCTACTAAGCCTTTTGAAATTTTACATGTAGATTTATTCACAGCGCACAATGAAAAATATATAACTTTTATA
The DNA here is from genome assembly GCA_947093115.1 of Brenthis daphne. Taxonomy (NCBI): domain Eukaryota; kingdom Metazoa; phylum Arthropoda; class Insecta; order Lepidoptera; family Nymphalidae; genus Brenthis; species Brenthis daphne. The sequence goes on along the minus strand of OX352478.1, from coordinate 11,650,670 downwards.
GACGTCTTTACGAAATACGGTCAAGCGTACCATTTACGTGACGGAACAGCTATTAGCATCTTGCAAGCTTTGCTAAAATTTTGTACCCACCATGGTGTACCCATGACTATAATAACTGACAACGGAACGGAATTTACAAATCAATTATTTTCAGAATTCATAAGATTACATAAAATTAACCATCATAGGATTTTAGCTCATTCTCCTAATGATAATGGTAACATTGAACGATTTCATTCAACAATACTAGAACACCTCCGAATTCTAAAGCTACAACGTAAAGACGAACCCATAATTAACCTTATGCCATATGCTATCATAGGATATAACAGTTCCATACATAGTTTCACTAGATGTAGGCCCTTTGATTTACTAAATGGACATTTTGACCCGAGAGACTGTCTTGATACCGATTTAACTCAACATCTATTACAACAATATTTGATTAATCATAAAGAAAACATGAAAAAAGTTTACGAAATTATAAATAGTACCTCCCTTGAGAATCGGACTGCTTTAATAGACAATAGAAATAGAAATCGCGAACCTGAAGTCGAATATGCACCCCAGCAACAAGTTTTTATTAGAAACCCCCTTGCTAGTCGTCAGAAAACTGCACCGCGTTACACGCAGGATAAAGTTCTAGCTGACTTACCAATTCATATTTATACCTCGAAAAAACGTGGTCCTGTAGCTAAATCGCGTCTAAAACGAGTCCCTAAAGGAGCTAACTTGTTACAGGGTAATACTTCTAATGCTGACCATTCACGTGACGAACCCCCTCGAGATAAGACTTGAGAGCTTGGACGATGGACCTGGACTATTACCGTACAAACTTGGACCAATTAGACTTACCACTCACCACCACACCTTCATACAATATATTAAATTAGATTATATAGAGAATAGAATAGAGCTTTTAATGACTCAATTGAATAGTCTTCAGAATCTCCTTAGTAATGAAACTTATCAATTATATGAACTTCAAATAAATTATCTGACTGAAAAGCTTCTTAAAGCCTCTGATCAACTAAGGTCTTTAGAACCAAACCGTGCCAAAAGAGGTATTGTAAATGGCTTGGGTTCCATTATCAAGAGTATAACAGGAAATCTAGATTATCAAGATGCATTAAAGTATGATAATGCAATAAATTATTAGATAATAATCAAGTTAAGGTAGTGACAGAGTTTAATAACCATGTTAGTATAAGTAAGGAATGGATGTCGAAACACAATAAAGTACTTACTCAATTAGTTGAAAATCAAGTTAAAATTAACAATACTTTACAGCTCATATTAAATTCAAATGCTTATAAAGAAAATAGTTTACTTAAGTATGCAAAATTCGCTCAACTTTTAGTTATAATTGGTGAAAACGTAGAGGACCTAATGGCCGAACTAGTTAGGATAGAAAATATATTAGCTTTTATTCGTGTTTCTAGTATACATCATTCTATGATAGATATAAGTATTCTAGGATTAATGATAAATAAGTTAAAAAAATATATATAGTAAGGATCAGATTTTAGATTTAGAGTATAGAGAATATTACAATATTATAAAACCGGGATGCTATTTTACAGAGAAAAGGATAGTGATAATTTTTAAATTTCCAATAGTTTCTGCGGATATCTACGATCTCTATAAACTTTCCATTGTACCTAATAAAGTCCAAAACGTCCTTATACCTCCATATCCCTTCATAGCAATCAATGAGAAGTCGTTCTTGTACATGGAGACAGAATGTCCGAAGCTCAAAAACTGGTACCTCTGTGAAAGGGAAGTGAACCAACGCATTCGTACAGAACCCGACTGCGTGCAACAACTTATTGTTCATCAAGTCCTCAAAGAATACTGCCAATACACAGCAATAACGCTAGCAAAGGAAGCAATGGAAAAACTAGATGATCAACATTATGTATTCTCCTTTCCCTATGTCACCAAGGTACAACTAGTTTGTGACAAAGAAGAATTCACATCGCTCCAGGGCAGCTACTTAATCACTATACCTGTAAAATGCTATATGAAAACTACGGAATTCACCATCATAAACGACAGCAATGAAATAAAAGGCCAGCCGCTAAAGTTAATGCAAATACCAGTCGGTGCAGGAAGTCAAGATGATATTTCCACTCATCTCAACCTAAACTCAATTAATTTGCAAGAACTCCACAGTGTTCAAGATAAAATTGTACAAGAAACACCATTACGACTAGAAAAGCTGCATTCGGATGCACTATACCATACTACGATACCCTTATACATCTTCATGTTTAGTGCAGGTGCACTTGTTATAGTCATCGCAGGTCATCGCTACAAACTACGAAAAAGGAAAAGCCATAACGAAGCTACAACTTCTATTTCAAATGATAACATTACTGAACAATTGGACGAAACAGGGACATCAGAGGCACGCAGGAACATGCCAGCCACATTTTATCTCAATGTTCTAAAATAGTTGCTGATCTGAGGGTGGAGGAGTTACATACAGGTGTTCCAAGTGAATCGATTATACATTAAATTCCCACGATTGAAATAATAAACAGAATGTCGACATCAGGACGGGAATGCAGAGTTGCAGTTTTCGGATACTTTAATTCTTACATATTATTTAGTGACATTCTAAAAACTTACATCGAGTAGGTTGGACATTAAATTTAGATAATAAGTTTAATTTGTAATTTTAAAATAAATTAGTTTAAATTAGTTTTTGGTTTTTTTTCGACCTTCCGACTGTAGCTAACGTAACTGGCTGGAAATGAATAACAAATATGTCTTTTATATACTACTGGCATTGCCCGCGGCTTCACCCGCGTTCAGATGACCAAAAACCAAATTCTTAGGTTTTACATATTAGTATACTCGTACAATGCAGTTTTGATATTTGTTTTCAGAAATGAGATATTTTCCCGCGGTAAAAAGTATCCTATATGTTGACCCGGATAACCAGCTTTTACCGTACCAAATTTCATTTATCAAATTTCATCAAAATCCCTCCAGTGATTTTTCTGTGATGCGGTAACAGACAGACAAACAAAAATTCTAAAAACTATAGAATCGGCCTCTGTATCGATAATATTGTTTATTTCAATAAGAATTGCCAAAAAAAATTTAATGTACAGATTCGGCTTGGTTACAATTTTATTATATGAATAGATTTAAGTAAAATCACTATTTTTCTGGCTGGTTTTGATCATGTCACATAATAAAATCAAAAGATGATGAATTTAAAGATATAACCTTGAAACCCTAATTTTGAAATTGAAATTTGTTTGTAAGGAGTATTACTTAGGTAAGTAAAGGGCGGGATAGTTCTCTCATTCAAAGGGGTTCGCGAAATTGAGTCTTAAAACGGTGAAAATGATTATTGATTAAATAATCCATATTGATGTTCTCCTGACCGATTCCGGCCACGGCGGCCAATCTCATTGAGACTAGCCAACTGCGCAGGAGATATTATAATGCACAAGTGTACGCGCAGACACAAGTGCACTCTCTATTCCTGTAACTCTCATACTCCGGTGGAACGACTACTCGACACGACCAGTGAGAGTAAGGCGCAGGACGGCTTTACGTGCTCTCCGAGGCACGGGGGTGAAACACCACCAACTTCCCAACTCCGGGCTATTACTGAGGCTTACTATACAGAGAGACTCAGTAACTAAACTTGGCCCGACCCGGTACTCGAACCCAGGACCTCCAGGTGTGCAGCCGTACATGCTAGCCACTACACCACAAAGGCATATTACTAATATCCATATTACTAATATTATAAATGTGAAAGGGTGTTTCTTTTTTTGTTTGTTTGTCCTTCTTTCACGTCGAAACGGAGTGACGGATTGGCGTGATTTTTTGTGTGGGGATAATTGGAGAGCTGGAAAGTGACATAGGCTACTTTATATCGCGGGAAAACACGTTATAATCCAATCCAAAAAAAATATTTATGATCAGAATTACTTGATACTTGGTATTAATGATCTTTAATAAAATTAATTAAATACATGTTTTAGAATTATCCAAAATTCATTTCTTAAGGGGGTAAAATTGCTATTTGCTTTACTTAAACTTTGCTTTATAATTATTAAAATTATAAAAAGAAGATATGTTTCTAATGTATGTTTTTGATAATAATGCTATCAGAAAATCCTACACTCATTACGGTGTAATTTAATTTAATAACAACTAAATTTGCAATTAGATTAAAACCGTTTTTGAACAAGTAAAAGTTCTTTAGGCTTTTTGAAGGCTTTTATCAATATAATGAATAATTCAATGGTACTTCATTCGAGCCCAAATTAACTTTGTTACTTTATAGTAAAAGTAAAAAAAATAATTGATGAGATTATTAATTTTTATTTAAATTTTTTCAATAATTTATGTAAAAAATTTAGTTTCTTTAATTTATATAGTGATAAATAAAGAAATGAAATATAAAATATGTTGGAACATTAACACACAGAACCATCTATTTCCATGGTAAACAACGAGACTCGTGCTATGGACACCAATAGTTGATACACTTATTATAAATACATCTTATTATAAATATAAGCCCCCATGACTGGTACAAACATTCGTGCTCATCACACAAATGAATGCCTCCAGCGGGACTCAAACTCGCGACCGCTAGCACAGCAAGTAGGATCACTACAAACTGAGCCAAACGTGTCGTCGAAATATATCATAGGTGATAAACATATAATATAATTCTGGGATAAGAGGTCTATAACATATAGATACACAGTGTGAAATCTGCAATATTAATCAACTATTCTAATATTTTAAAAGAGCAAAATTTTTTGTTTGTTTGTATCGAAAAGGCTCCGAAACTACTGAACCAATTTAGATGAAATTTGTAAGAAGATAGTTGGAGACCCTGGGAAGGACATAGGATAGTTTTTATCCTGGAAATCATCCCTTAAAAGGTGAGGTGAGAGGTGAAAGTTTTGGAAGCAACCTAGGGACGAACCCGAGCGAAGCGAGAGTGAGTCGTTATTCAATTATAAAAATAAGTTATGTAGGACGTTTACATTTTGGTGCCTTGCAATCAAGCATCGTAACGTAACAAAATTAAATTGTATAAAAAACAAACAAAAACATATTCCGAATGAATTGAATGTGAAAAACAGAATGAAAAATAACAAATGGTTGTGTGGGACTGATTTGTCGATGGATAACGATGACTCCCGGGTGTTTTGGAAGTATTACAAATACGGTTATTTTTATCCAACTATATATCAAAAAATCATAATAATAGAATATTTTTTTCAAGTTTATATGCCATATATACATAAATGTCTTATATAAAATTCACTTTACTTTAAAAAAAATATGTATTTTAGCTGAGTGGAGGGAGAAGTAAGAGAAACGGATATAATAATAAAACGTTGTAAATAAGCAATTATATAAATATTACACTTACTCCTTCCGTAAACTCGCTCGTATTAATTGTAAAAAATAAAGTTGATAATAATCTACAAAATTAGTCTTTTAAAATATTTCTAAATAGGTATATTTACGTCGTAGAATTTGAACAAGAATATTTAAGTCGTACATTAGAAGGCAAACATCTAAGGAAAACATTTTGCTAAGGGCAGAGCTAGAATTACACACTCGTAGGCAGACAATATATAAAATTGCAAACAATTGATTATAAATACTTATTCTACAGCTTTTACTTTGAATTGTTTTATTTGTCTCCATTCTATCATAATTAGATATTCAAAGGTTCGTATGTTTTACTATGTATAAAGCGGACGTTTGCGTAAATGAGAATTGCCGAGTTGCTCATCAACTAGAAAGCTAGGGATCAGTCTCTCTAATCTAAAGAGGCGTAGATTTGCCCAAGTTCTTTGATCTCTATCCTTTTTTTTTTGGTTATATATATTATATTGGATGTTGATTTGAAATGAAATATATAACAAGAAAATTTGATTATAATAAGTTTTTATCACACCTGGTATTGGATAACTGACTAGTGTAACTAATTTGTAAGTCGAATTTTGAATTATATGTTTTTTGTCAGGAATTTAGGTTAAATTGCCAATTCCAAATTTTAAATATGTTTTTAGCGACTTTTTAACTATATATATTAACTAAATTTTGATTGTGATGTGCAAAATATTATTAATTATATTAGAGATACACACATAAAGTTTTTCTAACATCTAACATGTTTTATTTTTTTCAACATTACGAGGTCATTCCAATGATATTTGCATACATTTGTAAATGCAAAACACAATTTTAATTTTTAATAGAACTTAATTTTGATCGTACGTAGCGTATAAATAAATCGATTTTAATATTTAGTGAAAGTAGTTTCAGAAATCTTTTATAAGCAAACCAACAAAAAAGTGATTTAATTTTTTTTAATTACAATAGAAAATAAACTGGTCCTATCATATACAAAAGTTACTATACACATTTTCACGCTATACATATAAGCCACAGATATTGGCAGTAAGAACAGAGTGCCAACCTACGATTTAGACAATTTCAAATGTTAAAAATGTACCTGATACTGGCTGCTTAAAAAAAGTTAAGCTTTTTAATTTGTCAGTGTTACATACATATATTATGGATTATACATCTATACATATAATAAAATTGTAACTAAGCCGAATCTATAAACATTATTATCGATACAGAGGCCGAATCTATAGTTTTTAGAATTTTTATCTGTCTGTCTGTCTGTTACCGCATCACAAAAAACCACTGGAGGGATTTTGATGAAATTTCGTATGGTGATATTATCCGGGTCAACATATAGGATACTTTTTACCGCGGGAAAATGTCTCATTTCTGAGAAAAAATACAAAAACTGCAATGTAAGAATATACTAATATGTAAAACCTAAGAATTTGGTTTTTGATCATCTGAACGCGGGCGGAGCCGCGGGTAATGCTAGTAATATAGTAAACTAATGAGTAATAACTTAATCTAATATTTGTAAATAGCAAACACAAATTGGGAACTTCTTCTTTTAAAGTCAGTCATAACTTACAAACACACTTTTTCATATATACGAGTATAAGTATTAAGCATGATTTTTTTAAGGAAATATAAATGTGTGATATTTTTTTATGGACTTATAATCCAATTAAAACATTTTAAGTAATCCTTCTGAAGTCTTTGTTTGAAAGTGGGGCTTTTAAGGTGCTTAAAATTAAGCCAAGTTTTAATTCTACTTTGGGTCATTTTATGAATGAATAAGTATATATTTGATAATTATTATGTAAAAAAATGTAATAAAAAAATTTAAAATGGACAAAATATGTAAATAAAGTGTTTGTAATTTTAAATACATAAGTAATAAGAAAGTATTAGAATATTTGAATACAGCAATTGTAAATAAATTAAATTATCCAATTATATTTATTAGCTATATATATATATATATATATATTTATATATATATATATTTATTTATTTATTTATTTATTTATTTATTTATTTATGTACCAGAAAAAAAACATACAAGTTAAAACAGATGCCATGTGTACAAAGGATGACTTATCTCTTTAAGAGATTTCTACCAGAAACCCTCAAGTGTGAGAAAATATAAAAATAATAATGCGGTGCGGTGTAGGTACAAACTACAAACATCAATTGTAATATAAATATACATATATACAAACATACATACATACATACATAGATACATAGATACATACATACATGTTTACATAGATACTTACATACATACATATATACATATACATACATATTACATATATATATCCATACATACATACACATACTTCAAGAAATATATAATAAGGAAATCATATGGAGTCACTTAGATAAAGTTCTTTTAAGCGAGATTTAAACAGTTTTAGTGATGGATTGTCATTTGTAATCTTATCGGGAAGGGAGTTCCAGAGTTTTGCTGCTTGTACTGGGAAGGATTTCTCATAAAAAGTAGTGTTATAAGAAGGTACATTAAGCTTTTTTAGCCTAACACAGGGGCGTATGGGTCTTGAGCTAGGGATCGATAGCTGAAAACGCTCGCGTAAGTACGTAGGAGAAGTATTACTTAAAATAGTGTATAACTTCGTAAGTATGCGCATATTCCGGCGAAGGCGAATAGGGAGCCACTTCAGTCGTAAACGAAAGTCACTTACGTGATCCAATTTATGCAAACCATAGATGAAACGAATGCATAGATTTTGAAGTCGATCTAATTTATTGAGTAGCTCCTCTGTAGTATCTAAGTAGCAAACGTCAGCATAGTCTAAAAGAGGAAGTAGTAAGGATTGGGCTAAGGAAATTTTAGTTTTAAGAGGAAGGAAATTTTTTAATCGTTTTAGTGAGTGAAGCGAATAATGCAAACGTCTACTAACCTCATTAACGTGTGCCGACCAAGATAAATGGCTAGCCATAATCAAACCCATATTTTTTGTCTTTTCAGTGAGTTCTATTATCGTACCCTCATAAGTGATACAAGGCAAGCTATGGAAAATAACTTTATTTTGTAGTTGTCTGCTACATATATATACATATATATATATATAAATGAATCCCTATTTCCTTTGGTCACGCCATCACGCGTGAACGGCTGGACCGATTTAACTTTTTTTTTGTTGTGTTTGTTATTGTCAGGAGAAGGTTCTAATGAAAGAAAAAATTGAAAAATTAACGAAAAAAAAATTAAAATGTATATGACTAACGCTGGTTAATAACTATTTATATCTATTTAAAACGTACCTAGCGACGAACCCGAGCGAAGCGAAGGTGAGCTGCTAGTACTATATAACTATTAAACTATATACCTAAATGTCTGGTCATGTCGTATATTTGACGACACCGTGATACGCTCGAATTTATAAGGAAATCTCTACATTTTATGAAATACGATACTTAGTCATCAATTTTATGATTTAACAATTTTATGATAAGAAATTTCCTAATTGTAATATAATGTGTCCCAAGATATTATACCGAATTTTGCTTATGAAAAATCTATACATATAATAAAATTGTAACTAAGCCGAATTTGTACATTAAATATTTTTTGGAAACTCTTATTGAGATAAATTTTATTATCGATACAGAGGCCGAATGTTATAGTTTTAAGAATTTTTGTCTGTCTGTCTCTTACCGCATCACAAAAAAAAACACTGGAGGGAGTTTGATGAAATTTCGTAAGGTGGTAGCTGGTTACCCGGGTCAAGATATAGGATACTTTTAACCGCGGGAAAATGTCTCATTTCTGAGAAAAAACACAAAAACTGCAATGTAAGAGTATACTAATATGTGAAACCTAAGAATTTAGTTTTTGGTCATCTAAACGCGGGCGGAGCCGCGGGCAATGCTAGTAAAATATAAAACATTATGTTCGTCCTCGGGAACGAGTTCTAAAATATTAACGTTTCGTTGAGTTCTATTTGATAGAATGAAATTGCGCTTGATTATAGGGACTCGAATTTTCTTTTCATGAATGGAAAGTAGTGCATTCATATTACTGAAAGGCAAACTGAAAATAGCATATTTTAAATTAGTTTTCTTTGAAAGTACCTTGCTGTTGGCTTAATAGCATTAGCTATATTTATTACGAGTCGGGTTGGAACCAATTAATTAAATATACCTGACATATTAATTTTCCGCCCCAGAAAGTATTTTAATATATTAATTACTTGAAGCGTTTCTTTAATATTTTCTGAGATTTATCAACATGAAATGTTACCAAAGCTCGACAGGCTCCAGGCTTTCACATTAATAACAGCATTATTAAGATGAATATTTGTAATAAGAAGGTAACATTTTGGCTATATTCAAATTATTTTACGTATTTCAGAAGAAATAGAATATTTACACAAATATATACATATATTTTACATTTCTTTGATAAAAAACTGCGTGGTGGGCCACCACCATCATGATGATGTGATATTTCTATGTATTGTGATATTTCTCCGAGATGGTAATCTTGTACTGTTCTAGGAAAAATAAAATGACAAACAGCTGCTGAGCTGGGGCTGTCTTGAGATTTGTAGCTTTTGTCATGGTTTATGACAATTTAATTTATTAATTGTCCTGTCAACTTTTCAATCTCTAAATCAATTACAAATAGCAAGTCTTGTGTGAAAATGTAACTCAAAAGATTTAATCCTTTCCTTACATCAATATAACACACCCATTCATTCGTTCATTTATTTTTTTTCTAATAAAACTTCATTCACTATTCATAAAACCATAAAAGTGTTTTCCCGATGAATACTCATGAAAAACATTCGGACTTTTTGTTCATAACAAGTATTTTAGTATTGGCACATTGATTGAGATGAATCGTTTGCCCGGCGTGTTCCGTTCTGGTACTTGCAATTCGAACGAGCTTGATTTATTGGTTGCCAGAATCTATTACTCATTGTCTGACGAAGCAATTAATTGGTTTTATATGACAATTGAGCAGTTAATAACTAATACGCTGACTGAATTGTCTAACTAACTGACTTGTTTGAAAAATATTTCTTTAAGATCATTCCATCTTATGCTTTTCTACTTATTAATAGCAGTACATATTGATAGCAATATTATAGATATTAGTAGAAACGGTCTATTCATTTTCTAAAGGCTTTAGGAGTGGATGACATTATGTACAAACTTTTTAAATAAATATACAAGTTCAGAAATGATAAACAATTGGTAACCCAGTGGTAATGCGCTCGCTTGAGAAACCGAGTAATGCAGGTCCAAATCCCGGGTTTCGCACCTCTGATATTTTCATGTGCGAATCATTTCCAACATGATTACGGTGAAGATTCTTTCGGTGAAGGAAAACATCGTGGGGAAACCTGGATGTCTGAGAGAACCTAGCAAGTTTTCGAAAGATATGTGAAGTCTGCCAACCTGTACTTGGCCAGCATGGTGGACTATGGCCTGATCCCCCTCGTATTTTGAGGCCCGTGCCCAGCAGTGGGACGTTAAAAAGGGTTGAATACGAAACCTGAATTACAAATAAAAATGATTTGATATAAAATAATTAATTACGATTTATCCTCAATAACTTTAATTGAATTTAATTATGAAAGTGTTCATCTTAAGGATTTCTGGAATTCCGGAAACTTATCGAGCTTGTGAGAATTATAGGTCGACCAAGAGAAGATATTGTTCTTAAGTAATAAAGGGAAAGAGAATGATCGAAAGATTAACAAGTGTTAAATTGTAAATTTTTAGATTTGAAATAAACTTTATTATATAAATTATATAATGAACAAATCTTTAAATCGAGGATTGGATTTAATTCTATGAATTTATTTATAATTATGTAAGTTTTCGTAATAAAACTATCTTTTCGGAGTTTAAAACTATTTTTACGGACGGGAGAGACTACTCAGTGACCACGATTGCTGTTAAACACTCATGGTCTCGGACAGAAACTTCAAAAAGATAGTTTTAATTAAAAATATCAAATATTTGCATAAATATAAGAAAGTATAAGAAAAATAGGACTTAAAATAATATTAAAAATATATCGGTTGTGAGTTACTATCACAGGTGGTAGGTTAAAAAACCCACTAAATTACACCTCATCATAGTTTTCCATACAAATTTCAATTGTAAAATGGCAAGATTTTATAATTTTTACTCGAGTTCTTTAGTAGGAAAAATAACATTGTAACTAGTTTTAAGCATCTAATTATTCTTGTTATATATTTTAAAGCTTTCTAATTAATTATTTCCTAGAGTCTTCAAGCTTTCGCATCGAACCTGTGCTCTAACTTCATCGTGTTTCGTAGTAATTTCTGAAGGATTATGTTAATTTTAACTACACAAATTGGGATTCTTGACATAGAATACTTAATTAAAAATTAAAATGTCTAATTTTTCCAAAAAGTATCGCATTACTCCATTAAATGTTCAGACCAAGATATAATGAAGTGATATAACTTTTACAAGGAGAAGCTAACCATAACAAAAATAATGAAAAAAAATAAAATAAATAAAATATTAAATGTTATGTATATTGTATGCTGTTTACAAAGATACGGAATAATCTAAACCAAGAAAGTAGATCTCATGAATATATTTATATTCGAGAGAAAATTCACAGAGGCCGAAATAATTTTAAAGGTGATAATTTTAAAATAAACTATATCTGAATACCTTTGAAAGCAAACTACATGTTACTAAAGTACAGCGTTGGATTTACACTTCGGGCACTCAGGGCTAGTGCCCAAGGCTTCAAATTTTTAGGGGCGACAAAATTTGAAGGGTTTTTTATTTTACAAAAAATGATAAATAAAAAAAGATTAATCAATAGGTACTTTTTCGAAAAATTGATATCATTTATAAATTATTTCTTTGTATTTTTCAAAAAATTAATAATTAAAAAAATTAAAAGTTTCAACATTTTATGCAAAACTTCGATAGTAGGGCGGCAATTTTTACTATGCTAGGGGCGGCGATAAGGTACCTAACTGAAGAAACTAGCAATATTATGAGAAAGTCAAAAACCCGATTTCTTGAAAATTATTTACGTATTTTTTGTACTTCATTTTAAAACAGTAGTACTAGTATGCAAAATACATTCAATGATACATATTCAAACTCGTAAATTACTACTCTTTAAATGATCCGCAAAATTTTAAGATTCGATAGGTTAAAATAAATTTTATAGGTAGGTACACCATTTTCGTTTTATTGTGTACTTTTTTTGGTTGTATTCCCATACAAACTTTCATCCCCATTTTCACCCCCTTAATTGGGATGATTTCCGGGATAAAAAGTATTATATGTCCTTCCCAGGGTCTCAAACTATCTTCTTACCAAATTTCATCTAAATCGGTTCAGTAGATCCAGAGATTACCCCTTACAACCTCACAAACTTTACCTGTTTATAATATTACTAGCAACTCACCCTCGCTTCGCTCGGGTTCGTTTCTAGCTTGATTCCCCATACAAACTTTTATTCTCATTTTCACCCCCTTAAGGGATGATTTTCGGAATAAAAAGTATCGTATGTCCTTCTCAGGGTCTCAAACTATCTTCTTACCAAATTTCATCTAAATCGGTTCAGTAGATAAAGAGATTACCCCCTACAACGTTACAAACTCACAATTCACAAACTTTACCTCTTTATAATATTAAGTATAGATTTTGTCATTTTAAACATAACAGTATAGATATCCCGCATTTGAGTCAATATTGCTCAATTCCACACATTTTCATCAACAAGAAATTCTTGAACAGAGTTATATGCTTTGTTCATATATTTTTAAATTTTGTGTTTAAATTGTAGAACTATTTTATTATATTACGTATAGATAAATTAGAATATCTAAATTAGACGTCAATTATTAGAGGGTACCGTTTTTTTAAGTATTGAGATAAAAAATTTGTATTGAAAATGTATAACCAACGCAAACGCATTTGACGACACGTTTGGCTCAGTTTGTAGTAACCCTACTTGTTGTACAAGCGGTCGTGGGTTCGAGTCCTGCTAAGGGCATTCATTTGTGTGATGAGCACGAATGTTTGTACTCCAGTCATGGGTGTTTATATTTATAATATGTATGTATTAAAAATTATATATGTGTAGTGTATCAACTATCTGGTATCCATAGCACAAGTCTCGTAGCTTACCATGGAACTAGATGGTGCTGTGTGTTAATGTCCCAACCTAATGTTATAAAGTATTCATTTCTAGACTGTGAATTTTCGGAACTACAATCTCAGAGGATAATAGTTTCTGTTAGGTATATAGCAGGTTAACTTATATTTATTTAGATTTAAACAATTGTTAGGTAAAAACTATATCAACGCAATAACAGCTTGCTGCGTTAAGCCGATGCCTACGACAATATTATAGCTTTATAACTAGACTTTATAGTAGCTGTTAAGCTACGGAACTACACTATGCATGGGCCAATAAAAAAGCTTGCTTGCTGTAGTAGATATGTATAAATAAACGTATAAGTTGTTTAAATATAAATAATTCAAACTCCCTTTAAAGTAAGTAATGCCTATTATACATTAAGATTTAAGATATAATTAACCAAAGTAATGATAAATAAAGCCAAGGAATAAAAATTTATATGCGTAATAATATCGTTCGTTGACTAAATTAGCGGTTCCGTTATAAAGGTTTAAGGCATAAGGTTAAAGGAGGTAATGAACTCAGTTTTTCCGACATAAATGATTTTCGTACAAGGCTTTCTTTGTGGACACAATTATTTTTTATTATATACCAGCTTTTATCACCAACGCCGGACACTTTTTATTCGCTGCAGTATTGCATTGTAAATATACTCGTAGATAAGAATAAACAAATAAAATATTTTTATTAAAAACTCGTAAATTTACAAAATTTTGTTTAAAATCTATAGAATAGCTATAAGCTTTCTGCTTTTAATAAGAAAGCTCGAGATTACAACACGACAAAGTTGTCACATTATGTTTGTTTATTTACACATTTGATTGAATTTAGCCACTATAACCTAGAGTCTAGACGGATAGATAGTAAATAGGTCTGAAGAGTTATCGATTGGTATCCAGGAAGGTCAAACGTGAATTGATATCCTATACGGTAGAACGATTACCCGGTACAATTCTTAGGAGTTCTTCACGACACGACACGTTTGGTTCAGTGTGTAATGCACTTGCTGTGCCAGCGGTCGCGGGTTCGATCCCGCTGGGGGCATTTATTGTGTGATGAGCACGAATGTTTGTACTCCAGTCATGGGTGTTTATATTTATAATATGTATGTATTTAAGGTTTATATATGTGTAGTGTATCAACTATTTGGTATCCATAACACAAGCCTCGTAGCTTACCATGGAACTAGATGGTGCTGTGTGTTAATGTTTCAACTTTTTTTTTTAGTTAAGTTTAGGGTAGACTATATCCGGAAGTAGACGTTACTTAGCTGAAGTGATGAATATTGGTATGAATACATGAATATAATGTTTGTATTTTAAAAAAATTATCTTTTCTGATTTTTCAGAAATCAGAAAAGATAGGTCGTTAGTCTTAGTAAAATGTCAAATATTCGTGGAAATCTTAGAACATACCTATTATCGTTTACGTATCTATACATATAATAAAATTGTAACTAAGCCAACTCTGTACATTAAATATTTTTTTGGAAAATCTTATTGAAATAGACATTATTATCGATACAGAGACCGAATCTATATATTTTAGAATTTTTGTCTGTCTGTCTGTTACCGCATGACGGAAAAACCACTGGAGGGATTTTAATTCAATTTGGTATGATGATAGCTGGTTATCCGGATCAACATATAGCATACTTTTTACCGCGGGAAAATATCTTCGTGAAATTATCTTTCTGAGAAAAAATACAAAAACTGCAATGTAATATGTAAAACCTAAAAATTTGGTTTTTGGTCAACTAAAAGCGGGCGCAGCCGCGGGCAATGCTAGTTTACATATATATCTACGTTTAAAAGTTAATTAAAAAATTACCAAAATCATCATTATGATGTACCTATATACTTTTAAAGGGATGTCAAGAGATACTGTCAAAACTCTGAGGTTAGCTGGTAAATAATTTTACTAAGAAAACAACTTTGCTTCTTTAGTAGATCATTAAAATCGAGAACTTCTAAAAACTTAATTATAAATTTACTCAAGTAATTAAGAAGTTTGTTTCAAATTTATTCTATTACATTCCATTAACTGCTTCGATGGTCCAGTGGCTAGCATGTACGGCAAATCCGGAGGAATTGGGTTCGAGATCTGGGTTGGCCCAAATTCAGCTATAGAGTTTTTCTGTCAAGAAATTGTCAGTAACAGCTTGGAGTTGAGAAGTTGGCGGTATTTCACCTTCATGCCTCAGAAAACAAGTAAAGCTGTCGGTCTTGCGCCTTAACTCTTACAGTTCGTGTCGAGCAGTCGTCCCACCGGAGTATGAGAGTGACAGGAATAAAGAGTGCAAGTTATGTCTGCGCGTACACTTGTGCACTATAATATCTCCTGCGAAAATGGTTAGAGCTCCCTATGAGATGGACCGCCGTGGTCGAAATCTGTGAAGAGGACATTATGACGTTCCATTACGAAAATGCTCTTCATATTATTCTTTTTAGTTTTTTTTATCTATCACATATCTTTATTAAATTAATGTAAATAAAAAAGAACATAAATTTAATAGAAAACAAAAAAAATGACATAAAGTAATCTGAATAGATATTTTTCTTTCTTAGAAATTGTTTTTCCTCAATCTCATTGCTAACAAAGACATATTTCCAGTAACAATGGATGAAACAGCCGCAATGATCATGATAAAGTGCTGTTCAAATCATACCAGCCTCCTACAATTCTGATCCACTGTAGTTGTAATATATGAGAAAAAATTAAAGAGCTCTTATTTGGTTTTTCTTATATAAAGTTTTATTTCATATGAAAAAAAAATATATATGAAAAAGTCAACATTGGAGAACCCAATTATAGATAATTATCACAAAAGAATATGCTGAAAAAGTGGAAAAGTACAAAAATGTGGGTCAGTAATTATTTTAATTATTGACCCATTTTCCTTATTTATTGAGATCATTTTATGGATATTTTGCAATGGGTCGCGTTCATATAGGCCTAAATATTTGAGGGCCTTTAAAGTTCATGATAACTTTAGTTTTTGCTGGCGGTTTCCCTAGCAAATGAGTTAGCTCAAAATATGCATTATAAACTATCTCGATTTCGAAACATTTAAATCAGTTGAACAGTTAGATATATTTAAGTACTTAATAAAAATACTCATACAATATACACGCTAACAAGTTTATGTACTTATAATAATAATTTAAATATTAAGTTGCTCGAGTTTCTTAGCTTTGAGCTTGTAATTTTAAATACTTATAGATTTTCCTTTAGCTAGGACTACTAAAATAAAGTAAAAACCTTTGGATCTCTCCGATTTGTATAATTATCTATAATAAAATCTATTGAAATATTTTCGGGCTGTTTCCGAGTTAATTTAACTCCTTAGCCAATATAACAGTCAAAATATTTTCCTATTACAATTTAAAAATGATATTTTGTTAACATTTATGATCCGATTATATTTTATTAATTTATCGCAGTTCAAGTTATCTCCTACTTTGCAATGACGTTAATTTATAAATAAAAGTAGTATTTGTTTTTCAGTTTATATCTTACACTTGATTTATCTATATATATAAAAGAAAGTCGTGTTAGTTACTTCGCTTATAACTCAAGAACGGCTGAACCGATTTAGCTGAAAATTGGCAGGGAGGTAGTTTAGAGCCAGGAGAAGGACATAGGATACTTTTTATCCCGTTCGACCGCGTTCCAATTTTTATGATATTTTAATTTTTGGATTTCTCTTAGTCCGGAATAGGTAAGTATTAAAACATATAATTAAAATGTGAGAAAGAAAGATTTTTTCTTTTTATATCTATTTAAAACGTACCTAGCGACGAACCCGAGCGAAGCGAGGGTGAGCCGCTAGTTTATTATAAAAATGAAGGCCCAGTTCTAGTCATACTTGCTTATATCAATTAACGTTTATCAGTGAGGTCCTTGCCTTGCTTATTAGGCAGCGAGCTATATATATATTTTAATATGATGATGTTCTCCTAGCCGATTCCGGCTACGCTGGCCAATCTCATTGAGATTAGCCAACTGCGCAGGAGATATTATAGTGCTCAAGTGTTAGCGCAGGCACAACTGCACTCTCTATTCCTATCACTCTCATACTCCGGTGGGACGACCACTCGACACGACCAGTGAGAGTTAAGGCGCAGGACCGACGGCTTTACGTGCTCTCTGAGGCACGGGGGTGAACACCGACAACTTCCCAATTCCGGGCTGTTACTGAGACTTACTATACAGGAAGACTCAATAACTAAACTTGGCCCAACCCGGGACTCGAACCCAGGACCTCCGGGTGTGCAGCCGTACATGCTAGCCACTACACCACCGAGACAGTATTTTTTTTTAATATTCAAACTGAATTATTCGATTAAGCATGATTATCATAATTTATAGATATATCAGTCAGCAGTTTTAAAAATATTTCGATAGTAAGTGAAAATCTAATGAGGACGTGGTGTTATTTGGGTCAAGTCGATTTGATGGACGGTTCAAGTTTGAAGGGTCGTTTACAATTTGTTTTTGCAAAAGTTGCGCAATTATAATTTCATAAATTATTTTTTCTTTACGTAAAATGATAACTTTATCTATCTGAACAAAAATGGATGTTTGCTATGTATTTAATTAATAAAATCTATTAAAAGTACTAGTAATACTTATAATATACTAGCAAATTACTCCCGCTTCGCTCAGGTGTGCCCACGGACATTATAGGTTATATTGTCTGTGGGTGTGCCCGTCGGTGTATTATATACAGGCAGCGCAAATTTTATTTGTAACAGCACAGATCATATAATACTATACAAGGTAACAGTCACATAACCTTTGTGTTCTTTCAGATCATATTTTATCTACATATTAGACATCCAAAACCGTCCAGCCCTTTTAGCGTCAAGCAGTATTTTTTAATTTTTAAAATGATAATTTTTGAGGTTAATTATAAAATGTAATGAATTCGCACTCTTAAGCATAATGTCGGGTTACATTGCACTATTCTAAATCTATTATTATTATATTTTTATGTAAAAATTTAGAAAATGAGTATAAAAATCATGAAATCACACCAATAAAATATATAAGATAAGGAATTTATAAGGACCTGCATGTGGCTTGCAGCCAAGAATCGTAACTATCGAATACTTAATTTAAACTTTTACGAGATACTAAAATTTTACCGTGCCTTTAAAATTAAAGTAAATTATACAATCAATAATGTTTTAAACTTTGAAATCATTATTTCTGAGTGAAGTTTAAGTTCAATAAAATATATTTGTAAGAAAAAGCAATAGATTGAAATAATTATAATTTAGTACTTCTTAGATTTAATATAATATATTTTAAATAAAACTTATATTTTTTTCCGGCCTTATTTTAATTTTTGGTTCTCGACGTTTCGAATGCTTTACAGCTATCATGGTCACGGGAGAGGTTCTTCCGAAAGGCTGCAAAATTTACTGCTACTTATTCTTTAGCATGAGGTATTATTATATATTGTTGTATTTTGTAAATATTTAATGGTATAAAACATATTCAAGAAAATTGCGTCAAATAAGTAGAAGCAAGAAAGAAGAATGCTTCTCTTTAGGTACAATATGTGTTCTTCATAAGTTATTAAGTTAATTTAAGATGGAATTGACAAACATACAAATAAAATAATGTCCGATTTTTGGCCTTGGTGACTATCCATCGATACGGGATACATGATTCACAAGTCTATATAAAACTATACTATGTAGTAAGTAAGGAATGACAATTCGGTCTGAGCGGTCTGATTTTGCTATATTTTAATAATTATTTAGTTACAGGATCGATGGAAGGTGGATCAGTAGCGTTTGGCAATCCAGCCGGGTATGATGCCAAGATAAAATGTAATGAAATGATAATGATTCATTAATAAAAAGAGATTTTCAAATAAATTAAATTCGTTGTCGAGGCATCTTTTTAAGTAAATAGATACCTGTGCCAGCATGTTCCGCTCTTCAGTAGAAAATTGCTTAATTTTTTTTTAATAAGACGCACTGGTGGGCGGTGTTTTACCCTTAGTAATTATCTGATAGCAAAGTGGATCGTCAAAATAATCCCTTGGTTCTTGTGGATGACGTGAAGGACGCCTCGGTAGACCAGTTGTCAGGGCGTGGCGGGTTGAGTGCGGAAGTGATTTTACGACGCCAATTAAAAAAAACTTTTTTTAGGTAGCACTGGCCATTTTTGCTGATAAATATATAATCGCATATCACCTGTATAACCACCTGGCCTCAGGTGATCTATAAATGTATTTTCCTACGTTAAAAGAAACCTTTATGATGCTTAAAATAATTTTCGTGGTATGGAATTGACCAGACAAGTTCGCAGCTGGAGCGCCTTCTTCTATTCTTTATTTCTAAAATCATTAATAGTTAATATTGGTTCTATCCCCATTTCTACGTCTAGACAAACACGGATGAATATAAAGGGATAAGCGATTCATCGGTTTCAGTTTATTGTGTAAGCGATAAGAATAAAATGAAACGCTCTTTTTTACCGAGAACAATAAAAACTATGAAGTATCATTCGATATTAAATTAAATGAAATATGTTGGGACATTAATTATAATACTAGGCCGTCGGGATCAGGCCATAGTCTACCAATGCTGGCCAAGAGGAATAAAATGCAAAATCTATTAATATATTTAAGAAAAAAATAAAGAACCATATACTTTAGAAAAACCGATTAATAGCACATCACTACTGCATGATTATTGCATAAGTTTTTTTTATTACATAATTTTCATAATATTAAGTGATCTATGTTCTTTTTTTGAAATAAATTTCTTTAAGCCTAAAGGTGAAATATGTCAAAACGAAAAAAATAAGGCTCAGGAATGACTGGCGGCTTTAAATTAAACAAAATAATAGCGTGCGTTCCTGAGCTGAAGCCAGATGCTAATAATTAAACATATTACAGAAAGTCCAGCCAATGTTAATTAAAGTAGATTTGCCATTGCTTAGGGTCTTCAATTTAATTTTCTGTTATCCAGTTGAAACGTGCTACACGCTGCAATGTACGAAACACATACATACATATACTAACTCTCTCTATTGTAGTAGACTCATGTTCTTAAAAATTATACAATTAATACGAGAAATTTTAAAAGACAATTATTAAGGTAAAGATTTCAGAAAAATGTATTTAAAATAAAAAAAATTTTTTTTTGCGATTTTATTTAAATTCTTTGTTCCTGACATTCTAATGCTTTACAGCAAACATGATCCCGAGAGAGATTACGATTTTTGATATCTTGAAAGTTATTATAGGCAGTATTTATTCACAATAATCTATACATGTAATAAAATTGTAACTAAGCCGAAATTGTACATTAAATATTTTTTCGGAAATATTATTGAAATAGACATTATTAGCGGTACAGAGGCTGAATCTATAGTTTTTAGAATTTTTGTCTGTCTATCTGTCTGTCTGTTACCGCATCACGGGAAAACCACTAGAGGGGTTTTGATGAAACTTGGTATGGTGATAGCTGGTTATCCGGGTCAACATATAGGATACTTTTTACTGCGGGAAAATATCTGATTTCTGAGAAATCTATACTAAACGTTAAAAGGTAAGTAGGAACGAACCCGAGCCGAGCGAGGGTGAGTCGCTAGTATTAAATTGAAATGGCATCGAATGTGTTTTTTACAAGTTGCTGCCTCGTGAGTTGTTATAGCGTTAAGAAATTGTTTATTAAGCGCATGTTATAGCTTATTATATGCGAATTCATTCTTTGTAAGTTATACATTAAACACTTAACAGGATCAAACGTCCGATTCACGCTAAAATGTTACAACTACATATTTTGACATTAAATTTTCCCTACAGCATGAATGTCGAGAGATCGCTTTGACGACGAATCTCATTTTAACATGTTTTGACCCAAATTTCTCTCCATCGATACTTAGAGCTTGAATTTCGATGACATTTTGAAATAAGTACTAAAACTATATATGAGCTTTGAATTTGTTACTAAAAGTTCCAAATGTCTAACAAAATAAACAATAATAATAAAACTTAATAAAAATAAACAATAAAAATGTAAACACGTTACAAATCTCATCTACACAATTCCAGTGAAAATGTTACTTTGCCAATATTCCTTATCCTTTCCGTTGAATGGCTTATGGCCCAAGGAAGCTACCAGCTTTTGGAACACCAGCACAAGTTACCAAGTAGTCGGATGTGAATACTGAATTCATTACTTTGCAAAATACACTTACATATATAGTTTAGAGTTCTTGGAGCTCAAATTGCATGACTATTGTAAATTTTTTTATTTCATACAATAATTTTTCCCATAAGTAGCTAATAATTACTTATAAAGGTCAGCAAATCATATTATTAAAATGTAAGGACGAAGTATTTATTCTAAACTAGCTATCGAAATTCGATCATAATCATTTTTTTATTGATCATACTAGCGGCTCACACTAGCTTCGCTCGGGTTCGTCCGGTACGTTTTAAATTTAATTTAATAACAGACAGACAGACAGATAGACAAACAGATAAAAATTCTAAAAACTATAGATTCGGACTCTGTATCGTTAATAATGTTTATTTCAATAAGATTTTCCAAAAAATATTTAATGTACAGATTCGACTTAGTTTCAATTTTATTATATACATATATAGCTTTATAACATTACATTTTAATATAACATTACTCTTTGTATATTTATTTAGTCAACTCAAGCAACTATGACGCACGAGGCGGCTTGTGTCTGAATATTTTATTTCACCTTTTCAAGTAATCAATATGAAGATATCATTTCTATTATTATGGTTCAAACAATTTTGATCCACTGACTTTTGTTTAAGCTTATGTAGGTTCGATTTTCGCACGATGTAAAATTTGTAAGCGTTTTCATTAAGTAATGAAAATGTGTCATGTACAATAAAAAGATAATAGTAATTTAGGTGTATTTATTATTTACTAGATTTCGATTCATTCATTAGATTAATTTCATTTATTAGATTCATTCGTAACTAAGTATATAACAGAACTACAGATCACATAATATTATATTAGGCTATAGAGTACAGAATCGGTGAGAGTTTTCCCGGTTTATTAGTATATTGAAAAAAATCACTAAAATGGTCACCATTTTCCTATAAAACACTTTTAAGAAAGCAATCAATATATTAAGCTTTAAAAACGAAACGAACACGCCATTCGAAACTTCGTATTTCGGACACTCAATTGATCTTAATAAAAAATGCAACGTAGACCTCGTATTGCATCGAATGAAAAATAGAGCCTATGTTGAACACAAATTCTAAACCAAAACAAGAACTGATTAGTTCTCGATGACAACATTCATTACAAAGAAAATAGTATAATAATATATTTTTTATCATCATCATAATAAAAAAAATATTACGGTTAGGTAATTTAGTACAAAGGTAAAAGTTACCGAGAAGCTTCCTTGACAAAGCTTTAATTAATTTTTAATGTTCATGTCAGTTTACATGAAATTTTGATGGACATCAAAGAGTTTGGGCAAAGTAAAATATTTTTTCTGTAATTTAATTTCTGGGTAGTAATATTTTTTTGCATTAAATATGACTGCCCGATTCTAAGTTATGTCTATTAAAATATATAAGACTAGCATTAAACTCATCCCCTTATGGGATGAATTTCGAAAAATGCTTAAACGCTTCACTCGGTTTCCCAATCGAGCTCGTTACCACTGCCTTTATAATATTAGTATAGATAAACTACTGTTCAACTAAAAACCGAAGTACTCGTAGTATAAAGAAATCAGAATATGTTCAGAATTTATCACAAACTACAACTAAAAATATCAAAGTTCAAAGCCTTTAGAAACTAAAAACCTGACCAAAGCACTGGATTTATATAAAGGATTTTTACTAAATTTAAAAATCTATACTCTTTAGTAAATTTATTATTTAACTAGTGACTCACTCTCGCTTTGCTCAGGTTCGTCCCTAATTTTAAACATTATTTTCATATATATACAGGAAACGATTTGGCTAGCGCAGGCAGGTAAAGTGGTTGCTTAGCGCATTTTACTCTGACTTGATTGGAAAAAATTAATATTTAAAACAGAAAACATTTTTACATCAAAATTAAATATAGCGTAAGTATATTCGTCAGGGATAGTGTAGCTTTCTATTAGTGAAAGAATTTTGGAATCGGTTCAGTAGTTCCAGAGATTACTCCCTATATACAAATAAAGTTTACTTCTTTATTATAGTAGTACTAGCGGCTCACACTCGCTTCGCTCAGGTTCGCCTCTAGAAAAACAAAAACAAATCTATCCCTCAGGAACCATATATTTTTCCAGATAAAAAGTAGCCTATGTGTTATTCCAGAGTATAATCTATCTTTTGTCCAAATTTCATCCAGATCCATTCAGCCGTTCTGGCGTAAAAAGTAACAAACATCCACACTCACAAACTTTCACATTTATAATATTTATACAGATAATATGGATAAAACGTATAACTCAAATGAATGGCTATACTTTTTCCCGAGGTGCCTAGCAGAAGCTTATGTGTCACTCTAAGTCATAGTTTGTCAACTTACTAATTTGTTCAACGGTTTCAGCGTGAACGTATAAGTGTGCGTATATATGTGTGAATGAATCACGCACATATAAATTTTCGCATTTATCATAGTAATTTGATCCACAAGAAATACATGGTATTAATTACGATTTTTTGTCATTTCAATACAATTTATTTACACTAAACCCGAAAAGATTTGATTTGCTCCAAACCAAATCGTGTGTAGAGTTGTGTGACGATTATAATTATATATTTTTCATGTTTATCGCATTGGTTCTTGTTGTACCAAATTCGGTCATGTGGACGCTCTCATCGCGCAACCATATAATAAATGAACTGCCACATCACATCACATAATGCTACATAAAGCTGTCACTAGTGTGATAGACCCTTTATAGGGACAAAATATATATGTATATATTTGTTTAAACATGAAATGCGTCCATATAAAACGTATGTTGAACGCAAGATGTAGCTTTGATGTTATACTAGGGAGTAGGGACTCAATACCGATTTTAAATGTACTGTGTAGTGCTAGGTCCGGATATGTGTAGCATACAATAGATATCTTGTTTTGCCCATTTCGCCCTTTGTTACAGCTGTATCAATTGAAATTACTGATCCGGACTATGTATTTGGGCGCATTGAGGGTCCTTTTCTATTGCCTGCGAATAAAGGTATTAGTATATAATATACATATTTATATGCAATATGTTATAAATATGTTGGGACATTAACACACAGCACCGTCTAGTTCCATCGTAAGCTACGAGGCTTGTGTTATGGATACCAGATAGTTGATACACTACACATGTATTATAACTTTAAATACATACATATTAAAAACATAAACACCCATGACTGGAGTACAAACATTCGTGTTCATCACACAAATGAATGCCCCCAGCGGGACTCGAACCCGCGACCGCTAGCACAGCAAGTAGGGTCACTACAAACTGAGCCAAACGTGTCGTCATGCAATGTGAAGTTTTGTTACATTGAATTTGTTAATGTCTTTAAAAACTCTATATTATACATTTTATGTAATTTTTCACTTTAAACTGGCTGTTGGCTACGTTTGAATTTTAGGATGTTATTGTTTATTGATCATGCTATATACCTACTATGTATCAAGGTTTAAGATAAATGTGGCAGATAATATTTTGTACGAGAATTCAAACGTCCATCCTAAATTCGAGGTGGATTGTCTAAGTATAACTTACTGGTACATCAATCAAGATCCAACAAACGGTACGAAATTTAATTAAACTTTGGTTATTATATTAATCTTTAAAACTATGTACATATGAAAATAAACGCTTTCAATGAATATAAAGCTTTGTTACTGAATCCGTTTATAATTGAAAATGTCAATGAAATGAAATAAGCTTTAACCGGTTTCCAATTTAGGTTGATTTTAATTATCTGATATCATTCGGAGTACTGTATTTACTTTCATTTATTAAATGAATGGTTTGATTGTTGTTGTTGTACAACAAAGTCATGCAGTTTTTTTTTAATATTTAAATAATAACTAATTTCTAGTTAAACTCCCTCGATGCTCTAGTGGCTAGCATGTACGGCCGTAGATCCGGAGGTCCTGGGTTCAAGTTCCGGGTCGGGCCAAGTTTAGTTACTGAGTTTTTCTGTCAAGGTATTCTCAGAAAGAACCTGGAGTTGGGAAGTTTTTAGTGTTCGTGCCGTGCCTCGAAGAGCACGTAAAGCCGTCGGTCCTACGCCTTAACTCTCACAGGTCGTTTCGAAGTACCGTCCCATCGGACTTTTAAAGTAAAGCAATAGTACAATTATGTTTACGCGTACGCGCACTGATATCTCCTGCGCATCTGGTTAGTCTCAGCACAGATCATATATGACTATACAAGTAGTCTCAGTAAGATTGGCCGCCGTGTCCGAAACCGGCCATTAAATTACTAGTTGATTTCAGTTTTTGATAATCATAATATACAATTAAATAATATATGATTGAGATCGATCTACACGTTATAAGTGGAAATTGCGAAATTCTACAAACAAAATGCTACTGAGTTGATAACATTGATTTTTATTTTCTGTACAAAATATTTTTAAAAAGATTACACTAAGGAATAGTTTTACTAAATACTTGTAAGTTATACTTATATTATGTAAGTACTTAGTTAAAGCATTCGTCATCAAACATTAAACATATTTGTAGTATGTACTGCTTTTAAGAGTATGTAAAAGCTTTCGTAAGCTCGCGTGATATGTCGATAAAAATAGCATAGTCAGCAATAGAGAAGCTTTCTATTATTAAAAGAATAAATAGGCACAGTGTTGTTAGAAATTATTCGCTACATGCAAATAAAATTATTTCTATATAATTATTTAAGAGTAGTATTTATATATACATTATACATACATTTTATAAAATGGCTTATCTTAACCCTTGCAGTAGTAAAAGATCGTGGTAAAAATTATATGGGAAATAATATTTTTATGATTTTTAAGATAATAAAGCAGCTGGAAGAGGAGCAAATTGCTAATTAATAATATAAGTATTTGCAAATAAAATTAATTTTATATAATAGTTTAAGAGTAGCATTTATATATACATTATACATACATTTTAGCCATATTGGTACCATATAATCAGCTATATTTTTACATATTTTATAAAATGGTTTATCTTGACCCTCGCAGTGGTAAAAAAGGGTGGTAAAATTTATATGGGAAAAAATATTTTTATGATGTTAAAGGTAATAAAACAGCTGAAAGAGTAGCAAATTGCTAATTAATAATGTAAGTATTTCAGTCGAATGAATTCGTCATAAAAAATAGACCTTATGCTGTCTGTAGTCATATCACATTTGCACAGAATCCTTGAAATGTACCAAAACTACTTAAAGTATTAAGTTGTATTAGAGGAAAGGCGTCAAACTAAGTTGGTTCCCATTTTGTTATACGGAGTTGGGTTCCACTTCGTTATACGGGTGTGGTATTGACAATAGCAGAATAAAAGCTAGTAATTCTAAACACTCTTAGAAGAATCTAAGAGTGTTTAGAATTACTTGCACAATATTGAACTATTAACACTCAAAAAAAGTTTTGGTAGATATTTAGTTCTGAAATGAAAGTATCGTATTCGTGTACTTTCTTTAAATGATCGAGTCAAAAATTAAAATTAATCTCATATATATTTCTTAATATGCTTATCTCATAAGTTATACTCGTATCTATATGCATAATAATCTGCAAAGAAGTTCTAGGAGAAGAAAAGAAGCGAATAAAATGAACAGTACCTAATGCTAAAGTGGTGACCTGATTTATTAGATTTAAATATGAACAAAAAGTCACTTAACAAACAACGATCAACGTCTTTTGTATACAGATTATTTAAGAGTCATGAAAATAACAGAGATTTGAAATTGTGTATCAGGTGCCTCTCGAAGATGACTCAGAGTGACCTGGGTAGTAGCTATTCTAGGCGGATTCTTAGTTATGAACATTAAACTTAAATCTTTCAATAAAATTAATCATAATTTAATTAGATTCGAAAACTTTAACAATTGATATAGAAAATACTTTTTAAAACGTAATTTTTCACTTACAAACACCTATCGCTGTTGTTAAAAGCGTTTTTATTGTTGATTTTCTTTGCGAACAAAATGAATAATTCAGTAAAACCAGTCAGTTCTTTCAGATGCAAAAATGTTCACGCCAGTCTGTACTTTTTTGAAAATGTAGATTGTAGGCATGTTTTAAAGAACGATATGCATATTATAAAGAACTGTAGACATAATATAATAAAATACTAGCGACTCACCCTCGCTCCGCTCAGGTTTGCTTCTAGTTACTTCAAAAATTTACAGTTAATTAATTATTTGTCTACCGCTATTATTTTAGCAAAGTTCTTAAGACATTTTGTTTAGATTTTAGGAGTAAGTAATTCTAAATATTTATTTACATATATCTTAGTTTTAATTTCTAAAAAAATTATTGTTAACTGACACACCGGTGTACCCGCGGTCGTTGACGGTATAATAGGATGAATGGGGAAATTAAAAATGAGAGATAAAAAGTATACTGATAAATAGTTATTTATTTGAACACTAGCATTTCCCGTGGCTTCGCCCGCGTTCCGATGACCAAAAACCAAATTCAATTGCAGTTTTTGTATTTTTTCTCAGAAATGAGACGATAAAAGTATCCTATATGTTGACCCGAAATTTCATCAAAATCTGTTCAGTGGTTTTCACGTGATGCGGTAACAGACAGACAAAATTTCTAAAAACTATAGATTTGGCCTCTGTATCGATAATAATGTCTAGTTCAATAAGATTTTCCAAAAAGTATTTAATGTACAAATTCGGCTTAGTTACAATTTTATTATATGTATAGATTATCTTAACGCCTCCGTGGTTAATTCCGGGAAATCGATTGATAACTGCCATGCGGGCATCTTCGCGACCATTGAAGCGTAGTAGGTTTTGTTTTAAGAATATATCCTTATATGTGGCCCTCGTGATAACTTCCAGTTAGCCGCAAGGCTTTCAAAATTATTATAAATATATATATCTAATATTTAATAAAATATGACGACAAAATGTGAGTAATCGTAAATAGATAATATGTACAAACCAGATTCGGACGATGATATAATTTGAATCCGACGACGTTTAAACAATTGTTGTTCCTTAAGTTTCTTGAATTCCCATTGGTTTAGCTAATATTTTCTTGAACATTAACACTTTTCTTTAGAATTTTTACCCGAAGAGTACACGTGTGCTTGCGAAAAAAGAATGATGGCACTGAGTAGTAGGGATGCATATATTAGCGAGTAACGAATTGATTTAAAAATCGATATACGTATCGACTTTTTTTTTAATCTCTTAAATGTGTGCGAAAGCTACCTTGTAGGTTAAATTGACTATATGGTTATATTATATTTGAAGAATGAAGCTAAGAAATATAATTAAAAATCAGACTTATTATTAAATATCACTACGAAAGTGTAGATTTTATTCAACATTTTAGCGCGTATTTGTGTGGTGAAATATCTAAGGTCTGTTTAGATAACAAGCTGTCTATTCATTCACCGGATAGCTTTACAAATATTTTGTTAAGAAAATTCCAGAGAGCATTGACTTTGTTAGATAGAATAAAATAATATTATAATAACTAAATATCAAATATAAATAAAAATATTACTTGAACAATGAAATGTTATTTTCTAAATTGTGATTTTTAATTCTTTAAAGTGAATAAAAATACATGAGTTTTCACTACCACAATTTGATGAATCATCCAATTTTCTAAAATCTTATTACCCTTTAAACTCCCACATATCCATGTGTATTTATAGATTTTACTCATAACCGCATATTATCGATCGCCAAAGCAAACCGCATAAAACTGCAACATTCACAGAATTTATGTTCGCATATAGTGTTTATAATTTTATATATATATATATATATATATATATATATATATATATATATATATATATATATACAGGGTGGCCCAAAATAACGTTGACAAGTGATTTTTCAAATTATTTTGTTAACTTTAAATTTAAATGAAATTATGCTATGAATTATAAAAATATAACTTATTTTTTACAAGAATCCCTATTTGTCTTTAAAATAACCTCCTTTAGCGCGAATGCATAGAGTCAAACGCTTGGTAAAATTTTCTACAATTTTCCGCACTTCTTTAACAGATATTTTGTCCCACTCCCGTGTAAAGTAGCCTTCAGGTCATCAACAGTTCTATGAGGCGTAGAACAGGCCCTTGCCTCTAATATTGACCATAAACTGTAATCCATTGGATTCAGATCAGGCGAGTAGGGTGGCCATTCTTTTGAGCTAATGAAATCAGGGAAATTGCTTTTGCACCACTGTTGAACACTTAAAGCTCTGTGAGCTGGAGCAGAGTCTTGTTGAAATATCCATGAATGGTTGTCAAAGTGCTGTTGACTCCAAGGAATAACCACAGATTCAAGGATGTCTCGGCGGTAATTTTCTTGGTTAATTTTTATACCATTTTCTACAAAAACGAGGGGAGTTTTGCCAGTGGCGCAAATTGCACCCCAAACCATAATTGATTTTGCGTTTTGGTGACGTGGAATGACTGTGGCAGCTCCAGGACGAGTGGAAGACCAGATCCTGTCATTTTGGTGATTATGGGCTTGTTCTATCGAAAACAATTTTTCGTCGGAGAATACAATATTTTTCCAATTCAAAGCAGCGGAGCGTTGTTTAAGCAAACGACATCTCTCAAGGCGAACTTTTTTGTCTTTCTGTGTAAGCAATTGCGCTTTTCTGAGTTTGTATGGTATCAATTGGAGATCATATTTCACTATACGCTGCATGGTGGAGCGACTTATCCCTAAGTCTCGCGACATTTTTCTCAACTTGGTATGTGGATTTCGGACTAATCTTTGTTTAATAATGTGTTGGTTCCTAGCAATTCGAACAGTCCGCTTGCGTCCTCTCCCAGGACGGTATTCGATGTTGCCGAGCTCAACATAGCGTTTAATTGCTGAAGAAACTAGCTGACGACTAACACCAAGAATGTTTACTATCTCACACTGCCGTTTTCCACGATCATACAATGAAATTATGGCTCCACGCTGCTCTGACATAACGTAATAAATATATTTTAAAACTTTTTAGCCAACAAACAATATTAAAATGGCGCCAAAGAATGAAGAAAGAAGAAACGAAAACAAAAGAGAACGCAAGGCATTCCATTTTTAAAATATTATTTTTTTAAATTTGTCAACGTTATTTTGGACCACCGTGTATATTATATATATATATATATATATATATATATAAATCATCACTTAAAGATATATATATATATATATCATCATCACTTAAAGAACCGGCATTAGTGGATTTAGGTTCGATAGGGCATTAGGCCCAAGTCGATATGGCGCCATTTTTCTTATAACAGTATATTATACATATAGATGGATCATTTTAACAAAAAAATTCTACCCTTGAAATGGTACTATGTTTAGAATGTAAGATTGCAAGAAAATTAGCTTTAAAATTTGATCTTCTAACTATATTTTCTAACTAAGAGGCAATTTTAACATTCCCATACTGTATACTACACATTATGTATTTACTTATATTATCATTTTAAATAAAATTATGCGCATAAATTAATATTATGATACAATAACAATTGCTGTGGAAACTTTATGTTATGGATAAATTTAGTGTTGCTAATAATATTACTTTGATTTATACAAAATAATCGTTACGTAGTGTTCAAAAAACTTTTTTATTATTATTTTAATTTATGTAGGTAATAATTTGTGTAGGTTTTCTTTTTAAATAAAATAAAACTATCTTTTCGGATTTTGTCGCGGATTTATTTGCATTTTTGTTTCCCGACGTTTCGAATGCTTTACAGCATCCATGGTCACGGGAGAGACTGAGGTGTTACATGTCTTGAATGTATAATTGTTACAGACAGCCTACCCACAATTAACAAAATGAAAATTGCACCAATTACATTACAATATTTTTTAACTTTAAACGTTTTTATATACACAAACTCTACGCCTTATTCAAAATATGTGGCTTGGTCGTTTCGCTACCGTTACTTGGGCGTAAGGTGAAAAATTTATTCACTGTGTAATGTGAATTACTTTTCTATTATACAATAGTTCTTGTAGTAACGAGCTTAAATACCAAATTTTAGCTTTCTAGGACTTCAGGAAGTAAGAATTTTGATGGTCATTAGTGAGCCAGTGACGAAATCGGAGTTTTTCTAGATATCAATAAAATCTAAAGTGTAAGAGCTATGCAATTGTAACTTTATATTTTTAATAAATCTGCTATTGACATCATATTCCGAGAATTTTGTTTATCTATTTATGTATAATTCAAACCTAAGTTATGAGGATTCAAAAAAACGACGAAGCGCTTCGAGAAAAGGTAATTTCAATCAGATTGAAATAGTCATTATTATCGATATAGAGGCCGAATCTATACTTTTTCGAATGTTTGTCTGTGTGTCTATATGTTTGTCTGCCTCTCTGTCTATCTGTCTGTCTTTCTGGGAACGCATCACGAGAAACCCACTTTTTGATGAAATTTGATATGATTATAGCTGGTTATCATGGTCAACAACTTTTAC
Organism: Brenthis daphne; assembly: GCA_947093115.1. NCBI lineage: Eukaryota > Metazoa > Arthropoda > Insecta > Lepidoptera > Nymphalidae > Brenthis > Brenthis daphne. The sequence continues at coordinate 11,618,394 of OX352478.1, read as the reverse complement.
TTTGAAAATATCTCATCACTGAAAAATCTAAACGTTAAAATGAACTATTTTATCATACAGGAAAAAAATAAATCATAAGCAAATTGATGGTCGTAATATATTATAATTTAAATGTAGGAGTATTAGAAAAAGTACGTGTTATTTACATTGTTTTGTTGAATTATTAGCAACTTAAGCGTTTCTTTGTATTAAACAGTAGCTTATTTGCTATTTCAGGTTATAGCCTATCTGAGTACTAAATTTTATCCAAATCTATCTCGACGTTTGATACTGCAGTATTAACAAAAATACACACACATACAAACTTGCGCATAAGTAATAGCAGCTCGATATATAAAACAAAACTACGAAAACTGATTTTGATGATTAATATTTATCAGATGTAACGTGATGGTTAAAATTTTCGCTCATTTCGACATAGTTGATTAATATTGACATAATCTGAATTGTCAGTAACAATTTGTCAATTATAATTAATACGTGTTATGCAAGTACTAACTAATTATTTGGCCGTGTCATCGGTTAGGTTTGATAACATAAATGAGTTCTATGAGATGAGGTCTAGATTCGAGTCTGAGTGAGGACCATTAGACTTAATGAATTATTGTTTTTTTCTGTCAAGACGTAAAGAAGTAAGTACGAGGTATATCGTGTTTTTCTGAGCGGGTGTATTTTTAGCTTCTGCAATTTGCTTCAGTAAGGTTTAAGCAATAAAATCTTTTTTCTATATCGCTAGTTAAAGTGGTTAGGAGTATGATGTTATTAAAATTACCTAATTCATTTATAGTAAGTTTAATACAACTTAAAAGCTACACGAGGGATTTTCTTGATGAATTTGTAAAAATCTCTTTGAGTCTAGAGTTCTAAGGACTATTATTATAAGGTGTAATAAATCATCGAGTGAACGTGCTGAGAATGAAAATATGAGTACCACTAGTCGATTTATCTTTTTAATAACGTTTTGTTCACTGTTTGGTAAAGCATTTGATTCCCAGTTCAGATAAATGTTGAGAAAGCAATTGTGAGAATTTTGTACAGTGACAAAAAGTTCACTATCCATATCTTTGTTTTACTGAGACTCCGTACAGAGTAGTCTTCTCGTATAAGCAGGTGGCGAAGATCCAAATCAAGTTGTCCACACGACAAGTCGCTTGGTACTCTATACACGTTTAAATTTAAAGTGTTTCAATATTTTATGCCTATCACTTCACCTGCCCCTTTGAACACAACGTGTTACCAGAGTTGTATATTAAAAAGTATGAAATAATAAATTAAAAACATTAAAACATATCGACCACGTTTTCCGTTTAGTTACTCTCCAGAAAATCTTTCTTTTAGGTTTTATCTTCAACGATTGTAAAATGAAATCTTGTTATAGACTTAATTTTGGTTAAGTTTAATTTGTTAAACAAGAAAGATTAGCGGAAATATCAGATGACTTAATTTACAAAGAATTCATAGAAATAGCTCAAAGCCAAATATCTTTTCGACCAATAACAACTTGACGAGTTTGCTGTAACTCATCTTACACTCCTCAAGGGTAGAGCATTTAAAATTTGCGGTATGTGATATTATTATATTTGTGCATAAATGTAATTTGCATAACTAGCTTTACCTATATACTTTCATAATAGGTTTTTAAAGCTTCCAACAGGGAAATTCATTTATCTTGTAGGATGAAGCGCCCGTACGTGAGCATCTATGTGCCTATTCTATAAATACCTAACACATATATACAACGTTATATACTTTAGTATAAGCATATTTTGACATATTTGTATTATTATTTTTATACGTACGCTTTATAATAATAATTGTACTTACCCATAAAAATGTTCCTTAAATATAGAAAAAACAAACGTCTTTTTAAACGTAGTAATCAGTATATTTACAATTTTAGAAATAATATCTAATCGTGTTTATGAGAAGAAAAACTTTAGTATGGCACAAATTGAGATATAGTACTTAAATTGCATACTTGAAGAAAGTTTTTTTATAAGGAAGTTAAAATATCTTACATAAAAACACAGCTGTACGATAACTTACTGCGACATTTAGTCCACGGGTTCGATTACCGCACATGATTATATCCTATCTGTCTATTAGGAAATTTACTCTTGTGAGCTTAACATATTAGTATCAAAATACCCATGGTATAAGGAGAACAAAGAGATGAGTCACCATGTATTGTTGATCTTATAACAGAAAGTGCCTACCCATATAATATATTATAGAGATGAAACTTCCACTCGTAGGTACTAGCGTGCGTGTACTGAAATTATAACTAAACTAGCATTGCCCGCAGCTCCGCCCGCGTTCAGATTAGCAAAAATCCAAATTCTTAAGTTTTACATATTAGTATACTCTAACAATGCAGTTTTTGTATTTTTTCTCAGAGATGAGATATTTTCCCGCGGTAAAATGTATCCTATATGCCCGGATAACTAGCTATCACCATACCAAATTTCATGAAAATCCCTTTAGTGGTTTTTCCGTGATGCGGTAACAGACAGACAGACAGATAGATAAAAATTCTAAAAACTATAGATTCGGCCTCTGTATCGATAATAATGTCTATTTCAATAAGATTTTCCAAAAAATATTTAATGTACAGATACGACTTAGTTAGAATTTTATTATATGTATAGATAGAATTAGGTACCATCATGTTCATACAAAAAATATGAGGTGTAAACTGCATACAAACAAGATATTTTTTGTGTTTTGGATGCACAAATAACGAAAAAGAAAACAACTAACACTACGATCCAAAAGAATTTAGATTTAAGTGAGGAGCAAGCTATACTTTACAGCACAATGGATAAATCCAGTTCCATTTTAGTCCCGGGGCTAAAATCCGCAGTCTTAGTATGCAAATACGTGTCGTTTGCATGCTTCCACTAGGACTTCACTATGCAGATAGTAGTACATAGGAGAATTCTGCTTTTTAATGGCTTTATTGTTAAAGATTTTAGTCACCCTCTTATAATTATTTGTCCGATAAACGCTTGGTAATTATGTAGAATTTCAACAAGTTAAAGATTGATTCTTGAATTATTATTAGGTAAAAGGTGTTCACACAGGATAAAATGCAATAAAATTAATATTCCCTCGACGACCGCGGACACGCCGGCGTGTCAGTTAACAATAGATTTCTTAGAATTTTAATTAATTTCTTAGAAATTTACCTGGAGGTGGTGTTTATGGACATATTAATTTATTTCACTTTCCTATTATCAGAATAAACTCAAGTATTTATACATTTTGGTTTAAAAAATGGTAAAAAATTAATGTCCCAACATATTAAAAAAAAAACAGAACTCTAACGGGTTGAAAGGCAAAGAGATAGGGACAATTTGCGTCGAAATCAAAACGTGCATAAACTACGTGATAGAAATACAAGGAATGATACGAATAAATTCCAATTAGATATGTACATACATATGTATATGAAAATCATGTTAGACTTTTTATACACATTTCCATTTTTTTACTTTCGAGATTAGATAGTAGTTTTTAAATTTTCGGTTAGTAAAATTATATTTTAATGCTATGCACTAAACATTTTCATAAATTTTAGACATCGGTTATGATACCACGATATTTTCTTAGGAAAGTTAGAAATCTATACATATAATAAAATTCTAACTAAGCCGAATCTGTACATTAAAAATGTTTTGGAAAACCTTATTCAAATAGACATTATTATCGATACAGAGGCCTAATCCATAGTTTTTAGATTTTTGTCTGTCCGTCCGCCCGTCTGTCTGTTACCGCATCACGGAAAAACCACTAGAGGGATTTTGATGAAATTTTGTAGGATGATAGCTGATTATCCGGGTCAACATATAGAATACTTTTTACTTCGGGAAAATATCTCATTTCTGAGAAAAAATACAAAAACTGCAATGTTAGAGTATACTAATATGTAAAACTTAATAATTTGGTTTTTGGTCATGTGAACGCGGGCGGAGCCGCGGGCAATGCTAGTAACTAATAAATTCTGTTTGTATATACTAACTGAGAGAAAATACTAAGAAAGTCCTGCATTATTAAAATTATTTACCAGCGATATTTTTTTCTAGCGACACAACTATTAGCATTTAATGCATATACATATAGTGAATGAAAGATCGTATAATTTTCCATAATTAATTTTAAAAATAGGTTGAAACAAGTATTTGTGCCTAAGAAATGTTCGTGTACTTTTCGTAGCAGAAATATTAATTTGGGTCAACAAATCTAAATTGCTGTACCGCAACTGCAGTTTTTCATAGAATAATCCTAACTAAGCGTAATACTACGAATTATACCTATAATTTGTGGGATTACGTTCAAATTATTCTCTAGAAAGGCTTATCTATACATATAATAAAATTATAACTAAGCCGAATCACACAGGCGTTTTAAACGAAAATCATAACAGCAATCATATAGAGAAACCTCTCGTAGACAAGTAAAAATCCAATGCAATATTTTTTTAAGAATCGGTAATAGTTATTTTTCTTTTGAACTGCAACAACAACAAAGTAGTTTTCTTTAAAAAGTTCCCATATTTACGTCCATTCATGCTTATATGTATAGTGATACGTAGATTGTGGGGCTCAGAGTGACTTCTAAGTCTTATGACGTTATTGTCTGCATGTCAATTGTTTGTGCATTTTCTATAGTAGAAAGACGGCTTTCAATGTTGTCATTGTGTGTAGACTGTAAGCATGTTTTTTTTATCATAAATAGGTTAATTTTATTTAGTCTATAATATTAAAAAAGGCAATACTTTTAAGTTATCATATATGTAAATCACTTATTCTATTTAAAAAAAGTTACAATATTCTGGACGCTAGCTTTTAAAAATTATCCTTAAAATACTTCGAAAAATTAGAAGTCGAAAGGAATAAACATTAATAATAATTAGTCCCATTATATGAGTTGACTTTTTAACTTTTCTAACTTTATAATGTACTAGCATTGCCCGCGGCTCGCCCGCGTTCTGATGAAAAATGATGACCAAAAACCAAATTCTTAGGTTTAACATATTAGTATACTCTTACATTGCAGTTTTTCTATTTTTTCTCAGATATGAGATATTTTCTCGCTAAAAAGTATCCTATATGTTGACCCGGATAACCAGTTATCACCATACCAAATTTCATCAAAATCCCTCCAGTGGTTTTTTTGTGATGAGGTAACAGACAGACAGACAAAAATTCTAAAAACTATAGATTCGGCCTCTGTATCGATAATAATGTTTATTTCAATAAGATTTTCCAATAAATATTTAATGTACAGAATCGGCTTATTTACAATTTTTATATGTATAGACTATAGATATCTCATAGTTTTCCTATATCATCTTACATGAGGCACTTTTGTAAAAGCTTCCATCATGCAGGCCTTTTGAGAGATTATGTAAGTTTATTACTAATTTTATTTTTTTACGAAACATTAAAGTCGTTATCAAAACTGGCGTGCTTAGCTCATGGCCTGTACTTACTGGTTATTTACTTCTAAAAAATATGATTTAATGGAAATGACTGACGGGTAATGCGTCCTATTAGGTACTTACGGTACATATTATTTGGTTATACAAGTATCTTTCATACTAGGGTTGCAAATGAAGACTAAAATTAGTCAAAATTAGATATTTCTTAGCATTGAACTAGAATTTGCTTAACTTTAAAGATACAATTGTTCATTAACCGTTGAATTAACCTACGCTGAATAAATGCTACTTATGTATTCAGCCTTTTTTAACGTCCCATTCCTGGGCACGGGCCTCATTTCAATACGAGGGGGATCAGGCCATAGTCCACCACGCTGGCCAAGTGCGGGTTGGCGGACTTCATATGTCTTTCGAAAACTTGCTAGGTTCTCTCAGACATGCAGGTTTGCTCAAGATGTTTTACCTTCACCTTAAGGCAAGTGGTAATCATGTTAGAAATGATTCGCACATGAAAATATCAGAGGTGCGTGACCCGGTATTTGAACCCGCATCACTCGGTTTCCCAAGAAAGCGCGTTACCACTGGGCTACCACTGCCCTTCTTATGCTACTCAACAAAGGTAGTATTACATCTTTGTTAGGATCCGAAGGCAAATATGATATGTTTATTTTAAATTTTATTTTGTTTAATTTCGAAAGAATTGGTGGTGCTAAATAAAGTAAAAATATACTTATCTATAATGCAGTGACTTTTACTTTAAAAAGTCATTGAATGAATGGCTTTTGCCTTTAGTACCTTGCACGATCAACTTCTTTTATTTGACTGTATCCAACATTGGAAAGCTGGGATTGTTGGCTTTCCTCTATGCCAATACAAAATCTCAATACAGAGAAACGTTAGCTTTTAGTGGTCTATCACCAATCTATACATATAATAAAATTGTAACTCAGTCCAATCTGTACATTAAATATTTTTTGGAAAATGTAATTGAAATAGACATTATTATCGATACAGAGTCCGAATCTATAGCTTTTAGAATTTTTGTGTGTCTGTCTGTCTGTTACCGCAACACGAGAAAACCACTGGACAGATTTTGATGAAATTTGGTATGATGGTAGCAGGTTATCCGGGTCAATATATAGGATACTTTTTACTGCGGGAAAATATCTCATTTCTGAGAAAAAATACAAAAACTGCAATACGAATATGTAAAAAATAAGAATTTGGTTTTTGGTCATCTGAACGCGGGCGGAGCTGCGGGCAATGCTAGTATTGAATAAGAGCGGACATTGCAATGGAAATTATTTTTATTTATCCTGTAACGGTGAAAAAAAAAATATTAAAAAACGTATAAATGGTTGATTTCAGATGATTTATTAGGTCATTAATTTGTATATGAGATTTAATATTTAGCGAGTTACTCGCTTTTTAACTGGCCTAATTTATTTTCAACCATCATATTAGTTTTATACACGAATTAAACGTCTATTGTTAACATTTTACATTGTTAGGTGGCTTGCTAGACCTGGTTTAGTGTAGCTAATTGTACTTTTATATTTTAGATAAAACGTTTTTGTTATTTGTGGGTAGGCTGTCTGTAACAACTATACCTTCGAGACATCTAACATTTCAGTCTCTCCAGAGACCATGAATGCTATAAAGCATACGAAACGTAGGGAACCAAAAATCCAAATAAATCCGCGAAAAAATCCGAAAAGATAGTTTTATTTAAAATTTATTTAAAACTTTTTTGTCGTGATAAATCGCTTGTCGCACCTATGTTGACTTTCTGTAGGGTGGTCCGGTCCGCCTTTTGTACATTTTTTTTATATTTTGTGCAAAAAAGATAATAAAATATGTTCTTTATAAAGAGATATTATTTTTGTAATGTAGCAAATAAAATAATTTCAACAGAGCCATGTCGTTGGTGCCGCCGGGCGGCGCGGACTCGCCTAGCCCGAGGCGCGCCGTCAGTCCCCTGCTGGAGTCACGTCGTCCGCACTGCACACTAGCATGCGATTATTGCGCTGCGATATTGGAAGATAAATTTAGACGTACGTATTTATTTAATACTAATTTTATATAACACTAATGATGACTAATATATAATACTAATATTTTTTACAATATAAGGAAGCCTTCGAACTCATTTCTATTACTTTCTTTCTATTACTACTGAGAATCTTACTTTTGACAGAAAAACTCTATAAATCGGGCCCAGTGTAGGATCAAGTTAGAAATTGAAACCAGGACCTCTGGAACCGTACATGATAGTTAGCTATAAGTACTAACGTAAAGTTTCGTAATAAATACCACGACAGTCAAAATGGGCAAGAATGCCTCCTTATTTAGGCATTTTTATGTAACTATGTTCTTACAAAAAAGATAACTCGTTTAAAATAAGCGCGTGCTACAAAAGTTTTCTTATCTTGAAATGACATGTCGCAAAACTAGAGTATTTAGCGCGCTTATCAAAGTTGGAGACAATGGCGAAGTTTAAAATACTTTTAAGCACTAATATTGTGTATTCATTAATTTCATCAGTTTTAAATAGGTCAAACTTTATTTACATAAAATAAATAAACTTGTTAGTATATAGTTTTTTTGTACTTTGTTATATATATATATATATATATATATATATATATATATATATATTATACTTATTAAGTGGTTTCGAATTTATGAATGAGGGAATAATTCAAAAGCAATTTACCTACAGGTAATGCTGATATGCGAAACCGGGGCACGTCACCGTTATCAGTGTCACCACGTCAGTCCCTTACGGGGGAACCCCCCTGGGCCCTGCCAGATGACGACCGACCGGACTTTTCAGCACTAAAAGAGAACATTCACAGAATTAATAAGTGAGTTCCATTATATGTTTTATTATATTACTAGCATTGCCCGCGGCTCCGCCCGCGTTCAGATGATCAAAAACCAAATTCTTAGGTTTTACATATTAGTATACTTTTACATTGCAGTTTTTGTATTTTTCTCAAAAATGAGTTATTTTTCCGCGGTAAAAAGTATCCTATAATATGTTGACCCGAATAACCAGCTACCATCATACCAAATTTCATCAAAATCCCTCCAGTGGCTTTTCCGTGATGCGGTAACAGACAGAAACAGACAGACAAAAATTCTAAAAACTATAAATTCGGCCTCTGTATCGATAAAAATGTCTATTTCAATAAGATGTTCCAAAAAATATTTAATGTACAGATTCGACTCAGAATTTTATTATATGTATAGAATAAAAATAACAGAATTTCGTGTTTATTTTTGGGAATTTAATTGAAGTTCAAGAAGAGAGGAAATCTTTTAAAGGTTATGAATATTGAAACGTACTTGATAATACTTATCAATTTTATATTATCTACCTATATAATATATAAAAACCTCTTAATAGAAATAAAATAAATGCATACAGAATTGTTCGCATTAATATATACTATTATACAACAAAAACAACAAAAACAATCAAATAATATCTGATGCAAATAGATAAATTATGAATATTTCAGTACATAATTTGTTTTACAAGTAACTACAGATAATTTAATATTAATTAATAATTAACTTATTAAGCTCAATAAATTGTTACACATTGTACTCTAGATCCTTGTTCTTATGCTAATTAAATTATGATTTATTGCTCTCGAGGTTATTATAAAGACCCTGTTTAGAACGAAATTTACGGAAGATTGGTGTATTGTAATAAATTTCTAAAGGGAGAAAACCAAAAATATTTTATTTCATATTAGCATAACATAATAATATTTATCTTTGCCAATTATATAATTAGGATGTAATTTTTGTTGCTTTATCTTCTTTCACGCATTAAAAAATGCTATTTAATAGCAGAGAAGGCATATATGCCTTCTAAGTAGTATATGACTTCCATCGTAGAAGATCATTTCTTAACATAAAATGTAAAATGAAAAATTAAAAAAAAATCCCCTATGCAAATTATTTGTCATTAAACGATTACACTGGCACGCGTGAAGCACATAATCGAGTAATCATACGCCATAATGCCTTACATCATTTTGGAAAAGAGCTAATACTCTTACACTGCTGAACCAATATTAACCAAACATAGCTAAGAACCACCACAAGGAAACTGGCTTTCAAATAAAAAAACCCGCATCGAAATCGGTCCATCCGTTTGAGAGCTAGGATGCCAAAGACATACACACACTCTCGCATTGAATGAAGAACGGTGCCCAGCAGTGGGACCTTAAAAAGGGCCAAATACATACATACACACATACATATTTAAACAGCAATGTTTTAATGAAATAATGATTAAATAACATACACATATAAACACACAGCACCATCTAGTTCCATGGTAAGCTACGATAAGCTAGATACTAGATAGTTAACACATATATAACTTTAAATACATACCTGTTATATATATAAATACCCATGACTGGAATACAAACATACGTGCTCATCACACAAATGATTGCCCCCAGTGGGACTCGAACCTGCGACTACTGGCACAACAAGTAGCGTCACTAAAAAAATGAAACTGAGCGAAACGTGACGCCATACATCATAAACACAAAATCTAGTTATTCATATTAAATGTCTAAGCAGTTTCAAAGTAATTTATCATTTTCAAAGGGACTGCGAGACATCCACGCGACTCGACATGTTGCTGACACAAGTGGAACAGTATGCTAACAATTTGGAAGCTTTAGTCGAGGAACGGACGTCAGATTATCTGGAAGAGAAGAGGAAATGCGAGGAACTGTTGTACCAGTTATTGCCTAAGTACATTAAATTATACTTAATGACCTCTCATAATATTAAATGAGCAATTCTTGTATATAGGCATACATTTATTTCGTGTATCTCGGAAACGGCTCTAACGAGTTGGATCTTTTTTTTATTTAGATGAGGTTTTGTTTTTTTAGTTTATCTGTATTGGTGTACTTTTCTGAAAAGAAAAAATATAGCAATTTTTATACCTAATTAGACAAACGCCGAGCGAAACTCGGTCGCCCATGTGCTTAACTTTAAATGTAAATATATTTAAGCAAATATTTGTTACTAGCGACTAACACTCGCTTCGCTCAGGTGCGTTCCAAGGTACACGGATTTTGTTCACAATTTCATGGATTTTAATATTTTTGCGCGGAACCCTAATTTTATTATATAAAAGTAGCCTACGTTAGTCCGTATAACATCAGCTATCTGCCAGTAAAAGTCCCGTCAAAATCGGTTAAGCCGTTTCGCAGATTAGCTTGAACAAACAAACAGACAGACAAAAACTTTCACGATTGTTTTTGTATTATAAGTACCGTACGTTTATACTGTCATATTATGTATTTATTAAAAATATGTTATTTTGACATTACAAACAGACACATCAATTTAATTTATCTGTATAAATAGTAAAACAAATATGTGATATCAAACTAACAATTGTATTATATATTTATATAGGATATAATCTTAAATACGCAAGAGTCTAAAACTTTCGAGACTAATTTAATTTGCTAAGACTTCAAAGACTGTTCAAAAGAACGGTCTTCGTAATCAAAGTAGTTGAAAGTACAGTCTTCCATAGATAGATAGGTAGGTACAAACGTTGAACCCTATATGTACGGTAAGCATTATTATTTATTTATAAAAGGATTCGAGGCCCCGAGACCTGTCTAGTGAAATAAGATTTCGTTTTTGCTGAGAGCGAAGAATTTCTTAGTCCGAGGGAAATATTAATGCTTACGAAAATAAATTTAGACTTTTCATCAGAATCTTTTAGCTTGAAGAGTTTACCTAAATTTGTTGTAATGAAGAAATACATTTCATACAACATATTTACTTAGTTACATTTAGCATATGATATTAAATTTTACAGTTATCTATACATATAAAAAAATTGAAGTGTTTGTTTGTAATATCAAACTAACAGCTTTTTACTAAATGCATATGGATGTATACACGGTACATATACCAAAACAACATTTTTTACAATTTTTGTATTTGTCTGTCTGTCTGTTTGTTTCGGCTAATCTCTGAAATGGCTGGACCGATTTTGACGGGACAGTGAAGAATTTAATAATATCCACTTCAAATAGGTATACATACCCTAGGGACGAACCCAAGTGAAGCGAGGGTGAGTCGTTAGCAAATAATAATTAATGATATATTAAGAAAGCAGTCTTTCTTTGAGTCTGTATCTCAAATTGAAGCCTTCACTCACGAGTTAAAGGGCTTATTAAGATAAATAAATATATTTAATATCTTAAAATGATAAAAAGCATAGAAAATAAGTTTATTATGTAGTTGTATAACAATTTAGGGATGTAATAATAATAATGTCCTGAAAACTGTTTACCGAAACAATATAACTCTTAAGTCTTTAGATTCCCTTTAATTCCCATAATGTGTTTATCAATAAATTTTTGTTTAGTACTTTCTTTCCTTTGTTGAAATAGAAAAATTCTAATATTTCTCGAAAACTAAGGTAACCATTGTCTAAATGTAAATCAAATTTCAGATCTGTCGCTTCACAACTTATAATGGGGCAGCCAGTTATGGCTGAAACCTATGACCAGGTGACAATTTACTTCAGTGACATAATCGGCTTTACTCAACTCTCTGCCGAGTCGACGCCCCTAGAAGTTGTGGATCTGTTGAACGATTTGTACACCAGCTTTGATTCTATCATTGAAAATTTTGACGTTTATAAGGTGCGTAATAAACATTAATTAAAAAGCCTATACGTATTAATTAAATATCTATTTCTTAGCAGCATCAACGAGTTTATTCGCTGGCAATAATATAAATTTAGTAGAGAGAGTAGAAATTTAATAAAAATATAGGTATCTTCCACAGACAGATTCCATTTTTAGAAGGGATAATTTTATTTATATAACCATATCAATTTTGTCAAAGGCTTGATTTTATTTGCTTTACTTTGTTAAAAATAGGTAAAACTTGAAAAAACATAGTAAAATGAACTCATTTCAGGTAGAAACAATTGGTGATGCGTACATGGTTGTATCTGGTCTTCCAATGCGAAATGGAAATCGACACGCTGCTGAAATTGCGCGTATGTCATTAGCTTTGCTTCGAGCTGTGCGATTGAAAACAGTGCCACATCGACCGGGGGAAAGGCTGCTATTGAGAATTGGCATGCATTCTGGTGGGTATTTCTAAAGTAGTAGTTCGTTACAAGTCTTAATTTTTGGTTCTTGATATTATTAGTCAAAGAAAAATAAATTATATAATTGAAAAATGAAAACAAAATAATTGCATATAATTTATTTGATTTTGTGGGTAAATAGTTTTTACAATAGCACCTAAGTATTCTAAACCGACTTCCAATTCCAAAAAGAAGGAGGTTCTCAATTCGTCGGAATCTTTTTTTTTATGTATGTTCACCGATTACTCAAGACGCCTGAACCGATTTGATTTTTTTTTTGTTTCAAAGGGTATACTTCACAAATGGTCCCATATAAATTTTATCTAAATCGGTCGAGCGGTTTTAAAAAAATCTACAATAAATATTTTTTTTAAATAAATTGTTTAATCTAATATGTTATTAAAAAACTTTCTTCTTACAAATTACCTACTTCTTACGTCTATACTAAAAATAAAAAAAATTAAACTTTTTAACAAAAAATAAAAACCGACTTCCAGGCACTAAAATATAAAAAATAACTAAACGGAGGTTTTCATTTAGAATAGATACCTAATCAGATATTTTCGAAGTCGGTGCCAACCTACAATATTTTAAGATATGAATATCTAATAGGTAAATATTACGTATTTTACGTATCGAAATATATTAGATTTGCTTTGCATCGGCTGGCACCGACTTTGAAAATATCTGATTAGGTATCTATTATAAATGAAAAACCTCCGTTTAGTTATTTTTTACATTTTAGTGCCTGGAAGTCGGTTTTTATTTTTTGTTAAAAAGATTTTTTATATTATACTTTGTAAGTATTCTTATTTTTCTTCAATATATATACTGTATTTGTAGAGCTTTTAATTTACTTTACCGTATTTACTTCCTGAAAAAGCTTAATTTATTTATTCTACGTAGACTTTTTTATGTTTCTTTTGTTGTTCTTCGATAGGACCAATAATAATACGATAAAAGTTGAAAGGAAATTAATGTACTTGTTTGTCTGATCTGAGACGGTTTCTATTTCTTTGTCAATTGAAATAATAGACGTCATTACCCAACCTACTCAAAAAGATGGTAATGTTTTAAGGATATCTCTGTGAATTAAAGAATGTAGGTGAAATAAAACGATATATTTTCTTATTGAATCAAATAATAGGAGTAATTAGTCAACTATATATTACTAGCAGAACCCGCGGTTTTGCTGGCGCTAAAACTGCAAAAAAAACTCTACAATGGTAGGTTTCATACAAACTTTCATCCGCTATTTTACCCCGTTATTGGATGTATTTCGAAAAATGCTAAAACACCTTATTTAATTAATTGTATTGAAGAGCATTTATGCCAAGTTTCAAGTAATTCTGATCATAAATATTTTTTGGAATTGTATTATAACGTGTTTTCCCGTAGGAAGGAGATAATCTCTCGCGGTAAAAAGTACCCTATGTTACTCTCCTGCCCTCCAACTATATCCACACTACAAATCACGAGAATCCGTCAAGCCGTTTTGACGTGAAAGAAAGACAAACAAACACACTTTCACATTGCTAATATTAGTATGGATAGCACTTTCATGCTAGTAGAATATTTTTCTAAAGGCAGTTTTTTTATTACTTTTCATTATTATACTTAAATGGCCTTATAGATATTATAATATTATGTATATGTATTAATTGTAATTAACCGACGAAAGAAGAGGACGGTTCTCAAGTTGACGTCTATAATTTTTATATATCACATAATTTTCACAGAGCAGTTTGAATTGATTCACGGTCACATTTTAATTTTCATAAAACTTAATATTTATTCACAAAAAATACTATAAAGTTAAATCTTTTTAATAAGAAATTCCATTGAAGGCAAAAGTCGGCGTCAAACGAACACGCCGAGTTAAAATTAGTTACATACTCGTACATTAGTCTGGAAAATTGAAAAGATTTATTTATCTCTTTTCAGTTTCTGTTTACTTCAGTGTTGCCTTTATAATATAAAGTACTATAAATAACAGGTCCATGTGTTGCTGGGGTGGTAGGCTTGAAAATGCCCCGATACTGCCTCTTCGGAGACACTGTGAACACAGCGTCAAGAATGGAGTCTCATGGAGAAGCTTTAAAAATTCATGTCAGTCCTAAAACTAAAGAAGTACTTGATCTATACGATTGTTTTGATCTTGAATGCCGGGGCGAAATTATTATGAAGGTGAGTGTATATACCTAATATCGTGCAACTTTTAAGTATCGGGATCAAATAATAAAAAAATACTGTCGAACTTAGTTAATAACACAATACATATTATTTATTATGCACGATTCTGAAACCATTTATTTCATTTTATAGTATGATATTAGACTATTCAGAAATAAATATTCGATAATAAATACTGAAAATTTAGGTAAAATAAAATGAATAGATTAATTATTACGCTGAAAATATTTTTATTAAATAAATTACTTTCATCAGGGGAAAGGCAAAATGACAACATATTGGTTATTGGGAGAAAAATCAGGATCGAACGAAAACAATACATATAGGCAAACCAATCACAATGATAACACTGTCACAAATAATCCCAGCATAACCTTTCAAGGACCAGATTCTCCCGCATCCCATTCACTAACACACAGCCACAGTCCAGAAAAAAATGGATCGAAAGAAAGTAATAAGAAACGGACTACAGAAATTCAAGCTGAGAGAGACCGCATCAAACACGAAATAGCCACTTTTGTAGCAAAGGACCTTATAAATAATATAGATAATGCTGTGCGAGAATTCAGATTATCTGAAGCGAAAATAAACGCATCAGCACCAAATAACAATAAACAAATATGTAATGGAAATGGGAAAGGCCTAATTACACCCACATATGATAAAGAGCTCGTCATCAATAAAGGTAAAGTGCGAGATGTCGTGAATCGATTTAATAACACGATAAATAATGTGAACGAAATAGTCAAGAACATGAAAACAGAAAATTGCAAAAAGTAAAGACTGAAGTGATATGATATTATTGATGTTGATCTTTAAAAAGAATTGGTTTCTTTTAATATTTAAGTATATAAATTATTTACATTAGTTATAGAAAGTAAATATATTGTAGTGCAAAGCACCCGACTTGATGGACTAGTCATTAGATAAGTTACTCCCTTACGATAATACTATACTGTTAGACGTAGAATCTTTGTGGGTAACAAAACCTACTCCGAATTTTAATATAAGAGTAAAATATATAATACAAAGTAATATAGATGATATAACTTATACAAATATTAAAAATAATATTTCTACAATAGATTAGGGTATCGCTGATGCGATTATTCAGAAAGCCGTAGTGAGATTTTCATGTGAATATTAAATATATAATCAAATTCTAGTATTTTACTCTAGACCCTGTAGTATTTTTACTGACCTTTTATACTTCCGTACCTTTTTAATCCAATGTATACTTCATTACTAAGGATAACAAGAGAATTGTAATAGAAAAAAATCTATTTTGCTCTAATTCTAAGCTTTTAAAAGCTTCTACTTCTGAATTTTTACTATAATTTTTCATGTGATATTTTTCATGCCTAATATTTGTGATTATTGTTATTTATTCAAATATGATTAACTTGAAATTGTGTTTTTTTAATGAATTAGTAATGATATTGTTTTTGGTGATTTTTTATTGTTAGTGTATTAAAAATACAGCTATAATAATATTTTTTAAGTTTTGTTGTAGTTATCCTTTCCATGTGTAGATTCAATTCTATGTAGTTTTAGGTGTTTATTGTGATAATGTTGTTATAGTACAAGATTTTTATGAGAGTTATGACTTTCTTGTTTTAAATTGTATGTAATTATTTCAAGTTCCTTTATGTCTTTATAACTTAGACACAGTCTGTCAAATCACGAGTAAAATAATTATGTAAAAGTAATAAATGTCTAAACAATACAGAGTTTTAATTTTTATTCTCCCTTTTGATACAAATCTAGAGGTTCTTATAGAATATATTTTAAAAATCTTTTAACAGTAATTAATTTATTTATAAAATAACAGTGACTCACCGTATTCGTCCCTATGTAAAATTTAACGGTTAGTATGGAATACATATACTATATATTATCAATATATATATAAAACAAAGTCGAGTTTGTTACAAATAATACATACATCAGAAAAATTCACGAAAAAATATTGGAATAAAAATGTACATGGCCGTCGCTGGTTAATAACTATTTATATCTATTTTAAACGTACCTAGAGACGAACCCGAGCGAATTGAGGGTGAGCCGCTAATATGATACAAAGCTCCGTCATCTGTGGAGCTGTCAAATGTTTATAATATAATATTGAATTGCTCACATCTTTAGGCTAGGCCACTATTCGTAGTGGCCTAGCCTAGAGATGTGTGTGAAATAGATGATAATGCGAATTTTTATTATTTGAAAATTTTCAGTTGAGTAACCAATGGTACGTACTCGTAATAAGCATTAGCGCCCTATAGAATGCACGCTGTAAAAAAGAATTACAAACGCGAACCAATGCACTGGCATCAGCTTTTATTTAAAAAAATATCTTGCAAAAATTCTTCTACAAAAATATTTTATTGTTATAAAATCATAAAAAATATTTAAATGGTGAAGTTGCCAGCTCTGGAGAGAAATACGAAAAGGTATCTGTCAGAAATATGTGTTTTAAGTAGGATTTAGAGCTTTAGTGGGTTCTTATATTGTTCCTAAGATATTTGAGGTCTTATTATATTTTATATAACTTTTGGGACAAATAGTCGTAAACATTGTGTTTATGTAAAAAATATAATGTAATAAAGTATAATATATGAATTTAAAAAGAGTCAAAGCATACATAGCTTTATGGGATTTGATCCCGTATCATATAAGAATATATAGTAAGGCAGTGGTAGCCCAATGGTAACGCGCTCACTTGGGAAACCGAGTGAAGCGGGTTCAAATCCCGGGTACGCACCTCTGATATTTTCATGTGCGAGTCATTTCTAACATGATTACCACTTGTCTTACGGCGAAGAAAAACATCGTGAGGAAACCTGCATGTGCGAGAGAACCTAGCGAGTATTTGAAAGACATGTGAAGTCCGCCAACCCACGCTTGACCAGCGTGGTGGACTATGGCCTGATTCCCCTAGTACTCAAGGGAAACCCATGCTCAGCTGTAGGACGTTAAAAAGAGCTGAATACATAGTATATAATAATATTTTAAAAAGTAGGTAATATGAATACGAAATACTTTCAAATGAAACTATCTTTTCGGATTTTTTCGCGAATTTATTTTGATTTTTGATTCCCGAAGTTTCGAATGCTTTACAGCGATTATGATCACGGGACTAAGGTCGGAAAAAGGTCGTTTTAAAAACTAACATTTTTTTTGTATAACTAAGTGAATTATACCGGTATATTCATTTTTATTTATTATATGTGTATTATAATGTATATACACTAATATATATTACATTATCCAAAAAAAAAACACTATTTATACGAACTTTTTTGATTATTTCCTAAGACTTACGAAAGAGGATCCTAAGATAGTCTTAATTACAAATAATTAGCTTGACTGGTTTCGGCTTGACGTTGATGAATAAGTCGAAAGGCGAAGATTCAGGATAAAGTATCGGTTGGATTTTTCCACATCCTGTATCTATAAATATAATAGAATAAAAAACACTTTTGAAGTTAATCTATACTAATATTATAAAGAGGTAAAGTTTGTGAGTTTGCGAGATTGTAAGTTTGTGACGTTGTAGGGGTAATCTGTGGATGTACTGAACCGATTTAGATGAAATTTGGTAAGAAGATAGCTTGAGACCCTGGGAAGGACGAAGGATACTTTTTATTCCGGAATTCATCCCTTAAGGGGGTGAAAGTTTCTATGGGGAATCAAGATAGGGACGAACCCGAGCGAAGCGAGGGTGAGTCGGTAGTATTAAATAGATGCAGTGTTTTTTTTTATAACAAGATTAACAAGTTATAGTTGACTTGAAAATATGAAAACGTTTTTTCTCCATTCTACACGACATTGGCGAAGTAAATTGTGCCCAAATGGCACGCCTATAAGCCACAGAACAAAGAACATTGAACATTGATAGAAAACTTTTATAGGTTAGTAAGTTTATGCCAAAATGAAAATATAGAGTTAGGCATATTTCATTAAAATAATGATGAAAAGTAAATATCGAAGAAGAGCTCTTAAATAAAACTCATTCTATAACCAACAGTTAACTTATACGACCCCTCATAACTTATTAAGAAAACACATTTGGCCAAGAGTAAAGTTTGCGAGTATATAATATGGACGTTCGTAAAAATTTGACGTTATTTTACCCGTAACCCCTAAGGCCAGATGACCCTCAAAAAGATCCCTTTACTGTTTATTTATGCCCTTCCCATATCCTGAGGTACCTATAGATGACGACATGTTTGGCTCAGTTTGTAGTGTCCCTACTTGCTGTACCAGCGGTCGCGTGTTCGAGTCCCGCTGGGGGCATTCATTTTGTGTCATAAGCACGAATGTTTGTGCTCCAGTCATGGGTGTTTATATTTATAATATGTATGTATTTAAAGTTATATATGTATAGTGTTACAACTATCTGGTATCCATAAAACAAGCCTCGTAGCTTACTATGGTACTAGATGGTGTTGTGTGTTAATGGCCTAAAATATTTATTTCTTTATTATTATTTATGGATAACTTGTTTCGATAAAGGGAGTTTATAATAATTTTCGCGAATTAAGCATATGGACGACCTTGGGCGTGGAGTCCACCAACCCGCACTTGGCCAGCGTGGTGGACTATGGCCTGATCCTCCTCGTATTGAAGGGATGCCCGTGCCCTGTAGTGGGACGTTAAAATACGGGCTAAGTACAGTACGACTTTGGATGTATGTAGGTACAAACGTCTGTGTAAATTGACATACATACATTGCCGAAAACGAGTGTTTATAGTTATATAGTAAAACCTTTTCACACGAAATAATAAAATTTACTAAATACTAAAAAAAAATAACTATAATTTTTTTTCGTATATAAAAGCTATTATTAAATTACACGCGTAATATTTCATTTTTCCATTCAGGCGAGAAATTCAATTATAGTCGTGTCAAATTGTATTGAAGGTAAAAATAATGATATATTACTGACTGTGATATTTTGTACGCGTATATTATGTTACGTTTTCAATCATCAAACCGTGATCTCTGTATTATATGAATCGAAAGTGTAGAGAGCTTTTTTAAGTTAGCTTAAGTTATATTTAACTTTACAATAAAAAATGTTATATTTATTCCTGACTAGCGAGTTACGTTTTAACGTTTAGTATAGATTTCTCAGAAAATAGATATTTTCCCTTAGTAAAAAGTATCCTATATGTTGACTCGGATAACCAGCTATCATAATACCAAATTTCATCAAAATCTATCCAGTGGTGTTCCCGTGATGCGGTAGCAGACACAGACAAAAATTCTAAAAACTATAGATTCGGCTTCTGTATCGATAATAATATCCATTTCAATAAGATTTTTCAAAAAAATATATAATGTACAGATTCGGCTTAGTTACAACTTTATTATATGTATAGAAGACAAGCAAATATTTTTAAGTAACTATTTTGATTACACCATATTTATAATATTTTTTATTTTATAATTAAGATACGTATATTTAATACATTCCTCGCTTCACTACAGATACTTGGCCTAACTGTAGCTTATGTGTTACTTAAGTTCTATATATGTACATTGCACATATGTATTGAATTTCATCCAAAGTCATCCAGTTGTTTGAATGTAAATAAGTAACAAACATACATACTCATACACAATTTCGCTCTGGTTTGTGCTTCGTTGTGTTCATTTTAATTTTTTTATTTGGACTACATTTCTGATAAAACTGATCGTTTTCAAGAAAAATTAAAAAAAACGAAAATTTTGACCTTTGACCTTAAATAACTTTTTTAGCACACATAAGATCGATGGGGACTTTTGGCACTTTATTTCTTCTAGTATACCGAAAGTCTCTACCGAAATTCAGATCTGTCGGAGTTTTGTTATTTGATATTTTTACGTCTAATTTGACCGCACTATATTGTGTACAAACACAACATAAAAATCTTTTCATTACGCTATTTTTCCATTGAAACATATATAAATGTATATTTTTTTATTTTCGAGGAATATTACGATTTTATTACGATCAAATCCTTGTTTGTAGTTGTGAATACGATTCACTGAGGTTATGGGTGACGAAATGTTTGGCTCAGTTTGTAGTAATCCTGCTTGCTGTGCCAGCGGTCGCGGGTTCGAGTCCCGCTGGGGGCATTCATTTGTGTGTTGAGCACGAATGTTTGTAGTGCAGTCATGGGTGTTTATATTTATAATATACATGGATTTAAAAAGGACAAAAATAATAAATTGTAGTCGTAATATATGTTGTATATCGACTACAATTTAAGGATACCATGTCCAACGTAAAACTCAACCGATAAGAATCTATACTTGTAAAAAGAAATTTAAAGGTTTATGAAAATATATTAGTGTTCTCTTGACTATACTTTATACTAGCGACTCACCCTCGCGTCGCTCGGGTTCGTCCCTAGCTTGCTTCCCAATACAAACTTTCATCCCCATTTTTACACCCTTAAGGGATGATTTCCGAGATAAAAAGTATCTTATGTCCGTTTTAAAGTATCTTCTTACCAAATTTCATTAATATCGGTTCAACAGATCCAGAGATAACCCCTTACAACGTTACAAACTCACAAAATCACAAACTTTACCTCTTTATAATATTAGTATAGATTTAATATCATTAAGTATTGCGTAAGGTAGAAATAGTCCAGTGGTGGTTGGTTTGGGAAATCAAGTGAAGCGGAACTAAATCCCGGGTCTCATACCTCTGATATTCTCATGTGCGAATTATCTTCAATATGATTACCGTTTGCCTTAGGGTGAAGGACGATATCGTGAGGAAATCTGCATTTTTGAGAGAACCCAACCAAACTACCAAGTTTTTGAAAGACATGAAGTTTATGGCCTGATCCATCTCGAGTTCAGAGGCAGCCCGAGCCCAGAAGTGGAATCACACTTCTTCAACATCTTAAAAACTTGAAATTTCATAGAAATACCTATACGTTGCAATACTAATTAATATTTGTAATGTAAATCATGTTTTTTTTTTCATTTTTATATTTAAAAATTCATCGTACTTGTAGTTCATCGAAATATTGAATATAAATTTTTCACTTTAAACTACTTATTTTTACCATAATTATGATATAAAAAAATATTTTAAAGTTTTCATTTAAGTTATATAAATTAAAATTAATTATTGACCTTATAAATTATTTAATCGGGTTAATATTTAGTAAAATCTGTGCACAGTGTTTCGAATTTGCTTTACCCTGTGAACCATAAAATATCTACAAACGATTGTGAAGGGATGTAGATTGAGCAGCATTATGAGCGGAAAGGTCATAAAGTTCTTAGAAATGTTACCATTATCAACATGACATCATATCCTATTTTCATTGTACTGTCTTTCTGAGTGAATTCAGTTATTATCACTATGTTATTTGTTAATATTGAGTTTTGCGTAAAATCTTTTGTTTTACTAGGTATTTCACACTGTTGTTATAAACGTGAAAGTTTGTGTGTATGTATGTATGTTTTTTTTATGTTGGGACATTAACACACAGCACCATCTCGTTCCATTGTTAGCTACGGGTCTTGTGTTATAAATACCAGATAGTTGATACATTACATATATATATATATATATATATATATATATATATATATATATATATAAACTTTAAATACATACATGTTATAAATATAAACACCCCTGACTGGAGTACAAATAATGTCCCAACATATTTATTATTTATGTTTCTTGCTTATTTCTATGAAAAAACACCTGTTTCCCACTTATCCATTAGCTCCATTATGACTTAGCTCCATTGCTTAAATTATGATGAGAAAATTTACAACCAACTAGACACATTTTAGAATTTATTTTAAAGGATATTAAAAAACCAATATTAATATATGAATTAAAGCAGACAAAATGCAATAAATTATTTTAATCGAGCTTTTTTCAGAATTACAACGACGTAAGAATCGGGTTAAAGGAATACGTATCACCCGTAAAACTGCTCTTAGCGTTTTTCACGTTTCACAAATATTTGACATTTTATCCCCTCGGGTCTCCGTTTCTATGTCAGATAACCGGTGAAAGATCTTTCTCTTCGCATTTTATTGTTATGTTGGCCACACCAATTCCTGCTTATTTTCTTTACTTTGTCATGTTTATAGTTTATACTAGCATTGCCCGCGGCCCCGTCCGCGTTCAGATGACCAAAAACCAAATTCTTAGGTTTTACATATTAATATACTCTTACATTTAAGTTTTTGTATTTTTTCTCAGAAAAAACACATTTTACTGCCGTAAAAAGTACCCTATATGTTGACCCGGATAACCAGCTACCATCATAACGAATTTCATCAAAATCCCTCCAGTGGTTTTCCCGTGATGCGGGAACAGACAGACAGACAGACAGACAGACGGACGGACGGACGGACAGACAAAAATTCTAAAAACTATAGATTCGGCCTCTTTATCGATAATAATGTCTATTTCAATAAGATTTTCCAAAAAATATTTAATGTACAGATTCGGCTTAGTTACAATTTTATTATATGTATAGATTATCGTTGTTAAATAACACCTCCAGGTAAATTTCTAAGAAATTAATGAAAATCCTAAGATATCTATTATTAACAAACACGCCGGAGTGGCCGCGATCATGAAGGAACTAATGTGTACTTATTTCAAACGAAATTGAATCAAACAGATAATCCTTAAACTAATAGATGTATATTATTTTTGCACTCGTTTTGTGAAATGTTTATATATTATTATCTTAAAAATTATAAAGTTGATAGAAGAATTAAGTAGGTATACAAAAATACGCAATATGGTACTTTTGTTAAAAATACAAAAGATTAATTGTAAAAATGTAAAAATAACAGTATTATACAGTGGAAAAATAACTATGCAATGTGTAGTAAAGTAAAAATCCAATAACAGATAAAGTGCGCCTCATTTATCGAGCAGTAACAAAGCAGACGAGCTTGTTAAGCTTTACGCTCGCCCGAGCTTAATTAACCACTTGTGCCCACTACTGACTTTATTATAGATTTTCGTTTATAACTTATTTTGAATTATCTATACATCATGTCATTTTTTATAATTACTGAGCTTTTCCCGCGGTTCTATCCGAGTAATTCAACTATATAGAACTACATATGTATATCTGTATAAAATGTATTACTCCGATAAATAAGCTATAGTAATGTATAGATTCATCAAAATCCGTACAGTAGTTTTTGAGTGAAAGTATAATAAATATACATCCATACATCCTGTAAATTTTTCGTGCTTATAATAAACTAGCGGCTCACCCTCGCTTCGCTCGGGTTCACCTTAGACAAACAAGTATAATTATCCCACGTGAACCGTAATTTTTTCGAGATAAATAGTAGTCTATCTGTTATTTTAATGTATGAACTATATTGTCGTAAAGTTTCATTGAAATCCAATTGGTAGTTTTTGTGTACTAAGCTGTATAAGTTACTATAGTTTTTTAACTATCCCACGAGAACTCTTTACTTTTTCGGGATGAAAAGTATTTAAAATGTTGACCGGGGATATAAGGTACCACCATGCAAAATTTTATTAAATTCGGTACAACAGTTCCGGAAATTATCCCGTGCAAACAGACAAACAGATACACAAAAAATTGAAAACAAAAACTGGATTTGTTCTATTTATCTTCTTACATCCACCTGACTTGGTTTTCAGCATTTTTTTTGTATGTACAGACATTCGACCTGTACATTTTTATTTTATTTATAGGTATTAAGTAGAACAATACAATTATTAAATATGTAAGTACTTAATATTTCCATTTTATCAAAATATCTTGTAATAGCTCTTAATTTTATCACAATAGCTTACACAATTCTTTACAACAACTTAAAGACAACTTATTCAATTTGTGAATTTGTGAATTTTATAATAATTACTTTCTATTATGCTAGATAATAAAAGTATAATGTATTTTACAACTATGCCTCTGTAGTCTGTGCTTATAATCTATACTAATATTATAAAGAGGTAAAGTTTGTGAGTTTGTGACATTGTAGGGGATAATCTCTGGATCTACTGAACCGATTTAGATAAAATTTGGTAAGAAGATAGTTTGAGATCCTGGAAAGGATATAGTATACTTTTTATCCCAAAAATCATCTCTTAAAGGGGTGAAAATGGGGATGAAATTTAGTACTGGGAAGCAAGACAGGGACGAACCCGAGCGAAGCGAGGGTGAGTCGCTAGTAATAGATATAATTTAACAGCAAATTTTTAAAGAAATATTTCAGTTTCTCATTTACTTACTGCATTTTTTAAAATATATCTCGTTTCTGTGCCTTAGAAAAAGAAATAGGAAAATCTCTATCGATATGACCCCTGATATATGAATTATTCAATGAAAGAGTCATGAATTGGTTTACGAATGACGTATACACAAAAAGACCTTCGAACTAAGTTCCGACTTTTTCAAGCGGATCAAAAATATAGCGCTGATCTGTAAATTGACGGTTTAAAAGTATTAAGATGAAGAAAATTGAACGTCAACTGCAGGTTTTCATTAAGCTTTTAATATCCGCCAGTTAAATCCTCGAATAATTTCTTTAACTCAATAATACAATACAGGTGAAAGTGGGTCACAGTTTATGTGTATTCGTGCTTGAAATTACCAATAAATTGAGATTGGAGTTTGACGGAAGACATCTATGAACTCGAGATTGCACGAGCACTTGGTTTTGAGATTATATTTTACATAGTTTAATCTGTATCTTTGTTTGAATAGAATTAAAGTGTTTTGTAAAAATTTATAAGAAAAAAAGTTTCCAAAGTTTACATTGAATCATTTATTTGAATTCAATACATATAGAAAAAGTAATTCAAAGGATCCTTAGTTCCCACTTAAGCTAGTTTTGTCGAGGGAATATTAGGGTTGTCATTAAAGCTATATTGATCTGGTGTCACAATAATTATATTTCAATCTATACATATAATAAAATTGTAACTAAGCCGAATCTGTACATTAAATATTTTTTGGAAAATCTTATTGAAATGGACATTATTATCGATACAGAGGCCGAATCTATAGTTTTTAGAATTTATATCTGTCTGTCTGTCAGTTACCGCATCACAGAAAAACCAGTGGAGGGATTTTGATGAAATTTGGTATGATGATAGCTGGTTATCCGGGTCAACATATAGGATACTTTTTACCGCGGGAAAATGTCTCATTTCTGAGAAAAATAAACAAAAACTGCAATGTTACAGTATACTAATATGTAAAACCTAAGAATTTGGTTTTTTGTCATCTGAACGCGGGACGGAGCCCCGGGCAATGCTAGTATATTATAAGACTAACTAAGATATAATGAAGATTGGTTTGTTATGGTAAAAGTGCGGTACGAATTATAAATGTACATGAGGTACACGTATTTACTCGTAGTTGTATTTTTTTACTGAAAACCATTTATTATGCTCAGAAAGTCAGGATTTAAAAAATATTTTGATGTTTGGGAACGCTTCAGGTTATATAATAATAGCAACATTGCAAGGAGCTTTGCTCGGATGTATCCCTGGGTGCCTTATGTAGCCTATGTGCTACTATACATCATAATCTATCTTTGTACTAAATATTCAAGTTCGTCCAGTTTTTTTCAGCGTGTAGGAATAACAAACATACAAATAGTACCCCGATAAAAAATAATATCTATAAAGTTAAAGGGTGACAGCCTTTTCTTACTTTTTCCGAGGTAGCCCTATTCAGAGGCAATTGTTTCGTTTAGTGAGTGGGCGCAGGCTACTCCCACACAAGTCCTTACACGATTATTTTTATTATAATACTAGCAGACACAGTTAGAAGGCTTGCTACAGACCTCGTTACGTCAGAAATATACAAAAAAAACTGGAATTCGACCATAGAACACCTCACGGATTCAACTTTAGCTGAAAACCGTCCAAATGACCATATAAGTAAATAATAAGTAAATTAGTAAAAGGAAATAAGATACGTACGTACACATACACTCATCATAATTTTGAATAGGTATAAAGATATTAAAAATAATATTTCATAAATGTAAATTGCAGAGCCTTTTTAATCATCGAAAATTCTAACAAGGATAGATATCTCAAAAAATAGTTTGATAAATCGTATATTTTTAACTCCAAATTAATTTTTTGAAAAATCGATTTATATTTTGTTGTAAATTGATCCTGAATATGAACAAAAATCTATGATTATAAGTCTAGTAATCCGTATTTCCGTATTATTTGATATTATAAATGTGAACGTTTGGGAGTATGTGTGAATGTTTGTTACTCGTTTACGCCAGAACGGCTGAACGGATCTGGATAAAGTTTGGCACAGAGATAGATTAAAGTCTGGAATAACACATAGGCTACTTTTTATCCCGGAAAAATGTGTGTGTGATCCTCTAGTTAAAGGTGTTGCTATTATTAGGACATTTGAGTTGTCATCATCAAATAAAATATGTATACAATCTATTATTATTTTTTAAATATAACTATATTTTCGGATTATTTCGCGGGTTAAGTTGGTAAGGAGACGTCTAAAACCTTAGTCTCTCCTGTGACCGTGATTGCTGTAAAGCATTCGAAACGTCGAGAACCAAAAATCAAAATAAATCCCCGAAGTAAACCGAAAAGATAGTTTTATTTCATTTAGGTATTGTTTATAATATACCATTGTCATTAAATATGAAACCTGGCACAAGGTATGTAAGGGGTTAAAAATGTGTCATAATAACATAGTCGTAAGCTTGTAAAGGGTAACAAAAGGTCGCCACAAGTAGGTTAAACTTGTATGACGATATCACTAAGTTGTGACGTCACACAATTTACAGAGTAAGTAATAATAGAGACTGTACTGTTGAGCTTGGTTTTTAAAAAGCTTAATTTAAAGATAAATATGTATACGTATTTTTGAAGTTATACTTCATTTGGAATGTTTGGAAAAAAATATATTAGAATAAAATTTTTACGATGCGCGCGCACACCGACAGCCAAAAAGCATTCAAAGCATTCCTTTTACAAACAGAGAGTTGTGGCTTGTTATATACGGGTGATGTTATATATGAAATCTTTAGCTATTTTTGTTTCTGTTACGCCAAAGAAGTATAACTTCTTCCGTGCGTACATAAGTACAGACACAGGTTTTTTTTTATAATTAAGCACTATATTGTAAGTTTTTTTTTAAATAAATAGGAAATAAAAAACAAAAAGAAATAGGCCAGAGTTACAAATTGCGAAGTATATGTCATATACCGAACACTATTGCGCGAGTCCGACACGCACATGATAATTTTTTTACTACATAAATAATCTATATAATATAATAATAATTTATCTAATCTTGAATTGTAACATATTATAAAGTTTATGCACGATTTCTTTAATCCAATCTTGCGTTGTTCTATTTCTTCTTTAAGTTTACAAATCTTACTGAACCTACCAACATAGAAATTCAAGTCACGTAAAGAACATACGATTAAGAAATATAAAACTATATTTAACTTGAATAAAAATATAAACATATATATATATATATATATATATATATATATATATATATATATATATAAGCTTTATTATTATACACTATTTTATTTACTTTTAATATGTTAACTAAAACAACAACAAGTAATAACGGACATATAGATCCTTTTTATAATAGTCACACCAGACAGTTACAAATTGCCTTGGCTTCTATCCAGCTTAATATATTTATGCTTTTGTCCAGTTTTTACATATTTATTTCAAAATATAGTTAATACAATCAAATTACAAGCACTTTAATATTTTAAAGAAAATTTAATCTAGACTACGAATATGTTGATTTTAGTAACACCTAAAATAAGGTATAGGGAAAATTTTATCAAAATCGGATTGTAGTTACTGTACATTTTTTTTAAGATTATGCAATTAATTGTCACAGTGCTTTGACGAAATTATATTTTTTCACAATTTCAACTTGCCAAAAGGATCTTTCCAAAATTCGTCGCCAGCTCTCAGGCTACTGTTATTGTACTGCTATTATTTTTATGTATTTAAATTACATGTACATTTAATATTTTCTTCTATCAAGTAAAATAATATATTACTGAATACTAAGTAAATAGTAAATACATTATCACTTCTCAAGACCAGTTAGTAACCTGTGGTCAACGATGCTGGTGTCATGATTATTTACTTAATTATATAAGTTTTTACATTTGTTAGATATAAGCTTTATTGTGAACACTATTTGTAGACCCAAATAAAAAAAGAAAAAAAAGAAAGTGCTCTGTGTATAAAGTGTATTATTTTACGAGTACTCTAATAGGTGTCTAGTTTCTATTTATTGTCATTCCCAAACTCAAGTGAGCTTTCTTCTAACTTACAAGTGGTATTCACTCGTGGCTTCACTTACGTGTTAGGTACGAAATAATATAGTCTATAATAGAAATAGCATAAAACAAAGCTTAAAAGCACAGCTCTCTGAGTCTTTTACAAATTTTCACTTTTAAAATTTAAAATATTAGTTTCATAATAAAATTATAGTTTTAAACATTTTTTATTTCTATTTGTGTCATATTTCGCT
The DNA here is from genome assembly GCA_947093115.1 of Brenthis daphne. NCBI lineage: Eukaryota > Metazoa > Arthropoda > Insecta > Lepidoptera > Nymphalidae > Brenthis > Brenthis daphne. The sequence goes on along the minus strand of OX352478.1, from coordinate 11,589,043 downwards.
TCGCTCGGGGGCGTCCCTAGGTACGATTTTATAATTTCATAGGTTTAAATTTTTTTGCGCGAAACCCAATTTTTTTTTATAAAATAAAAGTAGCCTAAGTTACTTCTTATAACATCAGTTATCTCCAACGAAAGTATCGTCAAAATCCGTCCAACCGTTTCAGAGATTAGCCGGAACAAACAGACAGACAAACATTTTAACAATTGTTTTTTTTTTCTTATTAGTACCGTATGTATATATTTCCATATGCATATAGTAAAAAACTGTTATTTCGACATTACAAACAGATACTTTAATTTTATTTAACTGTATAGATGTAATAAAAGCCTAATGTACCTATAGCGGATCTCAATTTTATGGGTTAGTCCACTATGGATTAGAATGAAATCAATAGACGGGCAGTCTCAAGCCTGCTAGTCTTACATAAAAAAAACAAATGTTACGCAACAAATCTATTGTTTGTTTATAATCAGTACCTGGGCCACCGAGCTTCGCTCGGAGTTTATGGCTAAAGATACATAAAAAACCCTAAAAATTTGAATAAATACAAAAAAACACAAATACAAAAATTTTGTATCTGATCGGGATACGAAGCCAGACACCTGTGGTTATCAAACTTGCGCCTTGGCCGCTTAACCACGATGCTTATGTCCTAGTGTCCGAATTAGCGAACATATTTTGCGTGCGAAACAAAACCGCATTAAAACTCGAAAACACGCTTTTTTTCAGACATAAAACTAATCTAGATCGATTTATTGCCCCCGAAACAGCCCGTATACTAAATTTCATGAAAATCGTTAGAGCCGTTTCCGAGATTCAGATTATATAGATATATATATAAATATATACAAGAATTGCACGTTTAAATATATTAGATAGATTAGTACGGTGAATTAATTTGTCAATAAATAGTACAATGAATAATTAAAAAAATTGAGGATCAATCGCTATTTCAAGCAGAGAGACAAAAAGCTTGTCAACAAAAACAGCGTCTAAAAATATTTTATATCCGATTCAAAAATCAAGGCTACTCGTATTCCTTGGAAACATCTTACAGGAATTTTTCGCATTTCTAATAAAATTTTAGATTTCTGCTCACGTAGTGAAGGTGTCGCTCGTCTTGGAATATTACTGAGGAATTTATGATGTATTTTCGTTCTAAAATATTTTAAAGATTCGCATAAATATTATTATACATTTAAATATAATATATAGAATATTCATAATACAGTTAATATACCTAATACAAAAGAGTAAAATAAGGAAAAATGGCTAGTATAAAGTAGAATGTGAAAAGTACACGTACAAGTAAACAGAACATTTACAAAAAATTGAAATACTGTGAATTGGACATCGTAAGTATATTTGATAATATAATGAACCTAATTTTCAATATGGAGAAAGACAATCTATTTTCACAATAGGTACTGTTAGTTGAACTGCCTCGGTGGTGTAGTGGCTAGAATGTACGGCTGCACACTCGGAGGTCCTGGGTTCGAGTCCCGGTTCGGACCAAGTTTAGTTATTGAGTCTTTCTGTATAGTAAGTCTCAGTAACAGCCCGGAGTTGGGAAGTTGGTGGTGTTTCACCCCCGTGCCTCGGAGAGCACGTAAAGCCGTCGGTCCTGCGCCTTAACTCTCACTGGTAGTGTCGAGTGGTCGTCCCACCAGAGTATGAGAGTGACAGGAATAGAGAGTGCACGTTGTGTCTGCGCGTGCACTTGTGCACTATAATATCTCCTGCGCAGTTGGCTAGTCTCAATGAGATTGGCCGCCGTGGCCGGAATCGGCTAAGAGAACATCATCACTGTTGCCGGTCATGTCCGAAGTATCGTCCCATCGGACTTTGAGAGTGACAGGAATAGAATGCACGTTGTCTCTGTGTGTATACTTGTGCACTATAATATCTCCTATCATTATTATGCAAATGTTATCATATATCATAACAAGCTGAAAGGCAGATGCGTGATGAGATAATTAACATATTCATTTATAGTAACCCCTACCTGCATTTCGCTCAACATTATTTAGGCCAAAATCGTTATCAAATGAAGTGAATTTAAAAACATAATCTTTTTTTACGTTAGCTTTTATTACATGCTCATCTCTAAATACATTTTTTCAGAAAATATTTTTCATACAAACTTTGCTCTCGCTAAAATTTTATTTGATTTACAATGTACGTACATATACAACGCGCGTTGAAAGAAACACAAACAAAAATATATTTTTTAAAACTTTCTGCCCATGTTCTGTTTGTTCAGGTTTTAGTACCGTCCAGTTAGTTGTTTATGCATGCATCAAATTGATACATTTCACTGTTATTTGCACGGTATATTTTTTACAATTTTTATATCACTCATCTATACTTAAGTATATTATAAAGACGTAAAGTTTGTGAGGATTTAGATAAAATTTGTTAAGAAAATAGTTTGAGACCCTGGGAAGGGCAAATGGTACTTTTTATCTCGGAAATCATCCCTTAAGAGGGTGAAAATGGGGATGAAATGTATGTTGAATCAACCTAGGGATGAACCTGAGCGAAGCGAGGGTGAGTCGCTAGTTTTATTAATATAGATAAAGTTTTATAAATCAGTATTTATTATAATCTAATATCTTTATACTGTACCTATATATAATCTAGTATCTTAATTCATTTATTATTTGATAATTCCAAATTATGTTTTACTATTATTTATCTGTTTCGGTAAATCTTTATACTAAAGGTTCACTGGAATATAGCGTTTCCAGCAATAAGATCTTTCCTTTGAGATTTTGTTTTGCTGTTTATATGCATGTTTTAGTATATTTTGATTTGTTTTTTAGGTAAATAGTTTAAAAAATAAATTTCAATAGATATAATAGATCTATTCATTATTGCTATTGTATAATCTTAGAGCTAACATTCGTTATCTTAGCAAAGCCATAATAGAATAAAAGAAGCCACAGTAGAATTTAAATAAAATCTGTTTGATCTAGAAATTCTTTATGAGGGCTAATAGCATTTAAAAAAAAAATAGGATGCTTACTACTAATACGAATATCTGGAGACTAAAGTTAAAGCACGCGGAATAGTTTTTGACAATGCTTTGTAATAAGTTTACTAACAAAATTATTTACAAAAATGGAAAAAAACCCGACTGCGCAAAAAGTGAATTAAAAAGGAGGAAGAAGAGTAGAAAAGAGGAAGCTTACAAAGGATCACAGTGTTATACAGTATTATACAGTCGAAGACGTACACACACGCAGCTATCCTAAACCATGTATCTACATAATAATATATATGTAAATAATAAAAACTGAGTATAAGATATTACTGCACACTGATAGTCGAAGCCAGGACATTTAGATGTGCTACCCACTAGACCAACGAGGCACTGCTATATTTGCTATATAATTCATTCGTCAATATAAAAAAAAAACAATTTCATAATATGTATAAAAGTTATATTAGAAACGAAGATTTTGTAAAAAAAATATACAAAGGAATATCGCTAAAAATAGAGATGACTGAAAAAATGCAACAATGCACAAGTTTCTGTGATGTTACGTGACCATAGTTTAAACTATGAAAGCAAAATGTTACGGAAAATCCAATATTCAACGTGCGCTTAGTTCACGTCGCCTCAGATGCTTTAGCGAATGCAAAATGCGAATGTTTATTTTTATAATATCAGAATATCTTCGTAACATATTATAACATTCTTAGAAAAAAAATTACATTCGTTAAACTTTGAAATTTAATCCATATAAGTATTTATAACTTTTGTGAGTAAGATTTGTTTTATAATGATTTTATTGTTGGGTAAAGTTGTATCTTAAATGAAGATAACTGGATAATCCCATAAATCTATACTAATATTATAAAGAGGTAAAAATGGTAATGGTGGTAATCTCTGGATATACTGAACCGATTTACATGAAATTTGGTAAGAAGATAGTTTGAGACCCTGGGAAGTACATAGAATATAAAATATAGTTTTTAGAATTTTTGTCTGTCTGTCTGTGACTGAATCACGAAAAACTACTGGAGGGGTTTTTATGAAATTTGGTATAATGATAGCTGGTTATCCGGGTTAACACATAGGATACTTTTTACTGTGGAAAAATATCTCATCTCTGAGAAATCTATACTGAACTTTAAAACGTAAGTAGGAACGAACCCGAGCGGAGCGAGAGTGAGTCGCTAGTATTAAATATTTTTAAAATAATATTTGAGACCTAACTAGAAATTAGCCCCACATATTAACATCTTCATTGTAAATGGGGAATATTCGTCTATATTGCTTTATCTTTACCATTTATAAAACGTATGCAATTATAAATTTAATTTAATTACGATGAATTTTCGTGTATGATAGGTGACATGTGAATAGTACAGGTAAATTAGAAATTGAATAGTATAAATAAATACTATATGGACTATTATTACATATATTATTATATATTCAAGTTTGTATGTGTGCATGCGTGCGTGCGTGCATGCGTGCGTGCATGCGTACGTGCGTACATGCGTGTGTGCACACCAGGTTCCCTGAAGTAACACATGGGCTTCTGTTAGGTTACCTAGCAACGCACGGATAAATCGCTAGTATTTAATAAAAATATTTTATTTTAATAACTTTTATTTCATTTTACGGTTTTACCTTTCTAGAGTTGTTTCCTCACAAAATATATTAGCAAAGAACTATTGTAATAGCATCATACGTTTCATATAAAAATAGTTCACAGGAAACTCTTTGTAATACGCTCTGAAATCGAGCCTGCGAAAGACACCATGTGTGTAGGCCTTTTTTATTTCATTATATGTATTTATAATAAATACATATAATAAAATTGTGACTAAGCCGAATCTGTATTAAGATATTTTTTGTAAAATCTTATTGAAATAGACATTATTATCGATACAGAGGCCGAATCTATAGTTTTTAGAATTTTTTGTCTATCTGTCTGTCTGTTACCGCATCACGGAAAACCCACTGGAGGGATTTTGATGAAATTTGGTATGATGGTAGCTGGTTATTCGGGTCAACATATAGGATACTTTTACTGCGGGAAAATATTTCATCTCTGAGAAATCTATACTAAACTTTAAAACATAAGTAGGGATGAACCCGAGCGGAGTGAGGGTGAGTCGTTAGTAATATATAAATATCGCAAAACAAAATGCGGCAAATATAAGAATATTGTCAATTGTTCTTTTCTTATCATCTATGAGTGGATGTTATTTCTACAAAGGCTTTGTGATATAAACTTTTATAAAAGCTTTATACGTAATAATACGTATAAATGTATTATGTAAAGTCCATGTGCTTACATATATATATATATATATATATATATATATATATATATATATATATATATATATATATATATATATATATATATATATCTGTGACACTTTTTAGTGCATTAGATGACCCTTTGATCTGGCTTAGAGTAAATGTTGATATTACCTTACCTTTGTTCATACTACAAGGAGTTCAGCATGATACTAATTAAATTACCTATGTCATTATTAAATGATAAACGAAATGAAATGTGTAACCAGCCATAGGTATAACATATGTGCATATATAATACATAGCTATATGTGTGTATTGTACAAGCACTTTATATCCAGTTCCGAGATATAGTAAAAAGTAAAAAAGTAAATTAAAACCTTTCAGTTCAATATCCAGGCATCTGAAATTGTAATGAAAGTTTCAGTTGAAAATGAATATTTCGAATGACGTTTGAGCGAGTGAGCGTTTTATACGAGTATGGTGGCTACTTCTTTGAATTTTATTCTCCACTCTATATTTTTTCCACCTGATTTTTTTTATCTAAGGATTGTTTCTATTTTTCTCTGTTAATAAAATATGTTAGTTCTTCTCCAAGACGACATAATACGAGTTGATAAGAAAAAAATTGTAAGAAATCTATCTATATTAAAATATAAAGCTCCGCTTTTGATTTGTATATTTTAATTTTCAATAGTTAAAGTGTTCAAAAATCAATACAATATTATTTTTTATATATTTCATATTAATTTTACATTATATTTCATTTTTGCCCATACGGAAAATCTGTTATATCATAATTCTTACTGTGAACTTTGTTCTATATTTTTAATTCAATGTCAACTGAAATTCAGTTTTAGTTCAATCTCTCCAGCGTTAAAATCGATGCTAAACCACTACTCAAATTTTCGGATGCATAACGGCTTTGCTTGATGGTCTGAGTGCTGAATAGAAAACATCAATTATTGATTATATATGTACCTACAGACACACACATATATATATATAACAATATTTTAAGATATGAATATTTAATAGTTAAATATGTATTTTACGTATCAAAATATATTAGATTTCCTATGCGTCGGCTGGCACCGACTTCGAAAATATCTGATTAGGTATCTATTCTAAATGAAAGCCCCCGTTTAGTAATTTTTTACATTTTAGTGCCTGGAAGTCGGTTTTATTTTTTGTTAAAAAGTTTTTATTTTACTTTTTTCTTTTGTTGCTTGCTAAATACCATTTAGATATACAATATTCTGTATACAATATTGTTACCCACTGAAGTGACTGGAAAATACGAGTGTTTCATTTCCACTTATGTTTGACATTTTCTTAATTTTAATTCTAATTATTTCTTGAAAAAAAATCTTACTCTTTTATGTTAATCGAATTAACACTTCCAATAAAGTTTTCATATACCTTAGTCTTATTTTGTATATTTTAAACTAAGTTTGGTGTTTTTTTATTGAACGTGTTAATGATATTAACTGCTCTTTATATTTTATTTTTAATTTAACGCACGTGCACGTTGTTAATTCAATTTTCGCAATTTTACTAATAATAAATAATTCAAAAAATAATCATTCATGTAATGGGTTTTTAGCACATATCCACGTGTACAATCAAATGGAGCTTTTATTTTCGATAAGTTTTTACTAGGTTGTTAAAATTACTGTTTGTAAAATTAAACATAGGTAGAATTTTGCAATATTTAATATATTTTAGTTTTTATATTTATATAAAATAGCATTGTCCAACAGGCCAATAACATCTGTTATTTGTTCAAGCAAACACAAATAGACGAAGAATAGCCCGAATTATTGCTGTCCAATTTCCTTGTATGGAATGGGATATCTCATATCTGTACTAGTATACATAGTATTACATAATCTGTGGTTTACGTTTTCATTCATTTATTCCATTTCTTATTATTACTTGGATGCAGACCGGAAGAGGGAAGTGCTAAATTAGGTGACTTTATCTTTATCGTATTGTTATTACCACATTGTTGTTAAATAAAACTTCAAAAAAACCACTAAAAAGTAAAAAATAACTGATTGGTAGTTTTCATTTACTATACATACGTAATTACATAATTTCGAAATCGGTGTGCTTTGCTTTGTATTGGCTGGCTAATTTAAATAGGACCAATCTGGACATACTTTCAAACAAAACAAAAATTGTCCAAATCGGTTCATAAATGACGGAGTTCTGAGGTAACAAACATAAAAAACCATACAGCCGAATTGAGAACCTCCTTCTTTTTCAGGAAGTCGATTGAAAATTCGTGCTTCCTTCTTGAACATTATGAGAACAACACCAGAGGGCTTAGCCATGTTAACAATCTATAATCGTTAACCATTTAGAAAACTTAAGGAAATGTATGGGCATTACATATTTTTTTATCGTTATATCTCGTGCTCAAAACAATCGAATTGAACATTCGTAGCCGTGTTTAAAAGGTACGTAGTTTGATCTAAAATAGAAACAAACTAAGCGATTCTACAATGTCGTCTTAAGAAAGAATAAAATGACCTGAATTTTAGCGATTAAACTGTTACAAAAAGCTCCTGCCGTGTTATTTGTTTTAGCTTTATAAACTAACCAGTTAAATAATGCCAAGCTAACTAAACTCAAGAGTAGCGTAAAGTTTCCAAATAAAAAAGATTAATGGATATAAGAAATATAAATCTGGTGAAATTTTCTTCCTTTTGTGACGACACGTTTAGCTCAGTTTGTAGTGACCCTACTTGCTGCGCCAGCGGTCGCGTGTTCGAGTCCCACTGGGGGCATTCATTTGTGTGGTGAACACGAATGTTTGTACTCCAGTCATGGGTGTTTATATTTATAATATGTATGTATTTAAAGTTATATATGTATAATGTATCAACTATCCGGTATCCATAACACAAGCCTCGTAGCTTACCATGGAACTAGATGGTGTTGTGTGTTAATGTCCTGACATATTTATTTATTTATTATTTATAAGAAGCATGTGTATAGGATTATTAATCAAAATCTTAACAGTAAATCTATATATTGTTTAATCTAGCTGTCTATACGAGTATATGAATAGGCAAAGGCAATAATTTCCATTTTCTGCTCTGTTTAATGTTTAATAACTAATTTTCATTTTTTTTTGTTTTACAGCTATTGATGAACTTTAGTGTTCATCAATAAAAAAATGATTATAGTCGAATTTTATGGTGACTAAACTGATGATGTTCTCCTAGCCGATTCCGGCTACGGCGGCCATTCTCATTGAGATTAGCCAACCGCGCAGGAGATATTATAGTGCACAAGTGTACGCGCAGATACAATGTGCACTCTCTATTCCTGTTACTCTCAACTCCGGTGGGATGACTGCTCGACACGACCAGTGAGAGTTAAGGCGCAGGACCGACGGCTTTACGTGCTCTCCAAGGCACGGGGGTGAAACACCGCCAACTTCCCAACTCCGGGCTGTTGCTGAGACTTACTATACAGAAAGACTCAATAACTAAACTTGGTCCGACCCGGGACTCGAACCCAGGACCTCCGAGTGTGCAACCGTACATGCTAGCCACTACACTACCAAGGCAGTTTGTTTTGATAACTAGGCAAACACTATATGCTATAACTGCGAAAGTTTTACGTTATTTGGCCAATCTCATTCTGACGAGCCGTCTGTGTAGGAGTTATTAAAAAAACACATTCTTTTCTATGCACTCTGGCACTCCTGTGCATAACAGATGGCTTTACGTGCTCTTCGAAGTTCAAGGACGAGACATCACTAATTTTCTGACTACGGGCCATTACTGATATATTTATATAGAAAGATTCTTTTATATTTTTAATAACAACAAACAAATCAAACGTCAGCTTTATGATCGTATATATTTACTTTAAACAGAAATCGAACTTCATGACTTCATGAACACCTTCTAGGCATCATGATAATAATATATAATCAAAGTTATATACCTTGAACATAAAATAAACGAGTAAACATATATATATATTTCCACCATTATCGTCAAGAGCCCTCAAAGATTTGACCTAATCTTCTTCAAAATCCTTCGAGGCTTCCCCATACTTTGGCTTTAACTCGACCTAACGTCGTACATATTCATTGTAAATCATCTTAATGCCCCTGTCATAATAAATCCACCGGTTCTCTATATTTGTAACCTCGTAATATTTCAGTATAAGTAAATGTCACATTTCATTTTCGTCAAATCCTACAACTACAACATTTGTGGGATTACAAAAATATTCGTCACAATATGTTATGTCAAATCTATGACCATGTTATGGCACAATAGAAAATTGCTTGTTGCTCGAGTAATTTAATTACTTTAAAGTCATGGTTGTAACTATACCTTGTTTTACTTACTAGTAATCACCGTGGTTAAAAACCAACCATATTTCATTAAGTTTGATCGATATTTAGGTTCTTTTTTCGAAGTTATATAGATAGCCTATAAAATCCAAAAGAATTTTGAAAAGGGCCTATATATTCAGATATTTGCACGTACAGACTAACAAATTTTCCATCTTTATATTATGTAACTACTCGTATAATATCTATCTCAATATCTATCAAAATATGAAATACAGTCAAATCTAGACCACACTTACATCTGTTTCTGACAGCCTTAGTTATTAAGTTTTTTTTTTGGCCTAAAGTACAATTTACTTCTTTTTTTTTAAACTAAAAACTTGTTTATGTATATATTTATGTTTCAGATTTAGATTTACAGATTTTACGATATTTAAGCTTTTAAAATCGTTTTTAAATAGATTTGAATACTACACACTTATGAACCCTCAAATATTAAGTTCATCTCTCAATTACATCCATGGACGAGCGTCATTTACTTGAAATTCCGAAAAAAAACCCACATATTATTTAAAATAATAACTTCAAAACACAAACGATAAATCCACTTTGAGATTATTACATTTAATATGTCTTTATAAATGTTGCATAAAATAAAACAGAAGTCTCATTAGCAAAATAAAAACGAGATACAATCTCATTACAAGAGCCAAAGACAAAAGAATTATATTACTTTTCGAATTGGATGTTCGTAATTAAGTTAGCAAGACTTTTCGGGTAGATAAAAATATAATCAAAATGCGAGTTGGTACGCCACAAGGCATTCTTTGAACAAAATTAAATGCACAAATACTTAGCATTTTCTTATTTAAAATTAGTTTGTTCTATTCTTATCACATTAAAATATCTATTAATATTTATCTCTCTATTGCTATTATTTACATTGAGTTTATAAATATTTCCAGTTATATTTGTCGTTAAGCATTTTTTCTTTTTTAAATCTAACTAGCGACTCACCCTCGCTCCGCTCGGATTTATCCCTTGGTACGTTTTAACGGTTAGAATAGATTTTCCCAAATTGGACTGGACATATTTTGACTGAATTTGACCAAATTTCATTAAAATATTATGTCCAGTGATTTTCTCGTGATGCGTTCCCAGCCAGACAAAAAATTTAAAACTATAGATTCGACCTCTGTATCGATAATAATGATTATTTCAATAAAATTTTCTAAAAAATATTTGATGCACAAATTCGACTCAGAATTTTATTATGTGTATAGATGTAATGAATAAAGAATGTTAATATATACTAAGAGTTTTTTTTGCTTGTGACCTTTATTTAATGAAACAATATTTAAAAGTAATAACAGAAAAATTCCACCGATTTTTTAAAATAGACAGTTTTTTTCGTTTCCTGTAAAGTTTGTAAAAATGACTTATGCGGTGTTATTAGCTAAGGCACTATATATACATACTTATTTGCACATACAATCTTAATTATATATATATATGTGTGTGTGTGTGTTTGTATAATTTTTCACAATTTTTCACTCTATGTCACGAAAATTAAAAAACGTTAAAGACATTTAAAAAAACGGGGGGGTACTCAATGAATATGAGTACTCTTATATTTTTTCTGTATTTGCACAGATTATATGATTTTTGTCTGAATTTGGTGTAAAAATCTATACGTTACCTAACAACTTAGTATAATCACAGATCATATAATACTATATGAGTGTATAGTGTAATATATTACGTAAGTAAAAAAAGCGAGCAATTATTATCGTACAATATGTTTTAAATAGACAGTATTTAAATCAGAGCTTTTTGTCTACGACTTATAAGATATTTATTCCTTAGAACAATTTATCCTGCGAATTCCTGCTGTGAATAATATCTGTCACTTTTGAGACGAGACAAACGTCTGAGACGAGAATGGTAGGACGAATTTCAATAGAATATTTTACTGTACAAATAATATTATTGTTTGTTAACGCAATAAATCCAAGTCATTACGATAGAAAGAAAATATTATTAATATAATATAAATATAAATGTTGGGATATTAACACACAGCACCATCTAGTTCCATGGTAAGCTACGAAGCTTGTGCTATGGATACCAGATAATACATTATACATAATATAACTTTAAATACATACATATTATAAATATAAACACCCATGACTGGAATACAAACATTCGTTCTCATCACACAAATGAATGCCCAGCGGGACTCGAACCCGCGATCGCTGGCACAGCAAGTAAGGTCACTACCAACTGAGCCAAACGTGTCGTCATTAATGTAAACTAATACTATGTTAAATTATTATTCACTAATCCTGTGAACGCGCAAGCAAAGTAAAAGGCCATAAGTAGGTATTCAAATATACTAAATATATAATTTTGTTTAATTATTATTTTTTTATTACCGCAAATATAAATTTTTCTCCCTGCTGTTTATATAATTTATGAAAGGAAATAAGTCATAAATAAAATTGTTATAGTACAGAGTTTATTTATTTAGAAATCGCGTGTGTTCTAAGTTGTTTAAATTCCAAGGTTATGGATACGTTGAAGGCCGCATGTTTCAAGGCTGTGTAGTGTATAGGTAAACGTTAAAATCTTATTCTTATACTTTATTATGTATACATATACTTTATTATATATACATATGTATCCACCTAAGAACCATACTTAATATTTTAAATGTGAAAGTGTGTTTGTTTGTTTGTCCTTCTTTCACGTGAAAACAGAGTGACTGATTGGCGTGATTTTTTGTGTGGAGATAGTTGGAGGGCTGGAGAGTGACATAGGCTACTTTTTACCGTGGGAGATCATTTAATTCCCACGGGAAAACACGTTATAATACAATCCAAAAAAATATTTATGATCAGAACTACTTGAAACTTGGTATTGATGCTATAGAGCATCAATACCAATTAATAAAATTAAATAAATACGTGTTTTAGCATTTTCTGAAATTCACCCTATAAGTAGGTGAAATAGGGGATGAAAGTTTGTATGAAAATACCTTCTTAGAAATTGTTTTGTAGTTTTAGCGCGAGCAAAGCCACGGGTTCTGCTAGTTATGTTATATTTTTTGCGGGTTGTCACAGTTAGAGCTCACGCTACGATCTCTACATAGACATCCCTTTTGCATGTTCCATTGTGCTATTTTCCTTCGTATACACTCGAGGGATTTTCTTCACAATTTTGCATGTATGTATATTTTTATTTTATTCAAGCACCATATTTAAATCTGCTCAACTCTTTTAAATTAAATTCAGATATATGTATTTTTAATTCAAACTATTAGGTTACAATAAAAATGAATTGAATACGATTCTGTCCGTACTGAGTCACACTGAAAGGTAATAATAATTCTACTAAGTATTGAGTCATATGCGATTACACTGAAAGGTAATAATAAATCCTGTAGCTCTATAACAATTTTTAAATACCATTTAATGCACAAATATAACCGTTACAAGACAAATCGTTACAAGACTTATAGATTGGACCCCATATACTGGTCATTTTTAATTCACGCGCTTTCTTTTGTTAATTGCTGGAATATCAGCGTTTAGAAGGCAATAAAAATACTTTTATTCTAGTACAATTTTAATTTTTTTTTCTTACAGATGTTGTTGTTATGATGTAAACAGTATGTTCCCAAAAGGTTTTCAGTATATTAAAAATGACCCTGTATATTTTACTTCAGTTTCCAACTCTATGTACTAACCATATGTGAATACAAGCGATAATGAGCTTCAGCTTACTTTATATGGAAATTTTCTGGAAAGTCTGCCTTCTATATTTTGCTTCACTAACTCTAGACGTACCATACTAAAAACTAGTATTCATATTATATAATGTCACCAGTACGAAGCCAGAAAACAACAGTATTTACAAAGAAAATTCCAAACTCCTTTGTTATTTACGTATAAGATTTATTGAGATTTGTAGGAATAGTTTGTGTTGACATTTTTCGCAAAGTTTAGTCGTTCTCTACTATTTTTTTAGGTAAAAGAACAACTTAATATACAGAGGAGAAATTTCTTGTCAGGAGACGCCATTTTTTGTTACATTTCGTTGTATCCGTCTGTCCGTGTGCCATTTAACATTTTACTCTGGGATTATTACTACTAGGTACATCCGTACTTACTAATATTATAAATGTGAAAGTTTGTTTGTTTATTTCTTTGTTTCAAAACAAACTGATGGATTAGCGTGATTTTTTGTGTAGAAATAGTACTTTTTACCACGGGAGATTATCTCATTCCTACGGGAAAGCACGTTATAATACAACCTTTTTTTATACTGTTACATACAAGTGGTTATGTGGGACTCACCGGCTAGAAAAGCCAGTACTACCCACTAAAGCTTACCAAAACCTTCCCCGTCTTAATGGGGCGTCCCAGAATTACTTACGCACTCAACCAAGACAACTCGTCTGCCAAAGCAGACCACAATAGCCATGGGGTTGCTCCAACAATCCACTCAGTTATCAAAGAAGTACCAAGAGTAACCCGCATGGCACATTTTATGTGCCTGTGTGGTTTGTTGGCTTCGCACCCAGCTGATTACCGGACGCTAATGAGCCTCCCACCACGACAATGTGAGCGCACGTGTGGGGAGGAGGGAGGGGGGTGGGGGACGTTATAATACAACCCACAACATCTCTTCATAGCTAAGTATATAATATATGTACATATATAGTCTATCTATTACATACTAACCATCAAAAGACACCTAGGGACGAACCCGAGAGATGCGTGGGTAAGTTTTTTGTACATCCATACATACATATATGGCTGAGGTAGTTTTCTTGTAACCAACTTTTAAAGACCTATCTTTAAAATAAAGTTGATGTTTCTAAACGACTTTTTATATTAGTTAGTAGAAATAATTTTATGCTGAATTATACGCTTTTAATTATAACTAATAACCGCCAGTGGTCGTAAATTCAATTGTAATTCTTTCAGTTTGAACTTTATTGAGATTATTTTGTCAAAGTTACATATTATGTAGGTAGCCTTGAACTTTCTTTAATTAATAGACTATAAAATGCTAAAATATGGTTTCAAATTGGATCCGTTGTTCCAGAGATTAAGTATATACCTATGCAGACAAACTCTTCAGCTTTATGTTTTAGTATAAAATTGTCTATATTAGTCTATAATATCATCTCGTTGCAGATTTAGAAGCGAATTAAAAGTACATACCTATGTATAATCATAGATCATATAATTCTATAAACTTACTTTAAACTACGCAAGCGTAGCCGCAAGCAAAAACTATCTGTACTTTTTCCCCATATAAATTTTAAATATGCTAAATCTCATCAATCAATCGTTCTTTCCACGAATATTCTTAAAAAGCGATCCAAAGTTTTCGTTTCATCTATACATATAATAAAATTGTAACCAAGCCCAATCTGTACATTAAATATTTTTTTGAAAATCTTATTGAAATATACATTATTATCAATTAATACAGAGGCCGAATCTATAGTTTTTAGAATTTTTGTCTGTCTGTCTGATACCGCACAGAAAAACCACTGGAGGGATTTTGATGAAATTTGGTATGGTGATAGCTGGTTATCCGGGTCAATATATATAATACTTTTTACTGCGGGAAAATATCTCATTTCTCAGAAAAAATACAAAAAGTGCATTATAAGAGTATACTAATATGTAAAATCTAAGAATTTGGTTTTTGGTCACCTGAACGCGGGCGGAGCCGCGGGCAATGCTAGTGAATTAATATAGGTATAGAACAGAAGGGAAAACGTAATTCGAACGTCAGAATTCGAGCCTGATCATTAGTGAGGGTAAAACATATATCACACATATGTAAATCTGTTTACAAAATTATTTTTTGGTAACAATAAAGCTCGTTAATGGCTCTACCGAACAAAAAAAATGAATATCGGTTGACAAATTGTTTTAACTTGGCTTATTATTTACATAGTAAACAATAAGCCATACCTGTCATAGTACCTGGGCGAACGAGCTTCGCTCGAAGTTTTTGGGCAATAGTACAATCTTTTTTTTTTTAATTAAGGACTTGAATAAATACAAAAAAAAATCAAAAGTAAAAATTTTGTTTTCGACCAGGATTCAAATCCGGACCCGGTGGAATAATGCGAAAGAAAACCGTAAGAAAACTCCAAAACGCGCGTTTTAGCACACATGAGACTAGTCTAGATCGATTTTTCACCCCAGAAAACCCCCACAACCAAATTTCAGCGAAATTGTTAGAGCCGTTTTCTAATCGCCGGTATAAATAAATAAATATACAAGAATTGCTCGTTTAAAGATATTAGACATAGATACATATATGGATAGCGTAATGTCGTCCAAAATCCTGCTATAATATATTATGAACAATATAATAATTAGAGTTTATTAAATATAGTCTATTCTATTATGATAATATATAATATTCTATTATCATATTCTAAATTATAATACTGGTTTAAAAAAACATGATTATAGTCGAATTTCGGCGACTGAGAGAATATTATTCAGAACAATCTTACCTGAGGCTTAACTGAATTTTAAAGGTCTTGATCTAAATATTTGGTCACATGCTATATCACAACGCTCCTGATGATGTCACTTCTACAATTAATAGTTCTATGTTGTCTAAACATCGGTAGCGAGATACAGGCGAGTGACACAATTTGATTATTATTAGGCCATGTTCATAAAGGAGAGTGCACTTAGCAAGAAAAGTGTGACCTATTTTTCCAGCAAAATGTGGTGAAAATTATTTTTTTGTATAGCCTAAATTCTTGTACTTTACATTATACATTGAAAAATTTTCATTTTTTTTTCATTATTTTATATGGATTATTTTATTTGCGCTGGCTTAATATGTATTTTAAGTTATAAAAATTTGAACAGTACTTAGTATTTGAGATAGCAGTTTTCAAGGAGATTGACTATGGAAATGTCATGCAAACTGTAAAAAATAGCATAAAAAGTTTTCAGATAAATGTTTCGAGTGTTGCACATAAAATATTTTGATATCACGAATATCTCAAAAATATGACTTTTTTACTTTAGAAACATACCTATCGAGAAAATAAGATAGTAAGAATTTACTTAGTTGCTTAATTTTAGAGGCATTTACAGGTATTTATTATGTTTGTTACAACTTATGATTTAAATTAACTTTTCAGGCATTTGATTCTTACAAATGGTTAAATAAGATTGCTACTCATCTCATTTATGTCTATAAATTTGAATATATAAAAATATATACATTTTTGACTAAATGAGTGTTATGTCCTGGTTTAGTATAATTGGTTAGACATTCGCCATACCAAAATTAGATTTATCTAGACCCTGACGTGATACCTTACAACATGTTAGGGCCGTCATTTGAGAAGTAATTTGAGTAAAAGCTATATCTATACTAATATTATAAAGAGGTAAAATTTGTGAGATTGTGAGTTTGTGACGTTGTAGGGGGTAATATCTGGATCTATTGAACCGATTTAGATGAAATTTGGTGAGAAGATAGTTTGAGACCCTGGGAAGGACATAGAATACTTTTTATCTCTAAAATCATCCCTTAAAGGGAGTGAAAATGGGGATGAAAGTTTGTATGGGGAATCAAACTAGGGACGAACCCGAGCGAAGCGAGGGTGAATCGCTAGTATAGTCATATAGGTAAACTTAGTAAATAACTTTTGTTTTAGACTTTTTGTTTGACTACAGCAACTTTTGACAAAAATTGAGTTATTTTTAGTGTCTATTCAGCATATTTCTACCATACAGTCCATATATCTTGTTTAATATATAAAACAGTATGTATATATGCGGTTAGAGAACGCTAAGTAGACAAAATATCAAATTCAAAATTCACGTATTGATAAAGAAAAGTTAGTTAATCCTTAGTACAATTTTAATATTTTTTTTATTTTGAGGAATATTTTCTTACAATAGGTTTATTATGTAGAAGGATACAGGATCTTGTTCAAACTCAAGAAAATTGAGTCCGTCCATATAAACGCCTCACAATAATGTATTGATGTTTGATGAATAAACCTACATAAGGTTTACCTTCAATACTCAATAATGGCGAGAGCAATATTAAAATTCCACTTCAAAAATAAAGTTAATTTATATTATGTTATTACATCTATACTAATATTATGAAGAGGTAAAGTTTGTGAGTTTGTGAGGTTGTAGGGGGTAATCTCTGGATCTACTAAGTCAATTTAGATAAAATTTAGTAAGAACATAGCTTGAGACATTGGAAAGGACATAGGATACTTTTATCCCAGAAATCATCCCTTAAGGGGGTGAACAAGCATTGTATGTAGGTACGTCGAGGGTGCATAAGCGAAGAGATACTACCAGTATCGTTTTACCAGACAGGGTTCACCAATTATGTACGAATTGCGTACGAGATATTTAAAAATATTACTTTTTCTCTTTCTTTTTAGTAATTATTTGATATAATCAAATATATAAGAAAACAGTATAATACTTTCTTAGATTTATGCGATATTTGACATTTTAAATAAAACTATCTTTTCGGATTTTGTCGCGGATTTATTTGCATTTTTGTTTCCCGACGTTTTATTTTGTTAATTGTGGGTAGGCTGTCTGTAACAACTATACCTCCAAGACATGTAACACCTCAGTCTCTCCCGTGACCATGGATGCTGTAAAGCACTCGAAACGTCGGGAAACAAAAATGCAAATAAATCCGCGACAAAATCCGAAAAGATAGTTTTATAAAAAAAAAACAGTATAAGTCAATCCTATCAGGATAGTCAAGTAGAATTAAAATGGCTATTAAGTATTAAATTGCTACTTTCAATACCATGAAAAGACAGATAAATTTGTATTTACCTTGTATTAATAGCGATAACCACATCGTTATTGAAATAAACAAATAAAAATAATAAGTTTACAAACCTAAAACTTATTAAATTTCTTATTTTTGATTGACGAAGTACCCAAGTTTTCGTTTAACGAGAAAACTTGGACATTCTTGAGCTAAAAGTTTTAACGGCTGTCAAATGCTTTCAAATACGATATAAAGTACGACAACTTGTCGACAACATACGCGATATTTAATATTCAAATTTTTGACTAGTTTTCTATGGTTTTTCTTTGATTATTGCATTTTATTGTATATGTATGTGTTATATTATAATACTAGCAATCTACCCTACTTTGTTCGGGTGCATCAGTAGATGATTTGCAATAAATTTCATCCAATTTTTTTTAATATCGTCCAAAGCCTTCCAGATATTTCAGTTCAATTTCGTCGAATATAACTTGACTACTTATCCCGGGAAAAATGGGATAGGGTATAGAATTTTATAAGATTTTTACAACAAATTATAGTAAGAACTGACGCAAAGTGACGGTAATTGCCAAATATAATTTCATCTTATATATTTTCTTTCATGTATGGTATGTATTTGACCTTTATACGTACCTATAATAAATTTTATTTAACAGTATTTCATTTTAGGATTCCGAAAGCGAATATTGGTATGAAAACCTAATAAGTAGCTTTCACGTATGTTCTATACTAAATGTCCTAACAATATCATGTCCTTAATGAAAATGCTTATGGCAATAGCGGTCTCCTGCAATAACCTTTTACCTTTTAACTCTCTGGCATATTGCAAATACTAATGCTGCCAGTCTATTGAATTTATCGCTATCTATAGCTTAATCAGACGTCGATTTGATATATCGCAATGAGTATCTTGAATTACACAAAAAGCATAAGCTCGGAAATTTAAATATATTAACTAATTGTGCCTGCGGATCCACTATCATGGTAGGCGCGAAAGATATAAAGGGTTTTAGCGAGCAAAGGTAACAAAAATACAAAAATTCATGATCAAAAATTTAGACAGATTAATTAGCCTTAACCGCTAGATTTTTTTATGATATCATCCAAAAAAGTACATTTTTTTCGTACTACCGGACGGAAGCCCAAAAAATGTAGAATAAAAAACTTGTTCAAAATATTTTATAAAAATATAAAGCGCTCTATGGTTGTAGTGGAGGACATGCGTTATTACTACTTACTATTCTTTTCAGCTTTGATTAGATTTTGTGTAAGTTTCTTTTCATGAGGATTTTGTTAAAGGGTTGAAATTGATTTAAGGTAAAAAAAACTAAATTGATAGTTACCATATTACTTTGGACTTAGTGTTTCCGATTTTCAACTTACTTTACTTTAATCGATTAAAATATATTGGGTCCTATCAAGGCAGATATTATATTCATGTTAGGTTTGTGGCTATGGCAAATTTAGAAATACAATTTGTATGATATTCTCTAGTTAAGAGAGCCCTAGTCTGTTCTTTTAACAAAAACTATTTAAGTAAAATAATGTACTTAATTGATTTACCAGCGTACTTTTTTTCCTTTTCTCATTCTCATTTAATTATGGAATATGGGTTTTATATTAATTTAAGTTATTTTATCAACTCTAACACGGTTTTATTAAGTTGATCTGTATGTAACTATCCAACTTATCCCAAAAGTGTAGTTGAAATTCACTTCAAAGTGTAATTTAATAACTAAGTTGCATGTTAATATTCAAGAAGACTTTGATATTAAGTTCCAATGACAATTTGAAAAAATAGTAACATTAATGCAATAATGCATCAAGGCTATACACTTGTACATCTATATTAATATTATAAAGATGCAAAGTTTGTTTGTTTGTTTAATTGAACGCGCTAATCTCAGTAACTACTAATCCGATTTGAAAAATTCTTTTTACATTAGATAGCCCATTTATTGAGGAAAGCTATAGGATATATATCATATAATATAATATGTATAGTCTATCTATTTAATACTAACCGTTAAAACGTACCTAGGGACGAACCCGAGCCAATGGAGGGTGAGTCGCTGGTTTATAATATTACTATTATGTTCGCGCATCCCTCGAACGTGGATTCGAGGGACGAGGAGAGAGCAGCAGTGCGAGGGTGGCGTCAAGCGGACTGCAGATTCGCCGACAGGCTACCACTTCGAATTCACCAGCGGCTACCAACGATCACTCGAATCTCACTTTACCTTATTCGCTATATTTCAAATTAATACATTTATTTTATAGTTATACAGTCCACTCTCTATCATTTACCAATCTGCAACAATTATGTACCACTACAATTCCTACTCTAGGCCGCAGTCTTATGCCCGATTTCACCAAAGTCACCTAGGTTTGAGGGATCCCCTAAGCATAGTTAGGGGGCTGTTAGGGGACAGTTTCTGTTTCACCGACAGTTAGGGGTCACCTAAATGTTAAAAGGCCCCCTAAATTTAGGTGATCGAAATATGGGCTTAAAGACGATCGTTAAACGAAATTTAATTTAGGGGCTAGTTTAAGGTAACTTTTAAGCTAGGGATCCCATACGTAGGTGGTAGCTTATGGGTTGTTGGTGAAATCGGGCATTAAAATTCTAAATTTTGAATAGGTTCGTCTGATGTAGTTTTAAAAATTCTAATCATATTCATAATCAATAAATGTTAGATTTTTTTTGTGAAATTGAAATTTTATAAAATACTAATGTTTGCCCACAGCTCCACCCACGTTGATCAATTATGTAATATTTATACATATGTATAATAAAACTGTAGAGGTCGAATGTCTGTACATAGAAAAAAATGCTAAAAATCGAGTCAGGGGGATGTAAGAAAAGAAACAGAACAAATCCAGATTTTTTCAATTTTTTAATTTCTCTGTCTGTTTGTCTGTTTGTACGGGCTAATCTCCGAAACTATTGGACCGATTTAAATGAAATCTTGCATGGTGGTACCTTATATCCCCGGTCAACATTTTATACCCTTTTCTTCCCGCAAAATGAAAGAATTTCTGTGGGATGGTTAAAAAACTATAGTAATTAGTAACTTATACAGCTTAGTACACAAAAACTACTGATTGGATTTTAATGAAACTTTACAATAATATAGTTTAGTATACATCAGAATAAAAAATTGGCTACTTTTTATCCCGGAAAAATGTACGGTTCCCGTGGGATAGATTTGTTTTTGTTTTTCTAGAGGGGAACCCGAGCGAAGCGAGGGTGAGCCGCTAGTGTATTAATATATCTTTATAGCATACGTAATACTCTGATATATTACTAAAAAGTTTAATCAAAATCCATTCAGTAGGTTTTGCGTGACAGAGTAACAAAAATACATCCATACATCCTCACAAACATTCGCGTTTATAATAGTAGTAGGATAAAATTTATCCATATATCAGCTTACTATGTACTGCTTGGTCACGTTGTGCTCACGCAATTGGTATGAGGAACATTAGGAAGCTGCATTCTGCAGCTGCCTCTAATTGAGTTTACATTGCCAATTATCTTAGACTATATGCATTACAAGGCTTCTATATACAATTAGCTAATAGAAACAGATATTAGATATATAATTATGTTTCTGGTAAAACAGAGATATGACTTGAAAAACAACAAATAATTATTTCTTATTTATAATGAAAAGTTATATAGCAAACTAGCGACTTACCGTCGCTTCTCTTGGTCCTCAGGTGCCTAACAGTAGCATGTATTAATCAAGATCATTGTCTGTCTGTTCTTAAATTTCATATAAATCAGTCCAGCTGTTTTAGCATAAGTAACAGACATACACACATATACAAACTTTGAAGCTTATTTGAAGTTAGTTTTTTTTTCTTACAATGAAAAATTATATAACACAAAATAATTACGAAGTTCGTATTTACCAAATACGCTAAAAAGAAAAATTAGATTTTATGTATTTCTATAAAATATTTCCAATTTTTCTCTTCATAAAAACCTTATTCGGACTTAATCGAATCGTTCCAGCCGTTCTCGACTTTTGCGCTTAGCAACACATTTAGCCATTTATTTTTATTTATAAGATTTCAAAGATTGCTCTCGTTCATTCACCCTTTATATTATCGCGCTTACAAAATATATTCTATATAGAGATTTGCATTGTCCAATAAGGCACCTAGAGATAATTTCTAGTTAATTTCGTAGGCACATAATATGTTGTCTTAAGATTATTTCTTATTTATTATACATATCTATCTGTAAAAACAAAAATATTATGTTACAACTATTTTTATAGAAATATTAGCGGATATATATGAAAAACAAAAACAATTCTATCCCACGGGAACCGTACATTTCTTCGGTATATAAAGCCTATATGCTATTTTAAACTATAATCTATCACTGTGCCAAATTTCATCCAGATCCGTTCAGCCGTTTAGCGTGATTGAGTAACAAACATCCGTCCATCCAAACTTTCGCATTTATATAGTAGTAAGATAAAATAAGATTAGTTTATGTATTTATCATAAGAAAGCCATTAACTACTTAAATACGTACGTATCTTTCATATAACATTAACAATTTTTTTTCAAAAATAAAGTATTTGTGAGTATACCTGACACGGACCATTTACAAAAAGACTAAAAGGTCAGTTCGGGAACGTGCCACGTTGTCTTTTTTGTCTGAAATATCGATTTTATATGCACGGAAATTGAAAATTGTTCTCGATTTGAACTCGACTCATGCGAATAAAAGGGTTAGAAGCTGCTACAAGATTTTCTAATATTTTACACCGTATTTTATTTTAGCTTTATATATACTACAACATATTTCATAAACTTTTTAAAATATACTGTAATTTGCGTAATTGTGTATTCGATTAAGGGACTGGACTGATTCTTATCAATGCCAAAGTCATAAATGGGTGTAACCTTCATATATAGAAGTGTTGTAAGAAACTAATGTACTAGATATTTTAATAAGTGAAAATGGTTTATTCTTTATTTGAATTGTATTTAATAAATAGATTTTTTTTTATTTTTTTTCTTCGTGAATGTTTCAAATGTTTTAATAGTTATTCTGCTATTCGAGGTGAAGACATATCTAACAAAACATAGATCATAAAAATCGGTATAGCAGTTCTCGAGTTTAGTTATGAGTGTTGTAAAACCCGTACAAACCTGACTTTGTTTTATATATGTATATAAAGATATACTAATTTATATTGAACTATCACTGCCCGCGGCTCCGCCCGCATTCAGATGACCAAAAACCAAATTCTTAAGTTTTACATATTAGTATATTCTTACATTGCGGTTTTTGTATTTTTTCTCAGAAATGAGATATTTTCCCGCAGTAAAAAGTATCCTATTTGTTGACCCGGGTAATCAGCTATCACCATACCAAATCTCATCAAAATCTCTCCAATGATTTTCCGTGATGCGGTAACACTGACAGACAGACAAAAATTCTAAAAACTATAGATTCGGTCTCTGTATCGATAATAATATCTATTGCAATAAGATTTTCCAAATAATATTTAATGTACAGATTCAGCTTAGTTACAATTTTATTATATGTATAGACAAGTCGTAAAACCATCAAATGCTTAAAACTTCTAAAATCGTTTATAAGCTAGATCGTAAAGTAGCTTAAATTTTATACATTGAAGCAATTATATGTCAAAGCGTCGCTTTAAGTTTTATATTGTCCAAAAACTAAAAGTCATTAAGGTAATGGATTTAACCTTGTTTCTGCAATATTAAACACATTTTGCAATTATTGTACCTATTTAGTGTCTTTAGACATCAATAACATTACATGAACTCATTGCTTATTATTATGGAAGCGTCAAGCAGGAAACTTGGATGACGTTGTCCCTTGTCATGGAGTAGAAAATACTTTGGTATGGATTATTTATTATTAAAAATGTAAACTCTGGATAAATTCATTAAATATAAAGGGCCCAAGGCAAGCAATAAAACACTTTTGATTGGTTTATATTATTCAGTTTATACCTATGAAATTATAACTAATATTATGTACATCGTTGTTCAGTTTTTACGGTGCGTCGTCGCCTCTCAGTGGAAGGTAATGGGGGCGACGGCTGTACACGGGCCTTCTTTGTTGAACTATTATTGCTTCAGATCCTGATCTTGATTGCGCAATTTGATGGCTTGCTTGACCTACTGGTACTGGAGTCACAGAATAACCAGCAGCTACTAAAGCAGCGAATTCCTCAGGAGTATATGCTTTATTATTTTTAGGAGGAGGTAAATGCGCTCTTTGATCTCTTTGATCTTCAAAATTTTGACCGTGTTGTTCTACGTTCATTTGCTCTGTACCAGAATACTGTTGTTGATCTATTCTGTATACCTGTTCTCGTTGAGCCTGTTCTAATTTAGATACTTGATCTAACCTTACGAGAGGTCTTGCAACTTTTTTTGGAGTTATATTTTTACTTACATAAATTGCAGATAGTGGAGCTTTGACTGAGTCGATGCTCCTTGCTTGTTCCACTGGTCGAATGGCTATTGCTGGAAGTTCATATCTATTCCTTTGTTCATTTGATCGATAAATTGGGCGAATATAGTACTGATCGGTTATTTGAGTAGGACGTTGGACTGAAGACAAACCTTCATAGCTAGTTTGTTCTGTTGAAACAGCTGCTCTTAACTTCTCGGTCTCTGGAAACCTCTTCAAGTAAGTGACAGGTCTTTCGTTTGAAGCTAAATGTCTTGACTGTTCTTGTCTAACAGATTGAGCTCTTGGAGTGTCAACAACTCTGAATTGCTTAGGGGAAGCTTCTTGTTGATATTGAATTCTATAATTGTTGTATTGTGGATTAAGCGCTTGTAATTTTGGTGCCGGCACTACTTTCAAGCCTTGAGGTTCTGGGCGTTCGTATATATTTTGCTGTACAGCTGTAGGCGCTGTTTGTATTGGAACATAACGAAGAATCTGTGGTACTCTTTGATTTTGTGGTATGGCTCGGAATTGCTGTAACTGCTGATGTTGTGGTTGTTGCTGTTGTTGAACATTAGTAGTTTCAATCAGATATTGCTGAGGAGCGGCTGGTGCCTGTGTTGGAATGATTTGAACTTTTGGGCGTAGTTTTGTTGGTTTCTTATTTGGTTTTGAAATGTACGCAACATCAACCTGATAAGAAAACAAATATTAAAACATGAACTTATTAAATACAAAACAATGCAGTTTTTTTAGTTTCTTTTACCTGTTGGTACTGAGGCGCTATATTTTGTGCTTGAATCTGTTGTGTTTGTTGTGGTTGAGTAAATGTCTGAGGACGTACATCATCCTGCCTTGTTTGATGGCCCAGCAAAGCTAACAGGTCTTGGTCTAGTGATTCAGCAGAACTTGCACCGGTATCGCTGACCGATAGCGCTGCGCCTACTGAGGCTTCACCTCCATTTGATGTAAAATGAGGTCGTGCAATCACTGCATGCGAAGGTTGCAGAGATACCTAAATTTAAGAAAAATACAGTGTTGGTATGGTAAAAAAATGTTTAGGCTTAAATATAATTAAAATAACCTTAATATTTGTTTATTTAATATAAACGGATTATGCTAAGTTATAAAATGCTTAAAAAGATTATTAACATGTTCTATGTTTTTTTACATGTTTTTAGAATATGGATGGTAGCACAATTAAAAACCTTTGTCTTTATTTTTAACTTAGTTATCTTAGTTGGCTTTCTACAATTTAGAACAAAACAGAATAAAGTGTTAAAAAATTTAATTGTAAACCTGTCGACTGAGTTGTGGTTCCAAGTAATAAAATTGCTGTAAGTTTTGTCTGTGCTCCTGTTGAGGGTTACTATACAATTGCTGTAGTTGTTGGCCACTTGCAATTGGGGCTTTTCGTTCCGGCTGCAAGTCTAATAGCTCTTGCACGTTGAGAGAGAACACTTGCCCTGGGCGATACTCTTGGGAATGAAGTCTGTAATTAAACAAATAAACTAGAAATTTATTTATCTTTCACGTTTACAATTATAAAATTAATTAAATAGATGCTATATTTTTTGGAGACAATTTTTATTATTATTATGAAATACATATTATGAAATATGTATTATTTATTAACTAGCATTGCCCGCGGCTCAGTCTGCGTTCAGATTACCAGAAACCAAATTCTTAGGTCTTACATATTAGTATACTCTTACAATGCAGCTTTTAATTTTTTTCTTAGAAATGAGATATTTTCCAGCGGTAAAAAGTACCCTATATGTTGATCCGGATAACCAGCTATCACCATACCAAATTTCATCAAAATCCCTCCAGTGGTTTTCTGCGATGCGGTAACAGACAGACAGACAAAAATTCTAAAACTAGATTCGGCCTCTGTATCCATAATAATATTTGTTTCAATAACATTTTCCAAAAAATATTTAATGTACAGATTCGACTTGGTTACAATTTTATTATATGTATAGGTTACTAATGAAAATTTTGGAAGTGAATAATATATGACAAACAGGTTTAATACTATCTCTTCGACTACAGTACGTGCAGTTCCTACAAAGAAAGAATAACTAGGTATTTTGTAGTGTATAAATCACGCAATATTGATTCGGTTCGGTAGGTAGAGAAAGGTTCGCTAATTTCATAAGTGAAATTAATTGATGATTCCCACACAGTTTCTATTACACTATTTTTGTTTTTGTCTTGTCTGAGTTTGTGTTTTAAAATTACCATCTCATAGAATATATATACTCGTATATAATAGATAAGCGATAGTTATTGTTGGTATGTTTATATAAGTATAATTAGGTATTTATATACATATAGAAGCAGTCCAAACTACTGGACCTTATTTGAGTAGAATATAATAATATTATTAAGTTTAATCAGGAAAAAAGAAAAATTACTTCATATAAATGTCGATAGATGGCGTTATATGCACATGTCAATTAGCTATTTATGTTTGTAAAATTAACTAAAATTTCATTTAAAAAATGTTTAATTTCAATTTAAAAAAATAGTCTGAGTAATATAAAAGAAAAGAGATTTATAAATGTACGTCATATTTTGATACTGTAATTTATTAATTCATTTTTTTACGGATGAGCGAAATATTAGATATTGAATGTGTATAGATTATAATGTTTACATTTTATAAAACCGGTACTGTTTGTTTTAATAAATGCAAAATGTCTTTTCTATATTATATATATATATATATATATATATATATATATATATATATATATATATATATATATATATATATATATATATATATATATATATATATATATATATTAGTACGAGTATATATGTACATATTAGTAAAAAAATATATTTTACAGTTTTTGGATCAACGCCATCTGTTGGCTATTTATGCATACAAAAATAGCCCAAATTAGGAGAAAAACGTCGAGCTTTTGCGATGGAAAAAGTTATAATATCTAAAAATGTAAATAAACCTAATTCTATGTATATTTAGTAAATACATATAGAGAGTAGTGGTAGATTCATCATGGACTTACATACTGACACTTAATTTAAATTTTAGAAATGTATTAGGTGATTCAAAAGTATTTATAAAAGTCTATTTGATAAAGTATATTTTGATTTGATTTGACATATTTTATCCTACTTTCATAGAAGGGAGGTAATGTTTTTCAGTATTTGATTGATTAATTTGAAATGCGTAGTGTAAGAAGCGTCCTTTTTACTTATTTACACTTTTTTGAGTTCGAAATATGTATATAAAAGATTCAGGATGTAATAAAATTAATTTTATATGCTAATATTATTATTATAAAATTCGAGTTAAATTTTTATTTTTATATGAAATATGATAATAAATTTTATACCTGTCGCCTTTTTCATCTTCTTGATTTTCTTCAACTGGGGCCACTTGCTCCTGAAAATATTATAGGTAAAATATTAATCAAACAAACGTATTCATATATGTACATTATACATTCTTTTATAAAACATAACTCGCCTTATTGGACATGTTACAGTATGTTACTGATAATACAATTATTGGTCTTCTAATAAAAACTCCCTTATAACCCAATTAACAATGGATTTCTAAGCGATATTCTACCAGCCAATCACAAGACTAACAACACTATTACTGCACTCTGGCAGTCTAATGACATGTCAAATTGACATGATCCAAAACCATGAGGGCTTAGATGGTTCTGAGTACTCTCTAAGACACGATGGTTTAAAACACGAACTTCCTAACTCAAGGTTAGTACATATATTTTGTTTACACAATATCATAATACTTCAAACACCTTAAGTCCAAAATGTCGAATTTCATCTACAATCTACAGACATACACTCTAGCTACTGGATTATCAAAGTAGACAGTAATAAGCTGACTTTATTTAATATAATTAATTATTTATTAATGTTTTATTATCATATGAATAAGAACAACGTAAGCTTTATGTAAAGCACGAGTTCTACTAAGAATAATATTATTAATTAAGCCTAATCGGTCAATGTACTCGTACCTACTCCACACGCTATCATTACTCTAGGGTCTAGACCTTTCGTTTCTATGTTTTTCTCTACGCAAATTTATAATGCAAACGTATGTATTAAAACACATAATCTTATGAATAACAATATAATTACATTTTTACTTTATAGTTAGTTAAGGCAGTGGTAGCCCAGTGGTAATGCGCTCGCTTGCGAAACCGAGTGAAGCAAGTTCAAATCCCGGGTCTCGCACCTGATATTTTCATGTGCAAATTATTTCCAACATGATTACCAGTTGTCTTACGGTGAAAGAAAACACCGTAAGGAAACCTGCATGTCTGAGTTTGCAAGTTTTCGAAAGTCATGTGCACAGTGCAGTCCGTCAACCCGCACTTGGCTAGCATGGTGGGATATAGCCTGATCCCCTTCGTATAGAAGGGA
This sequence comes from Brenthis daphne, assembly GCA_947093115.1. Lineage (NCBI taxonomy): Eukaryota > Metazoa > Arthropoda > Insecta > Lepidoptera > Nymphalidae > Brenthis > Brenthis daphne. The sequence continues at coordinate 11,559,694 of OX352478.1, read as the reverse complement.
GGGCCGTATCCAGTAGTGAGGCTTTATAGTACGAAAGCTACTATACAAACATTAGCAAAATATGTTGGTTATGTAAGAAAATGTTTGATCAATGCGCATCATGGTAAGCCGGTAGGAAAAATCAAAAATTGGCGACTTTACGTAAACAATATAACTTATGATGTTCTAAATGATCACAGCACTCCGACAACGTTAAAAGTAGTAAATTAACAGTGACAACAGCGCATGTCATAATGAGAGCTACAATTATGTATTACGTTAGACTCGGATGGTGAAAGGCGAGGAAATATTTGGAAATAGGAGGCGTCCTACTGCGTTTCCTGTTTTTGAACAAAGCTATCATTTGTGTTATCAAATGCTATGAATTGTGATCTTATTAAGTGGTAATTTAGGCTAAGTATATTTTAAATGTACAGTAGTGTCAATATAGAGTGAATATCGTAATATAATCGTATAATTTATTTTTATTTCATTTTATATCGAATAAATTATATATTTGTCTTATATGTATAAGTCTCTTTCAACAAGTAAAAAGTTGCCTAGTATAAATTTATAAAATGAAATCGGGATCAAAGTTCTGCAATAAATATTTTTAGAACCTTTAAGATTTGGAGATGCTTAATATAAAATAAAAATATATTAAATATATTTTTATAGTACACGTTACACTTAAAAACAAGTTCACCTTTCGTCGTTCTATGTAAAGTCACGCTTAGAAGCAATAGACTCAAAAATGTTCGTGCTGATGCTAGAGAAATAACTTCGATTCTCAATAATATTTTAGATAATAACACATAATATGGCATTTATCAATTATAATTAGTTTACACTACGTTTACAGTAAAATTTACACTCTTGTAAGCTCAATCCTAAAAGATTTACTTTTAAATATATTGCTCGTTACTAGAGTAAACTACGTAAGAGTAAGTAGAGTAATCCGTTGTTTGTTTAAACGCGTTTACATTTTTTACGTATATGCCATGATCAGTGCAATGTGATAACTTAAAGGGCGTAAATATTGTTTTTTAGCTTTACATTCAATGATATAACAGTATTCACCATGCAAATGCTGCTCTACATTCAAAGACATTAAAGCCATGGTGAATTCCATGGCTTTTATTGTAGATCCCAAATTGGCTAGTTACGACTAATTTTAAGTAATGATAAGTTATTCGTTGCTTTCTTCAGTTATTAAATGGAAAGTGTATTGTCATAGAGTCTTTATAGAGAAAGTTGATAACATGAAGAATCCGAAACTGCGGTGACCCCGAATGCATAATTGCGTTCAAACTCCGTAATTGTCGATTGCAAACACCAGTCAAATAACAAGTTAAACTTACAAATTCTGTTGGAACAGTATACGTGCATTTGTACTACAATACTAGATAAAACCTTTGCCTAAAATATTACTTTTTTAGAATTTTAAATAATAATAAATAATAAATATGTCAGGACATTAACACAGAACACCATCTAGTTCCGTGGTAAGCTACAAGGCTTGTGTAATAGATACCGGGTAGTTGATACATTATACATATATAACTTTAAATACATACATATTATAAATAGAAATACCTATGACTAGAGTACAAACAATCGTGCTCATCACACAAATGAAGGCCCCCAGCGGGACTCGAACCCACGACCGCTGGAGCAGCAAGTAGGGTCACTACAAACTGAGCCAAACGTGTCGTCGTAATAATATTATATCCGTAAATGTAATAATATTATATTTATGGATTATCTGGCGGTTTTATTTTATTTTTTATTTCCGACTCTCCTATGATCATGTTTGCTGTAAAGCATATTTTTATATGATTTACAAGTTTACAAATATACTTGTTTTTAAATAAACGCGTGATGCATTCAAAATTAAAATATTTTTACGCCTTTCTTTTCGTGATTGAATTAACCGTCAAGCAATAATGATTTGTGATTTTCATTGCAAAAAACCGCAAAATATTTACTTTTTAGCTTGGCAGCTTAAAAACGAGATTTATAGCTAAAAAACTTAAAATACCAACAAACTCAATATCAAAAACACTATCTTCTTATTTGTTATGCATGCATTTTTAATTCATTCGTCCGAGTGCGACGAAACTTTATAATATGCCCATCTGAAATGTTTTAGACATAATACCATCAATATACGATAGATGTCGTGTCAGTCGTATGGTTATTTAAGATTTATTACCAGTTTTATGGTAATAATTATAGATTCTACAAATTATATCAGAACGTACATTTTAAAATATATTTTTTTTAGTTCTACTCGTATAACTAAAAAAAAATACAAAAAATCTAAGAATCATAGATATTAAATAGAAACATATTTCATAAGACTCGATGTTATCATTATTAGATTATTTCGATAGTAGTTTCTTGTTGGCTGTAGGAAAATATCACTTGGTCTCTAACTTACCGGACGCTCAAAGGAAGGTGACGAAATCTAGGTCACAGTGAGAGGTACGTAGGAATAAGTACTGCTGAGGACTCAAAAAGCTTGTTCTAAACTTTAGAAGTTCATTACTTAATAATAATTTCATAACATTTATATATTTTTGTATTGTAATATTATATACACAATTTATTTTTCCTTACTTTCAGTATATCTACAGAACATTTTAAATATTTATTATCTAGGATTTTAACTCGTTATTTTTGAAAGCCAATAATAGAAAAATTTAAATATAAGAATTTAAATATAAAAAAATTAAAAAAATAAGATACCTAAGGTCTTAAAATGTATTATATTATTATATAGCATACCTATTTTGTTTGATTTGTTTGTTAAAGTACATGACAAAGCTCATATAAAATTAATTCATATTAAAAAACAATGTAACTTAAAAATTAGAGCTATAAAGCAGTAAATCTTCTTCAGTCTCAAAATTTCATTAGAGTTATAATTTATTCTATAGAACATCCATCATTCAAAATCCAACAATCAACCCTTATTATAAAAGGCTTTATGCGATCGATTCGAAAGGTATGATACTATAAATAATATCGTATAGTGTAAATAAGTTTTTGTGTAAACTAAAACGTGTCCAGTTACGAGTAAAGGAAATGATATTAGATGTAGGTTTTGTAAAATATAGCGCAATTCATTACGTTTAATTTCCGACATTTAACAAAGAAAATACGTATATTTAAAATAATTAATTTCACCATTCATTATTTTAATAACTTCATTTATTGCTTAACGATAAATTTAATAATGCATTATACAATCGACTTCTTATATTATTTAATCGATGATTTTATCGCGCATTCGTTTATTTAACAAATCATTCAGATATAGTAATATATTGTTATTTTTTTCTTTTCTTGCCGTTTCTAATCTTTATTGATAAAATTTTAAATTAAGTCAGCAATGAGAGATATAATATTTTTTTTAATATTATAAAAATAAATTTTGGAAAATCTTATTGAAACAGACATTATTATCGATACAGAGGCCGAATCTATAGTTTTTAGAATCTTTGTCTGTCTGTCCGTCTGTTACTGCATCACAGAATAATTACTGGAGGGATTTTGATGAAATTTGGTATGGTGATAGCTGGTTGTCTGAGTCAACATATAAGATACTTTTTACCGCGGAACAATATATCATTTTTGAGAAAAATGCAAAAACTGCATTGTAAGAGTATACTAATATGTAAAACCTAAGAATTTGGTTTTTGGTCATCTGGACGCGGGCGGAGCCGCGGGCAATGCTAGTAACATATATAATATTACTTAGAAATATAAACCTATTATTATATTAGCCCAAAATGCGATTTTTTTATTATTACTTTTTACTAAATGTAAAATTAAAAAAAAATATTATTGATTACTATTCAACATACTGTCGATTTTAACAAATGTTCAGTTTATCTTCAGATTCCTCTCACTGATAACTGCTTGTTATACAAACTAGATTTAGTTAATGGATTTCGAATGCAAATTCAGGAAGACAAAGTTATGGCAATGTTTCAAGACTTCAGACGACAAGACAAAAGATTTATTTTACAACTACAACAAGATAAAATAAAACCATTCAAATTATGAATACCAATTCGTATTGTTCTCAAAGTATAACTTTATTTTACTTTAAAAAGTATGTACTTCTGGAAAAAGAATTTTTAAATGACGAATTAAGTACTGTTGTAATACAAATATTATTTTTTTAAGCAGATTCTCGAAGTACAAAATTAATATTAAAATATCATTCACTTATAGAAAACCATTCTAATACTAAATTTGCTTTTTACCCATGTATCGAAATTGATTAAATTTGTACGTATGTAATAAATGAGTGATAAAGCCCCCGCAGTGTACCTACTGCTAATGTACTGTCTTAAAAACGGAAAGGTATTTATGTATAGTTATTATATTCTCTCTCTCTGTCTCCATCTTTCTTTTTCTGTTTCTATCTCTACCCGGAGGAAAATAACACTTTATTTTAACAAATTGACTTTATAAATCGAAATTGTTATTAAAAACCTAAGTATATGAGTACATATTATATATTTTGATTACGAGTACATGACATAGGTACCTAACGCTTACACACCTATGTTGGGACATTAACACACACAAGCTACGAGCCTTGTGTTATGGATACCAGATAGTTGATACCCTACACATATATAACTTTAAATAAATACATATTATAAATGTAAACACTCATGACTGGAGTACAAACATTCGTGGTCATCACACAACTGGATGCCCCAGCGGGACTCGAACCTGCGATCGCTGGCATAGCAAGTACGGTCACTACAAACTGAGCCAAATATGTCGTAAAAATATATCATTTCGATAAATTTTCTCCTATTCATTTCTCATCAGTTAAATAATTATTGAAGCTTACTTGTTTCCTGGCTGTTCTATAAACGAATTGCGAGGTGCCTTCGTTGGTCTGCCTTTTGTCCTTGTTTTGAACTTCATCGTTTTTGTTAGCGTCTTCGGATCGGGCGCTTAAAGCGAGAGCTGTGACAAATGATACAAATTGTTAGAAGTTTCATAAAACAATGTATAAGAATACTATAGAAAGATTTACAAGATAAAATATATAAGAAAGAATAATACATCTACTGGGTTGATACAAAATGTCCATGGAAGTAACAGCTGATTTTTAAATATTTGTATGTAATTGATACGACTCATTTTAATTTTAACATGAAGAATATTCATATATACTTATTTAAAGTTTTTGTAAAAGTTCTTTTTAGTTATAGCTTAGTTATATGAATAGATTTTTTTATCAATTTTTATAGGTCACTAAATTTCTATTTGTTAACATGGTTAAAAATAAACATTAAAATCTAGACTCTAATTGTAATCTAAACTTACACTTTTAATCATATAATATACCAAGGTAGGTAAATTGAATTTCTCATCTTTGCGATAACATTATACAATCACGATATTTCTAAAGGTCTAAGTTCAAGTTAACCTGTTAGAAGGCTAACTAGAGATCTTTTGAAGAGAGGAACCTATAGGTTACCTATAATACTTATATCTCTATATAAGTACTCTATATAGATAACCTATAGGTCCTCTCTTAGTCATTAGCAATATTTACCCTACGGATTTCGCCTTTACCAATCAGTTTTGATTACTGTCGAGACCTACTTATGTGCATGCAATAGCTACTTTTAAGTACTTCGTTACTTTTAGTAGATTAAACATGAGATTTAGATATATTATAGTCACGACTAACCTAAAAATCAGTATGGTTTTTGGTTTGTTGCCTTATCTTTTCATGTGACAACGTATATTTGTGATTTCGTAATAGATTTAGTTTATGGGTCACTGAGACATAGGTTACAATATATACTAGTACAACAAATTCCCGTGTGGCTTAGAGAAAGCGAAAGCGTCTAGCACTTAATAATTTATAATTAATTCAGATTAACTTTAAACTTTACTTGATGAATTGTTATGCTTAATTAATATACCTTATTCTATAAATGTTTTTTTATGTTTAAATATTTTATTGAACTTTAATGTAAATGGAGTTTATGTCGCTTCATTAGTTACATTATTTAACTTTTACTTGACTTCAAAACAAACACACATAAATAAATACATGAAATATATATATATATATATTTGTGTGTGCCTTAAACATTGAGAAAGATCTCTCAGGGGAATCCTGCATACTATAGATTAAATGGCCTTTGCAATCCAAATAAGCGGAACATTTTACTTATAAAAGAGATTGGATGTTGAAAGGCTGGCGATGAAGTAATTTGATCACATCTCTAACCAAGGCCAATATATAGTATTATATTAAAGTTAATTCATTATGCTAAGGATTCATAATATTATTTATTTTATTTAATTCATTGGTTTTTTTTTTCATTTGTTATAATACTTTAATTTTAATTGATATAAAATTATATTGTTTATTTACACTATCAACACTTACTATTTATTATAAAGAGGAAAGATTTGTATTTTTATATGTTTGTAACGAATAAACTCAAAAACTAATGGTCCGATTTAGATGAAGTTTTGTAAAAAGATAGTTTGAGATCCTGTGACGGACATTAGATATTTTTTCGGTCGGGTCGAAAATGGGGATGAAAGTTAGTATGGGGAATCAACCTATCTATACAACCTATCAATAATATAGGAATGGTTTTTAATTTTAACAATAAATTCTAAAATGTGATTCAACAACACATACATTCTAAAATGTGATTCAAGATTCTGAATTAACTTAATTAGCACTTATTGCAAAACAATATCTAACTACGCAAATGAATACAATTTGCAACATAGCGTTATACAGAAATGATTTAAAGATAAATCTGTTCGTTATAAACTTTGTATGAAACAATTAATTCATTAACAATTAACTACAACGAAAGCTAATTTACGTGTTTAATGAATTTAAAGAAATGTGCAAAACTGAAATATTTTTATATATTACATATATGTACATATTTTGTTCTTCGAAAATTTGCTCTGCTTTGAATGTTATACTCTCTGATATAATGCACCCAAATAGTAAAATCTCGATGATAGTCAATAGTTATAGTGCAAGCGACTTAAGTGTAAACAATTTTTTCTCCACTTTACTTATTACATGCTTGGCGGGTGATGGTCTTTTACTCTATTCTTAAACTGAAAGTATGTATACTTCACTTAATTATATTTTTTTGTATTACTACTACTACCACTTGCTTATAAGCCGTCGATTGATGTGGACAAAATTTCTTAACTTACTAGCGACTCATCCCGCTTCGCTCGGGTTCGTCCCTGATTGATTCCCCATACAAAATTTCATCCCCATTTTCAACCCCTTAAGGGATGACTTCCAGGATAAAAAGTATCCTATGTCTTTCCGAGGTCTCAAACTATCTTCTTACCGAATTTCATCTAAATCGGTTCAGTAGATCCAGAGATTACCCCCTACAACCTCACAAATTCACAAAATCACAACCCACAAACTTTACCTCTTTATCATATTAGTATAGATGATATACAACAGTATGCAATAGGTATACATGGAAATATAAAATCTGGTCTCTCTCTCTATTGCTAGGAAGATATGCTGATTCTATGCTGTACAACCTCAGACAAAGAAATAATATAGACAGTGTCAAATATAAATGATGATGTTCTCCTGACCGATTCCGGCCACGGCGGCCAATCTCATTGAGACTAGCCAACTGCGCAGGAGATATTATAGTGCACAAGTGTACGCGCAGCCACAAGGGCACTCTCTATTCCTGCCACTCTCATACTCCGGTGGGACGACCGCTCGACACGACCAGTGAGAGTTAAGGCGCAGGACCGACGGCTTTACGTACTCTTCGAGTCACGGGGGTGAGACACCGCCAACTTCCCAACTTTGGGCTGTTACTGAGACTTACTATACAGAAAAACTCAATAACTAAACTTGGCCCGACCCAGGACTCGAACCCAGGACCTTCGAGTTGCAGCCGTACATGCTAGCCCCTACACCACCGAGGCAGTTAAAGTGTCAAATATAGACAAGAGTGTCAAAAAAAAAACAGTTTACAAATATTATTAGAATATTGATTACTGTGATTAGTAAATAAATATTCATAAATAAAAATAGCTAACCAATTTTATTATAACAAAAAACAAATAAATAAGCAAATATTTTAATCTCTTTCAAGAGACTTGAAACTAACTTTAAAGATTACAAAATAATATAATTTTATTTTCACAATTCATTTATCTTCCCAAAAAATGTAAATTAACTATTAATACCTAATAATAATTAACCATAATGTTCGGCAAAATCGATAACAGTAGCATAAGCAAGAATCACTCTACGATTTTTGACTTTGAAATATTTTTTGGTGAGCTCCGTCTATATCACTTTAGTCTGAGCGTACGACAAACAAGTAACCTTTATGAGATTCTAATTAGATATTCTATCTAAGATATATATAAGCAACAAAATAGTACGGCGGGAAGAAACACGGCTACAACTTTGTAATAGTATTATTTTCCGCCTGCAGTCTGTAAATTAGTTTTATTCAGTTGCTTCGCTCTGTTCTTGTAAATCTAAAATATCATGATTAATATTTAAAAGTTTTAAGGATTTTTTCAATAATTTGATTGAAGAAATTTGTTTAGTTATTAAAATCTATTTAGGTTTGTTATAATTTAGTATTTACTTTATATTTGTATTTTTTATGATAAAATAAAAGTACATATATATATATATATATATATATATATATATATATATATATATATATATATATATTGTTAATACCATGCAATCCATGTCGTCCTTGACTATTTTTTTTGGGAATTAAATATTTAAATAAAATAGATACTACGTGTCCTGATTTTAAAACAAGGCACAATTCTGCTGTTCCAAATTTAGTGAGGATTAAATTCAAAAATAGGTAACTAAAATAATTAAGAAAAAAACATTCAGCTTGGAAGTAATATTTTAAAATCATACATTTTTAAACATAATTACTTAAATGTTAATATGTAACAATGGATCCAATACGATGATTCATAGAGACTTATGTTATCTTACTAAGCAACTACAAAATGTTACGTTAAGATTTCACAATTGTATCGCTTTCTATTACTGCCCTTTGTTTTGCAACTATACATAAACTTCTTCGACATACTCTAGGGATACCTACTTAAATAATAATACTGTTTTAAATTCATGATTACGCTATAGATATTTCACCTTTTAAAAGTAAAAACTTTATTTTATACATATTTAAACTATTCTAATATTATAAAGAGGAAAAAATTGTTTGATTGTTTGTTTTTGTTGTTTATTTGTTTGTTTTTTTGTATCGAATAGGCTCCGAAACTTCTGAACCGATTTAGATGAAATTTGGTAAGATGATAGTTTGAGACCCTGGGAAAGATATAGTTTTTATTCCGGAAATCATCCCTTAAGGGGTTGAAAATGACGATGAAAGTTTGTATGGGGTATCAACCTAGGCACGAGTCATGAGATCTCGCTAGATGAGTCGCTAGTATTAAATATTTTAATATATAATAATTGAACGAATTATAAGTGCACAACAACAATGAGTGGGCGGCTCTGCTAGTATATGTTTAAATTTTATCAATCATTGAAAACTCAGTAACTTTACTAGGTACAGTAAATGTAATTCTAAATATTAAATAAGTAATTTATGTATTTCGGAAACAGTTCTAATATCTCTATACAGGCGTTTTTTTTTTCGATAGAACTAACTATATTTTTACATCGCGAATTAGCGAAAATCTGTCACTCAGGTGCTGAGACAAAGTTATTAACAATAATAGAAAAACTTTAAACTCCTTTTAACTCCAGGTAAATTTCTAAGAAATTAATTAAAATTCTAAGAAATCTATTGTTAACTGACACGCCGGCGTGTCCGCGCTCGTGGAGGGTATAATGTACAATTATGATTACTTAAAATGTAGTTTCAAAATATATATATATGGAAATATCATGCACTTAGGAGACAACGTCGTTATGACTTTATAATTGCTATTACATAGTTCCCCGCTGCAATCTGCAAATTCGTTTTACAACTTTTCAACCCGATCAAAATAAAGTTAGTACAAACCTTAAAATAGAAACTACTATTTTATGTTATAATATACAAGAAAAATTATGATTTTCGAGAATAAATAATAAAAAAAAATCTTTTCCAACAATTGATTTGTAACCTTATGATTTCAGTTTAACTTCTAATTTCTAACTTCTTAATAAAGTTCTAACACTAACCGATTTACAGACTACATAATATAGTCTACGCCACTTTATTTAAAATCTATACATATAATAAAATTGTAACTAAGCTGAATCTGTAAATTAAATATTTTTTTGGAAAATCTTATTGAAATAAACATTATTATCGATACAGAGGCCGAATCTATAGTTTTTAGATTTTTTGTCTGTCTGTCTGTTACTGCTTCACAGAAAAACGACTGAAGGGATTTTGATGAAATTTAGTATGGTGATAGCTGGTTATCCGGGTCAATATATAGGATACTTTTTACCACGGGAAAATGTCTCATTTCTGAGAAAAAATACAAAAACGGCAATGTAAGAGTATACTAATATGTAAAACGTAAGAATTTGGTTTTTGGTCATCTGAACACGGGCGGAGCCGCGGGCAATGCTAGTAAACTATATATTGCATTTGCTTTCTTTGTTACGTTACGTTACATAACGTAACGTAACAAAGAAAGCATTTGCGATAATTTCATTCCTTATAGGTGTATTGTATATAGAATCAAAATTTATATGGAATTTTATCATTTTCGTAATTACAATGATCACGCTTCAGTTTATATGGCCGATAGGAAATATTGTGTATTGTCATCGATGTAGATAAGGAACATCAGTGTAATCGAATGTGGAGCAAGTGTTTAAAATGTTGTATTTCAATTTTTGAACCTACAGAATGCATGAAGTAAGTGAAATAAAAGCTTATAAGTTATTTTGATGATAACTAAGTGCGGGCAATAATGCATACAGATATTTTTACTCGTCACAGAAATCGAACTCTGACCGCAATAGCTTGTATCATTAAGACACGGTGCAACCCACAACCAACACCAGTGATATTCAGTGCGTTACTGGGTTCAGTGGTGGGTTTTATCGATATAAAGTAATAGCCATGACAGAAATAAAAAAAAACTACCTAACTTTGTTACTCTATCAAAATACGGACTTTTTAGTTACGGCTCTCCTTAACTACGTTTAATCCTCGAGAGATTTTTTTACTATATATTTAGATATTTTCTTTTTATTATTTGGTACAATATTTTATCTTCAAATATCTTTTACGGTATTCATATAAAATGTCAAAAGATCAGATTGTAAATATTTATTACCTGATAACCTTTTTAAAACTCATCCGACTGATTTCTGTGGCAGAAAATTCATAGAGTCCTGTTATGGCATAAATAACTAAATAAAGATATTCATGTAATATTTCGACGTTTAGGGTCATTCAAAGAGTAATAAACTTAATTATTAGAAAATAGATATTTTTTTTATCTTTACTTAAAACTTGTTATTATGGCTTTTAGACAATCTATAGATAATAAAAATTAGAAAAAACATAAAAACTAAGATGGAGTAGATCACTACTGTAATATAGTATATATATTATAGCTCTCATACGATCGGACTAGCAATATCCAGTATTACCCTCAGAAAACCAGGCACTGCCAACGGCTGTCAAAATAAATTAAAAATATAAAATTACAGTTACAATTTGGCAGCATCCTGCTATACAGACAATTAGCTGAGTACACCATTTTCCCACAGCTTCAAAGGAAAAGTAACAATTCGCTAAACAAAAAAAGCAGCGACCGCGGAACACAGTTATGATTCATTGGATTACTGTAAGCAATCAACAAACTCAATTTGCTTCCTTTTGTTTTAGACGTTCTGCAACCAATGTGTACTAAAACCTACTTTTACAACGCTTTTACAAGTAAATGGCTTTTATAGGCATAATAATGTGCGAGCGGAAGATGTCGAGGACGACTGCTGCCAACCAAGATTGTATGTAGGTAAGTACTCATTTTAGTAATAACCTATCTGGCAAACTATTGGCGGTATTCGTAAGATTTTGTATTAAGCCCATAACAAATTTAATACAGTTTAAAACTTTAAACTGGTCATGTTAATCTGCTTTCATTAAAAATGGAGCGGTAATTTTAATTTAAACTATTATCATTCGTACAGCAAAAGCCTTACCTCTAAACCTGCCAAGTGTTATCTTATTAACATTATTTTTTTGTTAATAGGCTACTAGACCTCTCTTTGCTCGGATCGTCCTTAGTTAAAAACAAATACAAGTTTATCCCAAGGAAATCATACACTTTTCCGGGATAAAAATAACCTACGTGCTATTTCAGACTATAATCTATCTCTGCGCCAAATTTCATCCAGATCCGTTCAGCCGTTCTGGCGTGATTGAGTTATAAACATCCATCTAAACTTTCGCATTTATAATAATACGAGTATTTATATGGGATAATGACCCCACATAAATGGCAAAAAATATAAAATAGGGATTTAATAAATCAATATCTGTATCATTTTTACATGTTAAAGTTTTATATAATTATAATTTTAGTATTTTTATGGCGTGTACTGTAGTAAGCTGTATTTAATAGTAGCATGATTAAGGAGAAGAAAAGCTTCTGAACTAATGGCACTATCATTTGTAATAACGTCATATTGTCTAAATAATGATAATATTTTTCGTACATTAAAAATGTATTTGAAATGTCCATGTCGTGTAACCAAAAAATGTAGGAATTTCAAATAAAAAAGTGCTGAAGTTCCGAGTTAGCAATTGGGTTTGAGTACGATATTCCATGTAAAACTTTAACCGCGATCAGACTCGCGGCCTTCACTAAATAGGTCATCATTTTTATCAATTTTTGTCCCTCTTGCGTTTGTTTACGTCTCTATATGGCTAACTAACGGTTCTTAGGTCTAACAGTAGCTTAAATATTAGTCTAGGTCATAGTCTATTTGGATACTAAATTCAATCCAAATCTGTCCAGCCGTGTTAAAGTAGACATACCTACGTAATATTCGCACTTTTGCATTTATAATTATTATGGTAGTCTGGTTCCATAGGGATGTACTTTTGGATGGGTGTTACTCTGACGAGAGAACTGACAGCAAGCCCAACTCAAGCGTTTGACACACGCTCGTCCCACCCATGCTTAAACGGATTAAACGTAGGGTGGTCGTTCGTAAATCAATCCGCCGGATAAGTCCGTATGTGAATGGCGCCTATATAAGATTACGTCTTTTCGCAATCAACAATCTTGATACTGCTCTTTCGCATTTAACTTGGCTTAGTTTTTCATACATTTTAATCAGCATAGTTGAGTTTAGTATGAAATGTTATGTTATAAAATATCTAGTTACGACGGGCTCTTAAGGTCTACTGTATAATGAAATATTTTCATAAAACGATTATTTACTTATAATGTTTTAAATAAAACTATCTTTTCGGATTTTTTCGCGGATTTATTTGGATTTTTGGTTCCCGACGAAGCATTCCAAAGAATGCTTTACAGCATTCATGGTCACGGGAGAGACTGAGGTGTTAGATGTCTCGAAGGTATAGTTGTTACAGACAGCCTAGCCACAAATAACAAAATGAAAATTGCACCAATTACCTTACAGTATTTTTTAACTTTAAACATTTTTATAATTTTAATTTGTTTTATATTGAATCATTTATAAAACTAATTAAAATTATAAAAATTTAAAATTATAAAAATATTTAAATTTAAATTATTAGATTTTACTAAAACCTTAATTAGCTAATACATTCTTTTCATTATGAGAAGCGAGAATAGATACATGCGATGTCCGCCAGAAGAAAGTATTGCGTGCAACGGCGTCGCGTTCCTAGCCAGTAAAAGTAAACTTCCTAAAGAAGCGCGCAAATTCACTTAGTCACATTGTATTTGGCGTACTGTGTCAGGGAGGTCAAGTTTTCACTGCCATACTATTGTTATTACTGGTTTCATTTTAATTAGCTTTATTAATTACTAGCATTGCCCGCGTCTACGCGTTCAGATGACCAAAAACAAATTCTTAGGTTTTACATATTAGTATACTCTTATAATGCAGTTTTTGTATTTTTTCTCAGAAATGAGATATTTTCCCGCGGAAAAAAGTATCTTATATGTTGACCCGGATAACCAGCTATAATTATACCAAATTTCATCAAAATCCCTCTTGTGGTTTTTACGTGATGCGGTAACAGACAGACAGACAGACCGACAGACAAAAATTCTAAAAACTTTAGATTCGGCCTCTGTATCGATAATATTTTCTATTTCAATAAGATTTCCCAAAAAATATTTAATGTACAGATTCGATTCAGTTACAATTTTATTTTATGTATAGATAAACAATAGATCTACATGGAATGCGGTGAATGAGTCAATAACGAAGTTGAATAATTTTATACGTAGTCATATTAAAAATTGTGAAACTGGCTGTAATATATCAGGTCATTAGTTCAATCCTCTCTATTAGTAGTTTATATTGAGTGCTGTAATTACAGGTTATATAAACTTTACGTAAAAAAGTAATAATTTGAAATATTAACGTTAACATTGGAAATTGTTCTAAGAATATGTTTTTGTTTTAAAAATCATTAGATTGCTACTTCTCATTTAATAGAACAAAATGTAACACAATATCTAGATTTTTTACCAATCTGTCTTTATATTCAAGAAAAGATTGGGTGGATGAATTCAATGAGATTTTTTCTACTAATAATAGTCTGAGTTACCACATAAAGTTATTTTTAATTGGTCAAGTATATTTAAATTTCTGTTCAAGACGTTTTCACACAAAATGAGAGTCATGTTAGGTGGTTAAGCGCCGAATAGATTTAAGTACACATACGAGTAATTCTTTAAAATAAGTTTAATATATAAAAATTGAATAATTTCAATAGTAAATTTTATTTAAATTAATTTAAAATACTTATATTTTACGCGAAGTGAGTAAGTTCTAATTAAAAACATGTTCATATCTCTTATTCAACTCCAGATCTAATATTGATGATATCTCAATTTATGATTGAATATAGAAGAAAGGAAGCAAAATTCAATTAGTTTTATTCTTACTCAGCTCGCGATCCTTCTAATGTAATAAGAAATCCGGTTAACTGGGGGCTATGGTTTGGACGCTATTAATCAAATAAATAGGTCATTCGCATATTATTTTGCAGTCTTTTATATTTATATATGTGTAATATAGGTGTTGTATTTATTTTGTATATATTATATATTTGTATGATACATATATGTATAAATATATAATCTTTCTACTGTCTCTTTATTTGTTATTCACTCCCCTTCTATCTTAGTACTATTTCCTATTCACCTAAAGGTTGCTTGGAAGAAATCGCTCTTTTAGCGATAAGGCCGCCTCTTGTACCTTCTTCTATATTATATTGTATATTTTCTATTTCTCTTTTTGGGTGTACAATAAAGAGTAATCCATTCATTCATTCATATTCAGACAAAAACAAGATTTATTTATTTATTTATTTACTTTCATCTTTATTGCCTATAATATAAATATAAAAAGGTATAAGTATAGTTTCAATTTTACTTAAACCGTGCAAAGGCGGTCTTATTGCTAAAAGCAATCTCTGTCAGACAACCTTTGGTGAAAGGATTTAAAATACGAAAAAGGGACGGTTCTATCAAAATACGGATTAAATTATTAATGGTATAATGAAGAAAAATAAGATATACTTAGTCATAAGCAAGTATAATATATACATATAATATAATACACAAATAATTTGATTCTACATATACTAATAAATATGAATATTATAAAATAAAAATATATATACATACATAAATATTATGGTATACATAGATCCTAAGAATATGTTAGGTCTATTAAATATATCAGATTTTCATTTAGTTTTGAAAAATATAGAATTATAATACTTTCTTAGATTTACGCGAATGTTTGACATTATTAAATAAAACTATCTTTTCGGATTATTTCGCGGATTCATTTTGATTTTTGGTTCCCGACGTTTCGAATGCTTTACAGCATCCATGGTCACGGGAGAGACTGAGGTGTTACATGTCTTGAATGTATAGTTGTTACAGACAGCCTACCCACAATTAACAAAATGAAAATTGCACCAATTACATTACAATATTTTTTTAACTTTAAACATTTTTATAATTTTAATTATAATTGAATATAGAAAATTATTTAATTCATTTTTGCTATTATTTTTATAATTATTACAATTTTCATTCGAAACGTCGGGAACCAAAAATCAAAATAAATCCGCGAAATAATCCGAAAAGATAGTTTTATTTAATAAATATAGAATTATTCTACATTAATATTAATATTATAAAGAGATAAAGTTTGTAAGTTTGGATAATTTCTGAAAATACTGATTTGATTCTTACAATTTTATCACAACAACTGTGAGAAATCGTAATAACTAACTGAAGTCGACAAAAAACTGATATTTGAGTTGTTTTATTGATGTGGGCTGCTTAAACGATTTGAAATAAAACAATAAAATGTATGACAAGAATACATCTAGAGACGCATCGAAAATTACATAAGTTGACCACAGAATATGAAGATACAGGTTGCTGTGATTTTAATGAGTTAAAGCCTCACCTTACCCCGAACAGATTAGGTAACAGTGAGATGAAAGAAAAAGTTATATGTAGTATACAATGTCCCACTAGTGGTTTTATGGAATAGGACATGATAGAAATAAGCTTTAATGAATAGGTTTACTTATGACGGCCGATACTCAGGCCAGATCCATTGGTTACCGAAGCAAAATCAAAAATTGTGTTACATGTAGCACGAACAATGGGAAGTTGAAGAGATATCTTTGAACCTTAAGTAGATTTCCTGCATTGAAATAAAATTGCAATTTTGGATACTGATACCTATAATAAAAAAAGAGTCAATGAAATTACTCATAGAAGTATATAAAATGTCATAGAACTCAACAAAGATTATCATAATTTAATTGAATACCTACGTTTTAATTAAAGGAAACTAAATAGAAAGATACTAAATTGACTCAATCAGTTCGTTACTCAGCTCTTTCATTAATGGAAAATTAATTCACTTAACATTGACTCGTAGTTCTATGTTATATGAGAATATCTGAAGGTCTTCCGGAATTAAACATTAGACATTAGCTCTACGTGTTTCTACGTAGGACTCTATATATCATGATAGATTTTATCGATTAATAGTGACTCACCCTCGCTCCGCTCGGGTTCGTCCCTACTGGCGTTTTAACATTTAGTATCGATTTCTCAGAGATGAGATATTTTCCCGCAGTAAAATGTATCCTATATATTGACCCGGATATCCAGCTATCATCATACCAAATTTCATTAAAATCCCTCCAGTAGTTTTTTCGTGAGGCGGTAACAGACAGACAGATAAAAATTCTAAACACTATAGATTCGGCCTCTCTATCGATAATAATGTCTATTTCAATAAGATTTTCCAAAAAATATTTAATGTACAGATTCGAATTAGTTATAATTTTATTATATGTATAGACTACGGTACGGAACGTTTTGACGGTTAGTATGGCATAGATAGTCGCTCTGTGAAAAACATAAACAAATCTATCCCACGGAAACCATACATTTTTCCGGGATAAAAAGTAACCAATGTAGTATGTACTATTCCAGACTATAACTAATAAAACCGCTCTTAATATAAATAATGCTTGAAACACTTACCTAGTTTTTATTACTATTGCTTTACGTTAGAGTTAATAAACAAATTCTAATTTTGACGCTGTCATAGAATGTCGTACGATATAACGAAAACAGATACAACTCCAAAAATACGTTTCTTGTTCATTTTTACTTTTTTATTTGTAATATTTACACAATTATATATTGTTATTCTGTAAAAAAAAAACAGCTAATTCGGGTTCGGATTTAGAGTACGGTAAAAGTAGGACAGATGGACAGACGGCGTAATTAAGGCCCGACCCGACCCTTCGGATACAAAGCCCGAAAAATAAAGCTTCATACTCAATTAAACATTATCATATTACAATTAAAAAACTAAGTATATTACTAACGTACCTAAATGAAAATAATATAGGTGTTGCAGTCTTATATTTTACTAATGACTCACTTTCGCTTCGCTCGGGTTCGTACCTAGCTTGATTCCCTATACAAAATTTCATCCCCATTTTCACCCTTTTAAGAGATGATTTCCGGGATAAAAAGTATCCTATGTCCTTGCCAGGGTCTCAAACTATCTTCTTACCAAATTTCATCTAAATCAGTTCAGTAGATCCAGAGATCACCCCCTACAACGTCACAAACTCACAATCTCACAACTTTATCTCTTTATAATATTAGTATAGATTACATACAAAACAGTATTACAGTTAAGAAAACATCCGAAACATCATCATCTCTTAATTAATTATTCAATATTAATATTTTAACAATATCTAATTATTGTTCTCAATAATATTTTCATGACTAAACAGTTGACATGAATTATCAATTAACGAGATCTAACAATTGATCTACATCTATATCAAATATTTAACTTAATGTATGATGAAATATAATTTACCACAGATTATAATCACATAGTATTATATTATTAGGTATTTTGAATTTCGCCATTAAAATTACTATCAAAATTAAAAAAAAATAATGTTTAACTTTAGCTAAAGTTATAATTTTAATAATAATTATAATAATAATACTCTTTATTGCACACCGAAAACTAAAACACAAAGAAAAGATGCACAGCAGGCGACCTTATCGCTATTTTAGTATTCTTTTTAACAATTATTGAAATAGAATGTTACTTTTAATATTTTTATGTCGTAGTGTAATCGTGATAGATGATTTATGATTTTTTTCGTTATCAGAAACCGTGAAAGCGTCATTAGAGACGACAGAGATACAGTAAAGAAATATGATAACACCATATCATTTACAAAGACCATTTATAGTCAGGCTATCTATGTAATTACTATCAAGTTAAATATTATCAGATATCTTTCAAAAATATGTGGGAGCTTTTTAAACAGTGTCTGTTCACATAAAATATGGAATAAGGAATGACGTCTGTACTATCAGCACAATAAGTTTTTACATGAAATATTGATTTTGCTAATAATTTTGTTTTTTTTTCAATTATTAAAAGTTTTATTTTAATTTTTTAAATATTTAAAATTATTTTTTTTAATTCTAAGTGACAGTTACTACAGTAGCTGATATTTATCCAGACGATTTTTTTTAGTTTTTTTGTTATTATTATTATTTAAGTTTAGAATATCAGAATGTCCAAATAATCAGTAGAAATTATGTATAACAACTAAACTGTATAGAAGATGTAATACGTTAGTCGTAGTGTTTTACTTTTTTTATACAGTTACTAGATCAGTAGGTTTAGCCTATATTAACTGCCTCGGTGGCGTAGTGGCTAGCATGTACAGCTGCACACCCGGAGGTCCTGGTTTCGAGTCCCGGGTCGGGCCAAGTTTAGTTATTGAGTCTTTCTGTATAGTAAGTCTCAGTAACAGCCCGGAGTTGGGAAGTTGGCGGTGTTTCACCCCCGTGCCTCGGAGAGCACGTAAAGCCGTCGGTCCTGCGCCTTAACTCTCACTGGTCGTATCGAAAGGTCGTCCCACCAGAATATGAGAGTGACAGGAATAGAGAGTGCACTTGTGTCTGCGCGTACACTTGTGCACTATAATATCTCCTGCGCAGTTGGCTAGTCTCAATGAGATTGGCTGCCGTGGCCGGAATCGGTCGGGAGAACATCAGGTTTAGCCTTTTTTTATTAATCTAGAAGTTGAATGTAATTTGTAACAAATTTTGGGTAGCAAAGTAAAAAGATAGCCAGACTTATCCCAGATTAGCCGCTAAAATATTATACCTATACATATAATAAAACTGTAGATGTCGAATGTCTGTATGCTATGTATTACTCTAGGTCGTAGTCTATCTGTGTACTAAGTCTCATCCAAAATCGTCCTCTCGTTAAAACATGAAGGGGTAACATACATATTACACAAATTCTTTCCGCATTTATTATGGTATAGTACCTACTGTGATAAAAATACATATCTTAGTGAAATTTATTCAAAACATTAATATTATTATCAATTGTCTTAGAAAATATAGCTATTGTCTCAAAATAAATTGAGTTCTTGCCATCTTTTTCGTTCATTTTTATCCCCTGCGGTTACACGTAATCAAAAAACCATGTTCCATTTTCTGTTGATATTTGATATAAATAAGGAATATCTATGTTACCAGACATCAAATTTTTTTTTATGAAAGATATGTTACGGGCAGCTTGTGGCATCATTAAATTAAGTTGACGACACGTTTGGCACAGTTTGTGTTTGTAGTGACCCTACTTGCTGTGCCAGCTGTCGCGGTTTCCAATCCCGGTGGGGGCATTCGTTTGCGTGATGATCATGAATGCATGTACTCCATTTATGGATGTTTATATTTATAATATGTATATATTTAAACTTTAAAGTTATATATTATATGTGTAGTGTATCAACTACCTATATCCATCATCATCATCTGTTTCATTATCTATAACACTTTCTGTTTTAACATGTTTCTTTAATGAAATATTATATATGTACAATATATAATACTTCATTAAAGAAGATACATAAATATTACTAGCGAAACCCGATGCTTCGCTTGCAACAAACAAACAAACACACTTTCACATTTATAATATTAGTATGGATATAGGTACACCTATTATTACCTATTATTATTTATGATATAATCGGTTTAAAAATAAATATCCCGTCCCAACTCAGTTCGGAAAAAAGATATTTATTATCCTATAATTATTTACAATACATATACAATGCCCATTTTAACTATTTTTTAAGTAATTTAAAAAAATGAGACTGTAAGACTCCTTAATTGAAATATTATTTGCTAATACTTTGTGTACTATTGTCGAAGAGTCGATAGTGGCTTCCTCAGATAACTTTTTTGTTATGAATATTATTAATTTAAACCTTGTCTGTTCGTTTATCAGTTTGTAATACATCCTTCTTTCATACAGCTGACGTAACAGTTTCACGTATTTAATTGCCTATAGTTTATAGACAGAAGGCGACCACGTGGAGCAACTGGTTACCAACAAGAATATTCTTCTCAAACCCTCATCCTCCGGAACTACCTCAGGTAGCTTTTATCCAAGTCATACAAGGTACTTACTTAATCTGAAAGCTTTTTATCATTCAATGCTTTTAAAGAAAAAGCATACATTCTGAAATGACCGCAAACTTTTACAAACCACATCAAATAAACATGTCGGACTTTTTAAATACGTTTAATTAAGAACTGAAAATCTCCTTTCATTCAAATACGAAGCTTTTGTAAGCTGCCTTTTTTTAACATTCATAAGTCTTAATTTGGCATACAAACGACCTTTTACCCACTTAACATGCTTATCCAACGTATTGTAAAATAAAATATTTTCCTGTACGGAAAATGGTGTTATATTTTACCTAGAAGGGTTACGAAAAAATAAAAAATTATTAAATAAATTATAATTAAGTTTTATTGCAGCAATCAAATAATTTATGAATAATAATTTTGATTTATAGAGTTATTTTCGTGTAAGCTCTCTACGGTATATTGTAAAGTTAAAACTGCTTTACTTAAGAGTATATACGAGTACGAGTATGGGATAATATGAATATCTATACATACTCGTATAATAAAATTGTAACTGAGTCGACTCTGTACATTAAATATTTTTTGGAAAATCTTATTGAAATAAACATTATTATTGATACAGAGGCCGAATCTATGGTTTTTTAGAATTTTTGCCTGTCTATCTGTCTGTCTATCTGTCTATTACCGCATCACAGAAAAACCACTGGAGGGATTTTGATGTTTGGTATGGTTATAGCTGGTTATCCGGGTCGACATATAGGATACTTTTTACCGCGGGAAAATGTCTTATTTCTGAGAAAAAATAGAAAAACTGTAATTTAAGAGTATACTAATATGTAAAACCTAAGAATTTGGTCATCTGAACGCGGGCGGAGCCGCGGGCAATGCTAGTTATATGATAAAATTATCTTTTAGGTACCATAAAATATGTACCATTATATAATATTTTAGTTAAAAAAAAATAATGTTGCTTTTCTTCGTTCATCGTAACCTATTGTTTAAGGACTGTATGTTCACTGACCTTAATTCCTGTAATATGGCTGTGCTTAAGAAAAATATTATACAAATATTTATAAATAAAAAGATTTTTTAATTATCCTATTGAATTGAAAGATCAATAACAATTTCATTCGTATTTTATGTAGGTACATCCAAAATTTGTAAAAAAAAAACGAAATTTTTTTATTTTAATAACTTTGCCATTATAACTTGTTTTCTTATTTAACTAGTATTATTACTACGAAATGATAAAGCACATTTAAGTAAACTACAGTTTCACTTTATAGTTTATACTCACTTTCTTTGAGGTAAAATACGACATTTCTGCGTAACTGCTTCACCGCAAACAAACATGTACAAGATAAATAAATCAATTTTGTGAATTGCTAGAATTTTATTACATGATTCGTCGTTTTATTTCAAAGTCTAGCTTGTCCGAGTGCTATGCTCGCGTTTTTTATTTTGATATTGAATAGCTGTTTTGATCCTAAAAGACGTATCGTGATGATTGATAGATAGCTTATAATCGACTAAATTTGTATTATTGTGTCGAATAAATTTGACGATACGTTTGGCTCAGTTTGTAGTGACCCTACTTGCTGTGCCAGCGGTCGCGGGTTCGAATCCCGCTGGAGGCATTAATTTGTGTGATGAGCACGAATGTTTGTACTCCAGTCATGGATGTTTATATTTATAATATGTATGTATTTAAAATTATTTAAGTGTAGTGAATCAACTATCTGGTATCCATAACACAAGCCTCGTAGCTTACCATGGAACTAGATAGTGATGTCCCAACATAAAAATAAAAATAAATCTTCCTCAAGAATTAATTGGGCTATTAAATGATAAAAAATTTTTTCAAATCCAACTGGTAGTTCCATAGGCTAGAACTTAGAGCATTTAAACAAAAAAAAACAAACAAACTCGCCAGCTTTATTATATTAATATAGATTCAAAAGGCTTATTTGCATATTTACTGTACTAACTCGAGAGTGAAATTTCATTGTTATTATTTTGACCCTGTACATTGAACGGGGTTATAATGGAGAAAGTGTCATGATATGTTGAATTTAATTGTACGACTTTGTTTATATAAGCCTAGTAATCATAATAGTGAGTAGATAGTATGGTGGGGGATCATGAGGTCCGACGTTCGATTTTGGGGCTAACCTCGGGAATAGCGCACAGTAGCCAGATAGCAGTATATGTTTCAGAAACTAGTATAACCAATGACCCTACAACAGAGCTCTTTTTAGTTGTTTTGGTCGTGTCTGGATTAGACGTTCTTGGGTTATAAGAGTATTGTAATAGTAAGGTATATCTCCCACGTGATCATAATTTTATTACGAAACACTTTTACTTTTTTATGGTAGTACGTGCCTATTTTATTTATATTATTTTGTTAAATTTTTTAAAATAATAATTGGGTACTATAAAAGATAATCGTTTGTATATGTGTTAAATGGCTGAACGGATTGGGAGAAAAAGTACATAGATGGACTACGCTCTAGAGTATCATATAAGCTACTGTTACGCATCTAGTGACGTACCGCAGTAGTAAGGGTCGTCTATTAATTACCTGCCCCAGGTGATACGTGGTCTCCCCCAACGTGCGTTCACCTTGTCGTGGTGGGGGGCTCAGTAGTGCCCGGCAACCCAACCGGGCGCGAAGCCAAGAAACGCACAGGGAGGTAGCCCACTTCGGTGGGCGGTGGGAGGTGGCCCTCTTCGGTGGGCGGTGTGGGTTGCTCCTGGTACTTCTCTGATAGCAGAGTGGACCTTGGAGCAACCCCATGGTTGTGGTGGTCTGCTTCGGCAGACCTGCCGTCGGGGCGTCGTAGTTGAATGCGTAAGCGATCCTGCGACGCCCCATTAAGACGGGGGAAGGTTTTTTTGGGTTTTAGTGGGTAGTACTGGCTTTATTACGCCGGTGAGTCCCACACCTCGTGCGTAAATGCAATTCCCAACGTTAAAAAAAAAAAAAAAAGGTGATACGTGGTGAGGCTTAGACAAAACCCACCCTCTCCCCCCTCCTAACCAAAATCACGTATATTTTTTGTTACAAAGTATTTAAAAAAAATTCAGAACATTATACAATATGGAATATGGAAAAGGATCTGGATTCTACTAGTAAATATGACTATATTATATATTTACCTATGGAACAATTCTTTTGTGTATACCCAATAATAAATAATATATGTATAACTAAAACTAAATAAATTGTTTGTTTAAATGCGTTGATCTCATGAACTACGGCTAAGCTTTATAGCCTATTTACTGAGGAATGTTATAGATTACATACATATATAATCAAGATAAAACTTTAATCTTTAGATTTGGAACAATTATACAATGCTAGCTGTGTGTCGAGGTTTCACCGGCGTTAAATCTGTTTGTGGATTGATAAACATCAGTTTTACAATAATCTATGGAAGTCTGCCCGTTTTGTAGACATTTATGATTACCGCTCCCTTGGGTAGTAGTATGAGGATGTATAGCCTATAGCCTTGCTCAATAAACGGGCTACCTAATCCAAAAAGAATTTTTCAAATCGGATCAGTGATTCATGAGATTAGCGCGTTCAAACACACAAACTCTAACTCGTTATAATATTAGTATAGATACATATAGCTCACATTCTCATATCAAAACTATAATTATTATAATTACATCTATTATCTGATATAGATCTTTTATATAGACGAATAGTATTGCCCGCGGCTTCGCCCGCGTCCAGATGACAAAAACGCGAAATCTTAGGTTTTACAGATTAATATACTCTTACATTGCAGTTTTTATATTTTTTCTAAGAAATGAGGCATTTTCTTGCGATAAAAAGTATCCTATATGTTGACCCGCATAACCAGTTATCACCATACCAAATTTCATCAAAATCCCTCTAGTGGTTTTTCTGTGATGCGGTAACAGAAAGACAGACAAAAATTCTAAGTACTATAGATTTGGCCGCTGTATCGATAATAATTTCTATTTCAATAAGATTTTCCAAAAAATATTTAATGTACTGATTCGGCTTAGTTACAATTTTATTATATATATATGTATGGAAAGTGTGTACAAGTGGTAGGATATTTTAACTTTCGTTGACACAGAGTACTTATCTAAAGTTATGATTAATGTCGTCTGAAGTTTGTAACACTTCATATGATAAGGTTAATGAGAAAAGTTGACAGGGTTCAGTAAAATAAAAGAAAATAATTTATCTTCATAACATATCATTTATCATGTATTCAATATTTTCTTCTTTATTAACTTACGTTAGGCTAAAATCTTGATAGTAATCCGTATTATTATATTCATTTTAATTTAATATTATAAATGTGAATAGGTATTTGTGAGTATGTATGGATGTTTGTTACTCTTTCACGCCAGAACGGCTGAACGGATCTGGATGATATTTGGCACAGAGATAGATTATAGTCTGGAATAACATATAGTTTTCATCCCGGGAAAATGTACGGTTCCCGTGGGATAGATTTGTTTTTGTTTTGTTTTTAAATTTATTGTAATTATAAAAATTATACAATATAACCCATATTCTATGATTTTCTAAAGTTATATATTAATAAAAATATATGAAAATCGATTCACAATCAACGAAGTTATTACGTAATATCATCGCAATAAATACACACGAAAAATTCAGCCGGATAGAGTAGTTCCTTTTTATAATCAAAAATAACAAGAACTACGTTTTTTGTTATACAAAAAGCAGTTAGAAATGCTTAACTTTAAATTTCATTATAAAGAAAAAATAATTATTATTAAAATATTTTTAGTTCATTTGTTATAAACTTACATATTTATTTTTATCTTTAATATTACAAACACTCGTGACTTCGGAGATACTACATTGTATTATTCAAATAACATCACATCGATTGCAAATAATCTAACTTTGAATATTGTTTATGTTAACAACTTCTAACACATAACTCAACAGATTCCTCCCTTCACATATCATCAAAGACCAACTTCGTAATGCGTAACTTAACAAACAAAAGAGCTCTAACTACTAGAAATCAGTTTCCGTTTGACAGATACTACTTGAAAAGTTAATATAACAGTGTAATAAACTAACTCGTATATACAACTGAAGAGTTTATTTTTTAATAGTTTTATTGTTTGTTTATTGTAATTGTTTCGAACTAACAAGCCGGTTTGAATTTGTCATGCATTTTATAGCCTGTTATTTTAGAAAGGTCATAGGCTATCCTACATCATGCAACAACCCGTAGAAGCAGAGCAATTATCTATTTATACATATAATAAAATTTTGAGTCGAATCTGTACATAAAATATATTTTTTAAAATCTTATTGAAATAGACATTATTATGGATACAGAGGCCGAATCCATAGTTATTAGAATTTTTGTCTGTCTGTCTGGGAACGCGTTACGAGAAAACCCCTAAACATGATGAATTATAGCTGGTTATCCGTAGGATACTTTACACTGTAGGAAAATATCTCATCTCTAAAAAATTTATACTAAACGTTAAAGCGTAAACGTAGGGACGAATCAGAGCGGAACCAGGGTGAGTCGCTAGTTAATTAATAAACTACAGGTGCGAAGTCATGGGCAAACAGAAGTCTTAATATAAACATGACAACTAACATTGATAACAAAATGTACAAGCGACACTTGCATTCTAATGCACAGCCTATGCCTTTGAACGGAAATCAGCTTGCTGCAATTACAATAGGTCTATGACATAATTTGATGATCACTTAACTACCAATTTGGCAACTTTAAGATGTTATTACACGCAGCCATTATCACTATAAGGTAGACTCGTCTGATAATAAAGTTTAGATGGATGTTTGGATGTTTGTTACTCAATGAACTTGACGTCACGTTTGGCTGAGTGTGTAGTGACCCTACTTGCTGTGCCAGCAGTCGCGGATTCGAGTCCCGTTGGGGGCATTCATTTTGTGATGAGCACGAATGTTTGTACTCCAGTCATGGGTGTTTATATTTGTAATATGTATGTAAAGTTTATATGTGTGTAGTGTATCAACTATCTGGTGTCCATAACCCAAGTCTCGTAGCTTACCATGGAACTAGGTGGTGCTGTATGTAAATGTCCCAACATATTATATTAATATTAAATCACGCCAGAACGGCTGAACGGATCTGGATGAAATTTGGCACAGAGATAGATTATAGATTGGAGTTTTTATTCTGGAAAAAATGTACAAAGATATAATGTTAATAAATTATACATCGCAATTTTATTTAAACGAGCATGTGAAATATATTGTTTGAGTAATTTTCGAACCACTGACATTATAAATGTGGTGAACAGTGAAAGCTTATTATACTGTTGGCTTAATTTATTACGGGAAATTATGGGCTTTCGTGATTATAATAATTTCGTTAATGTTTAGATAAGCGTAAAGTTATAACTAATGTGGTATAATAAAATGGTAATGTTTTTCTTCTACTCGTATACAAAATTCATTTACCTCATATATGGTGTAGAAGATTGACCCTTAAAATATGTATTATATTATTATTACTCACTTATGTACAGGCAGTGGTAGCCTAGTGGTAATGTGTCTCGCACCTCTGATATTTTCAAGTGCGAATCATTTCTAACTACATTGATAGCTAGCCTGTAGTGATTGAATTTGAATTCTGCATAGCGGTTAACCGATATTGTGTGCTATATAAATCTTTAAATTCCAATCGAAGGCTCTGTTGACTGAAGCTAGATTAGCAAATATAAATTGAAATTTGCGGAAATTGAAATTTTCACCTCCCATGTCCTATAAACTCTCACTTGACATGTCATTGAGACTAGCCAACTGCGCAGGAGATATTATAGTGCACAAGTGTACGCACAGACAAGTGCACTCTCTATTCCTGTCACTCTCGTACTCCGGTGGGACGACTGCTCGACACGACCAGTGAGAGTTAAGGCGCAGGACCGACGGCTTTACGTGCTCTCCGAGGCACGGGGGTTAAACACCGCCAACTTCCCAACTCCGGGCTGTTACTGAGACTTACTATACAGAAAGACTCAATAACGAAACTTGGCTTGACCCGGGACTCGAACCCAGGACCTCCGGGTTTGTAGCCGTACATGCTAGCCACTACACCACCGAGGCAGTTATATTTTATAATTATATAGAAACTATTTCATTACATTTTTGATAACACTTTGGATTATTGGAATTATTATGTGTGGGTCGCGGCTAACTAACAATATTATAACTTTATCTATACTAATAAAGTACTGTCTATCTATACTAATAAACTATATGTATACTAATAAACTAAGTTTGTGACGCTGTAGGGGGTAATCTGTGCATCTACTGAACCGATTTAGATGAAATTTGGTGAGAAGATAGTTTGAGGCTCTGGGAAGGACATTGGATTAGGAAATAGGATATTTGTATCCCGGAAATCATCCATTAAGGGGGTGAAAATGGGGATGAAAGATTGTATGGGAAATCAAGCTAGTTTTGAATAATTCAAAAGTCAATCCTTACTTTTAAAGTATTTGAAAACACTTCAATTTATAGAAATAAACTTTATATTGTCTGTAACTAAATTTATTACAATACTAATATTTAATGTAAAGTAATAAAGCATTTTTACATGAATATGTGAAAAATGTTATTTAGTATTACAAATTTTATTCGTTCTGTAAGGTTAATGGTTGATTTTTCAATGTCAGATAATTGATATCCATCAAATAAGTGAACAATTCAGCTAAAGACCTAGGAATTTAATAAGTGGTTCGTTTCATTTTTTTTATGCTGCTGTTTTTGTTATTTAAAATAAACTGGAAAGTCACGCAAATATTTTGCAAATGAGCCATACAATGACTCTTCTTCATGAGTTAGTTATATTTTCATTAATTTATTATCATTAAGTGTTACGACTTACGAGAGAATTTCAAAGGTAGGTCAGATAGGCCAACTAAAACTCGATGTAACGCCTCAAATAAAATTACGAAAAGGAGTGACGTATTGCATTAATTCATAAAACAAAAAAAACAACTCTTTTCCCGCCTTTTTTCCATTCAAGATGTTCACTTAAGAATTTTTTAGAGAAGAAGAATTTCTTAAGAAGAAGAAGAAGAATTTCTTAAAAACTTAAGAAAATTATAATTTATATTATTCCTGAGCTCATTTTTATAAAACCTGTCACAATTCAACGATATTAAAACTACTTAAATTATGTAATTTATCATTTTATTTTACCCATTTCCCACGCCGGAATGAACTTCCATATTTCAAGAATTTTTCAGGTTCAATATATTTTTATAGTATAAAAGTAGATATTTAACATGCCCTTCGTTTTTTTTTCGAGTTCCTGATATAGACAATGTACAAATATCGGCCCGATTTGTTCTACTCTATAATTTAATTTTCATCGTCAAAATATTATGTTATTTTGATTGGTTGGATATATAAACGAATAAAGATATATCAGACGTCAAGTTTTCTATATTTATTAATTAAATCTATAAAATATTGAGGCATATAAATATAAAGGCAAAACATTGCAGTAGGTACCTACCTGTTTCTCCTCTGTTTGTCAACCGATTTTCTTTTCTCTGTTAAGTAGTTGTGGTGACTTAAGTGTTATCAATAAAAAATGTTATTGAATTTCGACCACTGGGCGAATACTAGCACATTTAAAATAAATTTGCTTACGACCTCGGAGGTACATAAGTTATTACAATAAACATATTGTTCCAAGAGCTTCTCTTTTACAAGAAGTCTTCCAAATTTTAAACCCACTTATGTTCGTTCTATTTTACTTATTCATGCCCCACTCCAAATAACATGAAAAATGTAGATTTATAAAGTCTACAACGAATTCCTTCACAAATTTTTAAAATGGAATTTCAAAGTGGAAATAAAAGCAAACTACAATAAAATGCTATGCGCAAATCTCGTTGCTGCGTCTTGTTATTCACCCGTTCATAAATGCATCGTAGTTTATTTAGGTTTTTCATACTGCCATATATTGTATAAGTATTATTCTATAGTTATTCAGAAGTCTAGTCTTCAGATTTATTAGGGCTACCTTTCTTAGTAATCTATACATATAATAAAATTGTAACTAAGCCGAATCTGTACATTAATTTTTTTTGGAAAATCTGATTGAAATAGACATTATTATCCATACAGAGGCCGAATCTATAGTTTTTAGAATTTTTGTCTGTCTGTCTGTCTATTACCGCATCACGGAAAAATCACTGAAGGGATTTTGATGAAATTTGGTATGATGATTGCTGGTTATCCGGGTCAACATATAGGATACTTTTTACCGCGGGAAAATGTCTCATTTCTGAGAAAAAATACAAAAACTGCAATGTAAGAGTATACTAATATTTAAAACCTAAGAATTTGTTTTTTGGTCATTTGAACGCGGGCGGAGCCGCGGGCAATGCTAGTATTTTAATAATCTAATAATATAGTCCTTGAAACATTGAAATCATGAACGTTCACTCAAACCGCAGTAACAGGTACTTTGACCACTGAATTAGATAGTCGACAATTAATATTAAATGAACTATTTAATATAGACCTCTACTTATTCTAGTCTATGTGGGTTTTTTTCACGTGAATGTATTTTCCTTGTTGTTTTTGATCACGGTGAAAAAACTTAATAGAAAAGTGATCTTTGCGCTTGTATGCGCAAGCGCGAATGGTCTTTTAATATACCGCTTTTACAGTCTGATTGGGTGACAATGCGACATGATCTTAGTGAGAAGTGGCGGCTTTATCTGCTATCAGAAGCTCATGAATATATAAGGTAAAACCAACTTTCCATCTCTAGGCTGTTAGTAATAACTAACAGCTTATTTTTTTACAGGACAATGTAATAACTCTTTTGTCTCGATATGGGAATCGAACCCATGACGTTCAGTCCTATAAAACCCAATCTTAAGGCACTACAGATTGTGCATTGGTATTGGCCAAAGCTATTTTCTTTAAAAATGAACTAATTATATAGCATTGTGTAATGAAATTGAATTAATATTAAAAAGCTCGTATATTCATGGTTTTATTTTACATATGTATATATTAACATTAAAATCTTTGTTTCTCATAATAATAAGGGTAAGCAATAGTGGGCCGTTGTTTTTCATTTGTGTAATAGGGAAAAGGCGTTCTTTTGGGAATTGGTCTTAAATATTAATCAATTCTCATTGAGAGTAAATAAAAACTGACCTGTTTTCTATTCATGTAGATTTAGTAGGCAAAGCGGGCGCGTCTAAGTGATTAAATGCTATTGGCGGTACAAATAGTTCGTGCTTCCACGGAGATCATTTATTGCAGAAGGACAGATTTTGTTTATCCAAGCGATTAAGATTTTTATATAAATAAAGATTCTTTTAAAAAAGTAAGAAAATAAAGTCAGTATGTAAATATTGCCTGAAATAAATGATTAAATAAAAAATAAAAAAAAAGTTGACATAAACTACTCGTAGTGAGATTGTTGCCCAATTTACTTAATCAAGATGATTTCGAGATTATTTCAGAAAACATGATACAAAAAATATTAATAAAAATAAATATTATATATAACACCGGAAATGGACCTGGATGGCGTCACACTTCCAAGAGTCCCTGATCACATACCGAGATAAGTTCTAGACTGGAATCCTCCAGGAAAGCATAAGCGTGACCGTTCTGAGCAAATCTAGTGACGCTCAATCATTGCAGAAACGAATGCAATAAGGAAGACCTGGAACGAAATGAAGCGCGAAGCCCTGGACTTATCCGGATGGCAACGCACTGTGGACGCTCTCTACCCCATGTATTGAACACACACACAAACACACTAGCTAATTTTGATTACACAATATACTAAAATGAGTCGAAGCGCTAAACATTTCCTATAAAAAAAAAAGATTTCGATGAATTGAGAAACCTCCTCCACCTCGTATTATCTCCTCCACTGGGAGCTCGTTTTTCATAAAAAATCGGTATCGCCATTCAGCGGAAGAAAGCAATTGCAAGAATATAAAGTAACAATTAAAATGACATTTATTTTTTATCTATAATTAAGTATATTAGTAATTATATTTATAATATATATGTATTTAAAGTTGTATATGTGTAGTGTATCAACTATCTGGTATCCATAACACGAGCCTAGAGCCACGGAATTAGATGGCGCTGTGTGTTAATGTTCCAACATATCCCAACATAATTTCGATGTATACTCGTACTGAAATGAAATTCATAACTAAGCAATGATGACCCTTTTAATTCGTACTTGTTCTATGGGGCTGCTTCCAATAAATTAGACCCGTTTGTTTCTGTAAACATAAATCTAACTTTATTTCGACTTAGATTCGAATTCATGATACTATATTAAGTTTAATGGTAACAAGAAAGGTACGTGATGGAATTACTAAATACATGGCTATTCATAAGCTGTGCAATAAAATTTAATAATTTTAAAGTATTTTAATTTTGCCATTGTTATTAAATAATGATGAAGGAAAACATCGTGAGGAAACCTATCTGAGAGAATCAAGTAAGTTTTCGAAAGACATGTAAAATTCACCAACCCGCACTTAGTCCCCCTCGTATTGAAGAGAGGTCCATGCGCAGCAGTTAATTAAAAAGGGGTGGATAAATATTATTAAATGTCATAATAAACTATAATTTATAGGCAAACCAGTTCAATACGCTATCTCCTTTATTTATCAACCTTTTTGTTATAAATAAAAAAGAATTTGGAAACGGTTTTTTTTTAAATATAATGATTATGGTCGAATTTCAATATACTGGGCGATATAGTTAAGATTAATAACCTAGGTTTTAATTGTTTAAGCTATGTTATATGAATTGCTATTATATAGAAATATGTTAAATATAATCTCAATATATAATATGAATTATTTTAATTAATTAACATTGTAATTTCAAATTATACGCGTATGTTAAAGTCCCATGTTGAAGCTCGTGTTTATATCGTTGAGTAAAAAAGAATGACCTACTTTTGCAATTGTAAAGTTCGAGTTAATCCATTTCTCTTACGAATGAATTGAACAGTAAATGTGTGAGTGGGAAATCTTATTGAAATAGACATTATTATCGATACAGAAGCCGAATCTATAGTGCTTAGAATTTTTGTCTGTCTGACTGTCTGTTACCACATCACGAGAAAACCACTGGACAGATTTTGATGAAATTTGTTATGATGATAGCTGGTTATCCGGGTCAACATATATGATACTTTTTACCACGGGAAAATATCTCATTTCTGAGAAAAAATACAAAAACTGCATTGTAAAATTATACTAATATGTAAACCCTAAGAATTTGGTTTTTGGTCATCTGAACGCGGGCGGAGCCGCGGGCAATGCTAGTTATTTATAACTCTGAAAGGTTTTTATCAGTTTTTAAAATCCGACCCCAGCCATTTCGTACATATAGGTACATAGTACGTGCGTTATGTGTAAGTAAAGATTTACTTTTACTACATATATTTTGTCTTTGCATGTTTGGATGTTTGTTACTCAATCACGGTTGAACGGATCTGGATGGAATTTGGCAAAGATATAGATTATAGTCTGGGAAATCTCATAGGCTACCGTACTATACCGTTTCCATAGGTTCCCGTGGGATAGATTTGTTTTTTTTTTAGAGGGGAAATCGAGCGAAGCGAGGGTTAGAACCTAGTGTCATATAAGTAGGTAAATAGTCTTATAGCTAAGCCATATTTAATAACGTGACACAAAACAATTAGAGCGTACGATAAATTTCCACAAATATAATTGCCAGTTATACAATATTAAGAAATGGGTATAAACAATACCGAGGTCACAGAGCATTACCACCGGATGATATTGTATGTATATTCTCACATTCATTAGCCGAATTTTGAAGGTTATCGCACAATCAGCTTAGACTTCTTTGTGCTAATGATGTTTCCCAATGAGTGCTTTTGGGGACTGTGTTTGAAATAGTTTCTTATATGGAACTACACTCCATACATCAGTTAGCGTCTTACAACAGTTACATACATGACTTAGAAAACAAAACTTTCTCATTAGAGATAGCTATTAAGCTATA
Source organism: Brenthis daphne (assembly GCA_947093115.1). Taxonomy (NCBI): domain Eukaryota; kingdom Metazoa; phylum Arthropoda; class Insecta; order Lepidoptera; family Nymphalidae; genus Brenthis; species Brenthis daphne. The sequence goes on along the minus strand of OX352478.1, from coordinate 11,525,379 downwards.
GGTACAATTAAAAGCAAATTATTCCCATTTTGTTTTAATTTTCTCTTAGCATATCTATTATATATTGTAGAAATTCAATTTATTTTAAAAATTGAAGTGTCACTTACCTATTGCGTCTATTTATAGTATTTAAAGCGAATAAATTAAGTATCTATAGCCTATACTATAAGAACATAAAATTGAAAATGTATGTTGTATCTCACTCCAACAGAGCATCAGCTCGACCTAATTTTCATAGAAAATATATGAGCCAGATAGCTATATTTTAGTTTCAAGTCATTATCCCGTATATTAGCTTATTACAAAAGCTACTCTAGCAGGAATCATGAATCGGTAAAACGTCTAATATATTTTCTTGGTCGACTACAAAAAGGAGAAGTAAATAGCTTAGCTGTATTTTTTTGTGTGTTGTCACATAAATTGTTCGTTCATTGGGAATCGATTTTTATAATTCTTTTTTAATGAACTGGTTCATATTTCAATGATCATGCGATGAATGATTTCTATACAAAAAAAAGTACCCCTATGGGTGGGATAGGTTAAAAAGACGATTTTACATAAAAACAATCAAAAACTAATATGTAGGTATATATATCTGAAGTATATGAAACCACAGTATTTCTATCTTAATCACCATTAATCTATATTTCAATCTACCTAACATTGTTACGTTTGTTCGTTCGTTGTTGTTGTTACTAAATACAGGTAATAAATGAAGTAAACTTATGAATATTTAAAATGTTTGTTTTAAGCTACAAAATTTGCATTTCCCATTAAGGTGATTTCACATTGAAGTCAAGTTTCAGAATTTACCATTACTCTTAAGTAATCTACCTAGTCTGGATACAACATAATATAATAAATAGGTACATTAATAATAAATTAAAGACAAATATTCCAAATAAAAAAAAAACATTATTCACTTGTCTATACATATAATAAAATTGTAACTATACCGAATCTGTACATTAAATATTTTTTGGGAAATCCTATTGAAATAAACATTATAATCGATACAGTGACCGAATCTATAGTTTTTAGAATTTTTGTCTACCTGTCTGTCTGTCTGTTACCGCATCACAGAAAAACCACTGGAGGGATTTTGATGAAATTTGGTTTGATGATAGCTGGTTATCCGGGTCAACATATAGGATATTTTTACCGCGGGAAAATATCTTATTTCTGAGAAAAAATACAAAAACTGCATTGTAAGAGTATTCCTACTAATATGTAAAACCTAAGAATTTGCTTTTTTCTCATCTGAACGCGGGCGGAGCCGCGGGCAATGCTGGTATCTAATAAACATGACTTCTCATTAAAATTGGTTGGTAAAGTGTGAGTTGAGTGTTTACTTCTAATTTCAATATTTCACTTCGATCTTAACCTTCAAAGCAGATAAGTTAACAATATACTAAAAAGATAAAGCTAGCTATTTATACTTCTAAAAGTCACATTATAACGTGTACAGTAACAACCTAGTCAAACTCTTATTTAGTTACTAGTTGTTACCCGCAGATCCGCTCCCTTGGTAAGTGAGATAAGAATTAAAGGTAACCTATATTTGTCCTCAAGATGCAATTCATGTTCTTGCCAAATTTTATCGAAATCTGTCTAGCGGGTAAAGCGTAAAACGGTAACAGACAGAATTACTTTCACATTTATAATATTAGTACGGATCAAAGGGGCTTACACGCAAAGGAACGACGAAAGAAATATTATACGAGAGTTAGATAACATTATATAATAATGAAGTATGAACGGAAGACGATAATTCCTGAAGACCTGGTGTATGGATAAAGGTGATTGTCTGCAAAAACGCTAGTGTAAGCGTAACGTATGCTATAATTAAAACAGCCAAGTTCTGTGATCAATTAAAAATAATCTTTATGTAATTTTAGTGATTATGTTGTCATAATTTATGATTAATTGAATAGGAAATGATTACTAAATTACAGCATCATTATTTTGACTGTGATATATTATGTAGCGTAAAATTACTATTTGAAATATTTTCTTACTTCTCTTTTATAATAGTTAAAATTTATTATATACTAGCGACTCACCCTTGCTTCGCTCGTGTTCGGAACCCCAATTCTTTTTCTAAAATATAAGTAGCCTATGTTACTCCCTATAACATCAGCTATCTTCCAGTGAAAGTCCCGTCAAAATCGGCCCAGCTGTTTCGGACATTAGGCGGAACAAACAGACAGACAGACTAAAATTTTAAAAATAGTTTTTTTTCTTATAAATACCGTATAAAATTCCATATGCATTTAGTAAAAAGCTGTCATTTTGACATTACAAACAGAAACTTCAATTTTATTTATTTGTAGGTATAGATCGTAGACCAAAAGAGGATTTTGTATTTTTAATACATGGTCGTTATTTTGATGGTACAGGAAATTGTGAATATTCCTAAAACTATACCGATTTTCATACCAGAAACAAAACCATTTAAATTCTACATACATATTACATACATATATTAACAATACATAATAATACGGAATATATGTACATATATCTATAGTTTGTTTATAGCGCTGCTTTAACTAGTCGGCTATCCTAAAGGATGCACGTAATGTAGATCCCGATTATTATTAGTTGTACGGGATATTACTTTGCTAACCCGTCCAGATATATCTTACTTGCTTACCCATTAAAAGAAACCGGTTGCTTATGTAACTACAATGTCTTTAAATAAAATCATAGGTATTATTATGAACGCAACAATAATTCTTAATTTTTAAATTAATCTGTGAATCCTTATAAATTAAGTTTAATTAAAAAAAAACTACTCGTCCTCGCTTTCGTCACGATTTCACGAAATTTAATGACGATCGATTGAATTTTTAATATTCAATAAATAAGCATACAAATATATACGGAAACAAATGATTCATTCGGTTCATAGAATATATGTATATATAAAAATTTTGTTTCATTGTTATAAGTCCTTTAAAAAAATAATTTTAAAATGACCTCCTGACCAAGATTTCGGTCACGGCGGCCAATCTTACTAAGATTAGCTAGATAATATAACTTATACAAGTGTGAGCGCAAACACAATTGCACTCTCTACTCCTTTCAATCTCAAAATTTGATACGGCCATAATTCAACAAGACCGGTAAAAGATCAGGCGCAGTTCCGATGACGACTGAGGTTTATATACTACCGGAGTCTCGGGGTTGAAATACCACCATCTTCCCAACTCTGGCTTGCTACTGAGGATATTTTAATAAAAAACTCAATAACCTTATTTGGGTCGATCAAAGAGTCGAACCTATGACCTACTGATACAGCCGTAATACATGCTAGTCACTAAAGACCAACGAGGTAGTTTTCTATTGTATATCTATGTGACTTTAATTATTTAGTAGGTACCTAATATAATACACTAGCGACTCACTCTCGCTCCGCTCTGGTTCATTTCTACTTATGTAGGTTTTAGCGTTTAGTATAGATATCTCAGAGATAAGATATTTTCCCGCAGTAAAATGTATCCTCTATTTTGACCCGGATAACCAGCTATCATCACACCAAATATCATCAAAATCCCTCCAGTGGTTTTCCGTGATGCGGTAACAGACAGACAGACAGACAGACAGACAGACAGACAAAAATTCTAAAAACTATAGATTTGGCCTCTGTATCGATAATAATGTTTATTTCAATAAGATTTTCCAAAAAATATTTAATGTACAGATTCGGCTTAGTTACAATAGTATTATATGTATAGATGACCTCCCTATAAGGTTACGTTATAAATTTATTTAAACTTTCGCGATTTCGTTAGATATTATTTTATAAGCTTTTTAACATTGATCTAAATATTATATTGCAATAGGAATTCCGTCTTCTCCGACAAATTAAATATCGTACATAAAATTTCAATATTCGCAGCATTTTGTAAAAAATTCTCTCTCGTCGTCTGACGTAACAAATTCCAATTCATATAAAATTCCTCTTTTAATATCATAAATATTTGATATTATAAACGTTAATATTGATTATTTTACATATTTTTTACGGAGCTGACACGTGCTAGAGTGGAGACCGAGTTTAAGCAAGCGTACTGTAGGACACCCTGCAGCACGATGGACTGATGAGCTAAGGACAGTGGCTGGGAGCGGGTGGATGCGAACTGCCCGGGACTGGGATAGTTGACGCTTATTGGGAGAGACCTTCGTTCAGCAATAGACGGCGATAGGCTGATGTATATAATAACGTAAAATAATGTGTAACAACGATATATTTTCTAAACCTCTAATTAATTCAAACTGAAAATGGACACGACAGCGTGTCAGTTAACAATAGATTTCTTAGAATTTTAATTAATTTCTTAGAAATTTACCTAGAGGTGTTAAAGACACTTACTGTTTGTAAAAAACCTTACTAGCAGTTCAGAATAAAGACTTCCCAACACACAAGTACCTGTAATATCTAGTCATCATCATTGTACAAGTATCTACTACACTTTTTCTGTCGGTCTTTTGTACCTATAATATATAGTAACTTTACATACTGTACAAATTAACAAAGCCATTCAAAAATTCCTGAATGCTTATTACACTACCGTATAAAACCAATATACTAACATTAGTGCAGTGGAAGCCCATGACTACGACTTGTCTTATATATATTATAGTGAAAGAAAAAATCGTGTGGAAACCTGCGTGTCTGAGTGAAACTAACAAATTTTCGAAAGACATGAAATCTGTCATGTGAAGAGGCCGGTACCCAGCAGTGGGACGTTAAAAAGGGTCGAATACATAATAATACTATCTAACTGCAATATTCTATGTACAGCTGTGTATTTACTTATAATACACCTCGTTTTGTTGAAATTATGTTTTTCGTAAATAGAAATAATATTTTAGGGGGGATATTTGTCTTTCAAGTTGTAATAGCGTCCTCGTATCAGCGCACTATCAAATAAATAATAATGTTACGATTGGGCTACCAATGCCTAACATAGACATGCATATCATAGCTTTTACGCGCGGTCGAAGTATAACTTCTCTAACGCTGTAGCAGACTCCGCAATTAATGAAAAAAAAACAAAATGTAATCTATACATTATAATAAAATTTTAATTAAGCCGAATCTGTACATTAAATATTTTTTGGAAAATCTTATTGAAATAGACATTATTATCGATACAGAGGCCGAATCCATAGTTTTTAGAATTTTTGTCTGTCTGTCTGTCTGTTACCGAATCACAGAAAAACCTCTGGAGGGATTTTGAAGAAATTTGTGGTCAACATATAGGAAACCTTTTGACCGCGGGAAAATATCTCATTTCTGAGAAAAAATACATGTAAGAGTACTAATATGTAAAACCTAACAGTTTTGGTTTTGGTCATCTGAACGCGGGTGGAGCTGCGGGCAACGCTAGTTAATAATAAATTTGATTCTCACTTCAGCACCCCTCAGTCACGCCTAAAGAAGTTTTACTTCAAAAAACAATGATTTCACACATACTTTCTAATAACCTATAAGTGATTAAGTAACAACAATGAGAAAAAATCAATTTAAAAAATTAACATAAATTTATGACGTAAAGTAATTATACATTCTGACGGCAGTATGATAGGCGCTAAGATGCCTCTCACAATAACGGTCTTTCTTGAAGCACTACGAATACCTCGATTAATCTCTCGACCCGAAAATACTTGTATGCTATAACGAAGATTGGGTACAAACAAGAATCTTTGAGAATAAAATATCAAATTATAGTCTAGATATATACAAAGAAGATATATTATATTTATTTCAAACATATTCACTTAATACTTTCTATACATATAAGAAAATTGTAACTAAGCCGAGTCTGTACATGAAATATATTTTGGAAAATCTTATTGAAATAAACATTATTATCGATACTGAGACCGAATCTATAGTTTTTAGAATTTTTGTCTGTTTGTCTGTCTGTATGTCTGTTACCGCATAAGAGAAAAACCAATGGAGGGATTTTGATGACATTTGTGATGGTGATAGCTGGTTATCCGGGTCATCATATAGGATACTTTTTACCACGGAAAAAATGTCTTATTTCTGAGAAAAAGTACAAAAACTGCAATGTAAGAGTATACTAATATGTAAAACCTAAGAATTTGGTTATTGATCATCTGAACGCGGGCGGAGCCGCGGGTAATTCTAGTCTTAGAATACTTTCTTAGATTTACTAGAATATTTGACATTTAAAAAAAACTCTTCGGATTATTTCGTTAATGTATTTTGATTTTTGGTTCCCAACGTTTCGAATGCTTTACAGCAATCATGGTCACGGGACGGCCTTAATTTAAATATATTCACTTTCTCAGAGATTTTGTAACTAAAAAAATTTGTCCGAAAAATCCAGTATCTCTATTTACCCAGTTCTGGGTGTACCTAAAAACCTACAGCTATATTAACTAGCCTTGATCAAAATACTACACTAAGACCAAACTCTTAGCCTAGAAAAATTGAGTCTACACAAAAAAAAAACAATTAAAAATAGAAATTTTCTATGTGAATGTAATTCACGTTAAAAAAACGTTTACTTTTTACACAAAACTTATATAATACAATAAGAGACGCCGTACACTCAACCATGAAATTACTTTCAATCTTGTAACATCAAAGTGACAGGTAATTTTCATTGGATTAAAGGCCTCAAATAGAAGTTAGGCGACCGCGACAGAGACCATGGTCTCAGCGACCAACTACTGCACTGATATGTATATATATATATATATATATATATATATATATATATATATATATATATATATATATATAAGGTAAAACATATTATGTTGACCTGGATAACCAGCTAACATCATAAAAAATTTCATCAAAATCCGTCCAGTTGTTATTTCGTGATGCGTGCTCGGACAGACAGACTAAAATTCTAAAAACTATAGATTCGGCCTCTGTATTGATAATAATGACTATTTCAATAAGATTGACCTAAAAATATTTTATGTATAGATTCGACTGAAAATATTATTTTATTTATAGAACTATTGCAAATATTACGAACATATTTTATTTACTCTTGCTATCCTGTGTTAGGAAATAAGTTTTATAATTTACATAGTGGCAAATATTTTTTGTAATTTAATTTGTAAGTATTTTTTTTTTTGTAATAAATAATTGAATAAATACACAGATTTTTTTAATGTTTAAATCAAAAACCATGAAGTATATTTACTTATTATAAATTACAATAAATAAACTATATCCTAGGTATATAGTTTTGTAATTAAATTGGAAAAACTTTGCATAACAGCTTTTGCATTCCGTTAATATCTCACGGGAACCATTTCATGTAGTAGTTAGCCCTTTTTAACGTCCCACTGCTGGACACGGGCCTCCCTTCAGTACTAGAGGGAACAGGCCATAGTCCACCACGCTGGCCAAGTGCGGGTTGGCGGACTTCACATATCTTTCGAAAACTTGCTAAGTTCCCTCAGACATGCAGGTTTCCTCACGATGTTTTCCTTCACCGTGAGGCAAGTGGTAATCCTGCTAGAAATGATTCGCACATGTAAATATCAGAGGTGCGAGACTCGGGCTTTGAACCCGCTTCACTCGGTTTCCCAAGCGAGCGCGTTACCACTGGGCTACCACTGCCTATTCATACCATTTCACGTACTGGGATTAAAAGTAGCATAGGTCAGTTTTAAGAAGTTATAAATTATCTTTAAGAAAAAATAAATTAAGGAGAAACCAATACATACATTGTCACATTTTTAAACTTTTAAGTAGCGAATCCGACAGGACTTTTTGTTGATAAGCAATTTTTTTTTCTCTATATACCTACAAGTAATTTCAAAAATAACAAATTTTTATATGAGCTTTCATTCTGTACTACAGACAATGAGAAATAATATTTGAAAAGAATTTTTAAACATCCTTCCATTTATTAGTTATCTTCGTTATAAAATAAACTTTTGTTGACAATATCACGCTTCCACAATTTATCAGCTTAAGACTACGTTTTCTGTCAATCAAAGAGTAATAGATTGTATGAAATGTTTAGAAATTATAATATTGATTAGTATTGTCTCGTTCATCTATACTTCTATACTAATATTAGAAAGAGGTAAAGTTTGTGTGTGTTTGTGAGTTTGTGAGGTTGTAGGGGGTAATCTCTGAATCTACTGAAAGCTTGTAATATTATAAAGAGGAAAGTTTAATTTTTTGTTTGTTTGTTTGTACCGAATAAGCTCCGAAATGACTGGACCGATTTAGATGAAATTGTAAGAAGATGGTTTGAGACACTCCAACGATCATAGAATAGTTTATCCCAAAAATCATCCCTTAAGCGGGTGAAAAAATGGGGACGAAAGTTTGTATGGGCAACCTAGTTTGGTTGGTAGGTTTGTAGGGGCGAATCCGAGCAAAGCTAGGGAGAGCCGCTAGTTAAAAGAAAAAAATTGCGGAATCTTATAATATTACTAATTTGATAACCTTTATTGCATCATTAGTATATTTATATATAATTTTCACAAACAAAAACAGGTAACAGATTTACGGATAACTAAACAATAGAAGGCCCAAGTTGAGAATGCGATTAATATCTGTTAATTATTTCACGAGGTTTCCAGACACATATTGTAGTGTATTGTTAAGTCGTGGAAATATAGAAATTATTACTATGGTAATATTATAGCACATATAGCTTGTGAATTCAATTATATTATATTTTTATGTGCAATAAAGAATATAATTAAATTATTACTTAATGTTTCCGTTTTTGAAAAATTGTTGGTAATATAATTGGTAATTTTAGTATCTAACAAAATCAAAAAGATTTGAGGGTCATATGTAATTATCACAATATAAAAATTTAGATTAATCTTGTATAGCACGAAAAGTATAATATAATACTATATTTTATGTTTTGAACTATTCCATCCACTATGAAGAACCCAATCGTAAAACAACCTGGGACTAAAACAAGATGTTATTCTGCAATCATTGAAAAATAGCAATCTAAAAAACTATATTAATAAAAAATGGTCTTTGTTTACAATTTTCTATTCAATTCAATTTTCTTGTTAATGGCTTCCAAAGATGCCAGTAGAGTATAGATTACTTCGACAATGTCATGTAGAAATCAATCTTGGTCGGTAAAATAAAAAAAAGTGAATAAATCCTTCATACATATACGGATAGTAGACTCTGGCAAGCCTGAGGAGTCCGACTGGATGGATCCACCCCTTATCTATTTCTCCCGCCAAGCAACAATGATTACACTGTTGTATTCCGGTTTGAAAGATAAGGTAGCCAGCGCACTTACAGGCAAGAGGCATATCATCTTAGTCCTCACAGTTACAACGCACCTGCAGTTAAGGGTAATAAAATCTAAGTGCGTGAACCGTAGGTATTATGGGTGACAGATACTGCTTTCCATCAGGTGGTCTGTCTGCTCGTTTGTCACTGAACCCCATAAAAAAAACTTGAACCTACAACAAATTATAGTTTCCATCGCACAGTGATCGTAGAATGGATACCTTATCTAAGCTCCATAATGTCCCCGAACACTAAACTACATTAACTAAATAGTATATAACATTAATTAAATACAAAAATAACATACATATAATTACTTAATACATTATAATTATATAAATTAGAGGATATAATTAAATGTTACGTATTAGTTTAAAATCGTTAAAAGTTACGCTTACCCTAGCAAGTTTCAACATATAAGGTCCTAAGCCAATAATTTAACCGTAACGTTACAGCTCAATTAACAAGAAAAACGTCTGTTATCTATACACATAATAAAATTGTAACCAATCCGAATCTGTACATTAAATATTTTTTGGAAAATCTAATTGAAATAGACATTATTATCAATACAGAGTCCGTATAGTTTTTAGTTTTTTTGTCTGTCTGTCTATCTGTTACCGCATCACGAGAAAACCATTGGACAGATTTTGATGAAATTTGGTATGGTGATAGCTGGTTATCCGGGTCAACATATAGGATACTTTTTATCGCGGGAAAATATCTAATTTCTGAGAAAAAATACAAAAACTGCAATGTAAGAGTATACTAATATGTAAAACCTAAGGATTTGGTTTTTGGTCGTCTGAACGCAGGCGGAGCCGCGGGCAATGCTAGTTTAATTAATAGTATTTTAAAATTAGAAGTGTAAATGTCAAGTAGTTCAAGAAGGAACATCCAATTATGCTGTTTGAAATACAGCATATCTATATGTTGAAAGAAATGTTTTAAAATAACCGTTATGAGGTAAATAATTTTATACTTGAAAAGAATGTTAATAATCCAATATCTGAACCTAAATAATTATCCTTTACGACTTCCATCTTAGGTACTTAAAACTATATATGTATATTATACTAGCATTGCCCGCGGCTCCGCCCGCGTTCAGATGACCAAAAACCAAATTCTTAGGTTTTACATATTAGTATACTCTTACATTGCAGTTTTTGTATTTTTACGGAAGTGAGACATTTCCCCGCGGTAAAAAGTATCCTATATGTCAACCCGGATAACCAGCTAGCACCATACTAAATTTCATCAAACCCCCTTCAGTGGTTTTTCTGTGATGCGGTAACAGACAGACAGACAGACAGAAAAAATTTCTAAAAAACTATAGATTTGGCCTCTGTATCGATAATAATGACTATTTCAATAAGATTTTCCAAAAAATATTTAATGTACAGATTCGACTTAGTTAGAATTTTATTATATGTATAGATTATTATCTATACAGATAAATAAAATTGAAGTCTATGTTTATAATGTCAAAATAACAGCTTTTTACTAAATGCATATGAAAGTACATACGGTATTAATTTTTGTTTGTTTGTTAGGGCTAATCTCCGAAACAGCTGGACCGATTTTGACGGGACTTTCACTCGCAGATAACTGATGTTATAAGAAGTAACTGAGGCTACTTTTATTATTTTTTATTATAATTAAAACCTATGAAATTTCGAACAAAGTTCGCGTACCTAGGGACGCACCCGAACGAAGTAAGGGTAAGTCATTAGTGCATAAGTAAAAATCAATAAGACAATTTTACGTTACGTAAGCCTAGATGTTACACACATTTATAAATATTTCATCAAAATAATTAATTTGTGATATTTATATAATAGACACAAATCATTTCAATTATTATACATAATATGGTTAGGGACTATTTTAATGCGAGTTTTTTTCTAAGTATGTAACAAACAGAAACTTAAAGCTAGCAGTTTAATTAAGTATTACTATAACACAATATCGTAATGGTATGAGAGAAATCGAATTTCTAAGGAAATTGCACATTTGTTCAAAGGAAATTGAAGGCGACATGTTTTAGAGATAATTAATTGACGACACGCTTCGCAATTTATAATTCCAGATATACGGCACAGTTAAGGCCAATGGTGTTGTGCCAATTTTAAACGCCTTCTTTAATAAAGGATATGGATTCTATGGTTACATGAGATTTGGTTTTCATATTGCCCATATTTTTAACCGACTTCCAAAAAGCAGGAGTTCGATGTTCGTGTTTTTTTTGTAGATATTTTTTGTGATTTTGGGTTGTCAGTCAATATGCGCCTATGGAATGATCTGGAAGTTTCTAGAGTGCCTAGTTGTGTTATACATTTAAATGTTTTAAAAAGCATTTTAGCAATCAAATAATTTCGAAATCGGTGCCAACCGATACAAGCACACCGACTTCGAAAATATTTGATTGTGTATGTATAGTAAATGAAAACTTCCAATCAGTTATTTTTTACTTTTTAGTGCTTTTGTTTGAAGTCGGTTTTTATTTTTTTGTTAAAAAGTTTTTGTAATATGTAGAGAAATGTCATAAATGTATGATCTATAGAATAATTGAGGTACAATACGAATACTTAAAGCCACTACACTAAGTGGTCGTACAGTTTTAAGTGCTATACATAATTCATACATCAAATGTGAATTTAAGTGGAAGAAAATAATGCTACGTCATTAAGCTACTGTAATAGAAAATAATGCAATCCAATGTTATCAAATCGTAATTAAAATCGTATGACTTGAAAATAGTGCTATATCAGCTTTTATTGAACTTTGACTTTTTGAAAGTAGCTAATAATATACGCACAAAGTGGTTGGCGGTTGTCTATATAGAAATATATTTAGAAACTAGCCGGTTCGCTTCACCTGTTTCATCTATACTAATATTATAAAGAGTTAAAGTTTGTGAAATTGTGAGTTTGTGACGTTGTAGGGAGTAATCCCTGGATCTACTAAACTGATTTAGATGAAATTTGGTAAGAAGATAGTTTGAGACCCTAGGCAGGGCATTTCACTTTTTATCCCGGAAATCATCTCTTAAGGGGGTGAGAATGGGGATGAAAGTTTCTATGTGGAAGCAAGCTAGGGACGAACCTGAGCGAAGCGAGGGTGCGTCGCTAGTCTTAGTATAAATTTAAGATGTAAATCTTTGGATATTTTATTTCTAATGTTACAACTAAACTTTGGGTAAAAAACACTTAGCGACTTAAATCATCAAACAATAGCACATAGGTAACTATTTCGGTTATGTTATGTAACAAAGATAGCTTAAAGACAGAATCTCCATATCATAAAATATAGTATTATCAATTAATTGACACATACATAATACTCTCTGAAATTTACGCGAATATTTGACATTTTAAATAAAATTATTTATATTCGGATTTTTTCGCATATGCGAAATTTTCCACGTTTTCGGTACTATTTACGAATAAGATAAAATTTTGTACATAGATGGCAACACATAGGCTACTTTTGGCACCTAGGGGTATGTTATATAATAAAACAAATAATATGGGGAAAACTAACAGTTAATACCTAACTCAGACAAACGACTATAAGTGACACTAAATATAGCTTTATAATATAGGAGATATTATAAGAATATGTACATGAACACATTTCTCTTTACCATACCAATTGCTGTATTATCCTGTTCGATCTGTAATTTGTAGGCTATTTCACTTGCCTTGCCTCTAGCCATTTAAAAAGCGCGTTGTAAATAACTATCACGTCTTAATACAAAAGTAAGGTTTATTGTAGTTTAATTATAACATACAAGTATTTCAAGAACATTATATTACAAAATGCAAATAAAAATTCCATTTATATCATATATGTAATAATATAATAGATAACTAAGAAAATATTTATTTAATTTTAAATAATAAAGCTAAGCAACATCACTATTAAAAATAGTAAATTAAGTGAACAGTACAGCCCTGAGCGAAGTAAAGAAAGAAAACGGTGTAGGTGTTAAGTTTTTCCGCTTTAATTAGTAACATAATCTAGTTAGATAAAATTATCTTCCTTTAAAACATTTTACGTAGGATGATTCACCGTCTCTCATTACTTTAAGTGTTTAATAATACATTTCTTCGGAATTACTTGACCACACAAAATAAAAATATATAATTACTAGCGACTCAACCTCGCTTCGCTCGGGTTCGTCCCTAGCTTGCTTCCCGATACAAACTTTCATCCCCATTTTTAAACCCTTAAGGGATGATTTTCGGGATAAAAAGTATCCTATGTCCTTCCCAGGGTCTCAAACTATCTTCTTACCAAATTTCATCTAAATCGGTTCAGTAGATCCAGAAATTACCCGCTACAATGTCACAAACTCACAATCTCACAAACTCACAAACTTTACCTCTTTATAATGTTAGTATAGATAGCACACAGTAGCAAATACTTTCTTTTATTTTAGGAAACGTAAAAACATTGCCAGTAATTCCAAAATTTTTGAAATTTTAAAAATGGCACATTATATTGCAAACTATAAGATGTTGTTATTTTGACAAGTCATTTTTTTTAGGTTTTATTTTTTTTCTAAATCAAATATAATACAGGGAAATTACAAATATTAGAAACTGGTATACATTTTAATAATAAACTATTTTATTATTAGTAAAAAAGTACAAAATTCAACATATCTACGTATATAATAAACGATAAAGAATCGTGTGTTATATTGTTTCAACATTTCCAAGGAACAGTATTTCTTTTACTGTTATTGTTGACAAGTGTATAGTGTGATCATAAAGTTCCTAGAAATATTAGACAATGTCTTTCATGTATTGTAAAGATTTTAGAAGCTTAGAAGTTCGCTTTTATTATAAGGTAAAATAAATTGATCAATTACAATTATATAGAAGACTAAATATAAATATATAGAAAAGAAAAATATTGTGTTTGGGTTGTGTACAAATTATTTACATATTATCCTCATATACATATTTAAAAATATACATATTAGCAGTGCGAGCGGTTCCCCCGCGTTCAGACTACTAAAAAAAACAAACTCTTTGACACACCGATAGCAACACCACCTATCGCGTCCAATTGTGTTTTCAAACCATTCAGGAGAATATTGAAATATACACACAAAATTTCATCCAAATCGGTCCAGCCGTTAGGAGCAGTAAGGTGACAAACACACGTACAGAAGAATTATATATGTATATTAAGATTCATTGGTCTTATGTTAAGAAATAAATGTTATATACTATTAGTAGTGACCATTTTTATAGTTAAATCTTTTGCCTGGAGCATTGATATTAATTATTAGCTTATTTGTATTCCTAGCGGCTCACGTCCCTAGGTACGTTTTGACGCCAAGATAGACTATACATACATAGGTATGATCAGTTTTACATCCCTTAGTTGAGAAATTTTATATTATTCATATAGAAATTGATTCTCCATACAAACTTCCACCCCCCTGTTCACCTCCTTAATAGATGATTTCCGGGATTAAAACTTCATCTAAATCGGTTCAGCGTTCGGATTAAGCGTGAAAAGGTAACAGACAGACAGGTAGACAGAGTTACTTTCGCATTTATAATATTAGTATGGATGTTTAATTTGGTTGGGGCGAAATCTGACTAAGTCAACGTATACAGGGGTAAAAAAGATAACCTTTGATGCTTTCTTGTATCTTCTAAAAATAACTCTATAATAAAAACTCATTAATTCATAAGTCCTACGCAAGCCTACTCATATGCAAAACGTAACAAGCAAAGAAAACTTGTTTTTATAAAAAGCTTAGCCCTAATTAAATATAAAATTTATTTTTTTGCGTTTTTACATTACAATGTGCAAACTGTTAAATGGAGAAAAAAACTTAAGTCACAACACTTTCCCACGCATTTTCCACTGACTGACTACGCATTCAAATGTGTGTATATTTTATAGTTTTTATCAATAAAATGAACACTACCAATGATCTTTAGTACGCATGGTACGATATGGTATTATTTACTCATTTTAAAATATATTAGTCATACCTATATTTCCATATAACTATTTTATAAAGTAATTGTGAAATGTTTTACGTTATTAATTATTTCTAAATGTATCCAAATTTAATATTTAATTACTTTTTAAATATCAATAATTAAATCAAAATCTTGTACTAAACAAGAATGAGCTACTTCCATTTTGTATTTTGTCAATAAAAATACTACCATATTTTTAACACATCAACCCCGTACAGAAGCAGAATAAAAATCAAATTTAAAAAACAACTCACCGAGAAGCAAGAAAACAATCTTCATTTTTCTTTTCTGTTAACACTGGCACGAGATACTAAATAATTGTTAAAGATTCGAGATGGTTATATAGTTTTTTGCGGTGGCGTTCGTTGCGCGTGACCGCCAAGCCGCGTGTGTTGCGCCGTCGTATGCGCGGGCGCACTCACTTTCTACATGGTGGGGTCCTAGGAGAAGACCGGGAAGCCAAGGGTTTGTTGACACTGGTCAACCATATATAATATTCGGTTGATTACAATTAGTTGACCTACAGAGTTCTGAGAGAAAAGTTGTCTTACACTTACAAAGTATTAGGTTTTTTATTAGAGAAGAAGATTAGTAAGCAAAATAACATGAAGCTAAAAATATTATCACTATTTCATATGAGCATAAGCTATATTTTTATATTTCTTTACTGAAACAATTTATTATATCTACGATATACGGGTATTTATCCCAGTCGCGCCTTTATTTATATAAAAGCGAATTAATCCCAAAACGCTAATATGGATCTTATTATCACAAAAAATAAGAATATTAATAACGTCAAATACTTTCTGGTAAACTGAAAACGGTGTAAGCTATTAAAGTTTTCTAAAATTATTAAGACGAAAGGACATAGAAACTATCTAATTGTTAAGCACACTACCCTTTTTTAACGTCGGGAAATACATTTACACCAGTACATACTACCCACACCATTTTCCACAAATAACTTGTTCGAAGCAAATGAAATTTTTATTTCTTCATTTTCATATTTAGCTGGTTTTCTGAAAATAAAAATAGTTAATAGGGTACATTTGCTATGTAAGTTTGTTGCTATTCCTATGATTTTAGAATCTTCTTCAAAATTAAATTAGCTTACAATTAGAAAATGAACAATTAAAAGAAAAAATTTCCCTCGCTACGGTTTTATTGCAAAGTAAATTTAAAGTATGCAATTCATGATATATTAAGATTATTACAATTTGTGGGTTTGCAGTTTTATAAATAAATAAATAAAAAAACCATTTTAATAAAAAAATTAAATGCTTTTAGACGGAATCTCAATATTTTTAAAAAGTAAAAATCAATGAACAAACTGTACTACCTTATTATATAAGGCTGAGACAAAATAATCATCTAAATTCTAAAAATACAATCCATAAAAGGATATAGAGTCATAAAGACCACAAACGTTTAAGCACTTACACACATTTATATATATCTCATAGTAACATACATCGTAGTATGCTGATACAGAAATGATTTCTTGATTGATCTCTGCGGCAAATGTATATGTAGGTCACCCCGCCATGTAACGACAACGACGTAGAGTCAACAAATCTTTTCACAGAAATTATTGTGTGTACTGCAATGATTGTCTCGTTGATTTAATTACCACCTTTTATAAAGTATGTTCTATCTAGACTATACAGTCTCGACGAAAAAGCTGGTACAAATCCTGGGTTATATGAGGAATTAGGTTTTTCTGTCAAGAAATTAGTAAGCCGGAACCGGAAGTAGATGCTACACCTTTGAGCTTCTGAGATCATCATTGATTCTGTGCATAATAAAATCCCCTTTATATTATATTTATTATTATTATATAAAATTTTATGTTTTTATTTTTTAATTCGTAACCTACGATTATCAATAGGCTATCTTGTGAATTAATAAATTATTTAATTTCATAATGCCGTTACAACTAACGATATTATCACATAAATTAACTTTCTTTCCTGGATGTCGTGTCACATATCGCGTGTATGTAAGACGATGTAACTAAAACCTACCAACAAAATGTATAAAGAACAATGCAATATAGTAATTAGCGTTGCCTTGCGGAAGTCCCTGACCTATTAGAAATAAAGCTCTACAGTAGAAATGAGAAGTATAATTAATACTTACATTGTTTTCTTGTTAACATATGTATACATATATTTAAGGTGATTGAAGTTCTTATTAAAATTATTTCTATGAAAGTAATATATCAAGAAATTTTATAAAAATTATGACGGTCACTTATGTCCATACAAAAACTTATTTATTCACTTGTCAATACATTAATTAATATGCTTACCAAAATAGGGTTTGAAACTATTTAAAAAAGATAGAATTTCAATTTTAAAACCTAATGAAAGCAAATCTACTCTCATTTGTGCATTCAAGACCAATGTACAGATATATGTTTATTATGTACTTTGTAATTATATAACAATAAATTACTTAAATATAATAATAGTTATAGTATAGTGGAGTGAAAACAAAATTTGAGCAGATTCCTTTTGTACGAAGTTACCTTCAATCTACCAGAGTCTAGCCACTTATATATAACAAATTCAAGATAGCTCAAAAAGAGGCAAAAATCAGTGATAGCGAGAGTCCTGTAGATGATTAACTAAAAAAACATTGCGCATAAATTATATATTATCGTAGTACATAAAAGTAGGCCTTTTCGTGGTGGGGGGCGTCTGGCAAAACTGACAAAACAGCTGGGGGCGAAGCCAAGAAACCCACTGGGAGGCGACTCACCTCGGTGGGCGGTGTGCCATGCGGGTTGCTCCTGGAACTTCTCTGACGCTGAGTGGACTTTGACTTGAAAACTGTTGGAGCAACCGCATAGTTGTTGTGGTCTGCTTAGGCAGACGTGCTTACTGGTTATGTGCTACTCGTCATAAGCGATCCTGCGATGCCTTATTAAGGCGGGAGAGGTTTTATTGGTTTTTAGTGGGTAGTACTGGCTTTTTAGTGGTTGAATCCCATATAACATTACCACCTGTATGTATAGAGGTGGTACGTGTAAATGCATTTCCCAACATTATTTTTTTTTAACTATAACTTATGGAAAGCAATTCTATGCTCTGTTTGAACTAAAAAATAATAAATACTGAGAGCCAAAATCAATACTCTAATTTTGTTCTATAAGCCGCATCAGGGTTGTTTGGATAAAAAAGGTTTATTGAGCTTTAGGATTTTTCGTGATCTTTAGAATGAAATTTTATGTCATAGCAGGCGTCTCGCATAGTGACTAGCGTCTTTATAAGTACTAAAGTAGTACGTTTTAACGGTTAGTATGAACTACAAATCTTTTGAATTTCTTGGCTTTTCTGTACTATATTATGCATGTATTATACATATAAACCTTCCTCTTGAATCACTCTATCTAATAAAAAAACCGCATCAAAATCCGTTGCGTAGTTTTAAAGATCTAAGCATACATAGGGACAGACAGACAGCGGGAAGCGACTTTGTTTTTATATTACATAAGTTGTGTAATGACCTTCTGGAAATATTCGAAATTATAAAGATGAAAGCACAACATTTTAAAGAAAATGTTACGTGAGGATTTAAATAGCCTAAAATACTTATATCTATAAAGTTTATTTCGTATCTTGTTTCCTTTTACTTTCTTGTTTCTAAAGATGTATGTATATTATATTCATAAATTTCGTGAAAATTATTAAGGAATGCCTAAGGACTTACCTCAATACACGATATAATGAATAGTTAAATTGATCACATCTGTGAATAAAAAATAATTTTATAAAAACAAACTTCTGTTATGAATTTACTTAAACTTAGCTTTAGTTATCTTATAAGACTGTAGGGATTATACTGAATGCCATTAAAACGTAATTTCACCTAACAATTTATCTTAATACTTTAATCTTTAATTTTTGAAAAACAACAAATTTTTAATTGAAATATATAATGTAAAATACATTTAGATTATCTCGAGTTAAAATTTTGTTCTTTTCAGGTATTGATATGTTTATAATGATATTCTATGAAACATTCAATGATTAAAACGTAAGTAGGGACGAACTCGAGCGCAGCGATGTTATAGTTTTATCTATATTGACTCTATACTAACATTTCTTCCCTTTAGCTGTTTGCTGTTTTCTACATCTAAAGGTTGCCTGGGATAAATCGCGGTTTTAGCAATAAGGCCTTTTACACACCCTCTAACATTTTTTATACATTATTTTTTTTTGGGTATACAATAATATTACGAATATTATTTTACTCATAAATATGAATTATATGGTTTATTTCTATTTCACGCAGAATGGTTCGACGTCTTTTACACTGTTTTAATTCTAGTACATAAAATATTTCCCAAAAGATATAAGCCTTTTACAAATAGCTATTTAGAGATGCGAAAGGTCACTAGCTCTAACTAATTAGCACTTCAAGCCATCTAAATTACAGAGTCCTCTTTCAAAGGTATAAAATTCTCATCACGTTTCGTAGTGGGGGATAGATTTATTTTTATGGTTAAACGTGAGTAATAAAAGATCAATCGTACGAGTAGCGTTATCCTGTTTATGATAGTGGTTTTATATAAATTTTCATAGACTAAGTGTTATCCTAAAGATTTATTAGACTGCACTTTCGGAATGCGAATATTTGCCACGGTTTAATTAAGTTTGGACAGTTGGAAATAATCACTTACGCTTGAATTGGCCGAACTTACTTATTCCTTGAAAGCTCTTCTACTTAACAATCGATTAGCTTAATACATAAAGGGATAAGCCATGATATGGTTAAGTGAAAATTTTCATATACCTACTGGTAGCTTTTATCCTCCAACAAAAGTTTATGTACGTCAATAAAAAGTAGAATATGCTATTAAATCTTCTTTTAAATGGAATGACATAAACGATAAATAAAATTCATATTTCCCATCAAATTTTGTTGATAAACTCATCATACCAAATTTCATCCAAATCCCTCCAGTGGTTTTTCCGTGATGCGGTAACAGACAGACAAAAACTCTAAAAACTAAGATTCGGCCTCTGTATCGATAATAATGTCTATTTCAATAAGATTTTCCAAAAAATATTTAATGTACAGATTCGGCTTAGTTACAATTTTATTATATGTATAGATATTACATTAATATTAAATTGCAAAGTATTGTATAATATCTAAATATTTGGTAGGTATGAGAATAGGTCGTAAAGTATTTTTCACCCTCCTACCCCCACCCTCCAATTTATAATCGCGATTTTAGTAATTTTGTATGAACAATATTATACATATAAATACATAGCGTAGAACGCGAGCGAAGCGACGGCGAGTCGCTGTATAACATAAAGTTTTGCTAGTTATATATAATATAAAATATTATATGCAGGTTATAGTCTATCTGTGAGCTAAATGTCATCAAAATCCGTCCAGCCATTTCAGCATAAAGGTATAACAAACATATACACATACAAACTTTCCCACTTAGAATAATAGTAATATGACAATATAAGCAACAGCTTTCGATACCAGAAAACAGGTAAAAAAAAAACTTCTTCACCGCGACTTTATGTCCTCAGCAAATTCTATGAGACTTTAATGGGTACTAAGAATCTAGTAAATTTTCTTTAGACATTACTATCTAACAAAATAAATTGTCGACTTAATTCACAATCTCGCTAAATCAATTCGCGTTTTATTGTTACTATGTAGTTAATTATTATTATCCGTAACATATAATAAGTGCCTCTAATGGATTACTCGGCCATAAATCACTACAAACTACAAACTTATCTAACTACTATTATAAATGCGAACGTTTGTATTTGTGTTTGTTTGTGTATATGTGTATGTTTGTTTGTTACATCATCACACTAAAACGGATTTGAATGAAATCTAGTACCCAGATAGGCTGATCTACAGTAACACATAGGCTACTCCTAAGCATTTAGAAACACATCCAGGTAAAGCTAGGGTAAGTTACTAGTATATTATTATTTAATCTGCACTAATATTACATATTATACCTAAATGCTAAAGAGTATATTCATATGTTCTTGTATAGAAATAGTTTGATGCTGGAGAATGACTTACGGTTATTTTTATTATCATTACATATTTATTTGTTGCGAAAAATAAATATATTAATGATCTATACAATGAAATATATTTATTTGATTAGTACTGCGTAATACAAAGCGATAGGCAGGTCATAGGTTCGATTATCACATGTACCTAATTCACATTAACCATACAAATACAAATTATTACTATTAATTATGACATCCACGTCTTGTAATTTTACTTTAATAATTCATGTAATATTAAACTTATCACTTGATTATATCTTAATCTATAATTTTAAAATTATAGCTCCCATACATTATAGTGTTATCAAAGATTACTAGTTTCTTACATAAAAACATCGGTGTCACTATCCTATTGCGGAACGAAAATTTCATTACAAAACAACAACATCTTTAACAGTTAGCTTCTCTATAATTTAATATCGCTTAATGCACCCACTTGATTCATCGACAATCTCCATACAGCCTTGAGATCGGAAAGGTGAATCAGTTCATTCTTTGTATAAATATACTGTATTTAGCAATAGTAAAAATATTTAATTACAGGTAAATAGCTTTACCAAAAATAATATTATAAATTGATAACATCTTTAAAGTGCTTAATTATTTCTGGCAATGAACAAACTAAAAAGATTTTTGGTTGGTTATTTATATGAGACTATACGACGAATTAAACGAGTCAAATCTAAACTTTGAGTTTATTATTTTATTTATTAGACTATTTAGTATGCATCAGCTTGACTCGGTTTAGTTAGTTATGTTAAGTTAGTTATGCACGTAAAGCTAAAATAAAGACATAAAAAGATAAAAATATTTCAGTTATTATAATATTATTCTTTTGATTTCACATTTTCTCAAGGTCCAAACCGAAAGTTGGAATCTTATCACTGATCTCACTCTGTACTTTAGAACCGTCATAGATAACATGTAGTTTTAATAAAAACTTTTTAACAAAAAAATAAAAACCGACTTCAAAAAAAAAGCACTAAAAAGTAAAAAATAACTGATTGGTAGTTTTCATTTACTATACATACCTAATCAAATATTTTCGAAGTCGGTGTGCTTTGCTTTGTATGGGCTGGCACCGATTTCGTAAATATTTGATTAGGTATGTATTTAATTTAATAGGTAGGCTTTAATTACTTAGCCAAAGCACACCGACTTCGAAAATATTTGATCAGGTATGTATAATAAATGAAAACTACCAATCAGTTATTTTTTACTTTTTAGTGCTTTTTTTTTGAAGTCGGTTTTTATTTTTTTGTTAAAAAGTTTTTATTTTTCCCTTTTTAGTGTAGACAGTAGTAGCAAAGTAAGGATTCTAACGTGTTAGGCTTGTCAAATCAAACAAAATAAGCCCAAACTCAAAGTATCTACTATTAGCCGTTGAAGAGTTCCACCTATCCACCTTCTGGCCTTGCCATCAGATCAGGTCAACAACACCGAACCACTGTACTATCAACGGAAATAGAAATACTTGCAAAGTTTCAAGTCAATATGACAATTAGACGTAGGTTAAATTCATCATTAGTTGTTTTTCCACCCTTAGGGGTGGAATTTTTTTTTGAAATTTAAATGGGACCAATCTGGAAGTATACCCTTTCAAACAAAACAAAAATTGTCCAAATCGGTTAATAAATGACGGAGTTCTGAGGTAACAAACATAAAAAAAAAACATACAGTCGAATTGAGAACCTCCTCCTTTTTGAAGTCGGTTGAAAACATAATATGAGAAATCTCTATTGGCAATTGGCATAGCATAGCGGCGTTAAGAATCATTATTTCAAATATTTCATGGGGTTTGTTTTTGCTGATATCTAAATCCAATTGATTAGCCATTTTGTTTTCCTCTTCACCTACTCCTCTTTGTAAAGATGAAGTACATTAATTAAAGTATTTTTGATTTTTTGATAATGTGGATATAAGTCTATCCACCTTTGTGACTTTTACAAAAGTTTTATATTTGTAAACTAGCATTGCCCGCGGCTCCGCCCGCGTTTAGATGACCAAAAACTAAAGTCTTAGGCTTTACATATTAGTATACTCTTACATTGCAGTTTTTGTATTTTTTCTCAAAAATGAGATATTTTCCTGCGGTAAAATTATGCTTTATGTTGACCCGGATAACCAGCTATCACCATACGAAATTTCATCAAAATCCCTCTAGTGGTTTTTCTGTGATGCGGTAACAGACAGACAGACAAACAAAAATTCTAAAAACTATAGATTCGTCCTCTGTATCGATAATGATGTCTATTTCAATAAGATTTTCCAAAAAATATCTAATGTACAGATTCGGCTTAGTTACAATTTTATTATATGTATAGATTAGTATGTCAGTAGAATAATATATCTAACAATTTAAATTCGTTTTCGTAATTTCTAACATCACGACTTTTGTATTAAATAAAATTAATATAACAATGGCATAGCTTAAGCAAACGACAAATTTTTCAGTTTTCTGTTTTGTAACACCTTATTAAGTATAGAGTATAATTAAGGCCCCATCCAAATCCCACTAGGGTGTCATTAGAATGTATATACCTTGGGAACAGTTACAACATCATCTTAATAAAGCTTTAAGAAATTTGTTTCTTTTACGCAGTAGTTTTTGCGAGTGACTTTACTTGGTATTTTGTATGCGTAAAAACTATTGTTTTTTAGAACTACTGATGATGATGATGTTCTCCTGACCGATTCCGGCCACGGCGGCCAATCTCATTGAGACTAGCCAACTGCGCAGGAGATATTATAGTGCACAAGTGTACGCGCAGACACAGCGTGCACTCTGTATTCCTGTCACTCTCATACTCCTGACCCGGGACTCGAACCCAGGACCTCCGGGTGTGCAGCCGTACATGCTAGCCGCTGCACCACCGAGGCAGTTAGATTTATTATATCAGAAGTACTAGAAGGATTATCGCCGCATTAAATGATTCTTATTATGTATGTTAAAATATTAAGAGTGTCGGTGCTCTAGTGGCTAGCACACATGGCCACAAGTCCAGAGGTCCTGTGTTCTTATCCCGAGTCGGGCAAAGTTCTGATATAGAGTTTTTCTGTTAAAGAATTATCAGTAGCAGGTTATTTGTTTTAGCGCGAAATATTTATATAGTACACAATTTTGATTATATTCATTTAATTACGTTTTTTTATAATAGACTTCTCCTTCCTTAATTTAATAGATACATTTTAAGTTTACCAATTATAAGTAACAAAAGAATGCAATACATTTTTCTAATGAAATAAAAGAATTAAAAAAAAATTGCAAGTTTTTGTGTTCTTTGTGTGAGTATAATAGTCTGTATAGTTCAAAAAACATTATAAAACGAACTTTAAACTTTGCATTTAATATGACGACAGTGTTTTGGTAATAACCCCAATAGTTAGTGTATTTAAAAAAACAACGGCACAGATAATGCGCGACATCACTTCTAAATCGGAAATCGGAAGTCTGGGGTTCGCAAAGATGCTGCTTTGCCTTTATGAGTTGCGTAATATTTTTTTAAGGAAAGATTTCTTCATATAAAGGACTGGTTAACATAATATGCCACCGTCAAAATATATTAATTATCTCACCTCATGTTATTTCCTTCACCGTTAAGACCAGTGGTAATCATATTGGAAATGATTCGCACATGAAAATATCAGAGGTGCGAGACTCGAGATTTGAACCCACTTCACTCGGTTTTCCAAGCGAGCGCGTTACCACTGGGTTACCACTGCCTTCTGCTACTGTGGATATAATATTATGAAAAAACATTAATTTCAGTGCCGTATAAACTATAAATACTACTGTTATTTACTAGTAAGTATCAACAAAGTCAGTAAAAAAATCTATCATAATAGAAATTGCTTCAAACTCTAACCCTCAAAAAGAAGAGTCCCCCTTCTGACATAATTTTTTATTGTCCAGATGTCCGCTTATAAAAATAAAAAAAAATAAAAGTATAAAGTAGTTAAAGATAAGTTAAAGCAGTCTCAGGTCATTTTATATATAATTATAGTACGAAAAGTGAATGTGGATATAATTTGATGTTTAAAGTTATATTTCCTATTCCATTGTTAATGAAGCAATTCGAATCGTAGCGAAAATGAAAACTTTCTCATTTCCTAATGGCGACTTTCAACACATTCCTGCTTCGTAATTTAGATAATATATGTAATAAATTTATGGATACCTACTACCTACTATAAAATAAGATATTTTAAAATATCTTATCTTATATGAAGGATATTGTATCCCGAGAAAGATATAGGGTTCCCATGGCTTAAGAGGTCAATAGGTAATCTCTATATTTTAATCTAAAATATTTTTAACTTTTACGTTTCTGAATCGAACTGCTAAGAAGTGGAACACCCTTCCAGCATCCGTGTTTCCTGCCACCTACAATCCAAGTACCTTCAAGGCTAGAGTGAACAGGCATTTTTCTAGGCAAGCGCGCTTCAACCTAGACCTCATCAGTGCTTCCCAGAGCTAATTGTAGTCAAGCGCAAGCCTATCGTTTCAATAAAAAAACAAAAATTAAAGGAGAAAGGATTGTAATTTTTAATGATTTATAATTAAACGGAAACCTCAAAATTTCATTAATTTGACCTTAATAAATTTTTCTATTTTTTTTTATTTAATCCTTTTCGTCCATATTATAGATTATAAATAAACAAACAGATCAGATAAATATGCATGTATTATGAGATTTATAATAATTTATCGAATTGTTTTATCACCTTTTATTCATAGCGCCATCTATGTACACCTACACAAACCTTATAGATACACGTACGGTCTACTACGAGAGCTGTTTCATATGTATAGTTACTATGTGATTTATAATTTTCACACAAGATGGCGTATGTTCTAAATCATTCTTAGAATATCAATTTTATGTGTATTATGTTGTTTAGTATCAGCAATAAAGGTTTAATAATAATAATAATAGATATAATATTAAATAAGCAACTCTTGTATGTATATAAATTTATCTCACTTTGAAAGTGAGCTTATATTTACCAAGACGGATTTCTTACGCCAACCCGTTATCTAGTAGTATTGTTGATCGTAGGGTTGGTATGAATAACCTTTTTATTTCTCGAAATAAAATATTTTTAGTATCTTCATAAAAAACTTTATACTTAAACTACAAATATTAAATTACTTGTATATTAAACATTAAAAGAGTTATTAGTCTTTATATGGAGGTAATTTCACTTTAAAAATGGCTGCCGGATTTTCAGTCATGACGCCTTACCGGAAGTTCTGCAGTCCTTCCGGTGTCCTAATTATTATATCGTATGGGTATTGTGAAAATAATTATGTTCTAACGTATACATATATGTAATCTTGACTTTTATGTACTTTTAAAATATTTAAAAAATAAATAAAAGGGTAGGTACCTACTTAAAGTTATTTCTAATTCTATACTTTTTACCCGACTGCGCGACACAAAGGAGGGTAATGTGTTTTTTTTATTATGATATTTTTTACTAAATTGGTGCTTTTTTTATTTCTTGTAAAACTAAAAACAAACAAACATAAAATCAGGCAAGCGCGAGTCTCATTTGCACTCCGAGGCTCCGTAGCTCGAACAAAAAGTCACCTATAAATATCTATATTAATTTTAAAATTGTATCCACACGCTTATATAGACTCAAACTGTTTATCGAGTATGGAGTGCCATTCTTATTTATTATTCGTAATTTGATTGCAGAATTGTTAGCACTAGACACGAGACACCGATATATAGCTCAAACTAAGTCTCTAATTAAAAAAGGTGTAACATACGGACAGACAGACATACATATATACGGCCGTCTTTTGACTACAGAAATAAGGATTTAATAAAACTCATTATATTGAAATTTTAAAAGTATTTAATTTGTATATAGGTAAAATATTTATATATTATAGACAGAGTTAGAATATTTTACAAAATTTAAGTAAAGCTTCTACGAGAAATAGATAGTGGCAACTTGTAGGAAAAATTCACGGTATCATTTTATCTGTTAGGAAAATATAATTTTGGTCTTATTCTAACTTAGCTATTATATTTATCTTTACATAATAACAAAAAAACACAAATAATAATAATTTTACATTCCTACTTAATCTATGTAGCCTTCCTTAATTTCAAAACAAGTAGAACTTAGTAGTTGCAACATTATATGGACATATCTTGGGCGTAAGCGTGTATATTGTATACATTTTAAATGGAAATATTAATAAAGAAGAAATCTATTATAAACATAAGATATCGTTAGAAATAAACAATATATACTTTACTGCTCAATAGTTTGAATATAAATGATATAGAGCGTATTGTAGGTACTAATCTATACATATAATAAAATTTTAACTAAGTCAAATCTGTAAATTAAATATTTTTTTGAAAATCTTATTGAAATAGACATTATTATCGATACAGAGGCCAAATCTATAGTTTTTAGAATTTTTGTCTGTCTGTCTGTTACCGCATCACGAGAAAACTACTGGACATATTTTAATGAAATTTGGTATGGTGATAGCTGCTTATCCGGGTCAATATATAGGATACTTTTTACCGCGGGAAAATGTCTCATTTCTGAGAAAAAATACAAAAACTGCAATGTAAGAGTATACTAATATGTAAAACCTAAGAATTTGGTTTTTGGTCGCGGGCGGAGCCGCGGGCAATGCTAGTTGAATAATAAAAACTAAACCAAGCTCGCGATTGTGAGACCCTAGAATACTAGATACATAAACAGTCGGGGAAATTATATTTTAAAATACCGATAATCAATACTATTTATTTTCACAGGCAAATTTTCTTTAAATCTTAACGCTCCGTTGGTATGTTTTCTATTAGCTCTCGAAATATTATGTAATATGATAAATAAATACAACAGCAACAGCCCTTCTAGTATATCCATATACTTATTAAGCCAACTTTAGTTAAACCTGAAAATGCCCTAATTAATGAAAATATTGCTTTTTATCCCATTCCTAAAAAAATAATTTTAAGTTCCTATACTGAATATAAAATAATAATAAAAACTATTTTTGTAATAGTGTAAATAATAAACTATAGTAGGTCAATGATGACATTAAATTACATAGAGCAAAACATAGTTTTCAATATCTAAATATTTTTAATTTCGATATCCTTTTTTGTAAACAGTACCTAATACAAAAATTAAAAAAAAAAACAATACATATATATATAACAATACTCATTTATAACATTAATTAAAAAGTAAAAAAAAATATGGTAACAATAATATTAAAGTTCATAACAAAATATTTTCCTACTTATTGTCTAATTCATCACGTTTGTTGATGTGGTTATTCAATCTTACCCCTGAAAATTACTAGTCTAGATTAAGTTTTAAAATATTATTTGAAATACATAGAAATATTGAAGATCTATTATGTATGTTGAAAAATAATATTTAAGTTCGAGTTAAAATTTTATTGCTCTCCAAATTTTAGACGATTTCAAGTTTTTTTTTTATAAAATGTAATGTTAAAAATAAAACTGTTCTAAAGTAAATTTTATATTTTATTTCATATTATCAATTAACTAAAACAGTTATAAAAATATAAACTACCATAGCCAAAGAACTACTTCTTTCGAAATAATTTTACATAGGTACTGTCCTTAGTATATAATATTCAAAGTAAAATATCTTGTTTATATATTAATTTATATTCCATAATTAACCCAAAACCTAGGACCGAAGCTAAAAAAGAGCATTTACACAGAATTATTTAATCTATGTACCTACTTATTAACTATAATAAGAACACATAACTTGTACCTCTTTTTATGGTAAATCATTAAATATATCGAAATTCGTTTCTAAGTACATTAATTAAAATCCGAAACACTTAAAATTAACATACTAGCTTTGTCATTCGATTCCACTCACGAGTATTTTCTCAAACCCTCTCTTTGTACACAATTATTGGTTGATTGCTATATACTAAGTTATGTAGTTAAATTGCAATGTTTCCGAGCAAATTTTCATCGCATCCGCGCCTTTTGCCCAATTGATGACACAACTGAGGTGAACCCACTATGTCGCCAAGAAATACACTCAGTAGATATAACTCCTTAGATTGGTCAGGTGAACTCTTGTACTGGCTGCAAAGAACAATGTTTTTTAAATAAAAGATATATATATATATATATATATATATATATATATATATATATATATATATGTAGATAAGAAAATGCAAGAATAGATACAATTTTGTAAGCCCTTGTTAAAATTATACTTATTTAAACAAGTACCCATAGTATTTATATTTTTAACTTGATGAAAAGTTTTTTAATTATTTTATGATTTTGCTTACACAAAACAATTTTAAAAACAAACCTGAAGGCTTTTCGCAATTTATAACTATACATGCACATTGTATATGTATCGATACAGCTGTCGGGCAATTTTTTATGGTATTTAGTGAGTAGTGACAAACGAGCAGACAGCCCACATGATGGAAAGCGGTACCTGTAGCCCATAACACCTACAGTTCATGCACTTAGGTTTTATGTTACAAAAATGCAGGACCGCAGGTGCGTCTTCACTGTGAGGACTAAGATGATATGCCTCTTGCCTGTAAGTGCGCTGGGTACCTTATCCTTCAAACCGGAACACAACAATGTTATCATTGTTGCTTGGCGGGAGAAATAGATAAGGGGGTGGTACCCATCCAGTCGGACTCCTCAGGCTTGCCAGAGTCCTACCACCGAGCATCCTATCTACAAACGAAATATCAATCCAATTCTTAATCAATTAAAAGAAGCTATTTATACATATATATATTTGTATTTGGAAATATTTACATAGCTATTATATTCGCCTTTAGCTTTCAACGTGTTTATTTCTCTTTTAAATAATATATGTTATGAAAACAAGGTAGTAACGTAGCAAGTACTAGTTTTCCTAAATTACAATGATTAAATAGTGTTGAATAACCTTTATTATATGATGACGACAAGATTGGCTCAGTTTGTAGTGACCCTACTTGCTGTGCCAGCAGTTGCGGGTTCGAGTCCCGCTGGGGGCATTCATTTGTGTGATGAGCACGAAGGTTTGTACTCTAGTCATGGTTGTTTATATTTATAATATGTATGTATTTAAAAGTTATATAAGTGTAATGTATCAACTATCTGGTATCCATAACACAAGCCTCGTAGCTTACCATGGAACTAGATGGCGCTGTGTGCTAATGTCCCAACATATTATTATTATAATAAGAAAATAAATTATGCACGAAAAAATAATCATATATCTAATAACGGAACTGCTAAATAACGATATTTATGATCGAAACCGCAGTGTGTAAAGATGAACGGTTCTTATGTTCAATTTAAAATACACTTTATTTCCTGTAGATAAAATTAAAAATACTAAATATAACAATTTAGTACGATTCCCTTTGCAATTGTTTAACATCATTATCAGCATTAATTGTATGTGAATAGAGTTCATAATTGTGTAAGCTGAACAAAATGAACAGTGAAAGTATCTGCGGTCTTGCATAATACCAGCTCACCTCGATTAAAGTTAAACCTAGAGGTACCTAACTTAGCTATTCTTAGTTAGTAATAAATAAAAAAATAAAGTTGATCGAAAATATTTTGCAAATAACAATTCTTTTGAACGTAACTTCTTATCAATCTATAGTAATATTATAAAAAGGTAAAGTTTGTGAGATTGTGAGTTTGTGAGGTTGTAGGGGGTAATCTCTGAATCTACTGAACTGATTTAGATGAAATTTGGTAAGAAGATAGTTTGAGACCCTGGGAAGAACATAGGATATTTTTATTCCGGAAACCATGAACCCGAGCGATGCGAGGGTGAGTCGCTAGCTAGTATGTCTAATATCTATACATGTAAAAAAATTCTAACTGACTACTAACTTATTGAAATAGTTATTATTATAGATACAGAGGCCGAACTCGAGCGGCGCGAGTTTAATTTTGAATTTTTAAATAATAAAAATTAATTTTAAATAGATATTATATTTAGGTATACAATATTTTTATAATTTAAGGAAGAAAGAACGATAAATATTTTTGTAGTATTTTAATTATATAAAATAAGAACCTACGTGACGCGCATTGAATTGCTAATTAGCGTGCAATGACATCACTGTCCTACTAACACTTCACGAATTTCTACGTGACCTAAACCGATTGACCTTGAAATAATTCAATCATTGATCGATTATATTTTGACATTCATTTAATCAATTATAACAATGTCTTAATTAATCGTTATTGAATATTATTTTTCCAATTAAAAAAGTTCTGTGACAAATTATGTGATGTTCTCCCGACCGATTCCGGCCACGGCGGCCAATCTCATTGAGACTAGCCAACTGCGCAGGAGATATTATAGTGCACAAGTGTACGCGCAGACACAAGTGCACTCTCTATTCCTATCACTCTCATATTCCGGTGGGACGACTGCTCGACACGACCAGTGAGAGTAAAGGCGCAGGACCGACGGCTTTACGTGCTCTCCGAGGCACGGGGGTGAAACACCGCCAACTTCCCAACTCCGGGCTGTTACTGAGGCTTACTTATACAGAAAGACAATAACTAAACTTGGCCCGACCCGGGACTCGAACCCAGGACCTCCGGGTGTGCAGCCGTACATGCTAGCCACTACACCACGGAGGCAGTTATGATTATATTATTACAGACAAATTATGTAAGCTGTAATTTACCTTCTTTCAAAGATAGAGGGTTATTTTTTTAATTAAAATTTAGATGGTTATATTATTTTAAATTACTTACATATACTCTAGCCTATATAATATCTATTTCAAGCTCCATAAAAACTGGTTTTGCCGTTTTTACAAGAAAATGCAATAAATTAAAATTACCTACTCAGAGAAAATCTTATCAACGATAGTGTCCCTTCAAATGAGCTAAGTTTTCGTGGACTAATTAAGGACAAATGTAATCTGTCCAAATCGTAATATGTACCTACTCGTACATAATCTATACATATAATAAAATTCTAACTATGGCGAATCTGTACTTTAAATATTTTTTGGAAAATCTTATTGAAATAGACATTATTATCGATACAGAGGCCGAATCTATAGTTTTTAGAATTTTTGCCTGTCTGTCTGTTACCGCATCACAGAAAAACCACTGGAAGGATTTTGATAAAATTTGGTATGGTGATAGCTGGTTATCCGGGTCAACATATAGGATACTTTTTACCGCGGGAAAATGTCGCATTTCTGAGAAAAAATACAAAAATTGCAATGTAAGAGTATACTAATATGTAAAACCTAAGAATTTGGTTTTTCATCACCAGAACGCAGGCGGAGCCGCGGGCAATGCTAGTAAAATATAATAGATAATAATGTAATCAATAATCATTTGATTTAAAATTTAACATATTTCCATACACATACATACACACATACATTAATTACTATATATAGAAGCATTGAGTAATTTTGAGAAAATGTTGTCAATTAAAAAGAAATAAGATGTTGTGTTCCTAAAAGAAAACTAAAATAAAGATTACGATAAATTTTCTAGAAGCAAAACTTGCACAGCGCCACGCTAACAGTTTTCTAGCCTACGTGACAGACTCCATATAAGCGATCGTTGCGTAGTTGTTACATCACTGAACTATCAGCAAGTCTTGGCGAATTCTACCACCTGTCCGTCCGTCTGACACAAATTTTACGTCCTTGAAAACTTTTACATTATTTAAATTAATGTTGAAATTGAGTTTTGTTGCGAGACGTCGTTAGGATGGTAGGTCAAGGCTGCCTATTGTAATTTAACGCTAGGTTGTCGAACTTTGCTAACTATTGTTTCTTAAATAATCTCTAACAATATTTTATATGCGAATGGCTTTTGTAGTTTTGTTGAATTTATGTTGTTTATTGATATAACTAGAGACTCACTCTATATAATATATGTACATACATAGGTATAGCAAAGCAGGTAAAAAATGAAAATAAAGGAAAATTTATCCCTTACTTGAGAAATTATTGAACCCCATACAAACTTCCGCCCCCCCCCCCCTTTCACCCTCTTAAGGGATGATTTTCGGGATAAAAACTATCCTAAAGTCTTCCCAGGGTTCCCACATATCTCCATACCAAATTTTATCTAAATCGATTCAGTGGATTAAGCGTGAAAATGTAACAAGTAGACAGACAAAGTTACGTTCACATTTATAATATTAGTATGGATTTTCTTAGATCATTATGATATTATTCCCAATGTAGGTATACATATATCATGTGCCATAGGGCGTTAACCGGTTTCAAAAAATTATCTAGGGAATATAACACAAAAATGAAGCAATTATTCGCTATTTCCATTTATGTCAATCTAGCATATTTTATTCATTGAATTAAAATAGAAATGAAGTCCCCTGGAACAGAACTTAATTAAATTACAGGATAAGCTTTTAAACTGTTCTTCTCGTTTTTAATTACTTTCAAGTGCAGATAATTTTTGTTAGCAGTCTTTTGTGTTTATGAGACACTTATTTTTGAGCTTTTATAGTAACACTAGCAACTCAAACTCGCTCCGCTCGGGTTTCTTCCCTACTTACGTTTAAACGTATAGCTAAGATTGCTCAGAGATGAGATATTTTCCGCAGTAAAAAGTATCCTATATATTGACGCGCATAACCAGCTATCATCATGACAAATTGCATCAACATCCCTCTAGTGGTTTTTCAGTGATGCGGTCTCAGACAAACAGACAGATAGGCAAAAATTCTAAAAACTATAGATTCGGCCTCTGTATAAATAATGTACCTATATTTCAATAAAATTTCCAAAAAAAAATATGTACCGATTCGGCTTAGTTACAATTTTATTATATGTACAGAAACATAAAATTTGGTTTATCATTAAAAAATAATATGATAAATTCTGTAAAATTAATCAACATAAAACCAAAAATAATTATAATATCTATACTTATTATAAAAATAAGTCCCCCGGCCGCGTCTTTCTGTCCTCCTGTCTGTCCTCCTGTCTGTCCTCCTGTCTGTCTGAACGCGATAAACTCGAAAACTACTGAACGGATTTTTATACGGTTTTCAACAATAGAAAGAGTAATTCTTGAGGAAGGTTTAGGTATATAATTTATTATGCTTTTATGTAAATTAGCTGAAATACGGCGACAAATGTTGAAGAGGTCGCAAAAAATCTCGCCAAATGGGAACTTTCCACGCGAACGCCGCGTAAACTAGCAAAGATACAGTTAAGTAATGTACTAGAGAATTCAAAATCTATAAAAATGCTACAAAAAAGTCCGCGATAGCATATCTCTATCTCTTACGGTTGACTTACAATAACCACTTTTATGTTAACATTTTTAATTAAAAACATTACGTTATTTTCAAAGTTATTTTCTTTAGTTCGGTATTAATCCTTATCCAAATGAATATTTTAGTTAGCTTAGTCATTTAATGCAGATTAAAATTGTTCTTTACACTAAATCAATCAGATGAATAGTTTTTGAGATATCGTTGTTAGAAGTAATTAGTAGCGAAACATTTTTAATGCTTGGCGAGCATTGAGATGCCTACGGCGAGTCCATCCCCTCTGCCCCGCATCGCTCGACCGCCTGCTCAAGCTATATAAACCGGGCGATGTAGCGCGCGATCCTAGGATACTTTTTACCGCGGGAAAATATCTTATTTCTGAGGAAAAATACAAAAACTGCAATGTAAGAGTATACTAATATGTAACACCTAAGAATTTAGTTTTTGGTCATCTGAACGCGGGCGGAGCCGCGGGCAATGCTAGTATAAAATAAAAAAATTTGCAACCAAAATTGATTAAAATGATTTTGGTTTCATTTTTTACCTCAAATCATTATCGAAATCATATCCTACGTTATTTCAGGATATATAGGTATATATTCCATCTGTGTACAAAATTCTATCCATTTCCCATCAATGTTTTACACAATATACACAAGAATGTTTTGTTTGAGTCGCAAGCCTCTTTACAACTACACGAAGCAAGTAATAGTAATGAAAATAAGTAATAAATAATAGAATAAGATTACCTAAACACTTGTGACCAGTCCATCTGCGGCTTAGGCTGCGCTCGGGCTCGTGTTGCAAACTGCGCACAAACCCTTTCGAACACGCATGCGCGTGCGCCGAATTCTCCTGTTATATACTTTTCAACCTCTTGCGCATCGAATTCAGGAACCTCGATTGGAAAAGTAAGCTCACGACGAGTACGAGATCGGTATGTGGCTGTAAGAAAAAAATATTAATTTAAATTCCTTACGTGTTTTTCAATCGTTTTTTTTCTATTAATTAGGGTGATATAACAATTGATGTTATGTTTTACAGCAAAATGACTTATACGTTGCCTGTGTATTTTTTTAATTAGTTGAAAATTTTTAACGTTGTAATAATAAGTTTGAAATATACAAGCATTTTATACTATATTGCACCCACTAACATCTTCCACGCCTATAGGTTGACAGGTTTCTGTATTTATTTATTTTTTCTTTATTTAAGAGCTTTGTCGTTCACATACAAAGTTTCTTAAAATTAACAAATTCTTTTGTAAGTGCAATAAATAATATGACAATAATAAATGCATACTCTAATAAACTCTTAGAATAATTCTTTTATAACAAAAATGTTATAAGCTGACTAATACTAAAGCTTAAAGCTGACTAAAATTAAAGTGGATTTGATTTTTCATATATAAAAAACCTTTTGACAAAAATATAAGTTTAAGATTAAAGAAATAAAAATTAAATTAAAAGAATGAATAGGTTTGCTACATATTTTTGTATATTGCATATATAAATAAATGGCACAATGGAACTACAATGCTGGCTGTATCTACGGCTCTAGTTCTCTTCAATTTATCATTGAAACATTTTTAAAAACATTTCATCCATGAATCAATCTATTTCAATCGGTTCAAACGCTTGCCACAACCATTTTTGCATTTCTGTCTTTGGAAATAGAACAATAAATGTACCTAGCAAAATTAAAAACTTAAAATATGAATGACTAAATCCATACATATAATAAAATTGTAACTAAGCCGAATCTGTACATTAAATATTTTTTGGAAAATCTTATTGAAATAAACATTATTATCGATACAGAGGCCGAATCTATAGTTTTTAGAATTTTTGTCTGTCTGTCTGTCTTTTTTTGGTGTATGTATGTTTTTTTGCTTATGTTACGCGGTATCTTTGTTATATAAGCAATTTTAATAATTATCAATGATTATTAATAAATTTCGTCAATAGCTACCAAACAAAAGAAATGGATTTACAAAGGAGAAAAAGGTAGCGAAAGGTATTTTGTCTTTGCCTATTTATATATAGATTTTATACCTCAATAGTGAACATAAATAAATTTTGAATAAAAATAGAATAGCTATTTTTCAAATTATTTTATAGGCGGTGTGCCTTTCCAATTAACATGTGGTATAATAATATTTTTTTTCTGTTGTACATTAACACACAGCACCATCTAGTTCCATGGTAAGCTACGAGGCTTGTGTTATGGATAACAGATAATTGATACACTACACATATTTATATAACTTTAAATACATACATATTATA
The DNA here is from genome assembly GCA_947093115.1 of Brenthis daphne. NCBI lineage: Eukaryota > Metazoa > Arthropoda > Insecta > Lepidoptera > Nymphalidae > Brenthis > Brenthis daphne. The sequence continues at coordinate 11,488,412 of OX352478.1, read as the reverse complement.
AATATAAACATCCATAACTGGAGTACAAACATTCGTGCTCATCACACAAATAAATGTCCCCAGCGGGACTCGAACCCGCGACCGCTGGCACAGCAACAGTGGGTCACTACTGAGCCAAACGTGTCGTCAAATTGTTATAGAGTATAATTAATTTGTTATAAATTGTTTATTAACGCACCGGTTTCAGTAATTACATACATTCCCCTTTCCTTCACAATAAATCAAGTGCAAACATCGTTTTCAATAACTCTTACCAAATAACAAGTCAAACTAGTTTCAGCATCATCCATATTCATGTAGCAGAAACATATTTATAAATGATATATTTGGCGAATAATATGACTGATTAAATGTGCATTGTGTTGTGTATTAGATAATAATTTAGCATTATGTAAGTTTTTTGTTATGTAAATTAAAAATATATTCAGTACTTCCCTAATTTGTACTGGCTAGTGTAATGTACATATTATATATACACAGATTCATATAATATAAAAGCATAAGCGATAAGATTTTGTAGGCTTTTGATTGAACAGCATTGGAAATAATGGTTTTTTTTTCGTTGGATATACATACATAATAGAACTAATTTTATATATGGATAAAATTCGAAAAAGTATTTATAAAATGGTAACTTTTTTATATTTTAAATATAAACGAGATAGATTGCTTTGAAAAGTTCAATCAAAACGATCTTGTAATGTATTAAGCCTGCGTCCGCACTTATACCGCAACAGCTAAAACGGCATCACACTGCATGCGTATTATTGTATTTTGAACAGCTTCGAATATATTTTTGGATTTTACTGATCCTTCAATGACCATTTATACTAATGTTTTACTATCATATGTATGTATTCAGCCCTTTTTCTTAACGTCCCACTGCTGGGCATAGGCCTCCCTTCAGTACGAGAGGAATCAGGCCATAGTCCACCACGCTGGCCAAGTGCGGGTTGGAGGACTTCACATGTCTTTTGAAAACTTGCTAGGTTCTCTCAGACATGCAGGTTTCCTCACGATGTTTTCCTTCACCGTTAAGACAAGTGGTAATCTTGTTAAAAAAGATTCGCACATGAAAATATCAGAGGTGCGGGACCAGAGATTTGAACTCGTTTCACTCGATTTCCCAAGCGAGCGCGTCTCCACTGGGCTACCACTTCCTATTACTATCATATACTATAACTAATTTCTGTATGCAACTAATTACTATTAATATACACTATATAAGCTAAATGATGTGTATTTATACAAGACAGTATGATATAAGTTACTGACACTCCATGCTAACCCTCAACTCTCAGGTTTAATTATTGGTGTATAATCTATACAAAAATAAAAAGAGTTAAAGTTTGTGAGGTTATATGAGGTAATCTCTGGATCTACTGAACCGATTTAGATGAAATTTAGTAGGAAGATAGTTTGAGGCCCTGGAAAGGACATAGGATACTTTTTATCCCGGAAATCATCCCCTGACGGGGTGAAAATTGGGATGAAAGTTTGTATGGAGAATCAACCTAGGGACGAACCCGAGCGAAGCGAGGGTGGGTCGCTAGTATGTTATACAGTGAGTAGTATAGAGTCAATCAAACAAGCAAAGGAATCGATTTCTTTATAAATTATAATATTAAGTATAGGTAGTACAATAACATAACATTTTAATGCATTTTCTTGCTAAAAGGAAATAACAAATAAAATTTCTGCTAAAATGCAATTTGATAGTGACTGCAAAAACAATATTTTTTTCACGAATCGTGTACGCTCGCTCGCACATATGCCGTGACACTCTCAATTTACGACATCGCGTTTAATATTTGCCTTTCCCACAGTATTAATGGATTGTAGATAGCATCTGCAGTTTCCGAGTAAACGATCTCTGCATGATTTTTGTTTTGCGAGCTTTTAAAGCTTTTTAGTCACTTGTTTGTGTTTTACATCTAATTTTATAATAATAAAATGATGCTTTTTTATTATACTATATACGAATAATAGGCTAATGTACTTATATAGGCACAGGTAGCCCAGTCGTAATGCGCTCGCTGGAAAACCAAAGTCAAGCGGGTTCGAACTCCGGGTCTTGCATCTCTAAAATTTTCATATTCGATGTTATCAATAAGATTATCACTTGCCTTGATGAAAGAAACCATCGTGAAAAAAACTTCATATTTAAGATGAAAGAAGAAAAAAAATATGTTGGAACATTAACACACAGCACCATCTAGTTCCATGGTAAGCTACGAGGCTTGTGGCATGGATACCAGATAGTTGATACACTACATGTATATAACTTTAAATACATACATATTGTAAATATACATGTATTATTGACTATATATATAGTATAATTCTCGTAATAAATATATATATATATAAGTACGTATATATATATATTACGAAAGATCTTCATTTTGCGAGCGTAGTGGATGTACGTATTATAGCCTGTTCCTCCACGCATTAAGTAGAGGCCCGTACACTTAAAAAGGGCTGAATTATTAATATCCTACTTGATATATCGAGATAAAGAGTAGCCTAGCCCACAAGCTGTCCCTATCTAAGAAATAACGTCGATCTGTTACAATCCAATATGAATTTACAAACAAACATAGCACCCCATTCCAATATTAATAATGATTGATCTATATAATCAAACGTTTAAGGTTGACAGAGACGTTGATCAAAGACAAATTATCCATCTGAATTATCCACCATTACATTTTAAATTGTCAAAATATCCAGGCTTTTAACTGCGAAGATAAAACTCAATGAAATTAAACAAGTAGAGAGTAAAGATTTCATTATTTTGCTAACTATTGAGCTAAACGTTACGAATTAACAGTCGTATTATTGACGACACGTTTGGCTCAGGTTGTAGTGACCCTACTTGCTGTGCTAGCGGTCGCAGGTTCGAGTCCCGCTGGAGGCATTCATTTGTGTGATGAGCACGAATGTTTGTACTCGAGTCATGGGTGTTTATATTTATAATATGTATATATTTAAAGTTACCATGGAACTAGATGATGCTATGTGTTAATGTCCCAACATATTTATAATGTATATTTATTATTTGTGTACAACACGAATGAACACTGACTACTAATATTTGAATGAACACTATTATTTCACTAATTAACAACTCTGCATGCACATAGCGTTGCTTCAGTTTTATAGAAATATCTTTTTAAGAGGAATAATTCTGTGATCCATTGTTTTCATATAACTTTATTTGCTTACGCGGCGCACAAAAATTAAGTTCCCAGTCGGCATGATTTTTTCCAATACCTTCAACAATCATCGTTTTATTTCAGACAATTTACACAAAACCGTAATTCATTATACACTAAAACCTTCCTCATAAATCACTCTATATATTGGTGAAAACCGTACGAAAATCAGCTCAGTAGTTTTTGAGTTTATAGCGGTCAGACAGACAGACAGACGCGGTGGGGGACTTAATTTTATATTTATAATATGTAGTGATATTTCTAACTAAATTTTTTTAAGATATATATTATACGATAATGCTTTTTAATGTAGATAATATATTAATTATATTAATATAATCAGTGTTAATATGTATTGTAAATGCGAAAGTAAGTCTGTTATTGTGTACTTGTATAGTTTCACAGTAAAACGGAATAACTGATTGTTTTTTTTTTATATCCCCAATTATCATATGTTGCTCTGAAGCTTTTTTATTGTACAATATCCCTAATAATTTTAGAAAAATATTTCGATATTTACTCACCAGGGCTCAGAGAATATGACAATTTCTTTAAGAAATTAGTCAACCTAACACTTCCAACTATGAATGGAAAACCGACTAATTGCACTGGCAGTTCAAAATTTGTTTGTTGTCCAAAAACATAAACGAAAAATAGAAACACAAATACGAAACTCTTTACCAGCTGCATTGTTACCACTAGAACAAAACACTTCACAGATAATTTATATATATAGAGAATTTTGTATAATATATAAATATTTATAATTTTTTGACCTCTAGAATATTATTTATAGGTAAATAGTACCGCGTGTACTATCGCAGTAAGTGAGCGTGAGTCTGTGAAGAATGATTGGAACGGCATCCCCGCTTTGCTTTGTTGGTCAATACTCCGATGTTATGTCATAGCGGTCACTTGAAGTAGGTTAGCATCACTTACCGGTAATGATTTAATATACATAAAAACGCTGCCTCTGATTAGCAACATTGTTTACTTCAAATAACTTTTAAGATAATTCACAATATATGTCTAATATATAACTTAATATTATCATTATCTTAAAAATTAAGTTTAAAATAAATGGGACCAATCTGGAAGTATACCCTTTCAAACAAAACAAAAATTGTCCAAATCGGTTAATAAATGACGAAGTTCTGAGGTAACAAACATAAAAAAAAAAAAACAAAAAAAAAATACAGGCGAATTGAGAACCTCCTCCTTTTTGAAGTCGGTTGAAAATGACCTAACGGGTCATTTTAATATTCATCTATACAGATAAATAAATTGAAGTGTCTGTTTGTAATGTCGAAATAGCAGCGTTTTACTAAATGCATATGAAATTGTATACGGTACTTACACAATTTTTATTTTTTTATTTGTCTGTCTGTTTGTTCCGGATAATCTCTGAAGCGGCTGGACTGATTTTAACGGGACTTTCACTGGAAGATATCTGATGTTATAGGGAATAACATAGGCTACTTTTATTTTAGAAAAAGAATTAGGGTTCCGCTCAATAAAATCAAAACGTATCTAGGGACGAACCCGAGCTAGCTGAGGGTGAGTCGCTAGTAGTGTTACTAAAATCTATCAATAAAATTATTATGAAATATAATGTCTTCATTTTGCTGATTTTAAGAGATAAAATATTGATTATGATGCCCTTGTGTTCAATTTTGTTTACATTTTTATTGGTGTTATTAATTTTACTGTTAAAAGTTGAAATTATAACTACATATTTTATTTTAGAAAAATGTAGAGTTTATGTAGAGTTTTATTTTTACTATAGAAACATATTATATGACTCAGTTTCTTACAGTAATACATCTTTAAAATATTGTTATTTAACCTAATTCTTTATATTAAATGCTAATGTATTTTTAATTGTTTCAAATTTAGGTTTTAAAAGTTACAAGCTCAAAGACTGAGTGATTATTTGGCCTTACCTCTAAGTGCCTCTGCCTGTATTGTTTTACTGATACCTTATAAGGACACATATTTCTCATAATTAAAAATTTAAAAAATATACGAAGGTTAATATAAAACAGAAGTTAAATTAAACAAAATCTTTTATGAATATAATAATGATTGTTTAAGCTTTTTAAAAAATTCAAAGATCCTTCAGGTAGAGTTTTATTTTCAAATTAAATATGACTTGTTGACTTAGTGTTTTAATTTTGTGGCTGTTTGTAGAGGTATGTGTGTTAAGGTTTTAAAAGTAATAAATAAACAAAGTAAAAAAATATTAAGAATGATCTTTCTAGAACAAACAGACCGATATGTTAATCGAAAAAATGAAATATCGAATTTTCTTTGATTACGATGCAAGCTCTAAAGTAAAACATCGAATAGTAAAATTCCGTATATTTTTTGCATGAGTTCATTCTGTGCACGTATTCGACTCGCAGATGGATCTGCTAATTAAATCAAATATGGAGACATACTGATCTACTAAATTAGTTTACATATATAAAATATAATTTTCTATCCTTTTCAAATAAATTTTGAACTTCAAAAAATTAAAATAAATTAATTAAAAAAAACCAGTATTAAAAACAAGCTTTTATATCATATAAATAGTGTAATGAATGAGTTTGATTTAATTTAAAGTTAATATTTTTAAACATTTATTCTTCTCAGCAAACCCTTTCATTTGATATCCATATCATGGGGGTGATTAAAAAATCATAATCCAAGACTGCCAAGTCCGTCCCGTAGGATTAAAAATAATGTCTATCTTACCATGCATTGTCATCTAAACTAAACGTGTATGCAAAATTTCAGCTCAATCGGTAGAGGCTGCTTTAAAATTCATTACCAAGATTTGATACGAAGAAACATATGTACATACAAACATTGCAAGTTAAATAAAAGCTTTTAATATAGGTAGTTAGATTTATTTACGTAATTTCTATAATCAAAAATATATTCATACTAATATTATAAATGTGAAAGTGTGTGTGTGTGTTTGTTTGTTTGTTTGTTTGTTTGTTTGTTTGTCCTTCTTTCACGTCGAAACGGAGTGACAGATTGGCGTGATTTTTTTTGTGGAAATAGAGGCTGACATAGGCTACTATTTACCGCGGGCGATCATCTAATTCCCACGGGAAAACACGTTATAATATAATACAAAAAAATATTTATCACAAGAATCATTTGAAACTTGGTATTATTGCTCTTCAATAAAATTAAATAAATATGTGTTTTAGCATTTTTCGAATTCTATACGGGGGTAAAATAGGGGATAAAAGTTTGTATGAAACTACCTTTTTAGAGTGTTTTTTGAAGTTCTAGCGCAAGCGAAGCAGCGGGTTTTGCTAGTATGTCATATATTCACCAATGATATCATAACACAAGAAAATTTTTAAATTTAAATGTACATATATACCGCAAGCACCTTTCTCAATTCTTGTCAAGGTCATCTGACCAAACCTCCAATTAAAGTATTTCTTACATAATATTACAACATTATGTAAAATATGGTCTGTATCGATTTTTTATGAAAAAAATAGAATATATATATATATGTAAAAAATATACCTTAATAGGTAATTATAAAACTTCGAAAACACAATTTACGACAGTAGCTTATTATGTGTACTTATAACCTAATATATATTATCAATTAAGTCGTTTCTTTTTTAAATAAAATTATGAAAACATGTAATGTGTCCAGCTTTAAGGATCACATATATGTATCACAATACAGTTTTCGAAAATATAATGTTAAATATATTATCTGTTTATTTCTTTAATATTACTATAATATGTTGTTTTTACATTACTATTTTATTTATACGCAATAAATATTATAATAAAACTAAAAACGAAAATAAATTAATTTTTAATATGAATACTAATAATTTGTCAATTAATTAATTATTATAAGATTAACTATATTCACATACATAATGTTAATAATAATTATAAGGGACTTTAATTAATATTTCATTTAAAAGCTCACTCAAAACCACAAAAGCCGAATCACGTTTCCATGATCAAAAACGATCAAAAACAAAAATTTGAACTAGGAAACAATATTTACCTGGACTAAGCGCATACGACAATTTCTTGATGAAATTAGTTATCCTGACTGCCATTATTATGAAGGGGAATCCCACAAGCTGAACTGGCAACTCAAATCCAGATTGCTCCGTGCCAACCATAACACTTTGTAACACAATGAACGATATTACTATCCAGATATAAAAAATCTTCGTCAGCTCCATTTTATCTCTTAATCTAATCTCAACACCACTTTCAGTCCTACGATTTCAGCTAATCTTTCAACACGTCGACCTTAATCGGATATCCAATTATAACTGACCATGTCTAACACAACCTAGGTGGGGTGTTGTAATCATTTAGCTATGCATTACTAAATCACCGTATCGATAATATGTTACCCGTTTGGTCATCAGGACAAGTTATGTCAACGATTAAGTAACAATGCTAGAACATTCCTTAAATTGTTTAACAAGGAAATTGTACTTACAACCCAAATCTGATAAAATACAACTCGATTATCGTAACAACTAAACTGGTATTGATTTTACGATATTATAAAATCTTATAAATCCTTCTATTAATTGCGTAGACATAAGCTGAAGTAAAACTTAATCATTGGAAATCGCAATTATTTTTTAACAAGCTTTTAAAATTATATATATATATATATATATATATATATATATATATATATATATATATATATTATATATATATATATATAAGTTATTCTGTTACTAGTTTGTAATTTGTATGTTATTCAAGATACACGATTTGTGGTTTTAAGTCAATGCTTGAAATCGAAAGTGAACGCGTTGAGAAGTAGACGTAATTCTTTGAAGGCGACATTTAAAAGACTGCACTAGTATGCAACTATGCCCCACTACCTGTTCACCGCCTTTGATGTTTAAATTATTATTTACTTAAAGAAAAATTTCCTGTACATTACGACCTTAATATAGGGGACTTTTATATAGTATACATACTAGGGTTCACCCAGTGGTCAAAGTTCTATCATAATCATTATTGAAAATTTGACGAAAGCTATATGAATTTATATTTTTTTTTATTGAAACCACTAAAACGTCAATACCTACTAAACATAAATGAAAATAGCTTGAAAAACTGAGCACAAAAGAATACTGTTTTATTTTTGTCTATTTATATCTAGTTTTTTATTGAAAAATCCTCAGATTGGCATTGTTTTAATAATAGTTATAGACAAAAAATCCTACGCTATTATTACATTAAATTACATAATGAAAATTTAATTTTTATAATATGACAGCCCACTCAAAATAACTTGTTGTACGTCACGATTTTAAAATATAAACTAAAAATGTTGAATTTTAAACGGAATATGAATTTTCTATTTGAAGAGCCGTGAATTTTAATCACTAAGGCATCCATCCTGCTTCTGAAAATACATAAATAATTTTGCTCCACTAACTAGAATCTAGATTTTAAATCGATATCTATACCTACATATAATAAAATTCTAACCGAGTCGCATCTGTACATTAAATATTTTTTTAAAAATTTAATCGAAACAAACATTATAATCGATGCAAAGGCCAAATCTATAGATTTAAGAATTTTTGTCTGTTTGTCTGTCTGTCTGTTACCGCATCACAGACAAACCACTGGAGGAATTTTGATGAAATTTGGTATGGTGATAGCTGGTTATCCGGGTCAACATATAGGATACTTTTTACCGCGGGAAAATATCTCATTTCTGAGAAAAAATACAAAAACTGCAATGTAAGAATAAACTAATATGTAAAACCTAAGAATTTGGTTTTTGGTCATCTGAACGCGGGCGGAGCCGCGGGCAATGCTAATCTGTAATAAAGACGGAGTACTCGTGGTTTCCAAGAATTATGGAGGATCTTAACTATTGATGTACGTATATTAATTAACAAAAAATATTAAAGCTTTAAGTACCTAATAGTAAAACAATACACATTATGTTCAATGTTAATTAAAAAACAAATAACTTGACTCGTCCATTCTCAATTATCAAAAATCTTATTATATTGACCTACATAATTTCTGTTATAAAAAAGATATTTTTATTTTATTACTCAGCTTATACTGAGATGTGTAATATCCATCCAGAATTTAATAATATCCCATAATAAGTATTTAAGGCCAACGTAAAATTTATCTTACAATAAAAGATAAGAAAATAATTTTGGTCTTGCTGAGTTTCTTTCGCCTCTCGGTCTTCTCAGGTCTGAGGTCTGTTCTTCTTTCCGAACAAGTAGGTAGGCTCATGACACACAGTAAAAAAATGTAATAATTTATTATTTAATGCTGAATATTATATTTTTAATTTGTTTAAAACAGAAGTATCTCTCCAAGACTACCACTAGTCTCACTACCGTACATGCCAAAAGTTAGTTAAGTAATTAAATCAGTTTTTAATAATAAAATAATATCTTGTTAATATAATAAAATTAATATCTTTATGCCACACATTAGGATTCTATCTAATGCAAAAAAAAAGATTTCGACGAATTGAAAACCTCCTACTTTTTGGAAGTCGGTTTAAAAGTCAATTTATATAAAAAGTAGCACTCCTCGACCCTCAAACTATATACATACAGTATCATCAATCTATACCTTAGTTACTGCATAAAAAGCCATAAATCGTCGAATTGTTAATTGCACAAATTTATAATACGTAATGTAACAATTGCTAACAAATTCTGTGAATTCAAAACCCATTATAGATCATATCTTCTTGTAAACGTGTGTAAACTTTATTAAGGTTATTTCGTAAATTGAGGTCGTTCGGTAGCTTTGATTTCCTACAAAGACAATAGAGATGCCGTCGTCATACATATTTGAGGTCTAACGTGAATGCTGGGGATAATTTTGGTTGCTCCTTGCGATATTGCTTCATCAATGTGGTAAATTCTTGATCGATTATTGTATTTAGTACCTGGGCGACCGAGCTTCGCTCGGAATACTATTTTTTAATACTGAGGGCTCGTTAGTATACATAGAAACACATCACATATGTATGGCTTTACCCTTATTTTTTGACGACACGTTTGGCTCAGTTGGTAATGACCTTACTTGCTGTGCAAACGGTCGCGGGTTCGAGTCCTGCTGGGGGCATTCGTTTGTGTGATGAGCACGAATGTTTGTACTCCAGTCATGGGTGTTTATATTTATAATATGTATGTATTTAAAGTTATATATGTGTAGTGTATCAACTATCTGGTATCCATAACACATGCCTCGTAGCTTACCATGGAACTAGATGGTGCTGTGTGTTAATGTTCCAACATTTATTATTATTATACATTAATAACAAAGGAAATATGATAAAAATAAGTAGGTCAAAAGAAGGTATTCTAATAAGTTAGGTACTACTAAAGTAAACAAGTATTTATGGCACAGCAATTTCCAGATCATTATCAACGTTTTAAGCTAAAAAATGTATAATCCTAAAGGAAATAGCTATTTTTGAGAGCTAAATTACGCTAGCGCATTTTACACTTCAACCGACAAGATACTTTTAAATAAAATACGGATCTTAATTTAAAACATTTTCTGAATATATAAATATTTGATTTTCATATATAATTACTGTTGATAATTTGTTAACTACATAATTTTATTTAATTTCCTATATTTATGAAGTACTTAATAAGGACTAGAAGCTTTAAAAATATTTTTTTTGCTTTAATGTATTTTTTTATTGCTTAAAGTACATAAAGTTGCAAAAAATAAAATAAAAAAATTTTACACACGACCCTGCCAGGATTCGAACCTGGAATCTTCTGATCCGTAGTCAGACGCGTTATCCGTTGCGCCACAGGGCCGATAAGAGCTTTGTTCCAATTTGTCTAAATGTTAATAGGTCAAAGTAATTGAAGTAAATTATGTTTCTACAATGTAAATTATATTTAACTTAAAAATTCTCGTATAAAAAAGCTTAAAAAAAACAAAAGCTTAAAAAATCTTTTATAAATAATTATTGATCTTTGGAAATTAACTAAGTTATATATAAAAATAATATATTTTTATGTATGCTTATTTTTACATTTATGAATAATACGAATGTTATGGAATATTGGATTTTTATAACCAACCATATGTCTAAAATTGGCATATTCTCTTTTCATAACGTCGGTTAAACCAAAAATAACTAACCTTGCAACGTCAAGTGGCAGTAGCACAGCAGTACCACGAGCAAAAAACCCTTACCCATCTTACTTTTTTAGAATCGAAAAACAAAAAATAAAACTTATTTACACTGTCACTCTGTTAAGGCCCCCGTAACTTGTGAGTCGTTTCCATTCAACGCAACTTTGATAACGTTACGACATCTATAAATGTATTTCTACTTCTGGTGGCTATCGTTAAATGACTTAACTTCAGTGATTAACGTATTTTATAATAAGTTTCGTAAAGGATTTTTTTTTTTATAATGATATACATATAGAAATCAGATCAGTTGGTATTACACTCTTTTAGCATTTTATGCCGTATAAAGCTTCCACGTAATTTTCTTTGCTTTACTATAATAATTATCTTAATTTTTTTACGCAAAGTTACTCAATTTGCGTGCTTACGTTTGTGATTGAAAAACATGTGAATACTTTAGTCACTGTCGAATATAAATCATAGTAGAGCCTCCCAACTAAACGGACCATTTCATATATTCGAATACGTTTGTGAAAGAATAAATTGTGATTTTATATGTAATTGTATAAAGCTTTATTGGTATATAAAGTATTTACTATCCATTTGAGACAGCTATGAGGCAATGAGAGCAGGTAGAAAGGAAAGTTGTTTGAATGCGAATGATTGCAGATACATACTTAAGTACGTACAAACTGACAAATGTTTTTTGTGTGATTACTAAATAATATTTAACGAAATATTCGACTATTTTTATAAATATTATTTTTTCATAGATATGTTTTTTATAAATCTAAAGTTTATAGATGTTAGGTTTGATTCCCGTGTATTAATTATTATCAGTATTTGTAATAGGATATAATTATGTATGTAATTTGAAAACTGATTGCTAGCCAATTAACATGTATTATATAAACATTGATAAATCGCACGGAGTTCTGTAATAAAGTGCTCGTTCCATCTTATATGATAGCTTTTTCCTTACAGGGTTGACAAAGAATAGGTAATTAAACTTCACTAGCATCTACACGCGGCATCATCTATCCAAATTCATTTTCTTTTCTTTTCAAAGTATTATAAAATAACTTTAAAATTTAATTTTTATCCTACAGGAATGCATGACCAGGACAATAATTTCCTTCATATTCGTTCAGAAAGCCTGTGTATACCAAGTTCTCTTTTCTTTTACAATATTATAAAAGAATTTCGTTATCCTCTTTTCCCCGGTACCAGGGCTTCGTGAGTAAACGATGCAAGAGTGCATATTTATGCTTAAGCGGTCTTTTTAGAATTATACGTGCTATCCTTTAAAATATCTATCTTCTAAGTGAACTAAGCAGGCAGTGGTAGCCCAGTCCTAAGCGCTCGCTTGAAAAACTGAGTGAAGCGGGTTCAAATCCTGGCTCTCGCACCTCTGATATTTTCATGCGCGAATCATTTCCAACATGATTACCACTTGTCTTACGTTGAAGCAAAACAATAAACATCATGAGGAATTCTGCATGTTTGAGAGAATCTAGCAAGTTTTCGAAAGATATGTGCAGTCTGCCAACATGTCTGTCGGCCAGCGCGGTGGACTATGGCCAGATCCCCCTCGTATTAAAGGGAGGCCCATACCCAGCAGTGGGACGTTAAAAAGGGCTGAACGCACAAGTAAACTAAAAATAAAATATGTCTTTAAACTAATTCATAAATATTAATATTCTAAAGGATATTTATTTGTAATAGATTTATTCATAGAAAATAGTCGTGGTCATCGTAATATGGCAGTGTACATTACGTGATTCGACGTAATGTTATACGTAACGTAAAAATTGGGTCACACGTTACGGTCTGTAACTTTTTGGTACGTTAGATTCATTAATTCTAATCATCAAGTGCATTGGATAGTTTCATATTTTCTTTATTCATATCGAATTCCATTAATATCCGAAAACCTTTTCAAATAATACGAGATTTTTAGGTTATTTTAAAGGGAAATGTGAGCATTGTAATGCAATTTATGGATAAGTGAAGAATCTCTCGAATTATGGAAAATATTTAACACTAGCATTGCCCGCGGCTCCGCTCGCGTTCAGATGACCAAAAACCAAATTCTAACATATTAGTATACAGTACATTGTAGTTTTTGTATTTTTTCTCAGAAATTAGACATTTTCCCGCGGTACAAAGTATCCTATATGTTGACCCGGATAACCAGTTATCACCATACCAAATTTCATCAAAATCTGTTCACTGGTTTTCTCGTGATGCGGTAACAGACAGACAGACAGACAGCCAGATAGACAGACAGATAAAAATTCTAAAAACTATAGAATCGGCCTCTGTATCGATAATTATGTCTATTTTGATAAGATTTTCAAAAAAAATATTTAATGTACAGATTCGGCTCAGTTAGAATTTTATTATATGTACCTATAGATTTCTTTTAATCTTTCCATGATAATTCAAAGTCTTATAAAATAAATACCACCGTATGGTTAAAAATAGTCGCATTACCCTTGGATTAATAAGCGTTCCAGAACATTAAACATGACTTGCAACGCTCTTAACGTTCAAATTTATATGTAGTTCATTCTTTAAATAAAATATGTATTTTCAATCTTAGACTGTGTGCCTAACAAGTAACCAAGATATTTCTATATATTTAGTATGATATTGTATTGTAGAGAGATGGTATTATAACTGCCGTTGCTTCATCATACGACCTAATTACACTAGGCTTGGTGCACGTGTACACATCTGGGAGACGGCGTGGAATCCCACAAATCTAGCAATTAGTACGTGAATACAACAGTAGGATAAACAAAGCAAGCACCACTACAGCTCCAGTAAACATATGAAAGGAAAGTTTTGCTCATCCAAATATGAAACTTGTCTGCCATAATATGTATGTATGTATATGTATGAATAGCATATGATAAACTGTTATATATGTACATTTTTAAAATAAGAAGCATTAATAAGTAAAATTTGGGATTTAAGGGTTATTTTAACATCTGAGCTAAATATGGTTTTTATGAAACCGTTGAAGAGTTCAAGTGGAAGCATGGAAGTTCTTATTTAGGAATTCAACATTCTTTTTAATACTTTGCTTGTTATCTGAGAATCAATATACTCTAAGATTCGTTTGGATTACATTATATCTCTACATACAAAAGATATGCTTTTTTATGACAACCTGTTCACCTCAGGAGTTAGTGTTTATGTTATATGTATGTATATGTATATAATAGCTAAAGCATTATAATATAAGTTAAAGAATAAAATGTTATTTAATTATTATCTTTATAGTCAGTCATACACTTTCATATACAGTCACCTCAAATCTGATCTCATCAAAATTCCGCATATGAACATGCCGCGAGCTCGGCAATTTAAAAGTTTAGAGTGTACAGTGTGCAGAGCTTTTTATGTACCTGTATGATAAATTACATAGGTTAAAGCTTCTTTATGGGACATTTTTTTTATAATTTAAATTTTTTATGTCTGTCTGCGTTTTTACACCCTTAGAACTAATGACGATGAAAATTAGCAAAGTGATAATTATTAGTACAAAATGTTCTGGAGACGGATATAATGATATAATTTTTATTTTATATGTAATACTAGCATTGCCCGCGGCCTCGCCCGCGTTCAGATGACCAAAAACTAATTTCTTAGGTTTTACATATTTGTATTTTTTCTCTTATTGTGAGCTATTAAATTTATCTAAACTATTTTGAATAATGGCGTTATTTTAAATTCTTAAAAGTACAAAACTCCCGCAATGAACAGTCAATGACGATGTATTGGAGCATTTAAATATACCGCTCGAAGGTCCGGTATATATTATATCAAAACATAACTGTAAAAAAATAAAGAATTCACTGGATTATATAGGTTGTTATAAAATATAAAGGAATTCAATATTAAGGGATGAAGTCCTCGCACCCTTACTGAGGCGGAATTACTGCATAGATTCCAATCTGTTAGATAAGATATGACATAATTTTTTTCGTATCTCATTCAAACAAGTTTAAGTAAACGTATATATAATGTATATTTTTTGATTAAATCTCAGACTGAAGATTGACATAGACGGAGTCCGCCAAAATAAATGTCAAAGTTAAATATATTATTAGCGTGATTTGCTGTTTATGCTACTTTTTTCGGTTTTGTTATATAGATCGTTTATTTTTTTAAAGAATAAGGTAAATTTTATAAATTTTTTAGGTAAATTATTATAAAATTATTGGGAATAAAATATGAATAATAAAAATAATAATAATTACTTTTGTATTTTTTAAGTATTATTTCTTTTCCTTAAAGGAGACATAACATAATATTAGCTTATTAAAAACATTATTTTTTGGCTTCATGTTAAATTCTATGACAGTATTATGTCTTTATTATTCCTTAGTCTGAGCTTTAAATATATTTAAAACAATGTTTTTAATATATAATAATATAATTGTTGAATCATTTTTGGTATCTTCTGCACTTAGTATTAATAACATAAATCAAGCTTTTGCCAAGCACTATCTGCAATTGCTGCCGTCGCCAGAGTAATAGCTAGCTCAGTACCAGTCTAGTAAGATTTAAGGAGGTCAGATGACACTCGCCAGTATAACTGGTTAAGTGCCAGACTTAGGTAAATTTATCTTTTATTAAAATAAGTCGTATAAAGATAGAACTTTATACTACTACTACAACTTTATACTACTATTTTCTCAAATTGTGGAGCATTGCCACATGTATTTTATAATACTTAACATACATACATTCGTATACATACATACGTGGCTTTAAATGAAAGGAAAACAAATGGCGAATTGAAAATCAATCTAAAATTTAAATCAAAATTTTGGCTGTATCGAATTTCATCTTAACATTTTTTAACTATTTTTAATATTATAACTATTTGAAATAACTACAAATACTACTAAGTTTAAAAAATAATAATAGGGATTATAAATATGTAATTTTAACCTATCATGTTAATTTTGATTTTAATACTTTAGATACTTTTATGATTTTAGTATATATTCTTTTAAATATAAAATTACCTACAGGTTTCAACAGTCTACGAAGAATCGTAAGAACGCAGTGACTGTTCCACTGCGTTTATAAGATTTCTTTCTAGTAATCCTTTTCAAGAAATACAGATATGCACTTGAAAAATATATTATCTTATGTTGTTTAGTTAATTTATTTTAGCTTCAGACATACCTATAATATAATAGTAGTTATAGCCTTCGAAATATTTGAAAAGAGAAACCAGATTCTAATTTTGTACTACTGTATATCTTTATATATATAATTCTTCTGTGAGTGTGTATGTCACTGAACTTCTCTCAAACGACTGGACCGATTTTAATAAAATTTTTTGTGTGTGTTTAAGGGGATCTGAGAATGGTTTAGATTCACAATTTGAATAATAATTTTCATCAAAATGGTCCAGAATGTTTTAGCTTATTAAAAAAAGTTTGAAATTTTCAAATTAAAGACGTGTAGACAGGACAACGTCTGTCGGGTCAGCTAGTTATAAAGAGACAGAGTTTGTTTGTTTGAACGCGCTAATCTCAAGAACTACTCAGCCGTTTTGAAAAATTCTTTTTGCGTTAGATAGCCTGTTTATTGAAGAAGGCTATAGGCTATATATCATATAATATATAGTCTATCTATTCCATACTAACCGTTAAAAAGTACCTAGGGACGAACCCGAACGAAGCGAGAGTGAATCGCTAGTTATCTAAGTATGGCTCTAGACAGTCTCCCGATTTAAAAGACCTTTTCTCTAAGAGTTTGATGGTAATTTATATTTATTATATTACTAGCGGCTCACCCTCGCTTCGCTCGGGTTCAATAGTTATAATTAGCCAGCGTTAGCCATATAAATATTTTAATATTTTTTTTCGTTAATTTTTGTAACGTTTTAATACTTATTATACTATTCCGGACTTAGAGAAATCAAAAGAATCAAATATAAAAATTGGTCCAACTGTTTTTGAGTTATAAATGGTGTAACTAACACGTCTTTGTTTTATATATACCTATTTAGCTTATTTTATATTTTTTCTCTTTATTAAAACTTTCCGTGAACCTTAAGGAACATACGAAAAAAAATTGCTGAATTGGTCGAGCCGCAAGCAAAATTCATTTTAATCTTATATATATATATATATATATATATATATATAAATATAAATAGATAATATTTATATTTTCTATGATAAAAACAAAAAGGAAGTCAAACATGCCGTCGACCGGTAACGGTGAAGAAGAGGGTCCCTAATCTTAACGCATACATACGGTTAACTTAACTACAAGAGATAATATTAACAAGCGGATACACGAAGCAGAGGCCTCTCTACTGATTTTTGAATGTGATAATGCGAGGATATAGTCCGGCCCCTCGCAACGGCCGGTCTTTGCGACCACATCGGACTCCCCGCAAGTAGCATTCACTACACTCGTTTTATACTTAGTTACAAGAAAATGTTTATAGCGCGATGTGGGATTTGTATTGTGATTGGTTGAAGAATTTGGTTCCAGTCAATGCACTTTAGCAACAAAAAACGTAGCGTGCGAAATCATCATTTGGAACGGCCACTAACCGATCTTATTTGTGAGTGCAGCAAAAAACTTGACTATTTTTTGGTTTACTACTTCATACAATAACAACGGATGGAATTCAAGGTAGCCCAATTAAATAACTTTATTTAAAAGCCTATTAATTACTAGCCTAATAACTTTATTGTACAAAAAAAACATAATATGTAATATTCTTTATTGCACTAAAAAAGTAATAATACATAGAAAATGACGTGGACAAAGGTGGACTTATCTCTATAAGAGATCTCTTCAAGTCAACCCATATATGTGGGAAATAGTGTTAAATAACGGGAACGATAAGAAAATATATATGAGAATAAGCATAATATGTAAAAAAAATATATAAAAACAATATATAAACATATATATATTACAAAACAGAAAGATATATATTTTTCAATTATGAGCTAGAAAGTGCTACATGAACATAGAACCTCCTCCTTTTTGGAAATCGGTGAAAAAATGAAATCAGTACTTATGAGTCTATTGGAATTATTATACTTTAATAATATTATTTAGTACAAACTTACTTAGCTGCTGTAATTTTACTCCTCTAAATTCTTTTCTTTTATATGTAAAAGGTAATGCAGGTAATGTTAGGTAATCATATAAACCCCCCCAACGTGCGTTCACCTTGTCGTGGTGGGGGGGCTCAGTAGTGCCCGGCAACCCAACCGGGCGCGAAGCCAAGAAACGCACAGGGAGGTGGCCCACTTCGGTGGGCGGTGGGAGGTGGCCCTCTTCGGAGGGCGGTGTACCATGCGGGTTGCTCCTGGTACTTCTCTGATAGCAGAGTGAACCTTGGAGCAACCCCGTGGTTGTTGTGGTCTGCTTTGGCAAACCTGCCGTCGGGGCGTCGTAGTTGAATGCGTAAGCGATCCTGCGACGCCGCATTAAGACGGGGAAAGGCTTTGTTGGATTTTAGTGCGTAGTACTGGCTTTGCCTATGAGTCCCACACCTCGTGCGTAAATGCATTTCCCAACGTTAAAAAAAAAAAGCTAATCATATAAAAGTATACAGCTTTTATAGTAGGTATATTAAGCATAGATTATAAGAAATATGTTCCATCTTAAAATTTAAAGTGTCACATAAATAACTATATAAAAATAGCTACATGTTAAATGAATATATCATACAACCTAAAAAAGATAAACTAAATAAAGAGCCAAAAAAACCAAATAAATATCATCAAAACACGCCTAAACTTCTATAATTTCAAACAGAAAAGTAGAGCAACCTTTATCACCGCAGTGTCAATTTCAAATGGCTTGTAGCGAGAAATGGCAGCTGAAAATACGTTTTAAAGAAAGCAATTCGTTTTATAGTAACACTTTAAAGATATTTAGTTACAGTTCAGAATAAGGTTTAGTAAATATAAAAACTTAAAAGTCCAAACACAATATAACATCACAACCAGCTATGAAATGATCACTTAAAGCTAAATTATTGTCAACTACCTTACCTCACCCTCGCTTCGTTCGGATACGCCTTTAGAAGAACAAAAACCGTTTAGTTATTTTTTAACTTTTAGTGCCTGGAAGTCGTTTTTTTTTTTGTCCCAGTTTTATTTCCTTTAATAAGGAAGTTATAAAATGCAAACAATCACACTTTTCAGTATTAGTACAGATAATATAAATAAAAAGTATAGGCTATCTAACAGCACGTTCGCACAAGCAAACTACGCAAGTGTAGCAAAAGCAAGTCAATAAATTTAAGCTTTCTGTAGTCGTTCTCCATATAAACTTAAACTATGCCAAAGCTCGCACTCCTTCGTTAGCGCAATGTTTAATAATGAGTACAAAGTTTTCACTTCGAGTAATTAATATATTGATTCCCTATGACTGCAACGGTAAAGACTAAATAATATGATATCGAACATTTGAATTTTAGGATAGGATAAATATTTTACGAATTATTTATTTATTTATGTATCAGAAAAAAACATAAAAGTGAGAACAAATACCATGTGTACAAATGATGACTTATCTCTTTAAAAGATCTCTACCAGAAACCCTCAAGCGTGAGAAAATGTAAAAATAATAATGAGGTGCGGTGTGGTTACAAACTACAAACATCAATTATAATATAAATATAGACATATACAAACATACATACACATATATTATTAATATATAATAATTATCATCTACGTTTGATAAAAGGCACCTATTAATATTTTCGCTAAGCACTCTATCTAAATTAAATTACGTTTTTTAATAAATCTCTTTAGATAAAAATGAACGTTCTTTCAACCTTTTGTATTTAGCTCACATCCGGCGTCCTCTTTTCAATCTGTTATTTCGTATTTCTTACTCGAGCACAAGATTTTGTTTTTTGCTAAGCCTCGTGTATTAGGATTAGGACATAACATATAATAAAATGGTAAAAGCGAAAGATATTAAAAATATAATACAAATGTAAGGGGACTTCTATTTTTATTTCGGTACACATATATGTTAGTATATACAATGTTTGTAGTATGTAGTATATATAATTCATATATTTATAGTATAGTATAGTATAATCCATAATATTAACGTTATAATGCTACATACAAATTAACATTTAATTATTTGAAAAATTAATTATTAAAAACACTACATTACATACTAATACGCTTACGATTTTGTAATATAATATTAATTAAACCTTTTAAGATCATGAAACTTTAATTTCAAAAATTTCTTTTTTATCAATTCATATTCCTAATTTATGCACTATAATCACTCAGCCATACGTAATATATTCTATACGTATAATAAAATTCTGAGTCGTATCTGTACATTAAACATTTTTTTGGAAAAAAATTATTAGACTAGCAGTACCCGCGGCATCGCTCGCGTCCAAATTTCCGATCGCTAACAAAATTCACAGATAGCCCCTTGGACTAATCTGAAGATTACCTGAAAATTTCATCAAAATCGCTCCAGCTGTTTTGGAGTCCATAGGAAACATACAAACACACATCGATTTTTATTTTATTTAATCAACAATTTTAATTTATTTGTTGCTCGAATAAACTCGGAAATAGAGTCTTTTATGTAAATTTAGGTGACACACCGACTGCAGTGCCACCTACCGGATCCATTTGTGAATTCAAACCTTGCAGGAAGCCACTCGAACATACACAAGAAATATCATTAAAATCGTCCCTGCCGCTTAGGAGATGATCAGTGGCACACCGACTGCAGCGCCATCTACCGCGTCCAATTGTATTTTCAAACTATTTTAGAATTTTTGTCTGTCTGTCTGGGAACGCATCATATGAAAACCACTGTTCAGATTTTGATGAAATTTGGTATGATGATAGCTGGTTATCCGGGTCAACATATAGAATAATTTTTACTGCGGGAAAATATGTCATCTCTGAGAAATCTATACTAAACATTAAAACGTAACTAGGGACGAACCCGAGCGGAGCCAGGGTGAGTCGCTTATTAGTTAATATAAATACAAATTTTAGTCAAACCAGAGAGAAAATACAAAAAAGTGTTAAGAAGCTCGTCCTGTCTAATCTCATAAGTACCTACAGGAAATACGGAGGAAAAAAAATAGTTATTCAAAACGTACGTAGAAAACATACATATGAAATAATCATGGAAAGTTAGTACAATTTTATGTAACCTAAATAAGAACGAATGAAATGAAAAGACGCCTCAAGTGAAAAGATTTATTCGAGTTTTTCATCCTTGAATAAAATACGAGCAATTCATTCAGTTCGCTTAATTTTGTTTTATTACTTTTCAATATCTAAGAGTTGGAATTTTTATGGTATTAATTAAGATAAATAACACTAAGGGATATTTTAATTAGAAAATTATTTTAAATGCAAAAAGCTTAATTAATAATTATAATTACATACATTATGACTATTCATTTCATTAACTATAAAACTAGCAACTTGAGCTCGCTTCGCTCAGGAGCATCAGTGCGTCCTTATGTACTATATGCCTAGGTATAACAAATAGATCACAATCTATCTGTGTACATCTGTTTCAGCATGAAGAAGTAACAAACATACACACATATACAAACTTCCATATTTGTTATAATAGTCTGATAATGAAATGTGAATATCATATTCTTAAGTGTTTTCTAATTTCTTACATCCTATCTAATAACGAAAAAGTCCAGGATCACTCGTGTATCTCACTAGCGACCCACCCTCGCTTCGGGTTCGTCCCTAGACAAAAAAAAACTATCCCACGGGAACCATACATTTTTCCGGAATAAAAAATAACTTATATACTATTCCAGACTATAATATATCTCTATGCAAAATTTCATCGAAATCTGTTCTGTCGTTCTGGCGTAAAAGAGTAACAAACATCCATCCATCATCACAAACTTTCACATTTATAATATTACTACGGATCGCCTCAACGTATCTTCTCCAAATGTATTAGACATAACAAATCACCTTCTTAAAATACAAAGTATAATATCATTCACTTCAGGAAAATTATATGAAAAATCACTTTAAATTCCTTTAAATCTCTTTGTGTGGAACTGGACTAGTACTTGATTAACGTTTTTTTATTGCTTATGTTATTCCAATATTTGAATAAACATCCAATATTTGAGAGTTGTTATTCGAGCAGATTGGGTTTTTGGGACTGACTATAAACATATTCATGCTTTTTGCGAATTCTGCTTTTGGGCTGTTTGTTGCGTGACGATGAATCACAAATAAAAGAATATGTTACGTCACTGATGAAATTGTAATAATAAAGTCAACTCACACGTAAATACAGTACAGAAGGAACGTTTAGGGAAATACACTATGACACAAAGAGTTACAGTACAAACATATATAAAGTCCACATACAATATCCCACGAAAACGATTAAATTATATAAAACAAGTAAGTCGCATCAAAGGAAAATCATCGACTGCTTGTTATAGAAAAAGTTGCAAGTGGCCGGTAGGTGTAAAACAATCCCCAATATAAACAAAAAACCGATCCACTATATACTACCGGTTTCGCGCGGCTATGCTTGTCGATTTAATATAATATATGAATAATTAATAGTTAATAAATATAAATAATTATGTATACGTGTTGTATGTGTATATGTAGGTGAGTAGATAATATAAATACGTAAATTAAATATTTAATAAAATATAAATATAAAGAAATGTGAAGTTTAATATATAAATATGATAAATTAAATATATTATGTTATAAGTCACCTACACTGCTTAGAAAAAAAGATGCAGATAGTAAATAGGTAAATTAATTATTTTAAAAAAGCTTTTGTTTATTAAAATAATTATAATTATTGAAATTATTAATATTTATAAATTAAAAAACAAAGCTATATATATATGTTATGTTAAGCAAAATGTATAAATTTCCGGTCTCCATGTAGTCATGTAGTCAGTTCCCATAGTCAATTTTCGGCTTCATCGTCAAACCCTGGACACTACCAAGGAGTATAGTATTCGTAAATCCAACACATTTTGTATCTATCATTAGACCATTATCCATTAAAATACTTATTTCCTTGCCACCAAAATTACATAGATATTCAAATTTTATACTAGATTTTTTTTAAAGAAAATACAAAACTGTAACTGTAATAAAAACAGACATTCGCAAGAATGAAGGATATTGAATAAAATCTTTTAAAAAGACTATCACCCCACTAGCAATTTTATATCTCCACTGTATTTATCCACTACACATGGTGTGTAACTCTAATAATTACCTCGTTAGCGAGCAATTCTCCTCCTTTTCACAATCGACTGCTTTATCTTACAATGTGTCAGTTACAGGAAACAAAGGCCCACTCGCAATTCGCACACAGGACTCGTTTGAACAAACTTATACCTTTTCATTGTTTTAAACCTATTAAGATTAGATTTAGCTTAACTATATCGTGTAGAATATGATATTTTAAATTATTTAGTTGTAATTATATTATAATATACCTGACAAATACGCGATTTTGCCTGCTGTAAAGCAATTTATTTGTTTGTCACAAATTTTCTTGGTCCTATTTAGTTTGATTAAATCTTTAGTAATAGGGTTGAATGTAACAAAAAATACTTTAAATTGTAAAATTAGGTGTACATGATATATAGGGTACCACAAGAAAAATTTTTAAGTATTTTTTTTATAAAATATCTGTAAATTTGAAGCTTTAAAAATGCCCTTGAGTATATTAACTTAATAGTCATAAGTACTATATCGAAGTATTTTAATAAGTATCGAGATTTAATTAAATATAAACCAACCAAAGCGTGAGCGAGTCGCTACTTTTCAACCGACTTCAAAAAGGAGGAGGTTCTCAATTCGACTGTATTTTTTTTTATTTATTTTTTTATGTTTGTTACCTCAGAACTCCGTCATTTATTAACCGATTTGGACAATTTTTGTGTCGTTTGAAAGAGTATACTTCCAGATTGGTCCCATTTAAATTTCAAAAAAAAATACCACCCCTAAGGGTGGAAAAATAGCTAATGATGAATTTAACCTACTTCTAATTGTCATATTGACTTGAAACTTTGCAAGTGTTTCTATTTCCGTTGATAGTACAGTGGTTCGGTATTGTTGACCTGATCTGATAGTAAGGCCAGAAGGTGGATAGGTGGAACTCTTCAACGGCTAATAGTAGATACTTTGAGTTTGGGTTTGTTTTGTTTAATTTGACAAGCCTAATACGTTAGAATTCTTACTTTGCTACTACTGTCTACACTAAAAAGGGAAAAATAAAAACTTTTTAACAAAAAAATAAAAATCGACTTCAAACAAAAGCACTAAAAAGTAAAAAATAACTGATTGGTAGTTTTCATTTACTATACATACCTAATCAAATATTTTCGAAGTCGGTGTGCTTTGACTAAGTAATTAAAGTCTACCTTTTAAATACATACCTAATCAAATATTTTCGAAATCGGTGCCAGCCCATATAAAGCAAAGCACACCGACTTCGAAAATATTTGATTAGGTATGTATAGTAAATGAAAACTACCAATCAGTTATTTTTTACTTTTTAGTGCTTTTGTTTGAAGTCGGTTTTTATTTTTTTGTTAATAAGTTTTTTTGTAATTACGGTGTTATGATGATCTCCCGACCGATTCCGGCCACGGCGGCCAATCTCATTGAGACTAGCCAACTGCGCAGGAGATATTATAGTGCTCAAGTGTACGCACAGACACAACGTGCACTCTCTGTTCCTGTCACTCTCATACTCCGGTGGGACGACTGCTCGACACGACCAGTGAGAGTTAAGGCGCAGGACCGACGGCTTTACGTGCTCCCCGAGGCACGGGGGTGAAACACCGCGAACTTCCCAACTTCGGGCTGTTACTGAGGCTTTCTATACAGAAAGATTCAATAATTAAACTTAGCCCGACCCGGGACTCGAACCCAGGACTAGGTTGCCTACGGTGTAATAAGATATAAAAAAGTATAAAAGAAAGACAACTAGTTTTTAGAGCGTTCTTAGTAAAACCCATACAATATAATCTTTTAAAAATCTTGCATCTGAACTAAGGCAATATTTGCATTTTGTTTAATTTACATATTCACTGAGGAAGCCATGAATTTTATAAGTCGTGCGATTTTAAAAGCGGCTTCAAAAGTTCAAAAATTTTCTGATACGAATATTCAGACTTATATTTTGAAAAATATTTCAAAATTTTGATCAAATGATATACATATTTCTGAATTGTACCGCACTTTACATTGTTCTTAGCTTTTATGAAGCATAACAATATAGAAATAGGCTCAATAAATCACAATCTGTAGCTTTTAAGAGTTTTATACTATATTATAGTAGAGTCTAATATATCTAGTTATAATACATTAAGTAGACGAAATAAACCCTAGAGCAAGCATCTATCTAACAGAGATGAAAAACAATAAATATTACGAGTTTTTATTTTTTTTCATACCTACATATATTTTACCATTTAATGATAGCAAACTCAGTCTAATATTATATTTATTCAATGAAGTATAAAACTATGAGAAAGATATAAAATATTCAAAATATTACTGTTCCCGAATGTGGACCGACGATTGAGATTTTTACGTAAATGGCAAACCCCTTACAGGACTCTGCCTTCTTGTCGGGATGTCTCACTTGACCCGCCCTATGTCACGTCTCCACTCGAGCATTTGAAAGAATACAAGATATACTTGAACCTTTAAGCTGAAAAGGTCACAGTTGTAAAATTATAAACTAAATACACTTAGAAAATCTACAACCCAAAGGCAAAATTGCCTACGATCGTAATAATTTAACTGTATAGTGAAATTATTAAGATGGCGTATTAAGCAATTCGACTTAACATCAAATATTAAACCAAATGGTTTTCAAAGAGATGCTTATATGTAATATATTTTGGTATTTTAGTTTAGTTATAAATTATATTTAATATATCTTACAAAATCTTTTTAAAACGTTACGCTACCTTTTTTTTTTCAAATCGCATAGCTGATTGTCATGCCATATGTACTGCAAGTTTTTGTTATAGAATTTTATATATAATAATATTATAAATCTGTCATTCTTGTTGTTTGTACATTTAAGTTTACTAATCTCTGAAACTACGAGTACTACTTGAATATTACATTTTTCTTAAACATTTTATAGATATGTTATCTAACATCACACCAAAAAAGGCCCTTTAAAGAGGAGTAATTATACAAAAACAAACTACACGAGTGAAAACATAGGCAAAAGGTACTTAAATGTTAAAAAAGTCCACTAAATTATACAGCGATAAGCAATCTAATAGTCTGAAATATTGAAAAAAGTAGTAAAGAGCCTGCATGCAGAATAAGCTCTATAAAAAATTGGATCTCTCATAAGGAACGAGTACAATGACACCAATATCCCGTACACATAGTTTTCACAGAACTGCAATAATCACCACAAAGCCGTTTGCAGGCGTTCAAGCCTTGAAAGCCTCTTTCAATTTTCAGCTGGGAACTTACGACAGTTGTTCATAGAGCGCGGGGAAGTCCGCACGTGCTCCCTGTCCATAATACTTTAAAATACGTAAATCTTAACTTTTTAAAACAAAATTTAATAACTAAAAAGATATATAAACTCTAATATATAACAAAAATAATATCAAAAATGTTGTTCATAGTGACTTTAAACGAATTTTAACATATTTATTCTCTAGTGGTTTTGTGTAACAATATTTTGGTCGTAATAATGACCTGTGTATTTTGAGTGTACAGGAATTAACCCAGTTTTGAGTAAGTCGCTTTTGAATAGCTCTCCTTAGTTAAGCGTACAATTTTCATTTCATCACATTTTTTATCATGAAATTATCAGATTGTAACCATCTGTGTGTATTAGAATACAACTTAAAATCCGTCTAAATGTTTACTTAATTAATTATATATATATATATATATATATATATCAATGTCTAACACAGTATAGCATAAATGCAATATTATATTTTAATACTTAACGTTGGAGAAATGAATCATGCTTTAAAAGTTCACATCACGAACTTTCCTTCTATATAATTTCAAATATAACCCTCTTATTGCCTACAATAAACACCTAATACTACAACTAATCAGTATCTTAACGATGAGTCTATATGTAAATTACTACGTCCGTAGGTGATATTTCAGGGTGAACACTAAAATATAGTCTACTAGCAGAACCCGCAGCTTCGCTCGCGCTTAAACTACACAAAAATCTCTAAAAAGGTAGTTTCATATAAACTTTCATCCCCTTTTTTACCCCTTTATAGGATGAATTTCGAAAAATGCTAAAACAATTTATTTAATTTCATTGAAGAGCATTAATACCAATTTTCAAGTAATTCTGATCATAAATATTTTTTTGGGTTGTATTATAACGTGTTTTCCCGTGGGATTAGATAATCTCCCGCGGTAAATAAATATCCGCGGAAAATAAAGTAGCCTATGTCACTTTCCAACCCTCCAACTATCTTCACACAAAAAATCACGCCAATTCGTCTCTCCGTTTCGACGTGAAAGAAGGTCGAAGAAACAAACAAACAAACAAACAAACAAACAAACAAACACACTTTCACATTATTTATATTAGCTTACTATATAGCTATAAGTAATGTAGCTTTCAAATAAAAGGATTATTAAGAAGCTTAAGTCTTTAAGGAGCTTCAAAGTTTATCGATTTCAAATACATAAATATTTATTTTCAAAATTAGTATAGATATACTTAGTTATTTACGAACTTTTGTAAATTTTGTAAATTGTGGAAAAAATTATGTGTATTTTTATTATTCATTTTCTATTAGGATAAAAAAGTAAATGTAAGTCTAATATCTCAAAATATGAATACCCATACTAATATTATAAATGTGAAAGTATTTGTTTGTTTGTTTGTTTGTCCTTCTTTCACGTCGAAACGGAGTGACGGATGTGGAGATAGTTGGAGGGCTGGAGAGTGACATAGGCTACTTTTTATCGCGGGAGATCATCTCATTCCCACGAGAAAACACGTTGTAATACAATTCAAAAAATATTTATATAGGGTAAAATAGGGGATGAAGGTTTGTATGAAACTACCTTTACAGAGATTTTTTGTAGTTTTATCGCTAGCGAAGCGGCGGGTTCTTCTAGTCTATCATATAATCATACTTTAAAATATCGTCAAAGCTGACGTAACGCATAAATGAAATATTAAAAAAGTTCAAACACGAACTTTCCCTCAACTATCTAACACGTTGTATAGTTTCATATCGACCGCCCCTCATTCAGTTACTGCTTGTAGAATAATATTGACCCATTTTATTGCCACTATATAATTTCAGAGTCCTCACTGATTATATAGTACGATGTAGAAAACCAATTATAATATATTTATATGAATATTTAAATAGAATAAATCAAGGCATGCTTCTTTTCTTTTTAAAATGCTTTGATAGTTTGGGATATGATAGACATCTAAAGTTTTAGTAGCTCTAAGGTTTTTTTTCTATTTGTGTGAAAATAGTGCAAAACTGTCTAAACAGATTTTGATTGAATTAATCTAGTAACGTAGATATCATTTAAAATACTGCCATTGCTTTTCTTATATTGACTAAACAAAATCAATTGTTAAACCTCAAAGTCTCACGTATTGCATACAGATAACATTTTAGTTTTATAAAGTAATTGGGACGTGAATTAAAATACATAAATTTTAGAAGTAAAAGGTAAAGTACTTGCTAACGTGAATAATAAAAATAGAAAAAAATATCAGGCAATTTACAAGCAATGCTGGATATTTCAAAACTAAATTACCATTCTGCCTAATGTAGAACGTAACAAGTTTTTTTCCCAACATGACTATTTTGTTGATATACCTTTTATCGACCGCCGCCATCCGGTCACTGGCTCTAATAGAATAATATTGATTACTTTGTTACGTCACGCCACATAAGGGATGTAATTATCACGCTGCTCTCTTGATGTTCAAGGTCTCTCAATTTTCCTTCTTTTTTGTGGTGTTTGATTTTTCCGTACTTTTTTTATACTAGCATTGCCCGCGGCTCCGCCCGCGATCAGATTACCAAAAACCAAATTCTTAGGTTTTACATATTAGTATACTCTTACAATGCAGTTTTCGTATTTTTTCTCAGAAATAAGAAATTTTCCCGCGGTAAAAAGTATCCTATATGTTGACCCGCATAACCAGCTATCATCATACCAAATTTAATCAAAATCCCTCCAATGGTTTTTACGTGATGCGGTCACAGACAGACAGACAAACAGACAAAAATTCTAAAAACTATAGTTTCGGCCTCTATATCGATAATAATGTCTATCTGAATAAGATTTTCCAAAAATATTTAATGCACGGATTCGGCTTAGTTGCAATTTTATTATACATATGTATAGATATTATAAAGTATTATATTCTTCGCATAATATGAAGATAATAAAGCGTTAAGAGCTCATATGAGTTCAAGATCTAAGTTCAATAGCCAAACGTAACTTGTACCTACGTAATAGTTTCGTGAACATAAATATTTAAAAATATAACAAAACTGAAGGGATTTTTTATTTATGTTTGTTTAAATACTATAATCAGTAGTCTAAAAGAAGAGAAGGAGGATAAAACAGGAGTCTGATTTGAAAAAATATTTGTAACTTTTATACTTACGTGTTTTAAAATACGTTATAAACTTAAGACTATACTGTTCAGGCTTCTGGCCTTATCCATAACGAAGTTACGGGGACGTGGAAAATGTCCTGAATGGCTTCGAGAAAAGGTTGGTACTACCGTGCTCTTTTTAGCTCGACTTGGCGGGGACACTGCCGTACCCCCAGATAAATAAATCATGATACGACTTTCAGAGAGGAATAATTATACAGAAATAATCTACGTAAACGAAGCTACGGGCAAAAATTAGCTCGTAATAAAACAGTTTTAAATGTCTGCTTATAAAATGTTTCTTTAAAACATCATTCAAACAGACGTTTAGAGTGGGATCGAAGCCAAAATATTTTTATTTATTATATGTTATCAGTCGTATATCAGCATTTTCTGATACAGTCAAGGATAATTTAGTCTTCTATTAGTAAAATCTGTTCAGTATTTCTAGACATTATTATTCCCTACATACGAACATATAAAACTAACGCGGTAATTGCTTTATCGATATCAATATTATACCTAACAGCGAAAGTGACTCTACTGTTTAAACGGCTTTAAAGGCTACAACAATTTTTATAAAATTTGATTTAAGAATACTTGTAATAAATATATTTTTTTTAAAAACCGAACAAATGCGAGTCGGACTCGCCCGCCGAGGGTTTCTTACAAATGAGGAAATCTGTTTAATTTAATTGTCAACTTTTTTTATTTTTTGGATTTTTTCCTTTATTCGTGCTGTAATAAGACCTTGCTATTTGCCAAATTTCGTGATTCTAGGTCAACGGGAACTACCATATAGGTTTTCGACCCAAAACCCATAGGGTACTTCCGGTGGACCTAGAATAGTCAATTTTGGTTAAAAACAAGGTCTGACAGCACAAGTAAATTGAAAATTCCGAAAAATAAATAAGTTGAAAATTAAGGTACATTTTGGTACTCACAAGTTTTTGCGAAAATCTTAATTTGCCCATATCTTTTTATCGTGTTGACCCAGGACCTTGATTTTTATACACCTAATAGGGACTATAAACCTCACCTCAGACCTCAATATCTGGTATAAATTTCAACTTGCTAGGTCTACCCGTTCCTGAGAAAATCGGTGGTGACACACGGACAGACAGACGGACAAAAGAGTGATCTTATAAGGGATCATTTTTTTCCCTTTTGAGGTACGGAACCCTAAATAAGATTTTTGCTACCATCTAAGTTAAGTTTTACTATACAAAAAATCTTTCCACCTCTTTAATTATAGGAAGAAAACTAAATATAAATATTTTGATTACTTTATCTTTACAAAAAAAGCTCCACCGAAATAAATGCAATAAACGAATTCGCATTGTAAAACGAATTTTGCTAATTCTTTAAAAATCTAGATTTCATTTAGTTTCAGTCCAACAATTCCTATTGTCTCCAAAACTTTAGTACTTTAAGCGATAAAGTCTTATTTGACGGATAATATACATTTGGAAAGATATAAATACGAGGTAAAAATAAGTTTGGTATCTTTCTACATTGTACATATAATATTCAATAACGAAATTGGTTAAAAGGAATTGGGTTTTATCTTCACTCGAAACCTCGACTGACATTTATACTACTTTAGAGATTACACGTAAACTCAAGCCCCTACCTACCTATTTCCAATCTTACTAATTTCATATTACATCGATGTAATATATATTGACATTATATATACATACATAATAAATCTATCTATTGTTTTATCTCCCTTTATAAAATCCATCGACGTTGCGAAAATTTCTTCAATCTTTATTTGTTTGTGTTTTACCTCCTAAAGCCCCAAAATCTCAAAAATTTTAGATGAAATTTGACACATAGATTATTTTATCTATGCTTCTCTATGCATAAAATGGTTTTTATACTAGTCTTAGAAATGAAAAATATCTATCCAATATTTAACCTTTTTATTATATTGTAATACAGCTAATAGCTCTTTGAATAATTTAAATTAATGCTTTATGAGATACTGCACTACTGACATAAATCATTTTGAAATATTAGATGATACGATTGAAGTATACAGTTCTCATTTATGTTGATCGATCATATATGGTTACTACGTCTTCGATAAAAAATAGCCTAAGATATGTTTGTGAAAATATTCTTCGATTCCTTTCCATTCGTTTAGTTTATCGCAGAAACGAACAGGTTGAGGGATCACGCGATTTCACATTTAAACTATGCCACAAATATAGCTTTAGTTCACGCAAAATCACTGGGAAAGCTTTTAACAAACTTATTATATAGAATGGAACAAATGGGACATGGAAGAAAAATATCTAATAGGTAATAGATAGGTAATGAAGAGTTATTATAAAAGATGAATATCTTTAAAAGTAAAGGAAACATTTTTTTATTTTAAAAACTATTAATAATTTTTGAAGTTATAGGTACTTCTTTTAGCACTTTTGGAAAAAATTATAAGAAAATTATTGGAGTACAATTTTGACGATGCGCGCGCATACCGACAGCCAAAAAGCGACATGATGAAGTTAGCTGCATTCCTTTTACAAACAGAGTTGGGACATACGGGATAAAATCTTTAGCTATTTTTGTTCTCTTACGCGAAAGAAGTATAACTTCTTACGTGCGTACATAAGTACGCACACACGTTTTTTTTAGTCAACTGAAACTTTGAGTGAAAGATACCTTCAATATTTAAGATACGTTATTTCATGTCCTATTCGTTTATTCCACCTGTATAATGTAAGCGTATGAGCTCGTTAAGCATATGAAAAAAAATTAACATAATCCAATTAATAATTCTAACCGATTAACACTTCTAATTAACTGTTAGTATGACAAATTTAAAAATTGGTGAGCATGTTTAGATGTTTGCGACTCGAACACACGTAAACCGTTTATATATGTAAAGATATATTAAAGAAGGTAATATGAGTTGGTTTCCTTCTACATTGTACGTGTAATATTCAAGTACGACATTGGTTAGTAAAAGTAGTTTTCAGTGAAAGTCCCAGTACAATCGGTTAAGCCGTTCCAAAGATAGCCTTGGACAAACAGAAAAACAAACATACATTTTTTTTATTTCGCTTAAGTACTAATATCACATAAGTAATTCTATGTATTATACTTGGGAAAACATACCTAGTTATTTTGAAGTCACAAGCCGTGATTCTACAATTTTATTTATATATGAATAGATATAAAAACAAATGGTATTTTTTTTAATTTTATGAGCTGCCACGAGCAGAATCTAGTAAACGCCATATTTATTTTGTGGTTTGTATTAAACATTATTTACAATCAGCTGCAATAAATATTATATTAACACACAATTTAAACTCCATAAATTGTAACATTGCTCGTTGAAATAATAAACAGAGTTAATCTTCCAATAACAGCAGTTCATTATACAATATGATAATGTACAAGCAAATATTAACTATTAAATAAACTGATTATATGACTAGGGACTTATCGTGCGTTCCTAGCAGTTTCGAATTTTCCGTAATTTTAAGGGCTTTCAATGTTAGCGATACTCCTAAATATTTCGGGAATAAAAGACAACTTATATGTTGCCTTACAAACTCGTCTATATTTTAGTGATTACAAACGATTAAACCGTTTCAAAGATTACCCCGGACAAACAGATGGGCAGACAGACAAAAAAATTATAAAGGTTGTTTAGGTAGGTACTGATTATATGTAGTAAGTACATGAGAAAACTTAGTTATTTGGAACTTACAGACAATGACACTTCAAATTTATTTATATGTACAGAATTTTATATAGGTATTAAAAATTAAACTAAAAAAGTCATAAAAATTCAAATTTAAGGGTGGTTTAAAAAAAGGTGAATTTTTCTTAAACTTCGTTGTGAAAGTCCCAAGAACTTTATAACAACGAAGGTGAATTTCTAATTAACATTTTTGATGAATAAGCCTCTTTTTTTTTTAAATTAAGC
Organism: Brenthis daphne; assembly: GCA_947093115.1. Classification (NCBI taxonomy): domain Eukaryota; kingdom Metazoa; phylum Arthropoda; class Insecta; order Lepidoptera; family Nymphalidae; genus Brenthis; species Brenthis daphne. The sequence goes on along the minus strand of OX352478.1, from coordinate 11,454,380 downwards.
ACCTGTCATATTGCGCATGAAATGTAAGCTTTTTATAGATTAATAATTTTATTTAAAAGGTTTTATACACATAGATTTATTGCAATTTATATTAATGTTTTATACTAACACATCTTTTCTAAAGTGTGCTTTATTTTTTTAAATATCCATTTTTGTTAAGAAGATTTTTTCTAACTATTTTTATTATAATTTGCTAGTTTAAAAATATTTAAAATAGCTTATAAAATTGTCTGATACACCTAATTAATTAAAAATTATTATAATGTTTTAATTTTATATTATAATAGTAATAGAAAATACTGAAGATTTTATTGTATTCTTGTATAAATTTTAACTTTAAAGATATTCTCAACTGACTATAAAATTGAGCTTATAATAGAAAACAAACATACATTATATATCTTAAAACATATTTCGTAATATTTTTTAATATTTACTTGCAAGTCCTTTAAGCTCTAAATGAAACTCATCGGAATAACGGTATTCTCGGTGCTGCATTAAAACGAGCATCGAATTTTTTAAATAACTTCAACAAACAATCGGAAATGTCCTGCTAAATTTATAAACTACTAGCATTGCCCGCTGCTTCGCCCGCCCAAAACCCAAATTCTTAGGTTTTACATATTACTATACTCTTACATTGCAGTTTTTGTATTTTTTCTCAAAAATGAGATATTTTCCCGCAGTAAAAATTATCCTATATGTTGACCCGGATAACCAGCTATCACCATACCAAATTTCATCAAAATCCCTCCGGTGGTTTTTCCGTGATGCGGTAACAGACAGACAGACAAAAGTTATAAAAACTATAGTAGTCGGCCTCTGTATCGATAATAATTTTTATTTCAATAAGATTTTCCAAAAAATATTTAATGTACAGATTCGGCTTAGTTACAATTTTATTATATGTATAGACCAACAAAAATCACTATTTCCCTCTTCACAATAACATTTACTTCTGCTTACACTTTTGATAGTCCGAAATAAACTATGTCGCTTGCATATAATGTAGATCTTGTCACCAAGTTTGTGAAGACCTAGTTTCATCGCTTCACGTTGAACGAATCCTAGGTTATTGTATAAAAATTCTTTGTCATATTTCTACAATCACAGAAATGACTAAAATCATCTTAAATTACATTAAGCTAGCTATTTTTACACCTTTTGTAGTTTCCGCGAAAAGCAATATCAAGTGGTTGCTTTATTCTTCTCGCATTATAAAAAAGAAAATATTTTATAATTCAATGAATATTTTAACTAAAGAGAGCATATCTGTAGGAAAATATATTGTATGAATAAAACCATCTCAAGATTAAGGCCTAGAAGATAAAACTAATAGTTTTTAAAAATATTTAATCATCAAGAACAGATACAAAAATTAAAAAAAAAACATAATTATATCAGTCTAAAATAGTCAAAGCATTTGTACTAGCATAAAACACATATAAATAAATATACATTAATACATACTTCACGCTACATCCCTTACAGGGTAGTTTATAGGGCACGGTGCCAAGCGCTGATATCTCTTCATACCTGTTTCGCTTCTTCCATTATCATTATTTTCTCCAAATCCGCTCATCGAAATGTCCTCAAACTTTTGATCTGACATTCTCTAAGTATAACAAACACTTGAGCTTCAGAAAACCTTCAATATGTCTTTCAACTTTGCCTACTCATAAAATTAATGTAATATTAAATAACAAATATATAATATTATATTCTTTACATATTAAAAAAATATATAAAATTATAGAAAAAAATTAGCAGCCTCAAAACAAAATTTTTGGTGTAATCCAAAATTTATTTTAAAATATATCCAAAAATAACATAAAAAATTTAAGTAATAGTATAAAAAGGTTTTAAAATACAACAAAATCGAAAGTGCATAATAATTACAATACTTCCGCGACACCATTCAGACAAAGAGAGATAGCATTCCCAAGGAGGGTTGACGTTTGCCAAATCCTTTCAGTAGTACAGAAGATGTACTGCGCCGACCCCAAGTGATTGGGAAATGGGCAGGAAGAAGAAGAAGAAAAATAAATGTTTATATATGGGTATAATTCAATACCCATGCGAATTCGATTCGTCTTAACATGCGTGTCAAGTGGCCGTTTGGCCCCATGTTTTTGTACTGACCATCTCTAGACAGCAAAATATTACCAGTTATAGAATTTACAAGTATATTTTCAATCTACATCATATCTTATAAAGAAAATGTCTATTAACAATCCCGTAGCTATGTAAGTACACGTGAAACCCAAGACAATAATAGCGTATCAGATACCACACCTTTATGAACATTGGATTAAAAGTATAGGACAGAAATATTTCTCTAAAGTCGATGTAGCTTTTATATACTTTATAAGGACTCGTTCTAGTTTCTGTTATCTTTACTAATATTATAAAAAGGTAAAGTTTGTGAGTTCGTGACGTTGTAGGGGGTAATCTATGGATCTACTGAACCGATTTAAATGAAATTTGGTAAGAAAATAGTTTGAGACCCTGGGAAGGACATAGGATACTTTTTATCCCGAAAATCATCCCTTAAATGGGTGAAAATGGGGATGAAAATTTGTTTGTATTGGGAAACAAGCTGTAATACTTTTTATTTAATGGTCGTGTTAGCTCAATCCGCAGACCTACTTCATATAGACCTACGAGTATATACAAGTGTAATATATATTCACGGATTGAGATTGAGTTACTTAAAAGTTCTTACAGAATAGCACTACAATACAATACTCGCGTGACACCTTGATGAACGTATGTATGTTGATGACGCGTTGTCAGAAACCTTCGCAAAAGTTCGCACAACAAACAGTCGTGAAAGTTTCATCCCAGTCAGATTAATCAAACTTATACGATAAGTATCGTCATATATATATCTATTTTTATAGCCACAAAACCTATACAGTAAATAGTCGAAATCAACACGAAAATGAATACAATTAAAACGTCATTCACTATTATCCATACTTTAATATTATAAACGTGAAAATGCGTTTGTTTGTTCTTCTTTCACGTCGAAACGGAGTGATGGATTTTCGAAATTTTTTGTGAGGAGATAGAATTGGAGGGCTGGAGAGCGACATAGGCTACTTTTTACCGCTAGAGATTATCTCATTTCCACGGGAAAAGACGTTAAAACACAACTCAAAAAAATATTTATGATCAGAATTACGTGATACTTTGTATTAATGCTCTTCAATACAATAAAATAAATAGGTGTTTTAGCATTTTTCGAAATTGATCCCTTAAGGAGGTAAAATAGGGGATGAAAGTTTGTATGAAACCTACCTTTTTAGAGATTTATAGTTTTAGCGCAAGCGAAGCCGCGGGTTCGGCTAGTAATATATAAATTAAAATTTCTTATATAGAAAAATAAGGAAAATATATGTATATTAAAAATATATAATATTTTTTGTAAGAATGTAGAAACTAATTCTATTCGAGTTTTTTGAGCTTGGGTTCAAAATATTATAATAGATGTGTCATTGGTCTAGTGGCAAGCATGTACGGCGTCGGATCTAGAGGTCTTGGGTTTAAGTCCTGGGTATAATTATTGAGTTTTTCTCGTAACTAATTCTCTGCCGGTGCCAAATCTCCCAACAGACATGTTGAGTTAGAGAGTGAAATAGAGAGTGTAGACTATCGTATTATCTTACTGTTTAATTGTCTAATCTCAGCAAGATATTCCACCGTGGCCAAAACAATCATAGTTAAATAATTAAGTTCGATCAATAAGTTTTGGTCATGAACGAACTGTGGCTAATTCGTTCATGGTTTTGGTAAATTAAATGGCGAAACAATTGACTGATATGTATTTTTTAAAAGACATAATTTATTTACATTTAGAATACAAAGTAGTGCCACGGCACACTATATTTAAATATAGATTATGAACTAGCTAATACCTGCAGCTCCACTCGTGTAGAACATCGATAAAATCACCTGTATCAAAACATTGACAACACCAAAGATAATCAATCCTCTACGTAAAGCAAATAACCCAATTTTACTACTTTTTCACGAAATAATCATTTCGAGTGAATATTTACATACCTGTTTTTCTTATATAGAAATGTTATGGGATAAAACGGGATCTTGTGTGTATAAGATAATAACGGATCGGATCAAGAGTGATCCGAAATAAAATAAAACCCGCATCTAAGTGTGGAATATAGATTTTAAAATCAATGCTTGGCTCAACTTGTAGTGATCCTACCTGCTGTGCCAGCGGTCGTGGGTTCGAATCCCGCAGGCATTCATTTGTGTGATGAGCACGAATGTTTATACTCCAGTCATGGGTGTTTATATTTATAAGTATGTATTTAAAGTTATAATATATGTGTATTGTATCAACTATCTGGTATCCATAACACAAGCCTCGTAGCTTATCATGGAACTAGATGGTGCTGTGTGTTAATGTCACAAAATATTATATTATTATATTTTATAATGTACCTATTTGACTGACTTCAAAAATAAAGAAGGATTTCAACATGTGAATATTTTTTGTGAATATCATAGTACTTTTTTTTTAACCTATGAAATTTTTTATTTATTTCTATTACAATTTATTTACAAGAAAGAAAGTTAAAAATATACTCAATTATATATACAAAAGAAATTTACACTTAGTTATTACTGTACATTGTACAAGTCATGTCCGCGTGGAATAGTGGCAAGAATGGTAGTCGCATAACTAACACATAGTACTTAATATCTTAGTCGATAGTAGATCGATTTTTTAATTCTTATAACTTTAAAAGTCATTATTTTTATACATCAGGTTTGATATTATTACAAATTCGAGCACCGCATACTATTATTATGCACTAAATAGAATATTATTTTTTAAATCATCTTCATGATGGCGATTTATAGCATTTTCATTGTAAATTATGGTAAAGTCACAATTTTTGGCAACATTAGCGTCACGACACCTATTGAAATACTGGCTATGGGCCAACTCCTCTTTGACACATGATAAATACATGCGCCTGCATAATTACGCCTAAATGTACATTTTAACAGCTAACATTAAGTCTTGCTACATTTAATTTAAACGTTAGCTTAGCTTATATATGTAACTAGCATTGCCCGCGGCTCCGTCCGCGTTCAAATGACCAAAAACCAAATTCTTAGGTTTTACATATTAGTATACTCTTACATTGCAGTTTTTGTATTGTTTCTCAGAAATGAGATATTTTCCCGCAGTAAAAAGTATCCTATATGTTGACCCGGATAACTAGCTATTAGCATACCAAATTTCATCAAAATCCCTCCAGTGGTTTTTCTGTAATGCGGTAACAGACAGACAGACAAAAATTCTAAAAACTATAGATTCGACTTTTGTTTCCAAAATAATGTATATTTCAATAAGGTTTTCCAAAAAATATCTAATGTACAGATTCGGCTTAGTTATAATTATATATATATATATATATATATTATATATATATTATATACCTAAAAGCTTACTTGGTCAAACGGTTTTGCTAAGTAATTGTGCAGGTGACAATACGTCTGCATGAGATTGTATTTGTGTATTCAACTATGTAATGTTATATACAGATATTGTGTATATTATATTATTTTTATACATGTTTTACTCTACTTAAATATGTTAAAATATGATAATGATAAGAAATAAAGTATTTTAAATATTAAAACTTGATATATTGTGATAAATATTTTTTTTTAATATTTTTTTTTTTTTACTTTTTATTCATTTATTGTTTACACTTTTAAAACAATGCAGTTTACGATGTTTTAAACGTACTTAAAGTATATATGAGGTAATTCGAACACAGAATTACAATATATATACATAATCTTTGACTTCATGATCTCTTTTTTTAAATCAAGCTAAATATAACCCCCAACGAATGAACAAGGAGCTATTGATACGTGTTTATAAAGTCTTTTATTTCAATTCAGATGTACACAGATCTTTTATCGCCGTCCCACAATAATGTTATTTAAATAAACACATCTTTATCTATAAGAAAGGTGTTGACTAATGATCTTACCGGATTTTCAGGCCATTATCGTTCACAGAAGCCCAAAATGGGTGAGTAGCTGGGACGTAACAAATAACTAAGACTTATCATATGAAGAGTTAAATCACAAGAGGACCTTATATACTACAGAGATAGGTCATATTAAAAATAAACTAACCTTATGTACATAATGTATATCAAGCGATAATATAAAGATAGATCTATAGATACTGAAAGTATAAAGTAATTTTTATTTTTTAGCTCACTAGAAATTTTACCAATTCAACAGTAAGCTGGGTAAATATACTAAACAAATCTAACCAGATTCGTAAACGTATTTTTCTTATGACTATATTTCTTATTCATCTTGCTAGAATACCCTTTCCAAAGAAATGTTAACACAGTTTCTAAATAAAAAAAACGTGTGTGTGTACTTATGTATGCACGTACTCGTAAGACGTTATACTTCTTTGGCGTAACAGCACAAAAATAGCTAAAGATTTCATCCCGTATGTCACAACTGTCTGTTTTGTATTCAAGGAATGCAGCTAACTTCATCATGTCGCTTTTTGACTGTCGGTGTGCGTCGCATCGTAAAAATTTTACTCTCATATTTTTTTCGAAACGTGCCAAAAGAAGTATAACTTCAAAAATTGTTAAAATAAAAACAAGAATTGCTTGTAATAATTTCATAAAATATTTAAAATATATAAGTTAAAATCTCTAAGTTATCGTATCGTACTCTTTTCTTTTAGCTCTTACTACAACATTTCATCCGGTACCAGTGCCAGTTGGCTAGAATCCATGTCATATGAATTCTTACTTCGATTTTCATTTCAAGAACAATTCAAAACTTCGCAACGATTATATTACTGGGCCCGGCTTTGCTCGGGTGCTTTCTTAAATTTGACACTGGAAAAATCCTATCCGTTAAACATACATTAACTAATTTCATTGTAAAAAGACAAGATTTTATAACATGAAACATTATATGTTATTTATTTTTTAATTTAATAGGTTTTTAAAAAGGTTAATTTAAACTGGTGGTTATGTGGGATAAACTGGCAAGAAAAGCCAATACTGAACACATGCACCCAACGGAACCTCCTCCATGAGGTCTCGCAGGATAACTTTCATGGTAAAGGGGCTCGCTCGGTAATCGAGCTGGGCGTAAAGCCAAGAAATACATTTGGGACTTCGGTGGGCGGTGTACGATGCGAGTTGCTCCTGGTACTTCTCTGATAGCTGAGTGGGTCGTGCGAGTAACTCCTTGGTAGTTGTGCTCTGCCTCGGTAGGCCAAACGTCAGGGCCTCGTGTTTGAGTGCGTAAGCGATCGTACCCCATAAGTAGACCATTATATAGTATTTATAGCCGACGAGTCTCCATATAACCTATACATAAACAGGTGCTATACGTAAATTCATTTCCCAAGTTAAAAAAGGTCATAGTCTATCTGTGTACTATCATCGAAAACCGTCCAGCCGTTAGAGCGTGATATAATTTTATATGAACGTCCTATATAGTATATTACTTTAAGTTTTACTAACATTTTTCGTGTCTTTCAATGACTATGCAAAAAGTGTATTACAATGTACAATTGTAGTACAAATCCCTTTATTCAATCATACGCTTAAGCATTAACTAGTCCAATATCAAAAATTAACAAGCAAGGCATTAATCGACTAAAACGGATATTTTATTACGTAAACATGTAACAAAAAATAACCTTTATAGGCTTTTGTGCAAACGATGGTCGCTTAGAAGGTTTAACATGGCGCAGTCCCACGGCTCCTGAACTAACTAGCTTTATAACTCTCTTGGTTTATAGTTACACGGTTTATATGTTATTTTCTGTTGCTAAAGATTTATAACATCTATCATATTTACATAGGTACAATAATATATTTTGCCTATTTCATTTTTTTTCAATCATTTTTTTCAAGATTATAATACAGATTTTAAAAAAAGAAATTAGAATAAAATAAAAATAAACTGTGGATCAAGTGTTATTTCATCCATATCCAAGTCTTGACGACATCGAATTCAGCCTTTTTTTATGTCCTGGGCACGGTCTTCTCTTCAATACGAGGAGGATCAGGTCATAGTACGGCACGCTGGCTATTTTCGGGTTAGTGGACTTCACATGTTTTTAATATTTGCTTGGTTCTCTGAGACATGCAGGTTTCTTCGGGATGTTTCCTTCCGGGTAAGGTAATCATGTTGAAAATGATTGATGATGATGAGAAAATCAGAGATTGGAGACTCGGGATTTTAATCCGCTTCACTCTGTTTCCTAAGCGACCACGTTACCACTGTGCCACCACTACCTTTATGGATCATGATGAAATCGATACTCCTATATACCTGAAGATAGAACGGTCGTAAAAAAGGAATTTGAGGTGGAACAAAACAAAATATGAACAAATAAGAAAACCTTATATAAAACATATACATATATCTACGTAAATAATGTAACATGATACTAACACTCCAAACGATTTTACTTCGCTATTTTTAGTTCAAGTTACCTCAATAAAATTTATGCTAATCGTTATCAAGAATATAAAATATTTCATCGTAATAATAATGAATGTGAGTTACGCCAAAAGAAAATTGAGTTCCTATACCAACTCATAGGAACTACCTGACATCAGTGCTGTGGGAGCGCATTAGCATTTTTATTACATACATTTTGCAGTTTTATTTATAGATATTTAATCTTACTTCCATACTGATTATATTGAAGTGAATTGAATACTAAATATTGTTACAATAAAAAGTTGCAATTTATTTATTTATTATATTATACACAATGTAGGTATAATTTTGAAAATATTTAAATACAAAATTTTTATTGATATTTCTAAACATTGTAGCTATTCAAAAATATATGTTTCACAAACGTAAATAGAATTGCGAGTATGAATCACCGATTAAATCCTTATGCTTAACGTCATAGAAAATCTCTATAGGAATTTTTCGTCAAATTCACTCACCAATTTCTTTAAAATCTATACTATATACGAGTACATACTATATAAATAAAATTGAAGTGTCTGTCCGTAATTTTAAAATAACTATGTTTTCTTAAGTACATAGAGTTATTTATGTACTACCAGTACCTAAACAACCCTTTTAAAAAAACCGTCTGTCTGTCTGTCCGGGCTAATCATACGAAGTTAACTGATTGTAGTAGAACTTTCATTGAAAGATAGAGGAGTTTTTAGGGCTATTGGGTATGTTTCATTCGGAAAATATTTAGGGTTCCACCGCGAAAACCTTTAAAAATTACGCAAAAGTCTTTTTTCTTAACTGTAAGTCACTACCTTAACATATTTTAAATCCAGTATCATAAAAATTCTAAAACTACGCATGTGATCGTACTACTATTAAAGTAAATCTACAGTTTGCTGTAGAGTCACAGGACGCTACATAAAACCTGGCCTAAAGAGTCTCTTGGATGTAGCCAAGTTTATTGCAATCCTGCCTCGTTATTCTAATGATACTTCGGCTTTTAAAGGTATAAATATATAAGTTTTTTTGCACTTAACCTTTAAAACTGTTTACACTTGGACAATTTTATATAATCATCATCCTGATTTAATATTATAAGTGAACCCCTCACATCTTTTATAAACTTTTTTATGCTCTTCTCTTTAAAAGTATTTATTTGAAAGATACCTCGAGCTGTAATGACTGACATATTCAAAAGCTGTGTGCGTTAGTACTCAATCCATACTAATCTATACAGCTATACATACTCGTATAATAAAATTGTAACTAAGCCGAATCTGTACATTAAATATTTTTGGAAAATTATATTGAAATAAATATTATTATCGATAGAGAGGCCGAATCTATAGTTTTTAGAATTTCTGTCTGTCTGCTGTTATCGCAACACAGAAAAACCACTGGAAGGATTTTGATGAAATTTGGTATGGTGATAGCTGGTTATCCGGGTCAACATATAGGATACTTTTTACCGCGGGAAAATATCTCATTTTTTAGAAAAAATACAAAAACTGCAATGTAAGAGTGTACTATATAATGTGTAAAACCTAAGAATTTGGTTTTTGATCATCTTAATGCGGGCGGAGCTGCGGGCAATGCTAATATTATAAATATGAAAGTTTCGGAGGATGGATGGATGGATGTTTGTTACTCTTTCACGCCAGAACAACTAAACGGATCTGGATGAAATTTGGTGCAGAGATAGTTTATAGTCTGGAATACCTCATAATTTGCTACTTATCCCGGAAAAATGTAGAACAGTACATCAAACAAATCTATCTCACGCGATCACCCGTGGGATTTTTTTCCCGACCCGTGGGGGTTTTGTCTATGGACGAAGGCGAAGAGAAGCGAGGGTGAGTCGCTAGCCTAATGTAAAATTCTGTACTTGTCGAAATAAGTTACCAGTTAAGTGCATACTTAAGAGTGTTACTCTCTATTAACATATCAGTAAGGTTTACATAAGGGCAGGAATAGTGATAAATTAGTGCTTAGGAGATACTAATTTCTTGCAGTCTAATTTTAATATCTATACTTATATATAAGTTCAAGAATTTTCTACTTTTCAATCAAAACTAGCAATTCGATATGAAAAAAAAATTTTTAGTACCCACAAATATTAAATTATTTTCGAAGGTAAGTATATGTAGCTATTTAGCATGACACTAAGATTGGAGTAATCTATACATAAGTAAACTACACGGGCCGAACCAACAACAATCGCTAGTTTATATGTATTTATATGGCAATAAATTCAATTTTTATATTTTTAACCACGTATTTTGCTTTATTTATAGTCTTCAATCTACATCATTTTTGCACACTTTGGATGCATATTTCATGCAGTATACAGATAAACTGGTCGTAACTCGATACGAACTGTAGTTTTGCCAACTGGATTAAAATTCGTATAGTTTTAAAAATCATTTTGGCTTGTCTGTAAAATATTTTTAAAAACATTTCATATGAAATGTAAATATTTTTATGTTTTATGCACAAATCATTCTGTAGTTTTTGTTCACTACTGATAACGTCAACATGCTGCTATTTCTTAATGGTAGGTCACACGTTCGATTCCCAGCGTAAATTATAAGTGTAAATATATGAATGTAAATATGTTGGGACATTAACACACAGCACCATTTAGTTCCATGGCTTGTGGGGCTATGAGGCTTGTGTTATGGTTCCCAGATAGATGATACACTACACATATATAACTTTAAATACATACATATTATAAATATAAGAACCCATGACTGGAGTACAAGCATTCGTCCTTATCACACAAATGAATGCCCCCAGCGGGACTCGAACCCGTGACCGTTGGCACAGCAAGTAGGGTCACTACAAACTGAGCCAAACGTGTCGTCAAATGTATGTAAAATTATACAATAGTTTTACATATCAAGACCTTAAAGTTAAAATTAACTAAATAAAGGGTTCTGAAGGCTGCCATTTCGATCATATTGAGAATTATAAATTAGAAAATATAATGTAAAATATCTTAATTTATCTCAATGTTACAATAATTACAATACAATTTTAATAAACGTATAGTGAAACCATATATAATATTCAACCATTATTGAGAAAACCGCATAAAAAAAACAAAAGTAAATAATAAATGAATATATTGAGCTTAAGGTTTACAAATTGTTTATATAAGTAGGTAATATATTTGCTTCTATGTTAACAATTTGTAAAGAAATTTTACAAAATATTTGGCACTTCCAATGTCTATTATCCAAGGAAGAAGAAAATACATAGAAGAAAAAATATTTTTAAGAAAAATATTTTCTATTTTCTATTGTACCTAGCGACTCCATTCGGGTTCGTCCCTAGTTAAAATTTAGTATAGATTTCTCAGAGATGAGATATTTTCCCGCAGTAAAAAGTATACTATAATATGTTGATCCGGATAACCAGCTATCAACATAACAAATTTCATCAAAATCTATCCAGTGATTTTCTCGTGATGCGTTCCCGACATACAAGACATACAGACAAAAATTCTAAAAGCATTAAGCATATAAATTCGACTTCTGTATCCATAATAATGACTATTTCAATAAGATTTTCCAAAAAATATTCTATGTACAGATTCGACTCAGAATTTTATTATATGTATAGATTTGGAGTGTGAGAATACAATAGAAATTATAAAATATTTTGTTTATAAAAACAAATCAGTTTTTATTACTAGAAGAAAATATAATTTCTTATCAATAAAAGATCCCTACAAAAAATATGTTTCTTAATGTTATAGCATTTGTATAAAATTTATCATAAAGTTGTATACTCAAAGCTCAGCTACAATTAAAAAGTTTTTGTATTTCGTGACATCTGTTCGGATTCTTTTACATAAAAATTCATACCTTTTATTCATGTACACATTATTATTTACTGTAATATAACAAAGGAAATCTATACATATAATAAAATTGTAACTAAGCCGAATCTGTACATTAGATATTTTTTGGAAAATCTTATTGAAATAAACATTATTATCGATACAGAGGCCGGATCTATAATTTTTAGAATTTTTGTCTGTCTGTCTGTTACCGCATCACTAGAGGGACTTTGATGAAATTTAGTATGCTGATAGCTGGTTATCCGGGTCAACATATAGGATACTTTTTACAGCGCGAAAATAACTCATTTCTGAGAAATCGATACTAAATGTTAAAATAAATAAAATAACAAATAAAAAAGTTTATATTTCAACAAAACATTTCTTTTACACATACTAGAGAGTTACTTGCATTCAACTTGCTCCTAGTCTCTCGTTAAATATATTCCACAACCTTCTTTGTGATATAACAATTATATGAATATATATCCAAATATGCGGCACAAATATATACTTTATTTTATAAGATTTGAGGTTTATCGTTTATTAGCGAGCTCCCAGGCAAACCTTTTTGCGTTCTCCATCTTAGTTTATGGTTCTTTAGAGAAAATGCAATGAGCCAACTGTAATTTAACGTAGTTTTTTGCTAAGAAATAGTTTATGGACGATGTTTGTGATTACCGTGAAATGTGGCAAAATTGCCATATATGTAAAAAAAACCTATTATAATATGGACAAATCAATTTGCATTTCAAGAATAACGCTATTTTAAGAATGACTACAATTTTCTTGAAAAATAAATCTTGGAAAATTTGTTGTACAATTTCTCAGAATTTCAATACAACAAAGCGAAAGAAAGTTTCAAATGTGCTTATGTAACTTGTATGGCTATGAAACTTTGTTCTCGTCTCGCTGTACGTGTAGGTAGGTGTAACCTACCTAGTACCTACATACATACTATATTTTTACTGTTAGATACCTCTTAAGTGATTAGAAATCACACATTTAGATTATTTTAATCTAAATCTTTTCGGATTTTTTCGCGAATTTATTTTGATCTTTGGTCTGTCTGTTACCGCATCACAGAAAAACCACTGGAGGCATTTTGATGAAATTTGCTATGGTGATAGCTGGTTATCCGGGTCAACATATAGAATACTTTTTACCGCGATAAAATGGGTCATTTCTGAGAAAAAATATAAAAACTGCAATGTAAGAGTATACTAATATGTAAAACCAAAGAATATGGTTTTTGGTTATCTGAACACGGGCGGAGCCGCGGGCAATACTAGTTGACATATATTTCACAATTTAAATTTTAAAATAGAGTTCCACTGGCATTCAATGATACATTTTCTACTAACAACTTTACAGTTCGTGCAAATCGAATCCAAGTTTCAGTAACAATTCGAAAGCTCTGAACTGTAAATAGTATCTGTAATAGCTATTTGTACCTTATAATAGTGCAATTTACATTAAAAGATTGTTATTTATTTACAATTGATAGTTATTTGGGTCAAACTAATTTTATTTATGACAGTATATTCTAAAAATTTGTCGCTAAATTCTAACATTATAAGGAGAAGAAAATGCGAAAGTGTTTGGTTGGTTCGTTATTTTGGTTGTTTATCTTTCTTCAAGGCGACAATAGAAAAGGGATCGATGAGATATTTTGCGTAGAGTATTTTAGTAAGAATAAGTAGTGGTCCCTGAGCGGCATTAGCTTATTCCAAAAGGTTACCAAGGGACGCGTCACTAACATTACATAATTCATACTGCTTTGTTGGCTTAGTACCTAGCATACACGGTTATAAATCCTGTCCTAAAGTCCTGGGTTTGGTCCTCAGGACAGGTTAAGTTCTGTATGTATTAGATTTTTCTGTGAAGCTTTTCAGATAGTCCGGAATAAAGGAGGGCTCGGAAGACCTGAAGCCATTAATCTCATACTAGTCTTTTTGAATAATCGTCCCACCGGAGTTTTAAAGTGAAATTAAATAAACTTTATTAAATTAGACTAGAATGTAAGCGTCTGTCCGGAAGAAGCTAGCACCGGCTCGGAAAGCAGTTGTGCTGAGAACAAAAAGAAAATAGAGAAACTCAACAGTTGCTCTTTTAAATACCGAAGTTACATTTGTACTTGCTTACACATAGTTAAAGGAATAGAGAGTAACGCCTATCGTATACTATCTCTTCTCGTATATTATTCTCTTGACTGCCTCGGTGGTGTAGTGGCTAGCATGTACGGCTGCACACCCGGAGGTCCTGGGTTCGAGTCCCGGGTCGGGCCAAGCTTAGCTATTGAGTCTTTCTGTATAGTAAGCCTCAGTAACAGCCCGGAGTTGGGAAGTTGGCGGTGTTTCACCCCCGTGCCTCGGAAAGCACGTAAAGCCGTTGGTCCTGCGCCTTAACTCTCACTGGTCGTGTCGAGTAGTCATCCCACCGGAGTATGAGAGTGACAGGAATAGAGAGTGCACGTTGTGTCTGCGCGTACACTTGTGCACTATAATATCTCCTGCGCAGTTGGCTAGTCTCAATGAGATTGGCCGCCGTGGCCGGAATCGGTCAGGAGAACATCATCATCATAGTATCTCTTACGCAGTGGGCTGATTCTGAGATCAGGACCTATCAGGCTTGAATCGATTAACCACCGTGGCCGTAAACAACCGAGAGGATATTATTATTATATTTCATAGTTTTAATATGACGCCATATTATCTAATACAAATAACTATACGTATAATATGGAATATCAGAAAGCTCAATATATATTTTGTTGATATAAATCTAGCCATATTTTGATAGTTCTATTTATTTAACAATATTGAAATTAACTTAGCCTAGTGATGCACTAACGACTGGCAAAATCTGTAAAACTATATATTTTTACCTCTCTATTGCAAATATTACCAAGAATTTTTATCGTGTTTAGATATATATACGTACATAATTTTATAAATTGTTATCTTTAAAACGTGCCCAATAAAGATTTTTATTTTAATTTTATTGTAATTAATCGTATACCTTGTTACGGACTTTGAAACTTTTTGAAATCTGCCTGCCCTTAAAGTATAGCTTGAGTCTATTTACATATTATTAACGAATCCCCTCGACTTTGTACGAGTATTTTCTTTTAAAAGTTATAACGTAAAATGGATGACATTTTTTTCTTTATATTTCCAAATTCTTTGTGAAGTAGATAACTACACTTCATATTAACTACACCTAGACACGTATCCTCTTACGTACAGTGATTATTATAATCAGTGTACATAACTATTCAAACATGTTCTTATTTTTAACTAGGATTACCCGCGGCTCCGCCCGCGGTCAAATGACCAAAAACCACATTCTTAGGTTTTACATATTATAAGTATACTCTTACATTGCAGTTTTTGTATTTTTTCTCAGAAATGAGATATTTTCCTGCGGTAAAAAGGCGGCTCCGCCCGCGTTCAGATGACTAAAACCAAATTCTTAGGTTTTACATATTAGTATACTCTTACAATACAGTTTTTGTATTTTTTCTTAGAAATAAGATATTTTCCCGGGGTAAGAAGTATCCTATATGTTGACCCGGATAACCAGCTATCATCATACCAAATTTCATCAAAATCTGTCCTGTGGTTTTCTCGTGATGCAGTAACAGACAGATAGACAAACAAAAATTCTAAAAACTATAGATTCGGAATCTGTATCGATAATAATGTCTATTTCAATTAGATTTCCCAAAAAACATTTAATGTACAGATTCGACTTAGTTACAAATTTTATTATATGTATAGATTTATTACACTAATTACTATTCTAAATAGGCTATACAATAGAAAAATAAAAAAACTCCAGACAAAAGCTGGAAGCTATATATAATTTCTTTTACTTTACAGCGATTAAAATATATTTAAAAGATGCGGATATTCGTTTTCGTGCTCGCTGTTTTGAATATATTAATTTACGCTAACTAAACTGTAAACGTTAAAATGCGCTCGAAAATAAATGCTTTCTGAACTTTTGAAATAAATTGCTATTTCTATATGGATACTTTGGCAAGATTTTAGTGCTGTAAAAGATATTTTAACCAAAATATCTAACATATTTGGTCGTCGATGTCTATGTAAGAGTCAAATTCTATTATCATGTCCCCAATATAGGCCAGTAAATTTAGGGATCTATTTAAATTTTCAGATGGGCATTAAAGTAACTCTCAGGGACAGCTATGATCGAATTAGATAACCTAAATTCAAATATATTTTGATACATAACTTATAGCTTAGTTAAAACATGATCAAAAGCTTGTACATAGAATAATTATTTTCTTTTATATTGTTTGTTTTCACATTTTAAAATGTATGTTAAGAATAAATATTTTCATGCTTTATTCGAATAGGCTTTTCTGGCTAACGGCCATGTTTCGAATTGGCACAAGTGGAGTCATACGTTTCCGCCCAAAAACGCTTGTACGGGGATATGCAGGATAGAATATATGAATACGAATTAAGAATCACGATAACATAAAAAAGGCGTTATGTTTAGTCGGCTTATCTACTTATTTCTAGCCCCTGCTTTCCTTGTTTGGAAATTGTTTTTGTTAATATTATATTCATTACACAAATAGCGCATGTTTTTATGATTTAATGTCTTTATTGTAATAATTTCAAAAAATCTGTCACTCTTTGAACGTGTACATACTCTTTTTACTCCATTCATCTTCAGTATTCACAAGATAGCTTATTCTAAAATGTAATCATTAACTTTAATAAACACTAAATGAAATAAATAAATATGAGGGAACATTAACACACAGCACCATCTAGTTCCATGTTAAGCTTGTGTTATGAATACTAGATAGTTGATACACTACACATATATAACTTTAAATTCATACATATTATGAATATAAGCAACCAGGACTCGAACCCGCGATTACTGGCACAGCAAGTACTATAAACACTACAAACATTACAAACTGAGCCAAACGTGTCATCAAATATAATTATATAAAAATAATTACTTTAAATATTTCTCATTAAATATTTACTGATTTACCTATCCTTTGTTAATTAAGGGATTACACCATACGCATACCATAATTTTACAAAACAATATAAAATTAGAAGGCGATCTCTAACCGCAAAATTTCAAAGAACCTTTTACAACAGAAGCTAAAACTGATAAAAGTGCCTAACAACATTCATAATATAACCCCGCGACAACTTATACAATACAATTTAACGCTTACAATTTGCCAAAGAACATATCGCATGGAAAAAAAAGTGGTGCCATAAGTATTACTGTCATGATTTAAGAAGACTGGAAAAATAAATAGTGTAACTTATATTAAGTTGATAAATTAACAGTTAGCCAAATATGAAACACAAATTTGTGGTCAGAATTATATTTTCCAGCAAGACAATGCTGCTGTCTATACTACAAACTCATTAAAGAGTATTTTTCGAGAACGTAATATTCAATTATTAATATGGCCAGCGCGCTCCCCTGATTTAAATATTATTGAAAACTGTTGGGGTAAACGAGCACGTGCGTGTGTGTATTTAAATTGTAAGCAATATAATAATGTTGAACATAAAAAATACTATCCAAGATGAGTGGCAAAAGTTAGATAAATATTATATCAAAACCCTATATGAAAAGCTGCCAAAGAGACTGATTGAAGTTGTAAAAAATAGATAAGTATATAGTACCCGTTCCTGAAATACTGTGCTATAGTTTTGTCGCGTCGTTCAGAAGGCGCGATTTTACGCGGAAACTATACATAAACAATAGCTAGTTAGCAGTTAGTAAACTATTTCTATAATTATCAGGAGTTAGGACGATCACATGTCCTCTGCACATGACTTCCTGCATGCTGACTCGATGGTCGATTTCACTCCAAAATATGTCTACATACAGTTTCGTTCACATGTTAGTAATAGCTTAAAATTTGTTCTTGAGAACTGTTCATTTAATTTTAAATATAGACCCGGCTTTGTTTTGTCAAACTGCTATAAATAAATTAGTTGGGTCTTGGGACATTAACACACAGTACCATCTAGTTCCAAGATAAGCTACGAGGCCTGTGTTATGGATACCAGATGGTTGATACACTACACATATATAACTTGAAATACGTACATATTATCTATATATTAATACGTAAAGTAAAAACTTTGTATCCCTTTTTACGAAAATTGCGCGGACGGAGAAGTATGAAATTTCCCACACTTACAATTTATATAGAGGAGTGCAGAATGCTAATATTTTTTTTAATTCTAAATCAATAAAAAAACACTACCATGTATTTAACATACGCATATATACTCTTTTGTTTATTGTTAAAGGCTGTGGTCAAATTGAGAATTATGTATAGTTTAATAGCTATTAACAAGCTTTAGTTTCATAAATAAAAAAAAATCAATAATAATCATGGTCGAAGTTCGACCACTCGGCAAACTCTAGTAAATATAAACACCCATGACTGGAGTACAAACATTACATTCGCTGCTTATCACAACACAAATGAATGCCCCCAGCGGAACTCGAACCCGCGACGGCTGGCACAGCTAGTAAACTGAGCCGAACGTGTCGTCATTTATTTGTATGAATAAAATATTTTAGATATTTATTTGCAAAATTAAATCAAAGAACAACTATATTTTCTGTACCATTTATTTTACGAGACCGACAATGTTGTACTTCACGAACATTACGCAGAATACTAACGAGGTGAATTTATGTCCTGACATGAAGGGTGGGCTGACAAGTTGTTCCAAGCTATTTAAGAGGTTCAACAATTTTGTAAGATCGAAACTATTTAATATTTCTGTCCCCAAAATCAATATTTTATGATAACTTTTATAATAAAAGTCTAATGTGTATACATAAAAAATATTGTGTATATTTATTGCTTACTTAAAATCTGGACCATTCTTCTGATGAACAAGATAAATTTTTGCAAGTCTGGTTTGGCAAAACATAGTTCTATCCATGTTATACATAGATGGCGCGGAAATTGTCTATACAGATAAAATAAAAACTTTTTAACAAAAAAATAAAAACCGACTTCAAACAAAAGCACTAAAAAGTAAAAAATAAGTGATTGGTAGTTTTCATTTACTATACATACCTAATCTAATAAGTCGGTGTGCTTTGGCTAAGTAATTAAAGCCTACCTATTAAATACATACCTAATCAGATATTTTCGAAATCGGTGCCAGCCCATACAAAGCAAAGCACATATATATATATATATATATATATATATATATATATAGAGAGAGAGAGAGAGAGAGAGAGAGAGAGAGATAGAGTTTTCTAAAATGAATGCTTGTAAAATATTTAAGAGGCTTTGCATGCGAAAATTCAAAACAATAAACCCATGCTGCATGGCAGCCGTGGCAACGTTGTCCGGATCATCCGATTAGCCAAGATTTAATATCTCTGTGTACGTAGTGTTTTATTTTGTTTAGAAATATTTCTATGTATTTTTACATTTTTTAACGAGTACGTTAGAATAATTTAAGTTTTGGCCGATGTTATAAAATAAATGAATGGCAATAATCTAATTTTAACGTTTCAAACTTTAAGCTTGAATGGAACTGTTAACGAATGTCATTATTATGAGAATACGAGTATGTAGACAGAGTGCTTTTGTAATATTACGCAATTCGGATATTTGATTTTTTTGTTTTTCGATACTTTCACCAATTTTAACTAATTTTTAATAATGTACCTATATTTTTTCAATTCTTTTAATAACGAACCTGGTTTTATGTTTTAATTCGTACATGAATTATACAAAAAGATAAATCACTGTGTGACTTTTATAAGAGGTTGAAAATATCAGTTAATTGTTATAAATGAAAAATAAGAGTAATACATTTAGTTCCAAAGCAATCGAGCTACTAATAATTATTATTAAGGTGATAATTTGAACACACACTGCACACACAAAAGACACAAACACACATAAAACAAACTTTTGCATTTATAATAATGGAAGATATCGTGCATGAATTTGCCTCGAGAAGGCGCTACGGCGAAAGGTCTCCAGAAATGTCAAATGGTAGGCACTGAAAGTTTGCTATTTGCGAGCTTTTTATCACAGATTTTCACAAATATTCATGATTATTGTAGACCGGCACCGACTTTGAAAATATCTGATTAGGTACCTATTCTAAATTAAAACCTCCGTTTACTTATTTTTTACATTTTAGTGCCTGGAAGTCGGTTTTTTTTTAAGTTTTTATTAATTATTGGTATAAAAGAAGAGTCAATATTTTATTTATTTGATTAAGATTAATTATTTAAGATCCTGATAGAACTGTTTTCGCGCTAATAATTATAAATATGTATTATATAAAATTTATTGGCCCTACCGCACTAACAAATACTTTTCAACGACAGCGATAGCGCCAGTGCCGCCAACTGGTGCCACCAGAAACGATAGCTCTCATTGCCCGATAAGGGAAGACTATAGCAAAATAGATTCAAATAAAACTAAATAATACTTATGAAGTAAGCAGTATACTAACAATTATTATTTTACACAAAAATATTTCGTGTATAATCCACTTTAATTTTAAAACACATTAATTATGATGTTCATTATGAACGAAAATGTTCCACGAGCTACAAAATTTCCACAGGCTAAAATAATACACGAGTCTAATAAAAAAAATACCTTTTATTAGCTTATGTCCTGTAAGTCCATAAATTATTTCTATGCAAAAACACATCGACCACTTACTGTAATAACGAAGAACACACTGAAGGAACAAGCCCACCTTTACTCACCTAACATTGGACGACACGTTTGGCTCAGTTTGTAATGACTCTACTTGCTGTGCCAGCGGTCGCGGGTACGAGTCTTGCTGGGGGCATTCATTTGTGTGATGAGCAAGAATGTTTGTACTCCAGTCATGGGTGTTTATATTTATAATATGTATTTATTTAAAGTTATATACATATATGTACTGTATCAACTATCTGGTATCCATAACACAAGCCTCGTAGCTTACTGTAGAACTAGATGGTGCTGTGCGTTAAAGTCCCAACATATTATATTTATTTATTTATTATCAGCAATCATAGTCGTAGCTCTAAAAAAAGTTTGTATAGTAATACATATTTTTTCTACATATAAATACAAACATGCTCGCGGTAGCATCTCTTACAGCATTTTGCTTTCTCTGGCTCAAAATAGTAGAGTGGAATTCAGTACTTTAATTTGGGTGTGTGCCAGAATTTAGAGATCTGCTGCAGGTTTACTCTACACTCAGATTAATTGGAAATCGTTATAACAACTCAAAACTAACAATACTGCATAAGAGTTGAACGTCAAATTTTCTATGGATCAAATACAATGTTACGCATTGATTTTTTTTTGTTTTTATTCTTATATAGGTATGTAGTAGATAAGAAATCTATACAAATAAATAAAATTGAAGTGTCTGTTTGCAATGTCAAAATAACAGCTTTTTACTAAATGCATTACAGTATTTACGATATTTATAAGAAAAACACAATTTAAAAAAAACTGTATTTCTGTTTGTATGTATGTCTGTTTGTTCCGGCTAATCTCTGAAACAGCTGGATCGATTTTGAAAGGAAGTAAGGGGGCCTTCACTGGCAGATATCTGATGTTATAAAGAGTAACTTAGGCTAATTTTTTTTTTAGAAAAAGAATTAGGGTTCCGTGCAAGAAATTGAAACCTATGAAATTGTGTACAAAATCGTACCTAGGGACGCACGAGGAACAAAACTTGGGTAAGTCGCTAGTATTTGAGATATAATTAGAAAGAGAATATTTTAAACAATTTGTGTTACAATAGCTAATTCAAAGTTAAATTAAACTTCCAATTTTTCAACTTCCACGCAATAATTAACTTTTAGAAATTGAATTGTAATAATATGAATGAATATGACAAAACAATGTCCATTTACAATTACCATAAAAACTTCAATTTTCTTTTAACATCTATATTTTATAAATTAATTTTATACAGGGCTGTAAGAGGGTTAGAGCTGAGTATCCCGTTTGCAGTTGATTGCAGCTAATCAATTTACTGGCCGGGCGCTCATGAGATACTCTCGTTAATTACTCTCAATTGAACTGTAATGATCGCATTGCAGCATCCATGCAGGTTACACTGTACCAACACTGTTAATAGTTTATATTTTATTAATTTATAATTAATAAATGCTAAAATATTTTAATCAAAATTCGGAACACGTAGATAGTGCTAACAGGTGACTTTACTCGTATTTCCGTTTTGTATTACCTCTCCCAAACATAAACAGGTAGTGTTTCATAAATATTATTGTACACTTTACATATAAACATATTTTCCTATGTCTCTCCTGTGGCTATATTTGCTGTAAAGCGTTCAAAACGTCGAGAAGCCAAATAATAATAGAACCTCAATAAAATTTGCAAAGTTGTTTAATTTAAAATGTCAAATATTTGCATAAATCAAAGAAAGTATTATGTAATATATCTTGAAAACGACCAGTCTTTTACAGCTAGTTACGAGATTCGTTATTATTGAGTCTAGCATGTGTGGCTGTAAATGCTAAGAAAAATAATCCAAATTCCGCGTCAAACCAAAAATACTTCTGGTGTTTTTCTTTAGTTAGAAAGTCTGAGCATCTCATTCTCTCTTAGATTGTATCGAATCATCGAACCTCGGTTCTTAAGAAACTTCGATTTTGATCTTTGCATATTTTTTATGCTCGAAACTGACTTTTTTCTTCTTTTGACTTCATAATAAGTATAAAGTAAATATTATTATTATTATTTATTTATTATTAAAATAAATATAGTCGATGTGACGACATATCTTTTTATTTTTTAATCAGTATCAAGCACATTTGTGTTTGAGGTGGGAACAAATAAGCTAGACATTGTCTCCACATTCTTTCATCGCAAAAATCCAGATTTATTTTTATAATATATTATGAAAACGGAGTCGAAAGAAAAACAACATGAAAACAACTCATAGTATCGATTTTCGCGGGTCACTGGCCTCGCGTCACGTTTCGATCTCAACAGCTAACACACAAGGCCAAGAAATCGATTGATCCCTTCGCGATATCCCGATATGTTATTTCCAATAAATTTCGAGTTCTAAACACGATACTAATAATAAAAACTACAGAAAACTAGACACTCACCCTCACTTAGACCCTCAACTTATACTCGTATATAATATCTAACTAAACTTATGTAATATTTAAATTTGAACTACCCCGATGTTCTAGTGGGTAGCTACATGCAGATCTGGAGGTTATGATTTCGAGTCTCGGGTCGGGCCTTTAGCTAACGAGTTTTTCTGTTAGGATTTTTAATAACACATAACGAATTGGGAAGTTGAGCTGAGTAGTAGTGAGTGCACTTGTGTTTGCGCGCATCCTTGTGCACTATAATATCTTGCATAGGTGGCTAATCTCGAGACTGGCCGACGTGGCCACAAAACGTTCAGGACAGACAGCACATTATAAGTATACTATATGTATATATATATATATATATATATATATATATATTATTTCGATGGACATAATATTATTGAACTTGATAAATTGGAGTTAAATATAGTATTTCTATACCGGAAAATACAAAGGATCACAATTTCGTTAAGTAGATGAGGTTATAAGAAATAACAAACAACAAGTATTAGTAAAACAAAGAATCTAAGGAATATCGTGTTTGTCGGACTATTCTAGTCATGCATAAAACACTTTAATATGTATTAATTCAGTTCAAATTTCTTCTGTACAATTGTATTGAGCTATAATCTTTCTAATATATACTCATCAATATCTCGTGTCATGGTGCTTATGGTCGTACTCCCCCCAAACGGCTAGACCGATTTTAATGATTTTTTTGTATATTTGGTAGGTATGAGCATAGGTCGTAAAGTATTTTTCACCCTCCTACCCCCTTTTTATATGAACAATATCCAAATAATTTAATATTAGATAAATAAGTAAGAACGTGAGTCGCTATCTAACATAAAACAAAAGATAAGCATTATAAATAATTTTCGCTAAGTAGTTTTGTTTCAACTTTCACCTTTTCGAATTAAAAAACTAAATAAAAAGGTGGTAAAAGCTTTTTTATGTCTAAAAAGTTATAGTGCTGATATAAAGTAAATTTATTCTCTCTTGTGAATATACTCATATAACAACGCCATTCGATCAGAACTCGATATACCTCATTAATCTATACATATAATAAAATTGTAACTAAGCCGAATCTGTACATTAAATATTTTTTCGAAAATCTTATTGAAATAGACATGACTATCGTTACAGAGGCCGAATCTATAGTTTTTAGAATTTTTGTCTGTCTGTCTGTTACCGCATCACAGAAAACCACTGAAGGGATTTTGATGAAATTTGGTATGGTGATAGCTGGTTATCCGGGTCAACATATAGGATACTTTTTACCGCGGGAAAATATCTCATTTCTGAGAAAAAATACAAAAAGTGCAATGTAAGAATATACTAATATGTAAAACCTAAGAATTTGGTTTATGGTCATATGAACGCAGGCGGAGCTGTGAGCAATGCTAGTTATGTTATAAAAACCTATGAAGTCTACGAAATTGTTTCTGAAATTATAATCAATATCGAGGTAATGATCGAAATAGATATCAATTAAACACATTTTAGTTATTGTAATTTTGATTTTGCGTTGTTTCAACATCCACACCACTAGCTTTAAGGCGATTTTCAAGAAAGAAATTTGCTTACATTTTTAGCAGTAGCTTTTAATAATTATAAAATGCATTGAAATTTCGCTTCAATGAATCCCATACAAAAGCAACCTCAGGTAATCAAATCTGCACCCGTCATGTCATATTAAATCCATGTTCTTTGTAAATATCTGAGTACACAGTAAAATATTAATTATAAAACAATACCCAAAAATCCTTTAACTCGATGGTCGTAGAAAGTTTTTATACCTTATTTTTATCTAAACGCAAACAAAACTTTGATCGCAGGAATAAATGTTCGAAAACTTTTAACGAGAGTATTGTTTAAATAAATAAGGGTCACTTGATATCCTTCATATCCAAATAATACAACCGTTTTCATAACTTTTATGTAATTCAATAATTTGCGAGCTTTATATTTAGTACATTTATTCAACACCAAGTTTACAAGACCAAGTTTATAAAAATGTAAAATAGGGTTATTTACTTAATATTTTGCCCATAAAAAAGAATATATATATAAGCTTATTTTTACTCTGTACGTGATTTTTTACGTGGAGATAGTTGGAGGGCTGGAGGGTGACATAGGCTACTTTTTACCGCAAGAGATTACCCAATTTCCTACAGGAAAGTACGTTATAAAATAAAAAAAATTGGATTAATGATACAAACTTATTATTAATGCTCTTCTATAAAATTAAATAAACATGTGCTTTAGCATTTTTTTAAATTCATCCTATAAGGGGGTGAAATAGGGGATGAAAGTTTGTATGAAACTACCTTTTTAGAGATTTTTCTGTATTTTTAACGCGAGCGAAGCCGCGGGTTCTGCTAGTTTATTATAATGTAAAGTATTATAAAAAAATATTACACAAAATAAATTAACCTGCATTCTACCTTGTGTACTTAGTGTTAACTTTTTTTACATACTTTGTGTAACTTATCTTAAAGTTGCGAAAATAAAAGATCAGTAGCTCTGTGGTTTCAAAGTAACTTTAAGTCTTGCGTTTATCATGAAGAAAATTGATATTTTCCTTATATTGCAGTTCATTAGTTAAGTAGTAAATAATTTAAGTAGTAGGTAATTATTTTATGACAATGTCAAAACAAAATTTATGGTGTAATCAAAATTTAAAAATATATCCGACTGGCTCCGCCCGCGTTCGGATGACCAAAAACCAAATTCTTAGGTTTTACATATTAGTACACTCTTACATTGCAGTTTTTGTATTTTTTCTCGGAAATGAGATATTTTCCAGCGGTAAAAAGTATCCTATATGTTGACCCGGATAACCAGCTATCACCATACCAAATTTCATCAAAATCCCTCCAGTGGTTTTCCGTGATGCGGTAACAGACAAACAGACAGACAGACAAAAATTCTAAAAACTATAGATTCGGCCTCTTTATAGATAATAATATCTATTTCAATAAGATTTTCCCAAAAATATTTAATTTACAGATTCGGCTTAGTTAAAATTTTATTATATGTATAGAAAATAATATTAAAAATTTAAGTAATAGTATAAAAATTGTTTTAAAAGACAACAAAATTGAAAGTGCATAATAATTACAAGACTTCCGCGACACTTTTCAGACAAAGCGAGACAATAGCATTCCCAAGGAGGGTTGACGTCAGGCAGGCGGCCGGTCGTAGAACTTTTACCAAATCCTATCAGCAGTACTGAAGATGTACTGCGCCGACCCCCAAGTGATTGGGAAATGGGCAGGGAGGAGAAGAACTTAAGTAGTAATTATATTATGTTTTTTACTAAAAAGAATCGTATGTACATGTTGTATTCAGCCCTTTTTTTTAACGTCCCACTGCTGGGCACGGGCCTCCCTTCAGTACGAGGGGGATCAGGCCATAGTCCACCACGCTGGCCGAGTGCGGATTGGCGGACTTCACATGTCTTTCGATAGGGTTCTCTCAGACATGCAGGTTTCCTCACGATGTTTTCCTTCACCGTAAGACAAGTGGTAATCCTGCTAGAAATGATTCGCACATGTAAATATCAGAGGTGCGAGACCCGGGAATTGAACCCGCTTAACTCGGTTTCCCAAGCGAGCGCGTTACTACTGGGCTACCACTGCCTTATGTATATATATACAATCATTTTCAAAACCGCACTACGACAAAACTTATACACTCTACTACTACAAGCAATTAGGTTAATGAATTGTCACTCCTGTGAAACACCACCTTAATTTAATATGTTTATTTTGAATGTGATGCTTTACGATGTATATATATACATATATATCATTATTCGTTAAGTAAGGGCGCTGTGGTGCAGTTAAAACAATGAACATAAATGTTGAATGAAGCCCGGGGTCGAGTGTCTGACCTACATAGTGCTATGATGTTTCTAACTTGGATTTATAATTCTGTGTTTAACATGTTTCATAGTTAAGCTTAATTAAACTTTTTAAGTATACCAACTTTATTATGTCACCTTAAAAATATGGGGCATCGTATTTTTTTTTTGCAATATTAATAAATATGTTATGTCTTGTTGTGAAAGTTGACATGCTTATGATGTTGTTATACTACGAGTATCACATGAAATAGCAAAAAAAGTAAGGTAAAAAAAGTTATTTCTAAACCATTTTTTACCTTACACTATTCAAATTTAAATATTCTTAGAATCTGAAGATTGCTATCAAAAAAGTTAATAACTTAAATAAATGGACGATTTCACCTTTTCTTGTTTGTTCGTTCGTTCGTTTGAACGCAATAATCTCTAAAACTACCTGTCAGTATTAAAAACAATCTATTTGCCATTTATACCCTATTTATTGTGATTAGTTATTTTCTAACATAACACTATGACGTATTATACATAAAACTATGAAACACGTTGCGGACAAAAGCATGTTAAAATATAAACTTTTAGTGTAATATAAAAAAAATCATATTACACTCGCAAATCTTTTATTCGATATACTCATATACGGTATGACCACCTCGGTGGTGTAGTGGCTAGCATATACGGCTGCACACCCGGAGGTCCTGGGTCTGAGTCCCGGGTCGGGCCAAGTTTAGTTATTGAGTATTTCTGTATAGTAAGTCCCAGTAACAGCCCGGAGTTGGAAAGTTGGCGGTGTTTCACCCCCGTGCCTCGGAGAGCACGTAAAGCCGTCGGTTCTGCGCCTTAACTCTCACTTGTCGTGTCGAGCGGTCGTCCCACCGGAATATGAGAGTGACAGGAATAGAGAGTGCACTTGTGTCTGCGCGTACACTTATGCACTATACTATCTCCTGCGCAGTTGGCTAGTCTCAATGAGATTGGCCGCCGTGGCCGGAATCGGTCAGGAGAACATCATACGGTATGAGTAAACTATTTCTCAAAGATAGATTAAATAATAAATTCTCTATAATGTCAGTTTATCGTGTTTAAGTACACTCTACTCAAACTCTAACTGGCATTTTCACAGCTTGTAAACATAAGCATCAGCTATTCTGGTACCCTCAATTTATGAAGAAAGCCTGTAAGTCGTATTTCACAGGACATTAAACAGCATAATAATGAGATACTGAAATTTATCTCCTCTGTAAAGGTTAAGGAAACAGTTTAGTTAAATACGCTTTGAAAGAGGCTTACGGTGGAGAGTAAGGGTTGTTGATATTAATATTCTTTAATTTTGTCGGTATATTTATTAAAAATTAAGGAGTTTGAATTGAAAATGAAATTTCTTTTTTATTTTAAGATCTATACATATATTAAAATTGTAACTAAGCCGAATCTGTACATTAAATATTTTTTGAAAAATCTTATTGAAATAAACATTATTTTCGATACAGAGGCCGAATCTATAGTTTTTAGAATTTTTGTATGTCTGTCTGTCTGTTACCGCATCACAAAAACACCACTGAAGGGATATTGATGAAATTTGGTATGGTGATAGCTGGTTATCCGGGTCAACATATAGGATACTTTTTACCGCGGGAAAATATCTCATTTCTGAGAAACAATACAAAAACTGCAATGTAAGAGTACACTAATATGTTAAACCTAATTATTTGCTTTTTAGTCATCTGAACGCGGGCGGAGCCGCGGACAATGCTAGTTTTTCAACAAGATTTATGGTGTATAACATCTAAATAATGGCGCATTAGCGTTCCATTATATATATGTATGTATATTTAATATGATACATTACCGATAGCAAAATTAGATATGAAATGCCCTCGAGATTTAGATCAGAAACTTGATATATTATTTATTCTTGATGCATTAGTTGCGAAAGGTATGAGGCCACTGTATAATCAAAGTTATTTCGGGTTATTAGTTTAGAGCATTAGTGAATGATCATATGAATGAAAATATATCTTAAAACGCGATCGGTTCCCAAAATGCATTTTGTGCACTTTTTTTTAAGTTTTTTTATAACCTTTCGATTATTTTCTAACAGGAAAACTATAATATGATTGATCTAGCAGAAATATAATAAAATAGGGGCTACTTTTTTCTATTGACATATTAAAACAGTAATAGCAAAAAAGAATTAAAAAAATTATATTATGCTCTTCAATAAAATTAAATAAACACGTGTTTTAGCATTTTTCAAAATTCATCCTTTAAGAGGGTAAAATAGGGGATGAAAGTTATATATATATATATATATATATATATATATGTATATATATATGTACCTTTTTAGATATTTTTTTGTAGTTTTAGCGCGAGCGAAGCCGCGGGTTTTACTAGTCAGATTATAGTTCCATCGTTAAAACCGTAAAAAAGAAGTTAACATGAAAATTCGCTACTTTCAAACTAAACGGACAGCCGCGGGCTAGTATTTTTATAAATTAAAAAGAAATTTGTAAAGTTAAAAAGAACAATAAGTAAAATACACAGTATGTACGACAAAGTAATTAAGTTGAGCAATGGAACGGATGCGACCTAGACTGTAGAGGAACTTTGAAAAAAAGTTAGGTATAAGAAAAATTCCTAATGTAATTTATCATATTATTTAGTAATCGGTGAACATACAAAAAATAACAAAAAAATAAAAACCGACTTCAAACAAAAGCACTAAAAAGTAAAAAATAACTGATTGGTAGTTTTCATTTACTATACATACCTAATCAAATATTTTCGAAGTCGGTGTGCTTTGCTTTATATGGGCTGGCACCGATTTCGAAAATATTTGATTAGGTATGTATTTAATAGGTAGACTTTAATTACTTAGTCAAAGCACACCGACTTCGAAAATATTTGATTAGGTATGTATAGTAAATGAAAACTACCAATCAGTTATTTTTTACTTTTTAGTGCTTTTGTTTGAAGTCGGTTTTTATTTTTTTGTTAAAAAGTTTTTATTTTTCCCTTTTTAGTGTAGACAGTAGTAGCAAAGTAAGAATTCTAACGTATTAGGCTTGTCAAATCAAACAAAACGAACCCAAACTCAAAGTATCTACTATTAGCCGTTGAAGAGTTCCACCTATCCACCTTCTGGCCTTACTATCAGATCAGGTCAACAATACCGAACCACTGTACTATCAACGGAAATAGAAACACTTGCAAAGTTTCAAGTCAATATGACAATTAGAAGTAGGTTAAATTCATCATTAGCTATTTTTCCACCCTTAGGGGTGGTATTTTTTTTTGAAATTTAAATGGGACCAATCTGGAAGTATACTCTTTCAAACGACACAAAAATTGTCCAAATCGGTTAATAAATGACGGAGTTCTGAGGTAACAAACATAAAAAAAAAACATACAGTCGAATTGAGAACCTCCTCCTTTTTGAAGTCGGTTGAAAATAGTATAGTAAAAATCAACGATAATTTAATTTTATTAATTTTAAATCCATTACAAAATGTTAAAAACAATGTTTGAAGAATTTAAACGAATATTTGACAAATTTGAGAACATTTGGTGACATTATTGATATGAGCAAACTAAAATAATACTAGCGATTCACCATCGCTTCGCTCGGGTAGCTCCAAGGTACGTTTTAAAGGATAGTATGCAATAGATAACCGATCCCTTGCTATGTGAAAAACAAAAACAAATGGACCCCACAGGAACTGTAAATTTTTCCGAGATAAAAAGTAATCTATGTGTTATTCCAGACTATCTCTATGTCTCTGTGTCTAATTTCATCCAGATCCGTTTAGCCATTCTGGTGTGATTGAGTAACAAACATACATCCATCCAAACTTTCGCATTTACATAAATATTAGTAAGATATACCTAATAGGGAAGTTTGTTATTCTTTTATCAAAGTATCCCATCAACCAATTGAATTAATATATATCAACTCACCCTTGCTTAGCTCAATTCGTCCCTAGGTACGTTTTGACGTTTAGTATGGAATAGCTCTTTTTTTCTTTTTTTTCGTGAATTTTTCCGATGCTTGAATAGTTATTCTGCTATTCAGGGTGAAGACAAATCCAACAAAATAAATATCATCAAAATCGGTCTAGCAGTTCTGAAGTTATAACCGTTGTAAACATAAAAAATATTATTGTTTATGTACGGAAAGCAGTACCTACGAGTACTTCATAATGTTTTAATCCCTCAACGACTGCGGTCACGCCGGCGTTACAATAGATTTCTTAGAAATTTAATTAATTTCTTAGAAATTTACCTGGAGGTGTTAAATAACAATTGCCGATAAAAATATAACTAACTTGTTGAACTACATTCACTATAGTTCACAAATGTAGAAACTCATCATCATAAATCTGTGATAGTGAACCGATAAGATGTCTCAAAGTACATAAGCTGTGTGGCAATCCGATGTGCAAATTACTAATCCATTTTGCCGCCTCAGCGCTCCTGACAGCAGACACAAACTCGAGTAATTGCTTTGATTTATTGGAATTTCGTGTTACTATCGTTGAATAACCAATGAACTAATACAAATCTATACTTCAAATGAAAAGAAACCTGCATACATATAGAGAGGAGAGCGCACTAAATAATATATAAAGATTTTAAAACCTACAATAGAGTAATTATGTATATTAATATCATATATATAATATTATAAAGATGTAAAGCTTGTTAGTTTGTGAGTTTGTGACTTTGTAGGGGAATCTCTGGATCTACTGAACCGATTTAGATGAAATTTGGTAAGAAGATAGTTTGAGAGTCTGGGAAGGATATAGGATACTTACACGACATTTTCATCCCTGAAATCATCCTTTAAGGGGGTGAAAATGAGGATGAAAGTTTGTATGCGGAACCAAAATAAATTGGTAAGCTTAAAACAAAAGTCGAAAAACTGTGTGACCTGAATAATTTAACCCATTCCTAATTCTTCCTAAATCACCAATCTCTACCCGACATTTACGAGTATATGACAGACATCTCGCTGACACTTTAAAATATTTTAATCAACAGATGCATACGCAAAAGTAGTATACTTTTTATTTTTATTTATTCCTCTTATTTCGATGAGATGGCATGCCGACGGAAAGAAATCACAAATACGACTGCTCGGAGTCTCACTATCTACTATAATCTAAACTTTAAATAATACAGGCTTTCACATTTTTCTTATACAATTTAGCTCATATCTTCTAAACGGGTTATCCGAATTCCGATTTTTATAATTGTAATTGGAATATTATCTAGTTTTATACCTAAACCTATCTTTTGAGACCAAAATTATTGAACCTCTAAAAACAAAATTCTCATTTTTATCTTACGTAATTAATAATTACACAAAAATTCTAAGAACATTGAAAATTCTCTTCAAATTTACTTTAGTCAGTCTAATTAGAATACGATAGGAAATCCAATAGCAAATTTATGTTAGTTAGTTCTTTGCTTTAATGGCTTTAATGCGTGCCAGTTGAGCACAAATTATTTCGCCAATCAAATTAATGTTAAATACTTATTCTAATTAGAGTAGAATAAACATAATAAGGTGAAATGTCAGATGTTACACATCGACAACTATAGAGCTCGCTCGTTTACCGATAACCGATTTACCACTTGAATTTAAAAAAAATCCACCCCTAAGTGTAGAAATTAAGGGATGGTTGATTTTTTATCTACTACATTTTTAAAATTACTCATATCTTACTTTGCTACTACTATGTCTGTAAGTGGTAAGGCAATGGTAGCCCAGTGGTAACGCGCTCGCTTGGGAAACCGAGTGAAGCGAGTTCAAAACCCGGGTCTCGCACCTCTGATATTTTCATGTGCGAATAATTTCCAACATGATTACCACTTTTCTTAACGGTGAAGGAAAACATCGTGAGGAAACCTGCGTGTCTGAGAGCCTAGCAAGTTTTCAAAAGACATGTGACGACTATGGCCTGATTCCCCTCGTACTGAAAAGAGGCCCGTGCCTAGCAGTGGGACGTTAAAAAGGGCTGAATACATACTATGTTTGCTCAAAAAATGGAAAAATAAAAACTTTTAAAAAAGAATGAAAATGCTTTGATTTGTTTGGCCCTGACTTCCAAAATATCTGATAAGTAACAATTTAAACATCTACGGTAAATGAAAACTACCAATCAGTTATTTTATACTTTTTAGTGTCTTTTTTTTGAAATCGGGTTTTATTTTTTGATTCAATCACAAAGAAGAAAGAACTAGATCGTAATCTAACGGTATAACCTTTCCATGTAACAAGACAGTTTTAAATAATAAAGTATTATCTACATATAATATGACATGATGACTGAGTAGCACTATTTAGAACTAACTGTACTAATTTGCTATTTTGCGGCTTTAAATTCCGAATAGGACGAGTGTTTTACTTTTACACAAATTAATAAAACTCAAAGCCTTTGAACACGCAGTGAAGTAGTAATGTTAGTTTGAATCATCACTACAGTTAATGCTTAGTATTCATTTCATCCTGAATGAGACCCTACTTATAATTAACCAGCAGCACCCGCGGCTACGCCCGCGTTCAATCTATAAGAAAAACTCTTTGGCATTTTTTTTATACAGTGACTCACCCTCGCTTCGCTCGGGTTCGTATTTTTCACACAAAAATACTAAAATGGCGATAAAAAATGGGGGGTGGAGGAGGATGAAAAATATACAAAAAAAAACATTAAAATCTGTATAGCCGTT
This sequence comes from Brenthis daphne, assembly GCA_947093115.1. NCBI lineage: Eukaryota > Metazoa > Arthropoda > Insecta > Lepidoptera > Nymphalidae > Brenthis > Brenthis daphne. The sequence goes on along the minus strand of OX352478.1, from coordinate 11,420,241 downwards.
TCGGAGGAGTGCGACCACAAACACCGTGACACGAGATTTTTATATATTAAATAATATGTATTAAATTGATATAATGTATTTTTTAATTGAGTTTTTTAAACGACATTATGTTATTAACATCATGCAGCGTAAACCTAAAAAGAAAAACCTTTCAATATTTATTTAATCCAAACGCCTGTCACTAGCACAAAGTAGAAACCTGAAATGTGCTGTTCTAATTTGTAATTTCGTTTTTTTAATTACCGATAGAATAAGAAATTCAATTATTATATTACATATTTGAATGGAAATTGGTAAAGCACATAAGCCGATAAATAAATCCGATTACCTTTGACTGCGATTTAATTTGCCGTCAGAGCGCTCACGATAGGTAGGTAGATAGGCATCAATCGACACTGAGGTATACTCTTTACTCGGGCTTTATTATATTTTATTAAGCACATGTTCTTCAATAAAAAAAACTGATTAAGTATTTTTGTATTTTTTGAAAACATTTTCAATTTTGTGGGTTGGCACTGTCTGTAACAACTATATAATGACTTTTGAGACATCTAAAACCTTAGTCTCTCTCGGCATCATGATTGCTGTATAGCATTCAAAACGTCGAAAAACTTTTTTTTTAAAAACCGACTTCCAGGCACACCTTTTACATTTTATGTAAAAAATAACTAAACGGGGGTTTTCATTTAGAATAGATACCTATTACCTAATCAGATATTTTCGAAGTCGGTGCCAGCCGATGCAAAGCAAATCTAATATTTTCGGCTGCCACCGACTTCGAAAATATCTGATTAGGTATCTATGCTAAATGAAAACCCCCGTTTAGTTATTTTTTACATTTTAGTGCCTGGAAGTCCATTTTTTTTTAAGTTTTTCTTTTTCCATTTTTAGTGTTGACGTAATAAGCAGATAATTTGTTAGAAGAAAGTTTTTTAATAACATATTCGATTAAAAATTTTTTTTAAAAAAATTTTTTAATGTTGATATTTTTAAAAACCGCTCGACCGTATTTCGATAAAATTTATATGGGGCCACCTGGGAAGTAGAGACCCTTTGAAACAAAAAAAAATTAAAAACGGTTCAGCGTAATCGGTGAACATACATTAAAAAAAGATACCGACAAATTGAGAACCTCCTCCTTTTTGGAAGTCGGTTAAAACCCAAAAATCAAAATAAATCGGCGAAAAAAACCGAAAAAATTGTCAAATATTTACATAAATCGAAGAAAGTATTATACAAACATTGTTACACATTTAGGTATAATAAAAATATACACATTATATGTTATTGTTCTCACAGGTCTAAAATGGCACAATCTACACAAACGAAAACAAATGGACTGCGTACAACATCAAGCATGTAAGAACCTCTACCCAGTTACGTGTACTTTCTTTTTATGGCAAAACATAAGGGAAATTTAGGTCATTTAACCGTAATAAATAAGAAACAATCCAAATTAACAACGGTTTACTTAAGCTTTTTCTTATTATTAGTTCTTTAATGAAATAAAATCAAATCCTATCCAGAAATAAATGTATTTATCTCTATACATATAATAAAATTGTAACTAAGCCGAATCTGTACATTAAATATTTTTTGGAAAATCTTATTGAAATAATCATTATTATCCATACAGAGGCCGAATCTATAGTTTTTAGAATTTTTGTCTGTCTGTTTGTCTGTTACCGCATCACAGAAAAACCACTGGAGGGATTTTGATGAATTTTGGTATGGTGATAGCTGGTTATCCGGGTCAACATATAGGTATACACTTTTTACCGCGGGAAAATATCTCATTTCTGAGAAAAAATACGAAAACTGCAATGTAAGAGAATGCCATGCCTACTAATATGTAAAACCTAAGAATTTGGTTCTTTGTCATCTGAACGCGGGCGGAGCCGCGGGCAATGCTAGTTCTTATAATAAAATTACTGTCTTAAAGAAATATTTATTACTAGCAACTTACTTGCGTTTTACTCGGGCATGTCGTATAGGTACGTTTTGAATACCTAGATAAAAATAGTTATTGTGAGTGTATCTTAGATACACACATGTTATCGCGAACTTTTCTGTAGGCCTTTTAGGACCTACAATTTTATAGTACATTGTTTTGATCTATCTCCTTAGATTTATCCGGCGTTAGGCATGTAAGCTTGCAAAAACGGTTTCTTTTTTAACAAAACACCGTGATAATTTAGCTATCTTATACAAAATATTTACGAAACTAACTTTCCTCGTTTATCGTTCTATCTATTAGTGAAAACTGCAGCATAATGGAAAACGGAGAAACAGATAGATATAGATAGTGACTCTGTTTCATACTCTGTATAAGTATTAAAAATCTGCGAAACAAAATAATATATGACTAAATCGAAATATGTAGTAAATCCCAATGATAATGAGAAAAGAAAATATTTCAAGACGCGTAATCGTTGCAATATGGTGTGTAGAGATAGCCAACGACGCCATATCTATAAACCTGTGCTTGAAGAAAAAGATTAAGATAAAATCTGGATTTTTCTTAAATCTATTGCAGTAGGGAAGATACAAAATAATATTAGTCCTCATAATATCGATTGAAATCTGCTAAATCAGTATTTTTAACTTTCTGGTACTATTGAGAGTGCGAAAAACTAAAAAGGTTACCACAATAAATCATTTGTCATCTTCACCTACTCCTGATTTTCCACATTTTCAATTTTGTCACTTCTCCATAAGTGATGTTAGGAGAAATATTTTTTTATTTTTTCTAGGGCCGACTCCATTAGCTGTAAAATGAGTGTTGCTGTCCTAGACCTAATAGCTCATACAATCACATGAATTTTAATTTTTTTCTTATGCTCCCATAAATTTGTTACTTCCATGTGGTGTACAATAATGTATCATCTATCTATCTATTTACGTAATATCTATCTATATACATAGATGGGCGACTTGTGCAAGAACTAAATTTTGCATTTTCCCACGAAAATGAGTTTGTTAAATATGTTAATTACAACCCTGTTACTAAAACTTTGTTGTTATAAATCATTGAAACTTTATATGAGGGACAACTCTGCCTACCCTGGGAATAAAAGATTATCCTTTTGTAATAGGTGTCCTAAATATTGATCCGAGTGATAAGTTATCACTTCTCAAAATTTCAGTAAAATCCGTTCTGTACCTTTTGCGTGAAATTTACACAAACATACAGCCAAACTGACACAAATTTCAACAACTATCGTTTTGGGTCAATATTCTGTACACAATACATAAGAGTTATTTTTTTTACATATTTATTGTACCTACACTTTTCGCTTGGTTACTATTTTATATATGTATAATTTTTTTAAATCACAATCATCACCACCAATAATAGTGTTAAATGTAAGTTAAATAAAATATTGTAATTTACTTAAATGAAATTCACGCAATAGTAAAATAAACGTTTAAATAAATCGGTCCTCGAACTATCCTTAGGTATAATCCATTGTACAAACTTAGAATTCTATGTTAACAATGGGACTAAAATACGCCATAATCACGTAACCGAACCCTACTATGTTTTCGTGCCGCACGCTATTTATTTGTGAGTAGAATCTAGGTAATTCATGAAATATTAAAATTATAAAATATAAGCCATTTTGTACTAAGTATGAAAATTTTATTATAAATAAATAAATAAAATAAATAAATATGTTGGGACATTAACACACACCACCATCTAGTTCCATGGTAAGCTACGAGGTCTGTGTTATGGATACCAGATAGTTGATACACTACATATATATAATTTTAAATACATACATATTATAAATATAAACACCCATGACTGGAGTACAGACATTCGTGCTCATCACACAAATGAATGCCCCCAGCGGAACTCGAACCCGCGACCGCTGGCACAGCAAGCAGGGTTACTACAAACTGAGCCAAACGTGTCGTCAATCGTTATAAAATAAACATGTGAATTTTACTCTTACAAAACACTCCAAACTTTTAGCTAAATTAATGGGCAAAAACTACAATATGATCATGGTAGTTTCTCGGATTGAATGCTTAATACTCTTTAGCTTTATTTATTACCTACTATAGAAACTCAAAATCCTATATATTATAATAACTACCTCAAAACCCTAAAAATTATAATATTTATTATTATAATTTTCCTACTCTATTATCTGAATTTATGTATTATTAGGTACATTTAATAAAGAGAACTTCTTCAATCAACAAGTACCTATCCATTCCATATTATGATTTTCCAATAAGAGTACCTGAACTTGCTATTCTAAAGTTGACCTACATAGGTAGGTAAATTTAAAAGTTAAACTTCTTTGTGCACCTCAGAAATTTATCAAAAGAGGTCATGTCAGAGACTAAAATGACACGCTAGGAAGCTCACTCTTTTCATAATGAGGTGTCGTGGAGTTCGAAACGAGAGGAATTATTGTTGTTATCAACTCTTTCAAACCCTTTACCCATATACATACATATCTAAATTCAGACGTTATGAGTTCGCGGATATTATATGCCGACAATTTTTGGTGTTTATCAATTTTACGAAAATATAAACATTGATATAAGCACTACCTAAATTATCTACAATTGTAATACAAACACCATAGAACAAAGCTTCATCAAGCAACAAATTTAATAAACTTGCACCTGACACGTCCAACAAGCGTAGACATGTTCTGTATAGAGTCAAAGCGAGTAATCCATTTACTCGTCACTTCAATATAGCGTCCTGTTTACCTATCGCACAGTGTAGGTACTGTCCACCTGCAGGACTTAATTGCATTTAAAATAGGGGCGACTCTAATCATAAAATGAAATTTAACGCCAATAAAATATTACTTTGTTGGTATAATTACTACCATATACTGCTGCAGATTCAGAGGTTCTGGGTTCGAGTTCCGAATGGGGCCAAGTATAGCTGTTGAGCTTTATTTCGAGAAATTCTCAGTTAAAGACAGTAGTTGGAAACATAGCGATGTCACATAATCATGTTTTGGAGAGCGCACCAAGCGCCGCTCGTCTTGAATTATCGTTTTTGTTTCGAGAATGGAGGAATAAGGGCCGCTCCACACTGTAGTGCTGATCACAGTCACAGCCACAGTCTGGTAAAGTATTCCTATACAAGAAACTTTGCTGGAGCGTGATTCGACTGGAACATGAGTCTTACTGATAGTGTGAATGCACTCATTGTTTCTTGTATAACAATACTTTAACAGACCGATATCGGACCAAGAACAGGCTTTGATCGACACTATAGTGTGGAGCGGCCCTACAGAACGCACTTACATTTATACAATAAAGCATTATAGCACCTCAGATGATCAATCTGAGAACCACTGGTGCGGAAGATATTATAAACTATTACTAATATTAACCAAGTCATACTGAACTTAACGGTTATAAGCCAGAACCATAAGTTTACTAAAATATTGTGATATAACAAAAGGAATTGTTACCTCAATGAACACACGATTATGTATAATTTAATATTATTATTATTATTATTGAAATATAATACAAATAGTTACGTTTTTAAAAATATACAAGTGACGGTATAAATTGAAACAATACTTTAGCTAAGCGCTTTGAACCAAATGGTGCTCATAGAGCGGGTTTGAATTATTGTAATAGCCGTCATTGCCCACATTTGTTATTACATCTAGATTTGGCTCTGGTGCAAGCACAGCCCCTAAGTTATTATGGCTAAATATTTGTCACAGAAGCTCGTAAAAGCAGATATTATATGTAGATTTTTTTTAATTTACTTTTATTATGATGATTTCCTATAAATGTTCTTACATATTTATTATACTTTTGATAATCTAAAAATCTTTTTCCCTCTATAACAATATTTCTGTTAATCTTTAAAGTACTTACAATGACTTCTTTTTAAAATCTATAAAAATGGACAGTAAAAACCTTTGAATTGACGTTGTCATGTGCACAATTAAAAAAAAATGTTTGTGAATAAGTTCATAATTCTATTCTAATGCTATAGAAACAGTACTTTCGAATTTACTTAAATTTCTCAATTTTTAAGGAACTTGCCCATTTTTTCCTTAAAACTTTAAGCGAATTAGAAAAAGTATTTATGAAAATATTAGCCATTTCGTTCCAAGCGTTCAGAATTGCGTTTAGATATTTTGTATTTTAGACAAACGAAAATAAATCTATCCCACGGGAACCGTAAATTTTTTCGGGATAAAAAGTAGTAACTATATTATTGTAAGGATCATTAAAATGCAATCAGTAGTTTTTGTGTACTAAGCTGTACAAGTTACTATAGTTTTTTAACTATCCCACGAGAAGTCTTTCATTTTCCGCAATGAAAAGTATCTAAAATGTTGACCGGGGGTATAAGGTATCACAATGCAAAATTTAATTTAAATCGGTCCAACAATTTCGGAGATTAGCCCATACAAACAAACAGACAGAGAAACAAAAAAATTGAAAAAAATCTGGATTTCTTCTTTTTCTCCTCTTACATCCCCCTGATTCGATTTCTAGGATTTTTTTCTATGTACAGACATTCGACCTGCACAGTTTTATTATATGTATAGATTAATTTTCTAGTTACATGTTATAATGTCCTATTTACATTTAGCAAAGCAAATACGGTCACTCTTTAGAGTAAAAGGGTATTCATTTACGTCACTTCTGTATCGCACCCTGTTTGCCCATTGCACGCTGCATTGACTACTCTCTACACTACTTAATTACTTTTTAATTACGGGTGAACGCGTCGAATTATAAAACTAAATAGTATATATATTAATTTATAACGAAATTAATATATTGATCATTTTGTTTACATATTTTTGAAAATTGGTTTTAATATTTAACAGTTTTAATTAAAATATAGTTGAAACACTGATTCTTTTGAGTTCCTTAATCACAACAATTTTGATTATTGTAAGACGTACATGAGGACGTACATATTACGATATATTATTCAACTATACATATTTGTAGTAATTGGTTTTGAAAAGTCACCGTCTTTTCTCTGCATTACATAGATTAAACAAACTATTATCTTAACACTATATGAATAAAGCTTATATTTGCTTGTCATCAAAATTTCTGTCGGTCAACATTTAGTATTTAAGGCAATTGAGTCCCCAGCGGTAACTTTTCCGTAGTTTACTACTTAATGAAACTTAATTTCTAAGTTGAAGATATTGATTTTACCCTTCAAACCATTTACGAAGTTAATTTGTAAAATGAAGGAATTTTGAATTGTTTCATTACATTGTAAATTATTTTTTTCTATGAATATTTGGAGTTTCTTATCCAAAAGATTCATAAAAGTTAAAAAAAAAATGACTCTATAATATGTATTTTTTTTAATCTTTAAACGTCTGAAAGTACCTATACATACGTGTCGCTAGTAAAAAATAATAACAAATTAACACAGATTTAAACTCAATAATCTTTATGAAAAGATATTTTTAATAGTAAACTTTATCATTTAATAAAGCACGTAAATCAAATGTACACTATATAGATATCATAGCACAAAGCTATTTCAAGATACAAAACGTGTTCGAGTAAAAGCATTCTCAATTTTCCTGTCACTATACTTGGAAATATTTTCAGTCGACAGCTACTATCGATTATGTCTTCACTGAAGACCTGTAGATTATGATTTTATTTTTATATATTATTGAAGAGATATTTAGTTTAGATTTTAGAAAAATAATAACTGTTTTTTGTCACTTTTAATATTTAGCTAGAATATAGAAATATAGCTCTCAAGTACGTTAATAATCAATTTTTAATATTAACTGGTATCCCACAGGAATAACTTGATGATAATAGAGAGTATTATAGCGTGTTTTCCCGTGGGAATGAGATAATCTTAATAATAAAAAGTACAAAAAATTACGCCAATCCGTCACTCCGTTTCGACGTGAAAGAAGGACAAACAAACAAACTTTCACATTTATAATATTGGTATGGATTACAATTTATTGTAATAATAAGTATTAATTAAGATAAATTATAACAGGCTAGTCTGCCTGGCTATGGATTACATGGATTTTCATTCTTCCAACATTTTTTTCTACTCTTTTACAATCTTTCATTGTATATCTGAGAATATATACTTTTATATTATGTACATATAATACACTAGCGACTCACCCTCGCTTCGCTCGGTTTCGTCCCTAGCTTACTTCCCAATACAAACTTTCGTCCCCATTTTCACTTTCTTAACGAATGATTTCCGGGATAAGAAGTACCTACGTCCTTTCCAGGGTCTCACACAATTTTTTTACTAAATTTCATTTAAATCGGTTCAGTAGATCCAGAGATTACCCCCTACAACCTCACAAACTCACAATCTTTACCTCTTTATAATATTAGTATATAAAACAGTTCAATACCATTGTTTTGTCTTTGGCTATGTATAATGTGTGTGTATATATATATATATATATATATATATATATATATATATATATATATATATATATATATATATATATATATATATATATATATATATATATATATATAAAGATTAATAAATTTACTACTAAAGTAAAATATTAAATTCTCAACGTTTTATAATAAATCTAAATATGGTACCACTTCCATAATGTAAATATATTCGAAATAAACTTCATAGTCGACACTACCTCACTTAATATTAAGCGAGGCTGCTTGAAATACAATTTCAGCTTCACGAGAATTTAGTTTTATTCTTATACAAGCGAGTCGCCCTCGCTTCGCTTAGTCCCTTCACGTCACAAATCCGTTAGTTACATTTGGCTGTAAAATTATATATTACTAGCTTGCTTCCCCATACAAACTTTCATCCCCATTTTCAGCCCCTTAAGGGATGATTTTCTAGATAAAAACTATCCTATGTCCTTCTCAGAGTCTCAAACTATCTTCTTACCGAATCGCATCTAAATCAATTTAGTAGATCCAGAGATTACCCCCTACAACGTCACAAACTCACAATTCACAAACTCACAAACTTTACCTCTTTATAATATTAGTATAGACTAGCAGCTTACCGTCACTTCGCTCGGATTCGTCCCTATAATACAAAAACAAACCTATCTCACGGGAACCGTACATTTTTCAGTGGGAAGAAGTAGCTTATGTGTTATTCCAGACTATAATCTATCTCTGCTGCCAAATTTCATTCAGATCTCTTCAGCCGTTCTAGCGTGAAAGAGTAACAAACATCCATACTCACAAACTTTTATATTTATAATATTAGTATAGATATATTACATAGAAATCTCTTAAATAGATAATTTATCGTTTGTCCGCTTGTTTTACCTTTCTTTCGTGAAACATATACCTATATGAATGGTACATAAATGGTTAAAATAAAATATAAAATTTTAAATTGATATTCGAAGTATTTCTTAGTTATTATTTTTTCCATAACCAAGCTTGCATCTATGTATATACAAGGAAATTGAAGAAATACAAAACATAGACTGATTTTATAAAACATTTTGTTTTTATGCTACGATTCGATTGAAAAAAATATTTCAAGAAATCAATCAATAATTTGTAAATGTATCTAATTTTTTAATTAAGTCATGAAATCTATACATATAATAAAATTCTAAGCCGAATCTGTACATTAAATATTTTTTGGAAAATCTTATTGAAATAGACATTATTATCGATACATAGGCCGAATCTATAGTTTTTAGAATTTTTGTCTGTCTGTCTGTCTGATACCGCATCACGGAAAAACCACTAAAGGGATTTTGATGAAATTTGGTATTGTGATAGCTGGTTATCCGGGTCAACATATAAGGTACTTTTTACCTTGGGAAAATATCTCATTTCTGAGAAAAAATACAAAATACTGCAATGTAAGAGTATACTAATATGTAAAACCTAAGAATTTGATTTTTGGTCATCTGAACGCGGGCGGAGCCGCGGGCAATGCTAGTAAATAAATAAAATATATTAGTATAAGTTAGTAGCGTAGTTATCATTGGGCTATTGTTGATGGTATCATCATAAAAATAAAGGAGCACCTGCTCGTTTATCGAACCTTTATGGGTAATATATTATTTATCAGTTTAATACTTTATTTTTTGAAATTAATATGATTTATCTCAAAAATACTAATATTATTCTGCAAAACTCTACGTAGTCAAATCATTCGAAAAAAAAACCTCGGCCCTGAGAAGTGCTGCCGAAAGAAACTCAGTAGAACTACAGTTGTCTATTTTATTTTATTTTTAATAAAAAATTTACAAGCTCTCTCACTCAAGCTCTTTGAAACAGGTCGAAATAAACTGTAATGGAAATAAAATAAATAAAAGATGCTCAATCCTTTTGTTTTCTTAGTTTGCATATCTCAAACAGGCGTGTATCACACGACTGGGGGCGGTATATATTTAATTCTCGTTTATTAAATAAAGGAAAAGGAAATAGCATTATTAATATTTACTTATGTAATTATATTGACTATTCGTAGGGTTGCCAGCCTTTGTGTATTCTATAGGTTACATTTCGGAGAGTGTGCGCAGGAACTACATGAATTAATTACCCCATCCCCTTTCCATCATCGGACAACCCGACGAACGGCTGGTCTCCGTCCTTATGTCGTGGACATTCCACCCGTCCGCACGAAGCGTTTCGCTACGTCATTTATTATACGTACGGCTAAGGATTGGAACAACCTGCCTGCGTCGGTGTTTCCGTCCGATTATAATATGGGTGTCTTCAAGGCAAGAGTAAATAGGTGGCTACTGAATTAGTGCGACTTACCATCTACGACTGCGTTACCACTTACCATCAGATGGAACGTAGTCAAGCACTAATTCTGTATAGTATATAAAAAAAAGCCTATTCAAAAATAAAATCTTAGAAAATCCTAAGAAACAATAAACGTCCGAATTAATAGGGCCGCACATGTGGAGTTCACCAACCCGCACTTGGCCAGCGTGGTGGACTATGGCCTGATCCCCCTCATATTGAAGGAAGGCCCAAGCCCAGCAGTGGGACGTCAAAAAGGGCTGAATACAACACAATTGGCAATATTTTTGGAAATAATTCACACACAAAAATATCTGGCGTGCAAGACCCGGGATTTGAACCCGTTTCAATCAATGTCCCAAGCGGGCAAATAAACATAAAGATATATATAAAAATAAATAGAATAGATATAATAATATACAAAAACTCGAGAACAAAATAAATGATACGTTTTTCTATGCATACCTAAAAAGGTCGAAAGGTTATTTTATTATCGAGCCCTGAAACAGGAAATCCAACAAGTTACAAATATAATAGTACTTATCACATCTGCAAAAATCTAAATAACCCTTGACATTGGACTACACGCACGTAAGAGGGTTTTTATGACATGCGTAAGATTTTCGCTACTAAATATATCGCCAACATTTGATACCTCCATTGTCCCGACAATATCTATCTATACATATATTAAAATTGTAACTAAGTCAGATCTATACATTAAATATTTTTTGGAAAATCTAATTGAAATAGACATTATTATCGATACTGAGTCCGAATCTATAGTTTTTAGAATTTTTGTCTGTCTGTCTGTTACCGCATCACGAGAAAACCACTGAAGGGATTTTGATGAAATTTGGTATGATGATAGCTGGTTATCCGGGTCAACATATAGGATACTTTTTACCGCGGAAAAATATCTCATTTCTGAGAAAAAATACAAAAACTGCATTGTAAGAGTATACTAATATATAAAACCTAAGAATTTGGTTTTTGGTCATCTGAACGTGGGTGGAGCCGCGGGCAATGCTAGTGTGCTATAATAGGGGAGACAGAGGAGAATTGCGACCTAGTCGATTTTCTGGAACCTATAAACGTTAATAGGTAGCAATATTAAGTACACGTATGTATTGTCTTATGATGTTAAATTTGACAGGGTGCAACAAAGACGCCGGAAAGCGGTTGTGAGTGTACGATATCTGCATACAAGAAGTAAGGTTTCCACCAGCATATTCATTGTACATACAAACATATATATATCGTTACGTACATATTATATTGTTTGCATTGTTACGATATTTTTTCTCATATGCTTTGGTTTCTTAAGTTCTATAGCGGGGTATTGGTGGTAACATACGAGGCTCCATCTGTCACTTATAAACTGATAACAAAAGAGACGAGAAGTTTGGCCTATAATCGAAAAAATAAAACATAACATTTACATCGTCATGTGTAAAAAGGCAGGCGAAGTGTGGCTCAAACAATTGGCATGTCAATTTATCTTTCAGATTGCCTCAGAATGCAGAAGAAAGAATCTAACCTAACCTAAAAGAAATTAGGAGAGTAGGGACGGATAGAGTAGTCTCTGTTTTTCTAGATTTTCTCAGAAACCTTAATACTGTCATTACTTTTGATCCTTTCTTAAAGAGTATGGATTGAGCTACATTGACTTATAAATCTCATCTATACATATGTATAGTTAAATTCTGAATCGAATCTGTACATTGATTATTTTTTTGTAAAATCGTATTGAAATAACAATTATTATCGATATAGAGGCCGAATATATAATTTTTAGTATTTTTGTCTGTCTCGGAACGTTTTACTACAAAACCACTGGACAGATTTTGATGAAATTTGGTATGATGATAGCTGGTTACCCGGGTCAGCCAATAGGATCTTTTTACTGCGGGTAAATATCTCGTCTCTGAGAAATCTGTAGTAACCGTTAAAACGTACCTAGGGATGAACGCGAGCAGAGCGAGGGTGAGTTGCTAGTATAACATACAGTATATCCTAAAGTATAATTTGTCATAACCCTCCTCAGTCTCCCCTTAGCGTCATATATAGAGAGAAATATATTTACCCCAGATGTCACTGGTTTCTTATCATTTATTCATGCATCCACTCTTCAATGCGGGGTGGACCTCTAACCCAAGTATCTTTTTATCCAATTTATATTATTGTGTATCGTATACCAATTTTATATGGTCTCAAACGCTACGTAAACATTCCTCTCTTTATTAACTAATATTCTACTGTAATTTGAAGTACCTACCGTAACTTTGAGATGAATTTTAATAATTTTACCGCTAATTTACGCAGCCCTTTCTACGAAATAGAAAAGGAAATTTGGGGCTTTTCATAGCATTGTGTGGAATGGCCGGCCGGGTTTTATACAAAACTTTATTGATCAATTGAATAAAACCAATGTTGAAAAAAGATTTATATATATGTAAATATTTTTCATTTTACTATTTTTTCTATTACTATTTTTTAATGTAAAATTCTTCATTATTTAAAAAATATATATTACATTTGTAAGGTTGCATTTTCATATATTGAACGTTTTATTAGAAAATAATATATTTGATTAATTTGTAATAATTTATGTATAAGGCTTTTACTTATGTGACCTTGTCCGATTGGAATGTGTTTTAAAAAAAAAAGGGAGCGAATATTCATTTGTTTTCCCGCGCTTTTAAACAGAGATGTCGGTAACACCATGTAGTGACTAGTTTCACACAATTTGTGGTCACACAACTAAATGCCTTATACATAAATCATTACAAATTAATCAAATATCTTATTTTCTATTAAAACGCTCAATATATAAAAATGCAACCTTACATATGTTAATTTAATTTGAGTAATTTCTTTTTTTAACTCGGCAAATGATATTCTCTTACAAATGAAAAGAATGACGAGCGACTTGTGCATCCAGGGCTTTTGAGGGTATATCTCAGCGTTGCGTCGGCAACTTTGCAGACAGTAATACTTGTTGTGGCACTGATATCAGTGTACGTTTAAATCTTAAAAATTTCCTTTCACATTTGGTATCCTTTAGCATTTTATTGATTTTAAAATTTAAATATTATAACCCAATTAGGGACAACACCAACTTCACGAACATAGGTAGGTATGTTGGTTTCTTATTTTAAGCACATCATCATATATTGCAAAATAAAACTGCTTAATTTAAAAAGTTGTTAGTCAATTTTATGGAATATACGGATATCTAAAAATGTTACATATTTTCCTCACGTTCAACCTACGACCAGTAGCATAGAACTAAAATATATACATGGTTACTTAAGTACAGAAAATCACAAACACTGCTAAATACCTTAAAATAACCACGTGTGCAAAGAAATATTGCCTTGATGAATTGACCGCTAAAATTTTACCGCAATTTACTTTATAGTAGACGTTCCCTTTAAACGCCATTCGCAGACTTTTAGTTTGAAATGTTTATTAATACAAACTTCAGAAAATGGAGAAAACGTATTATAAACGACTGAAACACTGAGAAACCACAAACATGTAACTCCTCGGTGAAAAGCACTTAATTTTCGATTTTAATTTAAAAGCATCGATAGCTTTCTCACAGTATTGTTACTTAAAACACTTTGTCATAAATAGGGCCATTAATATGCAGAAAAATACTGAGTCTAGTTTTAATCATTTTTATCCAAAGTTATATTAAGTAGACAGAAATCCAACAGTTTTTATATAAACATTTATCAGTAATCTTTTTTTTTATCTTGGGAGTAAAATTTGTAGCTTAGGATAGCTGTTTCTCAGGTTCTCTCAGGTTCTCACCGGAATCCCTCTCCAAATATGAAAATCGTTAATTTTGCAATTAAAAAAGGAAAATAATCGGGATAAAAACTATCCTATTTTTTACGTTGGGACAAATCACGTATTTAAAAAAATACGTTAAGATCAGGTAAGTAGTTTCGGAGTTCAATGCGGACCAACATCGTGACACGGGAATTTTATATATTAAAACATACAAATAATGATTAATGAAAATAAATGTTTTACTTTATTAATTTCCTACACACTTGAACTGGTTACAATATTTCTGGATTTCAATTTCCTTTAACTTAACTAAATATAGGCACTTAGGTATTGGAAAAGTTAGAAATATAATATTTGTTGATGATATTCATATAACACGATAACTTCTAGTACTCATATATAGTGGTACTAGCGACTCACCTTCGTTTCGCTCAGGTTTGTCCCTAGCTTGATTTCCCATACAAACTTTCATCCCCATTAATGGATGATTTCCGGGATAAAAAGTATCCTATGTCCTTCCCAGGGTCTCAATCTATCTTCTTACCAAATTTCATCTAAATCGGTTCTGTAGATCCAGAGATTACCTCCTACAACGTCACAAAGTCACAAACTTTACCGACTGTAGTATGTTTTCGATTTTACGTAATTGTTGAAGATAACTTGGCGGAGATGTAAGATTTCTCCATATTACTTATCTTTGCGACCTTTTTAATATAATACCTTTTTAATATTTAATAGCTATTGATTCGTAATAATGTCATCTTTTGGAAATAAAACGCATCAAATGCATAGTCTATAGCACATGTATATTCTTTCATAGGTGTCCATCTTTAGGTGCCTAACCAATGAGGTACTCCAGCTCATCGTGTATTTGTTTAGGAACAAACATACATACACATATGCACATGCACTTTTGCATAAATAATAATAGTCCGATTACATACTTTTTTGCATATCTTACTAATATAATAAATTTGAAAGCTTAGATGTTTGGATGTTTGAATGAATGTTTGTTACTCAATCACGCCAGAACGGCTAAACGAATCTCGATGAAATTTAGCACAGAGATAGGTTATAAAAAAGCACATAGGCTACTTGCTATCCCGGAAAAAAGTACGATTCCCGTGGTATGGATTCCCTTTATGTATAGAATATTTAAATAAACATAAATACCTACATTTTTTTAAATATTAATATATAATTAAAATTAGCAACACTTTTAGCTTTTAAGCGAAGTTAATTGAATTTTCTGACCAAAACTCATAGGAGTAAAGAGGCGGTATCGGAGCCGCGACGGCACATTAGCATTTTAATTGAATTTCCTTAGCAAATAATTTTTAAGCGAATCTCTATGGCTATTTTGTTTAACTAAATTCAACACCTAGAGTAGAGAACCTTATATTTAACGTTTTCCCACTATGAGGTGCCAACATATTTCTTTAATTCGTGCATTTTTATGTACTTAGTGACTTATCCATGCTTCGCTCGTGTACGTCCATAAGTACGATTTAATTTTTTTTACCGTATATAATTTCATTCATATGCATTTAGTAAAAAGCTGTTATTTTAACATTACAAACAGACACTTCCAATTTATTTATCTGTATAGATACCAAAATATGTATCTAATAAATATTTTAAATTTTGCAGTTCATTTTTATACCATTATATTATACATTTTATTTGTTGAAGAAATAAATTACATTTTTTGGTATTTGCACACATACTTTACTCTAATATTTGAACTAAAATCATGTATGTATGTAGAATATTTGATAAAAAATACCAACGCTATGAATACCAAAATATCTTACTATAGAATGTGCATACTTTAGTATTCAACGCGTATTATATATCGAAAGTTACAATATAGGCGTGAACCGACACAATCTATCATCTACTTCTAACACAAGCCATATTGTGATATATTCAAAAAACCTCGAAAAAACCTTCGTAATCTTTCAATTCCTTACAATATTTCCAATTGTTTTTTCTGCACCAATAATTTCTGAAATTAGATGTGGTAAAGGTAGTAGCAAAGATTTAGTTCGTTCAATCTTGAAATTGAATTTCTTGAAACACAAAAATAATTCCGCGGTACTCCAAAAAGCGTATCAAAATTTACTTGTTTAGGTTATAAATTATAAATGTGAATGTTTGTATGTGTGTAAGGGGTTTTATGTGTGTGTGCGTCTGTGTATGTTTGTTAAGCCTTCACGCTTTATTGCTTAAGGGATTTGAGTGAAGACGGGAATAGAGGTAGCTTATACCCTGTATATATATAAGCTACTTTTAATGAACATATTTACCATGCGAGCTAAGATGCGAGCGAAATTTTGTTCTGATATGTACCTTTATTAATTATAAATACTCTACCTTCACAAATATATAAATTATTTCATAACTTTATACCGTAACATAATTTTTGACTGAAAAAAGGTCGAGTTATTTATATTTTCTAATAGAATAACTTTTTATAACAAAATTGAAATTGTTAGAAGAGTTTTTGTTGCATCTTTATCAGAAAATTATAACTATATATATATATATATATATATATATATATATATATATGTATGTCCTTCCCAAAGTCTCAAATTATCTTCTTACCAAATTTCATACATCTAAATCGGTTCAGTAGATACACATTTTTTAACTCAAGAATGGCTGGACCGATTTTCTTGGTCTTTGATTTGTAGGAATATCAGAATAACTATTAAAACATCAGAAAAATCATATTTTTTTAAAAATTTATGTAGATAATAACTATTTATATATATATATATCTATTTAAAACGTACCTAAGGACTAAACCGAGCGAAGCGAGGGTGAGCCGCTAGTATTATTATAATTTGCTAAATAATTACCGTTTAAGTACTATAAAAAAAACACTAAAATGTCTATAGGTACTGAAAATAAATTTACATGAAGTACAATTATAATAAACCTACTACCGTCAGACTCTCAGACTACCTCCACTCTGATAATGGGTGTTTTCATACGTAAGGCATTTATAGTATTGTAGTAACTTGTGCACATTTGATATAGAGCAATGATACCTTTAGATTTTCAACAATGTACCGTACTCTGGTACAGTTTGAATGTAAATTTTATAACTAAGAAGGAAAATTGAAAAAATTTAAAAGATCTACTTACTAATCTTCCATTCCCTCAATGGCATGATCCATCCAGATATTTTTACCAAATATTTTAAATATTTACTTTACATAATTTAGTAGTTTTTTTTATAAATGATAAATAGAAGTATTTCCTACTAAAGTTATTAAACTAGAAATTTTGTGATATCCAGTTTAAACAAACAGACATGTGCCTCTAAATTGTTTCTGTCAAACAAAATACGAAAAGATATTGCTCTATAACAACTTTTAAAGTATAAATTAAACAAATCTCTTGCATTTTATTGTATGTTAATATATTATATAATGTGCATTTTATTCAACAACATAAAATTTACAATAACGATACGATGGGCTTCTTTTCATCATTCAATACGTTTAATACTTTTTTTTATGGTATTTAGTGACAAACGAGTAGACAGCCTACCTGATGGAAAGCAGTAGGTACGTGTCGCCCACAAGACCTACGGTTCATGCGCTTAAGTTTTATGTAACAAATATGCAGAACCGTAGGTGCGTTGTCACTGTGAGGACTAAGATGATATGTGTCTTGCCTGTAATTGCACTGGCTACCTTATCCTTCATACCGGAACACAACAATGTACTCATTGTTGCTTGGCGGGAGAAATAGATAAGGGGGTGGTACCTATCCAGTTGGACTCCTCAGACATGACAGAGTCCTACCACCGGTAAATACTTTAATATAACTCTGTGAAACCACATTGTTTTGTATAAATTTTATCTCTATTAAAAATGTATCAAACGCGATGTTAATTCTTTCTAGTAGATTCGAAGCAAAAAGATCAGGCAGACTAAACCTACGTCATTGATCCTATAAGAATTCCATTTCCTCAGATGTATGAAACACTAAAAATGGATTTAAAAACTTTTACACACTCTACCGTTTTAAGCTGCCAGTTTTAAAAAAACGTCGAGCCAAATTTTTTATAGGGATACATTAGCATTTACGACGCCTTTTTAGTTAGATACCTGGCGCTTGGCCAAACTTTACTTTGATACGATAGGATAAACATAGTACTATTCGTAGGAATTCATTGCTTTGGGCGTATGTGATTATTATCAGAACGCTTTGAATTAGGAAAACTCTTGTTTTTTGGCATGTTAATAATATAGGCTATAAAAATTCAACTTTACTATATTATATTTATTGCCAACTTACTCACGCTTAGCTCGGTTGTGTCCCTTAATGCATTTTATATTTATAATATTTATTATTGATATACGAGTAGCGCCACCTTTCGAAAAATGTTATTACTAACTGTAGTCAATGTGTTACTCAAGGTCATGCTATCTATGTACTAAACTTCATCCAAATCCGTTATGCCATTTCAGCATGTAGAAGTAAAAAAAACATACACATACTATCTAACATTTTTAACAGTATATTGATGTGAATAAAATAGTAACGTGATATACGATTTCATAAGAACAATCTCATATGGAGCTCGTGTAAATACATAAATGTACCATGCTAAAGTATATACTACTAGCAACTCACGCTCGCTTCGCTTGGGTTCTTTTCTACGTTGCTTTCTCATACAAACTTTTATCCCCATTTTCAACCCCTTAAAGTATGATTTCCTTGATAAAAACTATCCTATGTCCCTCCCAGGGTATCCTTCCCAGGGTCTCAAACTATCTTCTTACTAAATTTCATCTAAATCGGTTCAGTAGTTTCGGAGCCTATTCGGTACAAACAAACAAATCTTTCATCTTTATAGTATTATACATCTATATAGATGTATCGTGCAAACCCTTAAAAATTATCTGTCTACCTATTTATACTCGCTAATCTCCGTAACGGCTAATCCTGTTTTATCGGGACTTCCACTGTCGAGAGAGATATAGGCTTTTTATCCCGGGAAAAGGAAAAGGCCCCCTCGCGGTGTAGCGAGCGAGGGTGGGTCGTTAGTACTACCACAGATCACATAATATATATGTATAAATATACTAGGTACTACTAAATATACATAATTAATTGACGGTCATAGTTAAATATGAGTAAACATTGTACGCTGAATGAAGTATACATAACGATTAATCATGCAATTTCAATATTTTTATAATTTACTAGCATTGCCCGCGGCTCCGTCCGCGTTCAGATGACCAAAAACCAAAGTCTTAGGTTTTACAGATTAGTATAGTACATAACATACATTGCAGTTTTTACATTTTTTCTCAGAAATAAGATATTTTTATGTAATATTTAAATTAAAGTTATTTTAACAGAACTATTGTAAAATATTTACTTTCATATTCTACTAGTTTTCGCCTACGGCTATTCCCATAGTACGTCTGTAAATGGACTAATTTACTTTGAATACTTAGTCATTTATTTATTAAGAACAAAACCCACAGCTATACAAATAAAAACAATCTTTTCGAAAGCCAATTTAGGATTTATCTTGCTTAAACTTGACATGTAGATAGACTAGTTACATAAAAAAAAAATTAAAATTATTAACTAGAAACGTTTTTGTATCCGAGTGTTATATCAGTAGTTAGAATATAAATATAAATAAATATGTTGGGACATTAACACACAGCACCATCTAGTTCAATGGTAATCTACAAGGCTTGTGTTGTGGATACTAGATAGTTGATACACTACAAAACTATATATAACTTTAAATACATACATATTATAAATATAAACACCCATGACTGGAGAACAAACGTTCGTGCTGATCACACAAAAGAATGCCCCTAGCGGGACTCGAACCCGCGACCGCTGACACAGCAAGTACATATAATCACTACAAACTGAGCCAAACGTGTCGTTGCTAGAAATTATCAAACACATAAATAAACAAACAAAACATGCCTAGCTAATAAACAATGACGAGTTAAACGAGCTGAGCCTACCGAGTAATTTCACTTGACTTAACACTCCCAAACCTCACTAAATATTAGAGATACCCAAATATTTCAGTTCAGTTTAGTACCCTTGAGCAGTTAAACAGCCCCACACTCAATAATATCTCACATTTCTTGCTACTATATTATTTAAATAATTCAGATCACGAAGAGAGGTTGAAGAGGTGGATAATATTAGGTTTGTTATTAGATAATATTTATAGAGAACTAGAGGAATCCGCGGTTTTGCCCGCGTTTAATCTACAAAAAAACACTCTTTTCTTTTGGACTCACACTCGCTTCACTCGGGTTCATCCCCTAGATACGTTTTAACGGTTAAGAATGGATAGACTATATAATATTGTGCATATATATACATAAATTGGTATGATTTAATTTCATATCTCTTACTTGAGAAATAATTGATTCCCCATACAAACTTTCATCCCCTTTTTGACAACCTTAAGGGATGATTTCCTGGATAAAAGCTATCCTATGTCCTTCCCAGGATCTCAAACAAGCTTCATAGCAAATTTCATCTAAACCGGTTTAAAAGTTCCAGAGAAAGAGTTCCTACAAACAAACTCACAAAATTATCAAATTTTCCTTCTTTATAATATTAGTGTAGGTGTACAATGTACATGCGTACTAATATCATAAATGCGAAAGTAACTCTATCTATCTGTTACATCTTTGTGCCTAAACCGCCTGAACCAAATTTGATTTTGGTATAGATATGGATGGAACATTAGAAAAGGACATAATATGCTACTTTTTGTCGCAAAAATAAAACTTGGGAAGAGTGAAAAGTTTGTTTTGGGAACAAATGATTTCTCAAGTTAAGTTTATAAAAAATCGTTATATCCTATAGTTTGGTAAGAAATAAAGAGTTTCGGCGTTTTTGACCAATCAAGATAAAGTAGGGGATGATTTCATTTTTTTTTTATTGCTTACCTAGTTTTCTATACCTATGGAATGTACATACGTGTGGTCTATTCTATACTAGCCTTTAAAATGTACCTAGAGACGCACCCGAGAAAGCATTCGAAACGTCGGAAACCAAATAAAATAAAAATAGGGATGGCATTCCATAGGTGTAATTGAAAAAAAAATTGAATCCTCTTAAGCGTTTCTCTGGATAAGTAGATGTCCACGTGGGCATCTCTGGATAGGTTTTTCAAATTTAAACCACGTTTTGTTCAGGCCAATAGTTGCCGAGTTACATGCTTATAAAGTCGTGATCATTGTCTAAAGCATTTTCGAATACCGAAAACAAACCTACATCGTACTAGTTATGTTGATTCTCATGGGCTAGAAAGGCCAGTACTACCGATAAGTTTTAATCAGCTGTACTGAGACTGGCCAGTAGAAGGCCTCCTCCCGGGCAATAGAGCGGGATGCCACTCGACCAAGTCTCCGGTCTCACCTGACGTTTAGATTAGGGGTAAGTTTAAAAGAAGTTGTCTTTCTCTTATTCCACGACAACCAAGATGTTGCTCTCACACCCTACCGCAGCAGGGTACAGCTCCCAATGCTCTATGAGGCTTCACTTATGGATAACCGGACGCTACTGAGCGAAGGGATGATACTGGCGAACGACACAATGGTCCGGTAAACGCATTTCGTGTAGTGTAGTAGATAACATATGTATATATCGTTTAACTTAAAGGTCAGTTTTTATCGACGTATATATATACCTGCCATGCGAGTACAGCCGTGGGCAAACGTATTTCCTAACATAAAAATGATCCATCTACTCAATTACAACTTGATTATAAAAGTGAAATAAAACTTTTTTATGTGCACATAAAATTATAGTTATGGTAATTTAACACTCTTATATACATACACTAGCGTTTTCCTGCGGCTCCGCCCGCATAGTACATTAATCACCAACATATCATATACTAAAACCTTCTCCCAAATACGCTACATCTTATGGTACGAGTATTATTCCGATCGGTTCAGTAGTTATCGCAGTATAAACGAACAAAAAAATCGGATCTCCATTTATTAGTATAGATGTATAACTTTCTGACAGCTGCGCAAGCTGCTCAATACGGATCATTGATTTACTGCTATTTAATTTGATACCCCAGCTGATAGTGGATCGGGCTAATTACTTTCCATTACAATCTGAAGTGCATTACCTCGTTTCGATGTCCATCTATTACATCTGAAAAATTGACTATGAACGAACATAGTTAACATATAAAAACTACGATGTCAATATACCTACATTAATAAAAATAACAGTCAATTTTCCAATTTGATTAATCTTTTAACAATATTCAATAAATATTTAAAAAAAAATAATATTAAAAAATCATAAAGCATAAGCTATACTATCTATATGAAACAATAAAATATCTTAAAATGCTGACTTACTCGTATTAGACTTTTTCATAATTTTAGAATAGCTACGATATTGCTTTGTTTTATCCTATACATTCGATTCTTTAGTTACTTATTTATTTTACTAAAGAACGAAATTATGTACTATATGTACGTACATACTTAATGAGGCATCGCAGGAAATCTTAATGAAATAAACATTATTTTCGATACAGAGGCCGAATCTATAGTCTTTAGAATTTTTGTCTGTCTGTCTGTCTGTCTGTCTGTCTGTCTGTCTGTCTGTTACCGCATCACACAAAAACCACTGGAGGGATATTGATGAAATTTGGTATGGTGATAGCTGGTTATCCGGGTCAACATGTATTCAGCCCTTTTTAACGTCCCACTGCTAGGCACGGGCCTCCCTTCAGTACGAGGGGGATCAGGCCATAGTCCACCACGCTGGCCAAGTGCGGGTTGGCGGACTTCACATGTCTTTCGAAAACTTGCTAGGTTCTCTCAGATATGCAGGTTTCCTCACGATGTTTTTCCTTCATTGTAAGGCACGTGATAATCATGCTAGAAATAATTCGCACATGAAAATATCAGAGGTGCGAGACCCGGGATTTGAACCCGCCTCACTCGGTTTCCCAAGCAAGCGCGTTACCACTCGGCTACCACTGCCTGTCGGTCAACATATAGAATACCTTTTACCGCGGAAAAATTTCTAATCTCTGACAAAAAATACAAAAACTGCAATGTAAGAGTATACTAATATGTAAAACTTAAGAATTTGGTTTTTGGTCATCCGAACGCGGGCGGGCAATGCTAGTTCAATATTAAAGGCGAATAACTGCAATAGTTGCGAAGCGATGGATGTAATTGTGAATCAATTAAACCTGCAAGCATCCGCAACAGCTATTTCCTTTTCCGTCCACTTTTGCATGTAGTTAAATAATTTCAGTGAACTGGCTAATAGCGAATGGGAATAAAATAACATTTATATATACCTTTTTACTATTTTATTAGCTAAGATAGCAGAGTCGACCCATAACCTATTAAAACGCAGTGAGTGTGACTTTTAACTTTACTAGAAATAACATTTATTATTCTATTATAAAGAAACCATATGTAAAATTAAAATAATTATCATAAACGTATATCTCGTGTTATACATACATTATACAATTAAGATTAAAAAATGGCGAATGCAGAGGCAAATTAATGTCGCTGAATAATTTAATTGAATACGTATATAATAAAACTAGCCTTGCCCGCGGCGCTGCCCACGTTCAGATAACGAAAAACCAAATTCTTAGGTTTTACATATTAGTATACTCTTACATTGCAGTTTTTGTATTTTTTCTCAATAATGAGATATTTTCCCGCGGTAAAAATTATCCTATATGTTGACCCGGATATATATCACCATAACAAAATTTCATCAAAATCCCTGTAGTGGTTTTTCTGTGATGCGGTAACAAACAGACAGACATAGAGACAGAAAAAAAACTCTAAAACCATAGATTCAGCCTCTGTATCGATAATAATGTTTATTTCAATAAGATTTTCCAAAAAAATATCTAAAGTACAGATTCGGCTTAGTTACAATTTTATGATTTTTATAGATAACCAAATATGACAGCTACCAAGTACGAGTATATTCTAATAATTCTATAACCGAGGCTGGGGATGACCCTACAGATATCGAGTGAACTAATTTTCAAGTCAAAATAGACTGACCGGAGCACGAGATACTAAAATAAGCATGGCTATAAAGAGCTGAGGTCAGAGGTCACCTACTATAAATTGGTCTATAAAAGTTCATCCAATTGCTGAATATTCGAAGCTCGGGAGATGCATTTTTAATTGTACAGTCCAATCAATTGAGTGACGTATATTGGATCTCGATAATGAAATAACGTTGAAAGCTATATTTTTTTCATCAATTTGACTGCAATTTGGCAAATTAAAAGTTTGCTTCGTTATAAACGTAATAAAGGTTTAAAAGATCAGCGAATTTTTTATGTAAGCAATAATCCAATATTACCTTATTCAGTAGAATTACGGAATGCGAAATAAAATATTTTATAGTTCTTTTAATAAGTAAGAAGAAAATGTTACTTAAAAGACTAAAATAAAATAGAATTTTCAGTTAGCTTAAAACCATTCAAGTTATCAATACTACATATTTATTAGCAAAACGTCTCTGCTTCAAGTCTGGCAAAATTTGCTTTCCTCTTTCAATTTGTTGGTACTCCTCTACAGGTCGTATTCTACAACCGATCTGGACGAAACTAAGTATACAGGTTTTACGACTTTATAGTTTTTTTTTGTCTTCGGTTGTTTAATTTTTGATTTGAGGGGCACTTTTCCTAAAAAGGGGCAAACTACTACTGGATCTCTCCGCTTTACGAGTATAACATCCGACTTCAACGGTTATTTTTTTTGTTTGAAGGTAGTAATTTAAGTTGGTCTCATAAAAATTTGGTGAAGATGAAGATTTGATGAGGATCTTTGGCTATATGAGCAGAATAGTTCCTCAAAATGCAGTTTGTGCTCACGCTGCAAGCAGAAACAATAGAAAGATAAAATCTTAACATTATTACTTATAATAATATCATGCGTTCATTATTTCATAAAAACTTTTCGAAATATCGAGAAAAATCTGAGGAATGTTGCTAATCGTATTCAATTTAAAGTTTTAATTGAAGCTGGACTTGACTTTTAAAACTCTATCTGCTTACTTTAAACGTAGTTTCCTTAGCAATAAGATATTTAATGACATTCTTTATGTAATTCTAATATTTTATAATATTTTCATTAAGAACTGCAAAATATACTCATGAACAATTTATATATAAAAATTCAAATATATATTCTCAATCTCAATCTCAATTATATATATTCATTTTTACAGAAACTGTTTGAAGAATTGTAGCAATCAATTATTATTTTACTCTATATATTTTAAACGTACATATAAAAATTTCTTAAAAATTTCTTTGGCGAATGACGTCGTATAAACCTTTTAGAGTTTCACACAACGTCATTTCCACTCGGGTACAAATGACCCTCTCTAACTCGTTGCATTTCGATAAAGCACCCTATCATGAGGGACTGTGAAAATGAGGTTTTTTTGAAGGTTGTACGTACAGAACATCGGTTTATTTATGGATATCGCTTTATTTGCGGAAATTTCAATAGTTATTATGAGTTACGTTGTGCTATCCTATAAGAATTATACAAAACTCGACAACTGCATATGCGAACATATGTACTTCAAGTTATTTGTATGAATAATGTTAGCCGGATTCAGCTGTCGAACTCTTAATTTAATAATCTAATCTATATCCATAGTCTATACTAGTAATATAAAGAGGTAAAGTTTGTGAATTGTGAGTTTGTGAGGTTGTAGGGGGTAATCTCTGGATCTACTGAAACACCCCCCCCCCCCCCAACGTGCGTTCACCTTGTCGTGGTGGGGGGGCTCAGTAGTGCCCGGCAATACAGCCGGGCGCAAAGCCAAGATACGCACAGGAAGGTGGCCCACTTCGGAGGGCGGTGTACCATGCGGGTTGCTCCTGGGACTTCTCTGATAGCAGAGTGGACCTTGGAGCAACCCCGTGGTTGTTGTGGTCTGCTTCGGCAGACCTGCCATCGGGGCGTCGTAGTTGAATGCGTAAGCGATCCTGTGACACCCCATTAAGACGGGAGAAGGCTTTGTTGGGTTTTAGTGGGTAGTACTGGCTTTGCCGGTGAGTCCCACACCTCGTGCGTAAATGCATTTCCCAATGTAAAAAAAAAAAATGGATCTACTGAACCGATTTAGATGAGATTTGGTAAGAAGATAATTTGAGACCCTGGAAAGGACATAGGATACTTTTTATCCCGTAAATCATCCCTTAAAGGGGTGAAAATGGGGATGAAATTATGGGAAATCCAGCTAGGGACGAATTAGAGCGAAGCGAGCGTGAGTAGCTAGTAATTTATAAATTAAAGATCTTTCAGAATAAGTAACCGGTTTAAAAAAAAAAAAGATAATTGATAATTTATTTTAGTTATGGCATACAAGCATCCTGCGTCGGCTTCATCGTCCTTTTAAATAAGAACTTCGCCACTCCTATTCACCTTTTTAAGGATAAAATATATACAAAATCTTATTATATTTATAAATGCTAGTTGAATTATAAGTGAACTAGCATTACCCGCGGCTCCGCCCGCGTTCAGATGACCAAAACCCAAACCCTTAGGTTTTACATTAGTATACTCCTACAATGCAGTTTATGTATTTTTCTCAGAAATGCGATATTTTCCTGCGGTAAAAAGTATCCTATATGTTGACCCGGATTACCAGCTATTATCATACCAAATTTCATTAAAATCCCTCCAGTAGTTTTTCCGTGATGTGGTAACAGACGGACGGACGGACGGACGGACGGACGGACGGACGGACGGACGGACGGACAGACAGACAGACAGACAGACAAAAATTCAAAAAACTATAGATTCGGCCTCTGTATCGATAATAATGTCTATTTCAATAAGATTTCAGGAAAAATATTTAATGTACAGATTCGACTCAGTTACAATTTTATTATATGTAGGTATAGATTTTGCAATTAATACGGAAGTGAAGAGAGAGCGGTTCGCTAACCATTAAATCAAACGATAACATAACAAAGTTATAATTTTCTCTTTACTTTGAAACAAATGTATGCTCATAAAGAGATCGGTAAAATTTAATTACCGTTCATATTGAATGTACACGCTTTAATAACGGTATAAAAATTATAATCATTATCTACCATAATGAACTGTAGGTACTCGTTAATTTTCACTCAATATTTGGTGGTTAAATTCGAGTGGAGAAATGAACGTCACATTTAGTTTGTGGTAACAGGCAAATCTATAAATAAATTTTATATATGTATATTAATTTAAGGCAGTGGTAGCCTAGAGGTAACGTACTTACTTGGGAAACGAAGTGAATCAGGTTAAAATCCCGGATCTTGCTGAGGAAACCTGCATGTTTTGGTCAGCGTGGTGGACTATGCCCTGATCCCCCAAGCATTAAAAAGAGGCCCGTGCCAAGCAATGGGTAATTAGAAAAGGGAATACATATTAATCTGAAATATGAGTTTGTGAATTGTGAGTTTGTGACGTTGTAGGGGGTAGTCCCTGGATCTACTGAACCGATTTAGATGAAATTTGATAAGAAGATAGTTTGAGACCCTGGGAAGGATATAGGATACTTTTTATACTAGAAATCATCCCTTAAAAGGGGAAAAATGGGGATGAAAGTTTTTACGGGGAATCAAAAAAAAAGAGGATTGATAATTTAAGGGAAAGTTATATATTTCTCAAAATCACATAACGTTCTATATAAAAGATACATGAAATAAATAGAAAAGTAATACCTACCCGACGATCCGAATGCTTAAACAGTAGGTAAACATGGTCACGGGAGAGACTAAGGCTTTAGACGTCTCAAAGGCGTTATATACTTATTACAATAAATTATCAATGTTGTAATAATCCGAAAAGATAGTTTTATTTAAAATCAATTATTCTCGTAAAATCTAAGAAAATATTATGAATATTAAGAATATAATTTAATAAATCTATTTTAATCTTCGTAAAAGTAATTCAAATATATTTACGTCGTATCTCACGTTTGTGAATAGGCATCCTCTAGTAATCAAATCAGTACATCGGTTGACCTCAATTCCGGTCCTAGTCGGAAATAGATTTTAAAATCATCCAAACTACAAAATACAGTCAATATTATTATGGTTAAAATATATTCTGCATGTTTAGTAATAGAAGAAATAGTAAATATGCTTTACATCAATCATGGTTACGGGAGAGATTAAGGTTTTAGATGTTTGAAATGTTATTATATCGTTACTAGCGACTTACCCTCGCTCCGGTCGGGTTGGTCCCTAGTTACATTTTAGCGTTTAGTATAGATTTCTCAGATATGAGATATTTTCCCGTAGCAAAAAGTATACTATATGTTGACCCGGTTAACCAGCTATCATCATGCTAAATTTCATCAGTCTGTCTGGCTGGTATGCGTTCAATAAGATTTTTTAGATTACGAACTTATTTAGAATGTCAAATAAAGAGGTAAAGTTTGTGAGTTTGTAACATTGTAGGGGGTAATCTCTGGACTACTGAACCGATTTAGAAAAAAAAATTTGAGAAGATAGTTTGAGACCCTGGGAAGGACATAGGATAATTTTTATCCCGGAAATCACCCCTTAAGGGGGAAAAAATGGGGATGAAAGTCTGTATTGGGAACTAATCTAGGGACGAACACTAGCGAAGCGAGGGTGAGTCGCTAGTAATTAATAAAAACCTATTACGAAATATGGAGTAAAATAAAGAAAAGATAGAGTTTCGTTAATAAAATCATCAATCAATGTATATATTCATAAATACAATAGAAAATATGTATTTTTAAGTTCATACATTTCGGCTCTCGTCTCATCATATACGAGTAAATATCGTTTTACGTCATTAAAATAAAATAATTATTGTCCTTCACATTTTTAATATTATTTATTACAAAAGATAACCGTATGGAATGTTTATTTTTATTTTTAACAAATAATTCTATGCCATCGATTGTAACGTAAAATTAATTTATCAAAACCTTTTTTAATTGAAAAATATAAATTACATTACTATTACAAAAATAGTCCAACCCGTATATTAATTAAATGATACAAATAACAAAAAGCACGGTAAAAGTAAAAGTACCTACTTCCTACAAAAAATAACCATCAGTTCCCTAATTATTAACATTGTTTAAAGAGATATTTTAAACTGAATTATTTGTAAATATTGAATAATGAGTGACAGCGTAAAACTATTAATATATTTATTTCAACGGCATTTTTACAGTTTATTTTATTTACATGTGCATCTAATTTTTATGAAGACCGGTGATGATGATGATGATGAATCAAAGCCTTTGATGATAAAGTTGGTTTTATTTTTTGTTGGTTGGTTTAACAGAAACTCTATAATGTTACACAAAGTTCTGTAAGCTCTAAAAGGTCATAAAAAGTTATTTAGTCGCTACAAGATTTTTTCTGCTCTATTATAAAAAATTTAAATTCAAAACAAAAACATAACAGGCACTTTTGCCTTTGTGTACAATTTTAAATCTTACTTATCTTAGTAATAAGATTTTGCAGCTAAAACGTATTTAAGTTTATTGTTCGCTTAGAATACCTACTATTACATGATGGTAACATCTCATAATAATAAATATTGCGCACTTACAAAGATTGCTAAACCATCGATCGTCATAATATCGCTTACGCTTGCAGAATCATTTCTATTAAAAATATCTTCTGAAGACTTAGTTCTTGTTTTTTTTTTTTTGTAATTAATTGATAAAAGAAAAATATAATCAAGAGCAAGAAAAAATACTAAGAAATACACGCTTTTGTTCTAACTTTATACGAGCGTAATCTATACATATAATAAAATTCTAACTAAGTCGAATCTGTACATTAAATATTTTTTCGAAAATCTTATTGAAATAGACATTATTATCGATACAGAGGCCGAATCTATAGTTTTTAGATTTTTTGTTTGTCTGTCTGTTATCGCATCACAAAAAACTACTGGACGAATTTTGATGAAATTTGGTATGGTCATAGCTGGTTATCCGGGTCAACATATAGGATACTTTTTACCGCGGGAAAATGTCTCATTTCTGAGAAAAAATACAAAAACTGATTAGAATAAAACCACGATGATACTATGTATATTTTAGCAAGGTAACTTACTAAATAAGGCAAAAACTATTAAAAATAGCTTATCTTGAAAAAAAAACGATTGCGCTATTTTATTTGGTTTTTGATCATCTGAACGCGCGCGGAGCCGCGGGCAATGCTAGTATTCAAATATACTGGTATTTGTACTTTTAATCTCACATTTCTTCAAATCTTTGTTTTATTAGGACGCTGACCGTACTAAACAAGGAAGGTGGAGCCTATCACCATCTAGGGCACGTAAAACATTCTTGGAATAATGTTGCTTCCTTTATGGAAATATTACCGTTGGAAATAATTCAGGTCACGAATACAGAAAATGGAGGAAAGGTCAAATTAAGAATTGTTAAAAATTGCCTCTTGTTATAACGAAGTAGCGTGCTTTCTTTGTTGCAAAATATATTTTTTTTTATTTCATATATTACTTGTATAAACAAATGTTCTTATGCACACTTGCAATTATTCACAATTGAACTACTATTATACATACAAAAGTTTCTGTTTGTTTGTATGTGTTTGTAACTAACTACCTTCATAATGAAATGGCTAGACAGATTTGGAGAAAATTTAATACACAGATAGATTATGATTTGGAATAATACTCAGATTATTGTTAAGAACCAAGGCACCTTAACGAAGCGAATGTAAGTCACTTTTTGTTAAATACGTTTCATTATCGAAACTCACGATTGTCCGTGATCAATGAAAATATGAAAAAGCTAAAGCATTTTATTGTTCAAGAGTTTCTATTATATACGGCTCGTAATATAAAAGAGTATTTTTATAGAATATTTATATATCATGTTTCCACTATAACATACATCACATGAATCTTTGATCACGAAGGAAAATTAAAAATCACAATCAAAACTAAATAATTCAGATCTTAAATCCTTAAAAGTCAAGTAAGTGGCTTCTATTAAGTTATCCAAACTCCAAATATTAAGTTAGTAGGATAAGAAACTTTTTTTCTTAAACTTAAGATTTATTTTATCTTGGCAAGATAATATATCAGCACTGACTGTTTAAGCCAGTTGTGTCCCCAACGATAACTTTAGCAAAGTTTGTTAATGAAACTTGATTTGTAAGTTTAAATTATTGATTGGAACATTCAAGTTAAGAAGTTTTACAGATTGGTAGAATTGGTTTGGAAAAATGTTAATCACTTTTTCTTATTAAAATATCTATCATAGAATTTATAACATAATTTAACTGCCTCGTTGGTCTAGCGGCTCGAAGTGGCATGTAAGGCTTTCGAGTTTCAATAGTGAGGTCCTGGTTACGAGACTTGGATTAGGTAAAAATAGTTACCGAATTTATCTGTCGACTTACCTTCTCATCGTAATATGTAAGTGAAAGGAATGGAGATACAAGCGTATCTAAGAACATACGTATTCAGCCTTTAACTTCCACTGCTGGACATAGGCCTTCCAAATCCCTTCAATACAACTGGAAGCAGGTTATAGTCCACCACGCTGGCAAAGTGCGGCTTGGCGGACTTTACATATGCATTGACTAATTTAAACTAAATAGTTAGGTTCTCTCAGATATTCGGGTTTTCTTACAATGTCTTCCTTCATTATTTGCAAAGTGGTAAACATGTCGAAAATAATTCACACATGACAATATCAGAGGTGCGAGACTCGGACATGGACCCGCTTCACTTGGTTTTTCAAGCGACCGCGTTACCACTGGGCTTCTACTGCATACTTGTGTACCTACTTCTCATTTATTTATTACTACTTCTCATTTATTTATTATTATTTAACTTACTTTTTATTAACATAGAAAATATCCTCAATTTCAAACGGTTTGTAGTCTAAGATCCAAAGAAAATAACAAAAATCATTACATTCATGTTTGTAAATGGACTTAACCTTGATTATATTCTATAGGTAACAAATTTTATATATTTAAACATGGATTATTTTTATTACAAAATACTTTTCATACATTAAGCAAATGGAACGAACTTACTTCGGATCTTCTAGCTAAAATAAAAAGTTATTATTTCATATCTTGACGTATTCTTTTTGACTTCTCTACTATGTTGAGATAGCAAGTTTAATTATCATACCGAACAATTTCTATGTAATATATAATTGATCCCGGTGGTCAAGACAAACCATAGCTGGGAAATTTCCATCGAACAGGGATTATTTGAATAAAGAAATTCAGAAGACTGTTAAACTCATGAATTTAGACAGTAGTTCATCGTCTTAAATAAAATTTCATACCTCCCGTAACTCCTGGGTGTAGATGTAGATGAATCCAATCTATCATCCGGTAGGTTACATTAACCTTCTTTAGTAAGGAATTTAATAATGGAGTGATATTTTAATTTAAATGTTTTATATAAGTTGAAAAATCTAAGTTACCAGAAAAAAATGGAATTTACGAATTAGCATTATTAATTATCATCAATATGGTCACAAAATCGTATTATTACATATTATATAACATTATATAGAGAGACATTTTACATTTCTAAATCCTGGGAGAGCAGTAAAGAGAAAACACTAAAGTCTAACTTTTCCTCTGAAATCCAAGCGGACGACAGTTGAAAATAAAAAATTCATGTCATAGCATAAGGGTTCCAGCTGTGTTTGCATTATTTCGTTCGTTCTAGCTATTCGTCTCTTACTATCTCAATTTACTTTTTTCTAGGAATATAATTTATACATATAATAAAATTGTAACTAAACCAAATCCGTACATTAAATATTTTTTGGAAAATCTTATTGAAATAAAGATTATTATCGATACAGAGGCCGAATCTATACTTTTTAGAATTTTTGTCTGTCTGTCTGTCTGTCTGTTACCGCATCACAGAAAAACCACTGGATTGATTTTGATGAAATTTGGTATGGTGATAACTGATAGCTGGTTATCCGGGTTTACATATAGGATACTTTTTACCGCGGGGAAATATCTCATTTCTGAGAAAAATTAAAAAAACTACAATGTAAGGATATACTAATATGTAAAACCTAAGAATTTGGATTTTGGTCATCTCAACGCGGGCGGAGCCGCGGGCAATGCTAGTACAATATAAAATTTACTAGACTTATTAGATCCAAATTTAACTTACTTTTACAATACATTCTTTGAACGAAATCTATTCGCATTCTCCGACATTGTAACAACTAACTCTAAGCTTTAACGCTAAAACACAATCCTTAAGTATCTATATATAAACATTTTTTTTATATAGATAAGTAAATTCTATTCGTATATATTTTTTAATGATGGTCATGGTCGAATTTCGTCCACTAGTTATTATTGTTTGTATGTCACAGACAAGTTTTATTAATTACCAACACCCAATATATTAAATTTCCCCGGAATTTCTCAATCTGTTGAAAAAAGATAATAATTAAGATGATATGATAATTCATATATTATTAAATATTTAGAAATATTTTAATATTTTTAATATTCGTAAATATTATAGGTGATGATGACCACCCACGCTGAAATATGGAGATGAAACGACATGATAAGCCGGGCAGCCTCTCGCCCGTAAACCCGGCTGTCAAGAAGGACGAAGAAGGAAAAACATCAAGATCTAGCAGTAAAACAGAGAAGGAGCTAAAGTTTCCTCAAGAGAAATCTCCTATTGAAGATAGCTCAAAAAGAGAAAGACGACTATCAAGAACCAGCGAAAGTTCCAGAGACACTTTTGAACGGTGAGTACTAAATATTTTATTTAATAATCTATAAAGACTGACTGGTTTATTATAATTCGAAACGGACTCGCGTGAAAGAGAGTTTTGTACATTTAAAAGTAATTTATAGACATTAAGTTATATTTTTTATTCAATCCGTGTTTATAAATGTATGGTTCATTCTGGTTTTTTTTATCCAAATCCTAAACGGTCAACGACCTCATTCTCATACAATCTACATTTATTAAAAACATTTCTATTCCTCATAATGATCCTTTTTCTTTGATATGTCACTCTTGATATAATCTTATCAAGAATTTACTTCATACGTCCACTATCCCAAAGCTTAATATATTTACCTATATAGGTCACCATTTTCTATCTAATAGATTCGTATAAAATAGGCAATAAGAGAAAGAAGAATAGATGAGTTATTGTGTCAGGTAGGAAATCTTAATCGCAAGTAGTCTGATAATATAATAATTTTTAACTTTTATTGTTGACCAAAACGAAATAAAAGAGTTTTAGACACATAACTTACCTATTTCATATTTATGATGATCGTTAAATACCTTCAAATATAAGATATTATTTATTTTGATTTCCAAACTAAAATTTTACTTATCCATAACTTAATAACTGGAATGAGTCATAACTAGATTAAATGTTTACAGAAGCATCTGAGTTGCGAGGTTGTTTGCATATTTAACTTTTCAATGGAATATCTCGAGTCGTGGAACATCCACAATAAAGTTACTAATACATATTTTTATTGCGAAACTTTATTCGTGGTACTGTAATTGCATAAGTTCTTTAGTAAGTTTCAATATTTAATAATCCCCTATTGACTGACTATTTAAAGAAATGTGTTGTAATAATTGTTTGAAAAAGAAATTTGAGACAGTATAAGTCTAGTGGTAACGCGCTCGCTTGGGAAACCGAGTGAAGCGGGTTGTGAATCATTTCCATCACGATTACCACTTGTCTTATACATAACTGAAGGAAAACAGCGAGGAAACCTGCATGTCTGAGAGAACTTAATAAGTTTTTGAAAGACATGTGAAGTTCGCCAACTCGCACTTGGCCAGCGTGGTGGATAGTCTGATCCCTCTCGTATTGAAAGGAACCCCGTGAACAGCAGTGGGGCGTTAAAAAAGGACTGAACACTTATGCACATTGCACATAATATGTACACTATATTTCGGTTTAAAGATTTTATTTCTTATAACAATATTATTTACTTTTATAAGCTAAGTACATTTTAATTACAATTTTTGACTTAGCTAAATGTAGCTACTAATTTCTGTCATATTTTTTAAACAATCTTTATAACTAAACTTTTCCTTTTTAAATCTTAACAGTGAAACAAAAACTTATACCAGCTAAATTAATGAAATCCAAATTCAGTTCAAATTAATATTACGCATAATATAATCTTGTTTATATTTATTTAAAAAGCGTGACATAGCATCCTCTGAAAGCCGTTCTTTCTACTAATACGCACGGGTACGTACTTACATCTCTTAAAAAAACCTTTGTTATAAATATTTAAATTATAACTTCAGATCCTTTTTTCCACCTAAAGTGAGCGCAAAACTCACATAAATATTTAACTTGGTCCTTTTACTGCATTCATGCTAGGAGTAGGATCATATATATTTTTAATTATTATTAATTTATTCTGTTTAGGCTAATTCTTAAACCTGAATAATTTAGCCTTTCTAAAATCAATCTACCATCCTACTTTTGCTTTTACCAAAGCTACGTTGCAGCAAAGTGCAAACAAGACAAATAACAATTAAGCACCTAACTCAAATGTAACGTATATATTTACTACATTTTGTTGAGAAACTAGCATTGCCCGCGGCTCCGCCCGCGTTCAGATGACCAAAAACCAAATTCTTAGGTTTTACATATTAGTATACTCTTACATTGCAGTTTTTGTATTTTTTCTCAGAAATGAGATATTTTCCCGTGGTAAAAAGTATCCTATGTGTTGACCCGGATAACCAGCTATCACCATACGAAATTTTATTAAAATCCCTCCAGTGGTTTTTCTGTGATGCGGTAACAAACAGACAGACAAAAATTCTAAAAACTATAGATTCGACCTCTGTATCGTCGATAATAATGTTTATTTCAATAAAATTTCCCAAAAAATATTTAATGTACAGATTTGGCTTAGTTACAATTTTATTATATGTATAGAATATAGATATGTAGTATTACATTAGATTTACCATACTTAGCAACGATGTTATCCGATTATACTTCTCAGATGTAATTTTTTAAACATAAAATAACATTTATTCACTGTACAAAGCATACACAATCAAATTAAAAATCACAGTTGTGTTAATAAAATAGTTTAAAGGTTTCACTTTTGTATTCAGTCGGGTTATTATTTAGTGTATGGATAACTACTTCGTATTCGATAATTGAAAAGTCACCTACTAGCGATATATTTGGAAGATTACGTATAGAATATATGTATGTATAATAACAACTTGTAAAACGTGATAATACACGTATACATTATAATTATCTACTTCTGAAATCGAATAATAAATAAGCGTCGACTGAAATTTTCAACAAGTCATCAATATTTAAAGATTAAGGACTTAATAGTAATTTGTATCTCATCGATCATCCACCGTTTGGGAATTAAAGCGGGCTTGTTGCTCCTGTAGTATAATTACATTATTTGCAATTTTTTGTACTATTTATGTGTCTAATATTTAAAATGTTACAAGATTTATATACTTTTTATTACTTACCAGTAGTTTATCGGTTAAATTTATACTTTTCTTTATAACTTAACTTAACCTGTACCTACGTAGTAGGTTCTGGCTTTTCCCACAGTCCTACATAACTGTATATATGCAGAAAGTTTTATGCCTAGATGCATCTCCCAAAGATAATTAAACAACCAAAATTCATAGTCTGTATATTAAATTTCATCCAAATCCATGCAGCCGTTTCAACATGAAACAGTTACAAACATACACACATATAAGTAATAATAGTAGTCAGATGTTGCAAGTTGATAAACCAAGTAGCCCGTTTTTAAAATTCGAAAATGGCTAGATAGCTTGATCTGGAATTTCTAATCAATTTTCTTCTTAATGACTTCTAAGTGTGCCAGTTGAGCACAGATTAATTAGCCAATGTCATGTAGAATGGAGAAGACATAAAGGAGATTGGTAATATCTGGAATTTCTCTTTTTTTAAGAATTTGACAGATTGAAGATCACGGCCATTTCGAATCTGCCAATTTTTTTTAAATAATGCATTGAAATTCGTCCCTCTGTTTAAGAGCTACTTAACTTTATTTGTTCGACCTATTTTGCCTAACTATACTAACATGGTATATGGGGCAGGCTTAATCAATGACTAATTGCAAGTTATTGGACTCTACATATTGTTAAAGTGACGGATTAGCTAACTGCTCTAATTGAATTATAACTTGATTGATAAGGGATATAATATTAGGAAACAATAATGATGACTAACGAAGCCGTGTGCCTTTGGGATCAGTAAAAGAAAAATTATTGTTATTTTTAGTTGACGCTAATATATTATTACTAGCGTTTTCCGGCGGCTCCGCCCGCATAGTATATTGATGTAAATTAAACCATTTGAACTAATTATAATATTATAATAATTCATTATTTCTAAGTCAAAGAAATATAGGTTTCGGATAAGTAATCACCAACATATCATATACCTTCTCCGAAACACGCTGCATCTTATGGTACGAGTATTATTCCGATCGGTTCAGTAGTTATCGCAGTATAACCGAACAAAAAAATCGGCTCTCCATTTATTAGTATAGATTATTCACTGAATCCGCTATCCTCTGGAATTAATAGTTCGATTTGATTTTTTTGCAATTTACAGTTTTTTTATTTTTTTTAAGTTTTTTTTATAAATTACCGAATATCAGAATTACAAAACTAATCAAAGAATCTTCTACTAATTAAAAAATATACTTTATTCTAAGAACAACTCGCAAAACATACGCAATAGTGAGCTTCTTACTTTTTATAATTACTTATTAGATACATTATATTGTTTACCTTAGTATTGCGTAGTATAAATTTAAATAGTGGAATATAAATTTAATTTATTAAATCCCTCTATTGTATACAGCATGACAGTTGCCATTAAAAAGTTTTTTTTATGCAT
The DNA here is from genome assembly GCA_947093115.1 of Brenthis daphne. Taxonomy (NCBI): domain Eukaryota; kingdom Metazoa; phylum Arthropoda; class Insecta; order Lepidoptera; family Nymphalidae; genus Brenthis; species Brenthis daphne. The sequence continues at coordinate 11,381,697 of OX352478.1, read as the reverse complement.
TGACAATTTTTTATAACTTTAGCATGTTATAGCACAATTTCCGCAATTTTCATGAAATTAGGGAGCGGGGCTAACTTAACATGAAAGAAAGGACTCACGAAGGAAAGGAGTAGCACGAGATTTCAGGCACCAATTAACACATGTTATTGTTCAAAAACTTTTTCATAGTGTCTCAAGTGTCTCATTTTAGTTATGGATATAGCATTTATCCAAAATCCTCGTCCTTTTTTTTTAAGTAAATTAGCTGGACTAACTAGGCCTGGGAAAAGAACTTAAAAGAATTTTTTTATTAATAAATGACGAGATAGCAATATCGGGCACATTTTAGCACAAATATTTTTAACAAAATGCCGAAAACTGTGGGCGTGGTAACAGTGTTGACATTGTCTAAATACGTAATATTTGTTTATTGTTACCTTGAGAATATAATGAAATAATCACCTCAATGTGAATTGAATTATACTACAAATATCCGTAATATATTATAATGTCAGTCTTTACTTTATTTACAGACAAGATTCTAAATCCACGGCGCTATCAAGTCCGAAAGTACCGCGCAAATACTTGACACATTGGAAACAGGCATGCGATAAGACTAAGGATAAGACGAAGGAGTTACTCAAGAGGTGGAGGACGTTGCCTGAAGTTGAGGGTGCAGGAAACCAGATGCAGGAAGCCGGCCAAAGTGAGGAAGAGAAGCACCATGGGTGGAGCGTACATGTTTGGAGTAAGTACTGACTATAATAATTTTTATTTACATTGGGGAAAAAACTTAAATATTAAGTAAAATACACAAGTTTCTTGAAAATGTAAAAAAAATAATATACACAAAAATTTTACTTAACATAATAATGTTATAAAAATATTTTATTATTATTTATAGTAAAAATTATTACTTAAAAACTCTTTCAAAAACTGACATCTATAGAATGACGATGACAAAGACTTTCGGCATAAATCTCGTTGGTTTACAATGAATAATTTAAAATTTTGATTGTTCCAATATAATAAACTATAACAACAAAACAATGAGTAAGAAAACAAAAAGGACAGGGAATGACAAAACCATTCAAGAAAAGAAATCTAAAGTAAAAAAATTTGTTAAATCCGATGAGAATCTGAAGAGAATAACTAGAAAAAGCAATTTAAAAGAAAAAGGTTATTATATATTTACTAACATGATGACTAGGAATATAAAATCTCAAAGGGCGGAAACCTGCAACGTGAATAAGCACAAAACCCCCGAGGAAACCGGAAATGTTACAAGCAGTAGTGACTTATCAACGCCAAAACGCCAGCAGCAGAACGCAACATAAATTTTCTTTAATATAAATAATGATTTACATATTTTCTATATTTTATTTATTTCTTTTAATATTGCATTTCATTACAATTAAAATTTGTTCATTTAACATAGTGCATATTTTGAAAGTGGTTAAATGAATTCTGACGATGCCTGTAGATTACTGGGTGGACTAAGAGGAGATACTGACTTCTTACACCGTCAATACTAAATGACAATCGTAATATATAACTTTATAAAATTGATTTATAAAAGAACAATACCAGAGATAAGGTAGAGCCAGCTGTTTCCCGCCCATGCAAACTTTTGTATCACCCAGGTATTTAAGTTAAGAATTTAACCTTTGGGATTGGGAATATTCTTTCAATGATGACCCTCATTTTTTAACCCCCGACGCAAAAAGAGGGGTGTTATAAATTCGACGTCGATGTTTGTCTGTCTGTGTGTGTGTGTCTGTCTGTGGCATCGTAGCTCTCAAACGGATGGACCGATTTCGATGCTGGTTTTTTCGTTTGAAAGCCAGTTTCCTTGTGGTGGTTCTTTGCTATGTTTGGTTAATATCGATCCAGCAATGTAAGAGTATCAGCTCTTTTCCAAAACGATGTAAGGCATTTTGGCGTATGATTACTCGATTAAGTGCTTCACGCGTGCCAGTGTAATCGTTAAATGACAATTTGCGTAAGGGGTTTTAAAAAAAAAAAATTTGAATTATTTGCATTTCGAATCAATTTACTATGGGTTAGTTTATTTACTGAGGTGGTTATTTTTCCTATCTTTACCTGCCTAGCGCCTACTTGGATTACCGATTGGCACCTGGTTGGATTACTGGGCTCGACCCCAAAGTTACCACAATACAAAAATATTCCCTGAACTGGAGCGGACTAGCCGTATCGACATAGAGTTTAAAGTTAAAAAATGTACACTTTTAAAATTGTAGAAATAGCGATAAAATTACATTATAAAATTCATCTACTACGATGTGTTTGTAAATAACTGTACTAAAGGCTGGTTGGTATGTCTTTAACACCTACAGGTAAATTTCTAAGAAATTAATAAAAATTCTAAGAAATCTATTGTTAACTGACACGCCGGTGTGTCCACCCTCGTGATTGATTAATATTAAACACATTATAAAAAATGTTATCTCAACAGTACAATTTCTAGTTGAATTGACATTGAATATTTTGCGATCTGCATGAGATGAATACAGCAGCAGAAACAATTCACCGGCTTTATTTGCAATGGAATCCGCAAATACTTGCACGCGCGTAATGCTTTTGTAAAATATGACACAATTCCGAGCCTCCAGTTTATACGGCAGCCATGTTTTATTCTTTGTACCTCCTCTCTGAGAGTATAAAGGAATATTTGAATGTATAATTTGATTTGTGTTGCTAATAAATTATAAATTATAGAATACTGCCTTTGTTCTGTTATTTGTTTAAAAAAATATATTTACATAATTCTTAATATCCTCCAATATGATTGGGAATTAAGTACGTATTAATTAAAATAATCGGTATTACTGCAGTAATATACAGTAACATGATAAAAGTGTGTGTAGGTATATAAACCTATAATGATATAAAATGGCAAAATGACAAAGTTTATCGATGCTTCGATTGGGACGGAAAAACAAACAGACCGACAGGCACATTTTTGCATTTATAATATTAGTATAGTGGAGTAGATAAACTAGTGTAAGATCTCTAAAAGTCCTGCATTTCTCTAAGTTCATTACCTATTTTTTAAAGTTATTAAGGTGATGAGCTGCACTCTATCATCCATGCTATTTAATACTTCATATTACTTCGTTTTACTCACAGCCTTCTATATTTTAGGAGCATCATATATTTTTAATATAGGTATGTATTTTAAATATAACTCATTTTATAATATATAAATGAAGATTTTATTATCTTATGTGTTAAAAGAAAAATTATTTCTATTTCTAATATCATTAAAATGAAATTCACAACCAACACAATAAAGCACAAGTGCGACAGGTACCCTACACTCTAGGAACTCTATACTCTCACTGAATTATCCCTTTGTTTTGATTCTCACGAAAGACTTCTAAAGGAAGCTGCTCGTTTTAGTTTTTCTTTTTGTATTGCTGATAGTCCAAGTCAGCAATTAGAAGTTTTACGTCTGTAGACTTTAGAGTTTGAGCTTTTACTATTGGGCTGCTCTCCCTTCTAAGTGCTAGTCATGAATTAAAAAGCTTCTAGAAAGTTAAGCCCTCAGATTAATGTCAAAAACTATCCATAATAAATAGTTACAAAAATATTGTCTATAAACTTAAAACTTTTATTTCTTATTCCGCTGGCAATCTTTTCTTATCCAATATAATGCCTATGTCAATCTTCCATGAATTCTCTACACGTCTATGAAAGTTCGAATAAAAACAAATCAAACAGTTAGGTCGGATATTAGCGGAATTAATGAAAATCACAACCTCTTTTAAACCAAATTATTTTCTGCACAGAATCCTAATTTAATACTAAATATGCTTAAATTTATGAAGATGAAGTACCTATATCAAGCACACGAATAAAAAGTACTCCCGGGAAACTTTATTGAAAACCCCTGTCCGTATGAGAGAATTTATGGGCACTCCTTTTATAGGTTTATTTGAATCTATAGGCGGTATAAATGTAGAATGTTTTTTTTTTTCAATAACAAAATACAATAATCTTACTTAATTTATAAATACAAAAATATGTTTTGAAGTTAAGTTGATCTATATAGGTGTGTTTTCCTGAAAAAAAACGCAATTTTTTCGTCTTTTCCAAAAAAACGCCGAGCGAAGCTCTCTCTTACTTTTTTAAGTTCATTTGGTCAATAATAAATTTTATTTAATATAATTTTAAGATACTTTTTATCGTATTTTTTGAGTGACGAATAAAATGGACGAGACGATTCATTTATAAAATTTCGAAACATTAAAACAGCAATTTGTTTTTATATTCACGCATTTTATGTATGATTTACCTGAAGAATAACTTTATCTATATATTGAGATTAATGGAATGAATATTCCTGAGCATATCGCTGTGGAGGTCATTGCAAAACCAATCGCTTAAATAATTTTTGTACCCCAATCTTTATTTATAGCAATTATTTAACGCTTGGCATTATGCAATATCAATCATTTATCTCTCTATCTATACATATAATAAAATTGTGACTGAGCCGAATCAGTACATTAAATATTTTTTGGAAAATCTTATTGAAATAGTCATTATTGACGATACAGAGGCCGTTTTTGCGTTCCCAGATAGACAGCTGTCTGTCTGGGAACGCATCACGAGAAAAACACTGGACGGATTTTGATGAAATTTTGTATTGTGATAGCTGGTTATCCGGATCAATATATTGACCAACGGACAGTTGCTAACTGCGTGTCAGGTCAGGTTTCTTCGGAAATGGTATCATGATCTGATTTAACGTGATCTGCGTTTTCATCGTCCAAAAACACGTTGTTGGGCGCGGCCGCAAAATAATCTTCGTCATTGCCCAGACTATCTCCATTTTCCAGATCCACCTTCCAGTCCGTTACCACAAAGCTCACATTTTCATCCAAAAAATTATGTCCTTATATTACGACTGAACTGGAACTGGAAAAATAAAATACATCGTTATTGGGGTAAAACGAAAAACCTTAAATTCATAAATTGTAACGTTGTAAGTGTAAGGTGGAATCTGTAGGACTCCGCGTGTGTTTATTACTCACCTTGTGAATAGCGAGTACGTACGCCCTCTAGCCACCGCGTCAGCCGCACCAATAGCCAAAGGTACTAAAACGGACAACGCTGTGCTCACGTTTTATCAAAAGATATAAATGAAGATTGTTTCAAGGAGTCTCTGGGACTCTCCCTACAAAGTACAAACTAAGGGTTGAAAAGCCTCTATAATAATAAAATCTAGTAAATATCGAGTCGCTACTTAATAAAAATTTAAAATTAATGTTCCAATTATAAAAGCGAAGTATTGTTTTTTTGTTTTTAATTAGTTAAATTGAATTTTTAATTACTTGAATTGACATCAATCACAATACAGAAACGAAATAAGGATAAATATTTCGATTTTATTTCATATTTAAAAATATAACAAAAAATATATTTTCGTGCTGAATTTCCGATAACTTGATAAGGTAATTTAATTAACGTACACATTAATACGGTTATTTCTACATATAATACTTACATATATGTAGTTACATACAGTTTCGTATAAGACGTGTTCTGTAACATAGTATGCTAATGTAATTAGTTAGGTTCATGTCGGCAAATACATACATATACGAGTATGTATGTATCTCGGTTTCATATATGTAGATATGCTACAAGCCTATAAACGTGGGACACAGTAGGAATATCCATGCAAATTCTGTTAACTCATTTGTATTGTTTTGTTATCTATTACAGAAAAGTATATAAATATATATATATATATTTATATATACATATATAAAATGTAAATAAAAAAATATATAAATAAAATTTTAGTCTAAGTATATATTTAAGATGTTTTTTTTATAATATGAAATTTATATTATTTAAAGCTATATTTTGTTTACAATATATAATATGTATGTACATAGTTTTAACTCTCGTCTTCACTCACTAAGTTTATTTATACTTGCTCCGCTCTATTTTAAATTACCTTTACCTGTAAAATAACCAGTGTTCCTCAACACAACTTATATGCACAGAACATACAATAAAATTGCAACTGAGCCGAATCTGTTCATTAAATATATTTTTAAATCTTAGTTTAATTGTTTTTATCGATACAGAAGCCAAATCTATAGTTTTTTAAATATTTGTCTGTTTACCTCTCTGTTTGTTACATCAGCAAATCACTGGACAGATTTTGATGAAATTTCGTATGGTTAATTAAATTGATTATCCGGGTCAACATATAGGATTACTGGGGGGAAAAGTAGGAAATAATAATTTCTGAGGAAAATACAAAAACTGTGTAGAATAAAACCACTCCCAAACTATATAAATTTTTATCAAGTTAACTTCCAAAATAAGAAGAAAAATAATAAAATAAGTAAATTCAATTGAGAAAAAACTATATAAATAGGTTTACCATACCATAGGTATTATGGTGCTTTTAAAAAACGTAATTTGAATTCCTAAAAAAATAATATACAAATATGACCTTCCTATGATTTAACTACAATTACCAGCGTTAACCACGGCTCCGTGCGCGTTCAAATGATTGAACAAACTATTTGCCTTTATATTAGTATATATTAATAATATTTTGTTAGCCAAAACAATTTTTAAATGAAAATATGTGTAAAATTTTGCTATCGTTTAGTCATTAGTACTATGTAAATCTCTAATTATAAAAATCGGGCAAGTGCGAGTTGCGACTCGCGCATCGAGGGTTCCGTATCAATATATTTTATCGATCGCAAAAATAAGTTCGTATGACATAATATTTTTTTAACTTATAATGAAAAAATAACTTAATTTTGCGCTTACTAAACTGACAGAGCGGATAACTGAAAATATTCCCTATCTCATAAACTATACAAAGTATATTCTACAAAGTACCTATATTCTGCTGTTGCAAGTGTTTCAGAAGCTCTTTTCCCTCAATTTTTTTGACTACATTATGTAAAAGGTAGAAAAAGGGGAAGGGATCGGACACAGTACAATGTTTACGACTTTAGAGCTCTAATAGAAAATTACTTAGAAACATTTAACTTATTCATAAACACACAAAGTATTAGCACCTGAAACTTTCACTTACCTGATTTTTATATTTCATGATTAGAGCAAGAATTTACAAATTTTCATCATCATTCGAAAATCGTTTCGGCCAGCAAAATATGACTAACACGTTTGGCAAAAACTTAAAAAATATATATTTAAACAATTACGTAGTTTTAATTAGTAAAAGAATAATTAAAATTTGGCTTAGTTAGTAACAAACCGTTAAAACGTACCTTGGGACGAACCCGAGAGCGGAGCGAGGGTGATTCGCTAGTAGGCTATAAACTACAAATATATTTTTATTATTGAGAAGTCTATTTCCAGCAATGAACGAAAATGAGCTGATAATGATGACGATCCATTTGTTCTTATAATCTGATGTGACGGCAAGCCTAACACGGCGTAGGAACTAGGAAGGGCAACGGACATGAGAGTGTGTTAACTGATAACCCATATTCGAGCTCCAGGTTACAACTAAATTTTTGATATAAAACTTTCATAATTATTAAAGCCTAAACAATAAGTCGTATCCATGATCTCATAATCTGCATTGGCTACCCACTACACCAACTACGCGATAAGATAATAAAACTTATATAATAAATGCTTCTGCCACGATAATTCATACTTCGAGTTTTTCTATATCAATATTTAAACGTTTCCTTATATAAAAACCAATGTTAATATTAAATATAGTTTACTTTCATACAATTATTTAACGCGTATTCGATTTAGAAAAAAGTGGTTAGTTTAATATGAAGTGGTCCTTTTTTCTTATGGCAATTATGGCAATGCTAATTCCTACATTAGCGGATTTAGTGATACGACACCACAGACTGAAATATAATAATAACAACGAGAATAAACATGAGCGACACATGTCACAAGATAAATACTTTAAAAAAGTTATGGAGCATATTGAAACGACGAACGATTTAATTCATGCCATGTGTGTACAAATTGGAGCGTTGGTTTCAGAAGTTTATGAAAATTTCGGCTACGTGATTGTTTATTCCATTAGAGAATTTAAGAGTATTAAAGTTAACATCAAGAATAGAGTTTTATACACACGCATACTTCAACATAACAAACATAATGATTTTATTGATATTAGAATCCTACCAAATATATTGAACTTTGAGAAAGCCTATTGGTATATTACGCATGGCGAACTTAAGATAGTAATACCATATAATGTGAAATTTGGTGATAAAGTTCCTAATATATGTGTATACGATAAAACTAACTTCTGCGTTCCAGAAAAACTTGTCTTAATAGATATAAAATGAAATATTGTTGTATTAAAGTGAAAAAAAAAACTATTTTAGTTTTGCTGTTTTACTGTCATTCATTCCTAACATATCAAAGACGTTAAATAATAATTATTATTCATTTAGTTTCTAAAATCGACAATAATGAGGCAAATGAGTAAAAATATTTCACTACCACTCCCAAATACTCTAGATGTCGCAAACTTCCTACAAGAAAATATACCTAAATAATATGCCTAAGTATAGAACACTTTAGATAAATAAACCAATAACAGATAAGTATCCATTTCATTTTATTTCGTACCTAGAAGAGATGGACTTATCTTTATGGAAAGGTTAAACAGGTTCAATAAAAAATGCCTCTATTTTCATTGTTTCTTAAACTTGACTGTACATATATTGGTAACGTTTCTCAAAACAACTATTTTCGAATAAACGCGTGTCCAATTTAACTTCAACACAATGGGTTGCGCAGTGCGGTGCCATAACCCTCCACAACCTACACTATACCATTGGCTACTTCATTTACCCGAAAATAATGTTTAAAAGTTTTTTTTATATATAATTGAAATGTCTGTTTAAAAGGGATGTATCTTTTAGATTTCTAACGATAGCTAAAAAAAAACTTTTAAATATTAAGTATTAGTTAATGTGTTAATAAAAATACAAACCTAGATCTAATTTCAATGAATCTTCAGATGGTCATACAAAAATAAATAAGTTCTTTTTACTCTCCGCAAGAATCAACCCTAAAATAAAACTATAAATAATAAAACCTGGTCGAGCATGAACCGGATGAACGTTTCGACTACCATTCGATAACCGAATTTTATAGGTAAATGGTAAGTGTGTGTGTGTTTTGTGCGACAAAACGATTGGTGCGTGAATTCGACACTTGATCGATTTTCAAATACGTATTGCCAATAATACGGTGCCTTGGTATATATTATGTAGTTACATATTTCAGTTAAGAGGTCAAATTAAATTAAAAAATCGATTAAAATGTTCAAAAATACAAATAAAATCACTTGAAAGTCATTATTATTTAATAAACAAGTATGGAAGAAAATTACATACAATCTTGCATTTGAAGTGCTTCGAGTGTATTTATTTATAATACTAATGTAGGCATTATGACTCAATAAATAAATTATTATTCATTTGTATTATAATTAACGAGTTATCAGTATTGATTGGAGTAGCGTAGCTGAGATTACTTGTTGGCTATGTTGTCACCCCCATTTTGGTACCTTCACGTCCACAAAGCGATATCCACGTTGTTCTGACGATCCGAGCCCTTGAAATTATTCAACGGGGCAAGCTATTTCTGTTCAAAATTTATGTTATTTTAAACAAGTCTCCTTTCGCTACAAATTAAAAATATTTATTTTATTGGGGAACCAATAACAATTTTAATAACTTCTTTATTTTAATATTAAATAAGAAATTTTACTAGCTATAATAATACTAGCGAATAACCCTCGCTTCGCTCGGATATGTCCCTGGTTGCTTGTGTTATTTTAGGTCATAACTCATAATCTATCTGCGTACTAAATTTCATTCAAATCTATCCAATCGTTTCAGTTTGAAGAAGTAAAAAACATACACAAACACACAATCTTTCACTTAGAAAAACAAAAACAACTCTATCCCACGGGAATCGTAAATTTGTCCGGGATAAAAAGTCCGTTCAGCCGTTGTGATGTGATTGAGTAACAAACATCCATACATCAATTTAAACTTTCACATGTGTGATATTAATAAGATTGCATATAAAAAACATTCATTACATTAAGAGAAAATTGTAGGCAAAGTTTGACTTATCTCTCATAGAGATCTCTTAGAGTCAACCTAGGGAAGTGAGAAAGACTGTCATTTAACTGAGCAGAAAAGTGCAAGGTAATAAGGAAATAAGTTAAAAGAAAGAAATTTAAGTATATTTATAAATAACGCACTACATACAGACTTGTATAGTAAATTAGTAATTAAGTAATGTAAGATTCTATTATTACAGCCACATGGGTGAATCGATGTAGCGAAGACCTAGAATGCTTGGACCTGGAGGAAGAACAACCGCTAGCACAACTAAGTTCCGTACAGGCTGACAAAATGACGTTGTTCTTCACTGAGCTTCTTGACCACGACCGTGATGATGTAATCTGTGATCAGGACTTTGATAACTTTTTTGAGGTACTTACCTACTTATTATCGCCTACGATATTCTAGACTTATACTGTTTCTTTTATGTAACTACTCGTAATAGGGTGACAAAAAGTAGCGTATTTCTTACGCCAAGTCATAATCTATTCTGTGTACTAAATTTTATCCAAATCCGTATAGCCCTTTCTTCCCTTCGTTTGAAGAAGTAAAATACATACACAAACATCTACACATACAAACATTTAACATTTATAATAGTAGTCCGACGACGTGTTATTTTTACATGACTTGCTCTAAAGTAAAGATAGCTTCGCAATAGGTCAATACATAATATATAGACTATCAATAATGATATCGTATATTATATTCGTAAATAGCATTATTTCTATTTCCATGTAGGTACTCCATTGTGCGTTGTAGTAATAGATCAGTAAATTTATTTTAAATTCATTACACTTTTTTGGCAATCGGTTATTAAAAATATGGCCTGCCCTGGTATTTGTAAGAGAAAACGTGGCGCTACAAACTGCTTATTATTAGTGTGTATTTTTCTCGATATTCATACATCTATCTATACATATAATAAAATTATAACTAAGCTAAACCTGTACATTAAATATTTTTTGGAAAATTTTATTGAAATAGACATTATTATCGATACAGAGATCGAATCTAGGTATAGTTTTTTATAAATACATAACTTTTCTAACTTTCAAAAAAATAAACGTAAAATAATTGTACACTAACATCATATTTGCATGTCTTCACAAAGAGACAGATCTCATTAGTAATCTCAAAGGTTTTATTAAAATATAATACTTTATAATTAAAATAAAACAATTCTAAATGGTTTGTAACAACTACCAGTAAGAAATTAGAGCAATTAAATTAATTTAGCAAGGAACTTACAGAAGCTGGCACACTTCGCCGACTGGTCGGCCAACTCGTCCGAATTTCACATACTGTTGGAAGTGAAGAGAGAATTTATTGAACATTTTATCAACCCGTTGCCCACCAAGTAAGTGGATTAGTTTACAGATTACGGCGGTAAGCGAATGCGAAAATGAATTACCACAATTTATTAGAATAATACTTATTAATCCTATAATTTTACAAATGTTATATTTATTAACAATGTGTTAATGGATCATTTAAAATTTGAAATATTACGACACTTCGAAATTAAAATTAAAGTACCTACCTAAATATAATATTTTACCAGTATTACTTATGTAAGTAGTTTAACCTTAACAATAATTAAATCATCATTAAGTAAATCTATACATATAATGAAATTGTAACTAAGCCGAATCTGTACATTAAATATTTTTTGGAAAATCTTATTGAAATACACATTATTATCGATATAGAGGCCGAATCTATAGTTTTTAGATTTTTTGTCTGTCTGTCTTTGTCTGTCTGTCTGTTACCGCATCACGAAAAAACCAGTGGAGGGATGAAATTTGGTATGATGATAGCTGGTTACCCGGGTTAACATATAGGATACTTTTTACTGTGGGAAAATATCTCATCCCTGAGAAATCTATACTAAACGTGAAAACGTAAGTAGGGACGAACCCGAGCTAAGCGAGGTTGAGTCGCTAGTCTGAAATAATATTGAAAAATAATACCATGCTAATGCTATTCTAACAAACGATCTCGAAAATCATTATACATAATTAGATTAAAGGCAGAACTGAGTTGTTATAATACGCAGTCCTACTATCGTAAATGAACAATAAATACTATGATAATTAGTTTTACAATCCTTGTTTTAAATTTATAAATGAAAAAGTTTTTTGTGGGTTTACCCATAATTTTATGGGCCTGAAAATGTCATACATAAGATATTAGTGTATAGCAAAATGTCACATTAAATTTTATTTCTTTTAGATGGGCAGAACTACCTTACTACAGGAGGGTATGCGGACCAGAAGCTGGAGGTATACCGGGAAGAACGACACTCGAAGGCTGGTTAGCGCGGTGGGCTCTGCACATAAGCGAAATGCGAAGATTTGTAGATCTACCGCTATATTTGCAGTATCTTTGCAAAATTCTATTCCATGTTGTTGATAGAGAAAGTGAGTATTATACAACATTTGTGAACTTTTATTATTTTTAAGTTAATACATTTAATAAAGCTTCCAATAAAGCAGAACTATCGGAAAGTAATTAAAAAAAAACCAAAGAACATGATAAAATATGTCAGGACATTAACACACAACATCGTCTAGTTTCATGGTAAGCTACGAGGCTTGTGTTATAGATACCAAATAGTTGATACATTATACATATATAACTTCAAATACATATATATTATAAATATAAACACCCATGACTGGAGTACAAACATTCGTGCTCATCACACAAATGAATACCCCCTAGCGGGACTCGAACCCGCGACCACTGGCGCAGCAAGTAGGGTCACTACAAACTGAGCCAAACGTGTCGACAAATGATAAATATCATTTTTCATGTCAATAACCATAAAAACGTAAAGCTTAAAGCTCCATTATTGTATCGCATAAAAATTTATTTTATTTTTCTTTCACAAAGCCTAAAATTGGACGTTATATATAAATATATAATTAAGCTTGATCGGCGGCATGCGCTTGAGAAAAGCTAGAACAAGCTAATTTCATCTTTACAGCAGCATTATACATCCCTACGCTTTATCGCGATATAAAAGGCAAAAGAAAGATTAAACGTGCCTGCGGGAAATACGCTCTGAGGAATGGATGATTAATTACTCCAATTCAATTTTAAAATCTAGGACAAAACCAGTTCCTACTTAATTAGACGTGTTTTACGAATTTTTTTACTTATTTACAAAAGAATGCTGCGAACTTGATGTTTACATGAAAATGTAAAATTTTAATTTTAATCGCTTTTCATTATAGGTATTAGAATTTATGTATCTTAAAAAATATATGTTAAATTTAAAACTACTTGCTACTACGACTTAGGCTATTGATCCTATGTAAGGCCCCTAACTTACGTGTAAATGCCTACCAGACGAAAAGCATTATTAATTATTATGTAATATATAAACAAATGCAACTTATATAGGTTGCTTAATTTATGTATTATTTTTAATACAAAATAACTTAGCGGATGTAAGAAACTTAACTATATGATTATTTTCTCACAACATGTAAAAATACATCTTGATGAATAAATTCTTAATCCAATTTCTTATTTTGCCTTCTTTTATGTATGGTTTACATAATATTTTCCCAAAGACTCGAACTAGATATGTTTAAATCACATATTTTTAATACCTAGGTGCTAGCACAGATCATATAATACTATTCTAGTAGTAATAGTTACTAGTTTCCAAAGCATACGTACTTTCTAAAACTTAAATTCTTTTATTTACATAAGAATCGATCTCGTAAGTTTCTAAATTTTCTCAAACAAACAACACACGCTCAGTTAACTTTGACTTTCCTCACTCACATTTCCTTGTTGAATTATCTGAAGCATTTGATTGTCTTCGAACAGATTTAACTTAGTCAGAATACGTTTGAACAAGAAATCCTACTTTGATTCAGTTCTGAAAAGAAAATAAAACTAAGTAGGTCAGAAAGATTCTTCAGATACCAGGTAATATTGAATATATATATATTCAATATTACCTGGTATATATATAGGTAAGCATATAGGTGGTGTATATATATAGGTAGTAAGGTAGGTATATATATATATATATATATATATATATATATATATATATATATATATGTATAAACTTCATATATCGTAAATATGAAAAACCACCATTCCTTTGTCATAAGATATATTAAATTTTCTTCTATATTGCAAATACAATGAAAGCTGGTGTAGAAAGCATTCTTACTACTAGGGCCGTCGTGAGTTCTTTTTAATTCGTAACCACAAATTATAACTCCTGCTTTTTAAATCGCGCAAAACCGAGACTGAAAGAGGATCTGTAGCTTTAATATAATTGACTGATGGTAACAATTTTTTTATTCTCTGATTTAAGTCTCTGATTCGACTCCTTAGTAATATAGAGTAGACTGACAGCTATTACAATAAATTTTAACATATTAAAGTTACTTGTGTTCACCGATACATCATCTGCCAGTTCTAACCGCTAAACTAGCAAGCTGAAATGTTGAAAGTGCTACGTCTTCCTATATTGTTAAATATTGTTAAAATTCAAAACCTGACGAGGTTTTGTAAGACCAAAAATATTTATTGGATGTCAATTGAAAAAAAAATCGGTGAAACCGAGGATGCTGCTGCTATATGATACATCTAACAATCTCCAATCAGAAATCAAATTAAAACTAAAGAGAAACGAAAAAAAATAATGTTACTGAGATTAGCATGCTCAAACATTGGTATTAGCTAATCTACTTTATAATAGCATATATAAATTATTTTTTACAATGTTTATAAAAAACAAAATTTAATCAGACGTATTCTAACCTACCTAATATATAAATACAAATAATACACTAACTGTCTTATTAATAAACGAAGACTAACTTAAGATTAACTTTACTCCAAGTATTAAATCGGTTCTAACAAATTTCAATGAATAAGCCTTTTTTATTAATAAGACAGTAATACTCGTAGTCTATACATATATGATATAATAAAATTCTAACTGAGCCGAATCTCTACAATAAATATTTTTTGAAAATTTTTATTGAAATAGACATTATTATCGATACAGAGGCCGAATCTATAGTTTTTAGAATTTTTGTCTGTCTGTCTGTCTGTCTGTTACCGCATCACAGAAAAATCACTGGAGGGATTTTGATGAAATTTGGTATGGTAATAGCTGGTTATCCGGGTCAATATATAGGGTACTTTTTACCGCGGGAAAATATCTTATTTCTGAAAAAAAAATACAAAAACTGCATTGTAAGAGTATACTAATATGTAAAACCTAAGAATTTGCTTTTTGGTCATCCGAACGCGGGCGGAGCCGCGGGCAATGCTAGTCTTTTATAATATCTTTAATTAATATATTGAAACGATAACCAGTACAATATTTTACTTAATATGTCAATTGGCAATTCGACTGAAGAACCTTGCGATAAAATATACTGTTATACCTACGCAGTAATACTTTATTCTTCGAGTGCCTACCTTTATTGTGACGTAATTAAAAAGCATAAAAGATATTGATATAACAAGTAAAAAATTGTAAAAGTAGAAATGGCAGACATAAAAGCTACTCACACAACATTAGTGGGTATAACACACGCAGCACAGTGGATTGCATCTTGATAATAAAAATAGAAGCACAATATTAATAATACAGTATTATTACCAAAAACCTGTGCTTCTAATCTCACTCCGGTCATGTTTAATGATTGTTAAATCTGATTGATAGCAAAGCATAATCGACACTTGTTTGTGCACGCCCTTACATGATATCTTCCGTAAAGATTTAGTTATGAAAAAAAAATATTTTATTTAACAGGTACGGGAGAAATAAACAAACCGGCCCTGGCTGCTTTCTACCGTTCCGTCATCGGTCTTCCTGCTACCAGAGTTGCAGAAATCATTGACACGGCCTACGACAGGATGACTAGTGTAAGAAACTCAACTTAAAAAAAATGATTCAAATAAAAATTGAATGTAGTGGTTAATATATCACTACATACTAATTTTAAGTTACTTTTTCTAAGCCCCTATATTTTTGTAGCATAACACTTATTTCTTTTAAAAGTATCTCAAATCTTACAAAACTATTATAATATTGCCCGATTTCACCAACAACCCATAAGCTACCACCTACGTATGGGATCCCTAGCTTAAAAGTCCCATAAACTAGCCCCTAAATTAAATTTCGTTTTACGATCGTCTGTAAGCCCATATTCCGAGCACCTACATTTAGGGGGCCTTCTAATATTTAGGTGACCCTAACCCTCTAACTGTCGGTGAAACAGAAACTGTCCCCTAACAGCCCCCTTACTATGCTTAGGGGATCCCTTAAACTTAGGTGACGTTGGTGAAATCGGTCAATGACTTCTGTATTCTATAATAACGTTTTTATATCTTTACTCTTACAGAATAGCTACTTAATCCTCGACTACGGGACATACGTGCACTGTTTCACCAATTGGCTTATAGGGAAGAACCCCAATGGACCGGGACAATGGGTACTAGTACCGCCCAAGGACTCCCTCCCACAACCACCGTTCCCCGTGGACTATAGCGCTTTAAACACCGAACCAGCTAAACTAGAACCGTACGCGCCAGACAAAAAGACTAATAGACACTCAGTCATTGTATAGTCAATTTCTACTTTAAATATTATAAGCGTATTAAAACCTACTCTTATGTAAGTACTTATGGTCCAATAAAGATATAATAGTCCCATTGTTATTCTAACGGACTAATCTTATTTTAAAATTTACAGCGATTTTCGTTTTTTTTTTTTAATTTTTATTTAATTCGTGTTTAGTGTCCGCTTAGTATTAAATACTTTGTTAGATTTTAAAATTTAAGGAATCAATTTGAATTGGTACACATTTTAGACTATAAAATCAACAAAACAGCGCTGAATATACCTAAGTACCTAACAGAATATACTCGGAGAGTTAGAAAGATTCCTAGAGTACTGTGATTAAAGTACTTGATGGCAGTGATTATAGTCAAGATAAATTTTTATTCAGCATAGAAATATCTTGAAAAATAATGCAATGACATGAGAAGATTTCGCAAAAGGAATACCTACCAGATATTTTAGAGTAAATATAAATTAGCATTTCTAAGCTGGGCTGTTTTTTTACTTGGGGCTTGTAATAATTAACAAATGTTCTTAAGCAATAATTACTTTTAAAAAAGATACGTCGTATTCAAAGTCACTTTAAGTTGTGGTTATAACTACCCATAGGGAAATATATAGGTTTCTTTTTTAATTTTTATGGGACCACCCATAAAACATAAATATTTTAATAAAACATAAATATTTTAATAAAACATAAATATTTTAATAAAACAAAATGGAAATCGGTTTACTATTGGTAATGATATCACATAAAGATACGCAAATAAAATATATCTAAACAGTATACACCCGAATCAAGTACCTCTACCTCCAAGTACATTAGAAGAATCTAGTGATGGAAGCTATTCAACTCTCTGGGTTTCTAAATATTTTTTATTAATTTCTCATTTTAAAGTTTTAATTATATACAAAACATATTTTTCATCTAAGACCACATATGAATTCAATGTTCTTTGTTATGTGGCTTATAGCATATGAATTCTATGAAAGCTTGTGGCCGAATAAATTTAAAGAAATTCAATAGTTGAAGTGCTTTCAATCAAACAAAATGGAAAACGGGTTTTTTACGACTTTTTTTTATAAAGCAATATACTGTTCAGCACTTTAAAATTTTATTCCAATTCTAATATTTGTCAGTACTACAAACCATCAAGACTATGTCGGTTTGTAGTTACATTTTGCCTCAATATTCACATATTATGTTTTCAGGACTATTTTGATAATCGTACATTAATTTTTATTACCATTATTATACCAAAAATTTAACAAATGTTATTGAATGAATATTCTGAATATAAAATAGTTTTTATAATTCTAACTAAAACCAATAATAATTAATAAGGAATTAGATTTAAATGTCACCCCTACTATCATTTTTTTTTTATTTCTTAGTATAAAAGCATATCAATGCTATATAAATATAGCAATGTAATTAAATACGTACAATAATTAAAATAGTGTCTGAGAGTTTATGCACTAAGTAATACCTATAAGTATCTAACATAATTATTAAAAATAGGTATCTATCTACCTAAGTTAAATTAAAAATAACTTTGCTTGCATACGGAAATGAAACGCTTTACCCTAACTTGTGCAATTTGACCAATTACTATGATATTAGATATCTAGAGCTTCATACTGTAAATGTAAATATAATATTAATGTACCTACCTTAAGGTGGTTTTGCAACTTTTAATTATTGAAGTTGCAGCCATATTTGCACAACACGGTAAGCAAGAACTGCCTTAACATTAAGCGTCTTCACATTTCACGGTACAGCCTTATTTTATACCTTAGATATAATATTGTAGTTAGATGAAAATGTTCACTTGGATCCACCTAAATAAAAAACATCTTTATTATATTCGTTTTATTACCCACCTGTACTCGATTCCAAGTATTCTTATCATAACAAAAGTGGAGTTGAGGTAAGCATGTACTTATTGAGCGAGTTGAGTGGGTTGGATAATTGGTAGAACCATCGACCAACTAGCTTGACAAAGCGCTCCAATAACATAGGATCAAGAAAACCCAGACAACAAGGCAATAAGATAACGCTGAAACCCGAAACGCAGCTATTTTATTCCGATTTAAATTGTAAATCGTTGTGCTTATTCGGCAACATACAAAACGGAACGACTAAGTTACTGATCGGGAAAATAGACTTTTGAAATTGTTTTTTTTTTATTTCATGGCTGAATTTTGTAATCCAAGTTGGTTATAGCCTAAATTAAAGGAGGCTTACACAAGATATCATTCTACGATCGTAGAAAATCTAAATAAACATATTATATTTCAACCCTTTTTTACTCGTTGATAAACGTCTTTTTAAAAGTCTTAAAGCTAAGCATGGGCCCTTTAATATGAGGGAGATAAGGCCATAGGTCTATGATTCTTATGATATGACGATTAAGTCATTATAATTTTAAAATTTCTACTCTTTAACCATTTGTAGAATAACTTGGCTATGCCCCCCTACTAAGTATCCCGTAGGGTAAATTATAGAGCAGGGCTGTCCAGACCAGATACGATCCCGGACCGATACAAATCACAATATAGCTTGGAGGGCCGCGCAGAAACAAATACCTGTTCATATTTTTTTTTGGAGAAAAATAAAAATACGGTGATAATGTTAAATTTAATCTAGGTAATTCTTCATTAATTTATCTTTGACAATTCTATCAATACCAACATTAAAGTTTTTGCCAGGCTGA
Organism: Brenthis daphne; assembly: GCA_947093115.1. NCBI lineage: Eukaryota > Metazoa > Arthropoda > Insecta > Lepidoptera > Nymphalidae > Brenthis > Brenthis daphne. The sequence goes on along the minus strand of OX352478.1, from coordinate 11,362,237 downwards.
GACTTGAATGGGTAAGTCATATCTGTGAGTGAAGACAGGAAAATTTGCGTAATTGTGGTAGATGGATAGAAACACGTCGCGGGCCGAAAAAATATTAGTCGGGGGCCGCATGTGGCGCGCGGGCCGAGCTTTGGACACCCCTATTGTAGAGCATAAAACTAAATAAAGTGTTATTTTCAAATAATCTTAAAATTAACGGGCTCTTTCGTTTGAGAAAACTAATAATTATAATTTTAAAATAGAAGTCTGATTTTATGGTCTGAGATATTTTGTAAATAGATTTTCAAACTGCAATTGCCAAAAAAAATTATTTAGACTGATCCAAAAAAAATATACTATTTAGCATTTTATCCTAAGGCATACTCTTTTATTATTATATCAAGGGTTCATCCTTGATATAATAATAAAAGAGTATTTTAATTACAAAAGTTGTTTGTCTAAGTATTATTAATTGAAACTCCTTTCTTGTATTCTAAGAAATGAAAGTCTATAAACAAAAAATAAAGTCATCCGTAATTTTGTCATATTATACTTATCTCAGATAAACAAATTCCGATAAGCATTCATTTCATTTTAATTTTCAATAGAGTGGTAGGTACTTTATGGAATGATATATGTAAAATTTGTTAAAAACATACATTTTAGGATTGATGGAAGGTCAAAGATGAGTGACGCAACCTTACTAGAGACGTGGCACAGCTGTGAAAAATTTAACATCAATCATCCTAAATAAATGTTAAAAAGACAAATTGTGATGCCATTTTTGGGCGTTTTACAAGATTCCTTTTAAAAGTAAGAAAAAAAGCAAGAGCAAGAAATTAAATTTAGACGGAAGCATAATAAATAACCTACCTAATTAACTTTTGTTAACACCTCCAGGTAAATTTCTAAGAAAATAATTAAAATTCTAAGAAATCTATTGTTAACTGACACGCCGGCGTGTCCGCGGTCGTGGAGGGATTAACAAATACTTTTTATTAACGTAGGTACCTACGGCACCAAATAATCTATTCTTAAAACCTTCTTTTTTCTATATTTTCCCATTCTATTAAAAAAACTGCAGATTATGTATACGTCCATAATTAAAGATATAATAATTTATATTATATACTTCATTAACTTAATAAATGTAACAAGCAAAGAAAAAAAATACAATACAATAGAAATGATAATAATAAAAATCTTTTAATAATTACTTAATTAATCATCCTTAATATAAAAAGACATAGAAGAAAGGTCACAAAACAGAAGTCGTTTAGATATTGTTTCCGTCGACAACTGGCTGGCGTACTAATGGCATCATTAAGCGCGCTCTGATACTCCACCGAAATATGCTATGAAAAATGGCGCGCAATATATATCGATAACGGTGGATCGTCTCGAGAAATGCAAATATTTCGTATAAACGACTTTATGGATGAAATAAATAACAAATTTTACACTATATCATCTGTCTTAATCTTCGAAGTATTTCTATTTATTCGGTGACCAAATACAACTCCAGCTCTGAAAGGACATGAAAAGGAGAATTCCAGCTGTACTGCAATACTCGACGCTTTGCAATACAGTTTAACTTTTTTTGTATTGGGGCTATTACATTATTATTTAAAAAAATTGAAAAGCTTTTTATGTTCTAAATTAATCATAAATGTTGCTTCAAACTTGAAACTTCGTAATGCACTTTTGTAATGAAACTTATCAATACAAATAAGCTCCATTAAATACTTTACAGTAGAAACTCTTACCACTGCTAACATAAACGCTAAAGCAACATGAATTATTACAACATGATCTGTGATTAAAACTAAAAAGTAAAAAATAACTGAACGGAAGTTTTCATTTACTATAGATACTACTACAGATACCTAATCAGATATTTTCGAAGTCGGTACCATTTAAGGCATGACCGAAGACCATTGTAGTTTAAATAAATGTGTTTTAAAAGGAATATAAATAGCATATTTAATACAAGTTATAAATTATATTTATTTTCAGTATAAGCTCAAAAATATTATATATAATACTAGTATAATAAAAAGGTCCAAAGGCCCAATCTTATTTTATTATATAACACTATTCCAATAACACCATCATTTCCTCGACTTTATTTTTATCAGTTAGATATATTTCATTTGAACCCATGGGTAAATCATCACCATGGGAAATAGTCTTTACTTTTTTACATGAACTGTGAATTATTTGAAATCCCGCACTGACAAAAAGATGAACATTTTGAGGAGTAATGCCAGCACCAGGCATTATAACAATATCATTACCGTGATCTTTTTTTAAGTTTTTAAGGAATTCCAATGCATTATCATCAGCAGCCGAAGTTTTAAGTCCACTTGTTAATAATCTATCAAAACCTAAATCAATAATGTTAATAATACCATCTTTAGGATTTGTACAAATATCAAAAGCTCTATGAAATGTAACTGGTATAGGATGTGCTCTTTCTAAAACTCTAGCACAATTTATTCTGTCTATTTGTCTCGTATTCGTTAAGGCACCAAAGACAAATCTGTTAACTCCCATATTTTTGTAAAATTCAATATCTGAAAGCATTGTTGCCATTTCATCTTTATTGTAGCAGAAATCTGAACCACTTCTGCATCTTATCATCACATTAATAACAGGTTTCTGCAACAAATTTTACGATTATTAACATCAATAAATAGCATTCCTGAAAATAGTTTTAAAATTTAAATTTTATTACAGAAACCCCCTTCGCTTCACTTCAACCCTTACTAAAAGTATTTACGTACCTATTACATAATATTATTATTTAATTAATAAACATTTTTACTGGTTTCCTTGGGATAAAACGTTACAATTTCAAAACATTTCACACCGAATCCTATACCCATTACTGAAAATTTTGTAAAAAAAAATCATTTAACCATTTACTCTGTGGATGTCGTGTGAGTTGACTGCATCCGGAGGACCTGAGTTCGAGTCGCGGGACAAACCTAGTATACTTACCCCTATGCTTCGGAGAGCATATAAGCATCGAACGTCTATTTTTATCCCAGTACTTATTGTAAGCTACTTTTGAGCCAACATCATTTACGCCTAAATCCTCTGGAGTATATGGAGGACGAATATGCCCCGATGAAATCATCAAATACCCACGTAAAAACAGATGTTGTTGGAATTCTGCTTTATCACGAACAAAGAAAAATTAGTTCAAATAAATTGATATTTATTTGAACGACGACGATTTAGATGACGTTAAATTTATCGACTTGTTACTAAAGTTTTGTTAAAATAACTAAAGAAAAAAATAGATCCCACAAAGATGTGTTATTATTTTACAAAATATTTTAAGTGAAGGGAAAATAATTAATGCGCCTGTAAATCAAATTTGTGTAATTTTGCTGATTATTGAAATACCAGCATTCAGATTATGGGTTAATGGTGTATGTTCACAGATGGCGCTTTTACTTTTTATGCATTGTTTATCACGGTTAAAAATAGTCAAAAACACTAAAAAAAAATATTAGAATACAGGATGAATTTTACAATATTTACCATACATTAGTTTGCACATATTTATAAAATAAAACGGATTAACTATTTGCGAATCAACGATATCTATTATCTATTCAAGCAAACAAAAATAGCCCGAATTAGCGCCGTCCAATTTCTTTGTATGGGATGAGGCATCTGTACTAGTATAGTATTGTGATTCAACCAATAAGCCTACACGAACAACACACTTGAAAAATTATTATGTTATATTACACCGTCAGTATACAGAAAAACGATTAGCGTAAAGCAATCTTTTTCCGTTTAACGCCATCTGTTGTTATATATTTTGATTACTCCAAAAAAGAGAATCAAGTTTAATCTCACATCTCTGCCCTCAGGTGTTGTTGACTGACACTAATGGAACTTAAAGAGTAAATGAAAATATATACTCCATAACTTCGCAATATAAAGTTGAATATAAAAAAACTAATTAATATCTATTATAAATAATAAGAGACAAAACAGTTTAGTATCTTTTTCTCCTATGTTTGTCAACCGTTTTTTTTTTGCCTAATAGCTATTGACTAGCTGTAGTATTATCAATAAAAAGAATGTTCACCCTCTCTTCGCTCAGGTCCCTGTCTTGCTTCCCAATACAAACTTTCATCCTCACTTTCACCCCATTAAGGGATGATTTACGGAATAAAAAGTCCTTTCCAGGGTCTCAAACCTATCTCTTCACCAAATTTCATCTAAATCAGTTCAGTAAATCCAAAGATTATCCCCTGCAATGTCACAAACTCACAAACTTTACCTCTTTATAAGATTAGTATAGATTATGGTCGAATTTCGAATATTGAGTGAACACTAGTTATATTAAATGTCCAGAAAATCCTCTGAATATTGTGCAGGATAGATACATATTATATAATAAGAATGTCCTAAAAAGTTGAAGACGGCAAGTGTTAACTTTCTCATCAACTTATCTCTACAGAATTGAAGCAAGCTTATAGTAGCTTTCCTGTTATAGTAACTCTAGAAGGTACTAGTTAGTTTCTATAACAAGGAAAACTTAACATAGAAACAGGTATGTTATAATGATTTTAAACTAAAAAATAGTCATAAGTAAAATTATGTATAAAATTCATTATAAATAATATTTTAAGTCAAAATTTAACACTACACCTAGATAATTTTCAATTTTAATTGATTTAAAAGAATAATAAATAAAGAAAAAATAAGCTCTATCTCTTTCATATTAAAAAATATTGTTTATATTATGTATAATCATTAAATAATATCTATTGTCTCAACTCTCAACAATTCTTATACATTATAATTAGAAAACAGTATATTATATACCAATTTGAAAATCTCCTTTACAAGTCCTGGTGAAGGAGTTAGACCACCTTCTAATAATGAACTGCATACTTCTAATTCATCAGCACCCCCGATTATAGCATTCTTAGCCGATTCCAGACTATCTATACATACTTCTAATTTAGTTCCTTAAAACAAATATTTTAATTCTATTAGCTGGTTACTAATTAGAGCCCATGTTTAGTTAATTATTAATATTTAATATATGTAACAGCCTAAAGCTTAATAGGTAGCTGCAACTTGCAAGTTCTCCTGAGAAGACATACATTTTGGTTGTGCAAGCCAAAGAAAAATAAAAAAATAATAGTAATTTTAATAAAAGTCATTGATTTCTATAATGAATAATGACAAATGTTGCTTTATATTGTAATTAAATCCCTATTAATTATTGTATAAAATTTCTTACGCATTTTTAATAAAAAAACATTTATTCTATTTTTAAGATATTATCTAAAGTTATGAAATAGTAGGTATAAAGTTATTTTTTAATTTTAAATGAAAACCCAAAACAGTTTATTTACACTTTACATCTTATTTTCTTTTCAGTTTTCAAATTTAAATCATGATTTATGAATTATGGATGACAAATATAAAATAAATTTCAATGACAAATCACAAATGATAATTGACAAATAATAAGGAATGAGCGACATTTATCGATATTGAAAAATCGATAATGACGACTTGTAAATATCGAACTATCGATATTTTAAGAAGATATCGATTTTATTTTATTTATTTTTATTAGCGTTTCAAATAATAAACATATATTTTAGAAATAACGGAGTTCAAAAATATTCACTAAAATATTTTTAACATCTCAAAATAAGAAAATTATTTTCGCTAAATTACGTTACAAACTGAGTCAAAGTGAGAGAGTTACTGTGATCGACTTCATATACGTCAGTCAATCTTAGTTATTAATTCACACGTCAGTTAATAAATAAAAAAATAAAAAAACAATATTTGAAAACAATTGAAAGTCGCCATAAAATGCAGTATTTTTGGATGATTGGTTGGAAAAATCCGAACTTGAATAAAACTATCGAAAATTTGTGGTCGGTAATATAGATATAGATTAAGATATCGATTTCAATATCGGTATTTTACCCATGTCCCTCATCCCTCCAATTAATTTTATATAGAAGTCTATAAAAACCTATCTTAACTGAAAATATATTATATACGAAATTCTCGAAAGCTTAACATATGAATCGTAAATCTGTAATAGATAATTGTCATTTTCAGTAATCAATAATATGAAAAATAGCTTAAAAACCTCATTTCGTATTTTTTTATTAGTATCTTTATTAGAAAAATCAATGAATCGTATTAATTATAATAGCATTTAGAAAATATATTAGAACTTAAATATTATATAGAAAATTATTCACAGAATATTTTTTCTATCGTACTATTATATCTTGTAAAATATTATCTTCAGTGCTTGTTGTTGGCAATATATTTCTCCATTTCACCTGTCTGCGATTAACTTCACTATTGTTCCTTTTGACATTTTGAGACATAGGACACGCGAACGTAGGCAAAGTCAAGCCAACGTTCGCTGTATTTTAATAGGTAAAACATCATTTTTTACATTATTTTTATGACTAATACGTAGTGTTATTGTATACCAATCTATTAAAAATCAAGGTTTTCTTTAGTTAGCTAGTAAATATATCTCCATATGATATTAATTGAGGTTATATTTGTGTTCTTGTTAATCGTGGCATATCGAATAAAAACTGTATGAAAATTATTGACTAATATTGTTTATCCGTAATATAAATAGTGTTTATATTTGACAGTTATGTCTCGGAAAAAAGCCCAAAATGAAGAGACTGATAAACTTACTCGTATAGCGATCGTTAACGCCGATCGTTGTAAGCCTAAAAGATGTAGACAAGAATGCAAGAAGAGCTGTCCAGTGGTGCGCATGGGCAAGTTATGTATCGAAGTTACCCCTAATGATAAAATTGCCACCATATCTGAAGAGTTATGCATTGGTTGCGGTATTTGTGTCAAGGTATGTTACTTATTTTAATCCTGATATGAACAAAATTTAAAAGCAAATTTACTTTAATGCTACATTACCATGCTATTTTTGCCGTTAAATTTATACTAAATGAACACTTTTTTTTCAGAAATGTCCCTTTGATGCTATAACTATCATCAATGTTCCTTCAAACTTGGAGAAACATACCACTCACCGATATTCCAAGAACTCTTTCAAACTCCATCGGCTACCAATACCTAGACCTGGTGAAGTGCTTGGACTTGTTGGTCAAAACGGTATTGGTAAGTCTACTGCTCTGAAGATTCTTGCTGGCAAACAAAAGCCTAATTTAGGTAGATATGCTGTAAGTATATTCTTTTTGAAATATAATGCCTGTTTATTTATTGTTGTTTACAAAATTACCATTTTTCAGACTGAAAATTTTGGTTGGAGAATGGTTTTAATAATCTTCCTAAGATATGACTAAAATTCTGCAATATACTTCAAAATCTTACACTCTTATTATGGATTTAAATTATTTATAGGATCCTCCAGACTGGCAAGAGATTCTCTCTCATTTCCGTGGCTCAGAGCTGCAAAACTACTTTACTAAAATCCTGGAAGATGATCTAAAGGCTCTGATTAAGCCCCAGTATGTAGATCAAATCCCTAAGGCTGTGAAAGGAACTGTCGGGCAACTGCTTGATAAAAAAGATGAGAGGAAAAACCAACCAGAGATATGTGCTATGCTTGGTAAATATATAGTTCTTTAAAATACAATTAGAAATAAAATATTGGCTTTAATAAATTTCAAATAACAAAATGGTATACTTGAAAATTATATTTCTTATATTGTAAAATTTTTTTTTATAATTATTTTAATTATTTTGCTTTTATTAGATCTCTCACATATTCGTGATCGTGAAATTGGGGCATTATCTGGAGGAGAATTGCAGCGTTTTGCTTGTGCTATGGTATGCATACAAAATGGCGACATTTTCATGTTTGATGAACCATCTTCTTATTTGGATGTGAAGCAGCGTTTGAATGCTGCCAGGACTATACGCTCACTTATAGACCCTGATAAGTAAGTACCATACAATTAACTAAAAAATACTAATGGGCCATTAATTGGATATTATGTGTCTGGTAAAACTAGTTAAGTTGCAAATAGACTATACAACAATACCTGATATTATCTATATTACTATTATATGACTGATTTTTTAGTATAAATAGTTAAGAGTTGCATGGGTATTTTCACATATATGTATTTCTTAATGTAAAGCCTATTTTCATTTTTAAAATAATTATAAATCTTAACATAATACTATTAATATATTCAGTAATTATTCAGCATTTTAACCGAATATTCGGCCCACTACGAACACAAACAAGTGTCGAACATACCGAATAAGAATATTCGGTCGAATATTCTTATTTGGTTGAACCCATATTCAGTGCATCTCTATAAATAATAATATTTATTACATTTATATAACTAAGGAATAATTCTTTTTTAATATAAAACGAAAAATATGACAATTTGTATAATTTTGTAAATTAAAAACAATTATTGTATAGTTTTTTTCTTCAATATGTCCAGGTTCATTATTGTAGTGGAGCACGATTTATCCGTGCTAGATTATTTATCTGACTTCATTTGCTGCTTATATGGAGTTCCTGGTGCTTATGGTGTTGTGACTATGCCTTTCTCTGTTCGGGAAGGTAAGTAAAGAAAACATTAAGTTGAATTTTTTTATTACTATATTGGCAACTCACTAGTTTGGCGCTTGAGTTCATCCTAGTGTCAAACAAAAACAAATCTATCCCACGGGAACCATACATTTTTCCTGGATAAAAAGTTTAAAAAATCCTATGTGCTATTCTAGACTATAATCCATCTCTGTGCCAAATTTCATCCAAATATGTTCAGCCATTCTGGTGTGATTGAGTAACAAATATCCATCCAAACTTTCACATTTATAATATTATTACTATACTAGTGGTTAACTCTCAAGAATGGATTTTATGGTATTTTTTTTGACTGCACTAGTTTGCAACTGATATACAAGAAAAATATATAAAGAAAAATGTTTTGTCATATAAAATGTACTAAATCATTTTTATTTCTCAGGTATAAATATTTTCCTTGATGGTTTTGTGCCCACTGAGAATATGAGATTCAGAACTGAATCTTTAGTATTCAAAGTAGCTGAATCTGCTACTGAGGAGGAGGTAAGCATTTTTCTAACTTATTAATTGGTTATAAAATCTTTAATAATTATAAAATATTGAATTACTAAAAGTAAAAATATGTGTGTACTGAGTAAACGTGATATACAAAAACCTTGTTTTTCGTAATCTATTATCAAATATGTGACATAAATATAGTGTGATACAAATGTAGTACATAATATATAGAGCCTTAGTTTTAACCGAAGCTTATTTTTTTATAAGTATAAGTAACTTTCAAATGGAAATCTTACCTTTTTAATATATCTTATGTATTATGAACAGATAAAAAGAATGAATCACTATGAGTATCCAGAAATGTCCAAAAAGATGGGCGATTTTAGTCTGCGTGTAATGCAAGGAGAGTTCTCAGATTCTGAAATTTTAGTACTCCTCGGTGAAAATGGTACTGGCAAAACAACATTCATAAGAATGTTAGCTGGCAATCTGGAACCAGATGAAGGTAATTATATCTTTAAAACTGCGTGATCTACAGTATGTTTATATAGTTTACACTCTTATATTCTAATATCATTTTTATTTAATTTTAAAAAGGGTAAAAAGTGGTTTCATAAAATTAGATTTTCCAAAAATTGCTGTTCAAATATTCAGTAAAAATTATAGAAAATAAATATAAATGAATAAAAAGTATCATATTATTATCTTAAACATGGAACTGCAATAATAGTTTATAATAATAAAAATGTGTCAATGCCTATGGATCGAAATCCCGCTGCAAGATTGCTACGTTCATAGCGTATTTAATCGAAATCAATTTTTTATACACAATAATAAAAGGGACAACCGTTGTTATTGTCTGACAAATGATATATAATATTATATTCCTTCCTTCTTTTTTTCCCATTGCGGCCACTTTTACATAGGTGAGAGGTATTTTACCATTCACAGAAAAAAAATAGCTTTAATTTGATATATAAATGATGAATATACGCCATGAACGTATAAATGTAACAAAAACATTTTTGATGACTCGCAACCACTTTTGCGGCCACTTTTACATAGGTAGACGTAGTTTATCAGGTACAGAAAAAAATTTGCTTTAATTTGATATATAAATGATGCATGTACGCTATGAACGCATAAACATACCAAAATATGACCCGCTTACACCTGGCTGCGACGAGGTTGCGGCCAAATACGCAACGGCATCTATCATTTTTCAAGATCTCTACGTATAGTTCTGTGAAGTGGAGTATAATTCATTGTAATAACAAATGCATCGTTTTTATTCCAAAAAGTCAACTATTATTTAGTTAATTAAACATACTAGCGGGCACATTTGAATAGGCACCCCGGACAAAACATATTGTCCCTTTTATTATTGTATATAAAAAATTGATTTCGATTAAATACGCTATGAACGTAGCAATCTTGCAGTGGGATCTTAGTCCATTAGCTATTTATCTTGATGTTTTAGAAAATAACGTTTTGAAAACCAAAAGTATGAAGGAAAGATTATGATTGGATTTATAAGTTTTATAAAATATATATATTTTTAATTTACTTGTATCCGAACGTATATTGCGTCAAAATTCAAATGTGGCAACACGAATTTCACATCTGTCAAAGTTGTGAAACTTGTCAAACGTTTTAAGATTTGTGAAATCTGCTGTTCACATTGCGTTTATCATTAAACTATAATTAATAAAGATATTTATGTGCAACCGTGAAAAGTAACTTAAAATAATTATATATTTTATAAGACAATAGAATGTAGATGATACTATATTGTTGAGGTTATAGAGTAATCGTCAATTTAAGTGTTTATTGATGAATATAAACACATTTAATAGCCGCTATAATGGCTAGGACTGAGTTATTTGATTTATTTTTCCACCCTGTGTTTCAAAAGTGTTTAAAACATGCTGAAGCGTCCATGTCACCGGAAGGTAAAATAAAAAACAAAAGTTGAATTTCTTAATTTAATTTCGTGATTATGCGTTTATTTATATACCAATCGATACTTGATATGTAAGCATTATTATATAATGCTTAATTTAAGTTTAATCTAATAATGACTTGCATGACCTACTTTTGGAATAAGCAAAAAAAAGATTAGGAAGGGAAATTTAATCCAATAAAATAACTTAGTAAACTTAATTAGGAAGAATAGTGTTGTTATTATTAAATTCAAGAACAACTTCAATCTAAATTAGAAACATATATATTTAAATTGAAAGGGGAAAAGACATTCAAGTTATATGCTACACAATAATATGTACAAAAAGTTAAAGAATGATAGGTAGGAGTTTGAATTTGTAAATTGTAATAAACAATTAACATTATTTTTAAATGAAAGTTACATTTTGTATTAAACAAATTTTATCATCAAAAATCACACATAATTATTTTTTTAAAGGTGCAAGCCAGCTGCCTCAACTACATATTAGTTATAAGCCACAGAAAATATCACCCAAATCTCAGGGAATGGTCCGCAACTTGCTCCATGACAAAATAAGAGATGCATATACTCATCCGCAGGTAAAATTTACTTTGAACTATTGAATACTTATTTATTGGTATAATAGTGATAGTTTATATAAAGAGCCAATTTGTCAATTATATACCTGTTTTTTGTTTTTCAAACATTAATATCAATTAATAGAAAATGATATTTTAGTTCATAACTGATGTGATGAAGCCTATGAAAATTGAAGAGATCATGGATCAAGAAGTGCAAAACCTGTCTGGTGGTGAATTGCAAAGAGTTGCGTTGGTGCTCTGCCTCGGTAAACCAGCTGAAGTGTATCTTATTGATGAGCCTTCTGCTTATTTGGATTCTGAACAGCGTTTGGTAGCGGCTAAAGTTATAAAAAGGTTAGTAACTGCCTCATTGGTCTATTGACTAACGTATGTGGCCACAGTTCCAGAGTTCAAGTCCCTGGTTTGTCCATATGCATATATTCAACTTTTCTAACAAAAGCTGTAGCTGCCTGGAGTTGGAAAGTTGGCCGAGTGTGAAACAAGTCCTGCACTTAAATTGTACAAATTGTGTCAATTTGTAACCTCATTCAACTTTGAGATTAAAAGAAATATTTGTACACTGTAATATTTGGTGTATCTTTAAAATTGAACTGAAATTGGTCAAGAGGACATTATTATTTTGTTTGTTGTTCACATATAATTTCAAGTTTATCTATACATGTAATAAAATTGTAACTAAGCCAAATCTGTACATTAAATGTTTTTTGGAAAATCTTATTGAAATAGACATTAATATTGATACAGAGGCCGAATCTGTAGTTTTTAGAATTTTTATCTGTCTGTCTGTTACCGCATCACAGAAAAACCACTGGAGGAATTTTGATGAAATTTGGTATGGTGATAGCTGGTTATTTGGGTCAACATATAGGATACTTTTTACCACGGGAAAATATCTCATTTCTGAGAAAAAATAGAAAAACTCAATGTAAGGGTATACTAATATGTAAAACCTAAGAATTTCGCTTTTTGTCATCTGAACGCGGGCGGAGCCGCGGTCAATGCTAGTTTAATATAATAACAAACAGTTCAATAAAATATGAATTGAGTTTCATATGTTTCATATAAATAAGACTTAAGATTTATCTATTTCTCAAAAGAATACAATTCACTTACTGAGAAACATAAGTTTTACGTCGGTAACATTATACAAGTAAAAAAAGTATTTCACGTGACCATGATTGCTGTAAAGCATTTAAAACGTCGGGAACCAAAAATCTAAATAAATCCATGAAAAAGTCTGCAAAGATAGTTTTATTTAAAATATCAAATATTTGCTCAAACAAAACCACTAATGCTCATTCTAATATGAAAAAACAATAATTAAAAGCTCGATTTATTTATATTACTACTTGTTATTAAATAAGAAAGCAAAATACCTAATCACTTAATTTTGCAGATATATTTTTATCATGAAAATACCCAAATTAAATAAATATCATTTATTTATTCAGCCAATATGTCTAAGTAATAAATATTTGCTAAGAAATAAAATATGAATAATAAATAATTTGTTGCAGGTTCATTCTCCACGCAAAGCGCACAGGCTTTGTAGTAGAACACGATTTCATAATGGCAACTTACCTAGCGGATAGGGTCATTGTATTTGAAGGAACACCATCATCTAACGCCACGGCCCATGCCCCACAGTCATTATTGAACGGCATGAATAAATTCCTTGAACTACTTGGTATTACATTCAGACGAGACCCCAACAACTTCAGGCCTAGGATCAACAAACATGCTTCGGTAAAGGTATGTGGTATACATTTGGTTTTATTTTCTAACGTTAGTAAACTTTGTTTATTTTATTTTACGAGGGAGATTCTTTGTGTTTTTTTTTTAATTTTGTACATGTATTGTTTTTTAAATAACTATAACAAGATAGATATTTGAAAAAAAAAAACTGATTTTCATTAAACTTTATTATAGTTTTTCTATCCTAAATAATTTTAAAATAAATTTTAAATTGGTTAATTGTATTTTGTTTTTATATACATAATATAATGTACTAGCAGAACCCGCGACTACGCCCGCGCTCAATCTACAAAAAATCTCTTTGGCTTTATGTTCATACAAACATACTAAAATCGCGATTAAAAAATGGGGAGGTGGGGGTAGGAGGGTATAAAATACTTTACGACCTATTCTCATACCTACCAAATATACAAAAAAATTAAATCGGTCAAGCCATTTGGGAAGAGTGCGACCACAAACACTATGACACGAGATAATTAGATTAATACAATAATGTAAATAATTTTATTTTACAGGACATAGACCAGAAGAGGGCAGGCCAGTATTTCTTCTTGGAGGACTAAGAGCAGTTGTAAAACACCATATATGTATATCAGAGCCAATATATCTGTCACAATATTGATGGTCCGCCATCTGCATATTTCCAATAATGTATTACTGTAATAAATCAATTTTATACAGCTTTGTTTATTTATTTTATTTATTTTATTCTCAATAACAGTTAATACAGTATGTTTATTAAAAATATGTTCACTCAATGATATTGTTTTTTGAAATTAATAAATATATAAAAATAAATATTACAGCCGAAATATTTTATTTATTACAAGTATTATTTCTTAATACCTCAGTAAATATAAACTTTTCTTATAATATTTCAAATGCAAAATTGTTGATAAGAAATATATCAAAATATATTACTGTGGCTTGTTGCTTTGTCTTTCTTTCACACAACAATGGATGTATGTAATGGGGTTTATAGCCTGCTGTGTAGTGGGTCATATAAAGATCATTATTAAAATAAGTTTTAACTACATATAAAGGTACACCGACTTCAAAACTACTACTTGCCAAAAAAATATAATTGCATCTGGACATATTTTTCTTCAAATTAATATTAAATCATGAAAATTGTACAATGTTTAATGCAATGGAATTATGTTATAGACCGAAACTAATAAATCAGTGATAAATTTTTTGAAATCTTTGTATCAATAAATGACAATTCAAATTATTCTTACAAGCGCAACTTTAAAGTTAAATAACTTTTTCATTTGTTGAGATATTTTAATAATTCTTTCATATTTTTGTTATATTTTACTTAATTTTTTATAATTAATACATATAAAAAAATTTGGAAACATCTCCATTGACTAATTGTAGAACATAAGCTATAGGTAGAGCTCGCGAAAGCAAGTATGAACTGTAAGCACGGGTATGAACAGTCGAAATAGCTGATTGTTTCTCCTGTTGGTATTTATTTGGATTTATGTAATCATGGCGAAATGTACAGTTTCAAGCAGTAAAAATGATTCACGAAAGCAAACTAAACAGATATTTCTTTTCATCGGTAAATAATATTTTTACCAGAAAACGCTGATTTTAACAAAATTACTCAGGCGTCGCAAATTACCGCGGGAAAATTTATCATTTCTGAGAAAAAATACAAGAACAATTTAGTTAGCTATTGATTTTAATTAAAAAAAAAACAAAATATCAAGCAACACTATTACTACATACATTTACAAATGAAAGATATTTTGAAATACTTACTGTAATTTTAGATAATAAAGTATATATGTGCGTGAATAAATGTAGTTTATGTTAATAAATTTCTATTTTAATGAAGTACTAAAAGTTTTACTAGGCGCATCACTATTCAACCGCTTCATCTACGAGTATGTATCAATTATGTGTATAGAACATCTGCTTATGCTACGCATAATGGACAATGAGCGATACGCGCGCTCTATAGCATATGTATAGTCTAAGATATCGTAAAATACAAAATTTTGGTGTTCAAATTCAATACGTTTTTTTAAGTAGACTATGGAGGGTAGAACTAAGGAGAAGCATTTTATTAACCGCCGACGCAAAAAGAGGGATGTTATAAGTTTGACGTCGATGTCTGTCTGTGGCATCGTAGCTCTCAAACGGATGGACCGATTTCGATGCGGTTTTTTTTCATTTGTAAGCCAGTTTCCTTGCTATGGTTACGTTTGGTTAATATCGGTCTAGCAGTGTAAGAGTATGAGCTCTTTTCCAAAATGATGTAAGGCATTTTGGCATATCATTACTCGATTACATATACAATAATGGAACAAATCGATGGGATATGGAAGAAAAGTACCTTAAATATTGAAGTTATCAAGATTTACTCAAAGGAAACATTTCTTTATTTTAAAAAATAATAATAACTGCATTTTTTTAAAAAAAAGCTTACCTGACCCGGGAATCGAACCAAATAAAAAGGCAAAAAAGGACACCGTCACTATTTAACGAATTAATCGATAGGGATTATGGGAAGGATAAATGCCCGATTTCACCAACGTCACCTAAGTTTAAGGGAGAAACTTAAACCCTAACCTAACCTAACAGCCCCCTAACCATGCTTAGGGGGCTGTTAGGAGACAGTATCTGTTTCACCAATAGTTAGGGGTCACCTAAATGTTAAAAGGCCCCCTAAATTTAGGTACTCGAAATATGGGCTTAAAGACGATGGTAAAACGAAATTTAATTTAGGGCCTAGTTTAGGGGAGTTTTAAGCTAAGGATCCCATACGTAGGTGGTAGCTTATGGGTTGTTGGTGGGCATCCATCTTCCGATTTAAAATGACTGAAATACGGACGCGACGAAATCATAAGGGTTCTATTTTTACCTTTTGGCTACAGAATCCTATGAGATAAGTAGTGGAATACTAAACACTAAACATGCTTATATGTAAATATTTCTTACGTACTTTATACATATAGATTGTTTGAAGACAAGAACAGTCACCAAGTTATTAATGATTTCTTACGTATGACGGCGTCGCGTCGTCAACGTACGAGTCAACATTTTACGCGCTATGATTCACGAGATTCCGTCAAGCTGATGATCTAATAAATGAGCAGGATTAATAATTTTGACTCGTAAGTATATTTGACCTACAACTGAATTTTGATTTTCCTCGAAGAAATGAATTTTCTGCTCTAATTTAACATTTCCTAGGATCTACAGTAGGTACTAAGAAATTAGGATTTAAAAATACTATTTACTGTCAAAATCCATACTAATATTATAAATGTGAATGTGTGTTTGTTTGTTTGTCCTTCTTTCACGTCGAAACGAAGAAACGGATTGGTTTGATTTTTTGTGTGGAAATAGTTGGAGGGCTGGAGAGTGACATAGGCTACTTTTTATCGCGGGAGATTCCACGGGAAAACACGCTATAATATAATCCAAAAAAATATTTATTATCAGAATTACTTGAAACTTGGTATATATATACTCTTCAATAAAATTAAATAAATACGTGTCTTAGCATATTTCAAAATTCATCCTATAAGGGGGTAAAACAGGGAGTGAAAGTTTGTATGAAACATATAGGTACCCTTCTAGAGATTTTTTTTAGTTTTAACGCGAGCGAAGCCGCGGGTTCTGCTAGTAATATTATAATTTAATGTGAAAGTAAGTAGATGTGTGCTTGTTAGTGTGACGATCAACGGAATTATTAAATAAACTAGCGACCATAGAGTATATTGCTACATATATAAACTAGCGACTCACCCTCGTTCCGCTCGGGTTCTTCTCTCGTTACGTTTTAATTTTAACATTTAGTATAGATTTCTCAGAGATGAGATATTTTCCCGCAGTAAAAAGTATCC
Source organism: Brenthis daphne (assembly GCA_947093115.1). Classification (NCBI taxonomy): domain Eukaryota; kingdom Metazoa; phylum Arthropoda; class Insecta; order Lepidoptera; family Nymphalidae; genus Brenthis; species Brenthis daphne. The sequence continues at coordinate 11,345,029 of OX352478.1, read as the reverse complement.
TATATGTTGACCCGGATCGGACCAGCTATCATCATACCTACCAAATATTATCAAAATCTGTCCAGTAGCTTTCCCAGACAGACAGACAAAAATTCCAAAAACTATAGATTCAGTCTCTGTATCGATAATAATGACTATTTCAATAAGATTTACCAAAAAAAATATTTAATGTACATCTATTCGACTTGATTAGAATTTTATTAGATACATCTAAGATTTTAGATTACTCATAATGAAAATAACTCATATCCTGGATAGTGGTCTGTGGTCCACACATTGTAATTTGTAACTACAACCTACCGCCGTCTACCACACGAGTCATGAACCAATCAGCGGGCTGATACTTGTATATACAAGTATTTTACTTTTAGAATATTAATATGGATATATTCCATATTAATATTCTAAAAGTAAAATATCTGTGTCAGATACAGTGTGTCTGTTTGTTTATTTGTTACCTTTTTGGGATTAATCTGCTGGACAAATTACTATGAAATTGAGTAACTATGTATACACAATATATGTTATCATGGGAACGGACATATACCTAGGTTACCTTTTGTCACCGACCCGCTTATTATGCAAACTGATTGCGGAGCAGAGGGCAAAAACTTGTACGTGATAAAAAAAACCTAACCAGATATTGAAATGTGTATGTCAAAACAAAATAATAAAATAGAGAATTTTACGGGTTTATTATTTTTTAAACTTCGCCTATAAACTTTCAATATCTTTTATAGAGTGTTAGGTCAAATTATGTAGGTACCTACTACTAGTATTGCCCGCGTTCACATGACCAAAAACCAAATTCTTAGGTTTTACATATTACGTTACTCTAACATTGCAGTTTTTGTATTTTTTCTCAGAAATGAGACATTTTCCCGCGGCAAAAAGTACTTATCCTATATAAGTATGTAGTTTATCCTATATAAGTATACCCGGATAACCAGCTATCAACATGCCAAATTTCATCAAAATCCCTCCAGTGGTTTTTCTGTGATGCAGTAACAGACAGAGACAAAAATTCTAAAAACTATAGATTCGGCCTCTGTATCGATAATAATGTTTATTTGAATAAGATTTTCCAAAAAATATTTAATTAAGTATAGTACAGATTCGGCTTAGTTACAATTTTATTATATGTATAGATAATAAAAGTGTAAACGTAAAAAAACATCCCAAATCATATATTGCATTCCGATAAACATTGCGAAGGTCATTCTTACGCATAAATAATAAAAATGCCTAGGATTTATAGTTTTATCAATGAAAGTTTACTCAACTTCCGTTAGCTGAGTTAAATACGTATAATTGGGATGCTGTATTTTCTAGATTTTACAAATAATATTTTAGGTTTAGATCGTAATGAACCTGCTATGCGAGACAGAGTTCCCCGCGGCCGGCGGCCTCAGCGCGGGCCGGGGCGACGCCGGTGACATCATCGTGATTACGTGGCACGTACGTGCCATATCACCGAAACCTTTGGTTATTTATTTGAATTAAGTCATATTAATTATTATTAATATTTTTTTTTACGTTTAGCATAGGGCAACAAAAAACTTGTTCCTACATTATTTTTATCTTGCGCTTATTATAAGTTCTCACACTTTCTATTCATCAGCTCCTAAGTAAAGATAGATCTTAATACTGTTCAGAAAGAATATTATTTAGGATACAAAAGAGAATTAAAAAATTCTATTGATGTATGTATTCAGGCCTTTTTAACGTCCTACTGCTGGGCACGGGCCTCCCTTCAATACGAGGGGGATCAGGCCATAGTCCACCACGCTGGCCAAGTTGCGTTGTTGCTTCACATGTCTTTCGAAAACTTGCTGGGTTCTCTCAGACATGCGGGTTTCCTCACGACGTTTTCCTTCACCGTAAAGCAAGTGGTTATCATGTTAGAAATGATTCGCACGTGAAAATATCAGAGGTGCGAGACCCGGAATTTGAACCCGCTTCACTCGGTTTCCCAAGCGAGCGATTTAATTAATTTCCCAAAAACAAGGACAAATAGGATATTTTACAAATAGGATTTTTTGATTATGTGATATGCGATTTTTATAAATACAATACTGATTACTGAACAATAACAATTTTAATATATTAACAAAACAATTTACATACGATGACAAATTGTAAATAAAAGTTATTTAATACTTTCGTAGATTAACGCGAATATTTGATCAGAAAAGATAAATATTTAAAATACAGTTTTTCCACTGAATGTAATAAGAGTGACACATAAAGTAGAAAATGCATTAAGGTGGCCGTAATTAAAGAAATAATATCATTTATTGTACACTGAGAATGAATAAAACTAGCAGCATGGGGAGTAAGGGTTTCTAAAACGTAAAGTCATCATAATAATAAAGAGAGTTTAACAATATATTAATAGTACATATTACTCATAGTATACGAATAATTTCTACGTTTATTATTATAAAAGGAACTCCAAAGGTTGCTCATCTCTTAATACAGTTGAAGTGAGTGAGAGGCAAACAAAAACGCCACGAATCCGTCCGACCTGACCGAAAGAGCTCGCTTGCCGCTCGACTCGACCATCGACGTGTTTATTTCGGATTTCGCTTCGTCGCGTTTGGGTGTGTCATAAATAACATTAAAAGTACGTATTTTTAATTAATTTTTCTTAATCAAATATGTTTAGACAACTGTAATTAGTTATAACCGACAAAAAAAATAAAGTTTTACAGCCTATTTTCATATTTACAATGTACATTTTATGTAGCGGCATTTTGTTTGTGAATTACAAAAGCCGGTTCGCGTGATTACAGTTTATTTTTAGTTTACGGCTATAGACGAAACGTTGCAGTGTTTGATTTTGTATTACCCAGTAATTTTTTTGTTTTAGAAACCAACATGAGTGGACAGCAATACTACCCGTACAAAGTAAGTTTCCTCCTACATTAGTACAATCCATAGCTATGATCGTATCGATTCTCACGAGATGATGTCATCTTTTCGGGGCAAGGTTGTTTATCGGGTTGTAGCAATAAGTTATGGTTAAATATACCTAGAGGGGAAAATGAGCTTTGTTTGAATGACATTTCTTATATGATTCTAATTAGTTTTTGAACAGACTTTTTTTGGGTTTGATCATTAATTCATACAATACTGGATCGTGATATAAGTATAAAATCGTTTTCCAAACCTTTAAAAGCTTCTTTTAAATATTTTTAAATGATAGGACTCTCGGCTTTCTTATGTATTCTAATCTTTAGAAGGAAAAAATAAGACTTTACCTACTTCATATAACTTAAATTATTAATATATACCGTATATTCCTTACCATACACATCCAACTAATCTACTTACACCTACATAACAGAAATACATTTATGATTTAACCGAAAAGAAGTACCGAAATGCAAAACTGGCGCTAAACAAATGAGTTCACAGGTAACACGCTGGAGTGTGAGAATAAAAGACTAGTCTATACTAATATTATAAAGAGGTAAAGTTTGTGAGTTTGTGAATTTGTGAGTTTGTGACGTTGTAGGGGGTAATCTCTGGATCTACTGAACCGATTTTCAAAATTCTTTTACCAATAGAAAGCCACGTTCTTTCTGAGTGTCATAGGCTATATATTAACCAGAAAAATGAAAAGGCTTTTTCGTGGTAGTCGGATTTGCAAAGTAAGTCGGAGAAAAAACGGTCGAACGAAAACGTTTCTTACGAACGCTGCCTTAACCATGAGAGATATATGATTATGTTCTAGAGAAAAGTTGTAGAGCTTAATAATGCCTACAAAAAAGTCAGCGACAGCATATATCTAACTTTTATATTTAAGTCACAAAAAGTAGTTTTTTATATTAAAAAAATAATTTAAATCGGTAGGTCATGTTTATTGGTCATATTATCAACAATTATGAATTCTTATCAAAATAAGTAAATTTATCGTCTAAAATGTTTAAAACAAAAGACTTTTCCCTTTTACTGCATACAATTTGGACAAATGGTTAAAGAGATAATACAACATATTCGTAGGTATGGACGAACCCGAGCGAGCTGTTTGTCTGTTTTTCTGTTTGTACGGGCTAATCTCCGAATCTATTGGACCGATTTAAATGAAATTTTGCATGGTGGTACCTTATATCCCCGGGAAGCATCTTAGATACTTTTCATCACGGAAAATTAAAGAGTTCCCGTGGGATAGTTAAAAACTATAGCAACTTATACAGCTTAGTACACAAAAACTACTAATTGGATTTTAATGAAACTATACAATAATATAGCTCATACATAACAAAAACAAATCAGCTACTTTTCATCCCGGAAAATTAAAGATTTTCCGTGGGATAGTCAAAAAACTATAGTAACTTATACAGCTTAGTACACAAAAACTACTGATTGGATTTTGATGAAACTTTACAATAATATGTATAGTTCATACATCAGAATAACAAATAGGTTACTTTTTATCCCGCAAAAATGTACTGTTCCCGTGGGATAGATGTTTTTGTTTATTTGTAACGTATGTTCACAACATAGACCCCAAAACAATAGTTATTAAAAAAATTGACTGTTTGCCTGTATGTCTGTTTGTCTGTTTTTGCGTGAGCGTTTCACGTGAAAAGTAATGTACCAATTTCAGCGAAAGTTGGTGAAGTGATAACTTATTACTCGAGTCAACATTAAGGGTACCTTTTGTATGTATGTATTTATATATGTATGTATTCAGCCCTTTTTAACGTCCTACTGCTGGGCACGGGCTCCCTTCAATACGAGGGGGATCAGGCCATAGTCCACCACGCTGGCCAAGTGCGGGTTGGCGGACTTCACATGTCTTTTCAAAACTTGCTAGGTTCTCTCAGACATGCAGGTTTCCTCACAATGTTTTACTTCATCGTTAAGACAAGTGGTAATTGTGTCAGAAATGATTGGCACATGAAAATATCAGAGGTGCGAGACCCGGGATTTGAACTTGCTTCACTCGGTTTCCCAAGCGAGCGCGTTACCACTAGCATACCACTGCCTAGATACCTTTTACTTCAAGAAAATCTTTCTTTCCCACGGGAAAATACAATAACTGGTTCTATCGAATCGTCCTTAGAAATTTATATGGTTAACGTTGGCTCAACCTTAAGAGATGGATCAAAACATTGTGCAAGAAAATTGTAAGTCTTAAAAAGGTTTATAGAAAAGTTCTACATAGTATATGTCTATCTCCTCAGGTACACTCGCTATAACAATTTTCATTATTATATATTACTGTTTTAATTTACGTTATTTATTGTATCTATACATATAATAAAACTGTAGAGGTTAGAAAAAAAATGCTAAAAACCGAGTCAGTTCTCTTCTTACATCCCGAAAGAAGAGAAATAGAACAAATCCAGTTTTTTTTCAATTTTTTTTGTTTCTCTGTCTGTTTGTCTGTTTGTACGGGCTAATCTCCAAAACTATTGAAACGATTTAAATGAAATTTTGCACTATAGTACCTTATATCCCCGGTCAACATCTAAGATACTTTTCATTCCAGAAAATTAAAGAGTTACCGTGGGATAGTTAAAAAAACTATAGTAACTTATACAGCTTAGTACACAACAACTTATCCTCCTAATTTAGTAAAATTTGGCATGCTGATACCTTATATTGCCGATCAAACAACAGGTTACTTTTCATCCGGAAAATTCATCATTCTGGAAAAATGAACGGTTCCCGTGGGATAGATCTGTTTGTGCTTTTCTAGAGGTGAACCCGAGCGAAGCGAGGGTGAGCCGTTAGTAATTACTAATTAGCATACTTTACATTTTTAATTCACATTACATAAAATTATAATTTTGAAGGAAGTGAGGATGAGCCGCTAGTTTTGTTATAACCAAACTAGCGGCTCATCCTCACTTCGCTCAGGTTCCGCCTCTAGAAAAAAAAAAACAAATCTATTCTACGGGAACCGTACATTTTCCGGGATAAAAAGTAGTCATGTGTTATTCTGATGTATTTATTGTAAGGTTTCATCAAAATCCATTCAATAGTTTTTGCGTAAAAGAGTAACAAAAATGCATCCATACGTCCATACATACATTCTTACAAACTTTAGCGTTTATAATATTAGTAGGATGTATATACCTACCTATTTTATACATAAGCTTTATATAAATATCCATTTTTCTATAGTGCACCCCCACGGTGTACCCCGCGGAGCCCTTTGACCCCGCCGCAGATGCGGAAACCCTTCGCAAGGCGATGAAGGGTTTCGGAACCGACGAGAAGGCCATCATCGATGTACTTTGCCGTCGCGGAATTGTCCAGCGTCTTGAAATTGCCGAAACCTTCAAAACTAACTATGGAAAGGTAAGAAATATGTTTATTAAATTATAAATTTTACGTGTATTAAACATCGAACGAAAATCGAGGGTTGCTGTTTTTTGTTAATGTAGCTTTAAAACTGATGGACTGACTACATTATAAAGTTTTTTTTTTAATATGATACAAAACCGCATACAAAGAAATATACAAGTAACAACCTCTTTACCGATTGTTTTTTTTTTAATTTATTAAAAGGTCATAGCTTACATCATAGTGTACAATGAACCACAGAAATAATCAGCTAAGTGCATAATAAACTCTTGTAAAGCCTAAAAGCTTACCATAATTGCTGGTAAAGTTAGCCTCATTCATATAAATATCTATTATATATTTCATCCTAATTCGATAAACTCATGTCGTAAGGCATTGTTAACGTGCTCACTTGGGATTTGGGAATCCGAGTGTAGCGTGTTCAAATCCCTGGTGGGACGCTAAAAAGGGCTGAATACAAGTAGGAAAGTTTTCTTATTACTTAGCTGATTAGTTTTTTACAAGCCGACGAGTTGCGTGCGTTTTATCAACACTTAAATGATAATTACAATGACAAACATCAGCCTGTTATTATGAATATTCTTACTTAAAATTTTATTTTTTTCTATACTATATCGCTTTACAAGCGCTAGGGATTATACTTAATGAATGGATCTATCTATCAATACATTACGAAATAAGAAATAGTAAATGCAGTATTCTAAGTCAACGAACTGGACAACCTAGATTCTTGGCGATTTAAACGTAACCGGACATTTAACGCCTGCAATGCGGTTGAAAGCATAATACGATTACACACTACACTATTCTCTACTTGTACCTTTATTTCTTTGAATTTAAAAATTAATACCGATATTTTTAAGCCACATACTTAATTAACATAAAATATTTTGTAATAACTTAAAGTTTACAAAATATTTTAATCCCTCCACGATCGCGGACATGCCGGCGTTATAGTTAACAATAGATTTCTTAGAAATTTACCTGGAGGTGATAACATATTCGTACATACACGGTACGTTTTAAAACAGAATATAAAAACATAATACCTATACATATAATAAAATTGTAACTAAGTCGAATCTGTACATTAAATAATTTTTGGAAAATCTAATTGAAATAGACATTATTCAAGTCAGAGTCCAAATCTATAGATTTTAGAATTTTTGTGTCTGTCTGTTACCGCATCACGAAAAAACCATTGGACAGATTTTGATGAAATTTGGTATGGTGATAGCTGGTTATCCAGGTCAACATATAGGATACTTTTTACCGCGGGAAAATATCTCATTTCTGAGAAAAAATACAAAAACTGCATTGTAAGAGAATACTAATATGTAAAACCTAAGAATTTGTTTTTTCGTCATCTGAACGCGGGCGAAGCCGCGACAATGCTAGTTATAAAATAACACACTTTTGACAAATTTTAATGTATAAGATTCGTAAAAACGGACCAATTAAATCCAAAGTAGATTAGCAATTTAAGAGTAGGTACATAATATACTCGTAATACACCTGAGTCTATCATCGGACAAATACTTGTTACTGTCATCTAAATTTTACATATTTATGAAGTATCACATCGATACGAGAATGAGGAGTAAGTAGGTTAAAATCGATTTCACAGATTTAATTAATCAAGTGTAATATGAGCGTGTTACAATTTAATAGTTTTTTTTTTGATAATTTAAACTGTTTATCACACGGTTCTTGCATATCGCGTAAACAGTGTGACAATTTTGAACGGGCAATTTAATTAAAATAGATAAGATTTCTTTATAAGACAGATTCATATTCGCCACAATCTGTCTTCTTAAATTTCGGTATAAATTTCACAATGTTAAGTGCGTGGGGTAACTAAGCATGTAAAATTGCTTGCGCTCTTTGGCTTCAACGAGGATGATATCACGAAGATCTTGTCGAAGTTGCTAGAATATATTTCTTAATAACAATACAATTCAGCGTATATTGTCGTAAAATGAACGCTAATTGATGATTCATGTGCAACAACGAATAGCTTTCTTATAGCACTATAAAGGTTGTGAAGGCAACATAATATCCAGTATCAGTTACTGTGAATAATTATGTTACAATAGCTTACTTGAAGTTTCTATACCATTTAACAAAATGTGGAAAAAAATAAAGTTATTTATAGTTATTTCATTCTTGAAAATTATTTAATGTACTTAAATGTTATTAAATTTTTAACAAGTGCGAATCGGACTCGCGCACGAATGGTTCCGTACCATTATCTATAAAAACGGCAAAAAATTACGTTTGTTGTATGGGAGCCCCCTTAAATATTTATTTTATTCTCGTTTTTTAGTATTTGTTGTTATAGCGGCAACAGACATACATCATCTGTAAAAATTTCAACTGTCTAACTATCACGGATCATGAGATACAGCCTGGTGACAGACGGACAGACAGATAGACGGACGGATAGCGGAGTCTTAGTAATAGTCCCGTTTTACCCTTTGGGTACGGAACCCTAAAAAAGGACTAAGGCATATCCATTGTCCATAATGGTTATATAATAATAATTCTACTTTCAATAATAATTAAACGACTGATCGAAGCGTATCTGCTTCAAGTCTGGCAAAATTTGCTTTCTTCTGTCAGTTTGTTGGTACTCCTATATAGGTTTTATTTTACAACCGATCCGAACTTGGTATACAGCTTTTACGACTTTATAGTTTTTTTTGTCGTCTACTAGATTATAGCAAATAGCAATACATGCCGGATATATTAGATTAACGGAAGTTATAAAGATATTTGGAATGTTGACTTGAAAATTAATTAATGTTAAAAAATATTTATACATAACTTTTTTTAGGTCCTAACCTATTTATAAAGAAAGTTCTTCAGACAGACTGATTTCTTATCGCAGAAAGACATTTTTATTACCGTCAATAAAGATACTCGGAGTGGATGTGTAGACACTTTCTTCTAAAGACAAAATGCAAGAAAAACATGTTTAAAATTTAAAAAAAAAATATATTGTTCTGCATTGAAGTGCATTTCATTATGTTGCATCGAAAACAAACATTTTGTTAATTACGTTTTTTTCCTTTCAAAGGTATTTTTGTATGTAATGTTTTTAAATATTTATTTTTCATCACTTTATAGAGTGAATGATGCGCTTTCGCAGCCATCTTATATATAAAATTTCCATGTCACAATGTTTGTTACCGTACTCCTCCGAAACGGCTTTACCGATTTTTACCAAATTTTATATGCGTATTCAGTAGGTCTGAGAATCGGCTACTATCTATTTTTCATACCCCTAAGTGATAAGGATAAGGGTGGTCCTACCAGACCTCACCCCAGGGACGAGCCCGAGCGGAGCGAGGGTGAGCCATATCTATATAATATAGTGCATTATAATAAAATATAGCACTAAAAAGCAAGTGTTTAACATTAAATAATTTTAACATACCTACATTCAAATAGGTCTAAAATAATGTGTTACTTTAAATTTTTAAGCACTGATTCAAAGTACCTAATATTTATTTACTACTAGCATTACCCGCGGCTCCGCCCGCGTTTAGATGACCAAAAACCAAATTAGGTTAGCTTAGGTTTTACATATTAGTATACTCTTACTTTGCAGTTTTTGTATTTTTTCTCAGAAATGAGATATTTTCCCGCGGTAAAAAGTATCCTATATGTTGACCCGGATAACCAGCTATCATCATACCTCATCAAAATCTGTCCAGTAGTTTTCTCGTGATGCGGTAACAGACAGACAGACAGACAGACAAAAACTCTAAAAACTATAGACTCTGCCTCTGGATCAATAATAATGTCTATTTCAATTAAATTTTCCAAAAAAAAAGTACAGATTCGACTTAGTTACAATTTTACACATACTATTGTTTGTTTGAAGGTTGATTTATTCCTCTCTATAATACTCAGCAGTTTTGAACTTAAAATTTGGTCAAAATACTGTAATTTTTATAAAAAGTAGCCTACTAAGTATATGTCGAGATGTAATGTGATTACGGTACAGGTACTGTTATCAAAATCATAAAATGCAACTCAAAGTTTTAAGAGAAAAGCTTTCTCGTTATTTCTCTACAGTCATGATATATATGTCATAGGATTTGAAAAATTGTCTTCTTAATTTTAAGTTAAAATAATTCAGCAGAAAAAAAAACGCAAAAAGTCTCTAAATAAATTAAGAATTACCTATTATGAAAAAATAGAAAAATAACTTTTTTTAAGTTATTATTTTTATCTAACTACTTTCTTTTGATTAAGAAACTTTATAATTAACAATTAAAACGTTTCATTGTAAGAAAATGTTAGATCAGGTGGCGGTGCCTCCTCACCTCAAGATATTTTGTTTGTAGTCCTTATCTTATCAATGTGTTGCATATTTGTAAGCAAGCTAACTAAGATTATGTATAATATTTTGCCATCATTTAGGTCCATAGGGTATTCAAGTATGTAGTTTATTACATATAATAAAATCGTAACTAAGCCGAATCTGTACATTGAATATTTTTTGGAAAATCTTATTGAAATAGACTTTATTATCGATACAGAGGTCGAATCTATAGTTTTTACAATTTTTGTCTGTCTGTCTGTCTCTGTTACCGCATCACAGAAAAACCACTGGAGGGATTTTGATGAAATTTGGTATGGTGATAGCTGGTTATCCGGGTCAACATATAGGACCTTCTTACCCCGGGAAAATATCTTATTTCTAAGAAAAAATACAAAAACTGTATTGTAAGAGTATACTAATATGTAAAACCTAAGAATTTGGTTTTAGTCATCTGAACGCGGGCGGAGCCGCGGGCAATGCTAGTCTATACATATAATAAAAGTGTAACTGATCGCTGTCTGTACATAGAATATATTTGAGTATTTGAGAAAACCTATTAACGGAATAAAACCCAAAAGAATGATTTTTAGAATTTTTATTTGTTTACCTGTTTGTCCGTGCGTTTGAGCGCGCTAATCTCGGAAACGGCTTAACCGATTTAGATGAGATTTTCATTAGTATATTGTAGTAATCTTCAGTCTTCACTTAACAATTAGTATTTGTTTTATTTCAATAAATTAAAAAGTTATGTCAATTTAAAGAATCACAAGGGACGAACCCGAACATAGCAAGGGTGAGTCGCTAGTTAATTAATAACACTTACAAGTCGCTAGTTAATTAATAAAACTTACAAGTAATAAAAAAATACATAGAAAATGACGTGGACAAAGGTGGACTTATCTCTATAAGAGATCTCTTCAAGTCAACCCATGTATGTGGGAAATAGTGTTAAGTAGCGGGACAGAAAGAGAAAGTGCAGAGAAACGATAAGAATAATCATAAATATCCGTAGGACCTAAAGTATAAACAGTACAAACTGAGAAAATGAATTACAAGGTATACACAGGCAACATGTTCCATTTATTGGGTTACATCAACGACTACTCAGCCCAATGAGTGGTCGTTGGGTTACATTGAATGTCGAAAGCTAATAAAATAAATGTGTATCATTAAGTAGTGAATTATATTGCCATTATTAATAATAATGCACACATAATTATTAGTAGGTACCTACTCACTTAATTAAAATATTTATATTATTTTTATTTTAGTATTTATTAAAACGTTTACTGAATGAGGTTTCTTTGAACTTATTCAATCACCATTAACTACTCCCAACATGCGGTTTCAAAGAAGACTAAATATAGATCAGAGATGCGCAAACTAGGTCCTGGAGTGGATTGAACATGGAATAGTTCCTTTCCATAAAGGAACTATGTTCACGAAACATGTTCGCGGAACTATCTAGTTCCGATAGTTCATCCGATCCGATCGTTCCGATTTTAACAGGTTATCACTGTCATCGGTTCCCGAGGACAGCATAGCGGGAGATATAGTTTTAATTGACCGACTTCAAAAAAAAGGGGGTTATCAATTCGACACGTATGTATATAATATTATTAGAACTGCAAGATATTAACATAATATGATATATTAGGGCTTCGAAGCAAATATACAAAATTTTATAGGTGTATAGATGTATATATGTATGTATGTATGTTTGTCCACGCATTTCGCTGAAACTACTGTTCCGACCGACGTGATGATGCTTCTTTATTTGCTTACAATTATTTTAACTTAGGGAATAGTGAGAATTTCATCAAAATTGGTTTAGTGGTTTTGAAGATATGGATAAAAAAGTGTATTTGTTGTAATTACTACTTTTTACAAAAACTATTTCAGTTTTTACTTAAAACTAAAAATTACGAAATAAAAAAGGTTTTTAAAAAAAAATTAAACCAACTTCAAAAAACTATTATGGTGCTTTCGCGCGCAATGTCAATCTAGACGAACGCAACAAAGTACAAAAATATTGTTTCAAAAGTGAATAAAGAATATTAAAATTTAAAAATATATTATTAATGTTTTAAAAGTTCAAAACGAAAATCAGATTTAATCAATGAATTATCGACTTTAACGCACAGTGAAGTAGGCACATTATTAATTGTAATAGCATAGTAAGAGATGACATTATATTGCGAATACTCGCACACGCACTAGTCACTACAGTAGTTTACTCATAGTACCTACGCGACATAATGGCGCTTCCACACAGCAGTGCAGCAGATAACATCACATACCTAACATTTTTTAACATGAAATAATTTTAAACCCACGAAAAAAAGGAGAAGGTTCTCAATTCGACACGTATAAATATTTTTTTTATTGTTTAACCTCTTCTTACTTTGGTACTAGGTATCTACTATATCTACACTAAAAATGGAAAATAAAAACTTAAAAAAACTACTTCAAATAAATAAAAATATTGTAAATGATTGATTAACTTATGAATTATTTTATTATATATACATTGATTTTAATTTTTAATTATTTATTGTTACTATTTTTATTAATTATAAATTCTAATTCATATTAGGTATTGTAAAAATTAAGAAAAAAGTTTAAATTAATAAACATTCTTTATATACATAATAATTAATATAACATTAGATCTAATACTATTATTATAATATAACTGAATATGAAAGGATTTTATTAATTATTAATAAATACTTACTTTCTTAAATTGTTTTAATAGCATTTTTAGTAAGCGCAAGAAAAAAAGAAAGGCTTTTTTATTTTAATTTTATTTATTTATTTAATGTATTTAGTTTGTGTTCGGTGTTTGGCACGTGTTTATGATTCTCGGTGCTTGTGGCAAGCGCCCTGCATGTGGACGCGGCTTAACAGATGTTTATTAAACAAATTTAACTCTTGTGAGGAAGCACCTTAAAATTTAATATTAAACAGCTATAGCTCGGGTAGGTTCGGCAGGAGTCGGTTACGTTCAGTTCAGTCAGTCGCTCCGGTGATCGGTCCAATATATTCGTATTTCGTTTACACGCTCCATCTCACTCCTGCACATGGGGAACTATATGGAACTGTGAACCTGTTTCAATTGACATCTCGGATTGGAACGATATCGTTCCGGCCTAGGACATAGTTCCGGGAACTATTTCAATCCGGACCTACGCATGTCTAATATAGATGTTATCGTAACATCGAGTTATAGCCTATAAATAGCTACAGTAACTGAGTAGTTTTGTTGAAAGGTAAAACCCAGAACTTATGAGTTTAAAAATTTTAACTTGTTTTTTCCATGATGAAGATTGAAAAATTACCTAACCTTCATCGACTCCATCGTTCGGTTCTAAAACGAGAAACTTACGTTTTAATAAAAATCTATAAATATTTATCCTATAATATGTCATAAAATCTATAACATTTTTTTTCTTTATAGGACCTTATCAGTGAACTGAAGAGTGAACTCAGCGGTAACTTGGAGAATGTGATCGTGGCTCTAATGACCCCGTTGCCTCACTTCTACGCAAAGGAATTGCACGACGCTGTTGCCGGGATGGGCACTGATGAAGAAGCCATCATCGAAATCCTTTGCACTCTGTCTAACTACGGAATCCGCACTATCTCAGCTTTCTATGAGCAATGTAAGTTATATTAATTATCATACTCGTACATATAGTATAGTTCAGGTCTATATAAAATATTTTTATGATTTTTTCATTTATATTGGGGTAGATTTTTTTTAAATATTATTTTCTTCCGCTTACCTTTTAACGTGTAGGTATATTATGTAAAAACTGCGCTACTAATCATTCATAAATTTCCATTTAATTTTCAAATAAAATAAAGCTTATAAGGTAAAATAAAATATTGGAAAAGATAGAAAATGAAATGGAAGTTGCGTCATTCGTTGATTTTACCTGAGTATTCTAGAAATAAAAAAAGATAATATATATAATACATAATATATGTAGGTAATGTACCTACATATTTTCATTTAACTTTACGACTTGATTTTTTTTCGTTATAATATACATTTCCGGAAAATTGCAAGCGGTATTTTAAATTGAACGGTGAACAGCACGCTATATGTCGATAAAATGCACACATTGCATTGCATTATTTATTCTCTAGTCATAGTGTTTGGAGTTTTTTGGAGTTTCTCTGGCAGACAGAATTCGAAATGAAGTCATTCGCCAGAGAACTAAAGTAACCGACATCGCGCGCAGAATAAGCTCGCTGAAGTGGAAGTGGGCTGGTCATGTCTCCAGACGTACGGATGGCCGATGGAGCCGAAGCGTGCTAGAGTGGAGACCACGTTTAGGCCAGCGTAGTGTAGGACGCCCTGCAGCACGATGGACAGATGATCTAAGAAAGGTGGCTGGCAGTGGATGGATGCAGGCTGCCCAAGACCGGGATGGTTGGCGCTCTTTGGGGGAGGCCTTTGTTCAGCAGTGGACGGCGATAGGCTGATTGACTGACATAGTGCATAAAACAATACATACAATACAATGGTACATATACATAATATGTACTTTTATATATACTCAATACTGTTATACGAGTAAAGTAACATTTTAAAATATTATAAATGTGGAGATGCGTTTATTTTATATTAGTAAACATGGTCATTTTATTTGGCCTTGTCACGCGAGCCTTATGACAAGATATAGGGCAGTTATTATCCCCGTCCATGAGGGCTTGCCGTAAGGTGTGGTGTGGTTATAGGTACATACGAATACCTATAACCACTCGTATATGTTATATTATATAGTATACATTGTGTTTGAAAGAGTAATTTTAACAGATGTTGGTGACTGGATGAAGTGAGATTAGAGCGCTAGTAATCACTAATTATTTAGTTTTCCTAGGTTTCCTAAATTTTAGGAAGTTTTTATTTTCTAAATTCTAATCTATAAATTTAAGGGAATAACTTCAAACATTCAATATTCTTAAAATTAAATAATAGTCTACGTGATGTGACTTTTTAAGGCTCAATCATTTGTAATCTAAATACGTGACAATATTTTATTCAAATGAAACTTTGTAGCACTGATACGTGAGATGTAAAAGTTTACGCTTTCTCTTTGGTAGAGGTATTTATTTCAATTACAAATGTTAAATGTTGATATGTTATAGTAAATTCATGCTCTTTTATTCATATCTTGGCCATGAGTTATTAGGTCATGCAAAGTACGTCATATTCCATTAGCATTCATAGCTTCAATGAGAAAGTCATATTTGTTTGCCAGGTCATTAGGCAAACAATGATTCAAGTTTGTTAAGGCGATTCTGTACTAAAAAATGTTTTTTTTTTATGAACACGATATATTTATTCATCTATATATATAAAAGAAAGTCGTGTTAGTTACTTCGCTTATAACTCAAGAACGGCTGAACCGATTTAGCTGAAAATTGGCAGGGAGGTAGTTTAGAGCCAGGAGAAGGACATAGGATACTTTTTATCCCGTTCGACCGCGTTCCAATTTTTATGATATTTTAATTTTTGGATTTCTCTTAGTCCGGAATAGGTAAGTATTAAAACATATAATTAAAATGTGAGAAAGAAAGATTTTTTCTTTTTATATCTATTTAAAACGTACCTAGCGACGAACCCGAGCGAAGCGAGGGTGAGCCGCTAGTTTTTCTATAAAAAAGAAAATGATGATGATGATGATGATATTCCTGTCACTCTCATACTCTAGTGGGACGACTGCTCGACACGACCGGTGAGAGTTAAGGCGCAGGACCGACGGCTTTACGTGCTCTCCGAGGCACGGGGGTGAAATACCGTCAACTTACCAACTCCGGGCTGTTACTGAGGCTTACTATACAGAAAGACTCAATAACTAAACTTTGCCCGACCAGGGACTCGAACCCAGGACCTCTGAGTGTGCAGCCTAACATGCTAGCCACTACACCACCAAGGCAGTATATACGAGTACATACAATATACGAAGATTACTTATAGAAAGTCGGTTAACAAATATATAATATGGTATGGTCCTGTATAATATTAATGTAATGATTGTTACTCACCTATTATTAGCATACAATAAAACAATTTTCGGTGTTCTTTAACAGAAGTTGATGTCACATCGAAATTATTAAGAGATATTTCAGAATGCTTATTTAATTTTGTATTTTTATGTACATAACATTTTTATTAAAAAATGTTTTTTACATAGCCTGTTTGCAGTGTAATCATATTTTTTTCGGTTTTTTATCCGTACAGTATACGGCAAGAGCTTGGAATCCGATCTAAAAGGTGACACATCAGGTCACTTCAAGCGTCTCTGCGTGTCATTATGTATGGCCAACCGAGATGAGAACTCTGGTGTAGATGAAGGAGCAGCCAAAGCTGATGCTGAGGCACTGGCAGCAGCTGGGGAAGGACAGTGGGGAACAGATGAATCTGTATTCAACTCAATCCTTATCACACGCTCGTACCAACAGTTGAGACAGGTAATAGTTTTAAAATATATTTTGTCTCTCATTATTAATAACTAGCGTACAGTGATAGAAATGGGAGTACAGTTTTCTAAGAAATATATGATATAGGCTGTTAGCATTGTAAGGTTGCCAGTGCCTTCGTCTCTAAACCGAATGTTTGAAAAGTACAAACAATACAAAATAATAGCAACACTAAATATAACTTGGATTACTATTCATAGACATAACATTTAGTGCTACATCATCAATGCTTTTACAATAATGAATAGATTGCATTATAATAGTGCGGATATATTATGGTCGGATGCCAGATACATTTCTGAGTAATATCCTATTATTACACCACTTAAGGATAAAGGCAGATTCTTAATGGTAACTACTTATATATTTTCCTCTTTTTGGAACAATATTTTTACGATTATTTCCGGTGTAATTGTATTAAATCATATACCAATTTTCCTGTACCAGAGTACTATAAGCCAAAAAATCTTTTTTTTTATAAGTATTATACTAACTTTAATAGTAAAGACTAACGAGTTAAACCAAAGCATTATAAATTCGATTGAATCTATGTTCAAAACATTCACTCTTTTAAATTGACTGAAAGTAGGTCACCGTTTCGCCTCAACTAAAACATGGCTATTGATTTTTAAAGTATAGTTTTAATATGTTAGCTTTACATGATAGATTACTTACCTCGCCCCTTTAATTAGCGAGTACATATAAAAATATAAAAGTCATTAAGTTTAATTGTTTTTTATACACAATGCCCTTGAATGAGTACTAAAATTATCACACAATAACGCAATCACGTACTAACATCTATACATATAATAAAATTCTAACTAAGTCGAATCTGTACATTAAATTTTTTTTGGAAAATCTTATTGAAATAAACATTTTTATCGATACAGAGGCCAAATCTATAGTTTTTAGAATTTTTGTCTGTCTGTCTGTCTGTTATCACATCACGGAAAAACCACTGGGAGGGATTTTGATGATATTTGGTATGGTGTTAGCTGTTTATCCGGGTCAACATATAGGATACTTTTTATTGCGGGAAAATATCTCATTTCTGAGAAATCTATACTAAACGTTAAAACGTAAGTATTTGAATAAACCCCAACGCAATGTAGAACAGGCCTTATCGCCATGAGTCAGAGCGGCACTCGTTTATGCATAAAAAGTTAATTAACGCCTCAGACACGAACGACATGAAATATGCATATATACAATTTAAAGACGTCACTGCACTTTTATGGTTTCAGATCTTCGCTGAATTTGAGGCGTTAACTGGTAAAGATATTGAAGAATCAATTAAGAAGGAATTCTCTGGAAGCGTTGAAAAGGGCATGCTTGCTATTGGTAAGTTCAATGTAAAGAAAGAAATAGAGGTTTGGATAATTTCTAAAATAAAAAAAATAATATAAAAAATATATGTATATGTGAAAATAAAAATATAATATATACGAGTAAAATGCAGTCTTGAAGACTGCCGACAAATGAAAACTTAAACCTCAACAAACAGTTATTATTTTTGGATATTTAAATTGTTATCTTAAATTAAAATTTGTAAATTATTGTTTACATTTTATCTGGTTTTGACATCTAACGGCACTCTTAACTGTTAGCGTTAACACGTCACGTGACCATGTCGATGACGACTTACATGAATTTACTTCCCATCCAAACCTGTCTATAGAAGTTTTCACTTCAAAAGTATATGTCTGTTACTCCTTGACTTAAACGGTTAGACGGATTTGGATGAAATTTTAGTACATACACAGATAGACTGTACTCAAGTAACACATAGGCTATTGTTAGGTGCCTAAAAGCGGCGAAGCCAGGATAAATGGCTAGTGTGATAAGTAATTAGATAAATTATATATTATTTGGAAAATCAAACGTGGTTATTATAAAAAAAATTTTTTAGATAGTAACAAGAGTGTGTGATCGACATTTACGTTGTTATCGAAAGTTGTCATAATTGTGGTTGTTATATAAATACGAATAGTTTAATTTTATATCGTTAAATTTAGGAATACAAGTACAATGTTTTGGTTTTTGTTTCTGGAAACGAATAGAATAGATCGAGGTTGAATCATTAGTGAATAGTGACGTGCTGTCAAGGTCTAATGTAACTAGAGGAAGTTGAATCCGACCTTGTTCTGACTCACAGATAAAGTACCTACTTAGATTTTCTTGATTATAACAATGAATCCGGATTACACAAGACACTTTAGAGAATTAGTTTTTAGGTTAACGTATTTGGCATTTAAAGTTATGCGTAAAATGACAAATCAAATTAACTCTAAAATGAAGTCATTCTCAAAAATATTATAGGTTCGTTATTCCCAAAACGGTGCAAACACATAAGTATTTAGAGCAAAAAAATATTAATGTAGTTGAGAATTTGAGTCACTAGTGACTAATGTACAAAGTCTAATAAAAACTATATACCTATGTAGATACATTATCCAACTTACAAGGCATTTAAAAGATAATATTAAAGTCTATTAAAATTTAAAAGAAAATATCAAAGCACCCTATTATAATATACTAGCGACTCAGCGCTCGTGTTCATCCCTACGTTTTAACGGTTAGCATAGATTTCTCAGAGATGAGATATTTTCCCGCAATGTAAAAAGTATCCTAAACATTGACCCGGATAACCAGCTATCATCATACCGAATTTTATCCAAATCTGTCCAGTGGTTTTCTCGTGATGCGTTCCTAGACAGATAGACAGACAAAAATTCGAGAAACTATAGATTTGGCCTCTGTATTGAATACTAATAATGACTATTTCAATAAGATTTTCCAAAAAATATTCAATGTGCAGATTCGACTCAGAATTTTATTATATGTATAGATTAAAATATCATTTTTTTTTAGTAAAATGCGTTAAGAGCAAAGTCGGTTTCTTCGCGGAACGCCTGTACTACTCGATGAAGGGTTTGGGAACTAATGACAAGACTTTAATCAGAATCGTAGTCAGCCGCTCTGAGATTGACCTTGGAGATATTAAACAAGCATTCTTGGAGAAATACGGCAAACCTCTAGAAGACTGGATTGCTGTAAGTATTTTGTGCCTAATATATGCAGTAACTTAACTGCTACAGGGCTATATAGACGGTATTTAATATGCAAATTCCATAAGAGATCATTGCAGAATTAGTTGCTCAGCCAGTTACCTATTTTTAATCCATTTAATGTGGTGGTAGAATACAATGGTTGAAAGGATGTGTAATCTGTGACATTTGTCATTTTGGAATGGGATTAATAAAAAAAATAATCGCTGTGGTTGAGCAGAAAATTCGAACGTATCATCACGGCAAATTGGCTTTTTTTTTAATTATGTGGCATCATTAATAACGCATAACACTGACAACCGAAATCATCGTAAAGTAATTTAGTAAATGTGGTATACTAACCTCACTATAAACGTTTTTGTTATTAATCGCATGGAAAACCTAAGATAAAAGTAAATACAATATTTCGAAGATGCTGACCCATACTTTCTATGATGTTAAAAAATATATATTATAACAATATGCTTTATAATAAAAACAGCATGAAAATACATGTTATACAAATGCAAATCAAAATATTCTCTTCTATATCACGACTTCACCATATTTCTTTTTTAAAATTTATATACAGATCTGTTTATGTATTCAATATTTGAATTCCATTAATTTAATTATGTATAAATTTAATTGGTAGGTCATATCTATGTACACGAAATCATTATTTTTATAGCTGTTATCATGTTTAATTGTACCCATACCTATTGTTTTAAATTAATATTTGTTATAACGGATTGTTTAAATTGTTCTATTGTTCATAACAAGTAATATAAAAGATATGTATATATTTTGAGTTAGTTTTTCGAAAAGTCAAATAAATAAAATGTTTCAGAGTTCAGAATAGTAAAATATTTTCATTACAGGGCGACACTTCCGGAGATTACAAGAAGGCTTTACTGACACTTGTTGAATAAAATGTGGTCAGGAGTAAGAACAACGAATGAGTTCAACTAGATTTAATATTTTAAATTCTTTTTGTCAATTGTTAGGTTCTTAAGGTTAGGTGTTTATGAGCACTGAATACAAAATTGGGTGTTTAACATCCATGTCCATCATCACAAATTACATAACCTATAGTCCAGGTGACAATAGCCATTCAATACTTCCTGATATTGTGCACAGCAGTCACAATTTATCAACTGTCACCTGGACTAAATTTTGTCTTCAGTGCCATACCTTAGGTTATCTATGCCGGGTGTACATTTTGTTTACAAAAGATCTGTATATTATGCTTATTTTTATCATTGTCATGCAACTTTCTTTGCACAGTAGCTAACTGCTTATTGTTGAGCATGGTGCCTGGTACCAGTGAGAGTATAAATCGGGAGATTATGAATAATATTAATTATTATCGTATTGGAGAAATCGATTCCATTTTAAAATAATCGATTAATTGTCACAAATATATTTTGTCATTTATTCGTAATCGCCGATGATGAGTGTGAATGCTTTTTACAAGTAGTTATTGCCATTTTTCAGGAGGAGATAAACGGTTCACTTGGTCATCTCCTATCTGCAATGTGTTACTAAGGATACAGATTATATAAAGACAAAATGGCGCCACTACCATATAATATAGTCTGTGGTGTACTAATATATTATATTAAAAGTATACAAATAATTATTGGTACAATTTACTTACTGTTGCATTTTGAAACGTTTAATATTAAGTTTATAATAAAGCTCGTGTGATTTGTAATATCATGCTATTTTTTGCACGCAGTGTGATGTGTCAATAGAAATTATGGGCCAGTTTCTGATTTATTTTGATGCTACCTACAATGTTGGTTTTCAATATCTTTACAGGAAGACCTAGATGGTGACTTCAGGAATGTGCTAGTCACACTAAGTGCTTAATCCTGCAAAATAAACTATATTTTTTTGCATATATGAATTATTTTTATATAACTATTTTAAGCAATGCATGGGAAAATAGAGTTTTATAAAAGAAATAAATGTAATATTTTGCAGGATGATACGAAAGGAGACTACAAACGGGTGTTACTCACTCTTGTTTCTTAAGAAAACGCGTATTAAGACCTCAAAAATGTTCGAATGTTTAAGTTTAAAATACAGAAGTTCCGATATAAAACTGCCTATTATAAATTGTTGAACTGTTGTAGAAATAAAAGCTTGATATTTTTGTGAAAATGAGATATTTATTGGTGCTGTAGTTTTGTTTACGATGTATTATTATATATAATTAAAATACATTATTAATAAAACTATGTATGTTCTAAATTCTGTTTTAATTAACATCCCGTATACCCTCATGTGTTATCTGAAAATCGAAGGTCGTATTATTTTTATTAATGTTAAAAATAAGTTTACATATTAAAATCTATACATACTGAAGTACATGGAGGACGTCATGGTTATGAACTTTTATTGATTAAAAATTTTGGCAATGTTTCAAGAGATAATGTTATCACTCGATGTTCTACAAGTCATATGTTGGCATTTATCCATCATCACATGCCCATTGCCCATATCGGAAGCCTAACATTAAAATATCAAGGAAAAATATTAATATATAAATATTATAAAATAAATATTTTGGGACATTATTACACAGCACCATATAGTTCCATGATAAGCTACGAGGCTTGTTATGGATACTTAGATTATTGATACACTACACATATATAACTTTAAATACGTACACATTATAAATATAAACATCCATTATGAGTACAAACGTTTGTGTTTATCACACGAATGACCCCAGCGGGATTCGAACCTGCGACCGCTCACACATCAAGTAGGGTCACTTCCAACTGAGCCAAATGTGTCGTCAAACTATTCCTATATTATTATATTATATTGATAAACACTACTTATCCATTATAATATTTATGTAAAAGTGCATTTATATTTTTAGTTCAAGAAAAAATTTATTGTCAAAAAATTTGTTTGTTTATTTTCATTTATTTCAAAACTAAAACATTTCTTATGCCTCGCTTTAGATATTTAGGGGCGAGTATAAAGACCTCAAATATACTCGACCGATTGATTGAAATGAACTGGAGCTGTTCTTAATTCAGATTTTTATTGTCAAGTGGTAAATAACGATTGAATAAGATGAATTGAAAACGATTGTAAAAGTTCTATTCAACGAACAATTGCCGAATAATTCACGATCGCAAATAGAAAGGAAAAAATCCAAAAAAATATTTTTATGCCATATCAGCTCTCTAGGCCCAGCAGTTTGTTTTAGACGTTAATCAGTCAAGGCAAGCAAAACGCATACATATATAGGATGTAGATTGATGGATGATGATGATTGATGGTGGACCGTATAGTTAACCTACTAGGCGTAAATAATTTTACTAATCGACTAGATAACGGACAGATAAGTTTACTGAAGAGCCAAAGTATACACTTATGGTTATCATAAATACTTGTCCAGACTTCCGAGCGGAATTCGAACCTGCGATTAAGTTAAGCCACTGGGTAGAATGTCTGTCTGTGAAGTGTCAAAATTTGCCTTACTTTTTTTCGTTAAATGTAAACATTTGACAAGAACTGCCAAAAGTGGACTACTAAAATTCTTGTCTTATTTATAAAAATCTAATGAAAAAATCATGAAATATTTCCTTTACTTAAGTTATTTCAGATATAGAAAGAAATTTCCTCAGATCTGAGAAACTGATGAAAAAAAACAGACACTTTTGATCACATTTAGAGTTCCGTACCCAAAGAGTAAAACGGGACCCTATTACTAAGCCTCCGCAGACCATCCTTCTGTCACCAGGCTGTATCTCATGAACCGTGATAGTATAGACAGTTGAAATTTTCACAGATGGTATATTTCTGTTGCCGCTATAACAACAAATACGATATACGAATATAGAAAAGAATATATATTTAAGGGATCTCCCATACAACAAATGTGAATTTTTTGCTCGATATTTATAACGGCAACAGGTAGATGCTTAAAATATTCTCAGAGTATCTAGTTATATATTCAATTTAAAAATAAATAATTAAATTAAAATAAAACAAATATTTAAAGCGGGCACTCATACAATAAACGTGATTTTTTTGGCGTTTTTATAGATAATGGCACGGAACCGTTCGTGCGCGAGTCCGACTCGCACGTGGCCGGTTTTTAAAATATATCTTATAGCTAAATATCAGGCATGTTACTGAATGGAAAAATTACCGATATCCCTAAAGTATAGATAATAAAAATTTCAGAAAAATAAGAAAAATGTGTACATACCTGAAACTTCCCTACTGATTCAGGCGCATTATTACTTTTTAATAGTAAAGCAAGTCGTATATTTTCCAATGGTTTTGGCGCGGTTAATAATAACCGTTTATTGCAACGATGTGCCCAAGCGTCCCCGAGCGACCCCACTATCGATCCAGAAGATAAGCCTATTCTTGTAGTCATTTCATTTGTTAATACTACCTAAAAAGTGTTTAATTTTAAGAATTAAAAAATAGATGACACTCCTTTGGGCTTGCCCGCAGTCGGATGATTAAAATAGTGTGCATTTTAAAATAGCCTTATAAGATTTAAAGTAACAGTAACCAATTGATAATGTGCTCGCTTGAAATTACAAGTGAAGTGGGTTCAAATCCGAATTTCCCACATCTTAGATTTCATGTGCTAATCGATTTCCAATATGATTACAACTTGCTAATTACGGCAAAGAAATACAGAGCGACGTCAGAAGTATGTAAAGTGTAAATGTAACATGACATCATATTTTTAAATTGAGCATAACAGGTGGAAGGTAGAGAAGAAAAACAGCATGCATTTTCTCGTTCATATAATTTTATTCGGGCATGCTAAATAGTCAAAATGGACTTACAGCAATTCGTTTTTCAATTGATAATTTTTGCAAATCTGCCATCATTCTGAATAGCAAGCCTGTTCTTTGTTTTAAAGATATTCCATCTTTAAATGGAAAAGCTATGGAATCAATAACAATAAGTTTTATCTGCAAAATTAATATTTTAAAGAAAAATAAATTATAGTCTATTCCAACATAATGAATAAGTGTTATAATTTAGCATAAATAATTTTAATATTATAAAAAAAATATATGTACAGTCACAAAAGTGTTAAGTCATAATAATGTATCATGGATATGTATTCTCATTTCCTTTAATATCAGTACCTGGACTACCAAGCTTCGCTCTGAGTTTTTGGCCTAAAGTTTTCTTTTTTTTAAACTAAAAACTTCAATTTATATTTAAAAAAAAACAAAGTAAAAACTTTGTAGGTATGCGACCAAGATTCGAACCTGGACACCTGTAATTGTTGATCTCGCAATTTGGCCACTTGACCACAATGCTTACACCAGACAAAGCAAATGAGCAAATAACTGACCATATTTTGCATGGAATAATTCAAAAGAAAACTGCATGAAAACTCGAAAACACGCGTTTTCTCAGACATAAGACTAATCTAGATCGATTTATCGCCACCGAAATTTATACTAAATCTGACTAAACGTTGTATACTAAATTTCATGAAAATCATTGGAGCCGTTTCCGAGATTCAGATTATATATATATATACAAGAATTGCTCATTTAAAGATATATGATACTATTATTTAAAAAAAATTGTAGTAGTATAATAATTACATTTGGCTTATCTGAAAGAAGTTCTTTTAGTTGATACATGCAAGCACAAAATTTCTCGATTCCTATTGCTTTTATATAATGAAGCTTCTTTAATACTTCTTCTTCAGAGATTGATATTTGAGTACCCAGTATCCTTTGACATTTTTCTAAACTTGAATACAGTATTTCTAAAATAAAAAAAATTGTAAAACACTGCAAAAATATAAATGTTAGATAGGTATATGATATAGTTAATTCTTATATTTGTAGAACTATTTGCAATACATTGACTTCAGAGCATGCAAAGAATGCCATTAAGAGATATATTTTTTGAACTTGCTAGACTACAATCTACTGTCAATCAGTAAAAAAACATTCAGAAATAGAAATTTGTTACCTACTATATATGTATAATGTAGTAGTGTAGTAGTATAATCAATAATGTATAAATAGAGTAAAGATTAATCATTTTATAAGATAATTTTAAATAATATATACAAAATCTTTTGAACCTACCTTTGAACCTATGTAGTGTAAAGTTTGTATTGGTATCAATATAAAGTGCTTCTGAGTAAAGTCCTCCTAAGGATTTTGGTACTTGAACTGATGCACATAGCTGTAAACTAAATGAAAATAATGTAGTTTTGTCATGATAATTTCTAAAATTATCTAATAATCAGTTTAACAAAAAAAAAAATCTTCTTTAAGAATGAATGATAAACATAAAATATATATTTCTTTTCCTTATGTGAAATTAATATTTAACAAACCACAATTGAGTTTTTCCTGATCCCGGTAAGCCCAATAACTCTGTTAGAGAGCCTAGTTGTATTCCATCATTGCCAAGAACTTTATCAAGATTCTGACTATAAGTCGGTATGGAAGGTAAGCTTGTTTCTATCTACAAAAAATAAATTCGTCCGTCACCCTTGTTTAGTAAAACTTTCCGACTTTGTTTACTTAAAAAAAACTGTATTATATAAACTGTTAAAATTTACAAACCTGCCATAGTTCTGCTGAATTAAATATTTTAAATTCAAAATTCATTTTTAAGGTAAAAAAGATACAATGATTGACTGCTTATTGTAATTATAACTTGATTTAAGTTTTCTGATAGTTTTGTATATTTTGAAATTTCAAATTTGACCTTTCTGACAATACCCAGACCCAGTGCTACCATTTACGTTATATATATTATCATTAAGCCTTATAATAATATTTTTATAACGCGGCTTCCACGCTTAGCCATGAGTTATCCAAATTGCTTCAAGCTCACTATATTTATAAAAACGATGAAGAGTTTGTTTGTTTTTTTTTATCTGAATACGCTAATTTTTGGAACTATGAGTACCAGCCGTATTTTTTACATTTGATTGACCAATTGTAGAGGAAGCTAGTAGCTACCTAACATCATACAAAAATAAACTACGGAAATAAAGCTTGTATCATAATTATATCGTCCGTACGGTCACCATATCGTTATTCGTTATACATGTACATTGTACAAAGATAATACCGGTCAACAAAAAGATAATCCATAAACAAACATTTAAGATCAGAATTATATTAGGACTGGCAACCCACGTCCAGCTTCAAAAATTGTAAAAATCATAGACAAAGACATTGACATTTGACATGTCATATCAAATGTCATTTGTTAGCGTTTACCA
Organism: Brenthis daphne; assembly: GCA_947093115.1. NCBI lineage: Eukaryota > Metazoa > Arthropoda > Insecta > Lepidoptera > Nymphalidae > Brenthis > Brenthis daphne. The sequence continues at coordinate 11,317,557 of OX352478.1, read as the reverse complement.
GTTTTCAAATCCAAAACAAAAAAATATTTTTAAAGAATTGGCATTGTTAAAAGCCACATTACAAAAATTAAACTGAATATCGTATAAAATATTTGAATTCCAACAAATAGGAGCATTAGTGGAATTCAAGTTGTGAAATATTTCATAATATTTAATATATATATTTTATAAGAAACAGAGTTAAAAAAACTATCATGAACCAGATGAATATGCATGTGCCTATGAATTCTGTTGGCGCAAATCCTAATGTAGGAATGCAGATGTCTGTACCTGTAAACGTAATGCCAGTGCCTTCACCTCAACAAATGCAGCCAGCAATGCCCCAACAGCCGCAACAAGATAAAATGGATAATATATCTAAAGTGAAAACATTAATGGGTTCTTTACGCGAATCTTTACCTGTAAGTTAACTTAAAAATATACATAAGACGGGTTATTTATAATTGCCACAGTTTAAAACGGTTTACATAAAAATATCACTGAACAGGTGTTTATTTCAGAAACAAAATCATAGATGCTTAGTTGTAAAATAATTTTACTGTACTAGATTATTACCATGAATATATTTATTTCCAGGTGACTTTAAAATCTGCAGCACAAATTCTACATCAAAATTATAATGTAGATTCAAATACTCAGTAAGTAGTACTCATATAAAAGAAACTAGTTTAAGAACAATAAAGTACTTATTTAAAAAATACAATCATTTTTTTTATTGTTCAAAGGAAAGGTATGGATAATCCAGTTCCTAGATTTGATAAAAATTTGGAAGAGTTTTTCTCACTCTGTGATCAAATGGAACTGCACCTGGTAAGTTAAAAATTCAATGTTGTTATCTTCAACAACTTTGTATAACTTATGGAAAATTAAAGTTTTCTATGAATTATACTGCTTTTTAGATTTTTTTAGTAATATGGTAATCTTATAATAGTTATTAGTTATTACTATTGATTTTTATAAATGATATTTATACAAAAGTAAAGATATTACACAAATGTCACATTTTTCAGAAAAAACAATTTAAAAAAAATGCTATATTTATGTGCATTCATTTTTAATTCTGTTGTTTTTTAATATATCCAAATATTTGCAACATTTCGACGGGTGAAATGCTATTTGGTTTAAGCAACATTTTCTTAACTTTACAAGAGAGCCAATTTAATGATTTTTTTGAAAAAAAAAAACGGGTGAAAGGCTATTTGGTTTAAGCAACATTTTCTTAACTTTACAGGATAGCCATTTTAATGATTTTTTTTTTGAACAAAATAACCAATAGCCTTTCACCCCTCGATTTAAAACTTTGATTTAGGTTGTTTATGTATACATAGTTCCTAAAAGGTGTTGTTTGTCATATTATATTATGAGAAAAGGTGTCATTCAAATGACCCACAGATATAAGATCAGGTGATTTAGTGAAAGCAAGACACAACATATTTTGATAACCAACTATCTCTTAGGAAATTTCTTACTAACAAAACATTAAAATACCTACAAATTACTTTGTATTAGTCAAAGTAAACATGTATATGATTATATTAGAGCAATAATTAACTTATTGACCCGGCAACCAATAGAATTATCTTATCTTGAATATGCTATCTTAATAATAACAATAAATTTTTAATAGTTAAGCTTTGTTTGCATTATGGAGCCTAAAGGTTTTACAGGCTAATCTAGTAATCAATATACATATAGTATCTAAGTTCCTTCCATAATTTTTATTTGGTATAAATCTTTTACAAATATTAACAGAACGTCAATGAATCTACTACTACTTGGTAGTAGGAAATACTTCAGTCCTAAAGTCAACTAGCGAAGAAACTTAGTGAGACTAAAGATTAGTTTTTAAATAAAATACCTTTCTTTTAAATACTAATCATACACCAAAATGCCTTACATCATTTTGGAAAAGACCTGATACTCTTACACTGCTGGACCTATATTAACAAAACATAACTAAGAACCACCGCAAGGGCACTGGCTTTCAAATGAAACAAACCGCATCGAAATCGGTCCATCCGTTTGAGAGCTACGATGCCACAGACAGACATGAATGTCAAACTCATAACACTCCTCTTTTTGCGTCGGGGGTTAATAAAAGTAAAGTTATGTGTTTTACTTTAGAGAAAACTCAAGTGTGTTAGCAGCTTTATGTATACTTGGATCTCATTGACGTTATGAGTTGTATGATTGCGTATGTAATATTTTTTATTAATCATTATAATATTGTTCCATATGATGGTCTGTTGACATAATAAAACAACTACCTAAGTGATATAATTATAAGCTAAAGACAAAGGTCCTTATCAGACCAGGAAACTCCTTATAGTAAATGATTGACCCAACTTAATTGATTTCCTGTATTGAGATAAACAATTTATAATATTTGTAGTTTATTTTGTACAATTTTATAAATGTATTTTTAAGGAAGACTTGTTTATATATATATATATATATATATATATATATATATATATATATATATATATATATATATATATATAGTATAAATATTTTTTAAGTTTTTTACTTTAATTATAAATCATTTTTTTGTTTGTGGGATCCATATTCGGATCCTCGACACAGGAGCCTATGTTTTTTTACATATGTATATAATCAAATGCTGTTTATTGGTAAGCGCTTCATTTTGTGAATGAACTGATATATACCTACAGGATGGATTTTTGAGGTGGAACAGTAAGGGTAGATACCCTAATTACTATACTTACAGAAAAACGTCCCTAGGAGACCATCCATAAGTTTTTGAGATATTCTGAACTGCATTCACAGATTTTGGAAAGAATTTACAGTTCGTGAAAAAATGCTAAAATACAATTTTTGTTATTTCAATCGATCCTATTTCATGTACCGATCAAATGACTATGGAACCATTTAAGGTAAGAGTAATAGATTGAAGTAAGTAGTCATCAAAGACTTTTCCCATAAATTTTGCATGGAAAAACGATTAATCAACTCGAAATATTCTTTGTTGCCAAACGGTCCTATTTCTTACTGCGATCAATCTTTGAGGCCAACTGAAGTTTGAGTACATTAAGTTCTACGCTAGGGTACTTACCCTTACTGTCCCTTCTTAAAAAATCCACTTTGTATTTACGTTTAAAATATTAATTATATTCAGAGCAATGCAATGTGATTAGTAGGAAAAGTTGTTGCTTATATTAGGACTTTTTTTTTTATGGGACTAAGGGGGCAAACGGGCAGGAGGCTCACCTGATGGAAAGTGATCACCGCCGCCCATGGACATCAGCAACACCGCAGGGCTTGTAGATGCGTTGCCGGCCTTTAAGAAAGGAATACGCTCTCTTCTTGAAGGTGGCCAGGTCGTAGCGGTTCGGAAAGACCGCCGGCGATAGCTGGTTCCACAGAGTGGTTGTGCGGGGCAGATAATGCCTTAAAAATCGCACTGTTGTGGAACGCTGGACATCGAGGTGGTGTGGATGGAATTTACTATTTTGGCGCGATGTCCGATGATGAAATGCAGCAGCCGGGATCAGTCCGAACAATTCCTCGGAACACTCCCCGTGATAAATGCGGTAGAAGATGCAGAGTGATCCAACATCTCTACGCAGAGCTAAAGGATCAAGTCGATCAGAGAGATCTTGATCGTTGATAAGTCGAGCCGCCCTACGTTGAATGCGGTCAAATGGAAGTAGCTGGTACTGGAGAGCTCCCGCCCAAAGATGAGAACAGTACTCCATGTGGGGCCGAATTTGCGCCTTATAAAGAATAAGACGCTGACGCGACGCGAAGTACTGTCTCGCCTTGCTGAGCACACCAAGCTTCTTTGAGGCAACTTCCACAAAAAGTGAACCTAATCTTTTCTATAGAATTTTTGTATTAATTTAAAGATACAAAACAAAATTATTAAAATTTGAACAGAACAATATTAGTCTGATCAGCTAGTCCAAAATAAATATGTAATAGACATATATTCAAAATGAAATTGATTTATTACAGAGAACAGCGATAACGTGTATTCAGCAAGCGCAATCCGCGTCACATTATCTCCCGCTCACTGTTATACCTTCAAGATTGGACTCTGGATCAAATAGTCAGGTATGTTCAATGTACATATCTTTATATATATAATTCTTCTGTGAGTGTGTATGTCACTGAACTTCTCTCAAACGACTGGACCGATTTTGATGAAATTTTTTGTGTGTGTTCAAGGGGATCTGGGAATGGTTTAGATTCACAATTTTTTTAATAGAAAATAATATATTAAAAAAAGTTTGAAATTTTCAAATTAAAGACGTGTAGACAGGACAACGTCTGTCGGGTCCGCTAGTGTATGTATAATCAAACTAGTGACTCACACTCGCTTCGCTCGGGTTCGTCCCTAGGTTGCTTCCCAATAGAAATTTTCATCCCCATTTTCACCCCCTTAAGGGATGATTTCCGGGATAATAAATATCCTATGTCCTTCCCAGGGTCTCAAACTATCTCCTTATCAAATTTCATCTAAATCGGTCTGGTAGATCCAGAGATTAACCCCTACAGCGTCACAAGCTTACAATCTCATAAACTTTACCTCTATGATAATAGTATAGATTATCTGGTGTTTCGTGGAAATTTACCTAGGCGTAGCATCCTTAATATTAATAAATATATTACATATATGCATCAAACATAATTTCAAGTCATTATAAAGTGACATTCATATATTTTTTTTATTAATTTAAAAAGCTTGCTATAGTAATTGCTTTTCCATTAAGAATTCCTGTCCCTATCATCTGTTAACTTTTTTTAATATGTTTTAGGTATAACGTAATAATTCTAAGATTAATATATTTCTTTTAGTTGTAATAACGGACTTAATTCTAACTTTACGACGTTATAGGGGTGGAATATTCTTTAAAAAATATGGGACCGCCTTAATTTTTAAGTTGGTTAATAAAATAACTATATTTTGCTGTGAAAACTAATCTCAATGTCCGTCTGATGTTTATAAAATAAAGTAATAAATGTTATCTCTCAATCCAAGGCGCTACCGATCTATTTGCGTAAGATGTTAGTCTTTGGTCATATATAGGGTTGATGGATCATAATCTTTCAAAAGTACCTAATAGAGACACATTCAAGTGTAGACATTACAATTTTATTTATAAGTTTATTAATCTTAAGTATTTTAATATATGTATGTATGTACATTGTACAAATGTACGTAAAATGTATGCTGTTACAGACTAATGCGTATTGCTTGTAACCGTAAAATTAATATTTATAATTTTGCACGTGACCCTGATGCGGCCTTAGAGACTTGATCTATCGCAATATGATTGTCACTTGACGCTCGTCTTGAAGCTTCATCCATGCCCTAGTGCAATACGAAGATGATGATATTTGAACATTACCTATTTCCTTAATTCCTCGCTGCCTCCTATAACTGCCTCGGTGGTGTAGTGGCTAGCATGTACGGCTGCACACCCGGAGGTCCTGGGTTCGAGTCCCGGGTCGGGCCAAGTTTAGTTATCGAGTCTTTCTGTATAGTAAGCCTCAGTAACAGCCCGGAGTTGGGAAGTTGGCGGTGTTTCACCCCCGTGCCTTAGAGAGCACGTAAAGCCGTCGGTCCTGCGCCTTAACTCTCACTGGGGGTGTCGAGTGGTCGTCCCACCGGAGTATGAGAGTGACAGGAATAGAGAGTGCAGTTGTGTCCCGGTGTCCGTGCACACCCTAATATCTCCTGCGTATACGACTAAACTGAGTGAAATTAGCCGCCGCGCCGTTACTGAAATCGATCAGAAGAACATTAATTTTGGCTATTTAAATTTTTCACTAATTCTAGAAAATTAAAACAAGCTTAAAATAAAAAAAAACAAATCCTTTATAGGATATGGATCAGCTTTATTTATATTATAATTTTTTTTAGTTATAGTTTCTATATTATATAAATAATTATTATACCTACATGAAACTTTTTTTTGCGCTACGAACTTTGATGAAAATTAACTCTTCGTTATGTAATTGTTAATTGAACGCTGTATTTTATAATAATATTGTACCTTTTTGATCCATTCATCAGTTTTTATGTACTACAGAAATTAACAGAACTTTGTGTAAGAAATCGTTCAATCTCAAATTTATACAAAGAACAAACAACGCAAATGTTTATTGCGTACTAGCATTGCCCGCGGCTCCGCCCGCCTTCAGATGACCAAAAACATATTTCTTAGGGTTTACAGATTAGTATACTTTTACAATGCAGTTTTTGTATTTTTTGTCAGAAATGAGATATTTTCCCGCGGTAAAAAGTATCCTATATGTTGACCCGGATAACTAGCTATCACCATACCAAATTTCATCAAACTCCTTCCAGTGGGTTTTCTGTGATGCGGTAACAGACAGACAGATAAAAATTCTAAAAACTATAGATTCGGCCTCTGCATCGATAATGTTTATTTCAATCAGATTTTCCAAAAAATATTTAATGTACAGATTCTACTTAGTTACAATTTTATTATATGTATAGTTAAATCGATTAACTGGAATGTGTAAATAAATAAGTAGCAAATATGCGCGGCTTCATCCGCGTAAGATAAAGAAAGATAAAAAGGTCATGACATAAAAATAACTAAAACAGTGAATCTTTTCTGTTTTTTAAATATATAGAATCTTTCAATATAGTTCGGTGTAGTGTTATTTTAACTTATTCTATTGCTACTGACCTCTAGGTGAATTCTTGTACCTAACTCAAGACTACATACATACCTACATTGTACATGTTTTATAATAGCTGCGTATTAGTTATCTTCGACTGCATAATACTTTGTTCCTTCGTCAAATTGTGCTTATCTTTTTAGTTAGCTTTTTACACATTCGGGGGTTTTTTTTTTATTTTGTAATTTATAATCTTTATAGACTTAAAAGTGCGAAGTACAGCATAAACAAAAACTATCAATTTACATTAACATTATCGTATTTCACTGTACACATATTGGACTAATGAATTTTTAACGTAACGGAGAATTTTTCCTTATTAACTTACCATTGACGAATACTTAGGTTTTTCGTTTTATCAAACTTTTTTGTTGACCTTCGTTTGCAAGTTTTTATACTGAATACCAGTTGTGAATAAAAAAACTAGAAATTTTCCTTTTTTTATTACACTTATTAGTTATTACTTATTGGTTTTTCCGCAATCACGCCCAAATATGTACCTATGTATTCCCCACTTTTTTTTTAATTTAATTTATAATTATAATCTGTTGGGCAGAATAATTTAAATTCGATTTAAAAATCAAAAAATCTTATTTAAATTAATTAAATTTAGAGCTCGAGAACAGTTTGCGAACAGTTGTGAGGAGGTAGAATTATGGAAGTTTGATTTAAGAATTTATTTTTAATCGACTAAAATGTCGAATCTGAAAAACTTTTCTTTTCCCATTCAGTCTGTTAGCTTTGCGACATATGTAGTGAGCGAAACTTATACACGAATTACAAACAGAAAGACAAGTATACGCTTTCGCTATATCACAAAGGATATGATAAGGTAAAGTGAGTGAGTAGGTACTTGTTGTTGCTACGGAATGATAATACGTATGTACTATCAATTACAATGTTTTGTATTTAAAAATTACAATTATATTTTAAGTATTGTTTACTGATATATCTATGCTATTTATATATGTATGCGTATCTTGGTTTTACGCCTGGCTGGATTGCCGGACGCTAGAAACATTCATTATCTACGTGTAGGTTATCGAAGATTATAAAATAGTATGTAAATTTACTAGAAAGATAATTAGTTTAATATTGCTTTCAGGAAACCACTCTTAGTTATCCACAGTACCTGAATACAGTTCGTCTACAAATTTCGTATGCCAAAGACATTCACGACACTCTCGTTGCCGCCGCGCAGAATATCTCCCCCGCAGAATGACCAGAGAGAAATTAAACTGTCATGGAAGAAATAATTTTATTTATTGTATTATCTATGTCCTTAAGTCTAAGTTACAATAGATAATAAAGCGTTACTGAGAAATTACATGAGATTTTTTTATTCATAAATAATCATAACTATATACTCGAAAATATATATTTTTCTAAAATATGGTGGTTAATAATTAAAAATTTTATATCTTTAATGTTTGACATGACATATCTTATATATTTACAGTATCTACCTATTATATGTCAATGCTAACTATTTAATTAAACAGGGCAAGATATCGGCAATTTTTTTTTTTTATTTCTTGAGATCAATATAAAATCTTTTTAAATTCTAACATGACAATACAATATAAATAAAAATATGGCATTATTTAATCAATTTTATAAAATGCTATAACTAATTTAGAAGTACATATAATAATTACATTATAAATTCATTTTGGAACCTGCCTTAAAGAAAAAAAAACAAATACTCTAGCTACATATTGGAAATAATGGTTATAATTTAAAATTCTTAGAACTAAATTTATCACAAAACAAAATACTATCAGTCTTTCAAATGGATCCACTTCTATAAATGCTATCTTCTATATCTTGAGGGTTGAGAATTAAAACATGTACCTGAAAAAATACGAATTATTAATGTGTAGCAGTAATCTATATTTAATTCACTTATTTCAATTTATGGAACTTTGATCAATATTATTTTGCATAATTAATAGTTTAATATTATTGTTTATTATATATGTTTACTATTTCCTTATTAGATTTTTCATTAAATATGATAAACTAGCGACTCACCCTCGCTTCGCCCGAGTTCGTCGCTAGGTACGTTTTAAATAGATATAAATAGTTATTAGCCAGCGTTAGCTATATAAATTTTAATTTTTTTCCGTCAATTTATCTGATGTTTTAATACTTATTATCCTATTCCGGACTAAAATCATCATAAAAAAATCAAAGATCATAAAAATTGCTCCAGCCGTTCTGTTTTATATATATGTATATTAGCGTTTTGTTATTCTATGTCAATTTTTATGTTTTATGTCAGTTCTATGTATTATAGTGACTTGTATTCGTCGAACGGGATAAAAAAGTATCCTATGTCCGTCTCCTGGTTCTAAGCTACCTCTAGATATATGTATACATATATATATATATATATATATATATATATAGATTGTAGTGTGGTTATCGATAAGCCTATAAAATGTTGGGTCCGAGTTTGTAGATAATTTTTTCTATCTATGAGAAAATCCAAACAAACAGCTAAAGCTCTTCTCCCTTTGCAATACCTACTATATAAAGCAATTTATGCGAGCGTTTAGCTAATAATATAGCTAGGAATGATACGAACGTATTTAAGCACCAGGTTAAAAATACACACCTAGTTTCCAAAAATATGTGTTTCATATGTTTTAAATAAATCAAAATGTTAAAGTAATTTAAATTTGTTTGTTAAAGTTTAATTATATTTGGTTCTGATCAGGTCCATAAACTTTGATACTTATAAGGAAAGTGTTTAGCCATTAAAGAAAAAAAAAAGGAAAGTTTTTTAAAAGACAGGGGCAGGAGGATTCGGCCATAGCTCACCACGCTGACCAAAGATTGGGCGGACTTGAAAAGTTTTCGAAAATGTTCCGAAAAAGTTAGGTTTTCCGAAATATGCAGGCTTCCTCACAAAGTTTTCCTTTGCAATATTGGCAAGCACAAATTATGTTAAAAATGTAGAAAGTCGCTTAGGATGATATCAGTTTTGCGAGATCCGGGGTATGAAGTTTGAACTTGCTTCATTAAGTTTCCCTAGCGAGCTCGCCAAAAATAATATACCACAAGTCACCACTAACTACAACTTTATTAAAAACTAGTGACTCACCCTCGCTCCGCTTGGGTTCGTCCCTACTTACGTTTTAACGTTTAGTATAAACTCAAAGATGAGATATTTTCCCGCAGTAAAAAGTATCCTATATGTTGACCCGGGTTACCAGCTATCACCACACCAAATTTCATCAAAATCTGTATAGTAGTTTTCTCGTGATGCCGTAACAGACAGACAACAATTCTAAAAACTACAGATTCGGTATCAATAATAATGACTATTTCAATAAGATTATCCAAAAAATATTTAAAGTACAGATTCGGCTTAGTTAGAATTTTATTATATGTATAGAAAATCTCGAATTTAAGTATAGGGAGAAAATTTACTTAGCGCAATTATATAAATATTATTATTAAATTAATCATCTCGCCGGGAAAATTCCTATTCACGAAGGAATATTCCTCAGAATATAGATACTATGCTACATCTTGACCATGCACATGTCAAATAAATCACATAACCAGCCCTTGGGGGGCTCGAGATAGAAGAAAGGGCATAAATTGTTCTTATCGAGTCCTCGCTCCTCGCTCCTCGGGCCGTTGTTTGTGCGCGACCAGAGATAAAGTTATTATTGTGACATAAATAATGTATTGATGAGTGCCGTGGAATAATACGGACCCGGGAAATATAACCACACCTACTAAAGCCAGCTATGGAATACAAGACATTGGCTGTTTTCCAATTACAGCACTAAAGAGCATTATGGGGCATAATGCTCAACTTCGAATTTTTCAACTTCAGTAACGCTCCACACAATCGAGCACTTTGAAATGCATTTACGCATACCACCTGTAAACATGTACAGATGGTTATGTGGGAATCACCGGCTAGAAAAGCCAGTACTATCCACTAAAACTCAACAAAACCTCCCCCGTCTGAATGGGGCGTCGCAGGATCATTTACGCACTCAACTACGACGACCCGACGGCAGGTCTACCGAAGCAGACCACAGCAACCATGGGGTTGCTCCATAGTCCACTCTGCTATCAGAGAAGTACCAGGAGTAACCCGCATGGTACAACGCCCACCGAATTTGACCACCTCTCTATGCGTTTCTTGGCGTCGCGCCCGGGTGTATTGCCGGGCACTACTGAGCCCCCCCCCCACTCCTCCTTCCCCCACCACGACAAGATGAACGCACAATTGGGGGGACTTTGTAAAAGTACTGCTTTGGCGTGACTAAGCAACTCAGTGATTGGCAAAGATATCGCTTAGCATAACGAAGAATAAATTAAAAAACAATCCGAATACGTAGACACCTACTTACTCCTTCTATTCAACAACCGAAAAAGCAATTCACCATATTGCAAAGGGAAGCAATTTTTATAGCGAATAGTTGAAGAAATGTGATTTGTGTGATTTAAATTATAGCATTTATTTGCACTGCTTTTATTTAAACAATAAAATGAAAATATTATTGATTAAAGTGTGGAACATACTGTTTAAATGCAAAATTAAGGTTGTAAGTAGCAATCATTTACGATAAATAATTCCTTCCAAGTCAATTGATAACTCAATTTGATTTAGAATCACATTACTTTGACGCAAGTAGAGACTTTGTTGTTCAAGCAATCTATTTGACATTTTTATTACCAATAGATGAGTTGATCAGATCTGACAATATGATATTATCTAATTACACTAGCGACTCATCCTTGGTTTGCTCGGGTCCTTCCCTAGCTTTATTCCCCATACAAACTTTCATCCCCATTTTCACCCCCTTAAGGGATGATTTCCGGGATAAAAAATCCTATGTCCTTCCCAGGGTCTCAAACTATCTTCTTACCAAATTTCATCTAAGTAGACCCAGAGATTACCCCCTACAACGTCACAAACCCACAATCTTAGTATAGATTACTACACTATACACAATAAATGGTATTATCTAATATAAAAACAAGTATTCCCTTACACCCGTATCTGTTATCCTGACAGTTGAATGTCCGCAATATGGCAATAACTCGCTTAAATAATAATGGCATAGAAATGCTAAAATTACAACGATAGTGTAGTGTTACTTAATAGTTCCGGTTGCTATGCTGATTATGCTGGGGCAGTCACCCTTCCTGATAATGGTAATTGGACAATATTTAGTATTATCTGTAGTGGCAACAAACTTGCTTTTGACAGTATGTCCAAATTTCATTAAATTAGCTACCATGGCAACATATTTCATAATCGGCATTATGTCGGCAAAAACTAAAATTTATAATACTTCTATGAAATATATTTAAGAAGCATATTCTAGTTGATGTTTGTTTATTCAGGATTGAACTAATGACCAATGTTTACGATTACTAATCATTCGCGTTTAAGATATCGGTAATGTAATATTTTTATCATAAGCACATAACTCTTGACGTATTCAAGTGTAAATCATGCGTGTTTTCTTCCATGCCAACGTGCCTGCCTAGTGCCTACATTGTATGCTGTTTATCGGAGCAACAAATAACACAATAAATCAGCAATCCGTATGTCCGTCTTTGACAGTTTTTATTATTAACCCTGACACTCTCAACTTGGTTTATGTTGAGAGTCTCTATCTTAATACATACGTATCTTTCGTCAGTTTTTGATTTTATCGTTAGTACATTTTGTACATTTCTGGTCATTGCAGCTTTGCCGAACTTGTAATTCTAATATTCGTCGAGCTAAATAACAGCCTCGTTATATGAGATTAGCATTGCCCGTGGTTCCGCCCGCGTTCAGATGTCCAAAAACCAAATTATTAGGTTTTACATATTCGTATACTCTTAGATTGCAGTTTTTGTATTTTTTCTCAGAAATGAGACATTTTCCCGCGGTAAAAAGTATCCTATATGTTGACCCGGATAACCAGCTATCATCATACCAAATTACATCAAAATCCCTCCAGTGGTTTTTCTGTGATGCGGTAACAGACAGACAAACAGACAGACAAAAATTCTAACAACTATAGATTCGGACTCTGTATCGATAATAATGTTTACTTCAATAAGATTTTGCAAAAAATATTTAATGTACAGATTCGATTTAGTTACAATTTTATTATATGTATAGATGTATAGATACTAGATGTATAGATGTAGAAAATACGCGTAAAACTTGGTGCTCAAGCTCTGTCTTTAGATTACGGATGTCTTTAGATCAACTCAACTCAACCTTCTTATGAATACGACAGATAGCTTATTAGCACAATTAAATAGACATCAAAAACACACAGACTTACATATTAGGTAGTTATATAGTCAAGAACTTTGCACAATAAACAGACTACCTTTTTTTAGTTTTATCTAAGAGCATCTAGTAATCTCCGAGAAGTTCAATTAGGTACTAATTATTTCATACTTGATCAGTAGCGTTTATTGTTTATGGACGGGTGATATGATTTATGCAGACATTAAGTGGTCGTCGACCTACCATTTCTTATAGCTAGATATCTATTATACTTTACATAACATTTTTTTTATATTATAACATAAAATTTTAATGCCTACAATAAATAATGGAACAATATCCATACTAATATTATAAATGTGAAAGTGTGCTTGTTTCTTTGTTTGTCCTTCTTTCACGTCGAAACGTAGCGGATTGGCGTGATTTTTTGTGTGGAGATAGTTGGAGGGCTGGAGAGTGACATAGGCTACTTTTTACCGGGAGTTTGCCTAATTCCCACGGGAAAACATTTTATATTACAATCCAAAAAAATATTTTTGATCAGAATTACTTGAAACTTGGTATTAATGCTCTTCAATAAAATTAAATAAATAGGTGTTTTAGCATTTTTCGAAATTCATCCTACAAGGGGATAAAATATTGGATCAAAGTTTGTATGAAACTACCTTTTTAGAAGATTTTTTTGTAGTTTTAGCGCGAGCGAAGGCGCGGGTTCTGCTAGTTGGTTATAAGTAAACGCTTTACCTCTTTAAGAATATAAGGAAGAAGATTTCTATTATGATTACTGTATTCCACTTTACGCGATTTAATAAACTGCGTATTTTCAAAGTCAGTTAAAGTTAGTCAAGTTCAGTAATAGGGTATTATAGTACTAAATTAATATAAAGATAATACTTTCTTAGATTTACGGGAATATTTGACATTTTAAATAAAACTATCTTTTCGTAATATTTCGCGGATTTATTTTGATTATTTAATATGTATAAGGAATTAGAATGTTCGCCCAGTGTGCTGTTATCGAACCTACGACCTGCGATGAAACATAATTAATCCGCCCTTACACCACTACAATAATCTGATTGTGGGTACCATGAACGAATTAACCACTGGACTAGACATATAAGCGGACGTACCTTTATCGGTCTTCTCAGTAACCAGGAGATTTTAGGCTTGGTCGTTTGTTTTTTGCGTCAGTCTCAAGCACTTATTTGTCAACAAAACATCTCCCAAAAATGACTAAATGTTCTGTTAAATGATGTAAAAACTATAACGGCGGAAGCAGCAGTATTTCTTTTCACTTGTAAATACATTATTTTATTACATATATTATTATTTATCACACAATTTAATTAAATGTAAAATAAAATGTCATATTATCCAACTATGTTAAATATAGTCGATATTTCTATGTATTGTTGACATCTGACAACCATCATAAAATCCCTGGATTATACCATTCAGAACAAATGGCTAAACTGTCGAGTGAGTCCATTTGACATCGACTAGTGCTTGACAATGTCGAAAAATATATCGATATTTGACGAAATTAATAAACGAATTGTGTTATTTGTACCGTACAATAACATAAAATACTTTTACCACAATATCCTACAATCTGATGACAATAAGTTTATAAAAATATTTTCTAAATCAAATAAACATATAAATGCAAAAATTATAATTAGTATGTGTACTTAATTTTTTATTTTATTTTATTCCACATTTATATACTTTGGAATATTATTCCATTGTAATAATAATAAAGATCATTTTATTTCAACACATAAATTACACAAAATCAAACAATAATGTTTTAGCACTAAACTTCTGGGTTGGCGATTTGTAATAAAACACTTTACCACTTGCACTAATTATTTTACTTTCACGATCCAACACTCACTTTAATTTGCAATCTCTTTTTCTTTTTCCTAATTTCACAAATGTTTATTAAGAACTGAGCAATATTAGGACAGTGTCACATTTTTATAACTACCCGAGACAATCAATTGCCAATTAAAATAGTTCAATAACAGAATCAACAAAATCACTTTATTTAATTAAATTAGCTTAATATTTTTTTTAATCTTTACAAAATAGTATTTATTATATATTAATGGAATATATACCCGATATTCATTTGTTCATTAACATTATTATAGGCCAACAGAATGTTGCCATCAATGCCATCGTATTTATATAAATCAAATTAAAAAATAATTATTATTTGACACATTATTATTGCCTCTTTAATTCATTTATTTTAATTTATTAAAATTAAAAGAAGAAGAATAAATTAAAAGATGTAAAATATGATGACTATGCTAACCAATGTCTAAAATGTCATTCATTGGTTCATCGATATATGTATTTTATCGATTACGTTCAAGCACTAGAAATATTGTATTGTGTATCAGTGTTTATAATAATGTAATAAAATCTTTGTGTGCGTTATGCGTCACTTGGTTGAACTAGTTTTCATACATTTGTATTTTATGTCAGGTCCAGTCTCTAATTCGTTCATGGTGGGTACTTATCATATTTTAAGTCATATCAATTATAACTTAGAATTTCGTTATAAATCATTAATTTATTGATCAAATATCGAATATCGACAGTTCTGGAACTTCAGATAAAATATCAGCTGCAAGGCATATCTAACTATTTATGTATTTCTCTATTGTGAATTCATATATGTAAGTACTATCTCCTTTCGAACGGGAAGTTCTTGTTCCTGTTTACTTTTATAAATTCTAATATAGAAATATTATAATTTCTCAAATTATATACATTGTATGGTTATATCATTAAAAAATAAACCAAATCTCTTGTTTCTGAATCTCTTTGATTGTTCACTTTTGGCCTTTGGACTATTGGAGTGGCAATACCAATACTGTTTGGTTAAGATAACAACTTCAAAAAAATATCTGGGAATTTATTAATTTTTAATTACTTTTTGGCATATGCACTAAAAGAGGTTCCTAATCATTTATACATATTTAACCTACTTATGTACTATATACATATGTATTTAATGTATTTTTATTGCACTAAACAAGTAATAGAAAAAAAAATACATAGAAAAAGACGTGGACAACGGTGGACTTGTCTCATGGTTTATGGTATCCTCAAAGGATTCTAAGCGATATTTTTTTAGACTATAATTTATGCACATGAATTAATAATAGGTAATTATCATATAGGTAAGTAAACATAAAACTTACTGCTTCCTTCAACCAAAGACCTGTTGGGCTGCGTATGTGATGTGTAAGAATCCATCGGAGCTCCGAAATTGCTCGTACGCTTGAGCCATCGTTATGCTGTGGCTCACTAGGACTTTGTCGTTTACCAGCAGGTACAATGCCTGATGAAAATATTATAATGAAAAATAGTCAAGTGTGAGCCATGTTACGTAGCCTATACCTACCAATAAAATTAGATTTTTCAGACTATGTTAGAAAGTTTTGTACTAAATCACAAAAAGGTTAGTTAGCATTATACTTTCTTAGATTTACGAATTGCAAATATTGGACATTTTAAATAAAACTATCTTTTCGGACTTTTCCGAGGATTATTACTTTAATATTTAGTTCCCGACGTTTCAAATGCTTTACAGCAATCATGGTCATGGGAGAGACCGTCACTGTCTCTGCCTGAATTAAATCCGAAGATTATTTAAAAAAATAGCATTTTTATCTGTCATCATTCAATTAAGCTACCTATTAATTTTTATACTTTCCAAGATACAGTTCTTAAGTTTAGAACAGACAGAGAGACGGATGCAAGGTGTTGGTTTAATTGATAAGGTGTGTACTGGATGCGAACCAAAATGTTTTTCTTTTATATATTTTTTTTTACTTATAGTGAACTGTGAATATTGGTAAAGTTATATTTTTTTTTCTCGGAACTCTATATTATTTACACATCATTTATTTCTTACAATTTAAGTATAATTTTATGTTAGTTAACGATGATATTATGTGATGCTTTTAAAATTTTAGAAATATCTTTGACATAAATTTTAATCATTATATCAAAAATGTGTCATCTACAATCAAATATTTAGTTAATTAACATATTAATATAATTATTATTATTTCCATTAAACTAATTACAATTCGCTAGACTGACCTGAGAATCTCTGAGTTTCATCTTGGTGCGTATGATGTAAAGGAACTGGGACATAGTGAGTTCTTGAGGCACGAGAAACTTGTTTCTGCCCAAAATTGGAACTTCTTTTTCTCTTGCATATCTCTCCACGTACAACTAAACAAAACGAACGATTTATGTATTTATATTTTTTTATCTGCGCATGTTTATTTATAAAACGTAAAAATATGATAATTAATTATACTTGAAACTCGGATTTATTTACATATTGATAGTAACCTACAAGTACATAAATTATATTTAAGTACTACTTTCGCTTATACTTATATGTAAAACTAAACGAAGGTTGCAAGTTCGATTTCTGCCTATTGTAATATGTTGGCCATAACTATGACTATTATATTATGCAGTTAAAATAATTAAAGTAGATATTTTATATTATAATGTAGTACCATTAAAATAGAAATGATTTGAGATGTTGAGCAATATGCATGTTTTTTTTGGCTGTACCGCCACGTGGGGTAAAGAGGATCCAATATAGAATATCGATGATAAAGAATTATGTCGTGAGCTTTTTTACCCTTGCGTGTAGCTATGTTTATTGAGAAAATGCATAAATAGATAATACGAGTGGATCTTATGCGGTACGTGTAAGTCAGACAGTAGCAACGAAATTGTTGCAGGAATGTTACAAAGTCGCTAATACTATTATCCAAATATTATTTATTAGGTACTTACGAGTATCACAAAATATCGTAGACTTACCTACAAGTTATGACTACTTTTAATATTTGTACAAAATAAATATATAACATCCCCGCTTCGCTCGGGTTCGTCCCTAGGTTGATGCCCCATACAAAATTTCATCCCCATTTTCACCCCCTTAAGGGATGATTTCCGGGATAAAAAGTCTTTCCAGGGTCTCAAACTATCTTCTTACCAAATTTCATCTAAATCGGTTCAGTAGATCCAGAGATTACCCCCTACCACCTCACAAAACTCACAAACTTTACCTCTTTATTATATTAGTATAGATATAGACTTTATTATTATATACATATATCGGTACTGGACTTATGTATGTTTCAATTAATAGGTATACGTTGTGTTAAAAACACCAAAATTTTATCTCAATCTCGTTCATAGTAAAATCACAATCTAATGTTAAGGCCCAAAGTAAGTTTCGGGATAATCACGTAAAACGATGTGGTAACCCTTTCGATAGGGTTAATTCTATTGTAGGGCTATCATTACAAATGATTAACACATTCCATTTGCTGGAAGGTAGGTTACACATTTAATGGGTAACAAGGTTTTTCTACATTCCTTTTGAATGGGTAACCGTTTTTTTTGGCTTAACTCTAAACCCGGGTTTTACGGTCCCTGGTTAAGGGTCTTAAGCACTGTTAAACATTCACGAAATGGTATTTGTAGGATTGCTTAGTTATATCTGTTAACTGTTTAATCTTTCATTATCATATGGGTCGCCTCCACTTGGTTACAGTGTTTGTTATGTTCAACTGCTGTTTCATATGAATTCAATTGTTAATAAAAACTAAAAAAAAAACGATTTCCAGGCACTAAAATGTAAAAGATAACTAAACGTGGGTTTTCATTTAGAATAGATACCTAATCTGGTATTTTCGAAGTCGGTGCCAGCCGATGCAAAGCATCTAATATATTTCGATACGTAAAATACATATTTATATATTAGATATTCATATCTTAAAATATTATCGGCTATTTCTCACTATTTTTATGTTGCGAATGATTCAGAAAAAGTAGGTATAGTATTGATCGATGTGTTCTTCCTTTTAAGTAAAAAACTACACTTTACCTACATATTTTATATTTTTAGACTTATTGATCTTTGACATACTTATTGTTATGAATATAATTGAACTTTGCATAAAATGTTATCAGCACTCTTAAATAAATAACTTAAAGAATATACGCTCTTGTCAGATGTTTTTACATTGATTATGATGTGTAGGTATCTAAAATAAATGCCATTAAGGTGATCGATATTCATTTTATTCATAAAATACTCGTTGCGTTCGTATAATTCATATAGTCCAGTCATATATGTCAAAATGGGGCAAGTATCTCGGAATTGGAGATAGCTATAAAATTGTATAAACTTTTATTTTTACACCCTAAAATTTGTCTCAAAACCTACTTATCGTAGGGTGACCGCGACTACAGATCGGATACGGTCAAATGTCAAAAAAATTTTGCAATTTTTTTGCAAATAGATGTTTTTTGAAAATAGATATCTTGAACCGTTTTCGAAATAAAGGGCAGAGAGCGCGCAGTGTTTAACTATTTAGTATCATTCATTTATTAGTGGTCAACCGGTAGTCCCGATCAAAAACACGCCGCGTAAAATCTAAATTATTATTGATAAATATATAATTCTAAATAATTTGTATTTTTTATTAACTATTATATTATATTTAATATATTTTTTCATTAACTGAGTATCTATTAATTTAATAACACTTACCTACTCATATAATTAAAAAGTTTTTAAGGGAAATAGTTTAATTACATTTTAAGTAGAAAACAATTAAGTCGATTTTATAAACTTTAAAAAAAAATATACTTAGGTAATACGGGTAGGCAATATGGACCCCTATTATATAGTACGAACCTTTCTATTTATAGTCATTAGGGAAAATGTTCAATTGTATACTTACGACGACTGTTTTTTTTAGGGAACCACTTTCTACGAATCTCGGTTATTCATTAGTTGTGAATCGTATCTTGGTAATTTACGGACGTACAATTTCAAGAGATATGGATAATTTGTGTTTTATATGTAAGAAGTCATTCGGAAGGTGAATTATTAGTGGATGTAGTTATGTGGTATGAAAACTTTAAGAACTGCAAGTATCGAACGAAATGATGGTCTTATTAATCATTTAAGCACCACAATCTATATATATAAAAGAAAGTCGTGTTAGTTACTTCGCTCTCTCTATAAGTGCATGAAAAGTCCGAAGTGTTTACATTATTAAAAATTGAATTCTAGCTGCGGTACAAGACCAAAACGAGACACGACCAGTGAGAGTTAAGGCGCGGGACCGACGGCTTTACGTGCTCTCCGAGGTACGAGGGTGAAACACCGCCAACTTCCAATTCCGGGCTGTTACTGAGGCTTACTATACAGAAAGACTCAATAACTTAATAACTAGACTCAATAACAGGCCCTCCGGGCGTGCAGCCATACATGCTAGCCACTACACCAGCGAGGCAGTTAATAAAACTCTCTCCATAATAAAGTACCATCGTCTCATCAGAAACTCTGTCAAGACAATCAAGTTTCAGAAGATTTGAAGGATACTCTAAATAATTAAACAAAAGAAGTTATACATACATATATATATATACACTCATATATATATATATATATATATATCATATATATATGTATATATACATATATGTGTATATATATATATATATATATATATATACTATATTAGGTGTGTCAAAAAATGACGATAGTTTTTTTTCTTCGCTCTCACCCCAAAATATCTTAGAAAATGTCCCAACAAAGCTCCTGCTAAAAGCGGAGCTCAAAATTCCAATTCTAAGAGGTTCTCCATCGAACTTTTAAGTTTTTTCCATACAAATTGTATGGAAAATATGATTTATAACACTTTGTTGTCCTGCAAAGTATGACGAAAATATTTAAAAAAAAAAATGAATGAATGGGCCGTTTTTACTATTAAATTCACTACAAAAAGTTCCATTGAGTCGAATTTCTATCTTCAATGTTTTATTTGTTATATAGCTTTAAAGTTCAAATTTATGGTCTTTTGCATTTTTTAGCTAAACTGTAAGAGTTACAGAAACATGTTAAATGGCAAATATGTAGTACATTTAAAACCCTATAAAAAAGTCCTTGTCAACTTTTCTATATCATCAATGACAACAAAGTTACAAGCTCACGAATATTTATTTTTTCAAATTTTTGCTTTTACGAACTGAAATACGATAATTTTATTACTGATATTTTATGTCCTTTATCAATATATTTTATAATATACTTGAAAAATCATTAAAATATGTCAAATAAGTCTGTCACTATTAACTATTGATAATACAAAATACATGATCTATCCATATTATACATACATATATATATATATATATATATATATATATATATATATATATATATATAATATTTATAATAAATATAAATAGCATAAAACCCACATATGTGCAAAAAATCTATTTTTTTACTTTTGACCTTAGATATCTGTAGTTGTGGACACTACGATAAGTAGATTTTAAGACAAGTTTTATTAGTGTCTCAAAATAAAGGTTTATACAAGTTTCTAGCTGGCTATCTCCAATTCCGAAGTGAAACCCCTAATATGACTGGACTAATATATGATATTTCTACATTATTTAGTTATATGCATAGAAATATTAATTTTAAAATAATCTTACCGGAATTTTATTGGGAAATCTATCTCTTATTACTTTGACTTCCTTATTAGAGCCGGTCATATCTGAAAGATGTAAAAAAATTAGAATTCATCCCTAAGTGATAATGAGCATTGCGGATACTTAGATAAAATCAATTAAATTTTATTGCGTATTATCTTATATTACACACTTGTATGAAAGAAAGCAATTAGTACCCACTTTATCTTATCATACCAAGTTATGACATGAAGTTTTTTATCTGCGATCTCAAATGGCAGTTCAACACCCGATCTTAATTAAATGAATCTGAGTAATTATTCTAACGATTTTAAATCATATTCAATCTATACATATAATAAAATTGTAACTAAGCCGAATCTATACATTAAATAAACATTATTATCAATGTATTCAGCCCTTTTTAACGTCCCACTGCTGGGCACGGGCCTCCCTTCAATACGAGGGGGGATCAGGCCATAGTCCACCACGCTGGCCAAGTGCGGGTTGGCGGACTTCACATGTCTTTCGAAAACTTGCTAAGTTCTCTTAGACATGCAGGTTTCCTCACGATGTTGTTCCTTCACCGAAAGAGAAGTGGTAATCATGTTATAAAATGATTCGCACATGTAAATATCAGAGGTGCGAGACCCGGGATTTGAACCCGCTTCACTCGGTTTCCCAAGCAAGCGCGTTGCCACTGGGCTACCACTGCCTCCTTTTTATTCTTTATTATTATCAATACAGAGGCCGAATCTATAGTTTTTAGAATTTTTGTCTGTCTGTCTGTCTGTCTGTCTGTCTGTCTGTCTGTCTGTTACCGCATCACAGAAAAACCACTAGAGGGATTTTGATGAAATTTGGTATGATGATAGCTGGATATTTTTTATCGCGGGAAAATATCTCATATCTGGGAAAAAATACAAAACTACACTAATATGTAAAACCTAAGAATTTGGTTTTTGGTCATCTAAACGCTGGCGGAGCCGCGGGCAATGCTAGTTAAACTATAAGTACTTACCATCTTGGTACCCAAAAATTTCATGAGATGCATATGTGATGTAAAGAAAACCGTCTTCATCTGCATATTGTTCGTACGCCTGAAGCATCGTGAGACTCATGCTGAGCATTGATCTATTATTGATTATTAGATACAGTGCCTGCGAAATAAATATACTTATTAATTGAAAACACAATATTAACTGATCTATTACTAATTGTTAGTTTCTTATAATAAAACATTTAGTATCATTGAAAGTCTCGAAAGAGTTGCCTACTTTACTAATGTCAATTTAATCAATAATCGATGTGTAACTACTAAAATATACTCAGGTAATTGTGCATAATATTAATTACCTATTTTTTGTGTGTCTGTTTGTGGCATCGTAACTCTTAAACTGATGGACAGATTTCCATGCGGTTTTTTCATTTGAAAGCTAGTTTCCTTGCGGTGGCTCTTAGCTATGTTTGGTTAATATCGGTCCAGCAGTGTAAGAGTATCAGCTCTTTTCCAAAATGATGTAAGGCATTTTAGCGTATAATTACTCGATTTAGTGCTTGACGCGTGCCAGTGTAATCGTTAAATGACAATTAATTTGCGTAAGGTTTTTTTTTTAATTTTTAATTTATAATTATCTAAACCTAAGCTGTCACCCACAAATTGATTTGCAGTATTAGGTATACCTAATAGGCACCTATATCAGTTTCGATACTTTACAGAAGCACGCATCTATTTAAGAATGTTATTTTAATTTAGGTAATATTTGTTTTTTTTTTCTATTAAAAAGATCATATTTATGTTTATTTAATATTTATATATGCTTAATTAAGCATAACATAATATAATTATGTGTCCAGTCTCATACTTATAGATACATATATCTTATATAACTCCATGTGATATCAATAGAGAATTGTGATAAGCTTTAATTGTTATTTGTTTGACGTTTATAATAACAACGAACAAATTAATCCGTTGTCAAACACGATACAGATAAGATTTATATGTTTTTCTCGCATCAGCTATCAGCCGACGTTCAGGTACCGTTACGTATTGATTACTGCCCGCTTATCATAAAGCTATTAGAATGAATCTGTCACTTCCAATAAATAAAATCTGTGCATAATCATAATTGGACCCAGTTATGCAAAAAACAGCCATGTGCGTAAAATTACCAACAGAGTTATAAGCATTTTTCTGTAGATAGTTGCACTTGGGTTATGTTTTGTTTTTCTGGTTATTTTAAAATTGAACAATATTTATATAAGTATTGTTTATTTTTTATAATTATTTTATTTTTTATAATAAAATGCTTATAACTCTGTTGGTACTTTTACCAAATGGCTGTTTTTTGCATAACTGGGTCCAATTACAGATCTGTTAAGATGTTAAGAATACGCTTTATTTACTCGTCTATACTATTTGTATGTAAGAGATTGCCCAGATTGTTTGAGAGTATTCTCAGGAACGGATCTGATTTAAAAGAAATTGGCTTATTTGGCACGTTCAGAAATCAAACCTACGATCTCCAGGGAATTAGCCATTACTCAAACATATGCCAAATTAGCGATGATTGTTAACAAACAAGATAGTCCATTAAGATATACATAATTTTAAGAACAAAATATTGAAGCCTATTACAATAATATATGCATGAATTTTATTTCTCACCTGACTTGGTTTTATCCTAATTCTGTTACGTATAATTACTAGGAATTGCGACATTGTAATATCTTCCGGAACTAAAAACTTGTTTTTCTCCAAAGTTGGTAGATTCTTTTCTTTCTGATATCTTTCCACGATGAGCTAGAAAAGTGTTTATAGTTAGTCTTGTTGTTAAGTATGATAACTTTATTTTTCAATTCAATAAAGTGGTCTGTCTGTACGTACCGGTATTTTTGTAGGATATTTCTTTTTAATTGCCATCACTTCTTCCTTTCTATTCACTGCAAGAATAATAGTACATAATTATTATATGTAGCTTAGGTATACTTTTCTGTCGATAGTAGAAGAAAGCACAAAAACATAATTTAAAAAAACGCGTTTATTTATATTAAAAAAAAACGAAACTAAGTATTGAGGTTCAGTTTTAAATGTGGCCATAGCTGTATTATTAATAAAATTAGGTTAGACGCACTTCGTATATAAACTAAAATAATATGTACAGCTGCACACCCGGAGGTCCTGGGTTCGAGTTCAGCGTCGGGCCAAGTTTAGTTATTGAGTCTTTCTGTATAGTAAGCCTCAGTAACAGCCCGGAGTTGGGAATTTGGCGGTGTTAAAGCCGTCCCACCAGAGTATGAGAGTGACAGGAATAGAGAGTGCACGTTGTGTCTGCGCGTACACTTGTGCACTATAATATCTCCTGCGCAGATGGCTAGTCTCAATGAGATTGGCCGCCGTGGCCGGAATCGATCAGGAGAACATCATCATCATAAACTTAAATAAAAGGAAGCCTTTATGACGTACAACTGTACAAGTTTGCCATGGTAAGCCCAAAGTTTTGAAAATGATTATTTTTACAAAAAAAAAACATAAAAACATATACCTACCTACATTTTTTTATTCTTTTTTTTTGCTTTCTTTAAGCAAAAACGCTTTAACGACATTTTTGGCTATTTTATGGTTGCTACCATTAGAAACTTCTTATCTTATCTTTCTGTCCCAGAACGTCAAGTGGTTCCCGTGGAACAATATTAGACATAAAATATGCTTTTAAAATTTGAAGTACACAATTTTGTTTTAGAAAATAGCCAAATGATTTTGATAATTATTTGTTGTTTTCGACGAGCAGAAACTAGGTTTTTGTTATAGGTACCTGTTATATTTTTCTTTATACACAGTCAATACGGTACTTGATTCAATGTTATAGATATTGAAAATTGAAATCGCCCCCCAACGATAGCTTACATATCAACGGCAGCCTTGTACTTGAACGAACTATGTATTTTACAATAGAGTATCAAGATAATGCTTTAGGACTTAGGTCTAAATTTTTTTAATAGTAGTGATGATTAGTTGATGTGGATTTTTGTATCCATTACGTACTCGTACCTATATTTTTAGTCCGTCGTCATCTTTTCTATAATAAAATTGTAACTAAGCCGAATCTGTACATTAGATATTTTTTGGGAAATCTTATTGAAATAAACATTATTATCGATACAGAGGCCGCATCTATAGTTTTTAGAATTTTTGTCTGTCTGTCTGTTACCGCATCACAGAAAAACCACTGGAGGGATTTTCGTGAATTTAGGTATGTTTAGGTTAGGTTAGCTGGTTATCCAGGTCAACATATAGGATACTTTTTACCGCGGGAAATTGTCTCATTTCTGAGAAAAATTCCAAAAACTGCAATGTAAGAGTATACTAATATGTAAAACCTAAGAATTTGGTTTTTGGTCATCTGAATGCTAGTTTATTATATTGATTCAGTGAATCGTTTTAGATTCACATTTTGTTGTGATAATGCTTTTGTAAGCTTTCCCCTACTTTATTAACCGACTTCCAAAAAGGAGGATGTTCTCAATTCGTCAGAATGTTTTTTTTAATGTATATTCACCGATTACTCGAAGATGCCTGAACCGATTTGGAATTGTTTTTTTTGTTCCAAAGGGTATACTTCCCAGGTGATGCCATATAAATTTTATCGAAATCGGTCGAGCGGTTTTTTATAAAATCTAAAATAAATATTTTTTAAATAAATTGTTTAATAATAATAATATGTTATTAAAAAACTTTCTTCTTACAAATTACCTGCTTATTACGTCTACACTAAAAATGGAAAAATAAAATCAATTCAATTTAATTGGAAAAACTTAGTCTTGACTTTAAAAGTTTTAGGTATAGTTCCAAGTATACTTTTAATATTTTAATGAAGATAAAGAAGATACCTACCTATATATACAATTTCAATTTGTATATTCTGTTTTTTATTACTTTAGTTTTTGTATTTTATATGTACCTAACTGTGGACCTAATTTCGTAAATCTTTTTGCTACAAGGGTACCTTACGAGTATGGCTCCACAAGAACAGGGTATGGGTTCTTATGTTAAACAATGCGACTGGTATATACTCGTAAATTCAATTAATATCACTTAAAATGTTTATTTGATGGGTACGTTGAAAATTGACTACTCTAAGCGTAGGGTTTGTACTATCATCATAAAGTTTGATATTTGTATGCCTATATTACCATTTTATTTAGAATTTTTTTAAAAAGAGACTTAAATAATGGTAAAAATGTTTTTTTATGTTATACCTATATATTTATGATTTTTGGATTTTCTTTCTTTAAGATGTTTTGCGCTGTGGCAGTATCTACCTGTACGCTGTACCTATTTGATTTTTATGACTACAATGAGATTGCGATGATCAATATATTATATTTTGACTATCGACTCACCCCCGTTCCGGGTTCGGCTCGGGTTCACTCCTAAGCACGTTTTAATTAACGGTTAGTATAGATTTTTCAGAGATGAAATATTTTCCCGCAGCAAAAAGTATCCTATATATAGACCCGGTTATCCAACTATCATCATACCAAATTCCATCAAAATCTGTCCAGTGGTTTTCTCGTGATGCATTCTCACACAGACAGGCCTCTGTATCGATAATAATGACTATTTCAAAAATATTTTCCAAAGAACATAATTTTAATGTACAGATTCAACTCTGAGACTATGTTATCTATACTATCTATACTAATATTATAAAGAGGTAAAGTTTGTGATCTTGTGAGTTTGTGAGTTTGTGAGTTTGTGAGTTTGTGACGTTGTAGGGGGTAATCTCTGGATCTACTGAACCGATTTTCAAAATTCTTTTACCAATAGAAAGCCACGTTCTTTCTGAGTGTCATAGGCTATATATTAACCCGAAAAATGAAAAGGTTTTTTCGTGGTAGTCGCATTTGCAAAGTAAGTCGGAGAAAAAACGGTCGAACGAAAACGTTTCTTACGAACGCTGCCTTAACAATGAGAGATATATGATTATGTTCTAGAGAAAAGTTGTAGAGCTTAATAATGCCTACAAAAAACTCAACGACAGCATATGTCTAACTTTTATATTTAAGTCACAAAAAGTAGTTTTTTATATTAAAAAAATAATTTAAATCGGTAGGTCATGTTTATTGGTCATATTATCAACAGTTATGAATTTTTATCAAAATAAGTAAATTTATCGTCTAAAATGTTTAAAATAAAAGACTTTTCCCTTTTACTGCATATAATTTGGACAAATGGTTAAAGAGATAATACAACATATTCGTATGTATAGACGAACCCGAGCGAGCTGTTTATCTGTTTTTCTCTTTGTACGGGCTAATCTCCGGATCTATTGGACCTATTTAAATGAAATTTTGCATGGTGGTACCTTATATGCCCGGGCAACATCTTAGATACTTTTCATCCTGGAAGATTAAAGGGTTCCCGTGGGATAGTTAAAAAACTATAAGAACTTATACATCTTAGTACACAAAAACTACTGATTGGATTTTAATAAAACTTTACAATAATATAGTTCATACATGCCAAAAACAAATCAGCTACTTTTCATCCCGGAAAATTAAAGAGTTTCCGTGGGATAGTCAAACTATAGTAACTTATACAGCTTAGTACACAAAAACCACTGATTGGATTTTGATGAAACTTTACAATGATATAGTTCATACATCAGAATAACAAATAAGTAACTTTTTATCCCGGAAAAATGTACTTTTCCCGTGGGATAGATGTTTTTGTTTATTTGTAACGTATTATGTACACAACATAGACCCCAAAACAATAGTTATTAAAAAAATTGTCTGTTTGTCTATTTGCCTGTATGTCTGTTTGTCTGTTTTTGTGTGCGCGTTTCACGCGAAAAGTAATGTACCAATTTCAACGAAATTTGGTGAAGTGATAACTTATTACTCGAGTCAACATTTAGGGTACCTTTTTTATGTATGTATGTTGTATTCAGCCCTTTTTAACACACGCACAGGCCTCCCTTCAGTACGAGGTGGATCAGGCCATAGTCCACCACGCTGGCCAATATCAGAGGTTCTAGACCCGGGATTTGAACTTGCTTCACTCGGTTTCCCAAGCGAGCGCGTTACCATTGGGATACAACTGCCTAGATACGTTTTACTTAAAGAAAATCTTTCTTTCCCACGGGAAAATACAATAACTGGTTCTATCGAATTGTCCTTAGAAATTTATACGGCTAACGTTGGCTCAACCTTAAGAGATAGATCAAAACATTGTACAAGGAAATTGTAAGTCTTAAAAAGGTCTATAGAAAAGTTCTACATAGTATATGTCTATCTCCTAAGGTACACTCGCTATAACTATTTTCATTATTATATATTTCTGTTTTATTATACGTTATTTATTCTATCTGAGTATAGGTACATAATATATGAATAATAAAACTGTAGAGGTCGAATGTCTGTACATAGATGGTAGAAAAAATTGCTAAAAAACGAGTCAGTTCTCTTCTTACATCCCGTAAGGAAAGAAATATAACAAATCCAGATTTTTTCAATTTTTTTGTTTCTCTGTCTGTTTGTCTTTTCGTACGGGCTAATCTCCGATACTATTGAACCTATTTAAATGAAATTCGATACTTTTCATTCCGAAAAATTAAAGAATTCCCGTGGGGTAGTTAAAAATTTATAGTAACTTATACAGCTCAGTACACAACAACTTATGCACCTAATTTAGTAAAATTTGGCATGCTGATACCTTATATTGCAGGTCAAACAACAGGTTACTTATTTTTATCCTGGAAAAATGAACGGTTCCCGTGGGATAGATCTGTTTGTGCTTCTCTAGAGGTGAACCCGAGCGAAGCGAGGGTGAGCCGCTAGTATTATTATAAAGAGGTAAAGTTTGTGAATTGTGGGTATGTGACGTTGTAGGGGGTAATCTCTGGATCTACTGAACCGATTTATATGAAATTTGGTAAGAAGATAGTTTGAGACCCTGGGATGGACATAGAACACTTTTTATCCCGGAAATCATCCCTTAAGGGAGTGAAAATGGGGATGAAAATTTGTATTGGGACGAACCCGTGCGAAGCGAGGGTGAGTCGCTAGTCTATACATATAATTTTATTATATGTGTAGATAACATAAATGACCGGAAGTACTTATATATTGATTTTGATGAATTATAATTTATGTAATTTTAATGGAACCTAGCGAATGAGAATATTGGTATTTAACATATTACGTTATACATGTATTTTGTACACTACCTAAAGTCTTAATAGGAAGACAGCAAGGAACGAAAAAAATGGTCCTATAAGGAGCCAGCCACCCTATTTATGGTTTTTTGGTTTTAATGATTTTCTATGGACTGGCCCTGACTTTATTTCTAACAATAAACAATCATCAAATACCAAAATTTAAAAAAAAATAGGTTTTTTTATTTAGCAGTGAGAGGCTAAATAACCCATAACTTTTGATCTCGTTTAAACAACTTTAAGTAGTAGTTTTTATTCTATTGATAGTATCATATCTAAAGAATGAGTTCGTAGCTGCGCTTTCATATTTCTAAAATTTACATAACAAAACCTGTTTTTGGATGCACGAATACTCTGGAAGCTTTCGGGCAACTTCCCCAAATAGGCACCAAATACTTGGCCCGAGTCACGTATTCAAAACATTAACGCATAGACAAACAATATGTAAATTAATTATAGCGTGCAAATATTGAATCCTAGTTTTGGTTGTAACTCATAACTGATTATAATACGCGCAAAGTTCAGTGAACCGTCTTAGATTTTAGAAATAAACAACTTATGTTTATACTATATGAATTAAAGAAATATGAGTATCCATACTAATATTATAAATGTGTAAATGTGTTTGTTTGTTTGTCCTTCTTTCACGTCGAAACAGAGTGACGGATTGGCGTGATTTTTTGTATGGAGATTGTTGGAGGGCTGGAGGTGACATAGGCTAGTTTTTACAGAGAAAGATTATCTCATTCACACGGGAAAATACGTTATAATATAACCCACAACAACTCATCATACCTATACAGTTAAAACGTACTTAGGTACGAACCCGAGCGAAGCAAGGGTGACTCGCGAGTTTCTATATAAATACATAAATCAGTTATTCTTTTATTAATAATTATTATTCGTGTATTTAATATTTATACGTGCAGAATATTCACTTTATTATTTTACTAGACTCAATACTTACAAGTAGTAGGACTATTACTGCTTGTCAGTATTTTTATAGACCAATGTTTAACTATTTAGGTAAGTATTAATTAAATATTATTCAATAAAAGCAAAGATATCTTATTGAGTTCACAAACAACTCTATTTTATATAGATAACTATTGCAGTACAATTATTCAAAAATACGCATATGGACAAATATTTTTCTACAAAATATTTAATTCTGCCTTATTTTTATTATATGACTGATTAAGTTACATAACACAAAAAACTACAGAAAGCTCTGGAATATTCATGCACTTTAAAGAGAAATCTTTATTATGTAAAAATATGCCATCTTCTACTATTATAATATATCTATGTATTTATCATTAATTTTTAGTTTTACGTAACAATTTTAATATTAGATGCTAAATGTTTTTATTTATTTAGTACGAAAGAAAAGTTTAAAAAAAGTTAATTATTTTATAAAATGTACAAATATAATATAAAACTTTACAACTAAAAAAATAATACTTACCAAATGGCTTTTTATTTTTAAAACACTGTTTCACATTATGGTTCACATCGTGTTTTATAAGGTTTGTAATAAAATTTAACTCCATATTCAAAACTATCACCGGTCACTAATGGGGTCGAATTCCTATTTGTTTTACAACTCGTGCGCACTCTACGCTTTCCGAAGCACGACTATCCAAAGTAAATATGATCGGCTTGATTTATTTGTAAATTGATATAAAGTTGTAACCAACCAAAGATGCAGGACTTTATATCAACTGTCTGTCGAAATAAAGTCCAGCATAGCGTTTTGTATAGAGTGGACCTTAAGAATTTCATTCATGTAGCTAATAGCAGGTAGATGTTTTTTTTTACATTCTAGCACAAACTTTAAAGAGATGCTACGCGTTCTAGTGACTATAAGCTTAATATAGATGTATCTCATTTTGATAGAAGATTTCGTTACTGGTGAAATCGGTTCAACTTTCTAAATTTTGCTAATATTGTGAAAATTAATTTAAATAATATCAACGGTACCTACTTATTATTTCCTTTAAAATATTCACAATCTTGAAGTCTATATATATAAAAGAAAGTCGTGTTAGTTACTTCGCTTATAACTCAAGAACGGCTGAACCGATTTAGCTGAAAATTGGCAGGGAGGTAGTTTAGAGCCAGGAGAAGGACATAGGATACTTTTTATCCCGTTCGACCGCGTTCCAATTTTTATGATATTTTAATTTTTGGATTTCTCTTAGTCCGGAATAGGTAAGTATTAAAACATATAATTAAAATGTGAGAAAGAAAGATTTTTTCTTTTTATATCTATTTAAAACGTACCTAGCGACGAACCCGAGCGAAGCGAGGGTGAGCCGCTAGTTAAATTATAAAAATGGACATTACTAAACAAAGATTTATTCCTATCACCTACCTACTATTGTATGTTACTGTCCTCTCAGGATAATCAATACTTGATATTGGTACCAGTATAAAAACCTAACATATAATAACGGTCATGGTGTTAGACAAATATTGGTCTAAAATAGTGAAAGTTAGAGTTTACGTTAAATCTATACATATCTATATATATAATAAAATTGTAACTAAGCCAAATCTGTACATTAAATATTTTTTTGGAAATTTTATTGACATAAACATTATTTTCGATACACAGGCCGAATCTATAGTTTTTAGAATTTTTGTCTGTTTGTCTGCTACCGCATCACAGAAAAACCACTGGAGGGATTTTTATGAATTTTGGCATGGTGATAGCTGGTAATCCAGGTCAACATATAGGATACTATTTACCGCGGAAAATGTAAGAGTATACTAATAGGTATGTAAAACCTAAGAATTTGGTTTTTGGTCATCTGAACGCGGGCGGAGCCGAGGGCAATGCTAGTACCAACCTAATAAAATTGTAACTAAGCCGGATCTCTACAATAAATATTTTTTGGAAAATCTTATTGAAATAAACATTATTATCGATACAGAGGCCGAATCTATAATTTTTGTCTATCTGTCTGTCTGTTACCGCATCACAGAAAAACCACTGGAGGGATTTTGATGTAATTTGGTATCCCTGTTGAAAAACTCCAATAGAATCCCATCAAAAGCGACAAAAGCCACATAGAAACCAATAAATATGTATTGGTTTCTATGTGGCTTTTGTCGCTTTTGATGGGATCCTATTGGAGTTTTTAAATAGGGATGGTGATAGCTGGTTATCCGGGTCAACATACAGGATACTATTTACGGCGGGTATCTGAGCAAAATACAAAAACTGCAATGTAATAGTATACTAATATGTAAAACCTAAGAATTTGGTTTTAGGTCATCTGAACGCGGGCGGAAACTATAATTTCTTAAAAGAAGAAATATAACAAATAATAAGTAGGTACTGATGTCACTTTGTTACTATTTATTATATATATATTGATTTTTAATGCGTATGTTATGTACTAAAAAATAGAAAATTTTATGTTGAATTGAATCTTAAAAGAATTTGATTTAAGATCGCAACCTTTGATTTTACTTAGAGTATTTTAAAACGACACTAGCATTAAAAATAAATTGATGAATGTAATGAGTGTTCTTGATGGGACCCCATTGTAATAGTATTTGTCTGTAAGACTTAGGGCCTATGCGCACGAAGACTTCTTAACGCTAACGTGCGTTGTAAAAGCACGGTGTCGCCACGGTAATGTAATATGTAATATTACCGTGGTGTCGCGCTACAAAAGGTCACTGAGGGTTCTAATTTTGTAAATTGTTAGATTCTGGTATCCTAATTAATAATAATCCAAGTTTGCGACTTTGAACGCTCGCAATTCGAGCCACCATATAGTAAAAACTAGCAACTCACCCTCGTTTCATTTGGGTTCGTCCCTAGCTACGTTTTAACGGTTAGTATGGAATATATATACCTACTATATGTTATATGATATATAACCTATAGCCTTACGCCATAAACGGGCTATCTAATTCAAGAGAATTTTTCAAATCAGATTAATAGTTCCTGAGATTAGTGCGTTCAAACTAACAAAGTCTGCCTCTTTATATTATTCGTATACCTTGTAACACCTTTAGGTTAAAAATAGCTATTACACAAATTATAGAGATTGTATTTAGCTACACTTTTTATTGAAACATTTTTTTAACAAGATTAGTAGTTCCCGAGTTACAATGAAATCAACACGTCATGTCTAAACAAAAGACGTCCACACTTCAAATACAATAGTCAATTCACTGGACTATTGAATTAGGATGTATGTTTCTTTGAAATGTGATATATGAATGTACTCAATGTATCTACTTTTAATCTAAGAAATGGAGATATATAAAATATGTTAGTGATATTACTATAATAATTTTATAAGTGAATTCGTAATTATTCGTCTCACTAATATTAATTTAAATGTGAAGGTTTGTAAATGGCTCTAATATATTTGAGCGTAACACGAAATAGAAATAGCTTATAGTATGGGAGCCCAAGAGGGGATTTGTGGAGTTGCTCAAGCGCGGCAGATTAACCTATGGGGCGATACTTCCTCCATAATATCCTCTATATATCTCTATAATGTCCTCTATATATGGGTGTGCGTCTAGGGCAGGCCATCAAAATTTTGAAAAAATATTTTCATAAGAAATACTTGAAACCATCAGATTAAGGTATGGAAGCGAGGGTGAGCCGCTACTATTAAATATTAATCTAAATTTTCATATTTTAGCAGTTATTTAGCTACATATTATACGGTGGGATAGTAAAACGGAACGTAGTTTATTTTTTTGACAGTGTCACCTCTAGGCTTTATAGTCTGCAATGACCAATGATAGTCTGTGACAGGTGAATGTCAATATGACTTTGAAGTTTGAGTTGAGTTTGACTTTGCACTTGCAGAATCCCCTCCAAAGAGTATAGATATATACTGGGCATAGGTAGCTATATAGCTACCTATATCTATTTAACAGCTGAAAAGTATAAAATTGTTAAGTCAATAAATAAGTAGTAACAAAACTTTTGTTTTACTAGTTATTGCCAGTGCCAGTGCCAGCCAGCCACAAGAAAATGTTCTCATGGGAGTAAAAGCTCTCTGGTAACTTCTGGTTTTAAATTAGCAATGACTTGAGTGTCCCCCCCCTGATCCCCTCTACATACGGAAGTTTAGTGCGAGTTAATGGATTTTTAAAATATCACATCGTATTTTATTTTTATAAATTCATGAAAAGGAAGGTTTTGTTCTCTTTTGTTTTATAATATTAGAAGCAATCTTTAGTAATCCAGTGCATACTTTATTTTGTATTTATGTAATCATTATTAGATTATAAATGATATATTGTATAGGGCTTAGAATCAATAATTAAATACCTACTTAATATTTTTTTAGTCTAAGTTAATTAATCATATTATCTAATAAAGTTTAAAAATGAAAAGGTGATTGGTTTGGTGAACACTTGTCTGGTGAAAATCGATAAGTATGCTGTTTACTCCAATCTATATTGCAATGACTTTCATTAAAACTTGGCGGATTCGCTCTTTTAGAGCGCGTCTTCTAGAGTTTTTAAATGGTAACACAAGTGTTGCATTTTGTAAAGTGCCAGAAAATGCTGCAGGCAAGTTCCATTTTATAATAATTTCAATTATCTATGCAATTTAATAAAAAATATTAATAAACTTAATATTTTTTTAGAAACACCAACTTTGAGTTCAAAATTATGTACAAATCCCAAAAATGCATACTTATGTGACCTTCTTGATTATACAAATGCATCAAGAATATGTAGTATGAAACCGACCCAATGTATAGAAATCAGTGATTGGGTATCATGTGCTGGTGGCTTACCCCTTGGATCTGAAGACACTTTACTAACATCTGATTTTGATCTTGAGCTTCTATTTGAATGTGAAATGGACCCCCATGAAGACAGCTCTTATCATGACATCATCAGTGTAAGATTTTATATTACTTAGGCTGACAATATTAAGTAATAGGCGAATTATATTGGCCTTATTTTATTTTTATCTTATTGGACTTATATTATACTTTGTTGCTTTAAAAAATAAATATGTCCTCAGTATTCTTCTATTTAAAAACATAGTCTTTTTCTCTAGGTGCTGCGTCACATTTTCTAAATAATAGCCTTTTAATGCTATTAATGTTAATAATAAAGCAGCAGCAATATGAATAAAAGTATACTATATATTTCGTATAATAAAATATTATAAAACTAAATTTTGAATAACTTTTACAGCTGGAATCATTGGGTCAACCCATAGCTTGGAAAGCAAGCTCCCATTTAGCATTAGTTTTAAAAACAAATATTGAGAATCTCAGCATTGTTGGGTTCCATTTTGTTGGTGGGGAATTTATAGTAAATCACAAACTTCCTGTGGTCAGGATACAAAGTAAGTAACATAGAGCTAATATAAAAAAGCAAAACTCAGAAAATTTAGTTTCCCACATCACATTTATATCTTTCTGCCTTGCCCTATTTTTTTCTATATCCTGTGTAAATAACACAATATGATCTGTCCATTTCATAACATAAGAGGTTTTATAAGTTTGATGATTATATTTGTCTGAAATTAATGCATGTTTTTTGTTAAAATTTCTAGTCTAATCAGATTCTTAGCTATATTTGATGAAAATCTGACCCGAATGAATCTGACTCATTTTATTATTATAACTATACAATGGCTCTAAACACCTCCAGGTAAATTTCTAAGAAATTAATTAAATTTCTAAGAAATCTATTGTTAACTGTAACACCGGCGTGTCCGCGGTCGTGAAGGGATTAAATAATTAAAAGTTTCTTCTGAGTTAGTGTTACAATTTTATAGGAAATATAAACATAAAATAGAAGGAAATTTCTGAGCATTTAAATTTCCTTAACATACATTTCCAGAACTATTTTCCATGCAAATTAACTTGATTAATTATATTATCTTAGATGTATATAATTATTATAATATTTAGTAAAACCATTAATTTTGCCCATGTATTTTATAAATAAATGTTTTTTATTTATAGCCGTTCAGATATCAGGGGAGCCAAATAAAGCTACTGATCTGTCGATGCGAGGTTTAAGAAGCGAAATTCAACATAGTTTACGACAGCCTCGCGAGGAGTTTCAGTGGCCGATCCACGCTGCTCTCTTGCGAAAGTTATCTAAAGTTGTTGATATTAAGTCCGATAGACGAAGTATTGTAGAGATGAATGGGGGTAGCAATTCAGTTTTAGATACTCATGTGCCCAGAAGAAATGTTACATTAACTGATGTTAGCACAATAACAACGAAATCACTCTCTGCGGAAGATGTGAATGAGCCAGATGTACCAAAAAAAGCTTCTGAAACTCAATTAAAGCCTCCAGAAAAAACTCCCGAGAAAACTATAGAAAAAGTCATACAGAAATCACCGGAAAAGAAAGTGGGGAAATCACCAGAAAAGAAACTAGGGAAATCTCCTGAAAAGAACCTCGGGAAATCTCCTGAAAAGAAATTAGGAAAGTCCCCAGAAAAAAATATTGTTGTACCTGAAGATAGAGAATTAGTTTTAGAAAACGTGACTGTTGAAATACAACATAATATAACACCTAAGAAATCTAGCCTCAAATTAGACTTAAAGAAAGGCACAAGTCAGCTCTCGTCTTCTTTACTCAATATTTCTAGTCAGATAAAATCTATTACGACTCATAAAAGGGTGGTCAGTACAACAGCACCCAAAAGGCCTCAAAGTCAAACAGAAACCACAACATATATAAGAGAAGAATCTCCTAAGAGTTCGCCGTCTCAAATGACGCCAAAGTCCACAAAAAGTTCCCGTCCATTAGTGAATACTAAATCGCCAAATGTTATTATCTATTCTGATAGTGTAGTAGCTAGAGACAACTTAGAAGCGTCTCTAAAGAGAGTTCTAGATTGCGATAGGTAAGTCAAAATTTTCTATGTTGAATACTGAGATCTAGAATAGCAAAGGTTAAAGTAGTATTATAAATCTATTAATATGTATATCTACATAATCTTTGAACAGCATGTTTAATAGAACCTAATGTTGAGACGTAAAATAAGTAGCAATAATATTCGTTAGTGCCCAATAATCTGACAAACTCTAGATAAGTATGTCTTTAACTTTTGTCAATCTTTTTATTTTTTTTGCTGGATCCACACGCTTGCAATTTGCCACAATTTCAAACCTGTTGGTTTGATTACTTTGCTTAATTTAACGAGAGAAAATAAAAAAAATGAAAGCAAAGGAAAAGCTGAACAAAGGAGATGGTGGATGTAAAAAAAACATAAAAACAGTATTCTTGTGGTAGTATTTTTTGGAATTTATCAAATAAATAAATTTATTCACAAAAACACAGTGTGTGGAT
Organism: Brenthis daphne; assembly: GCA_947093115.1. Classification (NCBI taxonomy): domain Eukaryota; kingdom Metazoa; phylum Arthropoda; class Insecta; order Lepidoptera; family Nymphalidae; genus Brenthis; species Brenthis daphne. The sequence goes on along the minus strand of OX352478.1, from coordinate 11,279,518 downwards.
ACATCACAAGTGCTTCTCGCAAACTTTCTTTAATTTGTGCATCAAAACTCGATGGGGACGGCCACAAGTGCTGCAAATCTACACAGGTCAAGCCAAACAAGCTCTTCACATGGTTAATTTTTTGTTGATTTGTCGAGCCTTTGCAAGCCTGTGGATCCAGCATTACAATATCATGGGGGCAATCTTATTTTATCTTGGGAGTTAAATTATAATTTGTGCGCCCCTGTGTGCATTCAATGATACTATTGATCAATGAGATTTTGACAATATATGTATAATGTCCTCCCGACCGGCGGCCAATCTCATTGAGACTAGCCATCTGCACAGGAGATATTATAGTGCACAAGTATGCGCGAAAACACAAGTGACTATTCGACACGACCACTCAGAGTTAAGGCGCAGGACCAATGGTTTTACGTGCTCTCCGAGGCATGGAGGAGAAACACCGCTAATTTCTTGAAAGAAATACTCAATAACTAAACTTGGTCCAACCCGGGACTCGAACCCAGTACCTCCGGATCTGCGGCAGAATGTTAGCCACTAGACCACCGAGACAGTTACAATATATAATATAACACTGAACAGGTACACAGTATACAGCATAACCCGCGAGGCGCTCTCGGCGGGCGCGTGGCGCGGGCGCGCAGCGCTGGTGGCGGTGGCGGGCAGCGCCGGCCGCGCCGCGCCGCTGCTGCTGGCGCACCTGCTGGACGGCGGCCGCCTGCTTGCGCTGTGCTCCGACTTGCTGCACACTGTGCTGCCGCATTATAAGACTGCTGAGGTTGCTAATGTCCATCTTACATTAATATTATAATAATAAAGTCTTTTTGACAAATTTCGGCCACGGCGGCCAATCTCAATAAGACTTCCATGTGCGCAGAGGATATTATAGTGCACAAGTATACGTGCACACACAAACACAAGTATACTCTTCTATTCCTATGTTGTCTCAAAGTGGAACGATAAATCCATACTCGTGAATTAAGCCCCTGAATCGATCTCTGTAAAAGTTTGTTTTAAAAAAAGTTTTCACATATAGGAAAAAATATTTTTATTTTTCGGCTCACTTCATACACAAATCAAACATAAATTCTTTTAGTAATTTCTTAGATTTACTTCGAATATTTGACATTTTAAATAAACCTATCTTTTCGGATTATTTCGCGGATCTATTTTGACTTTTGGTTCCCGACGTTTCGGCAATAAATTCTTTTATTATTATTATGCGTAATTATTTTAATTAATGCAAATTTACAGTTTTTTTTAATCTTTTCACATTTCAATAAAAAAACCTGATTATGTATTATGATACATTATACACTTAACAGATAAGAGAAAATGAGGTAGTACAATTCTCATACGACAAGTGGAAGTCGGTAAAGATGAAGCACCATATCTTCTGCTACCAAGCGTCGCCTGCAAAGAAACAATTTTCCACAGAAAGCGATAGACAGTAAGTAGAAACATTGTATATTACACAAGACATTTTGATTATTTTTGTGTTTTTCCTATTGGCAAAGTCGCATTTAATTTCTACATGTTCTTTCAAAATTATTAGAATATGATTATTGCTTTAGCTTAATGCAAAATAATAAAAAAACATTTTTTACTCGTTACTATATGAACAGAGTTAAGCTAGAGTAATAATCTCATTTGAGAGTGTGCTCAAAATTTCAGTACTTAACACCTGTTTGTGTAAATTTACGCGATGTTAGCGATGCACAAGTGTTAACTGCTACTACTAATATGTGTAATATTATTTAAATGGCAAGTTGATGTTTATAAGGATTTATATATTATGTGTGGGGTCTTGTTTCAGACCTTTTTCTCTCCGGCTAGGTGGTCTAGACATAAAAAAATATTTTTATTTTTACTGTATAACTTTTAGATTACTTCCGATACAATTTCATCATATTAAGTAAATTTCAAAAATGCGTCGTATTAAATAATTTTGCAGTCTATTTCAACTTGCTATTTAAAGAAAAATGATTTTCCTTTTTCTCTTGTATAAATAAGTTGAACTTATTTATAGTATCTGGATATGATATAGTATTATAAAGTTTTAAGCGTACCTGTTAGACTTAGATTGACGTTAAATCTAATTTTACAGAGCGAGTCAGGACGCTAATATGTGTTGGTACGCAATTGCCTCATATTAAGAGTATTTAGTCGCTCACTGCCTTTTATAATGAAAATGCTTAACAATTATAATGTATATGCTCTTGTTGTTGGCCATTCAATAATTTCTTTAAAAAACTTTCTCTTTGCTATTGATGTGTAGTGAAATGGTGTTGCCAGAATTTAGCATTTGCGCATATTTGAGCAATTTTGTGAAAAATCTACTAAATGTACAAAAATATTTTTACTGCAAAAAATAGCTGCTGGATCTTCAGGTAAATAATAATAAATAATGATAAGTTAGATTTTTCACACATTGTAAATAGCAATAAATAAGGCCCTGTGCTTAGCGAAAATTCTGTTTTTTTTTTAATTTTGCCTTGTGCCATATTGTATTCCTAATTATTTTATGTACCCTTAACAATAACTAATACAGATAATAAATAAGCACTTTGTTCTATATCCAAACTTTTAGAGCATGTTTAGAATGACTTGTACATAATATTGGTTTATGAGTTTAATTAAATATTAAAATAACATTTTAGTTTATGAATTTTGTTTTGATTACAAAATGGAATGTTTAAATTATTTATCAAAATGTGCGTATTTAAATGTATGATATTTTATCTATAACGTTTTTAGTCCCATTTAACTTTTATTTTAGATATTTTAAGTATTTTAATATTTATATATAAATTTACCCAAATATAATTTCTAGGCCATCAAAATACACTGGACATCCCGGTCACGAGTTAGACATCCAGGTGTTAGCGTCTGAAGAGACTTGGCGGACCCCGTCTTTGCTCCAAGCAACAGATCTTACTAATAATGGCGTTGCCATATTTTCTCAGGTTTGTAAACACTACTTGTACGTTTTAAATTTAAATATAAGTTACATTTAATAAACTTACAATCAAAGCTTACAATCTAAACTTACAATTAAAGCCAAGAAGAAAACCAAACGTAGTGTGTTCAAACCTCCGATATTTTCAGCAAATCATTGTCAACATGATTACTGCTTTGCCTTATGGTGAATAAAAATACCGTGAGGAAACCGGCCCGTCTGAGATTATGACTTGATCCCCTTCATATTAAAGAAGGCAGTGGGATATTAAAAGGGCTGTGTGAATACAAAAAATTGTATTAGAAATGCTTTCTTCGCTTTTCTTTTATTCAATTTTTTTTTTAATTTTGTGATAGTAGAAATAAAATATAAAGAAATAAAATTTGTTTGTTGTTGTACTTTTAAAGCGATATTCTATTTATATTCTAACGCCATTTAGTACATATTGTAACTAAAAATACGTGTAATACCGACGTTATGTTTAATGTTATAATTTTTTTTTCACAGATTCACCTTGAAGCTGATCCAAACGACTATCTAGGTGAAGAAGGCATCAGAAGTAATGAAGCTAGGTTGGAGATACTACACAAAATCCTAGGCGATATCTTAGGCCTTCACGTCAAAGACTGTCGAGATGTGACCCAGCTGGAGTACACTAAGGGTTATTTCCTTGGAAACCACGTGGTAAGGGAATTTCAAATATATCTGTCATCATATCGCATCGCCATATTTGTTTTGTCATGGTAGCATTTGCTGGATTTTGGCGTTTGTATTTTAATATACTATAATATCATCATTTATTCATATTACATAGTGATTGCATGTTATATAACATATTTAATGAATTTTTTAACGTTTTTTACTGTGTATAGTTTAGTTTTATTAAAATATGAACGTCATATAAATACGAATTGATAGTTGTTATGCATTATCTAGAGTAATATACAAGTAAAAGTCTAAATATATGATACAGGAGCTTATAGAAACACCGCCATTTGGGATGTACGTTTGATATAAATATAATTATATGTTCATCATTGGTCTTTATATCGTCCTGGATACATTCTAAATTATATATTTTTTTTTTCATATTACCGGTGGTTTGATAGTTTCAGAACTAACACTAACATTTTCTCATCATCATACGAATGAATGCGCATTTATATCTCATTTACATCTCTTCATTGTCATTTGTTGCGTTGTATGTAAATATACGTCATACAGAAATTTCGTATGAATACAAAATTTAATAAGAAATATGATGTCATCAGTGCGTTATTGTATTCTGTTTCACCTTTAACGTACAGTAATATTTCGTAATATAATCAAATTACTACACATTCTTGTCATAATAATTAATTAATATCAATAACATGGTGATCGCGCTTCTATTATCAAATAAAGAATGAATAATCTAAAAATAATAACATTTACATGTGATAAATCTTTTATAAATCTTAGATTAAATCTAAAACTAGAAATTAATGTAGAATTGATTAAAAAAAAATTATGTGAAACGAGCCTTAGCGTAAATGTTTAACTAATAAATAAATATAAAAATTGGCTCACATTTAGTGACGATATTACACGATATTGGTGATGATATTGCATGATACACCTACATAAAAAAAACGTACAACTGAATTGATTACATCCCTTTTTTTAAAATCGGTTAGAACTTCCAATAGAAATCCTAAAATAAAAAACAAATCTATAGACAATCATACCCATGTCAGACATAGACCACACCCGCACAGATAGCACACGGTACGAGTACATAATGGTGTTTGTTAAGGGCTGGCGTGGCGCGGGCGGGCCGGGCCACGTGACGGTTTGATGCCCGGTGAGCGATAGCTCGCTTTGTTCCACGGTTTTGCTTGCTTTTATGAGATTTTATGGATATTTTTTCACTATTTTATCATTTTCTTTAAATGAATTTAGCTTACTGGCATATTCCTAAAATCTCTAAGTAATAAGTGATTTGCCTTTTGTGGATTATAAGCTTTAAGTGCCACGCATGCTATCTTTCTCTTTATATCTACATATATAATATTTGGTATAATTTCTATAGCTTAACATAAAACAGAATTTACTTAAATATGCACCAAGCTCATAATTATAAGCTATAATTTCTAATAAGGCAATAAGGTACAGAAAAATCACGTATAAATATTTTGGAGATGCTTTAAATGTTGCTTAAACTGCTAGATATATTGGAACAATAGAAGAGCTAAATTTACCTTTTAATATTTTTACATGACATTGTTGCATGTTTATGTGACACTGGAGTCTTTTATTCACATTTATTGGTTTACTTTTATATAATTGTATTGTTAAAAATATCATTTAAAAACATAAAAATATCACAAAAAATTAAATCTTATCAAAATTGATAAAAGACTCCATAATGTAAATTAGTTGACATTTCAATATTTGGTTATGTTTTAGCATAAAATGTCGCTGGTGGAGAGTTGGTGTCCGGTTGTGGAGGGCAAGCGGTTGCAGAAACTCGGTGACGTCACGATACAGTGGTGTATGAGAGACGAGACTCCCATAGAACCCCCCTCAGAGACCTTCCTGCCTGTGTATTTGTATGAGTGTCCTGAACATTTCTCAACTGTTGAATATTTTGATGTAAGTTTATGCTGATTATTTTGTTATTTTAATTAATAATTCTTTACTTATAAGAAACTTAACAGTACAAGAAGAGTGAATGAATTTATCGACTACAAATTTTCAATTATCATAAATTAGTTCTATTGAATCAGTTTATATTTGGATGTATTTTAGTATTCATCTTAGCCAATAATAACCCAATATCCCCTTATTGGGATAAAACCTAAAATTATTAAGATATAAACATTCTGTCTAGTAAGAGTTTTAATGACACCACAATGGGGCCTCACATTGATGACGCACGATATTACCACAGTCTACTAATCCATATATTCGTCTATCGAAGGCGTCTAGACCAGACAATACTGCGGGGCGTGTGTGTACAAGGGTGAGACGCATCAGACTGTCATACTTTTTTTATATCACAGTCGGGAAAATGCCTTTAGAGGGTATAACCGTAACTCGGTACGAGATAAAAATTGATACAGAAATACATATATAATAATAAATCAAAGATCTACTGTTTTTAATGAAATGATATTAAAGGCAAATCATTTTAGAAAACAAATTTATTACAAAGACAAGAATAAATTGACAACGTGACATATGCAAAAGGCTAATGATAAGTGACAAAAGTGTAAAACTAACATATTAGTAACATAATATTGAAGTATAGTGAAGGCGTCCATACTTTCAACAGTCACTGTGATATTACTGTATGTATATATATTCCGTATCAGAACCTAACGTCAGAGCACCTGGGGCGCGCCCTGCTGTACGCGGACGTGCTGGCCTCCACCACGCTGGTGGCGCGCGGCGCGCTGGCGCACGGCGCGGGCGCCGTGGCGCGCCGGCAGTGCGCCGCGCGCGGCCGCGCCGGCAACAAGTGGATCACGCCGCCCGGCCAGGCCGCCATGTCGCTGCAGGTGAGTGCGTCTCGCTCACTCGCACGGCGAAGAATAGTGGTACGAGATAATGTCGCCCGGATAGCCTGCTATGTCGCTGCAGGTGCGTGTGTATCATGCTCACTCGTACGCTTTCGAATGTATGTCTTGCTCACACATACGGCGAGGAAGGGAGAGAGGTAATAGCTGATCAAAAAACGCGTGTACTAAACGCCCAGCTAGGCTTTTATGTCACTATTTATACGTATATACGTCTCGCTCATACGTATGTCGAGAAACGGACACAGAATATAGTAGATAAGATAACGCGTTGTCACGCCCACCCGACCACGCTGCGATCTCACTGCAGGTACGTGTATGTTTTCCTTTCTCGTATGGCAAGGAAGGGAATAGTATAATTCGGATCAGCCAAACAGATGTCACTATTTTATTGACTACTGGCAACTCACACTCGCTTCGCTCGGGTTCGTCCTAACTACCGTTCGTACTAAGCCTAATTCTTTTTCCAAAATAAAAGTAGCCTATGTTACTCCCTATAACATCAGCTATGTTTCAGTGAAAGTCCCGTGAAAATCAGTACAGCCGTTTCAGAGACCGGAACAAACGTTTGTTGTTTGTTTTTCTTATAAGTACCGTAAGTATATAATTTCATATGCATTTAGTAAAACGCTGTTATTTTGACATTACAACAGACACTTCAATTTTATTTATCTGTATAGATAGGAAGAATACGAGTATATTACGATATAAAAATAGTATTGTATCTATTTTCTGGTTGTGTTCTTTGAACGTCGCATTTCGTTTATGGGCTATTTGTGTATAATCTAAGCTAGCGAACAAATACCTGCAGGTGTGGCAGAAGGTGTCCCCGTCGCTGCCGCTGGTGCAGCACGCGGCGGCGCTGGCGGCCGTGCGCGCGGTGCGGGACCAGCCTTCGTACGAACATCTTGACATCAGGTATCATTGATATCCGATTATTATTATTATTGCAAAAGTTTCTATGTGTGTGTGCCTGTGCATGTGTGTGTGTTGCACTGAAACGGCTGGACGGATTTGGATGGAATTTAGTACAGACTATAACCTGGAGTAATACATAGGTTCAATTTTAAACGACACGTTTGGCTCAATTTGTAGTGACCCTACTTGCTGTGCCAACCGTCGCGGGTTCGAGTCCCGCTGGGGGCATTCATTTGTGCGATGAGCACGAATGTTTGTATTCCAATCATGGGTGTTTATATTTATAATATGTATGTATTTAAAGTTATATATGTGTAGTGTATCAACTATCTGGTATCCATAACACAATCTAGTTCCATGGTAAGCTACGAGGCTTGTGTTATGGATACCAGATAGGATATGGATACCAGATGGATATCAGATACTCAGCGGGACTCGAACCTGCGAACGCTGGCACTGCAAGTAGGGTCACTACAAACTGAGCCAAATGTGTCGTAAAATATTTATTTCAGAATTAAATGGCCTAACGACATATACTATGGACGTGAGGTCAAGATCGGTGGAGTTATAACTGCTGCCAACTGCACGGGCGACGATGTCATCATAGATATTGGTATGTTAAACTATATTTCAGTACATTTTCTTTTTCAATTTAATTTTTTTGTTCAATGGCTTCTAGGAGTAGAAAAATGTTTTTTGAATATGTAGCAGATAATGTGGTTGTATATGGATGTATAGAATATAACTACATTTTTTTTAATCATATTGTTGAACTGTGTGAATATGTGTTGTTAGTTAGTAAGTTTGGATGTACTTTGATGGTAATCTCTGAATTCTTTCACTACTTAGAAGCTACATTACCACCGAGTGCTATCTATAAGCAATTTTTTATTCCGATAAAATGTGTCAGAAAGTATAATAACTTTAATGGAAGTGGGTATGAACAGGTGCGCTGCCTACACGGTTTAAAATCAAGCAATAAAATGTATGGCACAAAGACACCAAACAGTAAATTGGTATAAAGTAATATTTTATTAAAGTAAATATCTTGAATATAAAATCACACTATACTAAAGGGAGGTTTAACGACTAACTTCATACTGTATTTAGTGTTTGTGTATTTAATCTGTAATGGGTAGGACATTGACACTTGACAGTTACATGAGCGCAGAGGCGGTGCTAACGGACTTAACACGTCCGTATACTGGTGACCAAACAAGTCAAACAGTTTTAAATAAAACTATCTTTTCGGATTTTTTAGCGGATTTATTTGGAGTTTTGGTTCCCGACGTTTCGAATGCTTTACAGCATTCATAGTCACGGGAGAGACAGGTGTTAGATGTCTTGAAGGTATAGTTGTAACAGACAGCCTACGCACAATTAATATCTCAGTTTCTCCCATGAACATGAATGCTGTAAAGCATTCGAAACGTCGGGAACTAAAAATCCAAATAAATCGGCGAAAACATCCGAAAAGATAGTTTTATTTAAAATGCAAATATTCGCGTAAATCTAAGAGAGTCAAACAGTGTTAACTTGTATTTAATGCAAATACCACACTGTAGTCTAAATCTAAAAAAACACTATCAAAATTAATTTTTCATTTTTCATTACGCGCCAAAAGATTATATAACTTCAAAAAACTATTTTAATTTCTAGGTACAGGTGTGAACATATCCAACAGTGTGCCCACTACGTGTGTGAATGATATTATAACAGAATATAACAAAAAGCACGGCACTGCACTAGCGCCAATATCTATAGAGATGTTCCTAGCTAAGTATTGCTCGCACCTGGAAAGGATATTGGACGATATGAACGGTGAAGACGGTGTTCAAGCTTTCTTGGAAATGTATTACCAATACTGGTTACATGAGTGAGTGTTTTGTACTATTTGTTAATATTCGCGGTGAGTTTTTTATTGCTATCTCAATTTTGAATTTTTAACCCCCGACGCAAAAACGACGGGGTGTTATAACGTGTGACGTGTCTGTGTGTGGCATCGTAGCTCCCGAACGGATTAACTGATTTTGAGTTTTTTTTGTTTGAAAGTTGAATTATTCGGGAGTGTTCTTAGCTATGTTTCATGAAAATCGGTCCAAGGTGGTCGGTTTTTTTTTAATTTAGTTATAGTATATACTATATAGGTTGTTGTTTAATGATGATTCTATATAATTAATGCTTAATTATATGTAACTAGTAATTGCCACGTAGTTAAAAATCAACCATAATTCCTTAAGTTTGATTGATATTGAGGTTCTATTCTCAATTTGACCATAGACTTTAACAATAAACAAAAGAGTATATATGCGTGTGTCAAATACATGGTAGTGTGTGTAATGTTTTTTTTTATTGATTTAATGTATTTTTTATGGATAACTTAAAAAAAATGGCATTCTGCATTCCATCTCTATATAAACTATAAGTGTGGGAAATTTTTTGCTTCACGTTGCTTCACATTAATATATAGATGATATAACAGTGACGAAGAGATCCAAGTACAGAACGCGGACGGGTCCGCCACCACGGGAACCATCTGCGGCGTGGACGCGGCGGGCTGGCTGCGCGTGCGCGCCGCCGCCGGCGCGCTGCGCCTCGCGCCCGACGGGAACACCTTCGACCTCATGGCCGGACTCATTGCGCCCAAGTACTGATTTACTTTGTTTAGTTACTGTGTTATACTCTATTCACGGATTGAACCATGCAAAGCGCTTTCTCTGTCCCACATTAGCGTACAAACTGATAAGGACAGAAAACTGTCTAGCTCCGCCCACTAACATTTGCAAGTGGTTTGAAATCGTAGGGCTCATTCATGTTGCTAATGATTTAGTGAAGAATTATTAATAATTTGTAATAAAATAAAATCAACATTAAAGTAAAAAAACCTGAATTTTTAAATATTTGTATACATTATTTATTAACTTCCACTTTCCAAAGTATCATTGTCATCTCCTACATTGATAGTAAATCAGGTAACTACACGAAAGACGTGTGAACGGTACGGAATTCAACGACGGAGTAATATTATGACTCATTGTAATCGCGGCCTGAGCGTTTTTTTATCTGCAAGTAATCACGTGGAAGCGCAAAATCTCAGTGCTTGGTACATTCGGCGAACATGGTATAGGACCTTATTGCACCCAAGTTTTTATTATATAAGAGTAATACTACAATACTAAACGCATGTATTTGTAACTGGCAATATACCTTATTTCCGACTGGAGTGCACCAACCATGGTCACGGTAGTACGGGCAGAGGTTGTCCGTAACGTATTTTGCCGCTTATATATACACAAGTCATTACACGCTCACAAACCATCTATATTGTCATTCTTATACAAACGGAATGGAACGCGGAAATTTACAAAGTTTTAATTGTATTAGTTCCGTTCCTTTAGTTAATATCATGTGAGCTGATGTTAGTAATTTCGACATTATGGCAGGCCTTATTGTACCCAAATAAATGCGCAAATCTTTTTGAGGGTTCAGAAGTTAGCGCGAGGGATGCGCAGTAACATATTTTAGGTGACTCACGCCTAAGTTCCGAAGCCTCAAAATGATTTGCGCGTCCTGTACTTATTATGTTAGTATAAATACCCCCTTCGTTTAGTTATTGTCTATTGACATAGAAAGTTATATTAGAAAAATAAAGTTGGTGAGGTCCGAACGTTTCTGTGGAAGGAAAATTTGACTAGAAAAGCTAAATCAAAACAAATAATCTACATTTCACATCATGGCGGCATTCAAGTTCTAATCGCCTCTCTCTGTCTAATAACCTTAGTATCACGTTCGATTCGTTATTATCGGTTATTAAGAAAGATATAAAATTATATAATTGAAGAAAAATAATATTTCTATGGATGGTTTGAAGTAGTAATTGGAAAAACTTAAAAAAATGAACATTCTATCGGTATTATTCAAGTGATTAATGAATAAAGTATGAATATTTTAAATGTTATTTATAACCTTACATTGGATTTTCTGATGATTATCTGATGTTTAAACGTGATGTTATACTATTGTAAAATTTTAGGCCTAATAACTATGATGGTTATTATTAAAGTAAATTGTATCGTATCACGTTGGTATTAAGGTCGTTATTGTAGTGTAGACGTCATATTACGTAGTATGAGTCAGCAAAACACTGCCAGCGCTCTGTCGACTATAAATGTACCGCTAATTTGTATGTATGTGATGTTTATATGTATGTATGTACATAAGTAGTATCCAATCTTTTTCGCATATTTTACTTAACGTTGTCATAATACAATGAAAAAAAGATAGAAAAATAACTATTCCAAAAAATATCTGTTAAAGTTTCTAATAATAGAATTAATTTATTTTTTATATTGGGTCTACACCATTGTATAACCGATTTAACCAGTGCAAAAGTAAAAATAGCCTCATATTAAAACTTGGTATGAACGCGGCATTATTATAATATTTTGAACAGATTATCTAGTACTTATAAGTAAACCTAAATAAATATTTTCATTAAACCTAAACTTTATGTAAGATATGCGAAAAGGCAATTAAATATGACTAAAATTGTCAATTAACAAAATATTGAGAATGTCGTGCGTACAGCGTAGTGCGCAGTTGTATGCCATGTATAGGTAGTTAGTTAAATTTACATTTTACCTTGCATCTATTACGGCTTCTATTTAGATAAAAAAATGACATATACTTCGAGAAATTTCTAATTTTCATTTTTTGCTTTATTCATTGTTGCCATTAGTATAACTCTACCTCAGTTTAGCTTCCATGTTGTATCCCAGTTGATGTTGAATATAAGACGAATACCCACGTTCATATATTGTAGTAGAAAGTAGACCTTGAATGTATGACATGTTGTATAATAATAGAAATAATTTTAATATTGTTCTGAACTTTAAATAAAACTATCTTTTCTAATTATTCTTTCGCGGATTTATTTTGATTTTTGTTTCCCGTCGTTTCGAATGTTTTACAGCAATCATGGGGAGTCTCTTCAAAATAAGTCAGCGATAAAAATCTGAATATATAGTTTTCTTTAAAATGTGAAATATTCACGTAAATATAAGAAAGTATTATTGTTATAAACTACGTCTAAAATGCAGTGGATTTTTTGAAAATCTAAGGTGTTGTACCTCGATAACATTAGCTTTGTATCGTCCAACAGTTAAATTGACATATTATATGATAATTTATTGTAATATTAGATATTTATTATATATGTACATATATATAGCAGTACTCAAATGTTTAAGTTTTTGAATGAATATAATCTATCAAATCAACGAGTTTCTTCCGCAGCAGGATTGTTAAAGTAAAACTTAGTTTATTTTATAGTGTACTGATACATTTTTTAATTAAAATAGCCCAAATATAATGTTAAATAATGAAATAGAATTTCTGTATACAATAAATAATAGTAATTTATACGATATAACAAGTTCGCTAGATTATTAACTTAAGTATATATTTTTTCTATTAATTACTTTAATGGTTTGATGATTTCTTGTCGTTTTATGAAATATAATATTTTGTACATTTACTTAATTATTATTTTATTTTCACATTATAGTACAATTTATAAAAGTAATAAATTTAATTTATTATTTAGTATAATATAAGTATGTGATAGTAACAATATGCTAGATTTTTTATACATAATGCACTTAAATTTGGTTATATTATTTACTAAATTATCTATTTGCGGCTCTCCCTACAAGAGGTAGATAATTGACATAATTTGTGTTGCGTTTATGTCAAACTAGCGACTCACTCTCGCTTCCCTTCGGGTTAGTCCCCAGGGAAAAAACAGAAAAAAATTTCAATCAAATCCGTTCAACGGTTCTGGCGTAAAAGAGTAACAAACATCCATCCATCCATCCTCACAAACTTTCACATTTATAATTTAGCATGTATATGGATGCCTATCTCAAGTAAGGAACCTCACAGATAAATACGTTTTTGATTTCGTTAGTAGTCAAGTTCGAAAACTTTGACAGTTAATCATATTATAAGCCATTCCAAAAATAATGTTTGCATTTTTATAAGTTTATAAACTCTATTTACACTTTATCTATAATAAGTTATTTTTTTGTTAAATACGTATGTAATATGGTACGAACAAAATTGAAAATTTATAAAATTTATATATTTATTCTTAAATATTAGGTTCATCTCAATTATAATAAAACTTCGCACACTTTTTTGATTGATTCGATGTCAAAATTATTTATTAATAATTTAATGCATAGCATTTCTTTATAGGTATAGTTTGTGATAATTATTAAAATATTGAGATCTCATTTCTATTATATTCTCGGTATAGTTAATACTGTAATAATATAATATTCGCAAAATTAAAATTGGAACAAATTGATAGATAAAATCCGATCTAAATAATGCTTGATGTATACAGAAAAATAAAATATTATAACCTATAATCTAATAGGTATTTCTTTGAAATTATAAATTTCAATAGAAATATATATAAAATGTTTTAAACCATATGGATATAGTTTAGTTTTAATTTGTTTAAGAGTAAAATGTGCCTAGCAATAAATGATCTGCCACGTCGTGTGGTTGTGAATATACACTAATAAATAGTAATGGGGATGTGCAATTTTAATATTTCGGTGTGGTTGAAATTTTAACTTTTAAAGGAATTGTTAATCTTATTGAACTTTTTAAGAGAACATTTCTCTCTATAAATTGTTTTAAAATATTATTTACTTCGAATTTTCATTATGAAATTCATGACAAGTCTTAGAATTGATATCATTCAATAGATATAAACGCTAGAAAAAAAATAGTAGTTTTTTTTTATAAAACGTCCGTTTGCAATGAGATTTCTGAATGATGAATTCATTTTTTAATAAAATATATTAAATGAAATATACGACGTTCATAATGTAAATTCGATCTTTTTCAAATGTTATCGTGACTTTTCACATTTCCTAGTCATCTTTGCTGTTGTGATGTGTTTTTGTTAAAAACTTGATGGAGTCTAAAAAGTTGTATTACTTGTTAAAGTTCTCTTGTAAGCGCATGTTCTATAATAAAATTTATTTCTGATCTATGATCTGTTGTTTTAATTAAAAACATAACTACCTTTATTTTTTCTTAGATGTAAAAAAAGTTTTTTCTTTGAATTTGAATTTCAAAACATCACTAATTAATGTCAATTGACTATCGATATATGTATAATAAAAACAAAAAATATTTATTTTAATCGGTAAAGTAGATTTAGAAATATTATTATTAATATTCCCGTTGTTTACGCTCCAAAGTAGCGGTATGAAGAAGCTGTACCTATATCTATCGCGTACATAAGTGTTTTAAATGAAAAGCACAAAATTCATTTCAATATTTTAATTATTGTCATCATATCACATATGCTCTTGAATCTTGCTCAATAATTTACCAAGGTCGATAAATAAGAAATTAAAGTTAAAAATAAGTCGGTCTATTAATAGTTATCAGCATTATAAAATCGGAAGGTGTACAGAGGCACTCCTTCACTTCCCGTCCCTCTTATAGAGAATATCCCGCCTCCTACAGGGTCGTCTTTGTTTAATAGATCCTTCGAAGAGGTTACAAATAACTCGTCTAAGTTAGGCCCTCCCCAGCATAGCGAAGTGATACGAGGCACTGGTAACTTATACCCGTACACTATTTGCCTATTGTCGGGGTCGATGTGTAAAACCTAATAAAAAAATTGAAATATTAATTTGCATTATATTGTGATTTATAATTGAAAAATTCTTAAAAGAAACCAAATAAAGCTTAAACGAAGCTACAGTACTGTCTTTGTGATTGTTAATTAATTTATAATTAACAATCACAATCTAGATGTTTCTTAACTTTTGCACAACTTAAAGTATAATAATTAATTCAGAGATTGCTTACCGTTCCACCAAACATTACAGCTACCCAAAGGTAGCCTTGACTATCTATTGTCATTCCATCTGGTATGGCGTCCTCGTAACCATAGCTTGATATATCTAAGATGGTCCTTCTTCCAGCTAGTATAAAAAATGCATTAGAATCGAATACTATAATGTACTAGCATTGCCCGCAGCTCCGCCCGCGTTCAGATGACCAAAAACCAAATTCTTAGGTTTTACAAATTAGTATACTTGTACATTGCAGTTTTTGTATTTTTTCTCCGAAATGAGACATTTTCTCGCGGTAAAAAGTATCCTATATGTTGACCCGGATAGCCAACTATCATCATACCAAATTTCATCAAAATCCCTCCAGTGCTTTTTCTGTGATGCGGTAACAGACAGACAGACGGACAAAAATTCAAAAAACTATAGATTCGGCCTCTGTATCGATAATAATGTTTTTTTCAATAAGATTTTCCAAAAACTATTTAATGTACAGATTCGGCTTAGTTACAATTTTATTATATGTATGGATAGATAACTTTTTTGGTCTATTAATTTAAAATACTTACATATGTACTCACTATACATATAGGAAATCCGTAACAGTATAATTTCTTAAATTGCATTGCATTGTGATTTATCATAGCGAGGAGTGGGCGTGAGAACATACTCGTAAATGTTTGTCAATTATTTTTTACTTAAAAATATCGTAGACGGCAATTGTTATGCCTTTTTCGATTTACTTACTTAATTCCCCAGTATACACATTGAAATCAAACGCTTCAATTTTCTGTGTCGGTGAATCTATGTAATACATAACAGTATTATTTAAAGACCAAGTGAATCCATTGGAGATAGAAACGGGTCGTAACTGAACACGTGGATATTGAAATGTTAGATGGTCCACACTGTAAAAAGTAGCTTTATCTGGGAGCACGTCGTCACCGGTCTGCGGGCCTTTTGTACCTTAAAGAAAAATCGTTCATTATGTGACAATATGTCTTACCTATATGTAATGGCAGCCAGCTATAAAAAATATTCTTTTAAATTGCTCTTAGCTATGGCTATTATATCTAAATTACGTTTAAGTATGAATTTTAATATAAATAATATACGATAGCAGATTGATTTCAAATTCATGATATCAGATTATAATTTGACTGCAAGCTTATACCTATCCAGAACCTTCCTTCGGCATCAGCCTTCCCTTCATTGATAAGATTATCGGGCAAACCCACATCAACTGTAGTGAGCAGGCGGAGGGCATCATCACCAGGTACATTCCAATCCAACAGATAAAGTGAGGAGCGCACAGCCACCAGCAGCCGACTGGACCCCGTCACGAGGCACACTACATTGACTTGACCGTAACCTTCGTATAAATATAAGCCATTTTATTCTTGTTAAAGGTATTGGTAAAATTAATAGGATATTTTGATAAATTAGATATCTTTAACACATTTTGATGACTATATATATATACCTAGTAGTCAGTGATTTTATAGTAATGTATCGTTTTAATTTTTAGCCGACTGAATTTTTAGCAAAGCCCAAACGAGAGTTATGTATGTAGATATAGCCGATACTATGTTCTCGTTATTACTCTTAACCGATTTTGATGAATTATACGTGTCGGTTGATTCTTCTTGATAACGCAAGTCTTAGATTATATGAATAAAACCTTTCAATAAGGGTGCAATTCATTTTTTATGCAGCAGCTTCCTCTGTACTAACCAATATGCTTAGTATATATCTCTCCAGACGCATAATCTAGTCGATGAACGTTTTGTTGCAAGGCGTCGACGAAATAAAGCGACTGTGAATCTGGATCCCACACCGGACTTTCTGCGTGTACAAACTGTGCTGGCTTGTTCAAATCACCTGTTGTTACCTAATTTCCAAAAATATATAAAGTAAAAAAGATAAACGACTGACTAATTCAAAAATATTTGACTTAAAATGTAAAACATGCTATATTAATATTAAGAATACTATTATTTTGCGAGAGAATCGTATTAAGGGAGGTATTATAGGCTTTCGTATGATTATATTTGTCCTAATTTTTGCTGGCATGAGACACGCATAGTTAAAATATTCTTGTAACAACATAAATCAACTAGCAGTCGAAGCCGCGCGCAATGCTAGTATAATAAAAATAATTCCTAATACGCATATATTCAGTAGCCTTATTAATATGCAAATTTTGAAGTGATTTAGGTAATAGTACATACATACATAGTAAATAAAAGAGATGTATTTTTGGTGTTAGAAATCAATAACTCATGTCCTAATATTTTCTAATTTTCCATTTAAATTATTTAAAAATATACATAATACAGGATACATATTTTCCTTCGTCACAAACAGTAGATTCAATTTCCGGCTAAAAGATTTAAGATTAAAAAAAAAATTACTCAAGTGAGAGGAAGAATTAGAAATAGAAAAATCATAATCTTTCAATTGTAGAAGTTTATTAATCAAACTTAAGATCAACTTTGCTTCGCACTTATTTTTGCGTATTTAACATACATATATATCCACGAACCACATCTCAATAATCTATACATATAATAAAATTGTAACTAAGTTAATAAGCTAATATTTTTTGGAAAATCTAATTGAAATAGACATTATTATCGATACAGAGGCCGAATCTATACTTTTTCGATTTTTTGTCTGACTGTCTGTTGCCGCATCACCAGAAAACCACTGAACAGATTTTGATGAAATTTGGATGATGGTAGCTGGTTATCCGGGTCAACATATAGGATACTTTTTACAGCGGGAAAATATCTCATTTCTGAGAAAAAATACAAAAACTGTAGTATAAGAGTATACTAATATATAAAACCTAAGAATTTAGTTTTGGTCATCTGAACGCGGGCGGAGCCGCGGGCAATGTTAGTGAATAATATAAGCTTACCATAGATATTTTATAACGTTGCGTGCTGCTCATACACCGTTCAACACATAAAAAAAATAAAACTAATAGGAAACGAGTCCGGATCATTTTGGTTTTTATACTTTTTTTAATCAATTGTAATAATAAATAAAATTCACTTTAAAAAATTTAATGTCTTTCGTTCTTCATTCAGCTATTAGTTATAAGCACTAGCTTTGTTTCAACTATATATACAATCAAAAAATGTTAGTTTACAAAAGAATGACCACAGCAATGCCACAATGCGCACTAAAACCGTACGAAAAATAAAATGCATTTATTCGTTTATGATTTATTTCATAGCATGATGTTATGGGTAAATACCTTAAGTTATAGTTAATTTACTTTAACTATCAATACACTTATATCGTACTTAATAAAACTAAACCATGCTTATACTATAAATACAAAAATCGATCTAAAATTTGTGTATTGTTTACAAAAATAATTATTTAAAAAAAGTAATGTCACAGCATATTTTAATGAAATACTCGATTAGATGATAAAGCTGAGTGAATGCACGTATAATTATTACAATTCAATGGAAGATGATATTATAATAGGTCTACTAATGACGTAACACGTTGTTGTCGGGGAGTTTCCTGCTTCTAGGAACAAGAAAATTAATCTTTTTTTGTTAATATTACACAGAAAAGACGAGTAGTACTCATTGTTATATGTAAATAATTACATTTTTAATCGTTTTGATACCAGTTAGACTTAACATTTATCTTAAATTAATGAGATTTTAGAGGTAGATTTTTTTCACTGACACAAACATACACAGTGAGTGATTTTATTAATTAATGACAATGAGTTCCACTCCATAAAAAGAGCTTGATTAGTTCATTGCAATCACATTAGAAACCTCATTAACATCGAAGCGACGATTGACATTCTAATCACTGTGCAATCTTTTCTTTTTATACAGCAGAAAATAAAAATAAAAAAAAAAACGTTTTCCGTGGTGAAACAATTTTTTATAATAACTTGTTCACATAACATTATTACAGTAAAAATACTCAAAATATTATTAAAGTATATAATAATAATTATTATTACTGTGCAGCCCTTTATGATACAGAAGAAAATAAAAAAATCAACCGTCATATTGTTTTCGGTAAAACTGTTATAATAAATAACTTGCTCACATAAAATTATTATCGGAAATAAAAACACAAAAGGGTATTGATTATTATATATAATTAACTAGCGACTCACCCTCGTCTCGCTCGGGTTCGTCCGTAGGTACTTGTAACAGTTAGTATGTAATACAAATCTTTGAATTTCTCGGCTTTTCTGTACTATAATAAGCATGTATTATACAAATAAACCTTCCTCTTGAATCACTCTATCTATTAAAAAAACCGCATCAAAATCCGTTGCGTAGTTTTAAAGATCTAAGCATAAATAGGGACAGACAGACAGCGGGAAAGGACTGTTTTATACTATGTAGTGATTAATAATAATTAATTAGAAATGAAGTTCTAGTATATAATTATTATCTAAGTGGTCTACGCGTGGTGCGCGGGTGCCTCGGCCGGCGGCTCGGGCGGCGCCGGCGCGCCCGCCACCGCCGCCGCCGCGCCCGACTCCGCTTGCAACCTGATGGGCAATAATAATCAATAATAACTTCAACCTTTATATTATAAACTTTTTTAAACGACAATTTAAATAAAAATGTATATTCGGATTTGAGATTCGCGAATTTATTTTCAATTTTTTGTTATAAAAAAACATCAATAGACTTCTATTAAGCCAAATTTTTATCCTCGATCCAAAAATTAAAACTATATTTACAACAACTATATTTAAAACTATATTTACACAATAATAGCTACCAAATTTATAAATATTCAATGCTCGTACGTGTAATTAAAATATTTGACTCATAATATTCTCATCATCCATGTCATGATATAATATAGTTGTTGTCACTACATACATATAAAATATAACTTACCTTTGTATAGCGTGGTTCCTCGCGCGGAACTCGGCCGCCTTCAGCTGCTCTAAGTGGAACTGCTGACGCTCCTGGATCAACTGTTGTCGCTGATACTCCAAACCTTCACAAATATAATTATATATATATTCCTACACAAACTAAAATATATAAATAAGGTGTACATAAATTATATGATATATCTCTTCAAAAATGAAAAAAAAGGACAGACACTGGACGAGAGAGTTAAGGGAATTACGCCTACATTATAACATCAGTTGATGACCAGTCTTAGTAAGATCGGCCGATTCCAGAAATTAAAGGAAAAACACACCCATATTAAAACTATGTAAAACATCACTCAACCCTACCTTCTCTCTCCCTCTCCATGGTGGCCTCCAGCTCTTCAAAGTGCCGCAGCTTGATCTCCAGCTTCTTCATCTGCGTCTCCACCAGCAGCGCGACCAGGGACTTGATCTTCCTTTCCTCCACGCCGGCGAGGTGCTTGGCCTTGACGGCGGCGGCGGCGAGCGCGGCCGCCGCCGCCGACTGCAGCTTGGCGTCCACTGCGTCTGGAGCCTCTGTCGACAAACATTGATTTGTTATGTATGTATGTATGCAGCCCTTTTTAACGTCCTACTGCAGGGCACGGGCCTCCCTTCAATACGAGGGGATCAGGCCACAGTCCACCACGCTGGCCAAGTGCGGGTTGGCGGACTTCACATGTCTTTCGAAAACTTGCTAGGTTCTCTCAGACATGCAGGTTTCCTCACGATGTTTTCCTTCACCCTTAAGACAAGTGGTAATAATGTTGGAAATGATTTGCACATAAAAATATCAGAGGAGCGAGACCCGGGATTTGAACCCGCTTCACTCGGTTTCCCAAGCGAGCCCGTTACCACTGGGCTACCACTGCCTTTGACTAATAATATATGCTAGTAAGATTTTCGCAGCGTTATATGAAAATAACAATTGCTTTTATAGCCGATAAAAATTTAAACTATGTGGGGAATCGAACCCAGAAACGGCAGTTTAAAATTAAAGAAATTATGACAAAAAATCATAGCAAAATGTATTGACGTATAATGTTTTATGGCATTGATTTTATTCATATGCTACTTATCATTTTATGAGCAACAATTAATAAGTAAACATTTCATATATGCTTGTTAAATGGGGTCGTTGTGGTTTTACTGTAAAAATTTTTTTTTTTGTGAAATGTCCTTCTCATATTTTAAAGTAATGTAAAATATTTGCCATAATATGTACAATATTAAAGCGAAGAATACTTAAATGATACACATTTATTTATAAGGTCATTCATTTATAATATTTAAAACAATATAAAATAATGCTACATTTTTAAAATAATATATATCAGTTTACATTTCATTTATAACCCTATCTGATGTTTACTGAGGCAAAACAAGATAGCATAAAGTAGCCAATATTAGGGAAGCAAATCTCTAAGAGATGCCGGTAAGCAGTACACAAGTTCCAGTGCGATATTAATCTATTATATCAAGTGATCATAATATATTTGTACAGGGTCCATTTCAGTATGACATATACGTATGTATATACGATATACATATGTATATACAATATACATATAGGCAGTGGTAGCCCAGTGGTAATCCGCTCGCTTGGGAAACCGAGTGAAACGGGTTCAAATCCTTGGTCTCGCACGTCTAATATTTTCACGTGCGAATCATTTCCAACATGATTACCACTTGCTTACGGTAAAGAAAAACATCGTGGGGAAACCTGCATATCTGAGAGTACCTAGCAAGTTTTCGAAAGTCATGTGAAGCCAACTCGCACTTGGCCAGCATGAGGGACTATGGCCTGATCCCCTCGTATTGAAGGGAGGCCCGTGCCCAGCAGTGGGACGTTAAAAAAATGGCTGAATACATTTACGTATATTAAAAATAGCAATATACCTGGTGGCGGTGTCGCGTCGTCTTTAGGCTCCTTCACGTCCTCTGCGGGAGGAGCTTCTGTTGGTTCTTCTTTCACTTTGGCCTCACCCTCGCCGTCTACCTCCATTGCTTCTGTTTTCACTTCGGACGCGCTTTCTTTCTTTTCGCCTGTATTGAATTGTTTTATATGGTAATAATTTACCTTGATAATAGTAAGTATTTAAAAATAAAGTTACTCAAAAATCAACGCAGATTTCAATCAGGCAATATTTTAGTCAATAAATATAGATTAGCATTTATTTTAATCAATAAAATTGAACTCTAAAAGTGCTCTTGCAAAGTGAGCAGCAGACAGCATTTAACTAGCGTGCAGGACTAAGGTCTAATTCCATTTGCATTAAGGTGAGGCCCGCCAAAAAAGGTACATTAACTTCAAAATTACTTAAAAAGAAATTATCCTACTTTAAGAAGGGAATAATTTCTATTTTGAATTTTAATTTATTTATTAATAAAAAAAAACAACTATGAATATCGCTTCATACACATTTGTGATCGTAGACAAAACAAATAGTAAAAATGACATCATTAAAATTCTGTTGTCCATAAATGCTTTAAGTTATAAATATTAAATCGGACTTCTATTACAAATGCGGAATATGTGTTATCTCTTCTCAAACGGCTGAAGGGAATTGGATGAGATTTATTACACAGATAACTTCCCAACTCCGGGCTGTTACTGAGAATTTCTTGACAGAAATACTAATTAACTGAACTTGGCCAAACCCAAGACTTCCAGATCTGCTACCGTACATGCTAGCCACTAGAGCATCGAGGCAATTATATATAATATAGTATAGGTCACCCGCGGGCAGCGCGGGCGCGGGCGGCGCGGTGCCGGCGATGCCGGTGGCGGCGAGCGCGGCGGACGGCCCGTGCGTGCCGGCCGCCTTCACGTGCGCCTCCATCATGGCCGCCGGCACCTCGTCCTGTATCGTAAAATTATATTTATTCATTCATTTTTGACGTTACGACGCAACGTAAGGACTTGAAGTCACATCGAAACATTCGAGAACTTGGTCAGAAAAGTGGCACGTAACGAAAAGGTCTATGTCGTCTTACCTCCATAATTATAAAATTAGTAATCTTATAAACAAGTCCTATGTTATTATTTTAACGGTTACTATGGAATAGACTATATATTTTATATTTGAATAGGTATGATGAGTTTTATATCCCTTACTTGGGGAATGATTGATTCCCCATACAAACTTTCAACCCCATTTTCACCCCTTTAAGGGATGATTTTCGCTATAGGAACTATTCTATATTCTTCCCAGGGTCTCAAACTATTTTCATACCAAATTTCGTCTGAATCGATTCAGCGGGTCTTTATAATATTAAAGTACAGATATATGGTCAACTCGCTTTTATGACCTGAAGTTTGCGTCGGGAGAAGGCGAGGTAGCACGAGGCAGAATCGCCGAAATCGACGCTCGAACTCTTTTATAGGTAAAAATAACCAGGAAGTGTATAAAAAATAAATATAAAAATCCATGTATCAGCATCATCCCGTGCTAGAACTATGCAGAGATAGGCAATGATCGTCAGTTATCCTACTACTTCTAACTCTAGCCCTTCTGAACAGAATCTGCTTAAACGTAAGAGGAGCAACAATATGAGAAACAAAATGTATGTGCACACCTTGATAGCCGCGAACTCGTCCATGGCGGCGCGCGTGGCCTTGGACGCGATGCGCGGGTCCACGACGGAGGCGAGGAAGGCGACGGTGCTCATCACGGGGTTGCCGGCCTTGCTGAACGGGATCGGCTGGTACGCCAGCGGGCCCAGGACGCCGCCTGTACACCGCAGTATTGTGTCAGAAATGTGCTTCTTGTTTTTAGATAGTTGGTAAAGAAATGAACTAATTATACTGTTTAAATTAAAAATAAAGAAAAGCATAGAAATATTATTTCTATTTTAATGACTTGGTGATCTCTCAATTTTGTAAATTGTCACTTTTTATTTACGCAAATCTTTCCCTATGATTTGTGATAAATATCGAGCACTTATCTATTTATGGTATATAGTAACTAAGATCATCATAAGTAATATAAAATTAATAAAGTATTTAATCTGTACTATATACAGAAGAATAGGGGTAGTGGCATAGATGGCGTGTCCTATAATATTTTGTTAAATAAAATTTTCATTAACTAAACGATAACTCTATTATTTTAAACAATAAATCCGCTTATTATTACAACAATGAACAGTTCCAACGTAATACTGACTGGCAGAGTTATCATTGAGGTAGGGATCCTCGATGGGCAGGCGCAGGAAGTGCAGGATGCACTCGTCGTGCGTGCGCGTGCCGACGTGCGCCGCCACGCGGTTCCAGTCGTCGCGGTGCAGCTCCAGCGCCTCCAGCAGCAGCAGCGTCTCCTGCTCCGTCCACTCGCGCCCGCGCACGCCGCCGCGGTACTGACACACGCAACAAGTTTTTTTTATTTTTATTTTATTTGAGTAAGTCAGTTACTCTACTGACTAACCCACAGACATAATACGTCCGTGCCTTTCTTTGAGCATTTTTATGTTTTGTTGTTATTTTTATTTTATTTTATTTGAGATGGATTCGTGCGTGTACAATTTTAGAATCAAATGATGTTGCGAACAAATGAGAGAAACTGAACAAAACTATGGGGTAGGGTGGACTTTAAGAGCCCACCAAATGCAACGCACGCAACAAGTTAACACACATACATAAAGCCAAAGGACACGGTACTGCATAGTACGTACCACTTTAATACACTGCTAAAATATATTTTACAGTACGATTAAAACTTAGTGGCGGCTTTGAAAATCGAACGTTCCGGTGTAAAACGCAATATTAGATATTATGGTGGCGCAAAGAAACGAAACGCTGCGCGTACCTGCACTCGCAGGAAATATCCGAGGCGCCATTAGGTTTATATCGAGCTATAATATATTATACCCATATATAAAGTTAAATGATACGGTATACAGTGCCGGATTCAACGTTAGCGTCGCCCCTAGGCACTGTAAGAAACGCCGCCCCATTATCAAAGTTTTGCAAAAAGTGGATAAAGTTTTGATAAAGTTATTATTGTTTAATTATTAATTCTTGAAAAATGGAAAAAATAATTTGTAAATGTTTCAAATTTTCGAAAAATTTGTTAGTAATTATTTTTTTGAAAAAAAAAAATATATATAAATTTGAATTTTGCCGCCCTTTGAAATTTGCTGCCCTGGGCACTAGCCCCGAGTGCCCCTAGTATAAATCCAGCGCTGAGTGCATGGTACATACCGCGTTAATAAACTATGCCAATACATATACATATATGCCTATGCTTACATCCAAATGATACGGTACACGATACGTTAACACATTATGCTATTATACATATATGTATAAACATAAGCCTATAAGAGGTGCTGCATGCGTATACCAACACAGCACATTAATAAACTTTACTTTTACCTATAAGACACGTTAATTGTACTTTTGAACCATGAACGATTTGAACATATTACCAAATATTTTCAATTAAATATATTTAAAATTTAAGTTTAATTCAGCTTAAAATACTAACTTGATCCATCTTAAGTCCGGAAGCAGTGCCGAGCTCAAGCAAGGGCTCCGACTTGACGGTGGGCTCGGGCTTCACGGGCGGGCCCGCCTCCGTGCCGTTCGGAAGACCGGCCTCCACTTTGGGAACCGCTGCGTTTTCCGCTATAGAACAAATTTTAACATCATTAGTACAAGTTTTAAGTATTCATTCACGACTTCGAAAATATCCGATTAGGTATCTATTCTAAATGAAAACCCCCGTTTAGTTATTTTTTACATTAAAGGGCCTGGAAATTGTTTTTTTTTTTTAGTTTTTATTTAATAATCAAAATATGTCTTTGCACAATAAAAAAAACCAGGACGTCTATGACACTAATAAAAATATTCATATAAAAATTTTTTATAACCCTTTACAAATCACGTGGAAGCCGAATTAAAAAATATATATCAACGTAGGAATAAGATCAAAATTTCAGCTTCACCTAAAGACGATAAAGGCTAAAATTTTGCAGTTTTTTGGTTGGACTATTGAAAAAATAAAATGTTATGTATAATATGTCTTTTTTTATTACAGTATTTTTTGTGCAATAATGTGCTGTAGATAAATATATATTTTTTTACCTGGTCTCGGCTGCGTGGGCCGCGCCTGCAGCGGCTGCAGGCCGGACGGCGTGTCGGACAGCACGTGGAAGTGCGACGTGGGCGGCGGGCCCATCGCCGTCGGACGGGACTCGGCCTCCACCTGAATCAAATATAATTAATAATTAACTACACATCATTCAAAATTTTTTGCTTATTTTTTTTCTTATATAATTAGGACATATCTAATAGATTCGCAAATATTTTGACAAGTCTCATTTAGAATCGCTCAATTATAATACGGATACTGTACTAGATATACTAGAACGTTAAGGGAATAAATAATTATACTAATGAATCATATATATTTTTTTTCATATTTATAATATTACGGAAGTTCAACCTATACCTTGTTAGCTAATCCCTCTTTCTATGTGCGATGGTGAAATGTGTATGAATACGCATAGTAGTTTCTGAGATTAACCCAAACAAGCATAACTCAGCGAGACGGCAGTGATATATATATATATATATATATATATATATATATATATATATATATATATATATAAAACTATACTCATTTACTCATATTAATTATTTAACAGACATTGTAGTAACAAAACACAAAAATAAATATGAACACCACACCTGATAGTTGACGAGCCCCCACTGCTCGAGGAAGCCGTGCACGCGCATGATGGCGCACACGTCGCCGGCGAGGTTGCGGCGGCACGCCGTGCTCGTGAGGTACTCCGTCGGGTTCAGCCGGTACGTGTCCAGCATGAAGTTCCTGTACACACGTCACACTCGTTACAATTTTAGGTAGTGAGGTCCAAACGTAGTAACTACCGTCCAGTATATAAGTTCGATAGTCTAAGTAAGAAGAATACGAATAAAATGTCACTAGTCAGTTTGAACACACGTAAAAATGGAATCAGTTTTTTTTATATGCATAGGTAATGATTCTATTCATACATGTTTTCCTGAAAATTTAATAATCTATACATATAATAAAATTGTAACTAAGCCGAATCTGTACATTAAATATTTTTTGGAAAATCTTATTGAAATAAACATTATTATCGATACAGAGACCAAATCTATAGTTTTTAGAATTTTTGACTGTCTGTTACCGCATCACAGAAAAACCACACGAGGGATTTTGATGAAATTTGGTATGGTGATAGCTGGTTATCTGGGTCAACATATAGTATACTTTTTACCGCGGGAAGATATCTCATTTCTTAGAAAAAATTACAAAAACTGCAATGTAAGAGTATACTAATATGTAAAACCTAAGAATTTGGTTTTTGGTCATCTGAACGCGGGTGGAACCGCGGGCAATGCTAGTGAATGATAAATTTCAACCACTAGGTGAGCACATATAAATTACCTGTATGCCAAATATATTTCAGGTGTCTTAGATTTATTCTTATTGTTAAAGAACTCTGGTAGGGCGCGCTTTTCTATTGTGTGTATGGAGTTGTAGTCAAACCAGGCGGAGTACGACGGCACCACGATGTGATGCGTCTGATCTGTCACATTGTCTTCTAATTCTTCTTTTATTAGCATTTCCTGTTGAGACATTTTAATAATGATGAATCTTTAAAATATTATGTTTAATAGTAATGTAATTTAAATGTAAAATTAGTAGGAAAATAAAAAAAATAACTAAGCGTATTGTATAAACGCGTATATTTTATACAACAATGTTATATTAATTTTAAAGACAAATAATTTAATTTATAATTATTACTGAAATAAGTATAATATTTAAGTCAGTATTCGTTAGTATCCATCAGAGCTATTGCTGTTGTATTTCATATAATAATTATTTATTGTTTAAATATAAGTAGTTTATGTTATATTTCTAGTAGATTCCCATGGCTATTTTTATATAATTTAACCCCCGAAAATATGAATTTTCATACAAATTTTCTCACCCCTTGAGGTGTGAAATTCACATATTTAGGTGTTCAATATTAAAAAAACCCTAAGAATAGGTTATGAAAATTGTATTTAAGGATTTTAAATGTTTTTGCAAAATTGAAATTCATATTGAATATTTGCATAACCATATCGAACATGAAAACTATGAATCCCTATTATATTATTGTGTGGCGTGTTTTGGCGTGTGTTGACGTTAAACGGCACTAGACAGATTTTGATGAAATTTGGTATGATGATAGTTTGTTATACGGGTCAACATATAGGATACTTTTTACTGCGGGAAAATATCTCATCTCTGAGAAATCTATACTAATCGTTAAAACGTAGCACTATGGACGGACACGAGCGGAGCGAGGGTGAATAATGTCGAAATGCAACGTGATGTTTACGTTTTACGTTTAGCGTAGAGTGTGTACCTGTGTGTTGGAGTCGCTGTGCTTTCCCTGCGAGTCATCGTGCGCGTCCATGGCGGGCGCGGGCGTGGCGGGCGCGTCCGCCGCCGCCTCGCTCGACGGCTGCGACGCGCTCGCGGGGGCCGCCGCCGGCGCTGGGGGAATTATATACATAATACATCATTTTATTATTGTAATATATACGTTTTAAATTAAAATGGATAAACTATGTTATCCTTAAGAGATAGACATATGCTATCGCGGACTTTTCTGTAGAACTATATAAGATACACCTCCAACAAATACTAAACTAAAACCTTCCTCGAAAATCACTCTATCTACTGCAATTATTAAAGTTTTATCTATTTTTGCTATTTATGTACTAAAATTTCAATAAATCTTTAAATCATTTAATAGTAAATAATTGAATTCAATTAATCATCGCATCGCAAAATCTCAGTGCTTGGTTCATTCGGCGAATACAGTATAGTATGAAATGAAGTATACCGACCGTCCGTGGAGCGCTCGCTGTCGGGCGTGGGCGCCACGTCGGTGTTGTCGCGCGACGCGTTGTCGTCCTCGTCGTCGCCGTCGTTGTCGCGGCGCTTGGCTACGCGTCTGAAACCATTGTAAAACTATAGGAAATACGAAAATTTCTATGTGTGTGTATGTTTGTTACTCCCGACGCTGAAACGGCAGATTTGGATGAAATTTTGTAGACAGATAGACTATGTCCTAGGGAAACACCCGAGTGAAGCAAAGCTACTAGTGTTATTTCCATGGAAAAATTTACTTGCAAAAATAATAATAGACAAACGATTTTTACTACCAGAGAGATATTATAGTGCAGTCATGTGTATATTAATAGACCTATGTTGCTACACTGTATAAAAAGAACTCAATCATCCAACCTGTGGTTCGAACAGAATACATGCAGAATGATATGGTAAACGCTTATACAGGTTTTAAAATATTTCTAAATTTTTATTTGAATTGTAATAAATTGAGTGATAAAATTTAAATTTATCAACACTAAACTTACTACTGTTAAAATATATTAAAAAACCAGTACATTTTACACCTTTTTTTAATCATATAGTAAAAAAAATACAATTAGTTTAAAAAATTAAATTCGCCAATTACCCAAAACAAAAAACAAGGTAACATAACAAGATAACTTGTTAAAGATATCGTTCATGCCTTGCCGTTTACGTTTAGTAACAGAGTAACATCTATACATATAATAAAATTCTGAGTCGAATCTGTACATTAAATGTTCATACATTGAATATAAATCAATTGGAAAATCTTATTCAAATAGTCAATATTATCGATACAGAGGCCGAATCTATAGTTTTTAGAATTTTTATGTCTGTCTGGAAACGATTCACGAGAAAAACGCTGGATCATATTTAGTTATTCGGGTGTACATTTAGGATACGTTTTACTATGGGAAAATATCTCATCTCTGAGGAATCTTTTAAACGTTAAAATGTCCCAGGGACGAACCCGAGCGGAGCGAGAGTAAGTCGCTATATTGTCAAATGTTTTTAAGAAGTTCTACTCAAATATGTATGTATATGTGCATATTTTTAAATTTCTATGCATAATATGTATGTACGTATCTACGCTTATCAATATAACTATATGCATATATTATGGATAGATGTTATGGGTCTGGACATGTATATATATTTTACATATGCTTATGCCCGCGACTCCACTTGTGTATTTTATGTATAATTCATATGGAGAGTAATTAACTCTCCGACTGTTGACGTAAGATATCTTTCCAAAGTAATTAGCTTATTTCAAAGATTAGCTCGTTCAAACAAACGGGAATACAAACAATTTTTCAGTATATAATATTAATTATTATACATAATTTTTATGTATAAATTGATAGTGTTACGTATCTCTGTCAATCTCCATGGGTTAACTGCCAACTCGGCCTATTTAATTTTACGTTTACTAATCTGTATAAATTTTAATAAAAGCAACAAAAATATAGATAGATCATGTATTTATGATATAATATGTGTAAATCGTTACCTACCCCTTTCTCTTGCCATGTTTCTGCGGCGGCGGCGAAGGGGAACGCTTCCTTTTGCCCTTCTTGCCTTTACCGGAGGGTTCTCCGCCGGGAATAAGGTCGTCCACAGACAAACGCAATTTATGCACCTAGAACAATTTATTAATTATTTGATATATGATATATAATTATAGTATGCTTATTAATGATTAAGACAAGATGGAAAAAATCATTATATTTCGGTGATATGTTGATTTATAACTCTGTTTTTGGATCATATGAATGGGATTACTATGAGTTCTTATAGTGATAGACCTATTAACTATTAAAAATATGTGGAATACATGTTTATTATTATTATTATTTATACATATAAAAGACTTTTTCTTATCACATGCGTAGATAATGTAACATATATTGTGTGTAATGCCATAAAATAAATATTCATTAATCCTCTCAAACCACATATAAAGTTGCGGAACCACAGACCGAGCGCGAATGTTTAGCACAAGGGTGCGACCACTGTAAGGTTAAATGAAATCAGTTAACACCATTTACCTTTTTCTTTCCATTGACATCGACCTCGTAGTCCTCTTCGTTCATCCACTCGTTGTACTGCGGCAGGTCGAGCGCCCACGTGGCCGCCACGCGCCAGGGCTCCACGCGGTTACACTCCCAGTTGGCTGTTTCTGGGATATCCACCTAAAATTATAAAAAAAAATATTGTATACTAGAGAGTTACCCTCATTTCGTAACAACTATACACATAATAAAGTAGTAGCAAAGCGAAATCTGTACATGATATATTTTTTTAAAACGACGGCTATAACATATTGTGTACAGTATATAGACCCCGAAACAATAGTTATTGAAATTTTCGCTGTATGTCTGTTTGCCTGTATATCTTTGTGCTATTGAAGTAATAGTATATTATTCTTATGTGATTATATTTCCGTCCGATGGCCAAGCCTGCATGTCTGTATGTAATGTCAAAATAACAACTTTTACTAAATGAATATGAAATTATATACGGTAGGTACTTATAATAAAAACACAATTTTAAAATTTTCGTCTGCCTGTCTGTTTGCTTCGGCTTATCTCCGAAACGGCTGGACTGCTTCTGACGGGACTCTCACTGGCAGATAGCTAATGTTATAAGGAGTAATTTAGGCCTTACTTTTATTTTAGAAAAAAGAATTGGGGTTCCGCTCAAAAAAAACGTACTCAGTCGCTAGTACAAAATATAGCATATAAATTATAAACCATACTAACCGGCAAATCTGCCTGTGCCCAAGTATCGTGACTGTCTGGGAAGTAGTACCAGTGCACGAGCACACTGTTGCCGCGCCTGAACACTGGACGAGCATACTCCTCCTCTAACGGATCCACCGCCGGGTAAATTATGTGAGTTGCGTCTTCTTCGTCCTCTGAGATAAAAACATTTAAAATAGTACTATTTAGAATATTAAAAATAAGCCCTTTCAAATATATTGACGTTTTCGATAAGTATAAAAAAATTTGCAAGAATGACATATTCTGCCATCTGAATTATTTCAATTTTAAGACATTAGGGACGTAACGTGTAAAGGTACGGAAAGAAAATAAAATTTCTTTATAAAAATCTTAAATTCAATCACTGACTCACTGACAAAGCAAACCCAAAGTCGCTGGGTTTGATTGTCGACCCTCGCGCTGTGCTGAAGACTGTTTTAAATCGGATTAGTAAATAGTTTCTGAGATTAACGCGTTCAAACAAACGAATGAACAAACAAACAATCATACAAACAAACTCTGCCTCTTTATAATATTAGTATAGATGAGATAAATAATTAAATGAAATAACTATCTTTTTGTGTTTACAAAGGTTAATTATAATTTATTTAGATTCCGCAAAGTCATTAGGTGCATAAAATTTAAAACATTTTATGTGTCACTTTTGTTTTGAAAATGCATTGTTATTTTTAACTTTCCGACAGAATTCTTATCTACATGTAATGCGAAAGAATAAATTGCCAGATCCTTTGCACTACATTAGCTTTATTATAGTGATTACCTTAAAGTTCTTTTTATTTAAATTACCTAAGTGTTTTTTTTGCTTTAATTATCCCGTGCGCTATAGAAAATACGCAGTAGAAAGTACGCAGTAGAAAGTATTACCTATGTATAACAAAAACGTTATAAAAGTTGAATAATCTATCTATACAAATATTAAAATTGTAACTAAGCCGAATCTGTACATTAGATATTTTTTGGAAAATCTTATTGAAATAAACATTATTATCGATACAGAGGCTGAATCCATGGTATTTAGAATTTTTGTCTATCTGTCTGCTACCGCATCACAGAAAAACCACTGGAAGGATTTTGATGAAATTTGGTATGATAATAGCTGGTTATCCGGGTCAACATGTAGGACACTTTTTACCGCGGAAAAATATCTAATTTTTAAGAAAAAATACAAATTGCAATATAAGAGTATACTAATAAGTAAAACCTAAGAATTTGGTTTTTGTTCATCTAAACGCGGGCGGAGCCGCGGGCAATGCTAGTACTTCAATAACAATAAAATAATTATCTTACCACATATCTCGCCTTGATGATTAACGATGATGTCCTTTACTTTGTTCGCGGTGGTCTTGTCCACTTCAGGACGAATGAAGATGCAAGGAGAGCGCAAAAGCTCAGCTCCCAATAACGATGACTCTATTTCCATCATCATTTGCACGTTTAAATCTTTACGTGACGGATTCTGCAAAGGACGTGAGGAGGAAAGGGAAGGAAAAAACATTTTGTTGCATTAGTATATGATAATTAATGTACATTTTTTTTGACATTAACACACAGCACCATCTAGTTCCACGGTAAGCTACGAGGCTTGTGTTATGGATACCAGATAGTTGATACACTACACATATATAACTTTAAATTATTATAAATATAAACACCCATGACTGGAGTACAAACATTCATGTTCAACACACAAATGAATGTCCCCAGCGGGACTCGAACCCGCGACCGCTGGCAGAGCAAGTAAGGTCACTACAAACTGAGCCAAACGTGTCGTGAATTATCTCACTCATTAGTACTGAATTTTGTTAAAAGGTTACAAAACTTGTCTTGTATGGCAAGCTTATAAATAAATACTTTTAATTGACATTTATTTTAAAGTGGTAAAAAAATAAAGCATCGTTAATTAAATTGAATTGAAAATATAAATAATCATTTTAGATGTGTATGATAACACGTAAATTTTGACTGTGTTGAAACGATTTCAATGATTTGTTTTTTAATTTGAACAAAAAATTCCACCTCTGATAGATGAAAAACAGGGAATGAAATTCAATAGCCTAAGTATTAATAACATTTTACAGTAATTTTTAAATTATTTATAAATTAAATATAGTATAATTGTAATAAGAATATAAATTGTATTCTAAAATTATTTGGTCTTTTACAATTTTATATTACTAAAGACATAGGTACTTGGATTGGCATGCAACAGTGTGTAAGTACAAACCCAATCGACAATATTAGTGACAGAAACAAAACAAACTGTTATTTAAAACACACAAGTGAAAGACATTTTAAAACTCTTATAAAAAACCTCAAGAAGTAACCCTCCAAACAAAGATCTCAGCACAAAATGGGTCTTTGCATGAAATGACGTGAAATGAAAGGATAATTCTTATTTACAGTCTCTAATTCTAAACCATTTCATCTATTACTTACAAATGTATGTTAAAAAGGTCATTTCTAGTAAATTAAAATAAATAAAACTTTAATAGGAAGGTTTTTCTAAAATTTGTGTTTCGTTCCATTAAAAAGTTGTGTTGTGAAGATAAAAACAGTAACATAGTTAGGTCTACAATGCTATAAAATTCTTAGTAATTCATTCTTTACTCACAAGACTCGATGGTATATTAAAATTCAATTCAGTTATATTATTATTATGTGATACTTTGATTCCCAAACACTTAAGATTAATATTTAAATTACTCGTGTAAATACAGTATGTAGGTATGTATATAAAATCTGTTTGTAAATAAAAATATTATTTTAGTATTTATTATGTAAGGAAACTTAAATAATAACCTTCCACTATTCCATTGTGTATTTTTTGAAAAGAAAAACGTGGTATATAGTATATTTTTACCAATTGTTAATAAAATATCATACCCATATCGTGCGATTGGAATAGCAACAACAAGCGCTTCGCGATCACTCCGCGCGTACAAATGTCTTGATTATAGAAATAGGGAAAAAGCTTATCATTATTGTTTCATTAAGTAAATTAATATGAACGTGGATAACATCAAATACTTCATTACTTATTATTACATGAATTAAATTAACTTAAAATTGCCTAATAACGTAAATTAATTCACGGTTTTGAAAATTCAAAAAGTAGCAGCATCAATAGCTAAATAATTATTATATTAAAGAAAAAAATCTATATAAGTATCAAGATTATATCGTGTATCGCGAAACGCTTGTCATAGTTTGTTATGCCTCACGGCATGCGGGGTACTGCGGGGTACTGCGGGGCGGCGGTCTGCGGGGGCGGTGAGCGAGGCAGTGCGGGTGCATACCTTACCGACCTGGAAGTCGAACTTGCGCCACCGCTGCTCCGACTTGAAACGGAACATGGTAGCGAGCACCGTGCACAGGGACCCGCCCGGCTTCATGTCCATAAACACTTTCATCTATGGATTAAATAATTTCTATTTAGCATTTAGATAGATATACACTTTGATGTTCACCACACAAGAAATACACAGTAAATGAACTAAGATATACATGAAATGAGAGATGCACAGATATTTAGCTATATTTAGAAAAAAAAATGGTCTAAATTTGCGAAATTCAAGTTTCGAAAATTAAGACACATTTGACAGGCGCAACGGACAGCCCTCTTTGCAGAGGGTGTTTTAGCGCTGTAGAATCAGTCGCTCACGTAGTCCCGGAATGCGTAGCGGTAACTTCCCAACGTAATGAAATCCTCGGACCGGTGAGGTCGCTCCGCGAAGCCTGTGAAGCTCCCAGGAAGCTTCTGCGCTTTTGGACGGAGCTAGACTGGCTGAACTAGCCAGGATTCGCAACGTACAACGGACCAAATGCGAGTCTAAGTGCGGAAAACAATTCCAATATACAATACAATAAGACACATTTTTTTATCAAAACGAAAAAAGGTAATGTCGAAAAATTCAAAAAAATATGGCATTTAACGATATATAAACTCTTCATTTTATTAAACTGCTTTATTTAAATTATTATAACTTTTTAAATTTTAATACTAGGTATATTAAAAAAATATTTTTTGGTTGGGTCGTGAAAAAATATAGCTATAACATAACATTGGTAGTATATTTGAATATTATTAAAATCAGAAACCCCGACACTATTTGACTGTCCGCTTCACGTGGAATGCACCCGTGGGAATTTTTCATCCTGTACATACACATAGGCTACTTTTTATCCCGGAAAAATATACGGTGCCCGAGGGATTGATTTGTTTTTGTTTATCGTTGTATATTATTATTTTTTTAAGTTCTTAAAAATAGAATATTCTTAAATGTCTCAATCATTAATTTTATTAGAGTACCTATTAAGTGAGACATGTTACACCGACAAGTAACACGTTGTGGATATAATGCGTCGTTTATTCTAAAAGCCATATTATTAACATTATTTATTCTTTTAACCAAACCCATTGGAAAATTAGTGAGTAATAACTGATTCTAACATGAATAATCTTACCGCATTTGAATAATACGGTAAGATTATTCATATACTCTGACCGTAATATAATGCAATATATTTATTTAAAATGTTTATCAGGTAAAACCAATTAAGTAGTTATACATTTTTTGCCTATATATTTATTTTTGGGATGCACAGAAGCATATGTAACACCAAATTAGATGTTGTTTTTGTTCAAATAAATATGAATTAAACCTAAATATAAATTGTTTAGTAATGATGTCTAGATAAAGTACGTTTTTATTAGAGACCGGTCCCTGTATAACATAAATTTGTAAGGGCGCGTACACATAGAACGTCCGATTTTACAGGATCCTTTTTGACTGATCCGTCGCTACTGGAGGTAATATTCACACAGCATGTTTACTTATTTCCGAATGACGACATCTACTTTTGATGACCTTCTTAAAAGATTAGAAAAGGATTTAAAATAGAAAGACACAAACTAGAGGAAAACCCCCGCACCCCTGTGCCAAGCCTCGCGCGGTTTCGATCAGATAAAACGGGTCAGTATTTCTGTTGTGTATGGGATTTTTTACTAGATCCGGAATACTGTCATGTGTGTGAACTGGCTCATACAACTACATACGCTAATAACATATACGTTTAAACGGACCTGTAAAACGGACGTTCTATGTGTACGCGCCCTAACGTAATAATAATAACAATAATATTAAATTAACACCTCCAGGTTTTCTAACGGACTGTAAAGGAATCCCTCCACGACTGCGGACACGCCGGCATTACAGTTAACAATAGATTTCTTAGAAATTTAATTAATTTCTTAGAAATTTACCTGGAGGTGTTAAGTAATTAACTTGTATTCTTAAGTTGTACTTCACGAATCTATCTTCGTGAAGCAAATAAATGAGCAGCCTGGTTACCAATATAGAGCGAGAAATAAAACTGGCAATAATAAAATGTACAAAAACTAAAAAATATTTTATAATATAAACAGTACCCACTTATAAGAAAAATGTTTCATTAATAATGATAAAAATGAGTAACATTCTTGTAAAGCGCTCATTTGATCTGAACAAAAATTAAATTCAGCAAGATACAAAAGTTAAGGTTGTTTTATCTCAAGCGTGCACTCAACAATGCTTTTTTTTCTTAATTACCAGCTATTCCTTTTGAACGCAAGTCAATAATTAGGTATTAGTCAACTCAATCAAGTTCAAAGTCTATTTATAAACAATATTTATAATAACATACTTAATTATTTGTCACGTATATAAAAATATAAATGGTTTTGTAATTGAAATCGTATATCTATATAGACTTTACAATGTACAATTACTATGAGCATTGCGAACATTGATAGCACATTGTCAAGTTTTCAAGGATAAAAAAGGCGAACGATTTCGATAAACATTAAAACATAGAGCTTATGGGCATCGATGTGATCATAAAATAATAGACGCTATATTTGTGATAGAAAGAATAATATAACACTAAGTTAAAACCTAAACATAAACGCTAGTGTATTTGACTGACTGTTAAGCTATAAAGTTTTTAAATATTAGGTACATAGACTAAATTCTTGGATTACAAAAATATTTTTATGCCATCGCGTTTATGTTTTTTTTATTCATAGTGAAAGTCAAAAGACTTATCGACATTACAAAATTACTCGACGAATTTTATGTATTAGGTATAATAATTGAAAAGTAGGTGTATAAATAATATGTAGTTAATATTAACATTATTATTATCTACATATTATTTACTCACCTATTTTTACCATTACCATTTACCATACCAATTAAAACATAGTTCAATAATTTTTTACAACAAATGGGTTTAAAATTTAAATGCAAATTATCTGATAACTATAACGTATATAAATATTCATACGGTACAAGTACATACATAATTATAATCATATGTACTTCTACCATAAATGAATATGTAAAAAAGAGTGTGTAAAAGCTCCCTCTGAAATATTTCTTGAGCATTCAGGGGCAAATGTAGAGCTTACAGTGACTGCACAAATAGACTATGCCCTTGAGTAACATAGGCTGCAGTTAGTAATAAAATTTGTCATAATATGACACTGTCTGTTTATAATCTATACTATAATAAAGCAGTAACTTAGCGAAATCTGTACATGAAATACTTTTTAAAAACAATGACTGCAACGTATTATGTACACAATATAGACCCCAAAACAAAAGTCATTAAAATTTTTGTCGGTTCGTGTGTGCGCGTTTCACGCAAAAAATAATGAACGGATTTTAGCTTAATTATAATTTTGTAGTGATAAGTTATAACTCGGGTCAACATTTAGAATACTTTTTACCACAGGAAAATTTTTCATTTCCACGGGAAGACACAATAACTGGTTCTATCAAATCGGCCTTAGAAATTTATTTGGCTAACGCTGGCTAAACCTTAAGATATATGTACAATTACATACCTACATCAAAACAATGTAATGGAAAACTGTAGGTCTTCAAAATCCCTACAAAGAAGTCTACAATATCATATGTTTATTTCCTAAGGTACATTCGCAATAACTATTCATACCTATTTAAAACATACTAAGGGGCGTACCCGAGCGAACCGAGGGTTGGGACTTATTATTATTTATTAGGACTTACTTAGGAGAGGTAGGACTCTGTCAAGCCTGAGGAGTCCGACTGGATGGGTACCACCCCGTTATCTATTTCTCCCGCCAAGCAACAATGATTGCATTGTTGTGTTCCGGTTTGAAGGATAAGGTAGCCAGCGCAGTTACAAGCAAGAGGCATATTATCTTAGTCCTCACAGTGATAGCGCACCTGCGGCTCTGTAGTTTTATTACGTAAAACCTAAGTGCATGAACCGTAGATGTTATGGGCGGCAGGTACCGCTTTCCATCAGGTGGGCTGTCTGCTTGTTTATCACTGAGTACCATAAAAAAAATAGTAGGGGAGCCCATGCACGCACGCATGCACAAGCCGAAGAGGCAAAAATCAAGTTTCAAGTATTTCTACCTTATCAAAATATTTTTTAAATATTTTTATCGGCTATCCTAGATATAGCCCTTATGTAGAGGACTTATATTATGGTGG
Organism: Brenthis daphne; assembly: GCA_947093115.1. Lineage (NCBI taxonomy): Eukaryota > Metazoa > Arthropoda > Insecta > Lepidoptera > Nymphalidae > Brenthis > Brenthis daphne. The sequence continues at coordinate 11,240,029 of OX352478.1, read as the reverse complement.
AGGTACTGAACAGAGTATATTATGTTAATCTGACGCGTTCGAGTCGCTTGAGTAAATGCCAAAATCTCCTCTTGGGCTCACCTACCATTTTTACTTTTTACAAGAAAGTACAGTTCAGTTACAAAAAGAAGTCACTAGCTTAGATTATCGATTTCTTTTTGTTTAATTAAGTATTTATTTCCTGAGATGAGAAGGTCGTGTACAATGTACATAGACCTAAAGGTTACGGAAGCGAAGATCATTATTTCCTTAGAGCAACTACAGTAATATTATCTACGAGGTTTTTATTATTCAACTAAAACTTTCTCTAATGTTTCTTTCAACGTGAAAGAAAGACAAACAAACAAACACACTTTCACATTTATAATATTAGTATGGACTAGCGATACACCCTCGCTTCGCTCGGGTTCGTCTCTAACTTGCTTTCCCATACAAACTTTCGGACCCATTCTCACCCCCTTAAGGGATGATATCCGGGATAAAAACTATTTCACTCACTCACTTTTCATATCATGAGATTTAAAATAAACTTATTTTAGTAAAAAAAAAATCTTTAATTTTTTTTCTATAAAAAGCTTGTCCAGACAATAACAAATACAAAAAAATAATTATCCAATTTGGTGCACTCGGAAGTCATTTCGGTAATAAAGTTTTATTCATATAGATAAAATCTCTATATTTGTACATGAAGTGTTCTGTTGCCGAAAATGTAAAACTTGTAAGTGGACTTTATTTTTTTAAATAAAAGCTTTGAACTATTATAATATTTTTATCAATTATATTCATATGCTATACAGGTAATAAAAGAGAACATCTTTAATAAAAAATAATTTCTTGTACAAGTACATTTTTTTATATTTGTATAATATTGCAATGAAAATCGTATATTATTGAGTGAGGACTATCTAAATAAGCTCATATTTATGTCACGAACGGCGAAACGTAAGGTCGATTCTCTCACTTGCATGACAGCTAACGTATAGAACTCAGAACTCAGAAGTAACAATTTCATTAACCGAGTGGTATTGGATCGAGATAGACGTTTGTTTATATATTGTGGAGTTAAATAGTGCCTTTGATCTAACATGAAACTAAATACTTTTTTGTGTTTAACTTTCTTACTATATGTGATAGGCATTAATGCATTCAATTCAAAGACTCCACTCATAAAAAATGTAAGTAGAATTTATATTTCATTATATCTTTTTTTAATGAAATTATTTTTTATCATGTTTAAAAATATACTTACACATTTCATTTAATGTGATACTTTGTTGATATAACAAACATTGTTAATATATTTAGACAAGTTCATCAACATCAAGTTTTGCAACGACATTTAATTGGGTTTATTTCTTTATAAATCTATGTTAAGGCTATCTTAACTAGACCATTGAAATTGTCGCAAATCGCAGCAATCGATGATGTAAAATTATGTGCATTAGAAAACTAAAAAAAAAATTTATAATTAATATAAACAAATTATCTATTTAAATTTCATCGGGTTAATAAGTTGAGTAGAGATCATTTGGAGAAAATAAGATTTTCTTAGTGACTTTGAAAGTAACGATTCAATCGTTTATTACTTTATCTGCGATTAGTCTGTCGGGAATCTTCAATAGAGTTCAATATACATAGCATCTTTAACAACAAGTATAGTTATAAAATATGTTTTAAGTAAAACCCTTAGATTATTTATATCAATAATCTAATATAAAACCTTTATTGATAACTAGCGGCATATCCTCGCTTCGCTCGGATTTGCCTCTAGAAAAACAAAATCAAATCAATACCTCGGGAACCGTATATTTTTCGGGATAAAAAGTAGCCTATGTGTTATTCCAGATCTATATCTGTGCCAAATTTCATCCAGATCCGTTCAGCCGTTCTGGCGCGAAATAGTTACAAATATCCATACTCACAAACTTTCACATTTACAATATTAGTATACTCGTAGATACAGATTAGTTATTGCCTACCGCTTAGCTCGCGTGGAAATGAACTGTCTATTCTGAATTACTACTTACTACTTCAAGTCGTTGAGATTACATTATAGATGTTACCACTTTAAAAACATCAATGCCATGAACAGTTTTATTAAAAATTATAAGTCAGATGTTTAAACACAGTAGTGCATTTAATATATCCAATTACAGATAAAAGGTACTTATAGTTCATAATCTATACTTCTATAAGTACAAATATTACGAAGAAGCAGAGTTTGTTTGTTTGTTTGTTTGTTTGTTTGTTTGTTTGTTTGTTTGTTTGTTTGTTTGTTTGTTTGAACGCGCTAATCTCAGAAACTATTAATTCGATTTGAAAAATTCTTTTTGCATTATATAGTCCGTTTATTAAGGAAGGCTATAGGCTATATCTCATTCCGGAAAAATGTATGGTTCCCGTGAGATAGATTTGTCTTTGTCTAGCACCTCGCGGTTAAATTCTAAGAAATTAATTGTTAACCGAGCCACCTGTAGCTCCGCGTGCCTTGAAAGGTCAAGGACGAACCCGAAGCGAAGCGAGTCGTGTAGTGTTTCATATTTTTTATACGGTTGTTGTCATACATGATACATGTAATTCCCAAAGTATTTTATTTACTTATAATACCTGCAATTTACTACAAATATTAAAAAAGCGGTAAAATCTATGCATTTGGCAAACTGTTGTTGTGACCCTACTTTCTGTGCCAGCGGTCGCGGGTTCGAGTCCCGCTGGGGGCATTCATTTGTGTGATGACGAAGGTTTGTACTCCAGTCATGGGTGTTTATATTTATAATATGTACGTATTTAAAGTTATATTTGTGTAGTGTATTAACTATCTGGTATCCATAACACAAGCCTCGTAGCTAACCATGGAACTAGATGGTGCTGTATGTTAATGTCCCAACGTATTTATTTATTATTTATTTTTAGGTATATCGCAGTGGCGTACACTATGAAGGACCACACTTCGCAAAAGACGAAAGTGCATTGTACTGGGTTGATATTGTACAACAGAAAATTTTGAGGCTCGACATTGACACGGGCAATGTTACCAGCAGATACATAGGTAATGCGAAGAACAGGTATTCTATACAAATAAAAAAAAAACTCTACTTACTCTACTCTCTAAAAAGTTGTCAACGTATATTTTAGTATAAACGATTTCAAAGTCATACTGTAAAAAAAAAACAAGTGGTTTCAAGTAAAAGGGGAATACAATACTCTTTTATTTTTATTATTTAATTCAATAGTTGCTAAGATACATTTTTTTAGATGTTTAAAATTCAGATAAACATTTTAAAGTAACTTTTTGATGAATAAATATTTTATTTTACTTTTAGCATAGCAAATTAGTATTTCAACAAATTTTATATGACATACATACACATCCTCGAACAATTTTATTCTCCTTTTGGGAGCGATTTCGATATACCTAATTGTGTACTTCTTTTATAATTTTCCAAATATATTGTTTCAGGGTACGGCCCGATCAGTCTAGTTGTAAGAGTAAAAGATTATCCCAAGTTAGTGTTAGTAAGCGTTAGATCGGAACTGTATTTTTTGTCTTGGGACGCACAGGAAGACGACAGCGCATTGAGATTATTTAGTTCAGTAGACATCGGTCTACCCGATAATAGGTGTAACGATGGCAAAGTTGATGCTAAAGGAAGACTGTGGTTTGGTAAGCAAAATAGACACAATAAAATTTTAAATGCCCAAAATTCTTTGATGTCAGAAATTTATTTAGATCGCCTTTAAATCTACTTAAGACTTAAAAATAGAGTCGGGGGTTCGATTAGAAGTCATCGTAAGATGACAAAAGAGTTATTTCTTCCTTTGCCTTTACGGTACAATCCATTAAATTACTGGGTACTGTGATAATATTATACAGAAAAAAAGATTGCAGCATACTAAGCATTACTGTACGTGCTGTCTTACATTTTGTGATAAATTCTACCCATTCCATAAACGATAAAGGAATGTGTATTATGTAGAGTAAAATTTTTCTTTATGCAGAATTTGAAACATGATAAAATAAATGTTAAGAAATTGTAGCAAATTTTAACTTAAATTGCCTTTTCTTTTAAAATAATTCCTTAATTATATTAAAGGAACAATGGGTTATGAGAATGAAGCTGGAGTAGATAAAGATCAAGCTACCCTTTACATGGTAGCTGAGACGAACCATAAAAATCCTGAAGTAAAAGTCCGTCCCGTCTCCATTTCCAATGGCATCGCTTGGACATCCGACAACAAGTTCATGTTTTACATCGACACCCCTACCCGAAATATCGACGTATTCGACTTTGACTTGGAAAATGGTAGTATAAGTGAGTATACGTTGTATTAATAATACATTACAATAATATATCATAAGCAAAATTTTCAGTTAAAAACAGAAAAAAATACCAATTAGTTTATATTTTTATCTGACTGCGGCGAAGCCCAAAGGAGGGTTGTGTTTGACGTATGTTATATGTATATTGTATGTATGTAATATGTATATTGTATGTATGTCCAATCCTATATTGCCTCGTAATTACTAAAGGTCTTAACCGATTTTAATGATACTACGTCGTTAATTTGTCTTGATTACGCGCGTGTCATAGGCTATATAGAAATAATATGTAGTTAAAAATCAAAATGGTTGATTTCAGGTGCCAATTTGTATTTTTTTTTTTAATATTTTAAACATATCGAGTGGTATATCCTAATAAAGGTTTTTAAGGGACGATCACAAAAATGTATATATACATAACTTATACCTTTAAAAGTGATTTGGGATAAGAAATAGCTAAATCAAAACTTCAAATGTGTAACTCACCAAAATTAAGAAGCTGTTAATTAAAAAAAATATATGTGCATTATGCATGTTATCAATTTCATAATTCATTTTTTAAGAATAGGTTATAAGTAATAATTATTAATTATTATCCTTGTAACGTAATATTATTCAGTGTAATATGTATGTAATGTAATATTATTCAATGTATAAATTATTATTTTTTGTTTAATTCTATTATTATTATGCACTTATTACAACTAATCGAAAATTTTAGAAAACAGAAGAACATTATTCAGTTTTCAAGCAAATAATGTAACTGGATATCCTGATGGTATGACAATAGATAGAGATGGTAATCTATGGGTTGCATGTTTTGGAGGTGGAAAGGTAAATATATCTGCATATATATAAACTTAAGGTTTAGATTTAATCATCTGTAGTAGTTATGCGCAAGCGATCCTGCGGCGTCCCATTAAGGCGGAGGGGAGGGGAATGTCGGGTTTTAGTGGGTAGTACCGGCTCTTCTAGCCGGTGAGCCCCACATCACCACCTGGGGGATCAGGTGGTATGCGTAAATGCATTTCCGACATAAAAAAAAAAAGGTTTAGATTTAATCTTACTTCCATATATATTTTTTTAAATTGAGGTCTGTCAGAGGCTTTAGACGAAGTACCAAACAAAGCCACAGTAGTAAAATATAGATAAATATTTTAATAGATTTTTATTTGCTATCTTAATTAAAGACTTTTCATTCTAAGCACTTTAGTGAATCAAAAATAGGGATTCGAGGGAGATCGAGATAATGAGGATTTAACTTAAGATGTAAATTATAAATATAACTTAACTTTTCCATTAGCTCTGCTCTTATATTAGGCACATCTATAAAGTATAGCAGCCTATGTTAATCTAGGACATAAGCTCAATTCTCATTATCAATCTCAATTTCATTCAAATCCAATGAGTCATTAAAAATTGAAAAAGCAAAGTTGATAATTAAATTAAATATTACTTAACAGGTTATAAAAATTGATTCAAGAGCTGGCAAGTTGATGGAACAACACAAAATTCCAGCAAGTCAGGTTACTTCTGTAATGTGGGGTGGATATGACTACTCAACACTCTATGTTACAACTAGCAACCGTGGGCTTAATGAAGCACAGAAAGCCAAAGAGCCAGAAGCTGGTTCATTATTTGCTATAGATTACACAGGTTCTTCAGGATACCCTGCAAATCAGTTCATATTTGCTAATGCAGACATGTATTAATGTAATCTATACATATAATAAAATTCAAACTGAGTCAAATCTGTATAATAAATATTTTTTGAAAAATCTTATTGAAATAGACATTATTATCGATACAGAAGCCGAATCTACAGTTTTTTTGAATTTTTGTCTGTCTGTCTGTTACCGCATCACAGAAAAACTACTAAACGGATTTTGATAAAATTTGGTATGGTCATAGCTGATTATTCGGGTCAACATATAGGATACTTTTTACCGCAGAAAAATATCTCTCATTTCTGAGAAAAAATACTAAAACACAAAAACTGCATTGTAAGAGTATACTAATATGTAAAACCTAAGAATTAGGTTTTTGGTCATCTGAACGCAGGCGGAGCCGCGGGCAATGCTAGTTTAAATTAAAATACAATCAACAAGATGATTGTCAAAATCTTAGTTAAGTATGAACTTTTCTGTAAAATAGTGGCTGTTTAATAAATTACTTGCTATGCCTCAGTGTTTTCTTTTAACCCAAAATATATCTGACTATTTAAATTATTTTTCCTTATAAGCAGCAGGTATCTTAAGTGAGAATTTTTGGCAATTCAAACAATAAAGAGATAAAAAAGAGGTCAATGTCAGAGATCCCCCTGAAATCTGTCATTTTTGAAGTTAGATCATATTTGCAATTAGGTACTCTACCTGGTTAAAAATGATTACTATTCTAGTTCCAAGTTTAAGGCAACACATCATCTTGTGATGAAATTTAGGTGATGGATAAAATATTGAGATTTTGATATTAATAAAGCTTATTTGCCACTGGCACATTGATTTATGTATTTAAAACTGGAGAAGTCGCAGGAAAATAGTTGTTTTAAAGTGTATGAATAAAAATTATATATATTTACCTAAATACTAAACATTTTTTTAAAATGAAGAATCAAATAAAACACTTAGGACCTAACATGAGTAAAAAGATACCAGAATATTAAAAAAAAGAATAATTGTTAAATGTTAAATTAAATACCATAATACAAAAAAAAGATAAAAGATATCTTTTAAAAAACATCAACTCTATAACACTTTATGTCTTAGATTAAATTTATAATTTATATACTCACTGGAAGCCTCATGAATGGGGGATCTGTTGCATTTTTCCCCAGTTTGTTTTCTTGATACTGAATAAGTTGAACGACAAGTTGAGCCAATCCTTCTTTAGTCGGTGGATCAGTTTGAACATGCTAAAACAATTAATTCAAACCATAATATTGCTACCCAAGGAAATAAAATTAATACATCCGTGATTCCTATATTGCTCTAATCAAGGGGAGTGTTAAAGTCCTTATTGGATTGTAACCTCTCTAACACAAAAATACATATGGCATTTCAATAATTATCAAGATTGTTTATACCTTTTTACAGTTTTTCTGTAGCCAAACGCGAATTTGATCGAATTGTGCCAAAGATTCCGGCGACTGGAAGAACTCAATGTTTGGGCCCCCGTCCTTCTTAGGACCGAGAGTAGTCATTTTTGTAGCGTAAAAGATTCACAATAAATTAATCACAAAATATAAATAGAATATATACAATTCACTTAAAAGTTGAAATGTAACTCAAAGGCCAAAACAAAAAACTTATCCCACGAAGCGTCGCTTCAACACATCGACTTTGTTTTTGACATTACAGTCAGTGTTGTCAACTTACAAAACAAACACGTTATGTACTGTACATTATAATGTTATATGTACACAATAAATAAAATAATAATTTGTAAGTTTTGTTACGTAAATTATAAAATATTTATTTTACTACAACAAACGCGTAAATTTATATTGGATATTACATTAATAATAAAAATTACAGGAAAAATATATTAGGTTTTTCTGATAACTCATGTTTTGAAAAAATACGTTTCTCAATAAATAATAAAGCTAAGGAATTTTTGAAATTGGTATTTTAACATAAAGAAGAGATATCTCATTTTTTTTTAATTTATTACGTATATTATCAACAGACACATTTAATAAATTCTGTATTAAAATAATATTTTTCATTTTATATACTTATTCTATTTTGATCCTCATAGGTACTGCAAAATAATTTAATATGTTACTTCATTAATACATATTATCAAGAACTAACTGCCTCGGTGGCTAGCATGTACGGCTGCACACCCGGAGGTCCTGGGTTCGAGTCCCGGGTCGGGCAAAGTTTAGTTATTGAGTCTTTCACCCCCGTGCCTCGGAGAACACGTAAAGCCGTCGGTCCTGCGCCTTAACTCTCACTGATCGTGTCGAGCAGTAGTCCCACCAGAGTATGAGTGACAGGAACAGAGAGTGCACCTGTGTGTGCGCGTACACTTGTGTACTATAATACCTCCTGCGCAGTTAGCTAGTCTCAATGAGATTGGCCGCCGTGGCTGGAATCGGTCAGGAGAAAATCATTATCAAGCTAAACCTATTTCGAATAATATTTAACAATACTATCCCACAGCTGTTTTAGTGCAGTATGCGTGTAATGTTAAAGCTCACACATTCCTTTACCGAATAGCCTTTGCATATTATATGTAAATTGGAAAAAATAAAACATTGTAAACTTTGTAATAATTTATTGAACATCTACATACCTAAAACATTCGTAATTTCGATAATAGAAGCTTTGAAGAAGCTATAATAATAATATCATGATTTGTTTACATACGCTGAAAACATAAGATTTTAAGTATATATATTATTTTAAATAATTTTTAAACTTATTAAGAATTCAATTAAATTTATTTTATTTATTGAAAACTATAAGCGGTAATTATGAAGCAATGAAAAAAAGCCAATACCAAACCTCAAATATTAATATACAATATAATGTTTTACATTGAAGAGAACATTCCGAAATTAGAAAATTACAAAACACTATTTTGTTCTAACATTATGAATAAAATAAATATATGAAGTTTGCTTATGTGGTGACTAGGTCTTCTTTTTTAAACTGATGATTTTATTTTATAGCACTACTAAATTCAACACATTCTAATTGTAAAACTTTTCATCAATATTAGACATCAATGTAATGAACTTAAAATAATCGATCTGAAACTAGTAATTTGTAACTAAAAATGACTGAGATATTTAGACACACAATGATATACATATATAACTACTGTATAGTTACTAAACACAACATTATTTCCAAACATTGTCATAATGGCTTTTACACTATAATAATTTTAGCTGTTGTATTACTGTTCAAATTGTAAAATTATAGAATTGTTTGTATCATACACTTATCTATTGACAACATTGGATGGACACATACTAATCGACTTTCACCTTAGACAATTCAATTGACACTGGTTAGTGGTTACTCTAGGAGAACTAAAACTGGGCTACAAATAACACTTACAATACTTACAACGATTACACTTCCTAATATTATTGTCAAATCGATAATTGAACGTTTTATTCGAGTTTAATACATCGATATTACGTTTAAATGGTTAAACATATATGTTTAGTGACGTAACAATTAGAATGATAATTATATATATAAATATGTATATTTCAAAGATTTGGAAAAAATATTACAGATATACAATAACATACCCAGCTTTCACATATATTTAATGATTTATGTGAATAAAATTGACAATAACAAATACATTTATTGAAAAACAGCGTTTATTTGTAAAAATAAATAGTTACGCCACTGTTTATTTAGCACTTAGCAGATACAATGTTACTTACAAAAAGATAACAGATGCGATAGTGTGGATCGCAATACTAATCCGGAAGCACCATACTAAATTTTAAATTTTTTCTTCCACTTTTTATACATGTTGCCCTGTCGGTAAGCTCATTTCAACATATATTGAGTAGATATTTATGATTTCATAACACTTTTATGTTAATTATAGCAATTCACTATAGATTTTAAACATATTTATATGTCTTCAAGATATTTTTCAAATGGCAGTATAATTTAATTATGCCCAAGGCAATTCTATCTACAGTACGAATTTAAAATTAAATGCACCCTGAAAAAGCTAGCTGGAAACTAAACTGGAGATATTTAGAGTACATAATAAAAAGCTATATTGAGTATATACCCAATAATATCAACAAAGACCAGCTAAGAAACTTGGTAACATTTCAGATTACAATAATGGATCATATATTGTCAACATTAACATATAGTCATTTTTATCATGATATAGATCAAGAAACTTATAGAAAAAACTATTACAAATTATTTCTATACTTTTACTTGAATATATCAATACATTAATGTAATCTCATTTGAAATAAAATTTAATATCACTTTCAATTCTTCCTAATATTCTATTAATGCATATAAAAATAAATTAAGCTAAAATATTTATATATAACAAGCCTTCACACAATATGTCCATCGATGGACACCAACAAAATTTTCTATTCTTACAATTATTTCACCACAATATGAATAATTAAATGATAACAAAAAATATTAAAAGAAATTCTTTAATTTTTGGTTTAACATTTACGAAAATATATTCAGAATTTAAAAAGCATTTTGATGTCTTTTTTATATAAATTATTAATAAATATAACATAACAAATTATTTTACATAAACAAATAAAATAAATAGTGATTACTAATAAGTTAATTAAAATAAATAAAAGTGATAAATCAATATATAGTATCATACACATTATGTATATAAATATATTTCATAAATTTAAGCACAAAAAATTGATATACCACACATTAAATAACTGTAAAATAATTATAATAACACTTAGATATTGTAGTGTAACACATCAACATTTTTCACAGATATTTCCAGACTATGGCAAAGTTGCAACAATAGAGAAACAAAGATATATACAATATTTGAGCCAATATCGAGATAGAACCTTGTCTAATTTGACATAAGTTTTTTTTATTAACAAACAGTTCTAATGCCATTCGATGGTCTTAATTATGGAAATACGTCTATTGTTACGTGATACTTGAATACACATAGTCTTTTTAATACAATATTTTTAAGAGAACATTCTATTCTACCATCGCCAGTTGTCTTTTATAAATGCGTAACGCCACAATGAGGTATATGTGCGTCTTTTTATTGTTTAGTATAGAAAAATTAAAAATAAATAAATTATAGGTAAATAAATTTAAGCTATTATTATGGAGACGGCAAATTATGTCGGTACTGTGTAGGTTGTTTATTTTATTCCTAGATAGTTTTCTGCAAGACCTATATAATAAATACTTTGAGCAATGCCGAACAGTGGCGCGATGACAATCATTCGGCAGGCGCCACCCTTGAAGAACGCCGTGGGACCTTCTTGGGTCAACGTTTTTCTAAAAAAATGTTAAAATCACATGATTAACTTAGAGTTAAATCTGGTGATTTTTTTTAGTATACAGCATATGACTACAATGAAAAAAGTAAGTTATTTTAAAATCAAGAAATAATACATTAATGATTAAAGCAACAGGCTTATTAAATAAAAGTTTTACATCAAACCGGCCAAACCACCACATTATCTATATAACCACGTATTCCAGTTGGGAATAAGGACAATTTTAGGCAGTGTCAACTAAAACACAATAGTTTGGTATGGTGTTGCACAGACAATAGTATTTTATTACTTTATGGAAAAATCGATAAGTCCAACATCTATAAAATTATAAGTAAAAAGTCCTACGAGACAGTTAACTAATTGGGTAGATGACACCATTGAAAAATAATTTTTGAGACACGATTTGTCTAAAGAAATATGTACTTTATTTTAGCTCTGAAATCTGGTGGTATCAACTGTCACCTACTAAATAAAACTATCTTTTCGGATTTTTTCGCGAATTTATTTTGATTTTTGGTTTCCGACGTTTCAAATGCTTTAAATTTTTTTTTTCAAAAAATTCTAAATATTTGAATTTTTTGAATTCATTTTTGTTAATTTGTGGGTAGGCTGTCTGTAACAACTATATAATGTTTTTGAGACATCTTGCTGTGACCATGATTGCTGTAAAGCATTCGAAACGTCGGGAACCAAAAATCAAAATAAATTCGCGAAAAAATCCGAAAATATAGTTTTATTTAAAATGTCAAATATTCGCGTAAATCTAAGAAAGTATTATGTCAACTACCGAATTGTATCACCACCCATAGTACACATACCCTCCAATATTATTAATGAAGTTACAAATGAACCTACACACATATTTGTAAATATAGTCAACACTCACGTGATACAATCAAAGATCGACGAGTACTGCCTCTCGTTGGTGCCCTTAGTGATGGTCTGCATGCGCGTCTTCACCACGTCCATGGGGTTGACGGCCAGCGCCGCCGTGGAGCCCGCCGCGCACCCCGACAGGAACGACCACCTATATTGTTCAAATTGTGATAAATATAGGCACTATTGATAATATTTCCACTAAATGATAATTTAGTAGATTTACGCGTTTTTTTCAGATTTTAGATCGGAAAGAGCAAAATAGTCTCTCCGGTGATGATGTCTACAAAGCATTGGAAACGTCGCGACTGCTCACAAAAAACTGCGACAAAATCCAAAAATATAAGTTTAATTATTAACAACAGAATAGAGACGTGTTTTACCAGAAACCAATAGATGACCTTGAGTTCATTAGAGAAGAAGAAGACCTTCAGATTTTATGGCAGGCATAAATCTCGACTACTGCTTTCATGAAAATCGCGCAGAAATAAAATTTACAAACTATCGATTTGACTCCCATTTTAACGCAAACAACTAATAAAATATAACAATACATATTATTACTTAGTTACTAGCTGACCCGACAGACCTCATTCTGTCAAATCAAATGTGTTTTTTTTTGTTTTTTCCGAGCATTTTTTCCAATTTTTCTCTTCATAAGAACCTTCCTCGGAGTTCAACGAATATTTGACAAAAAGAATTACCCGAATTGGTCCAGCTGTTTTCGAGTTATGCGCTTAGCAACACATTTAGCCATTCATTTTTTTTAATAAGAAGATATATTGAATCATTTAAGAGTATGAAAAATAGTTTTCTAATAATTTTATCATTACTGCTCTTGGATGAAAAAAACGAAAAAAATTAAACATTTCCAAAAATATTAAAAGTCGTGGAGATTTTATTTAAACTGACGATAAGTAATTACCAGAATGGTGGTGCATCATTGGGATTTTCCCTCGGCCCAAGGTCATTAAGGGTAGCAAATAACGGGAAATACACGATACTGAAGGAAACGTCTCTTGCCGCGGTTGCCGTTATGCCCTTGTATAAACCAAATATACCGCGTTCCCTTAAAAGTTTACGTGTTAATTGCATCGCTGTTATACGCTCGAACTTTCTGCCCTCTGTAATCATAATTTAAAAATAATTTTAATATATTTGGTAGCGTGTTCTGAAAAGTTTAGGAACGTTGAGGCGAAAGTTTCTAGAGTTTTTTTTCACAGAGTGCGAAAAATCTAAGTAATAATATTCTATAGAACGGTCATAACTACCTTTACGATTAAATAGTATATATAAAAAAACGTGTGTGTGAGTTTATGAACGCACGTAAGAAGTTATACTTTTTTCGCGTAACAGAACAAAAATAGCTAAAGATTTCATCCCGTATGTAAAATCCTCTCTGTTTGTAAAAGGAATGCAGCTAACTTCATCATGTCGCTTTTTGGTTGTCGGTGGCGCATCGTAAAAATTTTACTTTCATATTTATATTTTTTCCAAACGTGCCAAAAGAAGTATAACTTCAAAAATAGATTTTTCAGAACATCGGCGTATTTCGATTGTGATTATAAAAAAAACATTCTTCAATCACGAATACCTATCAAGATAACCGGAACCGCTCGCCTCATGTATTAGTAACAAATATAGCTAGAACTTAGTGTCATGCCCCTTATACCTTAAGCGATATACATACATATAATGTACGTGGCAAATATTTTGCTTTATAAAGCCAATTGCAATATATTAACAGTAATATTAATTTAATTATTATTAATTTGCTTACAACACTTACAACATACACACATTTAAGCTAAAAGAACATCTATACACGTTATTTATAACTAACACCGTCACTGAAATACCACAATATTTGACATAATACATAATATATAGTCTATATACAATTAAATATTATGATACATTAATATTACATACATTAAAATACAACAATTTATTAATCAAAAAAGCCCAAAAATTTCACTAAAATTAAAACATGAAAATAAAAATTGAATGTTACCATATCACAGTACAGCTATACAAATACATACATAAAGCAATGCATACCCACTTTGTTAGTGTTGCCAGATACAAGTTGATTATTCTCACCAGCTTTCGCTTGTGCCGCTATTCTGCCCGCGTCCTGCATTTGGATCTTCAATAACTCCATAGGAGTGGTTATTACTATTTGACAAGCGCCCGCCATCGCGCCCGCGCACATTTGTCGCACTATTGGTAAAGACCTAAGATATTGAATTAGATTATTTTTTATGCTTTACAATAAATTGAGATTTTAAATATTATTATTAATATTAATAATAATAAAAACTCTTTATTGCACACACAAATAAAAGACAAAAACTTTAAAAAATTAACTATACATACTAACATATCATACCTTGTGAATTATGTAATCGCATCTAAGCTGTTCCACATTTTAATAAAAAATGTAATGTTACTAAAGGGTCAAACTATTATGTAAATAATAATATTTATAATAACTGCCTCGGTGGTGTAGTGGCTAGCATGTACGGCTGTATACCGAAGGTCCTGGGTTTGAGTCCCGAGTCGGGCCAAGTTTAGTAATTGAATCTTTCTGTATAGTAAGCCTCAGTAACAGCAAAGAGTTGGGAAGTTGGCATTGTTTCACCCCCGTGCCTCGGAGAGCACGTAAAGCCGTCGGTCCTGCGCCGACACTCTCACTGGTAGTGTCGAGTGGTCGTCCCACCGGAGTATGAGAGTGACAGGAATAGAGAGTGCACGTTGTGTCTGCGCGTACACTTGTGCACTATAATACCTCCTGCGCAGTTGGCTAGTCTCAATGAGATTGGCCGCCGTGGCCGGAATTGGTCAGGAGAACATCATCAATATTTATGATTTAAAAAATAAAATGTAAAACACTTGACCACCTATATTGTAAAATAACTCGTCAAAAAGTTACTAATAAAATTTCAAATAAATATATACGACAATGAGAAGTAGTTTAAAATCGTTTTTCTCGATTACATAGTTTGATAGTTGCAAGTGAAGCTACATAGAAGCAATCAAAGTTTGTTAAGAGATCAATAGAACCCATTAGGTTTTTTATCACTTCTCGTCATACTGAGGCTTTTTGCCAAAATTTCATATAACTTATGTTTAATAAATAGATTTTTTAATGTCTCATATTTACAGCAGCTGTAGTTTAAATCGACGTCTTTCTGTCAACTTTCATAGTAACACGGTATTGGGTAAAGCGGTTTTTGCTTGCGTAAATTTTATCTTTGATTGAAGACCCAATTACAGTTACATAACATAGATGTTTAAAACTGATTATTTATTTTCTAAATATAGACAGAGCGGCAGTACTATGGATTGCTAGAACGTCGCGACACTTGCGGTTATCATTTATACAAGTTGATGGGTGTGACTATATGATAATACTCTCAACAAGACCTGATAGGTAAAATATTATTTTTCGTTGCCTTTTTCTATATTTATTTTTAATCAATCAATAATAATAATTGCGTACCAAAATTGCAAACATAGACAAATATAAAATTATTTTTGTCTTAGATAAAATCATCCTTATAATTAAGTAGTATATCCTTAATATTAAAACTAAGAATTACGTATATATATATTAATTTTTAAAATATATCTAAGCAACATACCCGTCTGGTAGAGTAAGATGATAACGAAATAGATCATTGGCGGCAAGCTTGATTGCCTTCTCCGGCGTAATCAATATAATGTTCACCGCGGACCCTCGGTACATACCGAAGTAGCCCTCCGCTCTGTACGTCTGTTTGAAACAGTCCAACCTAGAAAATTTGTACGATGAACACAATTTGTATATAGTAATAATTTATATTTGCTTTATTTACGAATTTCCTCTATTATTTCATCATAATTGAAAAACCTTATCTATGATGTAATCTTGTTAACATTTTGGTAGGACTCAATAATATTAATAGCTAGTTTTTAACCCCCGACACGACGAGCTATCACAACGAAGAAACGCACTTCCTCCACTCAGACTTTCATATTTACAATATTATTGTGATTTTATATTTTTTTAATAATTTATAATAATCCAATTTCATGTATGAAAACACATTACCTGCATTCTGAAGCAATCAGGTAATCGACCGGTCCTGGGAAATTTACATTTGCACACCTATATGTGTGCCAATCTTTTATCAATATCTAACTGAATGATACAATTATAGAGGTCTTACAAGTGGAAGACCTAGTTACTGTATAATAGAAATCCTTACTAAAAACATCTATACCTAATTACCCGATGTGATCCCGTGAATCCTGTAATAGATTTTTATTAATTTACACTAGCAATTTACCCTCACTTCGCTCGTGTGCGTCCCAAAATGTCTAATTGTATTCTTTCCAAATCCGTCCAGCTGTTTCAGAGAGAAGGAGTAACAAACAGACACACAAAAACTTACGCATTTATAATAGTAGACCGAATCATATAAATAGATGTTAACTTCAAAAAACCGATTGTCATGCTTGGTAAGGTAAGCTCGTTTCACAATTATGAATATTAATATTAGTTATTACTAACATGTTCTTATACTGTCGTTCTCCTTTGGGCCCGACGGTCTGGTTCTGCAGCCTTGTTTTGACCAAGTCCAATGGGAATACTACAGACACGCCAATAATTCCGGCAATGCCGCCGTTTATAATTTTTGGCAAAAGACTGAAAATAAGTATTGTTATGTTAAAGACAATCGATATTTTGCTAGTCTTTGATGATAGCAACATAATACCGTCGAGACTGGTTTTGTGTTGGTTTATAAGACCCTCTTGAATAGCTCAGTTTACTCTTCAATTAAATATTTGACGACACGTTTGACTCGGTTTGTAGTGACCCTACCTCCTGTGCCAGTGCTCGCGGGTTCAAGTCCCGCTGGGGGCATTCATTTGTGTGATGAGCATGTTTGTACTTCAGTCATGGGAGTTTATATTTATAATATGTATGTATTTAAAGTTATATATGTGTAGTGTATCAACTATCTGGTATCCATAACACAAGCCTCGTAGCTTAC
The DNA here is from genome assembly GCA_947093115.1 of Brenthis daphne. NCBI lineage: Eukaryota > Metazoa > Arthropoda > Insecta > Lepidoptera > Nymphalidae > Brenthis > Brenthis daphne. The sequence continues at coordinate 11,222,775 of OX352478.1, read as the reverse complement.
CATGGAACTAGATGGTGCTGTGTTAATGTCCCAACATATTTATTTAATATAGGTAGTAACTGATATGTATTAATACTTATAGTGTTAATGCACATTATTCATTATGGTAGGGGAGCCCACGAAGCTAAATGGGGATTTACTCGAGCGTCGTAGAGACCTATTGGGATGCAAAGCTTAGATGATAAGAAGAAAAAAATGTTATATGATATATACCTTTACACCAGTGGGGGAAGCGGCTATAGATTTTTAAATATGTAAAAAAAACTGTTGCATAGACATCCTTGAGCGCGTCAGATATTGATAGCATAAATGCCCTACGTATTTTTAATAATGTACGTATGTTAATCTGATCGTTTGCATGATGCGGGTGGTTGTATTTAAGGGTTGAAAATGAAAAAAAAAAAAATTTATTCGAGCGCGTCAGATTTTCTAAGGGAGTGTTAAGTGCACCAAAAAAAAGCTCTCATTCACTAATCTGACGATTTCGATGGGACGCAAACTCGCGGCCATTTTCATAATGTGCAAAAAAAATCGCCATTTTGAAATACTCAAGCGCGTCAGATTAAGATATATATGGTTCATCTTTATGTTCTAAACGTACTGTCTCATAATCTGACGATTATCTAGAGGGATTCGCCTGATCTGACAAAAAAAAATTAGAAAAACGGTTCACCTTAAAGGCCATACCTGCAACTTCCCGCTAATTCCATTCCTGTGCGCTTAAAATTGTACTTATGAAATTTTTGAGCTCAAAATATAATTTATGTGATATTTTGAGAAACGAAAAACATTAAAAAAAAACATACAGTCGAATTGAGAACCTCCTCCTTTTTAAAGTCGGTTGATAAACTAATACAACAGGGTGTGCGAATAATTCGAACTTACGAATTATTCGTTCCGAATCGAATATTAATATTCGATTCGAAACTCGAATCGAATAATTCGAAAATTCGAATTATTCGAAAGTTCCCGAATAATTCGAAAAATTTCGAATAATTCGAACATATATTGCAAATTTAAAAAATGAGCAATTGTTTTCTCTGGGTAATTTATTTTTAAACGAAAAGTATATTATTCGTAAGTAGACTATTTTGACACACGATTTGAAGGAATTTAAATGGATACAATTGAAGATCCAGAGATATTTCATTAATTCGCGAATTATTCGAAAACTTTCGAATTATTCGAAATTTTTACGAATTATTCGAAATTTTTCGAATTTCGAATCGAATATTGATATTCGATTCGATTCGAACGATGTTCGCACACCCCTAGACTCTTTATGATCAGCTGTGATGGTGTCATGGCGGCAGAAACCAGAGTGGGGACGGAGTGAGAGAGTAATAGATAGAGAAAGAGTGAGAGAGGAATAGAAACGCGGAGAAGGAAATGTAGGCATCACGCAGCTGCACGCATTTAACTTTATCGACGAATTTTTGTTATTTCGGCTTGCGGAAATCGTCAGATTATATATTTTTCATTATTCTTGCATTATTTCCTTCAAAATAAAAAAAAATTTAGCTACGCTCGAGAATGTCGAGATGACGTTTTTTTTTTTACAACTTTGTTGCCCTCCCCTTTTTTTACGTCACTCTCAAATTGTCAGATTAGTGGAATATACACTTTTTAGGATGTAATTAACTCACCCTACCTTAATCTGACGCGCTCGAGAATTTCTGGTGGTCAATTTTTTTTTACTAATCTGATCCTGTATCCTTCACGGGCGGCCTTATATATGGGCCTCATATTTTGTGTAGGTACTTAACCAGGTACAAGGTATTCCCCTGTATATTAATCTGCCGCGCTTGAGTAACTACAGAAAATCCCCTCTTGGGCTCCCCTACTATTATATTTTAATGGTGTCAAATGAACAAAACAAAAATATTTACATACAGAAAAATATACTTTAGACTAAAATAGACTTTATATCCTTCATAAATAGGTTGCAATTATGTTAATTTAGAATGACCTTACAATAATTAACTACAGGCTTCATGTCTATTGAATAGTCAATGGAAATAAACAATTGAATTTTATAACCACATAAAATTTTTAGTCTTACTTATTTCAATTTTGTCACATCAACTATAATAGAAATAAATAACATACTAAAAATAAATTTAGTACATTAGAACACGCACTTTCTATCAGTATTGAGATAATCTAGTATCAAAAACCATTTTTTCATATGTATCAGATTCATAATTGCTGTAATTTAGTTTTGTTTTATAGTCCATGTATGATTGTTGCATTATAACGATGAAAAATACACAGTATATATGCATAAGTAAAAAAACATAAGTACTATGTTTTAAAGAACAAGAACCATTACTAAATCTTTTATTTGAAAATAATTCATGTAATAAAACAAGGTAGACAATATCCTCAATCGTTAGCAAGCTCTTAACAAAACTAATAAATTGTAACATTATTTTGTAGTACTTGCTTTTATTTTATACCTTACGTCAAAGCATAAAGATATTAAGATTTTAAATATGTTTAATACATATTCCATATATATTATATAAGCTTTTGGTATATATTTTGAACTTATTATTTTTTGATTATTAGTAGGCAATTGTTACTAAGGAAGGATAAATTTAGTTAAAGTAAATCAAGGATATATTTCTCTCCTAAATGATGGGAATTTCAGAAAGAAAATTTTTAAGGAACAGAAATTTTAAGAGCTCTGCATGATAAGAAAATACTTACTTAAATTGTTGAGTGGGTGGTGGTGGGTTTCCTTTAGATCCACTCATTTTGAGTGTTTAACCTGAATATATAAAAAAATAATTATGAACAAAAACAAATAGGTACCTACTACTATGTATTTACATTGCACTTGACATTAGCAATATACTTTGATGGTATTTTTCGTAATAATTTATTTTTGATAAAGCTATTTATTTTTATTTTTTTATTGAACTTATTTTTATTAACTTATGATTCTTTTAATAAATATAATAAAATTTGACTTATTAAAAAAAACATTTATAATTTTAACAAGTTTTTTTTAATTTGCCGTAGATTTGATCACTTAATATGATATTCTTCGTAAGTAATCTAAAGTTAGTATTACTTTTATACTACTAAATATTTCTATACAATAATAAAACTGAAGAAAGATTAAAAGAAAATTTGAAAAAAAAGTATTTAAAACATATTTATCAATTTTACGTAACCAAAACAGCAAATATAAGTGCACTTACCTGTTTTCTTTTATTTTACACACAATTTCACTAACATTAAATTTTTTTATTTTAGAAAATTAGCATGACAAATTTTGACTTAAAATTCTAAATATTGAACAACCTCAATCGATCGCACGGCAACCGGAAGAGGTTTTGCTATAATTCCAATTGACAAATGAATGTCATCGTAGATAAAGTATTGCCAGTGTAATATTTTTACTCACCAAATAATACAAAACACTTTATAGTTTAATCTAAAATATTCATATACAATTTCGTAGGAATTGAACGTATTTTGTTTGAAAAAAAATTTAAGCTAATTATAGGAATCCGCACGGAAGAGTAAAAACAAGGGAAGTGAGCTTTTTTATCGGAACCTGTGAATAATCGTAATATATTGTATAGAAGAGAAAAAGCAATTAGACTTTTCGTATATATTCTCTTTTACGTTCAGTTTTGCCTTTTTCTTCCGCAAGGTGTCGCGATCACTATAGCTCTAAAGTATATTGTACAACTCTGTGGGGTAGATGGTATTTATTATCATTTTATTTAAACTTTAATTAAAATGACAAATTTTGCAGTGCCAGGATGCACAAAAAATGGATATCATTTTTTCTTAAAAGACAAAAACTGAAGAAATTGTGGACTAAAGCAAAAACAAATAAATATATTTCTTATTTTTTATCTTAATGTTAATCACCAATTTCCATGTATTTAATATTAAGATGTCAGAGTTTCATACAATCTTTAATCCCCTGTTTCATCCATTTAGGGGATGAATTTCGAAAAATCCTTTCTTATTGGATGACAATACCTACATCATGATATAAGGAATACGACCTCCAAATTTCCCGTTTCTGCAATCAGCAGTTTAGGTTGTATGTTGATCCATCAGTCAGTAAGGACCACCGCAGGACGCGCCTCTCCTTCTCAATTCTTCCTTCAGCTGGTCTAACTTTCAGGTATAATACATTGCACTGGTAATATATGATCACAATAGAAGAAAAAACCAGCTATATAAGAGATACCACAATAAATTGCTTAACCTCTAGACTGTATGTAAATAGGCGATACCTGTGGCGCCCTCCTTTTGTAAAATCTTTTCCATTGATGAAAATAAGTTATATTTTTTAAATTACTTATAACTTGCTTTGAAAAGGTTATCAAACTTTTTTTAAGAATTTGCGATGGATTAGAAATTGGCCATTTCAAATATTGTGCTAATAAAAAATATTGTGCTATTAAATATTGTGCTAATTGCCAAATGTTTTATTAACAAAAACAAATCTATCCCATGGGAATCGTACATTTTTCTGGGATAAAAAGTAGCCTCTGTGCCATATTTCGTCTGTGGCGTGAAAGACTAACAAACATCCATACTCACACACTTTCACATTTATAATATTTATATAAATATTTATACAGATATACAGATGTACTTCAAAATATTAATAGAAATTTATATTCGGATACATGAACTTCAAAGCAACACAACATTGTACACGTACGACAAAGTAATAGTATTATTATTGACACACTTTCTAATTATTTTTTTAATTCAATTATAGTGGGAAATATTAGCTGAAGAAACATATTTTAAGTAGGTATTAGTGCGCTTAAATATGCTATAGAAGCAGAACTTTGTTCATTAGAGATCCGTTTCTTATTAACAAGGATAGGGAATTAGAGAAGATAGGGAAGAGGGGCGCATTAAGAATCACGATAATCAATTTGGGTCAGTCCAGGACTATCGATGGAAAGTGCATTAATGTGTTTTAAGCATGCTGTCAATTACTACCTTACTACTGCTACTTTTTGACCTTTCCAAAGCTTTTGACCTGGTTATCCAACGATATTCTATCACAAAATATGTATGATGCTCAATTGCCAATATTAATTATTAACCTTTTGAAATATTGGCACGGGAATCAGAATCAGATCAACAGTGTGAGATGGGCAGGGGCGCTATTACGTCTGTATGGATTAAATGCTGGGTGAGACAGGGGGGTTTGATGTTACTTACGATTTTTAACCTAGAACCTACATAAACTTCTATACATAAACCCTGACTGATTGTCGAGCTCAGCAGCATAGACTAACAACAACAAGATAGCACTGTTAAATGCCTCACCTTGTGGCCTGCGTAAACTTGTGGCCATGTGTGAGAGATATGCGTTATGTCATGGGCTTGTTTCAATGTTAAAAAGAGTGAGATTATATGGTGTTTGAGTCCAGTAGGGATAAGAGTCCAAACACAATACTGTCTATTTTTCTATATGGAACTAAATTGAAACGGGCATACACTTTTAAATATCTAGGTAATTATTTGATTCCCGGCCTTAACAACGATGATTTGGAGAAGAAGCGAAGAGCGTTGTCCGTTAGATCGAACATGCTGACTCGCAGGATTGCATGTTGTCCCCCCCCCCCCCCCTTCTCATTAGAGCCTACTGCTCCGCTTTTTATACGTGCAGCTTGTGGGCTAGCTAGCTAGCTAGTATATCTTGTATTTGAGTATTAAAAAATGTTACAACACTCTTCGTATCATGTGTTTAGAGTGTTGTTGGGACTGCTCCGTTTTTGTAGCGTATCAGGCATGTCCGCTGACGCCAGAGTGGACTGTTTTTATTCCACAACTAGTGGCTCACCCTCGCTTCGCTCGGGTTCGTCCCTAGCTTGATTCCCCATACAAAGTTTTCATCCCCATTTTCACCCCCTTAAGGGATGATTTCCGAGATAAAAAGTCCCAGAGTCTTAAATTATCTTCTTACCAAATTTCATCTAAATCGGTTCAGTAGATCCAGAGATTATCTCCTACAACGTCAAAAACTCACAAATCACAAACTTTACCTCTTTATAATATTAGTAGAGATGTGCATTGTGCAAGCGGTATGCGTCCCTGATGCGCAGGATTCGGGATAGTTCGAACTTATTGTGGCCATGATCGCGGAGAGATTTGACTGTATGTACCTTCATGAACCACTGTTGCGCTATTTCCCACGGGAAGCCCCTGTGACTCATGTATTCATAAATCATTATAAAATAATAATATAAATCATAGTTATAATTATAATATTTACGAACATAGAATAATTCTTTATTATGTATACTAACAAAATGAGTCACTTTTACTTGAATAAATGATTTTTTTTTTTATAAAAATCAAAATGGCATTTTCATTTCATTCATTAAATATTTTTTTGGATAACCTTATTGAAATAGTAATTATTATCAGTACAGAGGCCGAATCTATAGTTTTTTTTAATTTTTGTCTATCTTAGTCTTCAAAACCGAACTAAAAAGATGGAAAGAAGTTGACAAAGAATAGTCCAAGAGGAGGTCCAGTGGTTTTCTCGTGATGGGCTCCCAGACAGACAGAGTTATTTTCGAATTTACAATATTACGGATGGACGGTGAATGAATAAAAATATTATTTCTCCAATAATTATAAGTGATTTTCTTATTTTTTAAATAAATTGCTAAATTGAGAATTAGTATGAATTTTATCTATAACACGTAACACCAACTATTCGTGTCTGGAAGATCTTTCTGTTTAACTGAAGTCTTAAAGTTATTAGAATCTATTGAGAAAAAAATATTTTGAAAAAATAAAACGAAAAATATGGTAGGTATGTTCTATGTAGTTTATATAATATTTTTACTCGGTATTACGTCCTGCTGGATAAAATTCCTGAAATTTGAATTTTTAGATTTTAAAATGCGCTAAGTAGGTAGTGAGATATTACTCTTTCTTTGAACATTGTACCACGATTTTTATTCATTTACCTACTAGCTAGAAAATCCCATACTTGTTACTTACCTACCTATATACGTATTTTTACCACGTAGGTACCCATATCCAAGTATTTAGTTATTTATTTGTATATAGGTAAATAAAATTTTTTTAGACTGTAAATAAATTAAACTTTTCTCTTTTGCATTTAGTAAATACCTATCCCATCCTTTGCAGATGACCTACACTGAGATATTAAATGCTAATTATTAGAAATATATTGATTGGTATGAGAAAATACTATGATTACCTAATATGATACAATATTTTATATTATAGAAGGCGTATTTAAAAAATATATAATAATAAATTTCATAGAAAAGAAAGTAAAAGTACCTTTAGATCCAGATTTATGATTGCTTACAGACATTACGATACCCTTTCTTTAACAAGATAGCTTCCGCCTACAATAGTATAAAATGTTTGTCTAGCAGTCTACTAATATCATAAGCTCGTGGTATCGTAAAATCGACTGTCGGTAGCAAAAATGTCTCCAAAAAGTTTGGTTCGTTTAAAACATCATAAATCTGGTAATATTTTCCGAACGCTTAACATTTCTTTGTTTTGTAACCAAATGTATGTTTCAGATATTATTCGTAACAATATTCAGTGCTTGCAATGCGCATACGCAGCATGAGAAGAGAAGTGCTTCTGGATGGAATGGATTTATACCGGGACTAGTTCAGGTCTCCGGGGTGCCACCGATGAACACTGGTATTTAAAGAAAATCTAAATACTTACTTTTTATTATTCAATCGTTTGAGTTTTGTACATATAAAATGTAATAAAATTCAAAATTACCTAATTAACCTACATTTTTATTAACATTTTATGAACAATATTTTTATTTTTAACCGATTGAATTAAAACAAATACTAATTATTAATGAAGCTTACCAAAATATATTAGTGAAAACCGCACCCAAATCGGTTAAACAGTTTCTGAGATTAGCGCGCACAAACGCACAGACAAACATACCATAAATCTAAAAATCATTGTTTTGAGTTCTATTGCGTTAATAAAAACCCCCAATAATAGTTTTTTTCAAATATCTCCCAAGTACAGACAGCGATCAGTGACACTCTTATTATATGTATAGATAGATATCTAAAGTAGACAAAACAAAGGATTGATTTTTTTTAAATTATCCAAACACTAAATTGTGATTTGCACAAGTCTCTAAGATAAATTTATGCCCAAATGACCCCGGTAGTCTGATTTATTTTATACTAGCGGCTCACCCTCGCTTCGTTCGGGTTCACCTCTAGAAAAGCACAAACAGATCTATCCCACGGGAACCGTTCATTTTTCCAGGATAAAAATAAGTAACCTGTTGTTTGACCTGCAATATAAGGTATCAGCATGCCAAATTTTACTAAATTAGGTGCATAAGTTTTTGTGTACTGAGCTGTTTAAGTAACTAAAATTTTTTAACTATCCCACGGGAACTCTTTAATTTTCCGGAATGAAAAGTATCAAATTTCATTTAAATAGGTTCAATAGCATCGGAGATTAGCCCGTACAAACAGACAAACAGACAGAGAAACAAAAAAATTGAAAAAAAACTGGATTTGTTCTATTTCTCTCCTCACGGGATGTAAGAAGAGAACTGACTCGTTTTTTAGCAATTTTTTCTACCATCTATGTACAGACATTCGACCTCTACAGTTTTATTATTCATATATGTACCTATATTCAGATAGAATAAATAACGTATAATAAAACAGAAATATATAATAATGAAAATAGTTATAGCGAGTGTACCATAGGAGATAGACATATACTATGTAGAACTTTTCTATAGACCTTTGTAAGACTTACAATTTTCTTGTACAATGTTTTGATCTATCTCTTAAGGTTGAGCCAACGTTAGCCATATAAATTTCTAAGGACAATTCGATAGAACCAGTTATTGTATTTTCCCGTGGGAATGAATAATTTGCCTGTCGTAAAAAGTATTCTAAATGTTGACCCGAGCACTAAGTTTTATCACTGTACAAAATGAAGTTAAAATCGGTTGAGTACTTTTTGCGTGAAACGCGGACATCGATTTGACTAAGTTTTATTATAGGTATCGATAAGAATAAATATTGCGAGTGTAACTTAGGAGATAGATATATACTATTCAGAACTTTTCTGTAGGACTTTTCAAGGACCTTAATTTTTTAGTATATTGTTTTGATGTATGTCTTAAGGCTTAGCCAGAGGAAGATTTCTAGGGAGGACTCGATAAAACCAGTTATTATATTTTCCCGTGGGAAAGAAAGATTTTCTTTAAGTAAAAGGTATCTAGGCAGTGGTATCCCAGTGGTAACGCGCTCGCTTGGGAAACCGAGTGAAGCAAGTTCAAATCCCGGGTCTAGCACCTCTGATATTGGCCAGCGTGGTGGACTATGGCCTGATCCACCTCGTACTGAAGGGAGGCCCGTGCGTGTGTTAAAAAGGGCTGAATACAACATACATACATACATACATACATACATACATACATACATACATACATACAAAAGGTACCCTAAATGTTGACTCGAGTAATAAGTTATCACTTCACCAAATTTCGTTGAAATTGGTACATTACTTTTCGCGTGAAACGCGCACACAAAAACAGACAAACAGACATGCAGGCAAACAGACAAATAGACATTTTTTTTAATAACTATTGTTTTGGGGTCTATGTTGTGTACATAATACGTTACAAATAAACAAAAACATCTATCCCACGGGAAAAGTCCATTTTCCGGGATAAAAAGTTACCTATTTGTTATTCTGATGTATGAACTATATTATTGTAAAGTTTCATCAAAATCCAATCAGTGGTTTTTGTGTACTAAGCTGTATAAGTTGTTATAGTTTTTTAACTATCCCACGGGAACCCTTTAATTTTCCAGAATGAAAAGTATCTAAGATGTTGCCCGGGGATATAAGGTACCACCATGCAAAATTTCATTTAAATAGATCCAATAGATCCGGAGATTAGCCCGTACAAAGAGAAAAACAAATAAACAGCTCGCTCGGGTTCGTCCATACATACGAATATGTTGTATTATCTCTTTAACCATTTGTCCAAATTATATGCAGTAAAAGGGAAAAGTCTTTTATTTTAAACATTTTAAACGATAAATTTACTTATTTTGATAAGAATTCATAATTATTGATAATATGACCAATAAACATGACCTACCGATTTAAATGATTTTTTTAATATAAAAAACTACTTTTTGTGACTTAAATATAAAAGTTAGACATATGCTGTCGCGGACTTTTTTGTAGGCATTATTAAGCTCTACAACTTTTCTCTAGAACATAATCATATATCTCTTATCGTTAAGGCAGCGTTCGTAAGAAACGTTTTCGTTCGACCGTTTTTTCTCCGACTTACTTTGCAAATCCGAATACCATAAAAAATCCTTTTCATTTTTCGGGTTAATATATAGCCTATGACACTCAGAAAGAACGTGGCTTTCTATTGGTAAAAGAATTTTGAAAATCGGTTCAGTAGATCCAGAGATTACCCCGTACAACGTCACAAACTCACAAACTCACAAACTCACAAACTCACAAGATCACAAACTTTACCTCTTTATAATATTAGTATAGATATGCCACACGTACGTGATTAATAATGATATTTTTTACTTATCTCATATTATATTTATTCCTTACTTATTCCGATCAAAAGTGTTTCGTTTTTCATCAACACACCTTGATTTGTTAAAAAACTAATTTATAGATAACTAGATTGGTTAAAAATAATTAATTGGCGATTTCTTTCTATTTCTTTATAAACGTAGGCTGGTCGTCGGACTCTAGTTCAGATGTAGCTGGTGCTATAGCGGCTGCAAAAGCAGCTTCTGCAGCAGTGATGGCAGCACAGAAACAAGTCGCCGCTGCTAAGCATGCAGCATTAGAACAACAGAGTGCGGCAAGTGCTAAGGAGGCGGAAGCTGCACAAGCCGCTCATAAGAGGTATATCATACTTATTAATTATATAGTATCTTACTTCACTTTTATAATGGCCCTGAGCTAAGGATGGATTTACTATTACTCTAAATTGGAATATTAAGTTTATTGACCCATAAACAAGGGCACACGCAAATACTACCAAAATCGTAAAATATTTGTGGTACATGTGCAAATAGATAAAATTTCATTTCATATTTCTTTTCTAGCGAGGAAGCCGCTAGAGCAGCTCGAGCTTTAGCTTTAGAGTCCGCACAAGCCGCAGTCCACGCGCAAGCACAACTTGCAGCAGCTAAAGCGCGTGCCGCCGCCGCACAGAAGATAGCGGCAGCTCGTGAAGCCGCCGCGGCCATGGCTATACAACGTGCCGCGCAAAATCAAGCTGCTAAGTTGCAGAATGCTGGTAAGATAGAATTTATCATTTATGGTTCCATACATAATAAGAAAATATTTCTGTTTCTTTATAGGCAAAATATTAAATATCTCGAAAGTTTTTAAACAAAACTTTTATTTTATTGTTATGTAATAAGTAGTTAGGTATAATGGAATGAAAACATAATATCTATGTAGCTGTTTAATTACTTTTTTCTTTCTTATCATTCGGGGTAAAATTAATTTTAATCAGTCCCACTGGCGTAACAATAATAGAAATCAAATTCAGAATTTGTTTCATCGATTGAAAGTTTCAAAACTTTAATTTTCACAGATCTGGAAGCACTAAAGCTCTCAGTGATCCAGAGTTCAGGCGCGGCTGGCGCGGCCGGCGCGGCGCAGCACGCGGCCACCGCCGCGGCGGCTGCCCTCCGCCCCGGCTGGACGCCCACATGGAAAGCATGGACTTGGTCGTGAATTACGAACGAATATGGCTTGATTAGAATGATGTTTTGTATGTTGTTGATGATTAATTAATTTGTAATAAATATTTTGATTATATGAAAGCGCTATTGGTTTTATTTTTTTTATATTTAACTAGCGACTCACCCTCGCTCCGTTTTAACGTTTAGTATAGATTTATCAGGAATGAGATATTTTCCAGCAGTAAAAAGTATCCTATATGTTGACCCGGATAACCAGCTATCATCATTCATCATACCAAATTTCATCAAAATCCCTCCAGTGGTTTCTCCGTGATGCGGTTACAGACAGACAGACAAAAAATCTAAAAACTATAGATTCGGCCTCTGTATCGATAATAACGTCTATTTCAATAAGATTTTTCAAAAAATATTTTATGTACAGATTCGACTGAGAATTTGATTATATGTATAGATGCCTATACGCATATTGCATACTAGCATTGCCCGCGGCTCCGCTCGCGTTCAGATGACCAAAAACCAAATTCTTAGGTTTTACATATTAGTATACTCATACATTGCAGTTTTTGTAAATTTCTCAAAAGGTGAGATATTTTCCCGTAGTAAATAGTATCCTATATGTTGACCCAGATAACCAGCTATCACCATACCAAATTTCATTAAAATCCCTCCAGTGGTTTTTCTGTGATGCGGTAACAGACAGACAGACAAACAAAAATTCTAAAAACTATAGATTCGGCCTCTGTATCGATAATAATGTCTATTTCAATAAGATTTTCCAAAAAATATCTAATGTACAGATTCGACTTAGTTACAATTTTATTATATGTATAGATTTACATTACTTCTTTTACTATTCTTCTTACTATTCGTCGAAACTTTTCTTCTGATAAAATGGACAATTGATCGGTGCTCAATACGACTGCGCCGTTTCCTAGGCAACCCGAGATGAAACTCCACCTGTCGGAAGTTGCAGCCTCCGACTATTTTTATTACGTAACACATTTTTGTTCTTAGAAGAGAAGTTATTTTTGTAAAAATGTGAATAAAGATAAACTTTGTAGGACTAAAAGTCATTATTATTCGGTACGTTAACTCTATGTTAAATGTTACCTATAATACATACAAGAGTGACTTTAATAAAAACAAAAACTTAATGAACAGTGTAGTAGTATACATTAATATAGTATAAAAAGTGTATTAAATATATAATGTATAAATAAAATTAATTTAAGGTATTACTAAAAGACCAGTGTTATATTCTAATATTATTGTAGCAAAATTCTAAACTAGCACAAAAATATTAAAAGATAGATTATTTCAGGAGCCATGGTTTTTGTAAGCCTATTCTTAGCAGCACTTTGCAGCAGTTCTGTTATATCCGCTGAATCAGATCGAAGACGTGTGGCTAATCCTACCTATTATAATGTTGGCGGAGTTCTTTCCAGTAATGAGTCCATCGCGTTCTTCAAAGATACGATTTCGGTACATGTGCCAAATTATTTTTTGACATTTCACAATAAGTTTTCCTTATAAAATGTTAATTTCATTTATATCTTAAATGCTTAATTTATATTACAGAAACTTAATTTCAAAGATACATACGTGCCCCGTGGAGTCACTTACCATGATTACTCGATTCTCATGGACCCAAACCCAATAAAGACTGCACTCAATGTCTGTAAAGACCTCATTGCTCACCGAGTAAGTTAGATATGGAAAAAATATACTAATATACGATACTAATATACTATATATATATATATATATATATATATATATATATATATATATATATATATATATGTACAAATGTAACAATTATTAAATATACATTATGTTTTAGATCTATGCAGTCATCGTTTCCCATCCCTTAACAGGAGATTTATCCCCTGCGGCCGTCTCATACACTTGTGGCTTCTATCTCATACCAGTTATAGGCATATCGTCAAGAGATTCTGCTTTTTCCGATAAGAACATTCACGTATCATTTCTAAGAACAGTACCACCATATTCACACCAGGCTGATGTGTGGGTCGATGTCTTAAAACATTTCAACTACATGAAAGTAATTGTTATACATAGCTCTGATACGGACGGTAGAGCTATTTTAGGAAGGTAAGTAAGTTTCTTTAAAATTCAAGTTTTTATATACAAATGCTTTCTTTAATTATTTTTTTTCGAACAGATTCCAAACTACGTCTCAAAGTATCGATGAAGATGTAGATAGAAAAGTTGTGGTGGAACAGGTGATTGAATTTGAACCAGGATTAGATTCTTTTAGTGAAAAACTTATCGAAGTAAAGAGTGCACAAGCAAGAGTATTTCTTATGTATGCTAGGTATGTATAATATTATGCATACAGTATATATTATAATTTGTATTATAATTTAATAATAACATACCAATGTCCATATTATGAAAATCATGTTTAAATAAATCTATTTTTTTTAAAGAATTCCACTGTTAAATAGTATATTTATAGTCTATATATTGTTCAAAAATAATTTCAGTAAAACTGATGCTGAAATAATATTTCGTGACGCCACATATCTAAATATGACGACAACGGGCTACGTGTGGATGGTTACAGAGCAAGCATTAGATGCAGCAAACGCACCCGAAGGTCTCCTCGGTCTACGACTGGTGAATGCTACTAACGAGCATGCTCACATTCAGGACTCCATGTACGATAGCTTTCTGATAATTAATGCGGATAATTTTTTTTTAGCACATGAATTCACATAACCTAGCTGCTAGCAGTTATGACATTGCTTAAAAGATATTTAACAAAAATAGTTTACAACAATTTTTTTTAAATAACTCAATCTAAGAAAACCAATAGACGTATAAGTAATCGTTTTGCTTTTACAGATATGTCCTTGCATCCGCCATTCGTGATATGAACACATCAGAAGAAATCAGCACACCACCCTCTGATTGTGATAGCACTCGGTCTATATGGACAACAGGACGCCTATTATTCGACTACGTAAGAAGGCAGAGGTTGGAAAATGGTGCAACAGGGCACGTAGCATTTGATGACCATGGTGATAGAGTTCATGCTGAATATGATATGGTCAATGTTAGAGCGCAAGGTGAACACGTGGCTGTCGGGAAGTATTTTTACTCCAAAGTAAGATATAATTAGAATAATGATATAATTACTTGATTGAAAATAAAAGAATGTTTAATAATATATATTTTTTAATTTGTAGGAAACTCAAAAAATGCGCCTAGAGCTTAAGGAATACGAAATTATATGGATGGGTCGTAGTCCGTCAAAACCAGAAGGTTTCATGATACCTACGCATTTAAAGGTAACATAGGGGTTTACTTAAAAAACATAATTTATTGTGTAGTCAAAATTTATTTTAAAATATACCTATCTGAAATAACATTTAATAATAAACTATTTTTAATATTACTTAAAACTTAATTACTTAAAAGTAATAGTATAAATTTTTTTTATAAAAGACAAAAAAATCGAAAGTGCATACCTATTACAAGACTTCCGCGATACCATTCAGACAAAGAGATAAAATAGCATTCCCAAGGAGGGTTGACGTCAGGCAGGCGGCCGGTCGTAAAACATTTGTCAAATCCTATCAGCAGTACAGAAGATGTACTGCGCCGACCCCAAGTGATTGAGAAATGGGCAGGGAGAAGAAGATAGGGGTTTTATACTTAAATATAAATTTGCTAACTCTACATTAAATAAATCTGTTTTTAAGGTACTAACCATCGAAGAAAAACCATTTGTTTACGCTCGTCGGGTTTATGATGAAACTGATTGTACTTCAGAGGAAATATTTTGCCCTCATTACAACTCCAGTGATGACTCGGGTAAATTGTTATTCTTGTTTAATTAAATTGTACTAAATTTAATTTTCACTTCAATTAATTAAAAATAATAATAATAAATAAAAGTTATTAGCAATAAGTTTTGACACTAAATTTACACTAAGCGCGAAATAAAGCTTATTATAATTTATGTTACTTACATCGGTTTGTCACTGCCGACTGTACTAGGCCGAGCCTGTATTACACACGACAGTTCCTTCCTCTATGACATAAAAGAATTATCACTAAATTATCATTAAACATTATCACTCATATTTTTAACTAAAAAGCCACACAATAATAAAATGACATTACAAGGTCAGTTATACTTTAAACATTGATAATCAACATTATTAATATTTTTTTAAGTACCGCTATAAAAAATTGCATAAGATGAATCATGAAATCTATATTTTTACGAATATATCCTATGTAACGAATTAAAACTACTCGTAATTCACGTTAGACGTTTACTTTCTATGATGTAAGATAAATATTGTTTTAGGTGTTATTACATACTTTCAATAATTCTAGATCGACTGTATTGCTGCAAAGGCTTTTGTATGGACCTTCTACAAGAATTATCAAGATCGATCAATTTTACCTTCTCACTGGCCCTCTCACCTGACGGCCAGTTTGGAGATTATATAATTCGCAACTATTCACAACCTGGAGCCAAAAAAGAATGGACGGGATTAATTGGTGGGTTTGAAAAAAATTAATACAAAAAAAAAACTGTACATATTAAAAAAAATTAGCAAAATAAATCAGTATACATAATTCGTTGGCTCACTATTACAAGGTTCTATGTTACAATTTTAGTACTTATTTAGTTATTAATGCTACAAGGTTTTATGTGTCATTAGCTACAGTTTTGGAAAAACAAACCACTAGATAGCGGCACTTTAATTACAAAATATTCAATTTTACATAGTTCTATGTTGTTTTTTTTTACGATAACAAAATAACGAAGTTCTATGTAAAAATTACTAAACTTCATTAAAATTAACATAGAACCTTGTAATAGTAAGCCAACGAATTATAATATTGACACGTACCTTTTTTTGTAGGTGAATTAGTGTATGAAAGAGCAGACATGATAGTAGCTCCTTTAACAATTAACCCAGAGAGAGCTGAATTTATTGAATTTAGTAAACCTTTTAAATATCAAGGCATTACTATTTTGGAGAAAAAGGTTGGTTATTATTATAAATTACAATAATTTCTTATGAATTAGAAAATTCATGAATTCTAATTTGTACTCTTTTTATTTACAGCCATCACGTTCATCAACTCTTGTATCGTTCTTGCAACCATTTTCAAACACGCTGTGGATATTAGTCATGGTTTCAGTACATGTGGTAGCTTTAGTACTATACCTACTAGACAGATTCTCTCCTTTCGGAAGATTTAAGCTTGCTAATATTGATGGCACTGAAGAGGATGCTCTGAATCTATCCAGTGCGATTTGGTTTGCTTGGGGAGTATTGTTGAATAGTGGAATTGGAGAAGGTTATTATAATTTTGTTACATATTGAATGATTGAAATTAGCTAGTTTGCTATTATAAATTGTTGAAGAATAATTTAAATTTATTATTTCTCAATATTTAGGTACTCCTCGTAGTTTCTCGGCTCGTGTTCTTGGCATGGTTTGGGCTGGCTTTGCAATGATAATTGTTGCTTCTTATACTGCCAACCTCGCTGCTTTCCTCGTGCTCGAGAGACCTAAGACAAAACTGACTGGAATAAATGATGCAAGGGTAATTTATTAAGTTTCAAATAAAAATATTATTTGTATTTAATGGAAACTATATATTGTGATCTAAATTTTTAAATTTTCAGCTTCGTAATACAATGGAAAATCTAACTTGTGCCACGGTAAAGGGGTCTGCAGTAGACATGTACTTCCGTAGACAAGTAGAGTTATCAAACATGTACCGTACGATGGAGGCCAATAATTATGACAATGCTGAACAGGCGATTCAAGATGTTAAAAATGGGTAAGTATTTTTAAGAAAAAATTAGTTATAAATGTGTTGGTAACGGAACTCCCTTTTATAAGCAAGATAATTGGCGTAATTGTGGCACGAATGCTAGATTAATAACAGTTTTACTTCTTTGGTCGAAAAGGAGACAAATAAAAATATACAGGAGAGAATAAAGATATAGTTTTTAGCATTTTAGGTAGTAAAATTGATGTTACTTTTAAGGAAATTGATGGCTTTCATCTGGGATTCTTCGAGGCTTGAGTTTGAAGCAGCACAGGATTGTGAATTAGTAACTGCTGGAGAATTGTTTGGTCGATCTGGTTACGGCGTCGGTTTACAAAAAGGCTCTCCATGGGCAGATTTAGTTACACTAGCTATATTGGACTTTCATGAAAGTAAGTAATAAATTAAATTATTTGAACTAAAATATATTTGCAAATTGTGATTATTGTAAATTACTAACTATGTATGTAAACTTTATCATAGGTGGCGTTATGGAATCATTTGACAATAAATGGATTTTAGGAAACAATATGCTCAACTGTGAAGAAAACGAGAAGACTCCAAACACTTTAGGCTTGAAAAATATGGCGGGAGTGTTCATACTGGTCCTAGCAGGCATTATAGGTGGCATAGTTCTCATCGTGATAGAGGTGGTGTACAAACGACATCAAATTCGCAAACAGAAGAGGATGGAGCTGGCGCGTCACGCAGCCGACAGGTGGCGCGGCGCCGTTGAGGTAAACCGAGCCAAGACTATGGACCACATCGACATCAAACGAAAAATCGAAACCAAAATGTAAACAACTCGCGTCTTCCCCCTTGATAACGATTTACTTACGAATATTGTTAATAATCAATGCTTAAATAAATATGCCATATCATGTTCATTTAGATGCTTAATTTGGTAAGCCCCCACCGGATTGTCTTCATGGTTGTAAGTAAACATGTGTTATTGTAATACTAAATGATTGGTATGTTTTTAAAAATAACGAATTTTACAGAAACGGAAATCCATGCGAGCTTCTATTCTTCCGTCACAGCGTCGTGCGAAGTCTAATGGCGTGAAAGAAACTGGAAGCATCAGTTTGGCTGTGGATAGAGGAGTAAGAAGACGTGATGAGCCACGTATACCGCGCTACATGCCAGCTTATACTCCTGACGTCTCCCACCTTGTAGTTTAGGATTAATACTCTTTTTGAGACATTCTTCACATCTCATTATTATTATCGCCACTCAGTGCAATATTCTCAATTCTGAGATGTACTGCGTTGACCCCAAGTGATTGGGAAATGGGCAGGGAGAAGAAGAAGAAGTGCAATATTCTCAATTCTAAGACAATTTTAAGAATATTCATTGTTTTCATCAAATGACTTACATATGCGAGTTGCGACTAGTTAAAATTAATAAAACTAATTTAAACGACTGAGACCTCAATATAAAATATATACCTAAACGAATTGAAATGAATTGAATAGTAATACTTAATGGAATTTGTAGGTACATATATAGACATTTGAAATGTTTTATTTTAATATTATGTAATTTTTAATTGTTATTTTTAATTTATAGTCAAATTGACGAACTACAATACATTTAACTACCCGCAAATTGCTTATTTAATGTCATTAGTCTTTATCAGGTTTTTTGGCATTAATTTTAACTATCATTATTAACATTATTTATAGAGCATCCTTGTTCAACACACGTATTTTGATTGTGAATATAATGTGGGTAAATGTTAAAAATTCTTCGTAATTAAATATTAACATATATTGGACGATAACTTTAGCCCATTATTACTAGTATAGTATTAAATGATCTGTGCTATTATGAATTTAAAGTATTAACCTAAAGTTTTACTTAATAGAGTATTTTATGTTAAGATAAATAAATATTAAATTAGTAATAGAACAGCTCATATAGGTTATTGGAATTGACTAATAATGCTCATTTAAACTTCTGTTATGTAGTTGTTATATAACAATAATGAAGAAGGTCCTAATTTAAGATTAATCTAATAATTATTTAAAATAAATATGTTGAAAACTTGTTTATATTTCATGTGTAATATATTTCTTAAAAACATAAATGTATATTAAAAAAATACTAGATAGGTACTAAATATAGAAAACTAGTGCTGCGGTTATATCAGAGATTGATCGAAATTAATGAAGAATTCGTATGTTATAAATTTTTTTAAGTACTTTTTTAATTCATTTAAGTACTTACTTAAATAAATTCTTAAATGTGAATATTGTTTAGTACATGGTATTTTTTTGTCTTAATAATGCTTTTTATACAGATATATTATTTTATTACACTGTTGGAACGCCAAATAAACAACGATTATAGTAATGTAAATGTATGTGTTTAGGAATTATCTAATTATAAGTACATATAATATTCACGTATATAAAACGAAAATTACACTTATATAAAAATAAGAAATAAATAAAATCTTAATAATTGCACTTACCTACTTACTGATGATAATATATATTATGATAATTACCTACTATTTGACGGAAAATTTACATCAACATAAAAATATTGTTCTTAATAGTAGGTAACTGGGGTTCACCTTTTAGGGCTTATTTATCTTGAAAATATGAACCCAATATTCATTCCCTGTGAAACTTGAACCTTTAATACATTAAAGAAACGGATTTATTAAAATTAGTATACCTGCTATAATTAATACGAGGTTGGGAAGTATCTTTTCATGTAAATATGACTTAACATGTATGTTACCGCTAGGTACCTAAGGGTACTAGTATAGTATTATATAATATTAGCGACTTACCCTCGCTTCGTTCGGGTTCGTCCCTAGTTGCTTTCAATGCAAATTTTCATCCCAATTTTCACCCCCTTAAAGGGTGATTTCCGGAACAAAAAGTATCCTATGTCCTTCCAAGGGTCTCAAACTATCTTCTTACCAAATTTCATCTAAATCAGTTCAGCAGATCCAGATATTACCCCCTACAACGTCACAACCTCACAAACTTTACCTCATTATAATATTAGTGTAGATGTGCTAAGGCCTAAGGGTTAGTCGCTAGTCTTACTAATATTATAAACACAGACCAAAGAAAACAACAAATTATAAATGTGAAAGGTTAAATGGATGTTTGGATGTTTGTTACTCAATCACGCCAAAACGGCTGAATGGATCTGGATGAAATTTGGCACAGAGATAAGATTATAGTCTGAAATAGCGTATAGGCTACTTTTCCAAACCGAACCGAAAAAAAATTAACCGAGTTTTAACTGTTATCAGGGTGCGCCGGCGTTAGACGGAAGCGCGCCCAGTTTATGCTAAACGCTGTATAATATGCTCAACCGTATAGATGTCTGACTTGAAATCACTTACATTGGCAGCGTCTTTTCTGAAATTATCAATTTGTGACTTTGCTGTGTCCATATAAACTTTTAATCATTATCGTTTTACAAACTACATATAATATAATTAACCAAAGTTTCAAGCAAATCAACTGAACAGTATTTTATAGCATTTTTAAAGATATACTTCGTTTGGCGCGTTATGAAAAGTGAAAAATGGATCATGAGAGTGATTTTTATACCATGCGACAGATTTAGACTACAGTATGAAGTTAGTGGTTATTAACTACAGTGTGAAGTTACAGTTACCTACTTGTTAAATCTCCCATATGTATATAGTGAGACGTCTATATTCAAGATAATATATTCCGGTATTTCTATATACACAATACGTGTACATCGATAAATATAAAAATTAATACAAGTTTTTATTTAGTTTCACCTGTCTCGGTGTCTGTTTGTAATCAAATCTTACAAGTTAAATTTGCCCCACTTCCATAGGAATTAGATGTTTTCGCTACGTATTATTTTAGCTACATCTTTAGACAAGTCAATCTGACAGCTGCCAAACTGCCAAAGTATTTTTCTATAGATTTGAATGTCATCCATGATTTGAATTTTGATTTTTGTTGGACAGTTGGACCATAGAGTTAAGCTTAAGAGTATATTGCTACATATATAAGTTGGACTACTTAGTATTTACGTCAGGAACAATTTTGTGCTAATATCTAATCTTAGTTTTTTTATAATACCTATTCGCTATTACACGATACGCCAATTGCAAAATTTTTTAATATTATTAATACTATAAATATACGTCTGTTTGATGTTTCAAAATACATTGTACACAAAATACCTAAATCTTTCTTTAAAATTTATAACAAAAATCCAAATTTATTTAATATGATTAACCCAATAAGTCATGTTTTATTTGATATGGATGGCTTAATTTTAAGTAAGTTGTTTTTATTTATTTTAGGTATAATTTTTTAATTTATTTTTTATCACATAAATATAACAATTAACAACATTAACCTTTATTGCAGACACAGAGGACTTGTATACTATAGCATTTCAAAATATAGTTTCACAGTATGGCAAAAATTATACATTTGATTTAAAGTTAAAATTGATGGGTACACAAACTCATGAGACGGCAGAAAGGATTGTATCTGAGCTTGAACTACCAATGACACAAGCTGAATTCATAACCGAAAGCAAAAAACAATTTGAGGTATTATTTCCAGATACAGAAGTTATGCCAGGTAAGCGGATTTTCCAAATATAGATTAGTTACCCAATATTTTTCAACCGACTTCAAAAAGGAGGAGGTTCTCAATTCGACTGTATTTTTTTTTTATGTTTGTTACCTCAGAACTCTGTCATTTATTAACCGATTTGGACAATTTTTGTGTTGTTTGAAAGTGTATACTTCCAGATTGGTCCCATTTAAATTTCAAAAAAAAATACCACCCCTAAGTGTGGAAAAATAGCTAATGATGAATTTAACCTACTTCTAATTGTCATATTGACTTGAAACTTTGCAAGTGTTTCTATTTCCGTTGATAGTACAGTGGTTCGGTATTGTTGACCTGATCTGATGGTAAGGCCAGAAGGTGGATAGGTATACTCTTCAACGGCTAATAGTTGATACTTTGAGTTTAGGCTTATTTTGTTTGATTTGACAAGCCTAACACGTTAGAATTCTTACTTTGCTACTATTGTCTACACTAAAAAGGGAAAAATAAAAACTTTTTAACAAAAAAATAAAAACCGACTTGGCTAAGTAATTAAAGCCTACCTATTAAATACATACCTAATCAAATATTTTCGAAATCGGTGCCAGCCCATACAAAGCAAAGCACACCGACTTCGAAAATATTTGATTAGGTATGTATAGTAAATGAAAACTACCAATCACTTATTTTTTACTTTTTAGTGCATTTGTTTGAAGTCGGTTTTTATAAAAAATATAGAACTAATATAGGTAATGACTACACTACACTTTTTTTGGCTTCATTTCAGGTGCTAAAAGGCTTATCAGACATTTGCATAATAAGGGAATTCCAATAGGATTGGCTACAAGTTCTAGTGAAGAAAGCTATCATTTGAAAACAGATAAGCATCATAAAGAGTTATTTGCCTTGTTTAAATATAAAACATTTGGTTCATCAGACCCCAATGTTAAAAGAGGAAAGCCATACCCAGACATATTTTTAGTGGCTGCATCAAAATTTCCTGATCAACCAAATCCTAGGCAGGTAATGTATAACTTTATATACTTATTAATGCATATAATATATACTTTGAACTTTCTAAATATAAATATAGAATTAAAAAAAAGTACTATGTATTTAAAAAAATGTTATGTAAATTAATATCTTCTCTTTTAATTTTAGTGCTTAGTTTTTGAAGATGCTGTGAATGGTGTAAGAGCAGCAAAGGCAGCTGGTATGCAAGTTGTTATGGTACCTGATTCTCGAATTGATAAAAGTTTAACTGACGAAGCAACTATTGTACTGAAAAGTTTAGAGGATTTCAGACCTGAACTATTTGGTTTACCTCCATTTGATAGTTAAAGTTTCATATTTCATTTAGCTACATAAGTGTTTGTTATTAAAATTCAATTGAGCGACAAACTTGATGTCTTTGCCTGTAATTTTGTTTATTTAACATCAACAATGTGAGAAATATCATCTGTTTATTAGATCTACTCCATCATCTTGAGATAATTTTGATTCTTTTTTATTCAAATCTATTCTCCATTGAACAGGGAGACAAATGGATACTCATAAATATTTTTATAATTTGTCTTCTATTTGATCAGAAATCCATCCAACTCCATCAACCTTAATTTTTTATTTTATTGATATATTGGTGTTTTTTTTTATATTTTTTATACAATGGCTTACTTCGTTATATAATTGTAAAAAATATCCAACTCTAAAAAACTAAAATTTAGTATTTTTTTTCTAATTATCATACCGATACTTATACTTTAATGTTTAAACGCTAGCCATTTCTCGCATTATATATTTATATCTCGCACTATATATTTCACATAGAAACCATTAAACATTTATTGGTTTCTATGTGGCTTTTGTCGCTTTTGATGGGATTCTATTGGAGTTTTTCAACAGGGACATAGCACCTGACATATAAGTCATTGCTTGTTATAAAAGTGAATGTGAGTGTAATATAGAAATTGTATTCAATGTTATGAATTTGATATCTCCTAAATCTTTAACTTAGTTGACTATTATAGTTTTAAGCAAGATTTAACTCAATGTTTATTAAAAAAAATAGCTAATATAATTTGTTTTTATTTGTAAGTTATTTTTCCTAAATTTTATATTATAGTTCTCAAACTTTCAATGGTAAGTAAGTTCTAAATAGTCAAACGGTTGTTTGTCTGTTGTCACATAATACTAAAACAAAGTAGATAGAAACCTTGGTCCAATTTATTTTCCGTGTTATTTACAAGACTAACCGAAAGGTCTTTGCAAATGTAGATTGAATGTAATAGATTTCTATCACGTGATTTTAGATTTAGTTATCACATGAATAACGAGTGCCGTTGAGACTTGAGTCAATATATGGCAATATTAAGGCGATTAGTACCCTCAAAGAGGTACTTTCCAAAGCGTCAAAGAGGTACTTCTCGTTTATGGCTTGACCGAAATGCTTGAAAAATATATATGTGAATCATCAACTTTTAAACAATATTTTCATTGAAACATTTTTTTTTTGTGGGACGAAAATATGTATTACTTTTTTATTTCAAAGAAATGGTATTTTTTTGACTTGCCTTTCCTATGGTTTCTTAACGGCTAAGAATTTTGGAATCATTTAAATACTAAAAAATAAAATATCTATTTTACTTAATGCCCCACAAAATTTTTTGTAAATTATTTACTATTTTCCTATTTTAAAAGTCGAAAATCCTATTTACAAGCCTAGAAGCTATAGAGGTGTTAACCATAAATAACTTCAGAAAAGCTCAGATTTAAAAATTTGGGAGATATTTTAATTTTTATAATAAAATCATGTTAATAATAAAAAAAAAACAGTACTGTTAATATTTATTAACTTAAGAAATGTTAAAAAATATACAGCAACTTTTTAACATTTCTTAAGTTAACTTGTGGACTAATAAAAACTTTATGTGGTTGTAAATTATTGTGTTATTTTGCTTAAAAATACAAGGGTTAAAGGTGTATAATGAAAAAAAAACGAATTCAACACATCTATATATTATTTACATAATAATTTTAACAGTGCCATAATGGGAAACATACATACGTAATTTTTAGATAAATACACTATTCAAAAGCAAGTCAAACTCAACTGCCAGGACGAAAACGGTAAAAATGTAGGAATGTGTTGTTCAACTGCAAGATTTTAATGTGACACTACACTGCAGTCAGTCAAATCTTATAGATTTAAGTGAGCACAGCATAGGATGCTGCCGTCAAATCAAAATCTTACAGCTATCAATAATTCCTAACTCTATTTTAAAAATAATGAATCATTGAACTTAAAATTTCATTATGTAATAATATGTATATAATAGAAATGAATAATGCTATAAACTTGATGTTTGTTGTGCTGTTATAATACTGAATAGAACCTGACTTCAGTTTACAGAATTAGTTGAGTATATAGATTACGTAGGTATATAATGTTAATTCTTAATACGTTTTGAAATCCTATAAACTACATCTAAATACACAGATATTGGATTACACGAATGAATTGTAACAATAAAATATTTTTTAATCAAATATATAAGTTTAGTTGGCGAAACTAATGTACAGTCACAATTATTTAGACCCAGGTATTAGCAAAATGACATGACCACAAATGTAACGTTCTGTTGACTTAACTTTTCCATTAAATATTCTAAACAGCGATAAAATTGTACGCATTATTATAATATATGTATAATTAATTAGGCAAAAGGAAAACACTTAGTGTAACATTATAATAGTTCTAAGGAAATTTAAATAAATTGTTAGTAGTAACAAATTGAATGACCGATGTTGTTTAATCGGTGAATCTACGGTTAGGATTGCGTCCAAACAGAGCGGTACGAATCTCTGGCAGCAGCTGCTGAGCGATGAGCTCCAAGCGGGACTCTAGGGTGTTGCAGATCTGCAAATATACAATAAACTTAGCTATTTTCTACCAATACTTTTGATTTATGTAGTAATATTTAAATAGAATATTTGAATATAACAAATATAATTACCATGAAAAAAATATTGATTTTGAGTTAATTATAAGTTATTTATTTACCTTAATGCGTCCCTTAGCAGCAATTAGCTCAATTCCACCACAGGTTTCAGCAGGCAGGTAATTTTCAGAGTCAAGCTTTAACTGAACATCCTTCTTAATCTTAGCCTTATAGTCTTGTTGGGCTTTGCCAAGTAGAGACTCTACTAATGACTTGTCAACCTGTCGCACACGGAGTGTTACTACGGGCTCCATCAACTGGAAGATAGATATTTATTTATTTTTAGACAGATTTATAGGTGACTAGCATTGCTCGCGGCTCCGCCCGCGCTTAGATGACCAAAAACCAAATTCTTAGGTTTTACATATTACTGTACTCTTATATATTGCAGTTTTTGTATTTTTTTCTCAGAAATGAGATATTTTCTCGCGGTAAAAGTATCCTATATGTTGACCCGGATAGCCAACTATCACCATACCAAATTTCATCAAAATCCCTCCAGTGGTTTTTCTGTGATGCGGTAACAGACAGACAGACGGACAAAATTCAAAAAACTATAGATTCGGCCTCTGTATCGATAATAATGTTTATTTCAATAAGATTTTCCAAAAAATATTTCATGTACAGATTCGAATGAGTTAGAATTTTATTATAATATGTATAGATTTTTAGATAAAATTATATAATTGAGCAATTTTCAATTACTGTTATATTTAATTAATGCCCAAGTGCATAGTTTGTATTATTTGTGTAGTATATTTATTTTTTTATAAGTTATGTAATGTATCCAAACATCATATTTTATTTTATTATATTTTATGAGTCTTGTTAATTAAACGGAGGAAAAGTGAGTGTGAAATGCCTAAAAAAACACAATGCAAAAAATGACAGGGAGTATCAAATCTAATAATACCTGGAAGAGAGCCTGTACAATAAGTGTGACAAGAAGGTCAGAGTACAGCTTGGTGTCGCTAGGCACTTCAGCCAGGCGCTTGCGGGCCTCGTCAAGTACATTACGTACATGGTCTTCACGTACTTTAAGTACCCTGAGACGGGCTTGGTTCAGCATGTTCGAAGATTGGCTATAATGAGATAAAAACAATTAATATTCATCTATTTCATATTTTATAGAAGTATATATTGTTATTGTGAGAAAACGTGCATATCTGAGAGAATCTAGCAAGTTTCGAAAGACATGTGAAGTCTGCCAACTCACACTTGGCCAGCGCGGTGGACTAGGGCCTGATATTGAAGGAGGGCCTGTGCCCAGCAGTCGGACATAAAAAGGGCTAAATACAAGTAGTAAATGTATTGTTATAAAACTTATAACTATATTAGTCAATATAATTTTATCTCTTATCATGATGCTGTTAATTTATTAAATTTCCAATTTTGGTTATTTTTCATTTTGTAGAATTAAAGGTCTTTACTTAGAGGAGTGCAAACTATTTGCTATAATATATGAGATAAATAAGCTTTATTAACATAATAATGCAAATAAAGAAGCTACTCTTAGGACAATAGGGACTTTCTAGGAATATTAACACTTTAAGTTAGGTATTTAGTTCTAAAGGTTATTTAGGTCTATTAATATTTGTGGTTATTTTTCATATTTAAATAAAAATGAAATTAGTGATAATTCAATATTTATAAAATATTATATTCTTACTTTTGAAATCCACCAAAAATATCCTTTTAAAATTTAACTCTCAGCATTTTAGAAGCAAAAAAAATTGAAATTAGTCTTAATATATTATACACTTCATTATGATCACGCCTGCAAGATACTTGTTATATAAACAGTCTTATTTTTGCATGAATGCCCTAATTTATTAAATATATCATAACATATCATTGTAATAAAATTAGGAATAATTTTTAACTTGTCTGTCCTCATGATACAACTTGTCCTTGCCATATTTCATCAAAATTTATTGAGCAGGTGCACATCATTTAATTGTATAATTTTCCATAGAAAATTTACCGAATCTTGTTCTAAAATCCTGGCAAATTATATTAGTGACTATTTTAGCAATTTCATAAGTAAGACATTAATTGAGTAAAGAATTTTACTTTTAGGTGCTCTCAGAATATTTTATTAAATACTGAAAAGGAACATTTGATTCTTTTTGTGCATACTATGGATACAGGTACCACAGATATTTTAAGGCTTAACTTATCCTACAATATTATGAGTTTTCAGTAAAAAGTTCTAATAGGAGTAATTATTTAGTTTAATAATTACTGAAGTTTTACACCTAGTTTTTTGTAAATGTTATAAAATGTTATGAAGAGTAGACTGAATTAACTATCATAAAGGTAAGTTGTTAATTAATTTGGTTTATATTTGTGGAAATAGTGATTGTAAGACCACCTCCGAAGTATTTAGTTAAACATACATCTTTTTCTGGAGCTCAACTTGTTTTTCTTTCTTTTCATAGTATTCCATGATCTTTAGGCGCTGTTGTTGAACAAGGCGCCCCTTTTCAATATTGAATTCCTCCTCGGCCTTTGCATCGATTTCTTCAGCCTTTTCGTTGGCTTCTTGTTCGATGAAGGCCATCATGTGCTTGATCTATAGGAAAAATAAATAATTTACATAAAAACATAATCATTTCGGCTGATTTACTAGGGAGAATTAAAGTTATTCTCAACAAAATACAAGCCTATAAAACATTGGAACCCGTGGATCAATCATTCTGAGAAAAGTAATGTCCATTAGGACGTGTAAAATTTATTGAATATAATTCGTATTATTCAAATGATTACCTGTTTTTGAACATCTGCGTCGCTGAGCGCCATGGCTGATAGTTATTTTTTTACACCACTAACACGTAAAACGGCCGATATTGAGCCAGAAACCAAAAAACTGGCTACAAGAAGTAAGTCGACGCCTATCAGACGTGCTTCTTCATTGAACAATCATATGATCATTAATGTTACCATGTCCCTCGTACTTTTACCATTAAAATCCATAGAGAAAATGAATTATTTCCATTTCTATATTAGTATGTGAATTTTTATTTTAAATTTTTAATAAAGTGAAAAATATCATTTAAAATAGACTGTAGGTATTAGTACTAAAACTGCAAGGTTCAGTGTCAAAAAATATTGCCGTTATTACTTAAATTTTAACTAAGTTTGAACATAATTACAAATATGAACATTTCAATACAAATATATTTATTTAAGAATTACTATGAATTAAAAATTAAAATTAAATATTATTATTATAAATTATAGAATAGGCTACTTTTTTATAATTAATCTTAAAAATGCAGGTACTTGAAAAAAATGTGAAACAACAAAGAACTGAGATTAATTATTTTAGTAAACTTCAAAACAATCGGTAGAAGAAGTTAAATTACAATATTTAATGTATTATAGACTTATGATATTAATTTTCAACACATGCGACGTTTATAGCAAGTAAAGCGGTATGAAAAAACGATACAGCAAGGATGACACTCCTCCTAAGGTTTGTAATAAATATATTTTATTACATAGAATATATTTTGTTATACTGACTGATTTATACATTTTAAATGCACCTATTTAAAAATTTTAAGACAATAAATGCAATTTGATTTTTTTCCCTTGTTTAAAAATATGTTCATAATGCGGTAACTCTGGTGTCATGATTATTACTACAAAGTCAACATAGTTTCTCAATATTATGTATATTTTTTTTATTTTAAAACAAAACAGTCATATACAATAATTTTTATCATTATAAAATCTTTTTTATTAAAATGTTTTACTCCATGTACATGAAATAGACGGGACGGCAATTAATAAGTGGGTAGTGCAAGTGATTACACTAACTGGTTCCGCTTTTAACAATATGGCCGCCAGTTGTTTAGGGTAATGTGGCGTACGACAAATCTGAGTGAAATTGTTTTAATTTATTTTAGCTACATAAAGATGTATAAAGTTTTAAGATTTTTATAGCAGTGTTTCATGGAAAGGCTGTAATAAAAATACTTTTAATTTGTGAATAAAATTCTGAATGCAGAGAAATTGCCTTAAAAATTGAACAGTCAACAAACTTTTGTTTGTATCGTCAAGAGGATATTTTTGATTCTGCTAGAAAAACTCTATTATGAAACAACCATAAGGTTATTAAAATAGTGAAACAAGGACTGACTTAACACATTAGGTAAATATTATTTATTTTATGTAAAGTTGAAATGGAAACGTCTTCCAGTCGCCATTGTTTGACAGTCGAATAAATAACCATCTTGATCTATGTATACCTACTAATGTGTTATTATTGACTGTCCTTATCAAAATTATCTTTATAAATATGTATATGTACGTATTTCATATTTTATTGATTATAACTGCTAATTTTTATCCTTAACGTTATATAGAATCCAGCTGCTCAAGATGCAAACTAAGATTGCTAAATTGAATACATCCACATAAACATTTTACGTTACAAGTTAATTTACTCAAAGAACATAGACACTAATTTAAAAAAAATATGTATATGTATGCTCTCATAATAAATAACGATTGTGGTTTTAGTAAATAATATTAAGAAAATTAAAGACGTTCAACTTAATTGAGTCACTTTTTCAAAAGTATTATAAATACAATCTATGAAATTTGTATGAGAAGAAGTTTAAATCTAGTTATATTGGGAACAAACTGATGAACCAGTATGAAATGTTAGTATACAAATGATATGTTAGTATAGTTATTTTCAAGTATTATTGTAACATTCATTTATTGGCATTGAGATAACTGACAAATAACCTTTGTTTGTTATCAAACCTTATTAATAATAATTGGTTCTGTTATAGAATATAGTTTTATGTAATCCTAGAAAAGCAGTATCTATTTTAATAATAACTTTTTTTGTAATTATTTTACAGGGTATGGCAAACTTGAATTTCCAACAAGCGCCTAGAAGCCTAGCAAGTGGTGGAGTTGGCGGTAGAGTTGGGTCAGGATTGGTTGGAGGAGTTTCAGGGCATGTGACACCAACATTTGGTGGTGCCCTGTCGCCAGGACGGGGTTCCACGGTAATGCCAGGAGGGGCTCCACCCTCCATGGCATCTAGATCAACACTATTCGGACAAAGGACATTTGCAGATCGTAGAGTTCCAATGGCCACTCCACTATCACAAGCAAACTCAAATTCAATGGTGAGTATTGAACAATACTAATTTCAAAGTATATATTTTCTCATGTAAGTATAGGATGTATAATAGATCTACTATATGATACAAAAATATTGAGACATAAAATTTTGCAACACGTTTGGCTCAGTTTGTAGCAATCCTACTTGGTGTGCCAGCTGCTGTGTGTTCGGATCCCGCTGGGGGTATTCATTTGTGTCATGAGCACGAATGTTTGTACTCCAGTCATGGGTGTTTGTATTTATAATATGTATGTATTTAAAAATATATATGTGTAGTGTATCAACTATCTGGTATCCAGAACACAAGCCACTTGGCTTACCATCTCTATCTCTAGACCGAAACAAATCTATCCCTGGGAACTTTTCCGCATGTGGCAAATGTCATCTAGATCCATTCAGCCATTCTGGCATTAAAGAGTAACAAGCATCCATCCATCCTTACTCATAAGCTTTCACATTTATAATGTTAGTAGGATATTTGTTTAATTATCATACTGATAATTCTGCAATCAATAATCGGATGCGAAATAATGTTTCTATATTAAACTATTCAGTGAAATTGCAACAACTACGAGATAGTTATGAGTAATGATGTATTCAATTCAATTCTCTTGTTAATGGCTTCATAGCATGCCAGTGGAGCACAAATTGATGTTTTAAACTATTGCACTGATTTGACAGTATATCACATAATGTGACAATATTAAGGCATGAATACATAACAGTGGTGAAGGGTGAAATTTTAACAGAGGTAACAGAGGTAAAGCCATCCCAAGAATCTACAATTTTAATATACATATTAATGCAGAAAGAAATTAAGCAAATTAAATAATTAAAGAAAATTTATACATTTAAAAAATTAAATGTATGTAAAATTATAGCAAAATAATTTTAAGGTAAGACGTCTTGTATGGACCCTTCGCCACTGATACATACATATAGTATATAATAAAACCCAAATCGCCAATTGACCTATAAGTAAACTACAATAGTGACACGGTCGGTGTGGTATGTATAGTCGAGTATGGCGAATCTGTCGAGGTTCAACGCGGGTAACTACCACTCGGTGTTCGGTGAGGGCGGGGACACGTCGACGCCGCCGCTGCTGGACCTGAGCGAGTTCCCGTCGCTGACGGCGCGGGGCGCTGGCGACCAGGCCCCCGCGGCTGCGCCTCCGCCCCCTGGCTCTAAACCTTACGGTGAGTTAAAGAAAAATCTTCATTTGAACGATAGTGTTTTGTGAAAACTTGTGATTGTATTGGACTTGTGATACACTCTATGAGGGACACATAGTAGTATAAGTAGTCATAGTCTATCTGTATAGTATTTCATGGAAATCCGACTTGCTCTTTTAGCGCGAAGGTGTAAAAACATACACACGTCATACAAATTTTGTATTATAATAGTGGGTCCGAGTTACTTATCGCCGCTTCGCTCGGGTTCGCCCCTGGTGAAAATAAAAAGAAATTAATCCCACGAGAACTGTACATTTTCGCCGAGATAAAAAGTAACCTATGTGCTATTCCAGACTAATCTATCTCTGTGCCAAATTTCATCCAGATCCGTTTAGCCGTTCTGGCGTGATTGAGAAATCAGTTCATCCAAACTGTCGTATTTATAATATGCGATAATATGATACTGGTATTATATTTTTGGAAAATGGTTTTATATATATTCCCCTTTCTATTGGTGGAAATCATATAAAAATCCGTTCAGTACATTGTTTCTCAGCGCGGCGACGTTAATTTATATGTATTGATGATTACTTTTTACCCGCGGTTCGATTCAAAGTAGCCTGTGTGTGTAGTAACCAGAATATAATCTGTTTCCATTAAAAAATCTGAATTTTCTTGAAAACCTATGACATGATAAGGTAACAAATACATTAAGTCATTCACAAAATTTGGCTTTTATATTATTATTTATTAGTTAATTGATTTCGATCATGGCGGTCTATATAATTCTGTCTACTGCGCAAGATATATATATATATATATATATATATATATATATATATATATATATATATATACATACAAGTGTACGTCTTTTGACTCTCATAGTAGGGTGAGCCTACGACACTTGCGGTGAGAGACCCAGTGTAGTACGTAAAACCATATAAAAGCAATGCTATTGTGTAACGATAATATCATACTGTTGTAAATACTTATTAAAACAATTGGCGATTCTAACTTTGTTTAGACTCCAAAATGTTTGTGTATTAATATAATTAATACATATATTATTACATATAATGATTTTAAAAGAAAGCCTCATCAAAAACAAAAAATATGCACACAATCAGACCAAAAATGCAACTTTGTTTTATATTTAGAGAATATTAAAATCTTTACTCTCAATTCTTCTCGACCTACATTTCTATATACGTACATGCTTTTTGCACGCGCTATGTGAAAGGTATTATGAAAATTTGATAAGCTTGAAGCCTAATGTTAAGGTCGATAATTTTTATGTCTGTTCTTTCTCGTTGATGCATTTTTACAAATTTTACAATTAAATCTAGGCTGTATTAAATACGGCAAGCATTATATACCTTCTAAGTTCTAGCGACTCACCCTCGCTTCGCTCAGTTTCGTCCCTAGATTGATTCCCCATATAAAATTTCATCCCCATTTTCACCTTCTTAAGGAATGTTTTCTGGGATAAAAAGTATCCTATGTCTCAAACTATCTTTTTACCAAATTTCATCTAAATCGGTTCAGTAGATCCAGAGATTACCCCCTACAAACTCACAAACTCACAAACTTTACCTTTTTATAATATTAGTATAGATATGTATACATCGAAAGGTCTTGTTTTGATTTTTCACATGAACATAGTTTATGGGCCGGGGGGTAGCTACTTCGTGTTGTTTTTATTTTACTTTTCATGCATGAAGTAGTAGAGTGGGATGTTATATAAATACATATCAACCTATCGCTGTCCAACTTCGATGGAAAATCCTCAATTAAATACCAACCATCTCTAACGGTTATGTCGCACTAAAACTCCACCCGAATCTCCCCCGTTTTAATAGGGCGTCGCAGGATCGCTTCCGCACTCAACCACGAAGTCCCGTCAGCAGGCCTTTTTTTTAACCTTGGAAAAGGAATTTAGGCACGAAGTGTGGGACTCACCGGCAAAGACAGTACTATCCACTAAAACCCAACGGAATCTCCTCCGTTTTAATGGGGCGTCGCAGGATCGCTTACGTATTCAACCACGGCGCACCGACGGCAGGTCCGCCGAAGTAGACCACAACAACCATGGGGTTGCTTCGCAGTCCACTCTGCTATCAAAGAAGTATCGGGAACAACCCGCATGGTACACTGCCTACCGAGGTGGACCGGCCTCCCTGTGCGTTTCTTGGCTTGGCGCCCGGCTGGACAGCCGGACTAATAAGCCCTTTCACCACGACAAAATGGACGCACATTTGGGGGAACCATCTCGGTCCTGGAAAATTCGCTCGCTCGCTCGCTTATGGATATAAGCCATCTTTTTTAAGTGGTCTATCTTTTCTAACATTTCAAGATGTTAATTTGCTACTAAAATTCGTACACGAGTACTATAAAATCCTCTTTGAAATATGTTAAAAGTACGTATAATGGCGCTTGAATAATATTTTATGCTATACATCATGCATGTCACGTATGAGTATTGATTTTAAATGTATTTCTATAATTATATTAATTTATACATAAAAGATATTTTAACG
Organism: Brenthis daphne; assembly: GCA_947093115.1. Classification (NCBI taxonomy): domain Eukaryota; kingdom Metazoa; phylum Arthropoda; class Insecta; order Lepidoptera; family Nymphalidae; genus Brenthis; species Brenthis daphne. Next base: position 11,187,742 of record OX352478.1, on the reverse strand, counting down.
AGTGTGCTTAAAATACATGTTTGTAACGATATAAAACGCACGCACGTGCTTTTGCCCAAATACGGTCGTAATCAGCTATCGAAACACGACGTTAGTTGTGCTATAAAATCTCATTAAATTCATAACAGAATTTCAATATTTGTGTAAAATGCCTTACTCGAAATTACATTTTTTTACCAATGGAATGGTTGTGGGGTCCATCGATACGAGTAAGTGAAAAACTTTGATTATATCTTTGGCACGCAACTCGTGTACCTATGATCTTTGTTAATTTACGCCAACATGACGCTATATAGATCTTCAAATATATTAAATATCAATGTTTAATCTAAAAAGTACTTTCTCCATGTCCCATATCTCGAGAATTTATCTGATGGTGGATATGTAAAATTCTTTAAAACGTATAGGTCTAAAAATGACACACATGGGATTTGCCTAAAAATATGAATTATAGGCTATATTATATAGCGGCCAAATACCCATTTGAATCGATCAAAGCCGCGGGTAAGAGTTAGCTGTCTATATAAACGATCACCTGTCCCAGTGGGTATGGTGAAGCAGCCAACATCCGAGCAATCAGAGTTCACGATGTCATCAGAGGACTTCCCCGCGCTGCCCGGCACGTCGGCCGGCGCGCACGCGCCTGCGCCGCCCGACTACGTGCACGCGCCCGACAAGCCTCGCAAGGGGATACAGACCTCGCCGGACGGTGAGTGTGAGTGTTTTGCTTTTTTTTCGTCTGTGGTTTGCTTTATATGCGCTTATGCGTGTTGGTTGGGATGTGTTGTTTTTTTTTTATTTCATCCGATTTATTGCGCTATGGTGGCGGTTTTGTGAGTTTTAAGGATGCGGTTTTATTAATTTTTTTATTTAATTTGGTTTTGGGAAATTTTAGTATGTTTTCTTATGTAATAAGGATAACACTATTTAACTTTTCTTTTTTAAATTGCTTTAAATATTAAATTAATTATTATTTTATTAATATGATAAGGCTATGAATTACTTATGGAGGTTTAAGGTTTAAAAAATAAAAAAAGAAAGGATAGAATCGACTTTTTTCCTTTGTACAATTGATAAAAAATGTATCCTTATTCTTGTAGTAATATTCATCCCTTCCTGCTTATCACTTATAATATACCCTATATTTTTTTATTAAATGCTAACTTTGAACGTTAAGGTTTTGGTCTATTACAAACTAGTAACACTAGTGCATGCTAGGTCCTAAGCGTAATGTAGTTAACATTAGTAACATTTATAATAACATCCTATTTCTTTTTGTCCTCAAAGTTGTCAGTCAAGGAGCACATACGGAATATTACGGTGTGTATAATTGTTTATGCAGTAACAAATTATATACTAACTAACGTATACATTAACCTATTAATATAGATATTCGTATAGTCGCACCCTGATATAAATATGTAGATTATTTTTATTTATTTTAAATATATTCATACTGGTCGGTTGGTTATCTTTTAATGTTTTTTTTGTGTGTAAAAATAATCTATCTTTATATTCGCTATTTGTAAAGGCAGTTAAATTAGTGCTCATTTTTCGTGATCATCTATCTGTCTTGTCTTATCTAATTAATTTTAGTCTATATCTTAAAATATATAAATATTGAGGATATGATAGAAAATAAACTTTTTGTGATTATCTTTGTTTTAGAACAAAATAGATTTTCTTAAAAAAAAAACAATGTTTATTCAATTTAAATTAAAAAAATATTTTATTTACTTTAAATAATAGAAACTTTACATCTTCTATCTTTCACCATAATAATGATTCTCTCTCCATTCTGAATAGGCAAAGTGACAAACATACCAGAAACAATGATACCTAACCAGTTTGGAATAGTGGGGCTGTTAACTTTCATCAGAGCGGCCGAATCTGATCCGAGCCTGGTGTCGTTGGCTTTAGGACAAGATTTGACGGCTTTAGGCCTCAATTTGAATTCACCAGACAATTTGTACCTCACCTTCGCTGGCCCTTGGGCGGATACGCCCTGCAGGTGATACATTTTATATACTTAACAGCGATTTACCCTCATTTCGCTCAGGTGTGTCCTTAGGTATTTTTAAATTTTCTGAATGGAACCCTAATTCTTTTTCTGAAATAAAAAAAACCCAAGTTACTCCTTATATCATGGGCTATCTGCTAGTGAATGTCCCGTCAAAATCTATCAGGCCGTTTCGGAGATTAACCAGAACAGACATTTTTTTCATGAATACTGTACGTAATTTCCTATGTGCTTAGTAAAAAGCTGTTATTTTGACATTACAATTCTTTTTTTGACAATTTTTCTTGAATCTCGATTTATAAAAAAAAAGTTGTAGTTTGAGTTCGCTGAGTGTTCTTATACTTCTGTACTACATTATAATATTAAATATTATCATATTTGTGTCATATATTTACCAAAAATTAGTCTTACATGGGATAGTAGTTTAACATTTCTACGTGGCATTAATATTGAGATTAATATTGTAGAAAGATTAAAAGTGAAGAAATAAAATTATTTATTGTTTAGCTGATTGTAAAACATTAATGAATAAGGGTATCATCAGAAAGACGAAAAGTTCAAATTAATGTCAATAGATGGCGTGGATTTAATGGATTTTTTATTAAATTAAGTTTTGATATTTATGTGAAAATAATAAATAAAATAATAGGTTCTAAAAAACTATTTTAATTAAAAAAACGCCCCTTAGGTGGTAAAGGAAACTGAAAAAACAGATTCTTGAATTTATATCATAGATCATATATCATAGAATTAGGTGAAAAGGTTTTACAGTATATATAGACGGTTTTGTGTATTTAAAAAGGTGGAAAACACATGTAAAAATATATATGATGGTTATAGTCAATTTTCGTTTTTGCCTTTTGTTACATTTTATACATATACTGTTTTTAGGCAAAACGAAATAGCCCCAAAAATAGCCTACCCAGAGCCGTCATTTTTCTCTTTGTAACAGATAAGGTATCTGAGAATTTTATATCTAGAAAATAAATAATATTATTAAACTTAATTCCAGGCCACAAGACATGGACTATCACGTTCCCCCCGAGTATCTCATCAACGGCTCCATAAGAGAGAAGCTAGCGCCACTACGACTCAGTCGGTACAAGGAGGATCTACTGTTCTACCTGTTCTACTGCTTCGTGGGCGATGTATTGCAGATTGCTGCGGCGGCGGAGTTGTTAGTGTTCATATTCTATATTAATATTATAAAGAGGAAAGATTTGTTTGTTTGTCTGTCTGTTTGTTTATTTGTACTGAATAGGGTCCGAAACTACTGAACCGATTTAGATGAAATTTGGTTAGAAGATAGTTTGAGACCTAGGGAATGGCTTAGGATGGTTTTTATCCCGGAAATCACCCCTTAAGGGAGTAAAAATGAAGATGAAAGTTTTATGAGGAACCTACCGAGGAACGAACCCGAGCGAAGCGAGGGTGAGTCGCTAGTATTTCATAATTGTCTATAGTATAAAAATCCAAACAGTAGTAAGTCCATCGAGTTGCCAAAATACCAATTTTCATGGTGAATAGTTATACCGGCACGTCTCATACGATTGTCCTGTCTAGGCGCTTTCGTTGACGATTATATGTATTAATATACTGATAGCAACAATACTGAATTGCTATTGAATATTGATATAGTAGCAATTCTGTTGGTAATAAATCTTTCCAAGAATAGCGTAAAGATGGAATAGAATGGTGTAGTTGTTTTATTTGGAGAAATGTTGCCATTGGGAAATAATATCCTGTGTTCAGAATTTCGAATGGAGTTCTGATATTTAATGTGGAAGTAAACATTTTTATTGCCAAATGATATACTAAATTATAAAATATATTTATAATATGTATGTATTTAAAGTTATATAAGTGTAGTGTATCAACTATCTGGTATCCATAACACAAACCTCATAGCTAACCATGGAACTAGATGATGCTATGTGTTAATGTCCCAACATATTTATTTATTTATAAATAATTTCGTATTACGGGTTAACCCATTTATTCTAATATAGAAATACTAGCGGACCCGACAGACGTTGTCCTGTCTACACGTCTTTAATTTGAAAATTTCAAACTTTTTTTAATAAGCTAAAATATTCTGGACCATTTTGATGAAAATTATTATTCAAATTGTGAATCTAAACCATTCCCAGATCCCCTTGAACACACACAAAAAATTTCATCAAAATCGGTCCAGTCGTTTGAGAGAAGTTCAGTGACATACACACTCACAGAAGAATTATATATATAAAGATTGTTTATATTTAGATACAATCGCGAATGGCGGTATCACATGGAAGAGAAAGTGTGGATCTCGCAAGCGCCCGGCATGCCTATGGTGGAGAAGACTTCCACGTACGAGCGCGGCACTTACTACTTCTTTGATGCGCACAATTGGCGCAAGGTTATTATTTTATATTTTATTGTAGTGTATACATAAGTGTAGTTTATTAGTATGTATATATGCATCCCTTTTTAACGTTCCACTGTCGGGCACGGGCCTCCTTTCAATATAAGGGGGCAGTCTATAGTCCACATACATCATACATACATATATTCCCTTGAAAACGTTGTAGGTTCTTTAGACATATAGATTTTCTCATGATGTTTTTTTCACCGTAAGACAAACCGAAAAAAAGGTAGTGGTAGATCAGTGGTAATGCGCTCGCTTGGTAAGTCGAGTGGAGTGGGTTCAAATCTCGAGTATCCCACTTCTGATATTTTCATTTTCGAATCATTTTGTTAGAATATAAGTAGTAGTGTTGAAGTATATAAAAAATAATGCATAGTAAGAGCATATACTCGTAAGTATTAAGCATTGTTAGTCGAGAGTTTGGACATTAGACAGTATGGATGTGTTTCATTACACCTTTTGCTGCTAAACATTAGTTATACACTTATATTGTATTTAACCTACTTTATTTTATTATTCATTTAGGATTATTATTTTTACAATAGAACACTTACACAAGTTTGAAATAAAACACCTGCCTGGTTTCGCTTGTTTGAATTCATATTTTATCAAACTGAGATAAAGCGTCGTGTTAAGGATGTTTATCTAATCTTTCTGAAATTGGAGCGTGACCTTGGCGTTAAGGTCCTTTTTCCCATGATAGTTCCCTTAGAAGGATGGTGGTCTTTGTTACAAATATGTAGAAAGTAATATTTATAAATCTTTTCCTTTATTAATCACACTACTATTACAAGTGCGAAAGTGTGTTTGTTTGTCACTCAACAATAACATGTAGCCTGAAGTAACACAGAGGCGATGCCTGAATATATATTAATAGTATCTGGGCTTACCTTTTTTTTGTTTTTTTTTTCAAAAATATAAAAATTGCGTTTTTTAGAAAAGCATATAGCTATAGATACAATTTAAAAAGTAATAACTTATCTAAATACAAAATGATCGAAATCGTTAGTCGATATTGAGATACACAAAATAAATTTATATACATACATAATATGTTTAATATTATGAGATAATAAGCACCTGGTTAATAATTATTGAACGAAACGTGTTTATTTTGCAGGTGGCGAAAGAATTCCACTTAGACTACAGCAAGCTCGAGGGCCGGCCGCAGCTGCCGCCGCACGTGCTCACGTAGCGCGCACGACTCTCACCTAATGTAGTTTTGTTATATAAAAGTACAAGTTAATGTCATGTATTTTTATTTATTATCCTTTTATTTATATGAATAATGAGGTTTCATTCAAATCTGTATGAAATTATTAGTATTAACTGGTGCGTCCGTCCGTCCCGCGTTCTCTTTTTTAGCGAAATCCTAATTCTTTTTCTAAAATAAAAGTAATGTATAGTATACATTACTTAAATACATTGTATACCTTAAAACATCAGCTATCTGCTAGTGAAAGTCTCTCCAAAATCGATCCAGCCGTTTCGGAGATTAGCTGGAACAAACTGACAATTTTTTTTAAATTGTTTTCTCTTATTAGTGCCATATATACTTTCATATTATGCATTTAGTAAAAAGCTGTTATTTTGACATAACAAACAGACAGTCCAATTTTATTTATTAGTATAGATTATAGGGATAAAAATTTCTTTTAAATAATCTTATCCATTTTTATTTTTCCGTCCTTATGCATTTACCAGCCATGTCACTTTTGTATATGATAGCTGATAACTTCTCTTTTGTATTTTAAGTCTAATGAAACTACTTTTTTTGTTGTTGCTTTTCCGAGGTAAATCTTATTTAGATGAAACCAAAGCAGGTGGGAAGTTTTATTTGCTAAGTTTATTAATATTGTGAAGTAAGTTTTGGAGTAAGTTAAGGAATTCTATGCCAAGACTACGTCTGAAATCCGATGAAGGTTTTACTAATAGAAGCAAGCTCATTAGTAAAAGTGACCACATCATGGGTATAAACGTATTTTATACAATACTAGTGGTACCCGCGGCTTCACCTGCGTTCAGACTTCAGATCGCTACCAAACTTCACAGGATCGCCTGCGGGGCTAATCTGAAAATTTCATCAAAATTGCTCCATCTGTTTAAAGAGTCCTTACGGAACATATGTACAATGTACATACATATGTTGATATTTATATGTATAGATGTTTGGGCCTAGATCGACTCGTGTTGCTCCAGCTAGAATAAGGTAAAATGGAAACGTGTATTCATCTCCACTTGAAAAGATCTTGTAATATAGAGTGATCAGGTGCTGGGTTTAATTTAATCATCGACCTTCTCTGCAATATATTCTATCAATAGCTCTATAAGCATACAGGAGTGCAGGAGAGTTGTATTTTAGAGTTTATTTCATTTTAAACTAAACTACAGAATATAAGTATTAGCATGAATTTGGATTATCTGGTAAATATTTCCAAGTCTTTTAAAAGCAATTAATTTTTTTATTTATAAAGTTAAGTTTTTAAAAAAAAAACACTGCATTGTTGGGACAGATAATGGAATTTTGAGAAAAAAATATGTCAGGATAATATATTCTTTATAATTAATTCACTTACAGCATTGATATATACATAATAATAAAACGAGTTCAGTGTTCATTCACAATCAAATCTCAAAGTAATGCTAGCTTGTAAAACTACTAACTAAATATAAATTGTTATATCTAGTTTTTTTCAAAGACGGCGATATAAATATTATCCTATTATTTATTAATTACTTAAACATATGGTTAGTGCAATCTTTACACATAAACACGACATGAAATTTTAATTTTAAATTATTCTAGGTTAATTGTTTAATGGCTATTAATCATAATTTTCTAAATATAACTTTTTTTGTTTTAAAAATATTTCCATTTAACTAGTTTTTAAAGACAAATTATGCTCACCCTTATTTTTTTAGAAATCCTTATATATAATTTACATCATTTAACTTACATTTCATAGAAAGCTATATTAATTATTGAGAATAGTAAAAGTATTTTACATATACTTTTACTATTAAAGGTATCTCAAAGAATTGATATTCTTTTATTAATTCTTTGACAATACATTATATAATGCTATTATAATGTCTCTCTAATTATAATATTTCCCCAATAGTGACGTTTGAATAATTTTTTTTAACAATTTATCAGAGTAAACTATGGATAAAAGTTATCAAATTAATATTATGTATACAAAATATAGTTTTGAAAATACATAATTTTAGTTTTAGGACTTCTTCACTTGTTCAAGAACACAAGTTTATGTAAACTAAACACATTCTCTTGTATTCATATTATACAAATTTTCTACATATTGAAAGGTGAATTATAAAACAAAAAAATCTTTTAAGAAGAAAGTAAGTATCTCATAGATACAAAATAATAAGAATGAATAAAGAAAAGTAAATTTTAATCAGTCTACTTCTCCAGTGCTAACAGATGGAGTATCATTAGAATTGTCTTTCATTGTAGGTTCCTCATCTTTCTTCCCAGGAACCCAAAGTCCTGCATCAACACATCTCTTCATATAGTATACAGCTTCTTCATCGGGCATTTTGGCTATAGTCGCTTGGAGCATGGGAACATCTTGAGAGTCAAAACATTTCTTTAATTCCTGCAATTATCATAAGTTTAAAATTTATTTTACATATATTGTATAATAATATTGTGAATTGGGTTTGCATTACATGGCTGATCGTTTAGCAACTTTGGACAAGTGGTAATTAGAATATTACTCTTTTTTTATTCCTTAGCTAAGTACAGTGAAATAGATGCATGGGGTCTAGAATATTGGTATAGATAAGTTGAATAAATATTTTTTTTGTTTTATACAGAAATTTTAACAAGAAAAACTCCTTTAGACAGAAACTTTGTGTTTCTATAGTCTACATGTTATTTAAAGTGTTATCTTACATGGTTACTAGACACTAAAATTAGTATGTAAACAGAATAATCCAATAAGATAAATAAGAAAACGATTATTCATCATATGATTCATGTATATTATGTATTGATACCACTAAATGTTCTCACAATACAAAATCTTCATAATATAGGGAGATATCACTAAGGTATGCTCATATAATACAAAGGAAAATATGACTATCAGACAATGAGTTGAAGTTAGAGAAAAATATATCAATCAATTTTGTTTCTACTTACTTCAGGTAGTTCTTCATACACTTCCACAGGATCCAAGCCACCTGGTCCTAGTCTGGCTTTCCTTTCTTCTTCTTCTTGTTCACGGAGAGCTTCTTGAATTTTTTCTGCTGCACGCTTCTTAATCCTTGCTTTGAATTGTTCTAATTCATCATCAAATGAATCCTTGTAAGTCTTTTCTGCCACTTGAATTCTGTTTTTATAATAAAATAGATATTGCAATGACAGGAAAATATATATATATATATATATATATATTTTATATTATATACTTTTTATCACATAGTGATCATAGCTATTTTGGAGGATTTTACTTTACAAAATCAGAAAAAATGTAATACATGGGAGCACAACTTTAGGTGAACTCAATGCAGCCATACTCAACCTTTTTTTTATAGGAGCCACAAACACGTTTCAGTCATAGTGTTGAGGGCCGCAAGCAAAAATTATTTAGGTCTTAATAAAAACGTAATTCCAAGTTAATGATGTAGTTACTTTTTTAACAAAGATATGTTATAATACGATTTTTCATGCTGCCGACTGGGGCCCACGGGCCGCAAGTTGAGTATACCTGACTTAATGAGTTACCTAATTTTTAATAATAGCTAAATATATATATACTATATAATACCTGGAGAAGAAAGAACCAACACAAGCTCTTGGATCCACATCTAACTGCTTAGAGAGCTCTAGCATATACTGCATACAAATTGTTTGATGTGCTACATGTGCCATTAAGTCATGTTTCTGAAAAAGATATACAAATAACTAAAGCTATTCTATATATCCAATAAGAATAAAATCATTTATATAATTTTCAGATTTCCATATTTAAATAAGTTGCTCTATATAAATGAAAAACCTTAAAATTCCATTAAAAGAGCATAGAGAATAACACATTTTAGCAAAACTATTGTTACAATTATTTATATTTATGATTATTGAAATTACCTCCTCCATTTCTAAGTTTATACACCAAATAACAAGGTAATTGGCAGTCTCCTCACAAACTAATTGACTATGCTCCAGAAGAAACTGCTTAGAATCATCATAACGGCGAAGCATACCAAATTGTTTTAACAACTTTTCATTTTCTGTTATAAACTTCTTCATTCTTGCTTCCTTTTCTTCTTCTGATAAGTTTTCATCTTTTGGCCTTACAGGCTTTGTGTTAATTATAGTTTTTGTGAATCCTGGCTCACTTATAGTATCAACATTCCATGGTGTTTTCTTTTCTTTCTTTTTCAATTCATCTTCCTTCGTTTTTATTGCTCTTTCCTCTTTTTCAAGTTCTGCAAGAGCTTTCTTTAATGATTCTAGGTCAGCACTGTCTGGGCCTACTTCGGCAATTTTCTTTTTGGTTTCGGCAAGCTTCCGGATATTTTCAGCTTTTCGTTGTTCGTGATCTTCTTTTTCACGTTTCCGTTCTTCCATGCGTTCTACACGGGCTTGGTGCCTCCAGCGAAACAGCGATGGTGTGTCGATGTTTGGATGAGTCTCATCTTCGTCATCTGAGATCTAAAAAATTGTTAACAAACAATGCTTTCAACAGGTCATAATTGAAAATAAATACATTATCTAAGAGTTTATATCATGTTGTTCAACTATATGATGAACTCATTTGATGTTATTACGAACGCAAGGGTAAAAATAAATACTTACCTCGATGTCTTTCCATTTGCTGTAGTCCACCATGTTTAATATTCCTCAGTATAATAAGTTAGATTAACTAAATTACAACAAATTACAAGAAAAAGCGGTACCTCTAGGCGTTTTCTAGATCTCTTAAGAATGCGAAATTGTTTGACATTTGCTAATCCGGAATATTCGGTGGTTAGCAAATGTTCTGAGCCAACGTATCAAATCAATTCATGTAACGGAACGTTAAACTTCATTATGATTGTTAGCTATCTGTGAAGATGAAGTATACTCTGTATTATCGAGCACAGATTATTATTATTATTAATATTTAACAGAAAAGTTTTTTTCACAGCAACAGCTTTAAGTTTACTTATACTTTTTTAAATTTAAGAACCACTGTTTAGGTTTATTTTTTCCAGATTTTCAGAAGTGTATAAATTAGGCTTTATTCATCTTTAAAAATACCAACATGTATTAACTATGTAAGAAACTAATAAAAATACATATTTAGTATGACAGTTATGTGTTAGCACATATGATATAAATAAGCGGCCAGTACGAGTATTACTACTACAATAGTGAATTTTTTACGATGCAACAGATTTGGACTACAGTATGAAGTGAATGAAGCCGTTATTTTATTAGCTACAGTGTGAAGTTACTCGTTAAATCTCCCAGTATAATTTATAATGAAACTTCTTTAAAATCTTTGTGATTTGTAACTCGATGAAACGAAAATGCGACGCTAAAAAGAGTCAAACACATAAATATATAGGATTAAGCCGGCGAGAGAATGATATAGAATGCATTGCCATGTTGCCATAGTAACCGTTGTTATTGTTTGACAAATATATAATTATATTCTTTCTGTATATGATATTCTATAAATATATGATTTTAATATATTATGCCATATTTAATTATTGATTTGTTTTAATTTAATTGCGATATTTGACAAAGAAGTTTTACTTCAACCGCGCATATAGGTTACACACACCCATTTTTTTATACACCCCATGATATGGATATCAAATGAAAGGCCTTGATAAGCGAAACACAATAAGCAAAATGACGTCATTGTAAATCTAATATGGCGGACTCCCAAAGATGCCAGACTGTTTTTTTATGCACCCCTCTGTTATGGATATCAAATGAAAAAGTTTGAGCATTTAAAACACAAGTTTTTATTCAAATGGTATAAAAAAAAGTATAACTTCTTACGTTCATACATATGTACACACACATTTTTTTTGTATTGAATTAAATTTTACAAATTGAACCAATTGTAACATTTGTGTCGAATAAAAGGAAAAGCGGAAGAAGATTTATTAAACAGGATCTTATTTAAAATCATACACTATTACCACTTTTTCGGAAATACTTCCGCAAAAGTAGTAGTAATGATTAAAAGTGTAAGAAATTAATACAAACTATAGAAACTACATATTTTAAATTTTGACTAAATTACAAATCTTAAAAGTTGTGCTTTAGTTTCCTCATGCTGTTATAGTTAACGGGTTTGGGGTATACGAACATTATCATTATTAAAAAATAAAAATAAAGATTATTATTTTCCTTCTAGTAATAATGGTTTATAGCTCAAACAAAATTGTTAAAAAAAAAATCATCATCAAATGAATCATCAATTGAATCAATACCTACTTATATCTGATAATTTGTTTTTGAGAACTTATTTATAGTAAACTAGCAGAACCCGCGGTTTCGCTCGCGCTAAAACTACAAAAAATCTCTAAAGAGGTAGTTTCATACACACTCACTCCCTGTTTTACCCCCTTATAGGATGAATTTCGAAAAATGCTAAAACAAGTATTTATTTAATTTTATTGAAGAGTATATATACCAAGTTTCAAGTAATTCTGATCATAAATATTTTTTTGGATTGTGTTATAAAGTGTTTTCCCGTAGGAATTAGATAATCTCCCGCGATAAAAAGTAGCCTATATCACTCTCCCGCCCTCGAACTATCTACACACAAAAAATAGAGCCAATAAGTCACTCCGTTTCGACATGCAAGGCAGACAGACAAACAAACAAACACACTTTCACATTTATAATATTAGTATAGATGGAAAATTCTGAGAAGTACGAAAAATTTTCTCATGGATATGAAAGCTTGAAATAAATTCAATCGATTCACGGGTCAGCTACGGGAAAGCTTCCCGTAAATCCGTAGATCGGGCGGATAATCGCGTCTTATTTATGTCGTATTTTATTAGATTAAAAAATAAATACAAATATGTACATTACAAATAATTCAGCATAAATAACTTAATATTAAATTTGCTTTCGCTAAACAAATTAACAAAGCTTGGGAGCGAAAATATCCCAAATATTAAGATTAACTTAAAAAAATACTCTACAATCTTCCCCCAAACAATTTTCGTAGAAAGTACTTAGGAATCTCTATTATTCTGTAATTTTTGTAAAATACCTACTCAAGAATTTTATGTGCGTACGTATTTCTTTCTATCTTTGAGTTTTTTTTCATACTAAATCGTATTACCTATATGGTGTCTGATGGTTATCTTCATTTAGTGATTTGTTAAAAAACATTTAATTACAATTTTTGATCATGAGAAGATGATTTTATTTATTTTACTTAAAAAAAATTGAAATTAAAAATCTCAAGCTTGTTTTATTCAATTTTTCTTTTTTCTTTTAGCTAGAGTTGTCAAGATTGTAGTCGCTATAGTGGTGGCCATTTTGGTAGTTTCAGCTACTGTTTCATTGATGAAAACTTGATTTTCTTCAGTGTCCATTTCATTTCTTTGATTATCATCAGGAATGCTGATTTGGAATTGCAACAACACGACAAGGTACGTGACCATAGTAGCGAGGAGCTGGAACATAAGTTTTTAATAATTATTGGGCTTAATTTTCAGAACCGTAATTTAAAATAGGTTTACATTTTGGTAACTGCTTACATTGAAAGGTTTTTATTTGAAATGTTAATATAAAATTATGATTGTGATAAAAAAAAGAAAAAAATATTAAAATATTACTGATTTAAATAGATTTCGGTTCACGTCAAAGAAACCTCCTAAGCTTATTTGAGATGGGTTCATTTCAGTAGCACGTAAAAACATATTGACTTCAGTTTGCGCATCTGTGTTCATCCACGATAGTTCCACCATGAGTAACTTCTTTTGGAAATTCGTTCTCACCTGTAAAAAATAAATATTTTTTATGGAAACAAAACATAGTTGCGGCAATATTGATAAAAAACATATATTTGCGTGGTTTAAAATTAAATATGAATTATGTGTAAATAATATATTAAACTAGCGACTCACCCTCGCTCCGCTCGGGTTCGTCCCTACTTACGTTTTAACGTTTAGTATAGATTTCTCAGAGATGAGATGTTTTCCGGCAGTAAAAAGGTTCTATATGTTGACCCGGATAGCCAGCTATCATCATACCAAAAATACAGCAATATCCCTCCAGTGGATTTTCCGAGATGTGGTATACGAGATAGATTATAATTTTAGGCAGACAGACAAAAATCCTAAAAACTATAGATTCAACCTGTGTAGCCATAATAATGACTATTTCAATAAGATTTTCCAAAAAATATTTAATGTACAGTTCGACTCAGAATTTTATTATATGTATACTCGTAGATGATAGATGAAAATCCATTCATTGAATATTTTACACGAAAATAGTTATGAGCCCGTAGTAACATGGGCTAGTTTTCTTACCTATCAAGTGTTTTCCGTGGAATATAATACCTACACAAGTATGAAACCACCATTTTTTTTATAAATACGGAGATACATTTTTATATGAAAAAACTGATAAACAAAATAAAAAATATATGATATTATACTTACATTATGAGATGCATAATGTGCTTCGTCGCAAATAAAAAACAATAGGAAAATGCTGCAACAAGCCGTCACCGCAAGTCCAATGTCCTTGATACCAAAACCTTCAGAGATTTGACTAAGAAGACCGTATATAGATAAAGTTATTATCAGAAATAGATATAAATTAACGAAAGTAAAGGTGTAACAATTCGCGACGCCAGTGTTTCGAGCCAATTTGCTTAATCGGAGCCACAGAGCACGATATTCAGCTACTTTTCCTGCTGGTCCCACATGTCGGAGAGCCTAAAATAATTGCCTTTAATTAGTTTAAAAAATATCGAAGTTTAAAAATACTGAGGATACTCTATTATAATATTAATTATTACATGACGGGCTTTTTTAATTTAAATAACTATACAGTTTTATTTATTACTTAAAACACCTTACATTAATGATTACACATACCTGTTGAAAATCTTCAGCAAGAACACTTGCACATACGCTTAAAGTTTCACATAGAAGATACCAATATCCACCTAAGATGTACGTGAGGATTTCTAAGAAAATGTAGGGTAAAATCTGCATTAACTTAAAATGGACCATAGTCACATGTGTGATGACTACCGAACTTGTGGAGAGTATTGGAATAATAACAGCAATTGCTAGAGCTTTCTTGTACAATTTAACGGGTAAAATTCTCCCAGATAATTTTTTATAGCATATCTGCAAAAAAAAAACGTTCACAAACCAAACAACATTTATATTAGTTTATTTGAAAACAAGAAGTATAAGTTAATTATTACAAACTTACTTCAAAGTCGACCCATCCGTTTAGAATACCAGCAATTTTAGGCGTTTCGTACCATAATATTGGAACCACCATCATGGGAAATAGGTAAACCGTAAAAAGATATTCAATGACTGCCTCTTCGAATTTACCCTCAGCAGTGCGTAATATCTGAACTTTATTCAAAGACAGGTATAGTATGTAACCAATAAGGCAAACGTAGCAAATAATAGAGTATAGCATAGAAGGAGATGCGATTTGGAATTGATTCAGTCCCGGTGAAGGTCGCGTTAAAGGCAAAACACCCATAACTCGTAATAATGTGAAAACTGGTTTAATATTCTCATAAACAATATCTCTATTTATTTGAGGAGCAATGAGATTATCATGTAAAGGCACTATAGCAATGCTGGACGGAGGCTTCATATATGGTGTGCGAGCCGGCGCGACATCCAGGTAAATTATCTTGTTTTTCGATTTATCCGCCATTTGCGTTGCAAAACCATTAGGTATAGAGCTAGTCTTCGGGTAAAGAGTGTTGGTCGTGAATAAAGACATTTGGAGGAATTTATCTAATTTGTTTCTTTTTGTAAGCTGATTACAGGCACTAGAAACGGCACGAGTGAATTGAATTCAAAAGAAAGAATGGTCATAATAGCCGTCACTTGGATAGATCTAACGGTAATATATCATGCTTGACAAGATGATTGTTTTACGTAAGCACTTTAATGGTTGTGTTAAACTTTCAGTGCGTTCTTCACCTTCAGTGTAACCTTGTAAAAAACTTGAAGGTAAAAAACTAAACACTATTTGCTCGTAAATTTTTTTAATTTTAATGTAACTGAAAATTATTAAGTACATAAGCACCTATGTAGATATTTTATTTAATCGCTTTATGCTACATCTATAGTAAAATTACCTGTTAAGAGGTAAAGATTGTGAGTTTGCGGAGCTGTAGGGGGTAATCTCTGGGTTTACTGGACCGATTTAGATGAAATTTGGTAAGACGATAGGGTCTCAACCCTGGGAAGGACATAGGATAATTTTTATCCTGGAAATCCTCCCTTAAGTGGGTGAAAATGGGGATGATAATTTGTTAACTCTATGGTAAATTCTTCCATTTCACAATTTGACGGTTTCACTTTGATAGATAATTAAATTATAATCAACACAAAAATAATGCGTTAAATTGTAAGTAGTATGTTACGATTCACAATCATTCGACAGTTCACAATCTCGCGAGATAGATTATAATTTAACGGTATTTACGATCATACATACGGTGTTATATATAATACTGATTAGTAGGTATACAATCCTTGTGTATAAAATATTTACATACATAAAAAAAAGATTCCGACGAATTGAGAACCTCCTCCTTTTTGGAAGTCGGTTAAAAAGGTATACAGAATTACTAGCCGTTCATAAAACTGACAGTTAATCTTACTGATAGTTAAACAAACCGACTGTTAAACAAACTGACAGTTAAACTTACTGATAGTTAAACTAACTGACAGTTAAACTTACTAGCCGTTCATAAAACGGACAGTTAATCTTACTGACAGTTAAACTTACAGATAGTTACCCTTACTGACAGTTAAACTTACTGGTAGTTAAACAAACTAACAGTTTAACTTGCTGGCAGTTTAATTAACTGACAGTTAAATGTACTAGCCGTTCATAAGACTAACAGTTAATCTTACAGATAGTTACACTTACTGACCGTTAAACTTACTGATAGTTAAACAAACTGACAGTTAACTAACTGACGGTCATGCTAACTGACAGTTAAACTTACTAGCCGTTCATAAAACTGACAGTTAATCTTACTGACAGTTAAACTTACAGATAGTTACCCTTACTGACAGTTAAACTTACTGATAGTTAAACAAACTAACAGTTTAACTTGCTGGCAGTTTAATTAACTGACAGTTAAACTTACTAGCCGTTCATAAGACTGACAGTTAATCTTACAGATAGTTACACTTACTGACAGTTAAACTTACTGATAGTTAAACAAACTAACAGTTTAACTTGCTGGCAGTTTAATTAACTGACAGTTAAACTTACTAGCCGTTCATAAAAGTGACAGTTAATCTTACTGACAGTTAATCTTACAGACAGTTACCCTTACTGACAGTTAAACTTACTGATAGTTAAACAAACTGACAGTCATGCTAACTGACAGTTAAACTTACTAGCAGTTCATAAAACTGACAGTTAATCTTACTGATAGAAAAAAACCCCACATACCAAATTTCAGCAAAATCGTTAGAGGCCTGAGGTATTGAGTATGAATTGTTTTTTTTTTACCACTTTATACTTAAAAAACCCATAGCAGATCAAGGGCTCTTCAAAAGAATTTGCTACGGGCCCCGCGCTTGCTTAATCCGGCACAGTTTATATTATTAGTTTCGTTCATATTATGTTATTAAGAGCCGGTTTTTTCTGAGACGCAATAACGAGACTAAGCGGCCACAATTCAAACTAAAGAGAAGAAATAACCGAAACAATAATAAAAAAGGTTTATCGTGGCTGAAGCTATAAAATATGACGTTTCATTGGACACCTGGTCGACAATATATAATGGTGTTAGATACTTCTAACAAATGAACGTCAAGTTTATAGACCATAAAGATGAGGGTGGCAATAATAAAACAGTTCTGGAGTAGATCCGATTAGGCTGTAAATAAACATGGCCTCTTCTAAGTTAAAGGGAATTTTATAATTAGTTATTTTCATAGAAAATTATATTTCTAGCTAAATCGCTGGTTTATTTAAACACATTCACATATACTAGTGCCTAATCAAAGAATTTACATATGTAGTATGTGCATTAGTTCTATATCGCCACATAATTGTTCTATGTGTAATGTAAAAAGTTAAAATTTGTTAAGAATAAACATTTTAATTTAGTTTGCTATTATTTAAAAAGACAATTTACTAAGCAACACTATTACTATAATCTTTGTAAGTACATAGTACTACTTTGTAAGTATATAGTAATAGTGTTGCTTAGTAAATTTTTTATATTACACATAGAACAATTATGTGGCTTAAATAATTAATATTATATTTTATAATTTTTGTTTATGGTTATAAATATAATAATGGCAACACTAAATATAGATTACTAATTAATATTTTTAAAATTGTAATAATTATAATGATAACAGCAAAAATTAAATAAATAATATTCCATATTCAATTATAAAACTAATTTAAATTATAAAAATGTTTAAAGTTATAAAATAATGTAAGGTACTTAGTGCAATTTTTCATTTTGTTAATTGTGGGTAGGCTGTCTGTAACAACTATACCTTCGAGACATCAGACTAACACCTCAGTCTCTCCCGTGACCATGATCGCTGTAAAGCATTCGAAACGTCGGGAACCAAAAATCCAAATAAATCCGCGAAAAAATTCAAAAAGATAGTTTTATTTAAAATGTCAAATATTCGCGTAAATCTAAGAAAGTATTATGTCTAATTATTATAAGAAACCTGACAATGAATTAGAAGTTTTAATTCAAACAAAAGAACTTTACCAAAGCCCTAATTATTTAAAAAAAAAACTATATTTATTATACTCGTATTGTGAAATTGAGTTTTTCCTTATTCATCGTAAGCTCTCGCGACATTTTAATAATCGATTAGCCCGGCAAGATGCAAGTAAATTTGATTGTAGGCAGCTTAAAAGAGCCCGCGGCGTTTTGAGATTAAACCTTAAATGAGTAAACTATCTTCGACGGAGTACTTTGCCGTCCATAATTGGTAAGTTTGTAGCTAAAGTTTGTTTTGTTTTGATTACGTACCTATTTGTGTTAATTATTTATTTATACATATAATAAAATTCTAACAAAGCCGAATCTGTACATTAAATATTTTTTAGAAAATCTTATTGAAATAAACGTTATAATCGATACAGAGGCTGAATCTATAGTTTTTAGAATTATTGTCTGTCTGTTTGTCTGTCTGTCTGTCTGTTACCGCATCACAGAAAAACCACTGGAGGGATTTTGATGAAATTTAGTATGGTGATAGCTGATTAGCCAGGTCAACATATGGGATACATTTTACCGCAGTAAAATGTCTAATTTCTGAGAAAAAATACAAAAACTGCAACGTAAGACTATAATAATACGGTAAAACCTATGAATTTGGTTTTTGGTCACTGAACGCGGGCGGAGCCGCGGGCAATGCAAGTTTAATTATAAGTAGCAATGGGTAATAATAATGTGGTTAACAATCACATTATAAGGAAGAACTCATCACCAGTGGATACAATCGTCTTTAAATTCTTATAGGTTAGTTTAGTTGTATTTTGTTCTGTTTAGTTAGTCAATTATAACAAAAATATATATATATATTCATGACCTACTTTCTTTTACTTATATTTCGTATAATATTTTACCTACTTTGAAAAAAATACGTACTTATTCGAGTGGAGAAAAAATTTCGACTCATTCCTCACTTAATAAAAACATTTTATTTTATGTGATATAAGTGAAAGTTCCCCTTGTATTTCGCGTAGTTCTCTCGAAGAGACATTGAGAGTTCTTTAAATATTCACCAGAGATAATCAGAAGTTTGTTTTTCAAAGTTAGCTCAATGGTCAAGGGCAAGTCAGCCATGGATGGATATATTATTTTTTTGTTTGTTGCGTGAATGGTATATCTTTATATATATAATTCTTGTGTGAGTGTGTATGTCACTGAACTTCTCTCAAACGACTGGACCGATTTTGATGAAATTTTTTGTGTGTGTTCAAGGGGATCTGAGAATGGTTTAGATTCACAATTTGAATAATAATTTTCATCAAAATGGTCCAGAATGTTTTAGCTTATTAAAAAAGTTTGAAATTTTCAAATTAAAGACGTGTAGACAGGACAACGTCTGTCGGGTCAGCTAGTATATATATATAACATAATATCTTGTATACTTAACAAAAATCAAATCAGGTAAATAATGAATATGTTTTTCATTATATATAATTTACACATCTTATAGTTCTTATTTTACATTTCAATTGATTTCAGGATGTAAAACAATCCTTATATCAAAAACTCAAGCTCACCTATAGTTGAATTTTAAAGTTTTTATTTAAAATTTAATGCTCTATATTATTTTATTTTAAATTATTTTCTTCACTTCTCAGTTGTTTTGAATCATTGACAACAAAAAATGCCTAATTTTCATTAGTACATAATATTTATGTAATAAAAAACTTGGATCATAAAATTTCTTACTGAAGTTGCCATTTTATATCTAATTTGATTTGATGAAGTAGGAAAACTACAGATTTTTCGGTATAAGCTACTTTGAAATTTTCTTTAAAAGCCTATGAAATTAAAACTTGCCAACTCTGGTGTGGCTGTTATCCATATTCGAGTTAGCCTAATAGACTAAAACTTATGTTTCAAAATTAATTGAAATTATATTTAAAAAAAAATTGTATGAAATAAAACTTTACGTACAAAGATCTATTATTGACTTTGATAATAATCAGTCTTTAAAGTGTTCAAGTAGTCGTTTAGGAGTATTGGATTTTTGATCTAAAATTGTATTAGGTACATTGTAATATCGATGAAATATAATATCGTAATTTTTTCAACCGACTTCAAAAAGGAGGAGGTTCTCAATTCGACTGTATATATATATATATATATATATATATATATATATATATATATATATATATATATATTTTGTTACCTCAGAACTCCGTCATTTATTAACCGATTTGGACAATTTTTGTGTTGTTTTAAAGTGTATACTTCCAGATTGGTCCCAAAAAAAAAACCACCCCTAAGCGTGGAAAAATAGCTAATGATGAATTTAACCTACTTCTAATTGTCATATTGACTTGAAACTTTGCTAGTTCTATTTCCTTTGATAGTACAGTGGTTTGGTATTGTTGACATGATCTGATGGTAAGGCCAGAAGGTAGATAGGTGGAACTCTTCAACGGCTAATCGATGCCAGCCCATATAAAACAAAGCACACCGACTTCGAAAATATTTGATTAGGTATGTATAGTAAATGAAAACTACCAATCAGTTATTTTTTACTTTTTAGTGCTTTTGTTTGAAGTCGGTTTTTATTTTTTTGTTAATGTGAAGTACATTTTATTAATATTAGTTCTACCCAGTTTTCAAATTACTCTTTTTGAAGTGAAGACTTCTAAAGGCAGGTTTGGATGGGGAGTAAATTCATGTAAGTTGTCATCGACATGGTCACGTGACGTGTTAACGCTAAAACTCAGAGTGCCGATAGATGTCGAAACCAGATAAATGTAAACAGTTTTAATTAAAGATCGAACAATTAATTTGAATAGCCAAAAATAGCAACTGTTTGTTTATAGTTTTAAATTTTCACTTCTGTCGGCAGTTCTCATGACTGCTTTTTTACCCAGTACGATATTTTTTATATTCTACACTATTGCTTGCTTGTTGTGAATTTCTCTTTGGAACCTATTTTATTGCAACGACCAAGGAATAATAATAATAATAAATATCTTGGGACATTAACACAGAGCACCATTTAGTTCCACGAGGATATGGATACCAGTTATGGATACCAGATAGTTGATACACTACACATGTATAACTTTAAATACATACATATTATAAATATAAGCACCCATGTCTGGAGTACAAACATTTGTGCTCATCACACAAATGAATACCCCCAGCGGGACTCGAACCCGCGACTGCTGGCACATCAAGTAGGGTCACTACAAACTGAGCCTAACGTGTTGTCAAAGAAAGTTAGTTTAACATTTATAAAGCATACGAGAACAATTGTCGGTTGAGAATTAACATATAGAAAGACAATAAATCAATATAATAAATTGTTTAAACAATATATTAGCGCTGTAGAGAGTGCCTATGTAAACTTTATGATCGAACGTTAGGTACTTGTTTGTAACATAAGAAAATTTAGTATGATACACAATTTAGTACAGACTCACTGTTGCCCGCGGCTTTGCACATTTATTGTACTTACTTAGATTCAAGGAGGATAATAAGTATAACTTTCTTAACCCTATATTCTTTATTGACCCTAGTAATGTGTTATATTATACACTAGCGACTCACCCTTGCTTCGTCGTTCGGGTTCGTCCTTAGCTTGGTTCTTAAGGGATAATTTCCGGGATAAAAAATATCATATGTTCTTCGCAGGGTCTCAAACTATCTTCTTACTAAACTTCATCTAAATCGGTTTAGTAGATCTAGAGATTACCCCCTACAACGTCACAAACTCACAATTCACAAACTCATAAACTTTACCTCTTTATTAACCGATTTCCAAAAAGGAAGAATCTTTTTTTTATGTATGTTCATCGATTGTTGATAATATGACCAATAAACATAAACTACCGAATTAAATTATTTTTTAATATAAAATACTACTTTTTGTGATTTAAATATAAAAGTTATATGCTGTCGCTGACTTTTTTGTAGGCATTATTAAGCTCTACAACTTTTCTCTAGAACATAATCATATATCTCTCATCGTTAAGGCAGCGTTCGTAAGAAACCTTTTCGTTCGACCGTTTTTTCTCCGACTTACTTTGCAAATCCGACTACCATGAAAAGTCTTTTCATTCTTCGGGTTAATATATAGCTTATGACTGAAAGAACGTGGCTTTCTATTGATAAAAGAGTTTTGAAAATCGGTTCAGTAGATCCAGAGATTACCTCCCACAACATCACAAACTCACAATATCACAAACTACCTCTTTATAATATTAGTAAGATTAGTACATATATACATATATAATCTGAATTTCGGAAACGGCTCGGGTTTCGGGGGCGACAAATCGATCTAGATTAGTTTTATATCAGGGAAAACGCGTGTTTTCAAGTTTTCATGCGGTTTTGTTTCGCATTATTCCACGCAAAATATGGTTGCAAGGATATAAGCATCGTGTTCAAGCGGCCAAGGCGCAAGTTTGACAACCACAGGTGTCTGGGTTCTTATCCCGGTTGCATACAAAGTTTTTACATTTGTTTTTTTTTGTATTTATTCAAATTTTTAGCTTGTTTTTTTAAATGTTTTTTTTTGCCAATAACTCCGAGCGAAGCTCGGTAGTCTAGGTACTTATACCTTATGAGCTTTACGTCGAGTAAAGAACGTTAAAACGTGATTTTTTTAAATCTATGAAAGTTTTAGTAGGTATTCTTACTAGGAAATAATGACTAAATAATTTTATGAGCTTGTAATATTACATTATGTAGTATGTGAGAATAATGTACGATTAATACTTAATATGATATGACGACATCGAGCCACCCACAGATAGCGTGAGATTATCATAATGCCCGTATAAAAACCTATATCGGAATTATAACAGCTCGTAGGGTCTTAGTATGCAGTAGTTGTATAGGAGAGATAATATTCAAATGCATCCCACGCGAAGGGTTCAAGGATCACGTCCCTGTCACCCACACCTAATAGCTATTTGCGATAAGTCCCGGCACTGTGGGGTAAAAATACTTATAGGTATATTGAAAATTAATGAATTATGATTACGAAAAGTTTATAGAAATGTTGGGGTGTAATAAAAACAAATTTAACCGTTTTAAGATTTTTTTTTTATCTTTTTAGTGACTCAACACTCGAAAACTTTCAGACCAAAAAGAGGAATACTAATATTATAAAAAGGAAAGATTTATTTGTTTGTTTGTTTGTCCGTTTGTACCGAATGGCTCCGAAACTACTGAACCTATTTAGATGAAATTTAGTAAGACGATAGTTTGAGACCCTGGAAAGGACATAGGATACTTTTTGTCCCAGAACTCTTCCTTTAAGGGGGTGAAAATGGAGTTGAAAGTTTGTATGGGGAAGCCACCTAGGGACGAACACAAGAGAAGCGAGAGTGAGTCGCTGGTAAATTATAAACCAACAACAAACAACCGAGCTGATTCATAGATAAACCTACGCTACGGTTTTTATGTAATGTAATGTTACGTAATGCATTAGTACAAAATTTCACTTTGACAAAAACTGGAGATTAGATAGTATTATCTTTTTGAAAGACACATTTTAATTGCGGTACCATCTTAGTATTTAGTATTATTTAGTATTTAGTATCTAGGGGTATATTGACAAATACATATAATTGTCTGCTTCAGGTAAAATACTCGTATCATTCCCATTATTATAGTTCGTTTTTAAGAAATCATGACATATAATATGAAAGTATAATTAGCATTCAGAGCGGGTATGCAGCTAGCATTTTTGCCACAATTTCACGCGGACATGTAATTATTGTACAGTCATTATGAAGTGTACACTATTTATTTTGAATTTATAATTAACTATATTTATAATTTCAATGTATTTTTTTAAGAATAGTATATTATGCTTGTGTATATAAGATAATTTTTGAAACAGCTAAATGGATTTTAAAAGAGCACTCACTAGTGAATGTGAATAATAATATACATATTTTACTTTTTATCTTTGGAAAAGAAAGATTTACCGGGGTAATGTAAAGATAGTATGAAAGTTATGCGTAATATTATTATAATTATTTATATTTCTTTGAGGGTAAAAGAAGCCCGGTATTTTGGGAGGCTCATGTAGATACAGATATACATATACACATATACATATACAGATATATATATATATATATATATATATATATATATATATATATATATATACAGATCCAACACGTGCCTTGAGAGATTTAAATTGACTTAATGTGGCACATCTAGTCAGGGATCCCTGGTCCATTTTTACAAGTGATTAGTATCAAGCTAATTCTCTATTAGTAGCTTCATTTCGATGAGATGCCCAACTTTTTCTCTTACAAAAATTCTCGATTGTGGTAGTTAACAGTGGTACAACAAGTGGTACATTCACTTTTGACCTTCGTAGGACCGGGATAATGCACCACACAATTTGTAGGACAACGTGGCTATTAAATTATATAAATATTAACTAAGCAACAGTAAAAAAAATCAGCTGGTAATCATTTTTGATGACCTCGTTATCGATACATGTTAGAAGAAGTTGTTGTTGTAGTTGTTATGTTCTCTCTTTGATCAAACCATACATTTTGTAGGATAAATATTTTTTTGAATAATATTAATACATAATAATCTTAAAATTTAATAAAACCCCCACAGTTAGTAATAAATTTTTGAGAATCGTCAAATCGACATATTTTATCCCTGCTCCCCTGTTAGATACCACAATCGAGAATTTTTGTAAGAGAAAAGTTGAGCGTCTCATCAAAATGAAGCTACTCACGAAAAATTGGCTTGATACTAATCACTTGTAAAAATGGACCAGGGATCCCTGACTAATCGGCCGAGATCTCTTTCAGAGTAACTAACGTAATAATTACAATATAGTAAAATGAGAATTCCACTGTATTTCCGGACAAAAAATGTCCCTAGCAGGATAAAAAATAGTGTTTTATGAAATTAAAATAAAATTTCTATAATAATAAAGTAAGAAACTTCCTAATTCAAGCTATACACGCGTACACATTGCAGTATTTTCATGTTAATTTTGGGCGTCAGTTTTAATCCTTGCTTTGTTATTATGCGTCGTGCATTACATACTTTAAACAGTGCAGTGTTTTAAGTAGATAATGCTCTATTCTTAATAAACACAGTCTCTATAATTTACAAGCTTTGGATGAAGCAGAATTTTAAAATTATTATTGTATTTTAATTTTTGAAACCTTTCGTATTAAAGTTTTTTATTTTCGGCTCTTCTTTATTTTAGAGAGGCACTGGTATCTGTATATATCTGTATTCCACTAGTAAGATACAGAATTTTAATATTAGAGTGCAAACCAGAAAATTAAAAAAATAACGTCAAGTTCACCCTACATCAAGTGAAAGCCGATGAAAGGATTAAATTAAAATATAACAACGAGAGATACGTATATTTTTAATTATTTTAAAGATCGTGGATAGCATCTTATTTTGAGCTTCGTTGGAATACATGTAACCCACAACATACATGAACCCTAAAAATAGCAAAGCTCCTCTGAATATGTGGGCACGGAGTGCCCTGCTAAGACAAGCCAAGCGAAGCGCAAGGCGCTACCTACCTTTTCTCGAAGCGCTTTGTCGTTTTTTGAACCTTCATAACTTAGATTTGGATTATACCAGATAAAGAAAACTCTCAGAGTATGATGTCAATAGTACACTTATTAAACATATAAAGTTTCAATTGCATAGCTCTTATACTTTAGATTTTATTGATATTTAAAAAACTCCGATTTCGTCACTGATTCACTGATGATCATCAAAATTCTTAAGGTACTTTCTGAAATCTTAGAAAGCTGAAGTTTGGTATGTAAGCTAGTACATAAACGTACATAAACAATAAAAAAATCTAAAATTTGGAACTTTTTGGTGGGATTTATAATTATATTAATATTTTTAGAAGAAATAAATTTACAATAAGAAAAAAATAATGGTATATAATAAAAATAACTATTATAATTAATCAAATTCATAAATACCGAAGCAGCTTGTCGTAACTTAAGAGCTTGTCACTTTTTATTTTTTCATTTAACATGGGAGTGCTTAAACCACAGAACATGCATAATGTGGATTATCTCGACATCTCGTAAAATATTTTTCCTTCTTTTAGCACTGTTATGTAGATCGCTTTCATGATTTTAAAGCGGCTTCTTATAAATTCTCTTTTGTTTTTGAGAGCGTCTAAAATCTTTATCTTATCTTTTTTTAGGATCTTATTTAGAACTAGCGACTTACCCTCGTTTCGCTCAGGTGCATCTTTAGGTAGTAGGTACGTTTTAAATTGGTAAGAAAGAAAAGGGTTGTTGCCAGTGTACCTTTTTTACCACACTATATTGTTAAATATGTTAATTGTCAACGATGCTACTAATAGCTGTTTTGTGTTATAAATCATAATTTTTTTTTTGTAAGATGGACAACGAATCAGCTTTTGTCTTTCCCGTGGCAATGAGAGATTTCGCTGTAGTAAAAGGTATGGTACATGTTGACCTGAATAATAAGTTATCGCTACCCCGAATTAGTTAAAATCCGTTCAGTACCTTTTGCGTGATAAGCAAACAGATATACGGGCAAATATTTCAAGAAATATGGTTTTGTAGTCCATATTACATATATATATATATATATATATATATATATATATATATATATATATATATATATATACGAGTATGTCGGATGTCGTAGTTTAGTGCGTAAGCGATTCTGCGACGCCCCTCTAAAACAAGGTTCCGTTGGGTTTTAGTGGGTAGTACTAGCTTTTCTGATTGGCGAGTCCCACATAGGTACCAGTATGAATGCAGGTTATATGTGTAAATGCATTTCCCAACGTAAAAAAAGATAAACGCTTACTGTCTCATACTAAACTAATATTTCTTAATAATCTCTAAGTATTTTATTTAAATTCATATAAGCAGTTCATCAAAAAACTGCTGAAAATATTATCTAATATGAATTACTTTGAGGTTTCAATCAAAAAGAAACCAGTTATCTTTTAATTAAGTCAGTGGGAGAAATTGAGGCGACTCGGGGTGGCGTAGTAAAGGGCTGATAAGCGTTTACACAAAGGCTGTTAATTACAAACACTGCCTCTTGCCAGTTCCGCGATTTTGTGTAATGTTTTACTTATTTTACTTATAAAAATATAGCGTATTTACCATAATATGAAAGTAATTCTATCGTAATATCTATTCTAATAAATAAAATTGAAGTGTCTATTTGTATTGTCAAAATAACTTCTTTTTACTAATCGTATATGAAAGTATATACGGTACTTATAAAATAAACTTTTTTTAAATTTTTGTCTATCTGTCTGTTTGTTCCGAGTAATCTCCGAAACTTTTTAGGCAGATACCTTATGTTATAAGGAATAACTTAGACTACTTTCATTTTAGAACAAGAAAGTTCCGCGTAAAAAAAGTAAAACCTATGAAATTGAGAACAATATCCACGTACATATGAGTAGGGACGCGAAACAAGCCAGGGTAGGTTGCTAGTTAATTATATAAATATAAAGATGTGTGGATTTTCAGATGTTTGTCACTTAAGTGTAAGCAAATATCGGATTTAGTTGAATTTTTACTCAAGGTGGCTAATACGAGCATAAATACTCGTACGTAATTATGATAGGTATTTGGTACCTACTTTATAGCTGAACTAGAGTTTGCCGAGTGGTCGAACTTTGACCATGATTATTATTGTGGTCCAAAAACTGCCCCCTTTTGTGACGAGCAAGATTTGAAGAACATATCGAAATTCTGTCCATTAAATTTTTTCGCTTAATTCGTGTGGCACCCAAACAGAGAGCTTAGACACGAACTACCTACTTTTGTGGAAGTTAACGTGGGATTTGTCTTGATCATACTGCGTAACACTTCGTCATTGACATTTGATGGCTTTCTGAACTTGGTTGATCTTTCAAAGAAAAATCACCTGAACGAAATTTCGCAAACCACTTTTGGCATATTCGAGCTATTTCTGCGTCCTCTCCAAACACGTCACACCAGGTTTTTTTGCCTTCATCGCATTATTCCCTTTTTGGAACTCATATAACATACAATGTCATATATAGTAGTCGCCATTTATCGTAGCTCCTCAATTTGAGGACACTCCTCTGTCTCCCACAGCCAGTATAGGAATACTTGGCGTCGACATCTCGAATAACGTCCAGTTCCGTGGTCAATTGGAAGGTAAGGCCAAACTGGCCTCAAAGAAGCTTGGTGTGCTCAGCAAGGCGAAACAGTACTTCACGTCGCGTCAGCGTCTTATTCTTTATAAGGCGCAAATTCGGCCCCACATGGAGTACTGTTCTCATCTTTGGGCGGGAGCTCCCTAGTACCAGCTACTTCCATTTGACCGCATTCAACGTAGGGCGGCTCGAGTTATCGACGATCAAGCTCTCTCCGATCGGCTTGATCCTTTAGCTCTGCGTAGAGATGTTGGATCACTCTGCATCTTCTACCGCATTTATCACGGGGAGTGTTCTGAGGAATTGTTCGGACTGATCCCGGCTGCTGAATTTCATCATCGGCCATCGCGCCAAAATATTAAATTCCATCCACACCACCTCGATGTCCAGCGTTCCACAACAGTGCGATTTTTAAGACATTTTCTGCCCCACACAACCACTCTGTGGAACCAGCTATCGCCGGTGGTCTTTCCGAACCGCTACGACTTGGCCACCTTCAAGAAGAGAGCGTATTCTTTCCTTAAAGGCCGGCAACGCATCTGCAAGCCCTGCGGTGTTGCAGATGTCCATGGGCGGCGGTGATCACTTTCCATCAGGTGAGCCTCCTGCCCGTTTGCCCCCTTAGTCCCATAAAAAAAAATATGCAAGTTTTCTTCAATCATATTGACAGTTTTAAAAGTTTAAAAAAACTGACTTCAATTCGAAAAAATGTATATAAATCATCAATTATATACTAATCTAACTATTTAAACCGGTTTCAGTCGGATCAGAATTCTTGGTAAGGGTCGTCAACGCATAAAAGTGCACGCGTTCAAAAAGGACAGAACTTTCCCTTATACCTATTATTTTAGGTGATATACCGGATTTTTAGACTGCGCGCCTATGTCGTAACGACCTCGCGGAGCCCTATTTTCAGCGTTAAAAAATATAAATAATAGAGATAGAGTTCAAGAGTTAGGACTTTTATATTGGAAATTTCCTCCTCTTTCAGGATCTTAGATTTTAGAAGTTATTAACGAAAAAGTAAATACCTGTTTTTTTAATCTTATTTTGTTAATAACAATCGCAATTTTTTATGTGCTAATAAAGCCTTAAAAAACATTTTTCTAGACGTCATTCCGAATCGAATGAGATATCGCACATATTTTAGGAGCTTTATTTCTATTAAACACGTTCTTGAACTTGTTGACTAGTCTAGGTTATCATTTTTTGTTTTTGGCTGAAATTAATGTTGCTATATTTCATCGCAAAATTATTCTTTTATATTTTAGGTAGATATAATAAAAAAATCGGATTAGATATTGGATTACAGGTGTTCGTTAGTAATTCAATTTACTTATCTTATTTCTAATACCCGTACTAAAGAAAAGAGGCTGATTTGTAGCTTCGTAGGAATTCTGAGTTTTTATCGTCACATTATGTCAAGAATGATGTATTAGTGAAATGAATGGCTCTAGTACTTGGGAACACTATTTTGATGGATCATCTTGATATGACTCACTTCAAGTTTGTTGAGATATACTCATATGAGAAGGGAGAATTCGAATATAATATATTTACATATATCTTAGATTCATACGACCGTTTGCTGTACAAATTACTAAGAAACAAATGATTTCTTATATTTGACGCTTTCCTGCAAGGGATATAAACATAGATACATATTTAAAAACTTGTATCTTGTATCATGTAATTTAAATGTTTGGCAAAATATTTATTTTGAAAACATAAAACTTTACTAAATGGTTTATAATAAGAATATTTTAGTGCTTAATACAAAGTGCAATACCTATATCTATACAGATAAATAAAATTGAAGTGCCTTTTTAATGTCAAAATAACAGCTTTGTACTAAATGCATAATATTATGGAATTATTTACGATATTTTTAAGAAAAACACAATTTTGAAATTTTTGTCTGTCTGTCTGTTTGTTCCGGCTAATCTCCGAAACGGCTGAGCCGATTTTGACGGGACTTTCACTGGCAGGTAGTTGATGTTATAAGGAGTAACTTACACTTACTTTATTTTAGTAAAAGAATTAGGGTTACGCTCAAAAAAATTAAAATGTACCTAGAGACGAAACCGAGCGAAGCGAGGGGGAGTCGCTAGTGATATAATATAATTATATAATCAAATCTAATTTTCTTTTTGTGTAATCTCGTAAGAAACTATCCTATGTTTCTCAGAGGGCCCACAATGTCAACTTTTACAAAGCGATCTATTGCCATTGCAGTTTAATTTAAACTTCTTAAATGGAATTGCTAGTTTTCGTACCATCGCAGTGCTGTAAGTTGGGTCGTAATTATTCTGTTTACGCTACTATAATATCAACTTTTATTAAATAGTACATTTTGATAGAAACGCCACCTTATGAGATTCATGGTACGAAATATTAAAACAATTCATTTTAGGTCGTAAATTGGGTCGCAATAAGATTGAGGCCCTGAGATTATAAATAGTCCACACAGCTTTTTTTTAGGGTTCCGGAACAAAAAAGGTGGAAATGGAAACTTATAATTTCGTCCTTTTCGTCTGTCGGTCTGTCCATATATCTTTGAACAATTGAGATATGTATATTTAAATACCTTTTTTATTCAAGGCAAAAAATAATAATAAATAATAGTGTCTAAAATATTTTACTTTCTGAGATACCTATGGGATATTTTCCATTTCACGCGCTCAGCCGCAAAGTTAACTTTGTTTCTCATAGTAATATTATGAAATACAAACTTATGTATTTATTTCAATAAAATGAATATCGTATATGGATAAATATTTTATGTTACATTTACCATATGAAATTAAATGTTAAAACATAACATAAATTTAATATTTCATGCCACTCAACTCCATGTGTGCGGGTCAAAGTCGAGCTTGTTCGATTTTGGAAGAGTAGGTACATGTCAAATTGATTTCTGCGGCTTTCACTCAAAAACTATCTCGTAAGATATGATGATATAAAATAAACTAAAATATAGAAGTTGGGCATTATTGGAGTCTGTAAGCTACCAAACTTTTCTAACTTTAAAGGCTGGAGCTGAGTTTACCCACAAGTGTTGATTGAGACTTGAGAGATGAGGGTTCTACTCAAGCTTTGAGTTTAAAGTAATACTTAAAAATACCGTTGAGTCATTTCTTTTTAGGGTTTCTTAATTAAGAACCCAAGTACAATTTTGTTTTTTTTTTGTGAAAAAAAGCAAACCAGCGAAGTTTACGCAACAATGCACCACATTTATCAAAGTCAATACAAACAATTTCACAGTTTGTTTAAAATAGGAAGGTAGATAGATATGAAAATATCAAAAAAAAATCGTATTTTCCTCGATAAACTATAGTTTATGTCATAGTAATTAAGTTCAAGCAAAGTCGCATGTTTGACACAACTAAAGCTTTGGACAAAACGCAAAAATCCTATATCATGATCAATTTCTCCCATGGACAAGATCGTGCTCTACATTCGTTGAAGAATAGAATTATAAAAAATATATATGGGAATGACACAAAATCGTAATGCCAACAATTGTAGAATAACATCTCACATCTCAGTCCCATGCATCGAAAACCTTTTTGAAGGGCAACGACCGCATTGATTGTAGATTTATCTATTTCGAAATCAAAATGTTCAGTATGCATAATATTGTTACGCTATACATAATATGTAGGATATCTATGTACGAGTATTACTTTGTTCTGTTCTATTACTATGTTGCTTCCGTCCGTCCGTCTGTCAGAGGGCTGTATCTCATGAACCGTAATAGGTAGAGAGTTGAAACCTATTTATTTATTTAAATAGGAAGCCAACGTTGTATACAATATTATTCCTTATTCTAGAGCACACTCTTAAGTATTTATGATAGAAATTGTATACCTCACTTATAAGCTAACTAAACATGAATAATGAATAAGTATATAAAGAAGAACGGAAAAACAACAAAAAATTTTTGCAAGTAGTAATTTTAAAAACTTACATAGCTGAAAAATATTATAAAAAACACACACACACACACACACACACATACATTTTATTTTTATTTTCATAGACAATTTTCACAGATAATGGTTAATTAATATTCCTATTGCCGATATAACAAAAAAAAAAAAATAAAAAAAATACAACAAACATATTTTAACGTTCGTAATCGATAATTGAAGTTAATGTACTACATGTATAGAGTAAAATTCAATTTAAAAAAATTACATGTACAATGTTACGGAACCCTTCGTGTGCGAATTCGACTCGCATTTGACCGATTTTTGATTGACTTTCATTGGTTAGTAATATTTTAGGCTTTCCATTTATTTCCTTGCAGTTAATTTGGTTTTATATGCTTTTATTTGGGCTCAATTAAAGTGTCGTTTAGATATTTAAAGATCTTACATAAGTAAAAGCTGTTGTTTGTTGTTGTGCTGCGCGTGCGCTTATTGTAAAGTATTACATGTACTTGTGAATGAAATCTATATAGTCTACATTAATTCCTTTCAAGATACTTGTTCTGTTCTTCACTCATTTACTATGTTTCAATAGTCTCGGAGTAAAATGGCTGTGACATGACTAGGGTACGGACTGGGCGACGTTATTAAATTATAAGGGTTTCGTTTTTGCTATTTGGATACGGCCCTAAAACGACCAAAATTGTTTTATTGGAAGCAAAATCAATCTTTTTGCTGCCTTGCAAGAATCTTCCCAGATTCATCTAAAACAGCAAAAAGGAGTCGCCAAATATAATAAATAATAAATTTTGAGTGATTCGCAAGCTTCCAATATATCTTATACTAGCGACTCACCCTCGCTTCGCCCGGGTTCGTCCCTAGGTGATTCTTTGAATTGAAGTAACTTTTTTATTTTCGAACCGATTGAAATAAAACAAATACTAAATGTTAATTGAAGCTTACCACAATATATTAGTGAAAACCGCATCCAAATCGGTTAAGTTGTTTCTGAGATTAGCGCGCCCAACCGCACAAACAGACAAGAATTCTAAAAATCATTGTTTTGGGTTCTATTGCGTAAATAAAGACCCCCAATGATCGTTTTTCTCAAATATCTTCCATGTACAGACAGCGATCAGTTACGCTTTTATTATGTGTATAGATAATCTTTTTCAAAGAATCATTCCTAATTATTAGGAATGTGACAAAGTATCGCGTCGAATGAATTAACAAAAACTAACAACAAAGTTTACTGGCAATAGCTGTGTCTAGTCATCGTGATATTGAACAAGTATCGAAGTTTCCAAATAATAAGATAAGTTTAGATCGTGGTTAAAGATTTGAAAACTTCAACTTTCTTTTCAAATAACGTGGATGCGTCAAAATAAACAGTTCCAACAAAATAAATGTTCCATTAAAGACAAATTATATTAAGAATCGGTAAATTTTCTTATCACATGTTATCAAATCTATTGTCAAGAACTATAAAAGAAATTTTCAAAGAATTATTTCTATTTAATTAAGGACCTTTGTCAAGAAACAATTTGTACGATAAAGGCAAAATCTGTTAAGCTTATCCAATTCAATAAGAGTATTTATTCAATTATATAAGAGGAAAAATACTCGTAATCGAAAGAATTTTAAATTTGATGAATAAATTTAATTGTAATAGTAACAAATGGAACATTTTTTGTAAAATATTATTTTTTAAATCAATCGTAGGTACCTACTTCACAAATGTGTTTGAAAAATGAAATTCGAACGTTTATGTTTTTTTTAATTTATTTTTTAAATAATTTTTAGGATTCCGTAGTCTACAAGGAACCCTTATAGTTTCACCATGTTTGTCCGTCTGTCCGCAGCTTAGCTCAGAGACTCTTTGTACTAGAAAGTTATAATTTGGTCTAGATATATACATATATTTCGTTGATAAAATCATATTAGTCACGCACATAAAGTGGTAAAATAAAGTGTAAGAATTTTTTTATTTAGGGTACCTCTACACGTAAAGGCTATTTTTTTGTCCTTAAATAGATAAAAGATGGCGCAAGTGAGAATTGAAAATTTTATTTTAACTAGACTAGATTCAACTTCAGCGAATACATTCATATTAGAAATTTACTACCAATACGTAATGGGAATTACTTTAAATACCCAGATAAAAGCATTTTCCGTCCCAATCAAGAGCAAAATTATGTTGATTAGTTTTTTCATTGCATGAAAGAAGTATAAATCAAAAAACTAACAAACACAATTTTTACAATAACTGGATGAATAAAGATATCTGTTTCAATTATATTAAAAGGACAAAAGTGTTAGGAATATAAGCGTGTATTCCTCCTAGTTTGATTTAGAGTAAAAGGAAATTGTTGATCGAGTTACGGCAAAAGCTAAGCAATTTTCACTAAACAAATATTTGTTCTTGGGGTAAATAGAAACTATTTATTTTGTTTGGGTTAGTAAATATTGCACTGCTTCTTTAATAAAATGCATCTGAAATTATCTTAAGTGATTAGTACTTAATTATATTATCCTAGCTATTTTCCAGAACATTTTCAAAAATGCTTTAAAATTAGAGGTACTGTAATGGATAAAAAGTTTCTTTGCCTTTTAAGGTCATTCTAAGAAGTCTTGTGGGCGAAAATTGTAAAAAGTTGGTATACGTTTTCACAAACTCATTTTATCTTTATTTTGTATTTCATTACATTACGAAACTTCTATTCCCGGATGCATTTTTTCTTTACGAGTATTTATTTGTATTGCGTTCCTTTGATTATGCAATTTTTAGACTAGAGGTGTATTTTATTTTCTATTATTTTATTTTATTCGTAAGATTTTAAAAGAGTATGTACTATACATTTTAATTCAAAAGTATTATTTTAAAAGAAGGCTACTTTAAAAAATCATGAATTTTTATAGCAAAGAAAAATACTTATTTCTGATCGACCTTGGCCATAGTGTGATAATATAGAAAAATTTATCTTTATGATAGTCATTCTTGTTTATTATTTGTTTTTGTAATATACAGCTGAATTAATGAGATTTAACATTTAACGGACGTTCTACATTTATTAGTATAGATTTATCTGTAAACATATTCGTATTTATGAATCCATACCTACTTTTGGTTTACTTATTGTCCCATTAGAAGAAACTGGAAAATTTCAAAAAATAGTCAAATATTTCAGAAATAATTTCAGGTTTTATATAAAAAAAAATCTATTTTAAAGTCTTACTCATAATTATCACAAGCGTCTTACTATATTATACAAGCGAAAGTTTTGAGGATGTGTATGAATGTAAGGATGTATTGATGTATGCATGATACTCTTTCACAAGAAAACTACTAAACGGATTTTAATGACACTTTACAGTAATATAGCTATAATTTATAAACATATAGCAAAACATTAATGTAACTTTCAAAGAACCTGCCTAACATGTTGATCATTCATGTTTATATAAATGCTTAGATTTTAGAATAAATCTCCCAATACGCTTAAAAAAAACCAAAATGGAAAAGTCTATTACTTAAATAATAAATAATTAAACCTATCCTTTTCAAGTAAGGGTTAATAAGAAAAGAAGGAAAATATATACGTAGTAAGATTTAAATAAAGATAAAGTCGTTGGTGTTATAAATGTATTTTATAATAATTTATCAGTGAAATCAGTTCGCGTAAACAAGTCAGTTTAATCAAAGTTAGGCTAGAGTTGTAAGTTTTTCCTCGGGGACATGTCAACTGAATCTTCGGCTGTCGGAAGTGAAATTTTTCCCATTTTTACCTTTTCTTTTATTTTCTTCTCACTATTCCCATTTCAGATATTGTATTCTTGTATTATTAAATAGTTTTAGAGCAGTAAGTAAAATGTTAATTTATCTACATATATTTAAAAATCTGTAAACATAATTTTTTCGTATTGACTTTTTAGACAGCATAGTAAAAGCAAAATTAATTAACAAATAGCGAACATCTTCCTATGGTACAAGTGATTAAATATACTTTTTATATAAATCAACACTAGTAATTTTCCCTTGCTTCGGGTTCGCTCTTGTGCATCCATGGATGAAGTCACTGTCAATCTGTGTACTAAATTTCATCCAAATTTATCTCGAATCGAATCATCGACATATCTATATATGTACAAACAAACATATATACAGGTCAAACACATAACCTTCCTTTGGGCTTCGTCGTAATCGGGTAAAAAGGAGTAAGCAGTGTTTTCAATTTATAGGTATAATTTTCATTTTTATATGTAGGTACTAAGGATGTAGATTTATCTATCCAATGCATTAGGTAGATAGATTATGTTGGAGTTGGTGCCAGTCAACGCAAATAAAATTGAAAAGGACCCATTTATTATGAATTGAGTCCATTAAGGTGTTGACTTTAATTATAATTATAATATTATAAATCTAATATCTATTCATATCAAACTGGTTTGTTATGTCTTGCGTCCTTTGTTTACGTTGTGTCCATATATGATGAAGAGCAATGTGAATGAATTAAATTTCAATTCAATATTAGTAAGCAAATTTTTAATAACAATTTATAATATAGAAACGTTTTAGACTGACATCAAAAACTAGGCGGAACTCAATGAGGTTGTATTTTTTTGTTAGATATTCTCAATCTCTTTTCCATTCTATACGACATTAGCGAAGTAAATTGTGCCCAAATGACACGCCTATAAACCACAGAACAAAGAACATAGCCATAGATCTGTCTATATGGAGTCATATACATTTAAAATAAACATACCATTCCTAAGAACTTATTTCACACTTAATTTTAAGTGATTTTGAAGTTTGTATTATTTTTAATTAAAATAATTATTATTAATGTCTTAAATATTTTGAGATACCGACCGAATCATGGGAAGGCAACTAGTAGCTCAATACATAAATTGAACTTAAGTTACTTAATTAAGCGGAACGTTGAGTCATTTATCGAAGCGTTAGCTGTCGTTTTGTATAAAGCTAAGTGATGTATTGAGTGCCGACTATAAAAAGACTTAAAAGTACAAGAATGTATTGAAGTTTCAGTTGTGGTTAAAGTGCTGTGCGCTGTACTAAAGCAACTCGTATTAGAATGCTTGTTAAAATAACGTTGGATTTTTTACCAAATAAAAGCAACGTAAATGAGTCTGCAACTAGAATGCATATTAAAAGAGAATGGCAAAATTGCATTCTCCTTAGCGTAATTTTATGTTTGTCTATTGTATTTTTAGTACACTTTTTATTTTATTTTATTTTATAAGCACACTTACAATATACATATTTAACATTAACACACAACATATTAAGAAAATTGAAAAGTAACACTCACTGATATGTATATCAATAACTAGTGTACATAACATTCACCAACAAATACATGTAAACACTAAGGGGGGGGGAAAAGGAAAAAAGAATATACATATATATTTATTTCAATGTAAATGAAGACTCACCGATAGATGATCGGTGAGTTTTTTTTTAAATACATCATATGAGTTGTGAAATATGTCGATGCCAGGCAGAGCTTGAGATATTTCATTATATTTAGCACATATGCGAGCTATGGGAGATTGCTTGCCGAGATGCGTTCTAGCGAAAGGTATATGTAATGTTTTTTGAGAAGAATTGCAATAGCGAGGATATCTACTTGGTGCTGATAGGGGAATCCGTTCAAGCAGCTTGCTGCACTTGACTTTATAATTGATTACTTTATGCAAGAAACACAGATCAAGTATCTCCCGCCTGCTTCGAAGAGACATCATTTTAAATTCAACCAATCTCTGATTATAGGGTTGTCTATGTGCGATACCAGTGGCATGGAATGCAAGGTACCTTGTAAAAGCGCGTTGTACGCTTTCGATACGTTGGGAATGTATGTGATAGGAAGGATTCCAGACGATACTGGCAAACTCAAGGCAACTTCTCACAAACACGTTGTACAAAATAATTTTGGTTCTACGGGTAAATCCTTTTGTGTTGCGTCTAATGAATCCGAGGAACTGCGTGGCTTTTTTAATAATATTATTTATATGTGATGTAAAATTTAACTTTCTGTCAATAGTAACTCCTAAGTCCTTGATTTCTGTTAACTCTTTTAATACTATATTATCAATCGAATAACTTGAGACAAGTGGTTTTTTCTTTCTAGTATATTTTATATGGAAACATTTGTTAACATTAAGAGTCATACTATTGACGCCACACCAATTTGTAATTCTATCGAGATCTTCTTGTATTAATTTAGTGTCTTCGTCTGACTTTGTAATTTTATAGATTTTTAGGTCATCGGCGAAGAGTGAGCACTTAAAATGTTTTATCTCAGTGGTGATGTCATTTATGAAGGCTAAAAATAACAAAGGCCCCAGATGGGAACCCTGTGGTACCCCGGAGCGAGCGATGTATCTCTCAGATTCAATCCCATTCACTACTACAGTCTGAGGTCTCTGGCTAAGATAAGATTTAAACCATTTATTTAAAGAGGCACTGATTCCGTATTGAGAAAGCTTGTTTATCAGAATTTGATGGTCAACCTTATCAAATGCGCTACTAAAATCGGTATAAATTGCATCTATATGCACTTGCACTCGTATATTAGTTTTACACTTAATTGATACGAAAAGTGTTTCTTTATGTTATTATAAATGCTAGTTTTGCTGAAAACAAGTAGTTTTAAAAGTGTTAATCCATCATTTGAGCGTTCAAATCTCACTAAAGGAAAGTTTATTATTATTTTAGTAGTAGGTATTACCTTAAGAAGTTTTTTAACAGACTCGAGGACCACGTACTAGGATAAAAGATAAAAAATCACGTTGATCCGTTGTTAAATCCTTTAATCCATTGCTGCACGAAGGATATATTTTCGCAATTTTTATTAGTAACATTATTTAGTATAGAAAATTCATGGCCAATCTATGCAAATTTTTATACGTGGTTTACAGGTAGGATATTTATCAAACAAACATACAGAGTTACTTCTACATTTATTATAAACGTAGTGCGAATACAATGGATAATATGATCAATTTAATGGACGGGTTATTTAATTGGAAATATCCATATTACAATTATCTCGTTTCATACCTTTGATACGTTGATGAAATTAAATGCTGAGGCTGTAGTTTCCCAATTAAAGTTTAGTCAATCGATACTTTTGTTTGAATTTCAACATGAGTTCGTTACGGATTTATATGTACGTGTCAGCTAGATGGTAATTATTAGCACTACTGAAGTAAATTTATGTAGAATTAGATATAATACGAGTATAAATAGCAAGCGCTTAATTATATTTAGTTAAAAAATGATGCATAGTCTTACTGATTGGAGAGTTTTTGATAAACAATAACATTACCAACATAAACAATAACTTGTGTAACAGTTTCTTATTAGGTATATCTTCAATAATCCCTGAGTACGATGTGTTAATACCGTGAACATAACCTACCCCTGAAACAAAATAAGAGTAGTTTTATCAAAACCGCTTTCCACTATAAGTATGATAAACATTGTTTTGTAGTTTGGATTTACTATGTACCTATCATACGTGTTTCTAACTAATCCCTTTAAACTAGTTGATAAAACAGTTGGTAGAACTATACGTATAATATATTATCGTTACGTATCTAATATATTTAAACGAGCAATTTTTATATATAATATATATAATCTGAATTTCGGAAACGGCTCCAACGATTTTCATGAAATTTAGTATACAGGGGGGTTCCGGGGCGATAAATCGATCTAGATTAGTTTTATGTCTGGGAAAACGCGTATTTTCGAGTTTTCATGCGGTTTTGTTTCGCATTATTTCACGCAAAATATGGTTGCTAATTCGCACGCTAGGACATAAGCATCGTGGTCAATCAGCCAAGGCGCAAGTTTGACAACCACAGGTGTCTGGGTTCGTATCCCAGTTGGAGACAAGGTTCATATTTTTGTTTTTTTTTGTATTTTTTAAAATTTTTAGTTTGTTTTTTTTTTTAAATGTTTTATGGCCAAAAACTCCGAGCGAAGCTCGGTAGCCCAGGTGCACAGTACCTACACTATAATATAATATTATTAATGTCATAAAATATCATTCAGACTTCAGTCCTTTTAACGTTCTACTACTGTGCCTCGTGCACAGTGCACTCTTTAATAACAGATATTTAGGATATAACTCTCTACCCCGGCAGCAAAGGACACAAGTTTGCGTAGAGTTTACTCGTTTTATTTAATAGTAGTATTGAGTTATGATTTCTATTGAAATTTGATGCGTAGTTTGTATATCCGTATTCGTGAAAGAATATGGACTTCCTACGCCTCAACTTAAAAATTTACTTTTCAGAGTTCCACTTTTCGGGACTCTAGCCTAAGATACTTATTAAAGTAGTTTTAAAATATACAATTATTGTAAATGTATCTATAGCTGTAGCTAGCTGTTGATACGCCACTGAAGTTAAATCCTTCGACAGATATTATTTACGGAGACTGCATGATGTCTTATGAATATTTATGAGAAAATGCAAGTATAATTAACTGCTGTCTGTTTCTATGCAAAATATTCTATAGGATAATAACTATAAGACTTTAGCTATAGGTATTAACGTTATCACCTATACAACGTATAATATCCCAATAAAATCCGCCCATCTGCTATTAAGAAACGCACGATTACACAAACATATCTATCTACCTACATACCGTATGTTATTGATGGAATTAGATTTAAATAAAGAATAAAGTTATTTAAATAGTGATATCTTAGTTGTTTTAATTTAATTCTGTTTAGCCGGTGAGTCCCACATAACCACCTGCATGTATACATATATACAGATGGTATGCATAAATATACATACCACCTGTATATATGCATTTCCCAATATTAAAAAAATAAATAAAAACTTTATGAGTTCAACCGTGCCTGAGTGACTGAAAATTTTATATTATAAAGTCTAGATATTATGGATAGCAATATATAGCAAGAAAATTACTGGACTGCTAAATTGGGGCTACTTGATAACCACTTTTGAAGTATATCGTCACTTGTGGCTATAGATTTAGCGATGAATCTAGTTATGTATGTGCGCGGAGGGCGTTGGTGTCCACTTTTGGTCAGAGAAAGAATCCGTTTCGGACACGATACAGTAAAAAAAAAAATTGCGAGAAGCATATTTCAGCCGTAACTCTCTTTCACAATTAATTAAATGAATATATATAAATGTCACGTTTCACGTCGTTTTCATTCAAATGAATCGATTGGCTAAAGAGACCCTTAATAGGCCACTTCTGAATAAAATTAACAGTACCTATAGAAGCACGTTCGGCCGGCGCAAAAGAGGTGATAAAAGCTGTTAAGCTTGCATTTAACTTTTTATACATTGCTACTTTTAAAGAAACATTAAAATGTTTACATATAAAATGAATGTTGCTTAGTCTATGTGTTCGGTTGTAAATTTATAAAGAAGGTGTGGTTTTCATACTATTGTGCTAAAAATTTGTTGAATAGTTGTGTGCGTGCCGCAAACTTCTTTGACATATCATCAAAGTCGTAGAACAGTATAAAAATCCATATAGTGATCGCCTATTGAAGGGAAAAAATGCCAATTTTCATGGCAATCGATTTCGATTGCTTTGACGTTGCTGGTTTCAGTTAGACGAATGTATCCGGGATTAGTAAACTGTGGTAGTAATTAATATAAGTGTAAGTAGGATAATAATAAATAATATAAGAGTAAGGAGGCGTATGACCGGTAACAGACAATTGGTATTAGTCTGAATACAAACAGGCTACTTCATTTAAGTTAAGCAAAGAGAAAAAAAATAGCTGCAGCTGGCTCAATGGTTTACCCAAAATAAATAGAACAAAAGTCACATTTTATTTTTTATTGCATTGAATCATTGATCCCTCCTTCTTAGAAATTTAATTAATTTCTTAGAAATTTACTTGGAGGTGTTAATATATCTGACTGTCCAGTAAGTGTACATATAAACATACATATATACCTATACGAGAAGTATGACAACGCTAAGTATATATACAGCCACTTACGTATGTAAGTATATCCACGTATACTTGGGTAAAGCCAGGGCGGGTACACTTGTGATATTATACTAGTAAATATTTTCTAGCAATGTGTAGAGGTAATTTTGGAGACATCAGAAATAATGTTAAAGAGGTGTTAGTATTCAACGTGCGGTTATCCCCTCGATATTTTTGACCTTCAAGGCTTTACGCCGACGTGATTGGATTATGTTGGTAAAATATCTAAAGTAATTCTAATAGCTAAAAGGAATAAATTGGAAACTGGTCATAAATAATTGTATGCAGAATACAGGTATACCGTTAAGGAACGTTTAAGTTCCTTAATTAAAAAAGTATGTTTAGAATATCATGCCAATTAATCTATTCGTTTGTTAAAAATAAACTATATTTTTAACTGTATAATATAAAATTCAGGCAGTGCTAGCTCAGTTCTAACGCGCTCGCTTGGGAAACAGAGTGAAGCGGTTTTAAATCCGGGTCTCGCAACTCTGATATTTTCATTTGCGAATCATTTCCCGGCATGATTACCACTTGCCTTACGGTGAAGGAGAATATCGTGCGGAAACGCGTGGCCCACCACGCTGGCCAAGTGCGGATGCGGGGTAGTAGGTCCGTGCCCAGCAGTGGAACGTTAAAAAGGGGCTGATTACATACACATAGGTTTTATAAAATCTGTAATAATTTAAATATAGTTATTGTAAGTATTTTTTTTATTTTGAACGAACGGCTCACCCTCACTTCATTCGGGTTCGCCTCTAGAAAAACAAAAACAAATCTATCCCTCGGGAACCGTATATTTTTTCGGTATAAAAAGTAGCCTATGTGTTATTCCAGACTATAATCTATCTCTGTGCCAAATTTTATGCAGA
This sequence comes from Brenthis daphne, assembly GCA_947093115.1. Lineage (NCBI taxonomy): Eukaryota > Metazoa > Arthropoda > Insecta > Lepidoptera > Nymphalidae > Brenthis > Brenthis daphne. The sequence continues at coordinate 11,144,357 of OX352478.1, read as the reverse complement.
TCTGTTCAGCCTCTCTGGCGTGAAAGAGTAACAAACATCCATAAATACTCACAAACTTTCACATTTATAATAGAACTAGCATTGCCCGCGGCTCCATTAGTATACTCTTACAAAGCAGTTTTTGTTTTTTTTTCTCAGAAATGAGATATGTTCCCGCGGTAAAAAGTATCCTATATGTTGACCCGGATAACCAGCTATACGAATTTTCATCTGAATACGAAATTTCATCAAAATCCCTCCAGTGGTTTTTCTGTGATGCGGTAACAGACAGACAGACAGACAAAAATTCTAAAAACTATAGATTCAGCCTCTGTATCGATAATAATGTTTATTTCAATGAGATTTTCCAATATATATATAAAGGTAATATAATATCTACTACTATATGGCTTTAAAATTTATCCTAAATTTTAATTTGGTCAATTAGAACTTAATAAACATTTGATTTCTTTCACTTTGCAGAGTGCAATCACAATAAGGTTGTAAGGTTGTTCCATAGAATCTTTACACATTTTGATTCAGAAGTAGAGTTCGATAAGAAATAATTTAATCACTAATATTATTATTAAGATTTTTATTAATGTTAGTGATTAAATAGATCAAAAGAGTCTGGCAAATGTTTTTTGCGTTAGAGAGATCGACGCGACGACTATAATTGAATTTCTTAAGATATTTACATGTCATGTCTTGCGTTAAATTGGAGAAGTTTTTAAATGCATCACAAATATAAATAGTGAATTCTATATCATGATCATCTCTTCCCACTCAAACGAGATTACGTCCTATACTTAACGAGTAGGCGGCTCATTTCGCCTACGCTTAACCTTTAAAAAAGAGCTTCTAACACTTTTTTTTATTTAAAAACACTATATCTATATTAAAATTCATTGTGACATTTTATAAAATATCGTATTTACGCTTTCTTTTATTAAATTGTAATTTATTTTGTAAGACCTTTTCTCATTAGGCCCCATGCTTGTTGACCATCTCGTCAGATTTTACCATTTGTTTATCTAATTTAAATACATTGTCAGAGTAAACACTGTTAGAAAATTTTATAAACGAGTTCTGTATATTAGGTGTAAGTCAATGAACAAACTGGTTATTACTAAGTCTGTATACAATACTAGCTGAAACTACAATCGTTGTCCTGTCCAATTTCAATAATTTTTATGTATCTATTCAAAAAGTCCCGATTCCCAATTTTCCGAATTTCCCAATTTTCCGCTCAAAACCCCAGCGGAAAGTTAAGGCTTATGAAAAATGTTAAATAATGTTTATAGGAAAATAAAAAAACATTTCTGGATATTTTCGACAGCTCTACTTATCGGGTCCAACTATAGTTAAGAATCATTTAAGTAGATATACATTTAACAACCCTATAAGAAAAAAAAAAATGAAAATTTCAAGCTGTTGAGGAGCAGAGAATTATTACGAACACACGCACAACGGACTTTTACTCGTATACATAAAGATAAAAACTTTTTAACAAAAAAATAAAAACCGACTTCAAACAAAAGCACTAAAAAGTAAAAAATAACTGATTGGTAGTTTTCATTTACTATACATACCTAATCAAATATTTTCGAAGTCGGTGTGCTTTGCTTTGAATGGGCTGGCACCGATTTCGAAAATATTTGATTAGGTATGTATTTAATAGGTAGGCTTTAATTACTTAGCCAAAGCACACCGACTTCGAAAATATTTGATTAGGTATGTATAGTAAATGAAAACTACCAATCAGTTATTTTTTACTTTTTAGTGCTTTTGTTTGAAGTCGGTTTTTATTTTTTTGTTAAAAAGTTTTTATTTTTACCTTTTTAGTGTAGACAGTAGTAGCAAAGTTAGGATTCTAACGTGTTAGGCTTGTCAAATCAAACAAAATAAGCCCAAACTCAAAGTATCTACTATTAGTCGTTGAAGAGTTCCACCTATCCACCTTCTGGCCTTGCCATCAGATAAGGTCAACAACACCGAACCACTGTACTATCAACGGAAATAGAAATACTTGCAAAGTTTCAAGTCAATATGACAATTAGAAGTAGGTTAAATTCATCATTAGTTGTTTTTCCACCCTTAGGGGTGGTATTTTTTTGTGAAATTTAAATGGGACCAATCTGGAAGTATACCCTTTCAAACAAAACAAAAATTGTCCAAATCGGTTAATAAATGACGGAGTTCTGAGGTAACAAACATAAAAAAAAAATAAAAAAAAAAAAAACATACAGTCGAATTGAGAACCTCCTCCTTTTGGAAGTCGGTTGATAAAGTGATAGAGACTAGAGTATTAAGAATTGTGAGTGTCAGTTGTCACCGGTAAGTAAGTAGTACCTATTGTAAATGTCGTTAGTTCCGTGAAAAAGTCTTTTGGGGAATCTTATCAATGTTTATATATTGTACCTACCTAGGGATTCATAGTAGGTAGGTGTGTTTTTGCTTTAACATCAAATACGACTTAAATAATAAATCCATAACGTGTACTCTACTTACCTATAGCATTATTTTGACAGTTTCTATACGACAAAAGGTAGTAATATTTTATAGTTTGTTACTAACTTTACTCGTATATAACTATGTAAGAATTATAAGTTAATTAATTATGGAATTTTATAGTTTGATTGTATAAGGTATTATAAATCATGTATATTGTTTACAAAGTAGCTTTTTAGTTAATGTTTCATATTATAACGTTTTTTTTCTCTTGAGTTTGTAATAATAGTTTCTTAGCTGTTTTCATTTATTTTTAATAATGTTGTATCAATATTACATAATATAATGTTAACCAAAACTAAAATTAAACTATATATGTTTTCATTACCACAGATTACGTAAAAAATCATTATACTCCTTGTTGACATGTGACAATTGACATCTTTGTTTGTCATCCATGATTGACATAACTATATTTTATAAACTCTAAATTGTAACTTTCTTCTCTAGTGTTTTTCTTCTTTTTTACCGCCTACCGGTCATTCTATATGTAACGTGTCTTCTCGTTCTCCATTCTACGCTACATAGGCGTAGTAAATTGTGCCCAAATGGCATTCCTAGAAGCCACGAAACTAACGAATTGAATTGAATTTTCTACTAGTTATCCTTTTCGTAGTCTCTTCTTTCTATAACTTCTATTTTCTCTAATTTCTGCATGACATTGGCGAAGTAAAATATGCCTAACTGGTACCCCTAAAATTTACAAAGAAGGAATAATAATAAACTGAGTGACTAGATATTCATATCTTATCGATGTTTACATGAATATATTTGATCTGACATCTATGCTCTTGACTTGTATTCTTAACAGGAGATAACAACTTATCAAAATTACTTGTTTACTTACATTTATTATAAAGTTGGCATTATATTTTAAGTTACATATTAAATTCTATGCTATATTTTAAAAAATATGACTACTGTTTCAGAAAAATATTTACAAACCGTGATAAATAATGTTGCGTCTGAATTGCATTTAAAAGAATGGAGATTTACTAAAAAAAGTTTTGAAAATGTAGCTCAAAACTATTTTGGGTTACTCATACCAATAAATTTAATTGGCAAAGTTTGTGGGAACTGCATAAATTTTCCTATTGTTCTTAAATTAGCACCAACCGACGAAAGATTTAGAGTAAGTGGTGCAATTACTATTATGTTTGCGAGGGAAATATTCATTTATTCAAAACTTTTATGTAAATATGAAGACATACAGAATACTCTGCCGGTAATAAATCAATTTATTATACCAAAATGCTATTATATATGCAAAGGATATTGTCATGAAGTAATAGCTATGGAGAATATGTGTGATAAAGGCTATAAACCAGTTGTTGATAGTATGTTTTTAGACTTGAACCATATAAACACAGCACTTAAATCTTTAGCAAGACTGCACAGTTTGTCATTTATTCTGAAAGAAAAGGACTTAAAGTTATTTGAAGAAGCAAAGGATATTTGTGTTCCTTTAACAGAAAACAATAACACCAGGTATATTCAAATATTGTTAGATAGACTTAAAAAAGCCTTAAAAATGTTTCAAAATACTTGTTATGTTCCACTAATAGAGAAATTGGAACACAATTGTGTTAATCTAATTGAATCAACAGCTTATTCAGTAAAAAGTGTATGCCTTTGTCACGGTGATATTTGGAAAGAAAATATTTTGTTCCAATATGAGGTAAATTATCAATAAGGTAATATTACAATGAAATTGTTTGGTAAAAAAATGAGTTCTTTAATTCAATATCTAATGTTTCAGAATAATATACCTCAATCTGCCTGTATAATAGACTACCAAACAACTCGAGTTAGCAGCCCGGCATATGATCTATTATATCTAATTGCTAGTAGCACCTCAGCATCATTAAGAAAAATACATTTCAACCAATTTTTGGATACCTATTATGAAACTTTGGAAGAAACTTTATTACTGTGTGATGTGGAACCTAAAAAAGTATATTCAAAAGACATGTTGTTTTATGATTTGAAAATGGTAGGACCTGCATGCCTTATTGTAGCAAACACAGCAATTTGGCTATCAAGTGGCTTACAACAAGAAGGTCATGTTCGAAGTAAAGTAATATTAACAACAGAAAAAGAAAAAGAACAGGCTGAAAATAAATATAGAGAAATTGTTAGTGGAATTATAGATGATTTAAGCAGTTATGGATATTTATTGTTGTAATAAATATTAAGTTAAATATGAATGATTCTAGTAAAGTTATTTAATTTTCATAATTGATAAATAATCTTTAAAAAAACTCTTTATACAAATGTTCCATCTAACAGGTATTTTATATTATTTAAATGACTAAAAAAATATCAAATCAGATTTATACTATTTTACATAGGAAATCTTAGCATTTACTGTATTATGAAGTACTAGCCAGAAAAACGAAAACAAATTATCCCACGGGAACCATAAATTTTTCTGGGATTAAAAGTAGCCTATGTATTATTCTGATATATGAGCTATATTATTGTAAAGTTTCATTAAACTCCATTCAGTAGCTTTTTCCTTAAATAGCTACAAACATCCATACATCTATACATTCAGACATACATCCTCACAAACTTTCGCATTTATAATATTAATAGAATGCTATTATAGTAAAAGAGTATACTCTATATATATATTGTATGTTCCAATTTGCCATGTAATTAATGTAATGGATTTTCACCTCTGTTGTCAGTAAAATAGTATTTTTTTTTAACTTTGTTACATATAAAAATTTTATATGTAACTAATGTTCTTTAACTTTTATATAAGTAAAAACGTGTTGAACGCTTATTAAAACTGTTGTCTTATTTTGGAAAAAATTATTTCAAATTATACCCAAAAATAGCAAATTCTCCAAAAGCCTCATGTAGCAGATTATATCGTGATATCGAGATATAATCAAAAAGTTTTCTGTAACAATCTATTATTACAGAAACTATTTAGTATACAACCAAACAAAAAAGCAATAACAGTTCCTTTTACTTTGTGTTCATGTTACGATTGTATTGAACGGTCGAACATATGTAGTCTCAAAGCAAAAGGCAGGTTTAGTGGTAACGCGTTCGCTTGGAAAACCAAGTGAACCGGGTTTAAACCCCGTTCTCTCGCATTCCTGATATTTTCATGAGCGAATATTTTTTATTAGATGATTACCATTCGCCTTACGCTAAAAGGCGAAAACCTGTATGCTTAGAGAATCTAGTTTTCGAAAGACATTTGAAGTCATTCAACCCGCACTTGTCCAACGTGCTCGATTATGGCCCCTCGCATTAAAGGCCCTAAAGAATGTTAAAAGGCTGAATAAAATAAGATGAAGAAAAACAAAATCACGCTTTGTTTTAACGTGACTGAGAGAAACTATACGTTCCATACAAACGTCACCCAATATGGAATCAAACCCGTGACGACCGGCTCATTTGATAGCTACCTACCAACCAGATATCACACAACGCCATGTCGTCAGGATTTATAATACCTATTATCATTGAGATTGTTATGTTACTATTATGAAAATAAGAAGACGTAAGTTTACATAATATTATAATAAGCAAAGATAAAAATAAGTATGTTATCAAAATTATATTCGATAAAATATATCTTATACTAGCAATGCCCGCGGCTCTGCCCGTGTTCAGATAACCAAAAATCAAATTATTAGGTTTTACATATTAGCATACTCTTACAATGAAGTTTTTGATTTTTTTCTCAGAAATGAGATATTTTTCCGCGGGAAAAAGTATCCTATATGTTGACCCGGATATCATCACCATACCAAATTTCATCAAAATCTATCCAGTGGTTTTCTCGTGATGCGGTAACTGACAGTCAGACAGACAAAAATTCTAAAAACTATAGATTCGGACTTTGCATCGATAATAATGTCTATTTGAATTAGATTTTCCAAAAAATATTTAATGTACATTTTCGACTTAGTTGCAATGCTATTATATGTATAGGTATATGTAAGGAACATTTCTAATAATGTGCATATCGATATAAACGAGGAGACGTAGCTGGGTGATCTGAAAGGGAACGTGGACCAAGCGCACTTTAAATCTCCTGCATAATTCAAAATTCCTTCGTGTATCCACCCAAGAAGGTGCCAGATCCAGAATATCTGATTTTTTCGCTTTCATTGAAACTTTAATACTTTAGGAAGTAGCGTTCAGTAAATATGTATATAAATTTTTTTAGAGATAGATTCAGAGAAGAAATTCTAAATTTGTAATTTCATTTACTTTTTTATTTGTGGCTGTACTTAAGCACAATGCACTTTGCCAAAATAAAATGTTTGAGTAAAATGTAGAATATTCGTACTTTCAATTTATTTTTCACAATAAAAACTTTTTAACAAAAAAATAAAAACCGACTTCAAACAAAAGCACTAAAAAGTGAAAAATAACTGATTGGTAGTTTTCATTTACTATACATACCTAATCAAATATTTTCGAAGTCGGTGTGCTTTGCTTTGTATGGGCTGGCACCGATTTCGAAAATATTTGATTAGGTATGTATTTAATAGGTAGGCTTTAATTACTTAGCCAAAGCACACCGACTTCGAAAATATTTGATTAGGTATGTATAGTAAATGAAAACTACCAATCAGTTATTTTTCACTTTTTAGTGCTTTTGTTTGAAGTCGGTTTTTATTTTTTTGTTAAAAAGTTTTTATTTTTCCCTTTTTAGTGTAGACAGTAGTAGCAAAGTAAGGATTCTAACGTGTTAGGCTTGTCAAATCAAACAAAATAAGCCCAAACTCAAAGTATCTACTATTAGCCGTTGAAGAGTTCCACCTATCCACCTTCTGGCCTTGCCATCAGATCAGGTCAACAACACCGAACCACTGTACTATCAACGAAAATAGAAATACTTGCAAAGTTTCAAGTCAATATGACAATTAGAAGTAGGTTAAATTCATTATCAGTTGTTTTTCCACCCTTAGGGGTGGTATTTTTTTTTGAAATTTAAATGGGACCAATCTGGAAGTATACCCTTTCAAACAAAACAAAAATTGTCCAAATCGGTTAATAAATGACGGAGTTCTGAGGTAACAAACATAAAAAAAAAAAAAAAACATACAGTCGAATTGAGAACCTCCTCCTTTTTGAAGTCGGTTGAAAAACAAGAGCAAAGTCGGGAAGAGTACTACAAAAATATTACCATCAATCCATTCAATGTGTTATTCACGCAAATATTTTTGTGCTAATTTTCTTATACTAGCATTTTTCTATTAAACAGATTACATAACTTCTATATACGAAATCTGGGCATAGGCTAGAAAAAACGGTTTGCCATAGAAACCGTTAAGATATTCTTTATGGCAGGCTCACAGCTAGCTATCTTAATCTATCTTATCCGAATTCTAGTAAAATATATCTACATAATAAATAAATTGAGGCCGTCAGCGTAAAAGTAGGCTAACCCACTGACAGCCGTTTTCGAGAAAATGGCTATTAAATATGAAAATATTTAATAGATAAAACGCAAAAAAAACTTTGAAACTCAAGTTAGCGCTAAATGAAAAATTATATACATAATATGTATATTTTAAAATATATGAAAATATATTTTAAAATATACATATATAATTTTTCATTTTGCGCTAACTTGAGTTTTTAAAGTTTTTTTTTGTTTTTAGCTTATTTTCTTTTGAACTAAATTTGTTATAGACATCTAATAACTATTTTTCAAATATAAATGTGAATGATGCCATTTTCAATCGACTTCAAAAAGGAGGTGGTTCTGAATTCGACTGTATTTTTATTATGTTTGTTACCTCAGAACTCCGTACTTTATTAACCGATTTTGACAATTTTTATTTTGTTTCAAAGTGTATACTTCCGATTTGGTCCCATTTAAATTTGAAAAAAATTAATACCCCTAACCGACCCCTAAGGGTGGAAAAATAGCAAGATGAATTTAACCCACTTCCCAATACATTTTGAGGGTTAGGCCAAATCGTATGTAACTTTTCACCCGCTGTTATTATGTTATTCTAAATTTTATTCATAATACATTAATGCCTACGGTCGCATCTCATTCAGACTAAGCTATAATATGACAGCAATGGTAATGCAAGTGCACTGAGTGACTTGACTATATTATCTACATTTCTAAAAAGTGGAAAAAATTAAAATGAAAAAACAAATTTTTAACGCAATTTTTCTTTATAAATAAAACTTTTATAAGTTAAACTTTACATCATACTTAAAATACTTTGTAGTATTTAAGTCGAAAAATAAAAAAAAAATGTGGGTTAGGCTATTCTTGCACTGACGCGGACGGTCTGATATATCTATCCTTGGTCCTAATCGTAAATATATGTAAACAATAGCGTTTCCAGTTCCATTTTGGCAACCCACCAACGCTTAGCGAATACCCTTATACATATATATAATAATATATATATTATGTAGCAAAGAAGTCATACATTGGTAGCAGCATTTAATGATTTATGGTTATACTTATGTTATAATGAAAGATATATTTTACAAAATTTATAAGACTACAAAAATAATTAAAGTTAAATTGTTTCTGAATTAAAAAAACATAACTTTGTATATTTTTATTCACTTTGTTTAAGTAGTTACTATGCCTTCTACGCAATATTGGCGCTACGCGACTAGCACACCTAAAAGCGACTGGCCACAGAAATAATTTTATTATTTATTAATAATACTTCAACGAAAAGTTGCACACATTCAAAGGTTCATTAATTCTTTGAATTTTGTAAATTACCTTGCCTTTTCTATATATTTTTCCTAGATCTTTGCTAATTGTAATTAGATTTTCATAATTATTAAATCTATATAGCTACTAAATATTATATTAATCTATAATATCTATTTCAATTTGCCATCTTAAAAGCTTTATGCAACAGACTAATAAAACGTTATATTGACGTATAATCATAAATTTCTATAAGAGACTATTATTACAGGTACCTACGATTTAATAAATAGGAATAAAAAGTACTGTTTAGTTTTGTTACCATTATTATTTTAACGCAACACACATTGTATACTTGTCTCATTTATTTTATATGGTATATAATTTATCTATCACCTTCCCACTTCTTAACGGGGATTGGTTACCTACCATGCTCGTGCGTGGTAATTGGATAAAAGAAAGCATGGACACAATGGCCGTTACAATATTGCGAAGTTGTGCAAAACTATAAGTGGATTTTAAAAATTAGAAAATCCTTGAAAATATCAATTCAAGTCAGTGTAAGTGCGCCACTATATCGATAAACGCAGCTAAAGGGGTGAGTTTAGATATAATTTAATATATATTTATTCTCTAAAATTCGTCATCTTAACACGTGCCGCCAAAGTAGTCTAAGTATCGCGTATAATTTATAATTATAAATACCTGCGACATAAAATTCCTACACTCAGGATATACTTAGAACCAATCCGAGGTTATGTTGTATGTTAGGTTACAACCAAGGAAGGTTTATCCCACAAGTACATATAAATATCGTTCCATTCATGAAATGAAAAACAAAAAGCAATAACACTTTTCTTTTTTCTTCTAGTTCATGTTATTACTGTATTGAGGAGATTTTTATAATTATTAAGTAGTATAACTTCCACTCCTGTGCCTAGGAGAGAATGTAAAGTCGTCGGTCTTTACATTCTCTGGTTGCGTCTGTGTAATATAATATACTAGCGACTCACCCTCGTTTCGCTCGGGTTCGTCCCTAGCTTGATTCCCCATACAAACTTTCATCCCCTTTTTCACCCCTTTAAGGGATAATTTCCGGAATAAAAAGTATCCTATGTCCTTCACAGAGCCTCAAACTATCTTCTTATCAAATTTCATCTAAATCTAGATCCAAAGATTACCCCCTACAACGTCACAAACTCCCAAACTTTACCTGTTTTATATCTTTATAATATTAGTATAGACTAGCGGCTCACCCTCGCTTCGCTCGGGTTCGTCGCTAGGTACGTTTTAAATAGATATAAAAAGAAAAAATCTTTCTTTCTCACATTTTAATTATATGTTTTAATACTTACCTATTCCGGACTAAGAGAAATCCAAAAATTAAAATATCATAAAAATTGGAACGCGGTCGAACGGGATAATAAGTATCCTATGTCCTTCTCCTGGCTCTAAACTACCTCCCTGCCAATTTTCAGCTAAATCGGTTCAGCCGTTCTTGAGTTATAAGCGAAGTAACTAACACGACTTTCTTTTATATATATAGACTAGCGGCTCACCCTCGCTTCGCTCGGGTTCGTCGCTAGGTACGTTTTAAATAGATATAAAAAGAAAAAATCTTTCTTTCTCACATTTTAATTATATGTTTTAATACTTACCTATTCCGGACTAAGAGAAATCCAAAAATTAAAATATCATAAAAATTGGAACGCGGTCGAACGGGATAAAAAGTATCCTATGTCCTTCTCCTGGCTCTAAACTACCTCCCTGCCAATTTTCAGCTAAATCGGTTCAGCCGTTCTTGAGTTATAAGCGAAGTAACTAACACGACTTTCTTTTATATATATAGATTACATATAAAATATTTCTAGTAGGTACCTGTCTATGTACATACATACATATAACTAATGTAAGTAGCATATCCAGAAAATCGATTAATAAATTATAAAAGATTCTTATTGGCATCGATGATAATTAATCGATCCTAAGGCGAATTTTGTGCACAAGTTATTTCCTCAGACGTCCACTGGGGAAGCGGTACAAAATACTAGAAATTTCTTAGTAAATAGTAAATATCTACATGAGTTAGAAAACTTTATAACACAATCGATATTAGTAATTTATATTGATGGTGATATTCAAAGTAACATATTCTAATATCATAAGAAGAACGCAATGTTTGAAGCGTAATGAATGTTTTTATTTTTAGGAAGGATAGTCTTATTTATATTTTTATAGGCAGTGGTCACGTGTTCCTCAGTCAAATGTCACTACGTGATGCTATCCACATAATGTATGGATTACGTGCTTATTGATGTCTTGTACCTTTCCTCGATTCTAATTTTTTTAGTACTCGTTATTTAGTATTCGTTCGTTTTTATATTCCCTATTATTTATAACTAGCGGCTCACCTTCGCTTCGCTGGGGTTTGCCTCTAGAAAAACAAATCTATCCCTCGGGAAACGTATATTTTTCCCCGATAAGAAGTAGCCTATGTGTTATTCCAGACTATAGTCTATCCCAGTGCCAAATTTCATCCAGATCCGTTCAGCCGTTCTGGCGTGAAAGAGTAACAAACATTCACACATACTCAAACTTTCATATTTATAATATTTATATTATACAGATAATAAAGGAGCCACTTTGTATTTTTATGAGAAATTTACGCCTAAAAAAGTAACAGATGATTTTATTCAAGCCTTCTTAAATTTGGGATAACTCAAATATTATACAATATTCGTAAAGAGAAGTCACTCATATATAACAAAATGAGCTTAAAAGAAAGGAAATATCAACTAATTTTCCATTTTCTTGCTTTAGAAATTCCAGATGAATTCGTATAAAGCATATCAGCGGAGTAGGGCAATCGTTTCATTTCATGGAGCTTACAAAGGTATCTTGATAAACCTACTGAAGCAACGCGCTTGGCGTAATTCACAGTGACGCATTATTCGATTACCCGCTCATTCGCTTTGGAAGACGTTGCTTCATTAAGTATCCTTATATTTCACGATTCCTTATGCCGCGAAACGGTGTAATAACTAATAAGGAATATTTGAAATAGCTATATTCGCTTCACACAGATTGCATATTATGAGTTATTCAGTCATTTTAAAGTAGGTATCAAAATTAATCATAATCATAAATGTTTTTTATTGAATTAATATAAACAGTAACGACGACTTCCTTTTAGTATTATTAACAGGGCCGGATTTAACCTTAGCGCCACCCTTGGGCACAGTAAAAAATGCCGCCCTATTATCGAAATTATGAATAAAATGTTGAAAGTTAAAAAAAATTAATTATTAATTTTTCGAAAAATGCAAAAAAAAAAAATATAAATGATATCAATTTTTCGAAAAATGTACCTACAAGTTAACCTTTTTTTACCTTTCATTTTTTGGTAAATAAAAAAAAAGCATTTTCGTTAACGCGAAGAAAATTTTTTCCCACCCTTCGAATTTTGCCGCCCCTAAAATTTGCCGCCCCGGACACTAGCCCCGAGTGCCCCTAGTGTAAATCCAGGGCTGATTATTAAGATTGTGATTGTGTGATTTTACAATTAAAAATATGTATAGTATTTTTATGATAATTTTTCAGTCTTTTAAGGCAAAACGCAGGTCGAATCATCATATTAATCTACATTTAATTTGGTAATAGTTTTGCTTTTCCTTATTGTTGCTAGTATTGTTAAATATGGATATAGTTTGCTAAAATACTTATTGGGTGTCATATTTATTTTCTAATTCATATTATGGAAATATCATGACTCATGAATTATATTAACTTTTTTATCTGTAGGTAGAGATTTTAAGTTTAGTTCGAATACGAATTTCTGCCATGTTTCATAAGGTTATTTTGGTTTTAGGGCATTTTAGTGGAAAAAAAATCTCAAAAAAATATTGAAATAATATAGTTTTTCGTCTCGCATTTTTAAATTTGGATCGATAATTGTTGTTTTAATATTGATAAATAACCAGTGTTTAATCGTTTTCATAAATCAGAACAAAATATGAGATTTAAATTCATACTTTAAAAAAAAAAATGATGTTAAATTTTTTTACTTATTTTGAAAAATGCTAAAAACTGTCATGATAACCAAAAATAGTTCACTTTTGCATAATGCATAATACGGGGGTGAAAATTATCTCAAATAATCACCTATATCATCTCCTAACGGGTATACGTCGATAACCCTGTATAATAAGAAATAGGTTGTCATTATGAATAGGAAACATGTTATAAGGAACACCTACGTTGGGTATTATGTCTCAGATTGGGGCTGATGTAATAATCGACTTTACTCGCTCGATGGCGTCTAGGTAATCTGCGCAACTATTCAAATTTTAACTTCTAACAAATGTGAGCTGTCTGAAACATGAAAATTTACATTCTATTCTAGCTTACCTAAAATATTCTTACTTATTCTTGCCAAGATCTAAACCACTTTTCGAAGAATATTATTATGCTTGTCATGTTGGCATTGTCTCTTGACTATAATAGTAATTTTGCAGTATTCTACTTAGCAAATTTAACATAATTCGTTATTAGTCATTTACTATGCCTTTCCTTGTATAATTATAATTGAAGTAGAACTAACCTGTACCCAGTAATGGTTAATGGTTGACGATTACAATAATAATATTTCAGCCCTTTACGTAACGTCACACTGCTGGACATGAGCCTCCGCTTTATACCATGCCTTTTTTTTTTTTTTTAACGTTGGGAAATGCATTTACGCACGAAGTGTGGGACTCACCGGCGAAGCCAGTACTACCCACTAAAACCCAACAAAACCTTCCCCCGTCTTAATGGGGCGTCGCAGGATCGCTTACGCATTCAACTACGACGCCCCGACGGCAGGTCTGCCGAAGCAGACCACAACAACCATGGGGTTGCTCCACGGTCCACTCTGCTATCAGAGAAGTACCAGGAGCAACCCGCATGGTACACCACCCTCCGAAGAAGGCCGCCTACCACCGCCCACCGAAGCGGGCCACCTTCCTGTGCGTTTCTTGGCTTCGCGAGTACACTACTGAGCCCCCCCACCACGACAAGGTGAACGCACGTTGGGGGGGGCTTTATACCATGCCTAAATCAGGATACAGTTTGCCATGCTGGCTAAAAGCAGGTTGGCAGACTTCACATGTCTTACGAAAACTAAAAATAGATAGAGAATTAGATCTAGTTACGTTTTTAGTAACGGAAAATATTTATCTTCAATATGTGCCATATTTCTTATGCTTTTATAAGTACCTATAGGAAATGGTGTAACCTAAACTATAAATAACTTCCCAAAATTCATTACACGAAAAACAGAATGAAAGGGAAGCGACTTATCTCATAAAAATCATTTGCCTAAAGCCATTATTCTTTGAAATAATAGCAATTTGGTGTCAAACATGAGGCGTCGCTTCGTTCGGGAGCGCTCTTCGCTTTGACACCTCAGGGATAAATTCCTTATGACAAAAAATATTATTTGTATATTTGTATATTTTGTATATAGCCAATAAGGTGTTTTCGCCAAAGAAGTATAACTTCTTACGAGCGTACATTAGTACACATACACGTTTTTTATTTTTGAAATATATTTTATTATTTACAAAATAACTCTAGAGCATAAGAGTCCAGACAAAGAGATGGATTGCGTTTCGTTAAGTAATTGATTTCTACATTGTTATTTATTTTCCAACTACTAAAGGTGAAAATCAAAGTTGTCTTTTTAGGCTTAACATACAATAGGCTTGTTGTTTACATTAAAGAAAGTTTTAAATATATAATATGTAATTTCCTAAATAAATAATTTCACCTACTATTATTATTTTAATCGTTTGCATTACTCATGTAAAGTCGAGTCCACGTTTACTAGACACAAAAACTTATTGGTTCAATATAGCTCATATATATTGAATATAGACCATGTTATACTGTAATACCCAAGACAAACCAATGTTGTTCGATATCACTAGAGATATAGGAGAGACAAGAATATCCTCGTATTCATGTAGAATTCGGGCATGATAAAAAAAACTTGAAAATTAATCCAAAGTATGTAGAGATATAAAGTTGGCCCAGTTTTTAACCGTACAATTACATTATATAAAATATTATGCAGTCACCTGTAAATTTTTAAAGCATAAAGACTCGGGATATAAAATAAAAACATATAAATATTAAATCGGGAGGTACATACATACATTTAAAGAAAATATTTCTATATTACAAAGCATTATAAAAATATAGAAATATATTCTGTAATGGGTTATAGAACTATTTCCCTAGCGGCTACGCTGGAAAGGACAAGGCAATAGTTTACCATGTTTTCCGCATTTCATCAAAGTAGGAAAAATATTTGTGGGCGGATCCTAACGCCGGAAACCAGATGAGTTACGATTCACAAAAATTCGTATCGTCATCGAACTTTTAACCATGTACGGGACCTACAGTTTATAATATAATGGTTACTTTTCAACTTTCTAATGTAGCGAATGTAGCTAAAGGGGTTAAATTATTTAGGTAACTTATATGTATAATGTTCTTTACATTGGTATAATGTATGTTACTGGCAGCTTTAAAAATACCCTACAAAGAAAAGTTATGCATAGAACAATAGAACGTGCCGAAATCTATACGTATGTTATAATAAAATTGTAACTAAGCCGAATCTGTACATTATGATAATTTTTTAAAAACCTTATTGAAACAGACATTATTATCGATACAGAGGACGAATCTCGGAATCTATAGTTTTTAGAATTTTTGTGCCTGTCTGTCTGTCTGTCTGTTACCGCATCACAGAAAAAGCACTGAAGGGATTTTGATGAAATTTGGTATGGTGATAGCTGGCTATCCGGGTCGTCATATAGGATACTTTTTACTAAGGAAAAACAACTCATTTCTGGGTTTATACTAAACGTTAAAACGGGCGAGTCGCTAGTGTATGTACATATGTAGAATGTACTTATATATTCAGCCTTTTTTAAAGTCCCACTGCTGGGCACGGGCCTCTTTTCAATGGGCGGTGGGAGGTGGGAGGTGAGAATGGCAATTTCGGTGGGCGGTGGGAGGTGGCCC
Source organism: Brenthis daphne (assembly GCA_947093115.1). Classification (NCBI taxonomy): domain Eukaryota; kingdom Metazoa; phylum Arthropoda; class Insecta; order Lepidoptera; family Nymphalidae; genus Brenthis; species Brenthis daphne. The sequence goes on along the minus strand of OX352478.1, from coordinate 11,128,123 downwards.
TCTTCGGGGGGTGGTGTACCTTGCGGGTTGCTCCTGGTACTTCTCTGATAGCAGAGTGGACCTTGGAGCAACCCCATGGTTGTGGTGGTCTGCTTCGGCAGACCTGCCGTCGGGGCGTCGTAGTTGAATGCGTAAGCGATCCTGCGACGCCCCATTAAGACGGGGGAAGGTTTTGTTGGGTTTTAGTGGGTAGTACTGGTTGTATTACGCCGGTGAGTCCCACACGTCGTGCGTAAATGCATTTCCCAACGTTAAAAAAAAAAAGAGGTGCGAGACCCGGATTTGAAACCGCTTCATTGCCTTCATATATGTATTTTTTTATGTATTTATTTATGTACTATAAAATATATGTTATACAAAATAAAGTAACAAAATGTAGACAAAGGCTAACTTATCTTTTTAAGAGATTTCTTCCAGAAACCATTCAGAGGTGAGAAAATAAATTAGATTAGTGCAGTATGTGTACGTATGTATGTAAGTAATTTAAAAGTAAAACACATTTTATTTCACAGTAAAATAGAAAGGCTTAAATGTTCTCGAGGCTGTAAACCTAGATTTTATGATTGTCGACTAGACTTTTTTTCATGTTACTAACAGTTCTAGTTAAGCTTTGCTTTGCTTTGTGATCAGTGGCTCGTGCTTACATGGAGACAGTTTTTTGTTAGTGGCATTTTTAAATGTCCAAGCATTTACAGTAAAGGCTTTTTAAAATTTGTATTTAAAATTTGCCATATATAAAAAGAAAAATTAAGTATAAGGATATTTTACTTAAGTTTTTAATTAACACCAAAATAGTCTATTATAATTCATGAAATGATATCAAAGTCATAAGGTTTTAGAAAACAAATTTATTATAGAGAATAATAATTAATTGACAATCCATACTAATATTATAAATGTGAAAGTGTGTTGGCTTGTTTGTTTGTTTGTTTGTTTGTTTATCTATTCTTCTTTCACGTCATAACGGAGTGACGGATTGGCGTGATTTTTTGTGTGGAGATACTGGATGGGCTGGAGAGTAATATAGGTTATTTTTCAGCGCGGGACTTTACCTAATTCCCACGGGAAAACACTTTATAATACAATTCAAAAAAAATATTTATAATCAGAATTACTTGAAACTTGATATTAATGCTCTTCAAAAAAGTTAAATAAATACGTGTTTTAGTATTTTTCGAAATTCATCCTATCCTATTAGAGGGTAAAATAGTGGATAAAAGTTTGTATGTAACTACTTTTTTAGAGTCTTTTTGTAGTTTTAGCGCGAGCGAAGCCGCGGGTACTGCTAGTATAATATATGTCAATGCTAATGACAACTGACACTAATATAAAACAGTTCCTATATTAGAGCGTGAACTGAAGGCGGCCATACTTTTATCAATAATATATTTAATTCTGTCCCTTTTCAATATTTTCAATAATCCCCTCATAATCAAAAGTATACTGCATCGATTTGTGTAGAAAACAATAATGGCTAAATACAAAGTTAAGTACATGAAACCAATTTTCCTTCATAAATCTCGGAGGGCCGTCAGAAGGCAATTGAAGACCTAACAAGCTCGCTTCTGAGAGTAAGCTGCAAAGTAAGCTCGGATTACACGCAGGGCCTAGCGTTATTTATAGCGGTTGCTTTTAAGATAGATCCAAAAATTTTTTACACTTGACAAACTTCGTTTTAGCTAAACCTTGACGGCTTTTGCCGTTTTATTCCCCAATTTATGTAAATACTACATTTGGTTAAAAAATTGGTATTATTCTATGGGATAATACGGTATGGCATGCGAAGTTACGTAAGTCGCCTTAAAAATATGAATTTATTTAAATTGATTGTAATTTATTATATCTTTTTACAGTTCCATTCCATTCGACGGAAGATGTTCCGATCTCTGCCATATCAATATGTCTGTAGTGCCGGATTAACCACGTAGCAAGAGTTGCAATTGCTACGGGCCCCGCGCAAAAGGGGGCCCCGCATATTTAAACACGCTCATCTCTGCCTGAGCGTGATTTTTTGAGTGAAACTTATTAAGACGTGGTATATTGAATTTATTTCATGTCACAAAGCGTGAAACGTCACACCTTTTCCTACCAATAGACCAATCGGAATCCGCTTATTTTTAAGAGAAAAAATATATATTGAAAACCTGAAGTTTTATATTTTAAAATGTTAATAGGTATATAAGGAATTCAAATTCGTAAGTGCCCCCTATGGCCACCTACCACCGAGAAATGGCGGGACGCAAATCGTTGAAACATAGTTTTTTTTTTAATTTCCGCTTTACTGTGACGTTCTATCGAAAAATGTTTTGTACAAAAGTTGTAGGTTTAGTAGAAATCTACATTTTTTATAAATAACACTTTTTACAATAATCTCAAAGTTTTCGAGATATTTGCAAAAAACTCAGTTTTTAACTTTTTCTTGTTTTTTTTTTTTAATTTTTAATTTCTAGAATAATCTTTTGATTTCCATGAAACTGTAATCTTCGAAATACATATAATAAATAAAAAAAATGAAATTGAAATGATTAGCCATTTCCGAGAAAAGTATGTTTTATGGTCTCGAGAGGCTGAAAATCACCCCCAACTTCAAGTGGGCGTTTACATTTAAAAAAAAATCGTTCAATTCATTTCTTTTCCCTTAGTTTCATGTAAATCCAGGGAATCGATTCGGGACACCTGTGATTTTCAATCTTGCGCCCTAGCTGCTTGACCACGATCCTTATACCTGAGCGTGCGAAATTAGCAACCATATTTTGCGTGGAATAATGCGAAAGAAAACCGCATGAAAACTCAAAAACACGCGCGTTCCTAGATATAAGTCTAATCTAGATCGATTTTTGCCCTTGAAAACCCCACATGCCAAATTTCAGTAAAATCGTTAGAGTCGTTTCCGAGATCGCCGGTATAAATAAACAAAAATTAGTCGTTTAAAGGTATTAGAATTTAGAAATATCTATTAAAAAAAATTGTGCAGTATCGTCACTTTTCAATTATTAGTTTCTTATCAAAATCATCCTAAATTGCCAGGAATTCTCATCTCTGGCTTTTTATACTTGTCAGAGCCTAACAGAGCCTATAGGAATCTACTGTACTATTAATCAATCACTCACAAAATTGTAACCTATAGATGGCAAATAAACGTATTGAGACCTGAGGTATTGAGAATTGAATTGTTTTTTTACCACTTTATACTTAAAAACCCATAGCAGATTAAGGGTTCTTTGAAAGAATTTGCTACGGGCCCCGCGCTTGCTTAATCCGGCACTGTATGTCTGTCAAATATAAGGGATACAAATATATAACATTTAAGTTTGACGAAAGTTCAGAGCCTAAAACTTTAAAGAATACTAGAGCTCTCAGTTGATAGTACAAAATAACGAGAATTCTACGCCTTTAAATTCCAATAATGAAGCCTTATTAACGTGAGGCGCACTCACGCTTGACTGATTCTTTTTAAGCCCTGTCCTCGATTTAGGCTCATTTCTTCTGTATGTGTACAAAAGTACTTTTCAACAGTGATTAATAGCTAAGGCACAGGTATTGGATCAAATAGTTTTCAACATTATTGGATCTCAAAGGCTTGAAACACTAGATGTCTAATTGGACGCAATGGAATGCATTGTGAATTCGATTACGCAAATAAGTTGGACGTAATTTTAATTTTAAAGCTTTAGAATTTTTAGAATATTATTTTTAATTTATTTTATGGAGAATATTAATCATTGATTTTAAATAGTTCCAATTGCGAAACGGCATTGATAAGAACTACTATGACAGATACTCTGTCTACATGATCAAGATATGTACTTTTGATATTTATGTATGTACTGTTGTTGTTGTTGTTGCTGTTTCAAGCAATCAAAAAAATCGGCTTTATACATCAGTCTATAATATACTTATACGTATTATTACTAATAAGTAATACTTTGTTGACCGATATATCAGAGGTGCGAGACCCGGGATTAGAACCCGCTTCACTTGATTTTCCCAAGCGAGCGCGTTACCACTGGGCTACCACTGCCATTTTTTCTTATTTTTTTTTTTAAATTCACATATAAATGTTAAATCTTTATTTCTTATTCTTTTAATAAAAATTGCTCGAGTGTGAATATTAAGTTAATAATTATTTTATTTTTAGCAAAAACGTACAAACATATGTTCATCTAAAAGTCGTCTCGGACAAAATGGACATTAATTTTGAAGGTAAGGTAAACTAAAGTAAACTGTGTTATTTTTACCTGAAATATAAAACCTATTTCAGGTAAAACATGACACACAAAGGATGCAAGATAGCCAAATGCGGTAAATCCAACGGTTATCAACAGGAAGGACTAAAGGGTCGAATAAAATCAAAGAGTTTCCGACACATTTGTTTTAAGAAGAGTAAAGGTCTGCTCAATGATCCGTCTGGCTATTCTGCTAATCCTTTAATATTTAAAATCTTAAATTGCATAATAAAAAACTTGAAGTCATATTTTATAAATTTGTAAATTATCGTACACGGATTAAAAAGAACAAGCAATAATTTGGTGGAATGAAAAGGATTCTAAAAGCGATGTGTCGATTTCTATTTCGTCAAATTTGGCCTCATTTTGCCGTGGAAAGGTATAATATGAGGTTCTCATAATAATATGATCAGAGATCATGAACAAAATAGTAGTAAATGCAAAATATAAATTTAACGTACTAAATTATGAGATTTTCTTAAACTTCTTGTTTTATAAGTTTTGGAGTAGTAACTATTGAATCTAAGAATTTAATTTGTTGGTTTCATATCGAAAGTTTTGAACTAGACGTATAAATGAAATGTTTTATTATGGTTAATAATAAAAGTTTATTTAAACTTATTAATAATTAAAGTTGAAATTTTAAAATTTTGTATATAATATATGGCTTAATTTAACAAAAAATCATTTAATTGGTGGCTCATAAAGAGTTATGTAGCTTCAGTGATTCTGAACACTTTGTTGTTTGTCCCTCTAAATGATATTTGTTACCTTTTAAAGAAAAGCTGTGTTTTATATTCACAGGCATTTTATGTCGTCCAAACCGTCATGTCTATACATATTTAATTGTTTTAAGGCTTATAGGAAGTGGTTTTCAACTCGACACGTATAAATGTTTTTTTTTTTTGGATTATGGTTTAAAACAATTACGGATAATACGGATTGTGTTGTGTGATAACTAGGTTGGATAGTGGACGTATTTTTATTTTTTTAGTGACTTTTACATATATTCACGAATAATTTAATTGCAATTACGTCTTTATTTGTGTTCAAAGTATCCAAATTTTTTTTTTATTTCAATACATGGAAGTAGGAAAAGCGAAATTTTCTTTTAGAAATAATATTATCTATAATTCCGATATCGGCAGAGAGCCGAGACCGGAATGAAAAATCATAACGTTTTCTTTCCTAATATCCCGGAAAAGAAAATCTGGATATCGCTTTTAAAAAATAATTTAAAGAACACTAGCATTGCCCGCAGCTCCGCCCGCGTTCGGATGACTAAAAATCCATTTTTAGGTTTTACATATTAGTATACTCTTACAATGCAGTTTTTGTATTTTTCTCAGAAATGAGATATTTTACCGTGGTAAAAAGTATCCTATATGTTGATCCGGATATCCAGCTATCATAATACCAAATTTCATCAAAATCTGTCCAGTGGTTTTTTCGTGATGCAGTAACAGATAGACAGAGAGACAGACAAAAATTCTAAAAACTATAGATTCGGACTCTGTATCGATAATAATGTCTATTTTAATTAGATTATCCAAAAAATATTTAATGTACAGATTCGGCTTAGTTACAATTTTATTATATGTATAGATAATATATTTTATGACATTATTTTGTACGTAGAGCAAATATGACCGTGGTTCACTAAAGTTATCTCAAATTTATTTTCTAATAAAAAATGTGGGTTATACTTAAGCTACTAAGTAAACGAAAATAAACGAAGGGTTATCCCTTGTGTAAAGGTTACGAAAACCTTAATATTATGTTATGTTTGTAGAAATCTTTAAGATTGTTTAAACGCTATTTCCGGCCTTGGGCGTTTGTAACTTTACAATCTAATATTTTAATATTTCTTTAGTTAAATATGCATGTAGGCGACATATAGAGGCGATATTCTATACCTACATATTACGGTATTTAAACTATTATTGCAAGTAGAGTAAGTGCGAATACTTTAGTTTATTAGGAAATCAAGAAAATAAAACCAAAAGAATAATTTTATTTACAACATTAAATCAAGATTCAAGTTGATCCATATTGATAGGATATCTATAATTATAAATGTGAAGGTGTGTTTGTTTATAATTGGGATTTGTGTTTTGTAGATTTTGTTGGAGAGATGGATTGCTAACGAAGTTGGATATATCACAGGAAAATATTTCATTTCCATGGGGTAAGTACTTGCTATAATATCACTTTAGCTTTTATTCTCATCAACTTACATAATATGTTACTTGTTAGTTTTTTAGTACTTAAATTTATTGTTGGCCTTTTAATCAATTTTTGTCGGAATATTAAAAAAAGATACATACAGACGAACACAGACCCTCCTCCTTTTTGGAAGGCGGTTAAAACATTACCCGATTAGAATCATGCGTTAAAATGTTAATTTTTTTTACACCTTTATAACTTTATTTAAATAATAATAATAAAAATACAATTTGTACCAAGGGTTGTTAGTTCATTTAATAATACGACAACAAAGTCGACTTTGATCAGATTAAATAAACTAACTATAGTTTACACCTAAATGATCTTGATTTAGTATAAAATCGATCTGACTCAAGGATTTGATTACAATGTGGGATAAATACGTAAACGTTTAAGCATGTGTGATTTTTTTAACTATTGGAAACCATTTCATAGACTTTGGTTCCTCAATTATGCAGTACGTGAAAGAAGAGCAGGGTAAATTGTTTTAAAACTACTTGTTTTTAGATTACTTTTAGTGAACTAAATTTCTAGAAATTTATATACGTCCAGAAGAAGCATGTAATTCTGATATTCGGAGAAAGCATTATATGTAAGAAACGTTGGCTTAAAACATCTGACGGACGGCTATTATTGAAGACCTAACAAGCGCAATTTGGAATTAAACTTCAAAGTAGTACCTAAACATCTTCCTGTAGGGTTATCAATCATTAAAAAATTCTATTATATTTCCTATATTTTGTAAAATTTTACCAATTGTGAGGAACAATTAAACAATTTCCTGGACGTAACAGGGCTGGTGCAACTTTATTCACATTTTAGTCAAACTTTCTCTACAACGTCACATAAAATTTTACATTCAATAATTTCACCACTCAAATCGTTGATATGCTGTCGCGTTTTATTAGTGGGATAGTATATTGTGATAGTTTGATGAGAAGAATTTGGAAAAAGATAAAAATGCTCCGTTCATTAAGGTTTTTAATTTTGATTGCAATTTTTGAATCAACCCAAAGATTGCAAACAAAATTGAAATTTGGAAAGGGCAACTACTGTCGGGTCAGGTATAAAAATATAAATAATAATCTAGCTGTATAAAAATAAATGAGGCTCTGCTAATCAATATAACCCAGCCGTGTAGCCCTTGTTTATCGTGAAGCTATTGGAGCGGCGATAGGCTATCGGACTCATTTAATTACTTTAAAAATTAATGAGACGAATATTAAGGTCTATAGTAAATTGACTCCTAGAAAACAAAATACGTGTAATATACTGAAGCATATCGTTAAATGTTTGCTTAAAGACTAAACAGTTTATTTAGGTTGAAAACCCGTAAATGGTCAATTAAACACCTATAAACAAAAACAACACGTAGAAAGGGATATCACGTTCATTTCTGATTCTATTCTGTACAAGTAATATTTCAACGATATCTAAAATTAAATTACGAATACCTACTTATCTATACTTAATAGGGCAATATAAATAAAGTTGAAATAACTCCTTTTTGAACAAAATTGCAAAGCGAGCTCGACTTAAACAGTCAATAGTACAACCACGAGCAAGCCTTTGCTGTCTGACTTAGAGTTCAGAAATTTTAATAAATACATTAAAATATTTAGAAAATTTCTCAGATTAACAACAAGATTTTTTTTTAATAAATGATTGTTCTCGTATTAGGATTATTCATTTGTAAAACTAGCACCACTGAAACTTATTGAGTAGTAAGAATACCGCAGTACAGTAGATATATATATCTACTGTACTGCGGTATTCTTACAGGGCAGAGAAATGAAAAATATTAATATTTTTCATTTCTCATTTGTAAAAGTATATAGTAATAGTGTTGCTTAGTAAGTTGTTTTTAAATAATAGCAAACTAAATTAAAATAATTATCCTTAATTAACTTTAACTTTTTAAATTACACATAGAACAATTATATGGCTTAAATAATTAACACTATATTTTATATTTTTCTTTATGGTTATAAATATAATAATGGCAACACTAAATATAGATTACTAATTAATATTTTAAAATTGTAATAATTATAAAAATAATAGCAAAAATTAAATAAATAATATTCCATATTCAATTATAATTAAAATTATAAAAATGTTTAAAGTTAAAAAATATTGTAATGTAATTGGTGCAATTTTCATTTTGTTAATTGTGGGTAGGCTGTCTGTAACAACTATACCTCCAAGACATGTAACACCTCAGTCTCTCCCGTGACCATGGATGCTGTAAAGCATTCGAAACGTCGGGAAACAAAAATGCAAATAAATCCGCGACAAAATCCGAAAAGATAGTTTTATTTAAAATGTCAAATATTCGCGTAAATCTAAGAAAGTATTACGTATAGTTGCAGCTTAAAATTTATAAAACATGAGTGCAATTTCCTGCCTTAAGTTACAAGTTCTGGTGGCTTTCTCATGTAGCAATGTGAATTGAATGGGAATAATACAATATGTTATGTTGCTTGATGCACAATATCAAATGTAGAATGTTTTATAATTTTGTTTTCTTACAAGTGAATAAATCATTTCACTCAGGCTATAAGTCCATTTTGTGTATTTCAATAGATTTTTGCAATAGAACAACTCAATCAATCAAAAACACTAATTTTCGTAATAAGCAAGATGATAAATTCCTTAGCAAAGAGTATATAGTCGTATGAGTATAAGTCGAATAATACAAGATGTGATTCTTAAATCGTTGAAGGATATGTTCTTTTTTTTATTAACCTATTATGATTCTATGAAATAAATGGCCTATTATGTTTTGTGTCATTTGAATGCAGTTTTAAAAATTTCCAAATTTAACGTTTGTATTATAACATTCCCAAGATATTGTTTTAAAGCTTTAGACTATTTGCATTGCGGATAAGGCACAGTGAGCACACACTCTTTTTCCGCTAAAGTAAATTAAATCAAGTCTCTTGGAAAAAGCCTAATAATATATTATTTTACAAAATAATAACTTGAGGCGTACAAGCATTTATCTAACTTCATGTGGAATAAACCTCGTTTCCAGTTGCAAGTAGAGCATGCAAGTCAGACAAATGTGTGACAGTTGGTCCAAACTAAACTTTGTTATCTGTTGTCGGTAGCTAAAAGTAAACGAATAGGTAACATTAACATAACTTAATCCGTCTCTAAATTTACATATTGTGCCTAAAAGATAAGATATTTTTAATTTTAAAAGGATTTGGTTTCGTATATTATTCGGAATTATTAGACATGTAAGTTTTTCGAGTAGGTTGTTAGGTGCGATCTAGGCATTTATTCGTATTATATGTAGGTATTCAGCCCTTTTTAATGGTCCACTGCTGAGTAGATCTTAGCTGTGGACTTCAACGTCCTCAGGATCTTACGATAGCCCACCACGCTGGCTAAGTGCGAGTAGGCGGACTTCACAAGTCTTTCGAAATCTTACTAAGTTCTCTCAGACATGCAGGTTTCCTTATGATCTTTTCCTTCATCATAATGATAATCATGTCAGAAATGATTCGCACATGAAAGTATTAGAGGTGCGAGTCGCGGAATTTGAACCTACGTCACTCCGTATCCCAAGTGAGCGCGTTACGACTGCGCTACCATTGCCGACATTCATTCACATTTATATAATTAAATAAATTGATATATAATAAAGTAAAGATAACTTGATAAAATAAACTATACACTACCTATTTATATTAAATCAATAAAAAATTAAAGTTTTTGTTGTCAATAATAATAAATTGGTTATTTTTTTACTACTTATTTAGGCATATGTATTCATTACTCATGTAGGATTACAGCAATATTCTAGTTCGGTAGTTCACAAACCGTATGGATTACGAGTGATAAATTTAAGCCAAAAGTGATGTGTACAAAACACGAAAACATTATTGGTAAAATATAAGATAGCTTCTCCACAATAAATAAAATATAAACATACATAATATATGTAATAAAGTAAGAATTTTTTAATTTAATTTAAAACTAGCGACTCACCCTTGCTTTGCTCAGGTTCATCCCTAGGTACGTTTTGACGCTTAGTGTAGAATAGATTTCATTTTTCTTTTTTTTTTTTGTGAATTTTTCCGATGTTTTAATAGTTATTCTGCTATGACGGGATGAAGACAAATCCAACAAAACAAAGATCATAAAAATCGGTCTAGCAGTTCTCGAGTTATAAGTTTTAGAACAAACCCGACTTTGTTTTACATATATAAATGCCAAATATTTGCATAAATCTAAAAAAGTATTAAGTATTTTTTGTTTAGTGTCTGGCCTCTTTATAATTTTAACAAAATGTTTTTTTTGGGCGTAGGCGTAGTCGTAAGATTGTGGAATAAAAAAAGCTATTTTAATATCAAAGCAATTTAAGTTAGTCTGATGCCAATTATTATTATAACTAAGGCAAACTCTTTAAATTGCCCATCAATTTGCTTCTATTCCTAATATTATACTTTGTGTTATTAAAAATTATATTTATTTCTCACCAGTATTGCTCGCGGCTCCGCCCGCGTTCAGATGACCAAAAACCAAATTATTTAGTTTTACACATTAGTATACTCTTACATTGCAGTTTTTCTATTTTTTCTCAGAAATGAGATATTTTTCGATGAGTGGTTTTTCTGTGATGCGGTAACAGACAGATAGTTATAGGTATAGGACGACAGACAAAAATTTTAAAAACTATAGATTCGGCCTCTGTATCAATAATAATGTTAATTCAAATAGATTTTCCAAAAAATATTTAATGCACAGATTCGGTTTTGTTACAATTTTATTATATGTATATATATAGATGAAATGTTTCTGTAATTATGATTCGACATTACTTTTTTGAATTTATTAATATTTTATTAAAAATACGTTCTTGTATATTGAAATTGGTATTGTTACGAATTTTTTTATTTAGAATTCAATTATTACATTTTTTTACTGAATGTCATAAGTCTAGCTAGTACCATTTTGGAAAGAAAATGTCTCAAACAGAAAAAAAAACTAGCGCGATAAACTCTGCTGGGCTAAAATTATTGAGGGGGACTATTGAGGTCGCAGTTCTGATGCCGTACAGACGATTAAACATACATTAATCAAAAACTTACATATAAGTATGGATGGCTTGATATAGTATGATATTATGTGAATTATTAATATATAATACAGTCCATCTCTTTACGTACGACTTACGTATATATCAACATTTATGTACACATTATAATTTGTAATAGGTCTGGTATTCGATGGGATCAAAAATATTGTGAACTAGCAATATCAAGATACGATCGGTTCACTTTATTGAATTTGAAGTACTCCAGACAATGTGACTAATTGGATGCGGCTGACTATTGAATGCATTGATAATAGATAAATTGAATAGGATTACACAAATAAATCGAACTGAACGTTATCCCTGTGGTTTGAGAGAGATTAAAGGTAATTCGAGAGTTTTTTAAGCAATTTTCCCCGGCTACATATTATATAGGTAGGTATTACACTTTTTAATATATTATATTTATGGAAATTTTAATTTACATATTATATTATGGATGTTTCATTAATTTTTCTGTCTTTGTACCTATGAGTAGTTTAGGTAACAAAATATAATTTAACTAGTGGCTCACCCTCGCGAAAAACAAAAACAAATCTATCCTATGGGAACCGTACATTTTCCGGGGTAAAAAGTAGCTTATGTGCTATTCCAGACTGTAATCTTTCTCTGTGCCCTTTATCCAGATCCGTTCAACCGTGCTGGCGAAATTGAGTAACAAACATCCATCCAAACATCTAAACTAATATTAGTAAGATTTTTTAAGTCGCATTTAAGTCTGTTTATGTCCTGTGACTTAAAACTGTAATATGTGACGTCAAAATGCAAAATATTTAAATTTTAAATGGACAATTAGAATATAATTTTAATAGCTAAATGGTATTGCCCACAATCCTTTTTATGCTCAGCTCTCTACAACTTACAATGTGCTTTATAAAAAAGGATATGTTAGTAACCCTAAGGTTTATTCAACATACAGAAAAGAAAGTCTAATCGAAAACTTTTCTTTGTTTAGCGAAGTTATTGGCCGAGTAGGAATTAAATTATGTTATTGTCCAATAAATATTCAATTCTATTTAAATGTTCTGCTTGATTTGAGTTGCGAGCCGCAATTTTGCGTTACATTGATCAGGTAAGCGGTTATTTATTGCGAATTGCCTGTAAATCGAATATCCGGTGCCTCGCGTCGCGTTGCCGCGGAACTACCTCCCAACTAGGATCTGCCAATGGCTGTGTCGGTTATAATTATGAAGTTAAATGCCATAATATATGTAGTTTGTCTTTTAAATTTATCTAAATCTAGTAACACAGCCTAAGTGACTTTCGCAATTCTACTTCCATCATTATTTACTACTTTTTTATATTATACTATTATTTATTACTACTTTTGAGAATTCTACTTCTGAAGGAATTAGATATTATTCTTCAGTTTCTTTATAAAAACATCAAACGTCACTTTGCTCTTAAAAGAAGGAGAGACAAACAAATACAGTTTCACATTTATGCTAAAACACGTATTTCTTTAATTTTATTGAAGAGCATTAGTACCAAGTTTCAAGTAATTCTGATCATAAATATTTTTTTTAGATTGTATTATAACGTGTTTTCCCGTGGGAATCAGATAATCTCCTGCGGTAAAAAGTAGCCTATGTCACTCTCCAGCCCTCCAACTATCTTCACACAAAAAATCACGCCAATACGTCACTTTCGACGTGAGAGAAGGACAAACAAACAAACAAACTTTCACATTTATAATATTAGAATGGATGTAGTACTTTATATTTACCATAGAAAACAGTCTGAAAATATTGTTAACATGAATTTAATTATTTATTTATTTACAAAAAGGTAATGCAAAATATTGTAATATTAATAAATTAAATAATAATTGATTTTGCAAAATATGTACGCCATTAATAAAGCTTAATGCAGGATATCAGTAATCGTTATTCCAATTACTCGTGTCCATTGAGCCGTCCTAGCGTGTAGAATAAATAAAGAATACTCACTTATTCACTCACAAACTTTTATATTTATAATGTTTTGTATGTATTCAGCCCTTTTTAACGTCCCACTGCTGGGCACGGGTCACCCTTCAATACGAGGGGCATCAGACCATAGTCCACCACGCTGGCCAAGTGCGAGTTAGCGAACTTCACATGTCTTTCGAAAACTTGCTAGGTTCTCTCAGAAATGCAGGTTTCCTCACGATGTTTTCCTTCACCGTTAAGACAAGTGGTAATCATGTTGGAAATGATTCGCACATGAAAATATCAGAGGTAAATAATAATTTTTACATTTTCAATTTATAAATAATCCTGAAGTGTGCAATACAAGTCAATTCCATGTTAAATTGTTAGTATATTACTACGTATATTAGTACCTTACATACATATACGTTCTTTGTTAGTTTGTCCTTTTTAGGCACGAAGAGAGTTCAACAGGTAGATATGATTTTAATGGGTTTTTCTTATTTTTCTAGTATGTGTCTTAAAAAATAATACCGCGTCTAAATTCGTCTACAATCAATTTTTTATTTAAATACAGTATACATATTATTATTATTTACTAGCGGCTCACCCTCGCTTCGCTCGGGGTTGTCGCTGGATTTAAATAGATATAAATAGTTATTAGCCAGCGTTAGCCATATATATATTTTTTTTAATAATATTGACCAATATTGACATTAATATTTATACGATACTAATGTCACTCAATTGTTTTGCCTTCCCGGAACTTCTCCACTAACACTTAAACTTTATGTTATGGTATTAAAGTTCAAATTGATTTTTTAGTATTATTACGAATCTTTTGTATGGGAATACAGAAAAGTGTTGTTTTAAGACTTTATCAGGCAATTTTTTAAATTTTTCTCTCCGTAAGGATCATCCTCGTACTACAAGGAATTTTCTAAAAAATTAGCGAAATCGGTTCAGCTCTTTTCGAGATTTGCGCTTACCAACACATTCGGCGATTCATTTTTATATTATAGATTTTTTATGCATATTGTGTTCGACTTTTTATTTAGCGTTATAATATAATAGAATGATTACTTACGAGCGAAGTATTAAAGTATTTAAGGAATAATTCTAATCGGTAATAAATAAACAATAAGGAGTTTAGGTAAGAATCACGTCGAGCCGCCGCCGCGTCGCATCAGAAGGCAATTGAGAATCTAACAAGCGCGCTCCTGAGAGTAAGTGGTTAAGTAACCCGGCTTACTCGTAGGGCTATCACTTTTTCATATAACTCTAAAAAAATTTTTTTCATTTTTTATATTATAATATGTTGGTTGATAAATTGTTGGCTAGTCTGATACACCCACAATCTCCACACAATCGGTAGTTTCTAACTACCAATTTAATCTGTTATGCAAATCGTATTCAATATTATATGCTATAGCATCAACACTAAGTACGATATTTAATAGGCAATCCAGTCAATTTTTTAGTTTGTATTTTCATTTATTTTTTATGCATTTATTTTAAGTCAAACCAACGTCAGATCAAAGTTAAAGAGCAGTATTTAAAAGATTCAGTCTGATCTTAGCTACATCAAAAACGATCAAGTCAATTTTGTGCAGTTTAGTGATTAAATCAAATCTGTTGCGTAGGAGATATCTACACCCACTTATTTTTTCTAATATTTCTTGCGTAGGTGGTCAGTGCCAATGAGATAGACTGCCTTTATCGGAATTCGATCTGGATGAATATAATAATATTAAAGATTATTTCGTAAACTAAATATTTTTCTTCTATGCAATATAAAGATAGCCCTACAGTTAATTGCTTATTAGTTCTAGTAGGGCGAAGCATAGAGACATTCATTAATTTGTTTGAAATTAACCAAGGCAAAGACATTTTGTAATGGTATTTGGTTAGAATTAAAAAAACTTAAAAATATGTATACCTAAATAAAATACCAAAAAAAACCTCTCTAAAAATGTAATGATATAGTTAGCAAGCATAATGTTCTTATATTTTTTAACAAGAAATAAACAAAAAAATTTTTGTTATTATAATATTAATAGTACCTGGGCGACCGAGCTTCGCTCGGAGTTTTTGGCTAGATGTATAATTTTTTTTTTAGCTTAACACAAATAATAAAAAAAAAACTTATATCTGACAGGGATTCGAACCCAGACGGACACCTTGATTGACAATCTTGCGCCGGCCCTTTGATCACGAAATGCGAAATTAGCGACCATATTTTGCGTGGAATAATGCGAAAGAAAACCGCATTAAAACTCGATAGCACGCGTTTTTCCAGACGTAAGACTGGAACCTCCACACACCAAATTTCAGCGAAATCGTTAGAGCCGTTTCCGAGATCGCCGGTATAAATAAATAAATATACAAGAATTGCTCGCTTAAATATATTAGATAGATACATATACAAGCTGTCATATTCCCCATATTTAATTTACAGGTAACAAGTTACATTTAATTCGTTATTTTGTTACTCGTTTTTTAGATTCCTACCATATTTCTGAGAATTGCTCGTTAGTTTAGGGCTAGTTCATTCGGTAGAGGGTCATGAAGCAAGAGTCTCGGCTCGGGCTCAAATAGTTATTGGGTTTCTCTGTTAAGACATTCTTAGACTCGAGTTAGCTTAGAGATTTAATACTCTAATCTCCCAAAGAGTAACTAAAGAGGATGACAGAATAGAATCTACTTGTGTTTTCACGCAAATGCTTATTTATATATTTCATATTACAGCAAGAAGTATGGCTGTAATCGAAAGTGATTAGTTGGATATTATTACTGTTAACCAACAATAGCTCATATAACATAACTGAATCTTCTTTAACATCTGAAAATTTGTTTTCATTTTTTTGTTTTCATGCAAACCTTTATCCTATAATGAAAATAAACCTCTACAAAACAGTTAGTAATGTGTCTATTTCCAACGTAATTATATTCTTTATGATCGTTTTAGTTCAAAATTTGATTAAAATAACCGTTTTCATTCTAGACAGTTAAAGTAGGTAAAAGCACGTAAATCTAATATAGCCGCGATGCCGTCACGTAGCAACATTTGTCGGCAGTATCACGTAATACGATTGCATTGAATTCGCTACGAGAAAATCTCATTATTTGAAATCTATTGCCTACGGTCCATGCAACCTTAGTTATGCTTGCTAGTTCAATTTATGCATTTTCTATATACAAATGCATTTCATAAAGTGTCTCTTATATTGTGCAATCGATCAGCCATCGCACCACTGAAGCCAAGTACATTTTTATGACGTTCAGTTTTTTGAAATTTACTAATATTTTTTATGATTTGATTTCGGCCAAGGCGGCTTATATAAGTGAGACTAGCCAACTGCGCAGAAGATATTATCCACAAGTGTACGCGCAGACACAAGTGCACTTTCTATTCCTGTCACTCTCATACTCCGGTGGGACGACCTGCGACACGACCTGTGAGGAATCAGCACGGGGGTGAAACACCGCTAACTCCCCAACTCCAGGCTGTTACGGAGACTTTCTTAACAGAAAGACACAACAATTAAACTTGGCCTTAATTCGCACTCGAACCCTGGACCTCCAGATCTGCAGGCGTCTGACCTCTGACTACCGAGGCAGTCATTTCTTTATTTTTGTATCGTATAGCAGTTAATTTAACTATACTTATAGTTAATTTAACTCATAGATATAAAGTATGTTATGACGAATAGTCGAATACAATCAATTTTGTAAACATAAAAATATAATATTATTAGCAGAACCCGCGGATTCGCTCGCGCTAAAACTATAAAAAAACTCTAAAAAGGTAGATTTCATACAAAATTTAATCCCCTATTATAAACCCCATATGGGATGAATTTCGTAAAATTATAAAACACGTATTGTGTATTAGTGTATTGTATAACATTAATACCAAGTTTTAAGTAATTCTGATCACAAATATTTTTTAGGTTGCATCATAATGTGTTTTCCCGTGGGAAAAAGATAATTTCCCGCGGTAAAAAGTAGGCTATGTCACATTTCAGCCCTCCAACTATCACCACACAAAAAATCCAATACGTCACTTTGTTTTACTCGACACTCGACACACGTTGTGACGTGAAAGAAGGACAAACAAACACACTTTCACATTTATAATATTAGTTAGTGTGGATATGGTCTATGGATGCCTAAATAAGTATTATTTGGGGGATACGATCAAACTCTAAATATGCAAAAACAAGTCTGAAACTATTAGGTGTAGATGTAATTATGTTCTTAGTCTTTTTTGCTGATGCTACACAAAATTTTGTATTTATTCAGTTGTGAATGGATTTTATGTTTCTGTCTTTATTTAAAAAGTAATAAAAGAGGTCCCGTTAAAAATAGTAAGAAAGAATTGCAGCTATAAAGGTGGAATATTCACTTTGAGTTTTGAAGTCTGCAAACTTTTATATAGTTAACAATAATTTCTAAATAAATAAAAAACAAAATTTGGACTTGTAATTTTAGCCGCTTATACTATATCTTATTAGCTTAATAGAGAAAAGAATATGATTATAAAAAAAGTGCTCTTCTTTAACTGACTGCGACTTTACTTGTATTTATGCAGTATGTCCGATTCTATGCAGTATATAGTACTTACTATATTACTTCGTTAACTTGTTCCCGTCTTTATTGTTCGCTTTATACGAAATAGGTACGTTGTTGCAAAAAAATCTAATCCTTAATTTTTGTTACATAAAGGCTATATTTAAATATTTTATAAACTATGTTTTTGTTAATAATACTAATTAATGACATCTCTAACGAACAGCAATTCCTTTTTATCAAAGCAAAGTCAGTCACAGCAAAGTCGACGGAGTAAGTAGGTTAAGAATGTAAATGTTATTTACATTAGATTACAGGTTATTATTTCTTCTTTGTCATATAAAGTTTCACTAAAAAATAGAAATAATATCTATTAGTATTATTGTTGTGTAAATAAAAGTTTTCTGTGGCTTTCTACGTTTATCATCCATCAAAGTAACAGTGTGGCTGGCAGAAGTGACAAATAGTTTGACAAGCAGCCTACAGAATGTTTTATATATTGTACATTCTCATGTGCAAAATGTACAATTATAATAGTAGTGGATATTCAAATAATAAAAATATTCAAATAATAAATTATTAAAAAGTGAAAATTTCATTCCTAAATAATTCCAAAGTTTCATAAAAAAATCTAACTGAATCATTTATTCCTAATCTGTCAACTCTTCGGTCACTACACAATTTAATTCAAACATAATAAAATAAATCATTGTGACTTGTACACTTATTTTCTATATTCCTTATCTTCTTGTTCGTAAATATCCTATTTTTATACTATATTTACCTATTGCACAGACCGCAATTTAAATAAAAGAATGCAATTTCTATATATTACGAGCGACAGACAGACAGACAGACAAAATTCTAAAATCTATAGATTCGGCCTGTATTAAATGCCTGTATTTAATGTACAGATTCGGCTCAGTTAGAATTTTATTATATGTATAGATTTAGTACAGTTTATTACAATTTGTGAACTTAACAAAATATATTCTGGTAGAAAATTTTCTCAAAATAGTAGTAATTACTTTTGAGGCTTACCTACTATTGCCGCGCTAAGTATTTTTTTGGCCTTTTTATTGGAACGATTAAACTGTTTTGGACCCGATGTTAGCTTTTCCATGGATTGATATTTAATTTAAATGTAAAATTATGTAAAAAAAATACTAAAAATGCTTATAATAGTTAAACCGAATAAAATATATTTTGAATGATTGATGATTCGAATATAGGTGTAGCAGTTCTTAATTACAGAGTTAATGATATTGAAAGAGATGGTATAAAGTCCCGATAGTTCTCAATAAGTAGCCGCCTACTACTTACATACTTCTCAAGTTATATTTACATTTTATCAAGCTTTAATTTTTTTTAAACCGGTCGTTTCAATTGAAATCAACTTAAAAGTTGTCTTGCATGCAAATTTAAATTTTACTGTACTATCAATTATAATGACCAATCTGCCCACATAGCTTTTTTTTTATAGAAAAAAGGGGCAAATGAGCAAACGATCCACCTGATGGTAAGTGGCTATCGTCGCTCATGTACATTTACAAGACATCATTAGCTGCACGCGTAATTTTATTTTATTTACACTTGTTTATTTCGCAATTGAGGGCTTTTTAAAACAATCCCTCCACGACCGCGGACACGCCGGCGATACAGTAAAAATTCAAAAATTCTATATTTTTTTTACTCTCATGTAACTTAGTTATTACTTTTTTATAGTATTTATTTATCTTTACTTAACGTATTAGCTATATAAATAACAATTAAATACGTTTTATATCAATTTTAAACAAATAAATAACTAACAAAACTTACTCATTAAAAAGGAAAATATTCTCATACTCAGAGCTTCCTGTTTGTACGAGTATACATACGATTTGAAATCTCTCAAGACATAAGTTATTTTTTATCCATGTTTTAATTTAATTTAATATATTTTATAGCACATAAATATATACATTTAAAAAATCACAGTAAGTTTTTTATATACAGTTAACAATAGATTCCTTAGAAATTTAATTAAATTCTTAGAAATTTACCTGGAGGTGATAAACAATTCTTAAAGAAGGTCAAAATCCTTTGTTTTAGGGTTATAAATATCATCATCTATCAAATATAGCAAAAATTCGTTATGTCTTTAAAACGAGTTTACGCAAACAATCTTCCAATTTGCACCCTTGCGTGTCGTCGCTCCCCATTACAATTTGCACATTTTATTTTCCGTTTGGGAAATCCCAAATGAAATTTACTTGTAGCGTAGCGGAAAGTAGAAAATCGCTAAAACAGTCCAATTTTGGTTCCCATATCGATACCTCCTACTTATAATGAGCCAACTAATAATTTGGTAATTTTACAGGAGAGCAATTTAAAAAATAATTTTCTATATTTTAATTATTTTGAAGTAATAAAAAAATTGAAAAATGTTTTTTTAAAGATTTATGATGTGTTTTTTTTAATATATAAATAACTAATATATATTAGTTATTTATATATTTTTTAACTTTATACGCTTTATACTTTTTGGTTCAACTACCAGTTACATTTATTTATGTTGTACTTCAAAATCTATAGCTTATACCTAAATTTTATGAAATTTTATTGTCATTTTATTAATTTCATTTTACTTTTGGTTGTTTAAGGATATTTCTTCTTTAGTAAAAAATAAAACATTGAAACTTCAACTACTTAACTCACTATACTAGTATGATGCTAAGTTATAATTGGCATTTGAGAGGTGAGCCTATACTGAATTAAAATTTTTAATTATTCCGCTCGCAAGATTAGTCCCATACAAACATACGAACTAACAAACATTGCAAGTTAAATAAAAGCTTCAAAAAGATTCATGATCAACATAATTATCAACAATATTTTTTTTGTAGTATCAAAAAAAAATCTTAAATTTATGACACCAAAAAGGTATCTTTTGAATATCTTATTATTTGAAATAGAGTAATACATCACATACATTAAAAATATAAAGTGTGTTTTAAACGTACGTTAACTATTTTTAAATATATAAAGTGCTGATATTTCAGTTAAAATTGAGTGATCACAACGTAAATAGTAACAATTACAACTACATACACTCACTCACAAATTTTCGTATTATAATTTCAGTATAACATATTGAACTACAAGTAGTTTTTAGAATTGGGAATTAAGTTTGGCCACTAACAGTAAGTTAAGTATGATTCAATTGCTGTCATGAACACAAGAGTTACTTGTAATAAATAATTAGCGTAATCGAGGTACTAACGCAATAACGACAATATCGACCTATCACTAAATTTTATCTCTAACTTCACTATGACAAGCATTTATACTTTACTTCTACTACGAACTTTTACCTACTAACTGCTTCTGATCTAAATATAAATTCATGTTTTCAAGAAGTTATTTTCATAAAGGTTATGTAAATGAAGCGTAAAATAAATTGTATTATTTTAAATTTGACTTTTATGTTTACGTTGTTTTTATTTACAGTGTAATTTCAAATGGAGGAACGTTTAGCAGTGGCTTTGAAACACGCAGCTGAGTATTTAGCAATGTAGTTATATACGATAATAGTCGAATGATACAATGGCAAATTATTTTAGAGTTCTCATTTCAGTAATTATAAAGGGAAATGACGTTGAACAGACAATACAAAAATCTGTATTTGTTAAACTCGCATCCACCAACATAAATGTACAACTAGAAAGTGTAATGAACCGTAATTATGATGTTGAAGGTTATATTTATATATTTATACTAGCGATTCACCCTTGCTTCGCTTGGGTTCATCCCTTGGTTGATCCCAGTACAAACTTTCATCCGCATTTTCACCCCCTTAAGTGGTGATTTCCGGGATAAAAAGTATTCTATGTCCTTCCCAGGATCTCAAACTATCTTCTTACTAAATTTAATGTAAATCGGCTTTGTAGATCCAGATATTACCCCCTACAACCTCACAAACTTTACCTCTTTATAAATATAGTATTAGGATAGACTACTTTGTTCCCTATATATAGAACACTACGTAATTTAGACTTAAATATATTTTTTCCTGAATGTTACTACGCAAGCTTAGAGGAAAGAAAACAAGTTTTGGTTTGAAGTGATATGAGAAGCAAAGGATTTCAAAGATACGCAAAATCACAGTATTTCGATATTGAGCATACGACAATCTGCTTAAAAGGTTTATCGAAATTTCATGCACTATCAATTTTCTATAAGCAAAACAGAAATGATATTAATAAAAAAATATTGAAACCCTATTCTGGAAATCATCCAATGATATACATACATATTATATTTATATAAAGGAATCACTACGAAGATATATGAATTTGTTTGTAGGTACTGCCTCCGAAGATAATTTAAAATATTTAGAAAGTAATTTAGATATTCACAATATTCGTGCTTGTTCTGAAGTTAAATATTTAATTTACGGTCAGGAAGACGTAATAAGAGAAAATAATCTATTTAAATATGAGGTATGTAAGATTTAGGTAGAAATACAGATATTTTTGTTTTTTTTTTTATTTCAAATACTTTTTTACTAGAATGCAGTAGATTTAGGATTAGATTAACAGCAGTTTAAATGAAACTTGATAATTTAAATCTATCAAATATCTTCTTAATCTTCTTAATTTAATATTCTTTCAGATTCAGTCAAACCTGTTCTAATATGTTTTTTTTCAGAATTTTAAGCCAATACAAGTGTGCATGCAAGATACGCAACATTGCAGGATAATGTCACCAGCACAAGATATATTTAAATTTTTGGTGCCAAGCGTAGCTGTAGATGATCTTTTTCAATACCATGAACATTTTCTGAACGTTTATTTAAATGAATTACATATGATTCTTCAAGATATTGGTTTCGGCTATACATACACCTATACTTATAATAAAATTGTAACTAAGCCGAATATGGACATTAAATATTTTTTGGAAAATCTTATTGAAATAAACATTACTATCGATACAGAGGCCGATTCTATAATTTTTAAAATTTTTGTCTGTCTGTCTGTTACCGCATCACAGAAAAACCACTGGAGAGATTTTGATGAAATTCGGTATTGTGATAGTTGGTTATATGGGTCAACATATAGGATACTTTTTACCACGAAAAATATCTCATTTCTGAGAAAAAATACAAAAACTGCATTATAAGAGTATACTAATATGTAAAACCTAAGAATTTGGTTTTTGGTCACCTGAACGCGGGTGGAGCCGCGGGCAATGCTAGTAAGTTATATAATAACAAAATTGAAGTATGAATAAATTAAAGCTTTTTACTGACATACTATTGTCTAATTAATGTGTATCCAATCGTTTGCGGACTAAAAATTATTTCTTTGAAATTCTAGTATTGAAGTAAAACTAAAATACTTTTTTTTAATAAAATGTATATATTAATGAAATTTGTTTTAATATATTTCAAATATTTGATAGTAAGTCTTTTAGTTTTTAACAAAGAATTTTTAAAATCTATGATGAGGTTGAACGAATTCGATAAGAAATAATTTATTTCATTATAGAGTTAATGGGTTCTGTAGACTCAAGAAAATATGATGGGGATTTATGGGTACAATAATATTTTTAATTATTACAAGTTTTGAGTTGTATTCTTTCAACACGTCACCATACTTTTTTATATTATTAAAAGTTACACTTCAATTTTATATAGAGGTCTGTATTTGTGACGACTGATTAAAAGCATTTAATCAACGCATAAGGGTTCTTCATATTTTATTTTTAGGGTTTTGTAATAAAGACTCCAAAAAAAATTATCTTTTTAAGCCGGTAAGACACACAAACACACAAACGACGACCATTTAAATGAAAACTGGATAAAACTATAGAAAGAAAGCAACTTCATCTCTTGTTTTTATTTTAAATCGCATTCAACTTTTGCAATTTGTTCTTGCTCCATTCATTTTAAAAGTATTATCAAGATCTTTTGCGAGATCTATTATATTATAATTACTAAGATTCAAAGGAAAAGTAAGACAATTAATGATAAGAACCGCCGTTAAAAAACAAAAAGGACAACGAAACTGCCCAGAACTTTTCGCTTCTTTTAAACATTTTCCTTTAAACTATTCTCCAATTTCAATATTTCGGAATATACATGGTACGTAAATTATTGTTTATGGGATACTCGTAGGTGTTATTAAAACTTGACATGTTAAGTGTAGGTTGAATCATATATTCAAAATGTTTATTATTATATAAAATGTTTACATGCAAATAATATACAAAGTAGATAATGTAACATCGTAGTAGCTTCTATTTAAATCTCAAGTACAAATTATGTGTCATACTATTTTTAAGTAAATATAATTATAATAGCGATATTAATTTAGAATTTTTCTTTTTCTTTCATTACAATACATATTTAAATTTTTCAGTCAGATTGTGTCTCAAAAAATTTCTCGACCACCTGAAAAATAAAAGTGAATGTTATATGAGTAATTATACCAAATAACTTACAACTTACTTGATTCCACAGTAGAAGCCGCAGTAGGAAATTCTAAACCACTACAGTTAACCAAATACGCCTCACTTAGTCAAAATTATTTGTACCTTCTGTGCTAGAAACCGTTGGCTTATGGAGTTGAAGCGTTAAAAACTTCATAGAAGACATAATAACTCATCTTATCTCTTCTACTAGTGACAAAAGGGCTGATTCGTTTTTCGCCCAGCGGCTAAGTATTACCATTCATCAGGACAGTGCAACTCGGTTACTCGCAATTTCATCACAATAGGGGGTGAGACGCGCATATAAATTATACAGTCATTATTGAAACTACATTTGTTTTGTATATATTCGTATATGTATTATACATTTATTACTAGCGACTCTTGCTTAGCTCAGGTTCGTCCCTAAGCACGTTTTAACGGCTAGTATAGAATCTATACATATGTATAACAAAAATTCTGAGTCGAATGTGTACATTAAATATATTTTGGAAAATCTTATTGAAATAGTCATTATTATCAATACAGAGGTCGAATCTATAGTTTTTATAATTTTTGTATCTCTGTGAACGAGAAAACCACTGGACAGATTTTGATGAAATTTAGTATGATGATCTGAGCATCCGAGTCAACATATGGGATATTTTTTACTGCTGGAAAATATCTCATCTCTGAGAAATGTATACCAACCGTCAAAACGATCCTAGGGACAAACCCGAGTGGAACGAGGGTGAGTCGCTAATAGACTATGTAATTATATATGTGCATACATATATACGTATAGAAGAGTAGGTAAATTCTTTAATAAATTATATCCAATATTTCCAATTATATCCTTACTTGAGAAATGATTGATTCCCCATACAAACTTCCACCCCGTCACCCCGTTCCACCCCGTTTTTTATAAAAACAATGTTACAAACAATAGAAAAATGTTTTTATCAAGTTGCTTCTTCAAGGTTTTGTTTTTTTGAAAGACTAAGATATTCTGCCTCATTTATTCTTAGATACAGCTAAAAATACACCTATCTATTCGTATGAAATCATTGACATGTTTTTATAATGCTAATATAAAAAATTATATCACTTTTTTGACGTGAAACGTCTTCAAAATTAGACCAAAATATACGGGTACCAGATCAGAAAAGTGGACCGTAATGATACTTCTTTAATAGCAGACTGTGAACGTGTGACTGTGGAGCAACCTCATGGTTGTTCTGATCTGCTTCGGCAGACCTGCCGTCGAGACGTCGTGGTTGAATGCGTAAGCGATCCTGCGACGCCCTATTAAGACGGTTTGGTTGGGTTTTAGTGGGTAGTACTGATTTTTCTATCCGGTGAGTTCCACATAACCACCTGTATGTATGTATACAGGTGGTATACGCAAAATGCATTTGCCAAAATAAAAAAAAATTGGTTGCCATTGCCTGACAAATACATATACATATATAATATTCTTTCCGTTGCGGTTGCTATCTTCAAAGATTACTATTTTTAATAATTTGTTTTCAAGTATGCAAAATAATTAAAGAAACAAAAACACTAAAAGCGACTTGCTGAAATATGTAGACGTTTCATGTTAAACCAACAGCGGTGTGCCCCGATACAGCCACACCCGTTTTTTTTTAGGAGAATATTATCTTATTGGCCATATACAAATTTTGGTCTTTTGCCAAACACTTAACACAATAAGGTTTGATGTTATATTTTTACATATTGTCAAGGTTGTAAATTCCATTGTTTTATTTTTATTTTGTACATTTCACCCTAGTTTAGTGTTTTTATTAAGTAGCTTATAGAATATTTAAAGACTACGTGTACTAAAAATAATCAATAATTTTACGTCACTACGTGGATGATTTTTATAAATAAATAAGAAAACAATTTACGTTTTTTCTATTGTTATAATTTTTTTTAAAAAGGTTCCAAAAAATCTTTTCTCTATGAAAATTCCAAGATCTGCGGCGATCAAATGCAGCCTTTGTCCGTCTTCAGGCCGCAATTTATGTCCTTGTCAAATTTTATCGAAACCTGTTCAGGGGTTAATCGTGAAAAGGTAATAGACAGACTTACTTTTATATTTATAATATTGATATATGTATGTCCATATAAATATATTACATACATAAAAAATATTGTCTGTTGTATTTGCCGTTTAGGAAACTATATTCAATTGATATTATCATATTACGATTTTCTTTACTGTATGCGCTTTCCTACTAATAAGTTATATATATGTACGTATAGTTATATATATGTATATAGTTTTATGAGAGCCAAATGTCCAGGTTCGGCTTCTATTAAGTTAATAGGCCCACTTTCCTAACTTTAAAACAATAAATAAAACTTTTGTTTTAATTTATAACTGAGTAAAAGTTTCTTAAGTAGTATTTGCAGTAACTCTCAAACGAAAGGAAATACAAATAATAATAGTAATAAGAAATATATAAAAAGTGTACTATTTCAAAGCAAAATAATAAAATATACGGCTGAGTTCGTGAAAATTTTACCATAAAGAATATTTATTAATTTAGCTAGTTAGAACCATATAAGTAGGTCAATTGTATAATTTAAATTATTAAAACTTTCGACCTATGCACAATGCATACTCGTTCGAAAGCTCGGATTCTCTTGTGAATTCATTATATGAAGGAAAATAAAAAAAAAATCGACTGCGTACAAAGCGAATTAAAAAGATAAAAACAAGTTGACAAAGGAATATTTTAATTTTTATAATTTTGATATACCTACTCAGTGCCACTCTCACAATTAAGACGAATCTAACGACATCTAACAAGCTAAAATCGATCAAGTCGTTTAGGCTACATAGCGTGCCAAAGAAATATAACATAATTCTTCTTTTACCGCAGTCGGGTAAAAAGCCATATTAAATACATATGTAGGCCTTTGACCTTTGTAGACACGCAAGTGTAATTAATGCTTTTTATATTACTAGAACGCATTCATGAACAAATTAGTATTTAAGTTTTTTAGTTAAACGATATAATTTTCATTAAAAGTTAACAACTTTAAGATTGGTTTAATAAAAGTTTGCCCGCAGTTCCGCCCGCGTAGTTTATTTATGTATAATTGCTTCGCTCTAAAGGGTCACAGCGTAATATTAGATAGCCGGTATCAATCTCAATAAATAAGCTAAAAAATGTAGATTTTTTTTTTCCAATCAAACTTGTAGTTCCAGAGATTAGCGCGTTCAGACTAACAAACTCGTCAGTTTTATATACTCGTATTAATTAATTATTATTATTACTTTCTTAGATTTAAGCGAATATTTTACATACCTATACAAATAAATAAAATTGAAGTGTCTGCTTTTTACGTCAATATGCTTTTTACTAAGAACATAAACATTTTTTTTTAATATTACTATGGTAAGTTATAAATATTTTTAATTATTGATGACTATGAGCGAAGGTGGACTACGTCGGTGTATTTTTGGTTTATATGGCGTTATTTGAAACGAAATGCTTCTGTTTTTTTTAAAGTTAGCAGTTTTGTCGATTTTCTTATTGTTTTATTTTCCAGATATCAATGCCGTAACAATAATTTAATCTTTCCCGGCATATTATGATCTGTCATCGATCGTCATATCTCTTGTGACTAATCTCTATTTCTACAAAATAAGTTAACTAAGTTTAGGTAAGACCTATTGAAGTTAAATGACTTTAAATTAGTTGATTCGATCATTTTATTTTCTATATCTCGCTATTAAGCAGGAAGCCCATCCAAGTCTCCACATCCTACGCACTCGTCGGTAGTGTTCGCCAATAGTAAAGTATGTAAATAAAGGAATAATATGTTGAAGGCAGCTGTTTCTCGTACTATTTATTTGATTCCGACGAAGCATCGTCCCACGCGACCCACTGAGTGTAGAATAACAATCGTCATCGACTTTATATTTGTTTTTGGATTTGCTTTTAATGTGACATATGAGATAAATAAAAGTATTATTAAAGGAGAATTGCACTACGAGCAAATTATGTGGTTTAGCTTTAAAGAGGTAACATTTAGTGATCTTTATCTTTATATACGTATACAATTCTTCTGTACGTGTATTCGACCGATTTTGATGGAAATTTTTGTGTGTCTGTCTCAAAGTATATTTTTTTATTGTCGAAATCAATTATGCCATCCAAGGGAAAAGCCAACGTGCAGATAAGACAACGTCTGTCGGGTCTAGTCTTCTAATATATAAAATTCTCGTGTTCGTAACAAAACGTACAGTGTTTGTAACAAAACTCCTCCGAAAAGGCTTGACCGATTCTTATGAAATTTTGTGTGTATATTTAGTAATTTTTCATACCCCTAAGTATTAAGGGTGGTCCACCCTTGTGGTTATTTTATATAAGGTGTGGTGGTTTTATATAAGTAACTAAAGGTATCTTCATAAAAAAATAAGTACTCTCAATTGCACTTGACTTAAACTCGAGTCATTTTGCAGCTGTTTTAGATTTCTTATAAAATCTTATTAGGATAAGTGAATTATTTATTAGATGAATTTATATATATATATATATATATATATATATATATATATATATATATATATATATATATATATATATATATGTATATATATATATATATATGTATATATATATATATATTCTTTATTGCACAAATAAATTATAAAAAACAAAATACATAGAGAGTGACGTGGACAAAGGTATTATAATAGAATAGGTTTTATAATAATAACATACTCTAGGAATTTATTGTTTTACCTCGTTCCTTCGACACTCGACTCGCGTCAGTCACGGGCAGGTAGAGTTAAAAAATAAAAAAAAAATCTATCAAATCGGTGCAGGCGTCTTCGAGTAATCGGTGAACATAAATAAAAAAAAAGATTTTGACCAATTGAGAACCTCATCTTTTTTGGATGTCAGTTAGAAAAAGGTTTTACTTAATTATAAAGGCGAGTATTTAAAAATTTACAATATTTTTTATAGTAAGAATAAGTGGCTATATAACGTATAGGTGCAGTAAAGCATGTAAGTAATAAAACTTCTATGTAACCTAACACTAACGCGATAAAAAGTAGCCTATATCACTCTCCAGCCCTTCAACTATCTTCACACAAAAAATCACGCCAGTCCGTCATTCCGTTTCGATGTTAAATAAGGACAAACAAACACACTTTAACATTTATAATATTAGTATGAATATATATTTACTAGTCGAAGGGAAAAACGACGATGTTTTCTGAGTTTATTTAGCAAGAGAAAGTGCGACAATAATTTGATTAACTAACTTAATACACACACGGCACATATGACACGAAATCACATGTCTGTAACATTTTATTTGCTGTTCTCATAAAACTATTACTTGTAGAATATTTATGTAAAGCTTATTATCCAATGAAATACGACATTTTGATGCCAAAGCACAAGCCTTTTAGAAACCTTTTCAACCGACTTCAAAAAGGAGGAGGTTCTCAGTTCGACTGTATTTTTTTTTTATGTTTGTTACCTCAGAACTTCGTCATTTATTGACCGATTTGGACAATTTTTGTTTTGTTCGAAAGGGTATACTTCCAGATTGGTCCCATTTAAATTTCAAAAAAAAAATTCCACCCCTAAGGGTGGAAAAATAGCTAATAATGTATTTAACCTACTTCTAATTGTCATATTGACTTGAAACTTTGCAAGTGTTTCTATTTCCGTTGATAGTACAGTGGTTCGGTATTGTTGACCTGATCTGATGGTAAGGCCAGAAGGTGGATAGGTGGAAATCTTCAACGACTAATAGAAGATACTTTGAGTTTGGGCTTATTTTGTTTGGTTTGACAAGTCTAACACTTCAGAATTCTTACTTTGCTACTACTGTCTACACTAAAAAGGGAAAAATAAAAACTTTTTAACAAAAAAATAAAAACCGACTTCAAACAAAAGCACTAAAAAGTAAAAAATAACTGATTGGTAGTTTTCATTTACTATACATACCTAATCAAATATTTTCGAAGTCGGTGTGCTTTGGCTAAGTAATTAAACTCTACCTATTAAATACATACCTAATCAAATATTTTCGAAATCGATGCCAGCCCATACAAAGCAAAGCACACCGACTTCGAAAATATTTGATTAGGTATGTATAGTAAATGAAAACTACCAATCAGTTATTTTTTACTTTTTAGTGCTTTTGTTTGAAGTCGGTTTTTATTTTTTTGTTAAAAAGTTTTTATTTGAAACCTAGTCCATTTATAGTATCAAATAACGTTTTAAATCCCGATCCTTGAGTTCTATCTCGATTGATTCTTGTTTATTGGTTTATAAGTAATCAGTGACTTTTAAACTAGCTAGCTCTTTTCTTCTCTTGCTTTTCTTTTCTATAGAAAAAATAATTACTAAAATTTTCTAATTTTCTGGGCAACTTTTATACGTATATTTTTTTCTGAATTTTTTACTAAGACTTCATTTATATTATAGAACACCAAAAGAATATCCAAATTGGTCCAAATGTTTACACCTTCACGCTAAATTACGAAACGCGAATGGACTTTGATGAAATTTAGTAAAAATATTGGCTATTACTTGGAGGAAATGAGTGTTATATATGTATATATATATATATATATATATATATATATATATATATATGTACTAGGGACTAACAGTCGGGAGTTACAGTAGTAGTATCACTCCTCACCAACTCACCACGAGCCGTCCCTCCGTCTCAAACTCACCCTTGCTTCGCTCGGGTTCGTCCCTAGCTTGATAACCCATACAAACTTTCACCCCCATTTTCACCCCCTTAAGGGATGATTGCCGTATCCTATTTCCTTCCCAAGGTCTTAAACTGTCTTCTTACCAAATTTCATCTAAATCGGTTCAGTAGGTCCAGAGATTACACCCCACAACGTCACAAACTCACAAACTTTATTTATAATATTAATGTATAGTATAGAATAGAATCGGCCAGGGGAATATTGAAGGGCGGCCCGCTCCCAGCAGTGGGATGTATGAAAATACACACACACACATATATATATGCATACTATTTTATTATAGGTATGTAATAGTTCTCTGTTTATTTATTCATTACTAGATATAATAATATTCAATTCAAGCCTAATTTTGCTTAAACGTTAGTAGCATGTTCTTTTCAAAATAATATTTATTTTCAGTGATATTCATTTTTCATACTATGTACTAATTCAGTAAACAATATAAACTGTAGTACTTATATTTTTGCATAATATTAGTAGGGGTATTTGTTATATATATCCATTTTTGCTTTTTATTTACATAGAAACCGATTGCTTTCGTAATAGCTTACTGTAAAAAATGTTGGAAGATCATTTATTTTGTGTCGAGATAAAAAGTAAGAATTAAGTCCATCGTTATTAATGTGTCAGCATCCGAGAAAACCATTAATTTACTTTGTTGTTGAAATCTATTTATTTATTCGTTTGTGTTATTGTTAAAAATATTTTGCACCGTAGATATAGAGGCACGTGATATGTTTGTTAATTTGTCCAGGCTCTTATTAAGGCTTACTAAACAGAAAGACTTAATAACTAAACTTGGCCCGATCCGGAACTCGAACCCAGGACCTCCGGATGTGCAGCCGTACATGCTAGCCACTACACCACCGAGGCAGTTAAGATAGATTTAGCAATATAGAAGCTTTGATTATAGTTCAAGTCATAAAGGTTACTTAACATGTACCGAATTTTGCGACGGTTTCGTTAAATCTACATTTTTGCTCCAAAAACCTTCTACAAGCCCAAACATACCAGAAACCCCGGTATTTGTTACTAAAATACCCTTAAATGACAAAAAAAATGAACGACATACAAAAATAATTCAATATATTCCTGACGAGTTCAAAGATTTTTACGATATTTTTCTGACCTGGCCAACTACAAGATGCGAAAGTGAAGAAAAAAATGAATAATAGAGTGTTCTTACGTTTTTTCTTATAAATAAATAGTTTTTGTCATTATATTGTCTACTAGCATTGCCTGCGGCTTCGCCCCCGTTCAGATGACCAAAAACCAAATTCTTAGGTTTGACATATTAGTATAATCGTACATTGTAGTTTCTGTATTTTTTCTCAGAAATGAGACATTTTTTCGCGGTAAAAAGTATCCTATATGTTGACTCGGGTAACCAGATATCTCCATACCAAATTTCATCAAAATCTCTCCAGAGGTTTTTCTGTGATGCGGTAACAGGCAGACAGACAAAAATTCTAAAAACTATAGATTCGGCTTCTATATCGATAATAATGTTTATTTCAATAAGATTTATATGTAATATGTACAGATTCGACTCAGAATTTTATTATATGTATAGATTATTTCAAATTGTTTTATGTATAGTATATTATAAATTGGAAGAAGGGAATAAATGCAACACATTTACATATAAATGAATGTTACATATTTCAGCCAGGTCTTGAGTTTTTTCGCACACTCGGTTTTTTTTACACATTTTCGGTTTTGAGTGTACCAAATATAATTTTAATGTTATAAATTACAGACGTGCATTAAAAGTAAAGAGCACAGGTTAAAAAAATATGTTGTAGAGTAGTGTGTAGCTATAAAGATATCTATCGAAACTGACCAGATTTCAATACTGATCCCAAAACCCAAGTTTGTAACAATAATAAAGGTACATAATCTATTGGCTGAAACAATTACTGTAAACTCAATAGGGAGTGTGTTTATTATGTTTAACCAAACTCTTGAACCAAATTCAAAGTAATTGGTACAGAAATAGGTTTGGTTTTAGAGATGAACATAAATTATTTTAGTCTGTAGATAAATGGATTGGTCTACTATCTTCATAGCAGAAATTGTTTTTAATTATTATAAGCCTTATGACTTCTAAGTGAAATGATGACTCTTTATTTATGATTTTTTTGATATAAAAATCGTTTGAAAAGATTCTTAATAATAAAATATAGGCTATAATTAATAGAAACAAATTAAACTTTAGACATTATGTAATAGTCTATCTGCTTAATGTGCAAAGATTTTGGCCTAGTAGGATAGAAACTTAGAAAGTTCGCAACTTTTTTGAAACAAACTTTTCTGCTCGAAGACGAGAACAATCTATTATCGCAATCGCAAATAATATTATAATTTACAAATATATAACGTAGTTACTGACTCGGTGGTGTAGTGGCTAGCATGTACGGCTGCACACCCGGAGGCCCTGGGTTCGAGTCCTGGTTCGGGCCAAGTTTAGTTATTGAATCTTTCTGTATAGTAAGTCTCGTAAGTCTCAGTAACAGCCTGGAGTTGAGAAGTTGGCGGTGTTTCACCCCCGTGCCTCGGAGAGCACGTAAAGCCG
Source organism: Brenthis daphne (assembly GCA_947093115.1). Classification (NCBI taxonomy): domain Eukaryota; kingdom Metazoa; phylum Arthropoda; class Insecta; order Lepidoptera; family Nymphalidae; genus Brenthis; species Brenthis daphne. The sequence goes on along the minus strand of OX352478.1, from coordinate 11,094,285 downwards.
TCGGGTCCTGCGCCTTAGCTCTCACTGGTTGTGTCGAGTAGTCGTCCCACCGGAGTATGAGAGTGATAGGAATGTGCACTATAATATCTCCTGCGCAGTTGGCTAGTCTCAATGAGATTGGCCGCCGTGGCTGGAATCGGTCAGAAGAACATCATCATATAACGAAGTCAAAACATATCATTTCCATACATTTTTTACTCTAGAAAAGCAATCTAAAGCTATTTATAATTTGGCAGCTACATATTAATTGTAAAATTTAGTTAATTTAGGCTACTTACTTCAAATTAGCCTTAAGAGTTTATAAAAACTTATTCGACGTTGACGACATTCAAGTCAACTGTAAAGCTATGTATGTACGGAATACCTAATTATAAAAAATGTCGGGTTTTTGAAGAAGACTGCTAGAGTTAATTTTAATTTCAATTTTACTATTTAATATTCTGTAGGATAAAATTCTTTAGGATAGGCAAAATAATAAAATAAAATTTTGACTCGTAACGGTTTTTAAATAGTCAATTAAATATATTATGTATTGAGATTTTCACACAGATAAATAAAATTAAAGTGTCCGTTTGTTTCGGCTGCACTGATTTTGACGGGACTTTCACTGGAAGATAGTTGATGTTATAGGGAGTAACATAGGCTACTTTTATTTTTTTAGAAAAAGAATTAGGGTTCCGCTCAAAAAAATTAAAACGTACTTACGGAAACCCGAGCGAAGACAGGTTGAGTCGCTAGTAACAAATATAATAGTGCAAGCTGCAATTGCTATTATTGCTATGAATATTATACTTAAAGCGAATAATTAACATTTATTTTATAATATACGCTTGCGCTGCGCGGTTATCACACTTTTAACCAGTTTTATAATTACGTTTACATTTTATACGTATGTTTTATTCCAAGTTAAACATAAAATATGATTTAAAAATAATAAAAGCCCACGGCCGAAAATTTTGACGTGAAAAAACTTCAAATAAAAAAAAATCTATTACCCACGACATTTAAGCGTAATATAGAATATTATTAATAGCCGTTGTGCGTATACAGTGCTACGGCATTCCCAACAGCATCTTAAATGCATTATGGTATTGTACATGCATCACTGTAACCACGAAAACTACACATAGTCTACAGGCTGCACATGTAAAACGACTGGCAAAAAGCATTAGAGTGATTTTTATCCTCTGTGTACATTGTATGAAACTGCGGGTCAGTATGTTACAGAGAACTGACAGCAACCTACGCTCCTGTTTATAATCATATTGTCTTTTAACTTTCTTTTTTAATGAAGCCAATAACCAATTATTCTTCAGTAACCCAGTGACCCAAGTACTTAAATCAGCTTGCCAGTATGATTGGGTAACCTTTTGCACCTGATGTAAAAACTATAATTTCGCTCTTGGTACTTGTTGTACTTGAGTCTGTGAGCCTACATTTTGCACCGTCTTATGGCACTGAAAACTCATTCGTTTCTCACAATACGTAGAATGTTTTGCATCTGTCAATGACAATTTTGAGCCATTACAGAAAAAAATTACATTATACTGTGGAAAATAAATACGGCCGTTTCAACAATTGGCTTAATATTTTCCAAAATTAGCAGTGGCTAATAGACGGAATTAACACGAGATACGTATGATTTATACAAGGTCGAGGAACGAGATAATCTTTACCACAAGAAGGGTTTTGCCAGATAATGCTCAAGGGACCTACTGCCGACGTTGCAACTGTTACATATATTGAACATGTTCGTGGAATCGTATGAAAATTGGGGTATGTAAGCGAAGATAACTTAAGCTCACACTCATGCAAGGTCCTGGCTTTACCTGTTGTTAATTTTATTTAAGATTAAATTTTTTGTCTCTTGTTTTTTGTTTTCTCTTTTCTATATTCACTTTAAATCAATATACTAGCTGCTAGCCCAATCTATATGTTTTAGTTATAAGGCTGATAAAAATAATTACATATGTATATTGCATATGGCAACAACCAGGTAAATAAAATTTATATCTGCGACAGGATAAGAGATTTCTTAACTTTAAGTATTATCTACTATTGATTTTTTTTAATGTTTGAAATGCATTTACGCATACCACCTGCATATGTGAGACTCACCAGCTGGATAAGCCAGTACTAACTACTAAAATCCAACAGAACCTCCCCCGTCTTAATGAGGCGTCGCTGGATCACATACGCACTCAACCACGACGCCCCGACAGCAGGGCTACCGAAGTAGACCAAACAACCAAGGGGTTGCTTCCACAGTCCATTCTGCTATCAGAGAAGTACTTGGAGCAACACGCATGGTACATCACCCACCGAGGTGGACCGCGTCCCTGTACGTTTCTTGGCTTCGGCTTGGCACATTGGGTGGAATCTACTATTGACTTAATCTAAGTGAAATTATATTTTTTTTAAATGTTAAACAAGTCTTCAAACTAGTTATATATGTTCCAATTTTCCTATAAACAAAACGGGAGACTATGAATTTAATTTAAATAATTGAATATGAAAAATTAATATAAATGGAATCAGGCTTTTCATAATAATGTTCATTGTTAATATAATGATGAACGATTTGAAATAACTAATAACACAAAATACGTTTATTTAATAAATTTTATCAATTTAAGACAGATAATTGTTAAAGCTTTGTAAATGTCTAAAATAATACTTATTTACTCACTGACTAATTAATGGCCACATCCCAAAAAGTATTACAGCAAGATTATAGACTTTGGTCACTCAAATGTTTGTGTAATATAATAATATTCAATATAGAGGCTAGCTGAAAAGAATTTCGGGATATTTACTTTTTATGGAAGAAAGGGTCAACTTTATATGAAAGCTTTTTAATGGAACGCGATACGGCCATATAATTACTCCAAATATTGATATTTAAAATAATGAGACGCATAAAATTTCTGAGGGGCGGTAAGGAGTTAGAAGTTATGAACCTCGAGTGTGCAAAATTGTAGGTAACAGCGATTACATCTATATTTGTAGCTCCATGAGGTTTTTCTTTCAAGGAGTAAAGTCATTTTAAAAACGTAATTGCATCTCTTTAATAAATGCAGCTTGTTATAATCTTACCGTATTTTATGAATTGATGTGAATTTTGTGTTTTGAATGATTTTATAGAAGACAAGACAAGAATAGCATGCTTCCCAATACAAACTTTCATCCCCATTTTCATCCCCATAAGGGATGATTTCCAGGACAAAAAGTCCTTCTTAGGGTCTCAAACTATCTTCTTACCAAATTTCATCTAAATCGGTACAGTAGATCCTGAGATTACCCCTTACAACGTCACAAACTCACAAACTCACAAACTCTACCTCTTCACCTCTTCATAATATTAGTATAGATAGAACGCCTTGGGAATGAAGTGATCACGTTCAGGCTACTTCAACTTTAAGAGAAATATTGTAATTTATAACTTAACTTTATAAAAAGATAACGAAAGTCCCGCTGAGTTTCTTTCGCCAGTTCTTCACAGGTAGTAGACTCATGACGTTCAGTAAAAAATGGTAATAATTTAATGCTCAATAAAATATTTTGAATTTTTTGAATGTTAAGTTGCAATCACAATTCTCTAAAACTGTCATTCATAAGTCTTTTTTCGTCATTTTAACAACATATATTATACTCGTAAAAACTTTATTTCCAAACTCATAATTATTGCTTTCAAAATTAATAGAATATTTGCTATATTATGTTTCGTTTTAGAATTTATTTATTTATATACAATACAAAGTATGTATATTGAATGCATGTTGAAATCTTAATCATTTAATTACTCAATCAAATTATTGGTATAGATAACTGAAATTAGATTATCAAATCAGGTACGTTTTACTTTTTTTGAGCGGAACCCTAATTCTTTTTCTAATAAAAAAGTAGCCTAAGTTACTTTCTATAACATCAGCTATCTTCCAGTTAAAGTCTTGTCAAAATCAGTCCAGCCGTTTCAGAGATTATTCGGAACAAAAAGACAGACAGACAAAAATTTTAAATAATGTGTTTTTCTTATAAGTACCATAAATAATTTCATATGCATTTAGTAAAACGCCGTTATTTTGACATTACAAACAGACAGTTCAATTTTATTTATCTGTATAGATACATATATACACGAGATATATAATGATAATATAAATAAAAATAACATATAAATATATACATACAAAAACTACTAGAGATTTTGACACACTTTTATCCAATAATAGAAGGTATCTATAGGTACCTAAGGGGTGCAATTTATCCGAGAAAATTAAAGGTTTCCCTCTGTAAAGGATAAAAAAGTTAAGTGAAAATTCTGTTTTTATCCTGAAACTACCGTATGTATTTTTATATAAATTGTCATACTTAGGTACTACTTATTATTTAATTATGTCACAGTGTAATGTTTTTTCGGTAGATGAAACATTTTGGTAAATGAAAATTACTCAACAAATTTATAATTGAGTTGGCGTTTATACTTTCTAAAATACCAAAACCAAAAAATACCGCAAAAAAATGTTATTATTCTTAAAAGACAAATTATAATTACTAGTTTAAAAAAAATATTGGAAAAACGGATAGAAAATTTTCTTTGTAACTTAATGGACTATGACAAAAATTAGAGTGGTCATTTCCCGGTTCTTAAACTACGAGTACATTAATGGTAATAAAAACTTTTTAACAAAAAATAAATAAATAAGTTTTCATTTAGAATAGATACCTAATCAGATATTTTCGAAGTCGGTGCCATCCGATGCAAAGCAAATCTAATATATTTCAATACGTAAAATACATATTTACCAATTAGATATTCATATCTTAAAATATTGTAGGCTATTCGACTAAACAATTTATTTAAAAAATATATTTTTTGTTGATTTTAAAAAAAAAACCGCTCTACCGATTTCAATAAAATTTATATGGGACCACCTGGGAAAAATACCCTTTGAAACAAAAAAAATATTTCCAAATCGGTTCAGGCGTCTTCGAGTAATCTGTGAACATACATAAAAAAAGAACAAACGAACGAATTGAGAACCTCCTTCTTTTTCGAATTGGAAGTCGGTTAAAAACCACATTGATCTGTCACTATGATGCTGCGTGGAATGAGATTAAACCCAAAATAACATGTGTAACATGCTATACATTTGTAATGTTACGTAAGGAGGCGGTGGTAACGCGCTCAGTTGGAAAACTAAGTGACCCAGGTTCAAATCCTGTATCTCACATCTATGATATTTTGCGCCTAAAATTTTCAACATAATTACCACTTGCTTAATGGTAAAGGAAAATATCGTGAGGAAACCAGCATGTCTGAGATAATTTAGTTACTTATCGAAAGACATGTGTAGTTCGCCAACATTTAGTCAGCGTGGACTATGGCTTGATCAGTGAACCTCCTCGTATTTCAGGGAAGTCCGTGCCCAACAGTGGGATGTTAATAAGAGTTGAATAAGAATGATGAGATGTAAGGTATTATATTCTTAAATAACATTTATGTATATACAAAGAGCGCCTCTAAATTAAACATTCATTCCATACAATATATTGTCACTGTTAGTACACCCCTTAACGAACTTTAAAGTGAGCTCTGAGAATCCAATTATTCTTTACTTCAATGTCCGACTTTTGATTGCAAAAATATGGATTGTGTACTAATGTACTGCCAAGAATTATTTTCATTTTGTAAGGTGCTATTATGTTTTCATGTAGATTTTGATCCATTTGTACCACATTCACTAGCTTAAAAAGATAATACTCGATTATAGTATTTTATTAGACAATTTTTATTGTTTTCAATGTTGCTAATATTTTATCTATACATAAAGATACCTAGGTATTATTTATATAATAGCTGTACTATTCCATATTTGACAAAATAATAGGTACGTTCACAGAAATTGGGAGTTATAAAGTAGATACTCCTTTCTTTGATTTCTTTTTAAATTTTCGTATTATTTTCTAAATCCGATATTAAGCTCACTCGCTCAGTTCCTAGACGTTCCGAACTAAACGATAATAGTGGAGTTCAGACAGATTTAAGATTTGGAAACAAATGATGAGACCTGTATGTTTGGAGATTTACTTTAATCTATTTATTATATGATAATATGTAGTACACACATGTGATTAATAACTGACAAACTAATAAGCTAATAAATACAAAATAATAAAAAATCTATTATTTTTCGACTAGATCCTGTGAAAACTTGTTTAAAAAACACTGTACAAGTTACCCTGTTACTTTATTATATTTAAAAAGAAACATCTAATATTGCCTGCCATCTTTACAGATAGTGTTTATACGTCATTTTGCAATTTATTTTACTGATTAATGGACTCAACCTAGTATTCCACACAGCTTATTTCAGACCGAGTACTTATTTCAGTTTCTTCAAACAAAGCGAAGTCAACAATACGGGAACAGTTACACTTGTATTTGACGTTAGTTAGTAACATTGTATTGATATCTTTTGTTACCGTGCTAGTGGTTGATCGGTTTCAAGTCTTTGTAGATGTAAAAAATTAATTGTAAAAATATGTTTATGGAATAATAAATTTTGCAAGTGCTATGCAAAAAATGCAAGTTCTATTGAAATTACACAAATTGTAGTCTCTAATCTACTGCATATTGCATAATTTAAACACTGTAAATTCCGAGAAGCTAACTTTAACAGTTCTATTTATTGTGTATGCTTTAAAGTCAGAGAATATACTTTACTTAGTTATAGTATATTCAAAATTTAAAAAACCCCCTACGCAAATTATTTGTCATTTAACGATTACACTGGCACATGTGAAGCACTTAATCGAGTAATCAAACAACAAAATGCCTTACATCATTTTGGAAAAGAGCTGATACTATTACATTGCTGGACCGATATGACCAAACATTTTTCATTTTTCATTTCATTATTCATTTTTCATTTAGCCATTTTTCGAAATTCATCCCAAAAGGGGGTAAAATAGGAGATGAAAGTTTGTAGGAAACTTACCCTTTTCGAGTGTTTTTGTAGTTTTAGCGCGAGCGAAGCTGCGAGTTCTGCTAGTTCTATATAAATAAAAATCAATTGCTACATATATGACGGAGCAGCACTTGACAACGGCTCGACCGATTTCGCTGGTTTCTTTTTTGTTGTGTTCATAATTATTAGGACAAGGTTTGTATGATAGAATTTTTTTTATCATACAAACGAAAAATATACTATATATAATATAGTATATACGAACTAAAAATACCAATACCATTTTTATATTCAAAAATCTTTAATTTTAATCTTTTGATATTGATAGTCATTACGTGAAATGAGCACAATTTGAGCGTTCCGCTGTCAAATGATGATTTATTATTATTATTATATTGTTACATTTCTAAAGAAAAATGTAAAATAAAATTATATAGAAGTTCTATAAAATAAAATCTTATGATTATAATAAAGAATCAGCGCAATTCCAAGAAACAAATCGAAGTCGACGAAAGTTGAAATGTACATCTTAAAGATTTGCTAGGGACTGCTTAAAATATGCTAAGAGTTTGTAATTTACTCGACCAGGGAATTGTTTTCGTGGTCTGCTTCTAGTGAACTGATAATAAATGCAACAGAACTTGTAAGTTGGTATAAAATAACATTACGAAATACTCCCTTAGAAATATTTGAATTTATTTCGAAATGATTTAAATGAAATTGTTTTAAAGTATAATATAACAAACAACCAAATCGTCATGTTTATGTAAAGGAGAATGGATATTTCTCTACCACTCACTAACAACTGATACCTACCAGAAGCCTCCAAAAACAAATATTTGTAAATGCTTGCTTATAATATTAACATAAAATTAATAAGTTTTATTTTACGTAGTAATTGAGTGTACCAGTATTAAGGGTTTTAGGGTTTTATTTAGCCTCAGACATATTTTCGTTTTACGAAAATATTCTACATATATCCGTTTCGGAACTTAATTTTTTTACTATTACTTTAACAGTTTTCAATTTCAGAAAATTACTTCAAAAACTTCGTTTTATTTCATCCAACACTATCACACTATAAAGATTTTTTAATTTTATTACTTTTGTCTGCTGTAAAATACAGTAAACATAAATAAACTATAAACAATATATTATACATTATACATACATATGTTATACAACTGTACTATGTATTTTTAGGGTTCCGTACCTAAAAGGAAAAATGGAGTGTTCTATTTTTTTCCTTTTAGGTACGGATACTACCACTAAATAATATTAGTAATTATTAATTAATAAAGATTTTTTTTAATTGTACTATTTATAATAATAATAGCTAAAATTAAATAAAAATTAATTGCTATATCTAATTATAATACTTTTTACAATATTTAGAAATCAACAAGTTATTGTAAGGTAGTGCCATTTTTGAATTTTTGAAATCATTTTTGTAAAATAGTTTTCAATAATAATTCCCAAGGAGGGTTGATGTCAGGCAGGCGGCCGGTCGTAAAACTTTTGCCAAATCCTATCAGCAGCCGGAAGATGTACTACGCCGACCCCAAGTGATTGGGAAATGGCAGTTATAAGAAGAAGAAGATTTTTGTAAAATAGTGGGTAGACACTGCCTGTAACAAGTATATGTATTTGAGACGTCTATAATCTTACTGGTAGTCTCTTCTGTGACCATGATTGCTATGAAGCATTCGAAATGTCGGGAACCAAAGATTTAAATAAATCCCCGGAGAAATATATAAATATAAAGAAAGAAAATATAGTTATATTAGTTTGACGACACGTTTGGCTCAGTTGGTAGTGACCCTACTTGATGTGCCTGCCTGCGGTCGCGGGTTCGAGTCCCGCTGGGGACATTCATTTGTGTGATGAGCAAGAATGTTTGTACTCCAGTCATGGGTGTTTATATTTAAAATATGTATGTATTTAAACTTATATATGTATAGTGTATCAAATATCTGGTATCCATAGCACAAGCCTTACCATGGAACTAGATGGCGCTGTGTGTTAATGTCCCAACATAAAAAAAAAATTAAAATGTCAATACACTTAAAAAACCTTCCATATCCATAATAATTTAAAAGTGACCAGAAATCATGTCACGATATAATATTTCATTATAAATATTAGATATTATTCGTTTTTAAGTTCCGTAGAAAATAAAGACAACATAAAATATGTAATGTGTAAAAATACTTGACTATTGAACAACCTCATTTAACACCTTAGTCTCTCCCGTGACCATGATTTCTGTAAGCATTCGAAACGTCGGGAAATAAAAATCAAAATAAATTCGCGAAAAATCCGAAAAGATAGTTTTATTTAAAATATTGAACAATCATTAAGCACAGATAATAAATACAATCAAGTATGATTAGGACAGCGACAAACCTAACAATAACTTTTGTGACGTATAACAGATTAATTATTAGACTACTTGTAATTCATTCCAAGTATTCTCCATGTATTTATTAAGATCCTCCTACACAATTATGATAAAGTTCAAACTACGTCAGAGAAACAAAAATAACCGTTTTAATAAGTAATATATTTTTGTTCTAATAAATCTTTTACAATTTTAGTTGTTGGGGATATTTTTATTGTACTCAAAATAATTTCTTAAAGATAAATATTGAATTTTATTATATTCTATTCAGCGATATAATGTAGCTGACCTCATTATGAATTTAGTTTAGAGTTAGTGAAGAAACTAGTTATAAGAACACTGTATTGAATGTATTTTTAAGTATAATGAATACAATAATCAATTATTAAGCAATTTTGAGGGTTCACGTGAGATCCCCCCCAACGTGCGTTCACCTTGTCGTGGTGGGGGGCTCAGTAGTGCCCGGCAATCCAACCGGGCGCGAAGCTAAGAAACGCACAGGGAGGTTGCCCACTTCGGTGGGCGGTGGAAGGTGGCCCTCTTCGGAGGGCGGTGTACCATGCGGGTTGCTCCTGGTACTTCTCTGATAGCAGAGTGGACCTTGGAGCAACCCCGTGGCAGTTGTGGTCTGCTTCGACAGACCTGCCGTCGGGGCGTCGTAGTTGAATGCGTAAGCGATCCTGCGACGCCCCATTAAGACGGGGGAAGGTTTTGTTGGGTTTTAGTGGGTAGTACTGGCTGTATTACGCCGGTGAGTCCCACACGTCGTGCGTAAATGCATTTCCCAACGTTAAAAAAAAGAGTTCACGTGAGATATCAAGGACATATCGTGTATAAGAACCTCATCTATACATATAATAAAATTGTAACTAAGCCGAATCTGTACATTAAATATTTTTTGGAAAATCTTATAGAAATAGATATTATTATCGATACAGAGGCCGAATTTATAGTTTTTAGAATTTTTGCCTGTCAGTCTGTTACCGTATCACGGAAAAACCATTAGAGGGATTTTGATAATGGGGGAATGGGCTCCTTGGGAATGTATTGTCTCTCTTTGTCTGAATGGTATTCAATTTTTTTTCAAAACATTTTTTATACTAATACTTAAATTTTTAATGTTATTTTCGGATATATTTTAAAATAAATTTTGATTACACATTAAATTTTGTTTTTCCGGGTCAACATATAGGACACTTTATACTGCGGTAAAATATCTCATCTCTGAGAAATCTATATAAACGTTAAAACGTAAGTAAGGACGAACCCGAGCGGAGAGAGGATGAGTCGCTAGTATTCAACATAATAATTAAGTTACAATTAGTTATTGCGTGACCTTATTGATCATCTACGAAGGGTAATACAAAGAGGTATCAACTCAAGTTTGACATTTAGTAATTTTGCCACCTATTATGTTACTATATCATTATTATGTGTATTATTACTCGTATATTACAATTTGAATGATGATTAAGTTATTATGGGATAATCGAATATGCAGCAGTGTCTATATTTTATACGTTTAAGGTATTACCATACCAAACTCGTTTTAGGATACGTATTTTTGTAACAAATATTTTAACATTTAAATATTTGATATGTCGCATTTGTAAGATTTAAGTGGGATATAAATTTTCCTAAATAGCACAATACGAGTTACAGAGAACATAAACTTATATTATTTATGTACTAACAGCCTGACCCCGCTTTGCTTCACTTCGGCTTTGCGCTCCATGACAAAGAACTCATAAAACTAGGGAAGTTTTCATTCCACGGAAACCCTTTCATTCCCCTGGAATAAAAAGGATCCTATGTCACTATGGTCGTATTTCTACCTTCGTAAAATTCCCGTTTAAATTAATTTGGTTGGCTTTTTCTATCGTTTATACAACGGAAACTTTTTTTTAATAATGGCCAAGATAAATCTAGAAAAAAATGTCCTTCTTACATGAAACTTATACCTTCCAAATAAAATTCGTTCATCTGTACCAGATACTGGCGGGTACAAGGAAACAGACGCACAAACAGCATTTTTATTAACGACTAGCGATTCACCCCCACTTCCCTCGGGTTCTCTCTAACTTGCTTCCCAATGCAAACTTTCATCCCCATTTTCACCCCCTTAAAGGATAATTTCCGGAATAAAAAGTATTCTATGTCCTTTTCAGGGTCTCAAACTATCTTCTTACCAAATTTCATCTAAATCGGTTCAGTTAATCCAGAGATTACCCCCTACAGCGTCACAAACTCACAATTTACAAACTTTACCTCTTTATAATATTAGTATAGATAAATTCACTTGATACTCCAATTATTTTTTCATTTCAAATGTTTAAGTCTTTTCATTCCTCATTGCTTATAATATTGTGAGTTTTTTACGAGGAAGTCTCATACACTTTATTATGTAACCTAAAGATTAATAATTTATTAATAGTGACTATAATAAAAATACGCGATATTGTATCAAATATGGATACAAATGTTGCCTGATCTCAACCCAATTATCGGTACTAACCCTTTGAAGGTAATACCACGACATCATTCATCTACCTGAATGGTAACGATGATTGATTATTCTCTTGTATTACCATTCAGTAATTACGGACTCTATTATTCTGCAGATGGCTTTATTAACGATTCTCACCTAAATAGAAGGTGGGTTTTTTTAGGATGATTGGAATATTTTTAATAAATTTTCCGTGTTTATAAATAAACTTGAAGTTGAAGACAGATCAGCAGAGGATAGCAGTAGGATAATATAATTTTTTTATTGATATAAATTTTACTTCGTTTAATATATTATTTTTTTATTTCAAGTAATTGATATATTCCATTTATATTTAAAAAGAAGTACTAATTTTAGAAGATATTTAATCAAAGATAATTTGAAATGGTAGAATATTTGCCAATTTTCTCTCTGTATAAAATATGCTATTGCTTATTTTTTGCCAAAGGATCACCTATCGTGCACTGATGATATTATGTCAAAAACATTCACAAGTCATGGGCATGCATATATTATATTATGGAAACACATAATAAATTAAATTACCCCATAAAACTTCTCTGTCAGAAACCTTTACTGTCAAGTACGCAATAACTCATCAAAGTTTTATCATTATTGAACGAACAATATATGGTTCTGTCATGCATGCGTATTTTCGGCACGAATAGTGTATGGGACTCATTTAAATAAACCAAACGAATCTAAATCTATGGGGTAATTAGGAGCCATTGAACAGTCCCAGAAGGTCAGATCAGTGTTTGATTTAACATAAAAATAGTAAAATTTAATGTCAAACTTGATAATATGAATGCAGTACTTTTAAGGGATGCAATCACAACAAAAAAATATAAATTGACCAAATGTGATTCTAACTAGATGCTTAAACTCTTTTAAATAGATGTATGACTATTTTATATAGATTTATTGATTTTTTTTATCTAAGTATTTCAAATATTGGGCTTAATATTTCATATTAGTAAGTTTTTCAAATATGGCGGTGGGTGAGTAGTACATTAATTCTCCAAATATCTCTCAAATGATATCTGCAAATGCGGGGTCGTTAATCGTGGACTTTCACAAAACGAGCACTCGTTCTTACCTCACGTTGGTGGTATAAATGTACCTAATAATAGATTCTCCCGTTTCTCTGGTGCTGTTGAAATGTCATATATAAAATCAATTTCCGTATATATTATTAGTTTTTTTTTATTGGACAAATATTTTAAAACAAGTGAGTTACCCTCGCTTCGCTCAGGTGCGTCCCTAGGTGCGTTTTAATTTTTTTGAGTGGAACCCTAATTCTTTTTCTAAAATAAAAGAAGCATAAGTTACTCCTTAAAACAGCTATCTAATCTGTACATTAAATATTTCTTGGAAAATCTAATTACAATAGACATTATTATTAATACAGAGGTCAAATATATAGTTTTCAGAATTTTTGTCTGTCTGTCTGTCTGTTACCTCATCACAGAAAAAACTACTGAAAGGATTTTGTTGAAATTTGGAATAGTCATAGCTGGTTATCTGGGTCAACATATAGGATACTTTTTACCGCGGGAAAATGTCTCATTTCTGAGAAAAAATACAAAAATTGCAACGTAAGAGTATACTAATATATAAAACCTAAGAATTTGGTTTTTGGTCATCTGAACGCGGGCGGAGTCCCGGGCAATGCTAGTTAGTAAATAAATGATAAAAATTATTTCAGTAGTTTGAGAGATTATCGCCCAAAACTAAACAAACAAACAGAAGTATAGACATACTATAAATGCAATAATTATTAAAACAAAAAAGTGAAATTTTACTAAATCATATATGAAATTAACGGAGGAATCTTTGTGGCATTGTCAATTACTGCCATTATTTACCAATCATGCGATGCACAATGAAATTATTATATGTAAGAGTATACTAATATATAAAACCTAAGAATTTGGTGTTTGGTCATCTGAACGCGGGCGGAGCCGCGAGCAATGCTAGTGTTAAATAAAACATTAAAATGAAAATATACGATATTATTTATCTAGAGATATAACAAACTCAGCTTAAGTAGCACTTACTTAAGCTGAGTTTGGTATGTCTATATTATAAAGAATTGTATACTAACATACATTCAAACTTTTAGTGTTTGTTTAAAGGCATAAGTATCAAGAATGTAGAGTAGCTAAATTTCTAGAGATTAAGCACAGATTAAGAGTTTGCAAACAGACTGTATTAGAAGGATATGCTCTACAAACTTGGACTATAACATACTGTAAACTAAAATCTCATAAAGACTTTACAACTTTCTTGGTTGAATATTCATAAAACAGTGGAGCTACTATCGCTGCTACTCTAAGGTACTCTTTTACTTCTTATTTTATCTATTAAGACTAAATGAGCTATTTAATATAAGAAATGATTTTTTTATTATAAGTAGTGATTTTTTATGCATTGTTAAAATTCAAAAACTCGTATTTTAGATAGGTATACCATATAAAATTCTATTTTTTATTTTGTATTGTTAGTTCGGAGTATAATAAAGAAATAAATAAAATACCGGGTGTCGTCGCTTACTTTGTAAAATATTCTAGGGAACAATCTTGAGGAAAGTTTCACTGAAAATGTTGATCAAGTTTCTAAACTTTAAAAATGAAAAGTTTTATTTAAGCTCCTTATTTTTGTGTGATGTATGACCCTACTTAGCGCAACTCATGATATTTTTAAGCCAACGTTAAATAGTGATATTTCACTTTAAATTTTTTTTTCTTTTTCACAGCTTAAAAACAATAAAATACTATGAGAAAATTAACATTACGTATAAGCACATTCTATTAGCAGCTGTTATGTCTATCTTTGTGTTACATTTAAGTCTAAACAATAGGCATACGTTTCCATTTAATCTGAGTTGTAATGGATCCCATTTCAAAGTTTAATACGAAGATTTCAAGAGATACAGAATTAGGTAGCATTATAATTTCATATTGCTCTTGTTTCTTACCAAATTATATTCTTGATATTCAGTATAAAAGACATATGAAAAATTCAAAATTTGCGTTAAGAAAATTTTGCACGTTTATTAGCTTTATGTATTTATTTTAACTTATGTGGCTATGAAAATATTTGAAGAACTTCAAAAATTTGGAGTTACTCGTTTGGGTATAAGATTTTTCGTTTATTTATTTTGAATCAATTTTAATGATTTTTTTACGTAAATATGTTTTAACATATGTACATTGGTGAAATAACGTTAAAAATCATTTAAATTTTGAGTAATTTATTATTTAAAAAGTAAATATTATAATTAAGCATTAGGTATGTTTTACTTAGGGGCCATGATAAATAAAAGAAGATCAATGAAAAAATATTTTATATAAATTTTTATACGACAACCCATTTCATACAATAGCTAATTACACAGTATTTACAATATATTTCTTTAGCAAGGAGTATTGTAGACTTCGAACAATTTAACATAGAAAGATATCAATAAATACATCATAGCCAAAAATTATTAAATATACAATAGTAACAGACAGGCACGCTGGTGTTGATTATGCTCTTTTAACATTACTATTGGATGATTCTTGCACAATGGTAATAAATTTGTACATTCGTCCAATATGTAGCCCCAGTGATTATAAAAACCATGACTTATATAACAACCAATCTTATATTACATCAAAATAAACACCATTGTTCTCTTTGTTAGAACTTTTACGAAATTCTTTTCGCAATCTCGCGAAAACTTTTAATTTTACCAACACTTTTTCAAGTAAGTTAAGTAGCAAGTAATAATCGGTAAAAAGTCCTATGAAATTCCATTAAGTAGGTTTTTGTGAACTGATCTAATTTTCGTTTAATAGAAAATACGAGCAATTTTTTTTGTGTATATTTCTTTTGAAATTTCTATTTGGTGCTACATATTCGATTAACGATCAATTTGAATATATTATATCAAATACAGTTAATATTAAATCTAAAAAATTTAAATCTATCATTAAACAATATTTATTTCTTTGGTTATGCTTTTATAAATACTCTGGGTTTGTTTAATATTGTAATAGTGCATTGCATGCAATATGGATTAGGCCTACTGGGATAGGATATTACGATAAAAAACGCGCCACTCAGTCTACCTCAAAGTAATGTGAAAGTGAGTTTTTTTAGCCAAAACACAAGTTGAAGTACACTTTGCGGCCCTCATACGCCAAAACAATTGATTTTACAAAAAAAATTATTATTACATAAATTGTAGGAAATTTTCTCTACTTTAATTTTGTATATAAGTGTTCTTTAAAATAAGTTGGAATAGAGATATTGTCAAGAAACTGCCATAAGGCGTCATTTTTCCAATATGGCGGCGCGAGCGGCAAAGATATGGCGGCAAAATTAAAATTCGGAAAACGCACATCGAAATCTATTAAAATCACTAATTTTCAAAACTCCCGGAAAACTTTCCAGGTAAAACTACCAAATGACTGGGCTATTTAGATAAAATGACTTTTCACAATCGCTTAAGTTATACATACGAAAAATAATTTATAGGAATAATAATATGTGAGCGGTAACACAATGTCATAGTTATTATATCATAATTTATTTTTCAGATTTGTTAGCATGAGCGATTGTAGAAAATCACCTTAACTGAGACCGTTGTGGGTACAAAATCATCTCGACTGTTATTGTTTCAAATATTATTGTTGCTTTATTCTTAGTAATATGCCATTTATAAGTGTTTTAACTTTACCAAAAATAAAAAATCTCGGATATTTTATATGGACATTGATTTTAGTAACATTATGTAACACTGAACAGTGAAGTTATTAAAGTTTTATTTATGCCAGACAGCGATTTTTCTAAGATAATCTTATACTATTAATTAATATAATCTAAGAGTTGATACCTAAGAGTACTGGATTTGAACGAATTATGTACAATATTATGAAGCGTTTTAATTCCCTTATTTGTTTATTTACAATATCGATACCACACTAAGCAAATTCGCGTGGACCTACATGTATGTACAGACACTAATATTTACATAGCTAGCAAATCACAGCTCCTGATTGATTTCATTTCACAATGTGAAATTTATGACTAGACACAAACTACACTAAATCTAAGTTGAGATCACTTCAGCTTTGGTTTGGTATGTAACCCGCATTTTGTTATGTTTTATGGATGGGTTTCGAGATTCACTGTCTAAGCTAATTTCGCTCACCGACTCCGTATCGTGGCAATATGATGTGTCAGGGCATAGATGACGTTCGAGACACGGTAAAGGTTCATCGAATGTGTTTTCTTGTTCGATAGTCCTTAATGGATAGCTCATTGTGGCGCCGTCTCTCCTGCCACTGTGCAGGGCACGGCGGTCGCGACATCAAGAGCAGCGGGCGCGCGGGGGCCGACAGGTTCCCGCGCGGGCCTGCTGTCACAATCGACACATCTCGTGCTGTGATACTGATGAGTACATCATTGTTGTTACTGGATACTGCAACATATTGAATATGTTAGATTCTTAGATGATAAATAAAGGAAAGAGGACGATGTTATCAATTCCAATGGAACTTTTGTATCAGAAGTACAAGGCAGGAAAACAAAACATTAAATATAGAAATACATAGTTTTGAATGCCGGGTGCAGTGTGCTTTGCATAAGTGGCTTAGAAACAACACGTATTTTGAGATTAAAAGTCACACACATTTGTTATTCAGATTATTTCATGCAAGGGAACGTGTGAACACGTAGGTATTATTTATGGTGGAAGTTTGAGTAGTAACGATGTTGTGGGCCACGGAAATAGGATCGAATAGGTTGTATATTTTATCACAACTTTTAAACGAAACATGCATTTTGAGGAATGTTTGAAAGTTGCATATATCCAGGGGCGTAAAAGAAAAGCGATTAGGATTAAAGATATATGAGAGTATTGCGCAGGATACATTCGTGATGCCAAAGAGGGCGAAGTCAGTGATACAGTGCAGCAAGTTAATTGATCAGACGTACCTCTAAAATATATGTGTATATTAAACGAATATAAAAATTTGGCTAATATTAACATGTGGTGTCCAAGGAATTAAAGAATTTTTACAAAAAGTATAAAAACTGTCGGAAGATATTTTTAGAAAAGGCACTTGGAGTGTAAGATAACGAGGCTTAGAAATAAGTTGAGCCGCTATATGTAAGTTTGTTCACAGGAGTTTTGTCGAATGGCTTGCAGTTCGCCGGTGGAGTAATAACGGCGCGTGGTACGCCACTGAAAGTAAAAGAATTGGTGAGGCTAATATTACTTTTACTACTATGATATTTAATATTAAAATTACACACACATATATATATATATATATATATATATATATATATATATATATATATTTATATATATATTTAATTATACAATATGTTTAAATAAATCTTGCAGATTTTTGTTAAGCATAATAAAATGTTATCAAATTAGGAATTACTTGAGATTGTTTGAAGCGGAGCTGTGGCTGATACTTTCTTCGTAACTTCCGTGGACAGCACACACATAGAATTCTGAGGAATGCTCTGAAACAATGAAAAAGTATTAAGATTTAAGTTTACTATTAATTAACCGACGAAAAAAAGGAGGAGGTTTTCAATTTGACACGTATATTTTATTTTCAGTGTTCCGTACTTCAAAAGGTAGAAAAAGGAACCCTTATAAAATCACTCTCTTGTCCGTCTATCCGTCTGTCTGTCCGGGTGTCACCACCAATTTTCTCAGGAAGGGTGGACTTAGCAAGTTAAAATTTATACTAGATACTGAGGTCTATAGTTCCTATTAGGTGTAGAAAAATCAAAGTCCTGAGTCAACACGATTAAAAGATATGGGCAAATTTAGATTTTCGCGAAAACTTGTAAGTACCAAGATTTACCTTAATATTCAACTTTTTTATTTTTCGCAAATTTCCCTTTATTTGTTCTATAAGACCTTGCCTTTAACCAAAATCGCTAATTCTAAATCAACCGGAAGTACCCTATAGGTTTTGGGTCGAAAACGGGTCAGATTTTTTTTTGTGTTTGACTATGCGAAACTTTTTACAGTGTAGTCAGATTTTGATGATTCTTTTTATATAAGATAGTATATACCTCAAAGTTGATCCCATTTAAATTTGAAAATAAAAATCTATCCTAAAATTGTAATTATGATTTTTTTTAAATACTTTCATTTTATTTTTTTACCAACCATTTTTATTTAACTCACATACACACTCTTTCATCGATTCGGAGGAGATATGTAATTCGATTGTATGGTTTTTTATATATGTTACACGATATTTTCACTAATTATTATAAATAGATTTTTATATTTCTTTATTTAACCAATATAATATTATATATATATATATATATATATATATATATATATATATAAACCATAAGAGTGGTCCCATATACATTTCAAGAAAAATAACAATCCTAAAGGTAAAAAAAAAACTTTTTATAGGTAATCAAATCATTGAACTTTTATTTTAAATAAAAATAATAATCAATTTTATTTGAATACTGCCTTACAATACAGTTTATGAAGTTTTTTTTGTACCTGATTCAATCACTTAGCAAGTGGCTAAATTGCTTTCAACATCTTTGTAATTATTTATTTTACGATCTTATTACAATAAGACCTTATTTGATTTAATCACAGTCAAAATAATTAAAATACTGATAAACATTTCAAATAATCTCAGTCTTTCAGGGGATTAATTAAGCTTTCGTGTAAAGATAGGGCTGACTGGGTCTTCTGATTAATACAGATGGATTATTTTCATTGTGAACATTTAGACACTGTTGAATAAATTGTTCATGTCAAAAATATTGTATTTTTAAATATAACTTAAATAAATATTGAAATACTTCAAAGTTGGGCCATATGCAAATAGCATAACTTCGACTTCCACATAAATGCTCTGTCACACACACATTCTTTCTTCACTTATAAATAAAAGTAAAAAATTCTTATATGGATCTTATTGAAATAGTCATTATTATCGATACAGAGGCCAAATCTACATATATTTAGAATTTTAATTTTTAGAATTTTTGTCTTTCTGTCTGTATGCATCATGTACGCATCACGAGAAAACCACAAGAGATTGATTTTGATGAAATTTAGTATGATGGTAGCTGAATATCTGGGTCAACTTTTTACGGCGGGCAATTATCTTATCTCGGAGAAATCTGTACTAACCAAGAAAAAGTTCCTATGGACGAACCCGAGCAGAGCGAGGGTGAGTCGCTAGTATACTTTATAAACGGTATTGTTAACACATCAACAATCAGGTTTTAGATGATTTTTTTGAAATCTTGTAAAATTGTGCCGGTCTTTCTACCCTCAAGGGTGCCATAGATACGAAAATATTATTAAAAATAATATGAAAAAAAAAGAAATGGTAATGCCAAAATAAGAAAAACTTCTTATGTTCGTTCAAAATTATCAAGTATAAAATGGAAGTTGGGTCGAGAGGTAACGACGCCATTAACATTGTAATTTGCCCTCCATTGAATAGCTAAGGGAAATTCGATTATACCTTAATTTTGTGGCACTAACAGACTCTGAAGAAATAAAACAGCCATCTTTAAATTGAAAATCTATTACTAGATTTTGTAAACCAAAACAAATTATATATATATATATTTAATTTGCTAAGTTATTTTAGCAATTATTTAAATTCAACGCTAGCTTTGAACTTTCATAACCCAAAAACTCAACTCATTAGTAACTTCTCGTGAATTCTCAATGAATTTACTTTTTAACAGATAATAGAAGATTTGAGTTAATTTAAAACATTTTTATGCTAAGTTTTAGCTATTTCATCGCATTTAATGTTTTTAATCCTATTATTTTGTAATAACCCAATTATTTAGCTCAGCGCCTACAATAATACCATTAATTACCATAAATTTGAGCTCCGTTCGGTAACTGGTTTAGAGGCAGCCTGAAACAACAGGATGTCAGCAGTCTGCAGCTCGCTTTTAATCAACTTGTGTTGTCATGTAAATATTCCTACGATAGTTTATACACTGTACGATCTGTGAAGCGGAATATAGGGCCAATAAGTTCAGGATAAATTAAAAGTAGAGAGAATACTAAAATACACATACACACACACACACATATATATATATATATATATATATATATATATATATATATATATATATATATATGTATAAAACTCCGTTTCGACGTGACACAAACAAACAACAACTTTCACATTTATAATATTAGTATAGATATTATGATAAATAAGATATCTTCTCTGAATATAAACAAGTATAATAATAAAATAACTTACGATCTTCTAATTTTTAATAATAGTTTATTTTTAATGTTTTAATATTTACTCATAAATGTAAAACCTGGATACATCTGTTTATTTGTATATTACCAACATTATTCACTGTCATTTGCGAAAGGACTTTACCGATTTATTTACATACATATAGAAAAGTTGTAAGCTAGTAAAGTTTGTTAATAACAAGAAATAAATATAGAGCATATGCCCAGATATTCGAATGAACTTAAAATTACTACACAAAATTTATAATCGAATTTAAAATTGCTTATAATTTAAATAAAACTATATTTTCGGATTTTTAATGGATTTATTTTGATTTTTGGTTCCCGACGTTTCGAATAGGTTTTACTGCAATCACGGTCACGGGATAGACTGTTGAGTCTCTAAAATTTCCAATATTCGCGTAAATCGAAGAAAGTATTATTCACGAATGAATTTCAAATTACTATACTATATTTATAAATAGTATAAAATAAAAATAAACAGTTTAAAAACCTTAATAAACCATGATAATTGTAGAAGTGTATTGTGATAGTTTATTGCTATTACGAGTTATAGTTATAGTTTACTGGCCACAAGTTATGGTTTCACATAAAATTCACCCTATAAAGCTTTATATTTGAATATCTAACTGTTCTTCATCTAAATAACTAATTTAAGTATCAGCTGTTCGGTTTGAATACTGGAAAGGACAACACCAATAATGTACGAAGGTCTTACTATAAAAATTATTCTAAATGATACTTTCAATCTTGTGAAGTTATCTATACTAACATTTTTAAGGCTGATGAGATTGTTTGTTTTTTAACTTTGTGCGCTAATATAACTCTACAAGTCAATAAAAAAAATTGCATTTTATAGCCCTATTAGCGATTTACCCTGGCTTCGCTCGGGTGCGAACCTACGTCCCTAATAGTAGCGTATGTGTTATTTCCGGTCAGTCGCTCTGTGTACTAAATTTTATCTAAATCCATCCAGCCGTTCCTGCATGAAGGACTAACAGACAGACACACATGCATACGCATACATGCATGCACTGGTGTTAAAAGTGGAATAGTCTTTTGGCCTTGTACGTAAAAGAGATTTTTTGGGATATATTTTTTTTTATGGGATTGAAATACATCGCAATAAGCTGAACGATGTGCTGTAGATATGTCCCGAGAGAAGCGTTGGCAGTTCTGAAGCTATTTTAATGATTGACAATCATGGTATATTTGTTTTATTAAAAGTTTTTAAATTAGATTCAGAATCCATTTTTATTATTAAATCGCTACGACTTGTACTACGTTGGTTGGTATGTTAGCAATGAGATTTTAGCAAACTGAGAGTCTGTGTAAACTTGTATTAATATAAGATAATATTTTCGTATATTTTATATGTTAGATGGTGGTCCATTATAACTTGGAGACCTCACTTAAGCCAAACTGATAAATCTATAAATGGTAACGACACTATAATGAAAGGCGTTTAAAATGTCAAATCACTTTAAGTTTTAATATTATTTTAGTTTTAATAATTTAAGAAAGTCGATGAAACGACTACGACCAATAAACATATGAATTGTCATAGACGATAAATACAATACAAATGAAATTCACATTATAAACATATCTATGTAGAGAAAAGTAGTAAAAATAATTAATTAATTTGTCTCTCTTTTACGATATACAGGTATGATGAGTGGTTGTGGGTTGTATAATAACGTGTTTTCCCGTGGGAATGAGAATCTCCAGCCCTCCAAATATCTTCACACAGAAAATAACAAGCAAAGTGACAAACAAACAAACGCACTTTCACATTTATAATATTAGTATCGATATATAAAGCAAGATAAAATATACATATTATAAAGCATCTACTATAATATTGTTAAATAAATAGAAAACCATTAACTACGCAAGGCACTTATTACCAATAAAAATATTCATAAAAAAAGCTAATCATATTTCCAACTACCATTGCTCGCGGCTCCGCCCGCGTTCAGGTGAACAAAAACCAAATTCTTAGGTTTTACATATTAGTATACTCTTACAATGTAGTTTTTGTATTTTTTCTCAGAAATGAGATATTTTCCCGCGGTGAAAAGTATCCTATATGTTGACCTGGATAACCAACTATCACCATACCAAATTTCATCAAAATACCTCCAGTGGTTTTTCTGTGATGCGGTAACAGACAGAAAGACAGACAGACAGAAAAACAAAAATTCTAAAAACTATAGATTCGGCCTCTGTATCAATAATAATGTTTGTTTCAATAAGATTTTCCAAAAAATATTTAATGTACAGATTCGGCTTAGTTACAATTTTAATATATGTATAGATTTATTATTTGTGAATACAAACAAGACAATTAGTGTGTCTTTGTGAACAAAAGAGGGATATTTAATTAACGTATTTCTACCAGCCTTATAAAGCCACAAAGTGAAAAATAATAATACATTTTATAGGAATATGATGGATCGCAAACATTCTTAAGCAAATATTTTAATACAAAACTACTCTTTACCGCTGTTCCACCGCAGGTGCTGCGGATCCATGCGAAAGTTAGTTATTAAAATTACTTATAAATTAACCGTGAGCTGGTATCTCTTATTTAGAAAGATACGACCATTCTTTAACTAGTCTGTATAAGGAGATTTTGAGAAATAAACAGATTTTTTTATTATACTATTAGATATTATAAATAAATATTTTGAGGAAATCAAAACTAAATTTTTATTTACAATAATTATATATATTTTTATATTATATTTTATAAAAATTTTATAGTACCTATATATATTTCTTCTTTATATATTATATACTACCATTGCCGGCGGCTCCGCCCGCGTTCAGATGACTAAAAACCAAAATCTTAGGTTTCACAGTTATACTCTTACATTGCAGTTTTTGCATTTTTTCTCAGAAATTAGATATTTTCCCGCGGTAAAAAGTATACTATATGTTGACCAGGATAACCATACCAAGTTTTGTCAAAATACCTCCAGTGGTTTTTCTGTGATGCGGTAACAGACAAAAATTCTAAAAATTATAAATTCGGCCTCTGTATCGATAATAATGTCTATTTCAATAAGATTTTCCAAAAAATATTTAATGTACAGATTCGGCCTAGAATTTTATTATTTGTATAGATTAGTGAATTTAAAAGGTAGCGCTCTATAAAACTTCTTGGACAAAATTTTAACACTAAGTACTTGTTTAAAGACATTGAATTTCAAATTATATTATTAACTTAGCTTTACTCGAAATAAGCTTAATAATTTTATAGCTTTTATTTACTTTATTACTATTAACTACTACTCGAAAAAAAATGGATAATATCTTCAATGACTAAATAGATCAAGAAACGTCTCTATAATCCCGGGTCATTCAGAGGCCTAACCTTATCTAGTGTTCATTAATTTCTGAAGGAACTCGAGACCTAGCTTGATGTCCGTCTACAAATTAATTAATTCTTCCAATTACTCTAGACGCTTCCGTAAATGCAGCATACGATTCACGTCAATTTTGCATCGAAGATTAAATTTGAAGTATAAGAAATTTAATAATACGTTTGATTAAATGATTCAATTCTTATCTATCTATACATATAATAAAATTGTAACCAAGTCGAGTCTGTACATTAAATATTTTTTGGAAAATCTTATTGAAATAAACATTATTATCGATACAGTGGCCAAATCTACAGTTTTTAGAATTTTTGTCTTTCTAACTGTCTGTCTATTACCGCATCACAGAAAAACCACTATAGGGATTTTGATGAAATTGGGTATGGTGATAGCTGGTTGTCCGGGTCAACATATAGGATACTTTTTACCACGGAGAAATATCTAATTTCAGAGAAAATATACAAAAACTGCATTGTAAGAGTATACTAATATGTAAAACCTAAGAATTTGGTTTTTAGTCATCTGAACGCGGGCGGAGCCGCGGGCAATGCTAGTTAAAACTATAAATGTGAGAGTTGTGAGAGTTTGATTATTATCCGTCATATTTATTAATATTGTGTTTAAGGAACAACAATTGAACAGTATATTTAGCTAGAGTCATAAAGCGTAAGATGAAGGATAATAAAGTTAACTAGCGTTAAAGTTAGGTAATATAGAATAGTTCTCATAAATGCTGTAAGTTATCTATACTGATATTATAGAGAGGTAAAGTTTGTGAGTTTGTGACGTTGTAGGAGGTAATCTCGGGATCTACTGGATCGATTTAGATGAAATTTTATAAGAAGATAGTTTGAGCCCTGGGAAAGACATAGGATACTTTTTATCCCAGAAATCATCCCTTCACGAGGTGAAAATGGGGATGAAAGTTTGTATTGGGAAGCAAGTTAAGGACGAGCCCCAGCGAAGCGAGGATGAGTTGGTAGTCTCTTCATATAATAAAACAGTCATAAACATGATTTAGTTTACAGATATTATTTATTACCTACTAAAATTAGAAATTGTTAACGATAATAATTTAAGTTAAATCATTTGGATATTGAAACAGCATAAAAATCGAGTTTCTCGATAGATAAGTAGTGATAATATGAATTGAAATAATTTATAAGCTCTAAAATATCTCATGTTCGAATATATTATATCAGCAAAATCGAAACTGCTCGTACCAATATCATCGTAATTTCTTTAATTTTCTTGAGGTTGTTTTGCTATTATTTCATTACAGAGTCGTATCGAATGGTTTTTTTGCTTATAATCCTGGTACATTAAGCAAAAAGTTACTTTAAAGCACGGGGCAGTTTATCAGTTCGATGATTAACCTTATATTGGACACTTTAAAAATAAAGTTAAATTTTCTGTACAATATTGTACGTATAATATGAAAATGATAAAATTATTCATCGAACGTACCGTACGTATACAAAATTATTCATCGTAAAAAAAACCTGTATTTCCACGCTTTAATTTCGATTTTACCAAATTTGCCGTAATAATATACGATAGATGCTGATCTTAAAAAGCTGCGGTTTTTTAGTCTTACCAGTAAAATCAATCCTTTTTTTTCTGTTTTTACTCCATACTCTTTCGTCATCCATTAAACGTGAATGATATATTACATTATATAAAGTACTAATATTTAAATATATACTGACTTTATTCTCAATTTAATAAATAAATAAATATGTTGGGACATTAACGCACAGCACCATCTAGTTCCATAGAAAGCTACGAGGCTTGTGTCATGGATACCAGATAGTTTATACACTACACATATATAGTTTCAAATACATACATATTATAAATATAAACACCCATGACTGGAGTAAAAACATTCGTGTTCATCACACAAATGAATGCCTCCAGCGGGACTCGAACCCGCGACCGCTGGTGCAGCAAGTAGGATCACTACAAACTGAGCCAAACGTGTCCTCTTTATATAGATCTGCGTAAGTGAACGCATGTTATTTTACGGCTTTTTGTTGCGGTACCCAAAATGGCTCTACATGCTATTACAAATAATTATAATTTATCGCTTATAGTAGATTAAATTTTATATTGAAAATTGCGCATCAATTCTGTTATTAGTAGATTAATGTTTTATCTAACTTATAATAATTACTTATAGTTTCCACTTGATTATTGTTTGAGGAACTTAAATAAAGTTATATTTTTATCTGCAATATTTTTATAGCTTAAAAACTATCATAGAATTGATATATTTGTTTAGCAATGGAAACGAGAAACGTCTGACTTTCGATAGCGTATATTGGATAGAATGCAAAAATAAAAAGTAGTTAACTACTGTGTTCTGGTCTCTCGTTCAAGTTAGTTAGGGTTTGTTGGAAAAATAGCAAGTTTCATTGGCTCTATTTTATGAATGTCCTCTTAAATTTAATGTACTGAGACAATTGCAAAAAAAACATTTTTTAGTTTTACTAGTGATTTACCCTCGCTACGCTCAGGTGCTTGCCATGGTGTTAAAAATATTGTCTATGTGCTACAACAAGTCATAGTCTATTTATTTATAAATTCATTCAAATCCCTCCAGCTGCTTCCGCGTAAAAGATAAAAAAACTCACCCAGACTAGCATATGTATAAACATACAAATAAAATAATAATTATAAAAACATCACGTGATTACTGGACAACCCCTAAGTAAGAAAACAGAATCCGGAAGATGTTTATGGGAAGTTCAATATTTATATATAACGATTTTTTGCCTTATTATTTATTGAGTAAGTAGACGAAATATTGTATTACCTATTGACTTTATTCAATTTGGTACGGCGAAAATAATTTCGTTTAAGTTGTCTCACTTAATTGCCGTACACTGCTAAATGAAGGCCTCTCTTAAATAGCAGCAACTATTCTTCCTGTCCGATTCTGGCCGTATCACTCTAAGCTTATCTAAATGTGTTTTCCGTTCTAGCATGGCTCTTTAGACATTAATTTTCTAATAAACGACTTTATTTGAAATTATTTCTGACAAACTAACCAAAGTATTGCACGCAATATCATTTGTTAATCTAAGAACATGAAATAAAAAAGAGATTGTTTACAAAGTTAGGTACAAAAATCAAAGCGTCAACAGAAAACGCATGCCTGCTTAATACATACATATTATTCGTCTCTACTTACGTTTTAACGTTTAGTATAGATTTCTCAGAAATGAGATATTTTCCCGCAGTAAAAAGTATTCTATATGTTGACTTGGATAACCAGCTATCATCATACCAAACTTTATCAAAATCCCTCCAGTGATTTTTCCGTGATGCGGTAATAGACAGGCAGACAGATAGACAGACAAAAATTCAAAAAGCTATAGATTCGGCCTCTGTATCGATAATAATGTCTATTTCAATAAGATTTTCCAAAAAATATTTATTGTACAGATTCGGCTTAGTTACAATTTTATTATATGTATAGATTTCGCCAAATCTTTACAACTATCCCTTCGATTTTTATCTAACTTCAGTGTGAAATCTAATAACGAGTCCAGGTCCGTGATATTAGGGTGTAAAATTATTATATAATGGAGAACGTTATCATGGTCTACTTTCACCTAAAATACAGGCTCTGGCTTAGTTTAGGAGATAGTAGTTCAACTTATTTTTTGACACTATTTGTACAACTTGCTTTACTTACTTTAACCCCTTATATTGTCACTTTATATAGTACAATAAATAAATAATAATAATTATTATTATTATGGTCAGTAAGCCATCAGCTACTACTAACACACTTACAATTTAGGGATAAGTTGGGTGTTGTTCTCATATTGTATGCACCGTTTGGTACATCATTTATGCGGGATATAAAACTTTATTTTTACTAGATTGAACAGGTTTGTATGTCGCGTCGGTGCGATTTTTAAAAGTATTTACTTCTAAATTGCGACCGTGAACCTTTTTTGATAAGAAGATATTTATATAGCCTTTATATTATAATATGTAGATTGTATTCAACCCTTTTTAACGTCCCACTGTTGGGCACGGGCCTCCCTTCAATACGAGGGGGAGGGGGCGATCAGGTCATAGTCCACCACGCTGGCCAAGTGCGGGTTAGCGGATTTCCACATGTCTTTCGAAAACTTGCTAGGTTCTCTTAGACATGCAGGTTTCATCACGATGTTTTCCTTCACCGTAATAATATGTAGATTATTTTATATACATATATTTCCTGGATATTTATCATATTTGCAGGAAAAATCGATGTTAAAGTTTCAATTAAAAATAAAAGCAAACATAAAATGCTATTCATGAAATGGTTGATATCATTAAAAGATAAATTCTACGATCTGGTCATGACATATATGTACATTGTTATAAAGTCGTATATCAGTAAAATATCTTTTACATTAATTTCTAGCCTTCATTCTATGAATTTCAAATTTTAAAAACAGCTATTATTTTTTTATTACCTCGATCAATGCATTTCGCGCTGTAAAGGAGAGAGAGAGAAAAAGTCGTAGAGATTCTATCTAAGAAATCCGCGGGTTGACATACCGAAACTTTTCCTTGACATTTTTTCATTTTAGGACTAAATAAATGCCCTCAAATGTACATTGTATTATGTATCTCTAACAACAATATTCATGTCATGTACATACATATGATGAGGAATAAATTAACCTTGTTACAACACTATTCTAGGAGCCAAACTTTGCAATATAAACTAAGACTGGGACGGTGCAACTTGTCGCTTCCGGCGACTGAGCGCACCTGACGGAAATTCATATATATATGACAATAGCGGTACAGTCTTAAATGTTTGCATAGATCTAGTCTTTAAACGATTCTTATTTATGTATTGTTATATCTATTCATATAATAAAATTGTAACTAAGCGGAATCTGTACATTAAATATTTTTTTGAAAATCTAATTGAAATAGACATTATTATCGATACAGAGGCCTAATATCTATAGATTTTAGAATTTTTCTCTGTCTGTCTGTCTGTTACCGCATCACAGAAAAACCACTAGAGGGATTTTGATGAAATTTGCTATAATGATAGCTGGTTATCCGGGTACATACATAACATATAGGATACTTTTTACTGCGGAAAAAAGCTCATTTCTGAGAAAAAATACAAAAACTGCAATGTAAGAGTTTTTGGTCATCTGAACGCGGGCGGGGCCGCGGGCAATGCTAGTGGAGAATATAAAATAATAAAATTACCACAGTGTTTCAAGGTTTTTTTCGTATAAGGAATATAAAAAAATATTTCTTAGAATAATAATACCCTATGTACCCGTAACTAAGCCCATATAAAGTTTATACAACAAAGTGTAATTATTAATTTACTAAAATCTTATTTTTAAGTTTAATTTACGACTTCAATAAGCATAAGCAATAAAAATCGCATTGAGCTTTAAAAAAATATTTATGATACTAAGTCATATTTGTTCAAAGTTATTTTATTAAAAGGCTAGACAAATGTATAAACAATATCACTGAAGTAGTTGGTTGCAGTAAACTAGAATGATATGAAAATTCCCAACGAGCTTCATGTTGAACTAGCCGCTGAAATATAAAATACTGTGAAAGTAATAAAATATTTTAGATTGCCCCTCAGCTATGATATGATACAGCGGAAGTTTAAAGTGGTTGGAATATGGCTATTAAAATATTTTTATAAGTTCAAATAAGAAAGCATATTTTACGAGTATATATTCATATAATTGAATCTATGAACTACTACGAATAAATAATAAGTCAGGAAATTTAACTGCGTTAAAAAATTACCCAACAAAAGTCGTGTCCAAGTAGGCGGGGCTTCAAAGTTGTGTCGCGTACGTTTAAATTTTTATCATTGTGAACTACAGCTATGAATCTTTATGCCAGCATGTTTTGTGAAGTGGGGCAGGAGCCATACAAGATTAAAATGCACAGGGATGACTTTTTACTAGTAAGTAGTAGCAAAATTATAATTATACTTATTAAAAGATGTTCAAATGACAAGTACCCTGTAAAACCTAGATGGCCAAATACTATGCAAAATGAAGTCAATCAATTTCTGACTTATTTTAGAAAGTTTTTTTTCTTCATGATGTAATATTGAAATATAAATCGATAAAATTAGATATTTTTATAATATTAATGTATTTTGCTTATTTAGTTTTCTTTTAGTTTCCCTGCCGATGTTATTCGGCAAAAGAAGGGGACAGCTGCCGTTAAACTAGAAAGGTGAGAATAGGTGGAGTACGGGTACCTAGCATTTTATTATTAAAATAATTATGTTATTATATCAAATCCAAAATTAAGCTGTTTTTTACGCAGATGATTCATCCCGAAAAAACGTCAACATCTTTAAGAGATAGTACAGAAAACGAAAAAATAAACAATAATGAACGATTACAGTTGACATGTAAGGTAGGTTCGGCTTTTTCAACTTGTGGGAATAACTATAGCATTAAAAAATCAACTGTCATTGTTTCGTCGAATTAAAGCACGATTAATTTTTCAGGCTAATGAAAATTCAGTCTGCAAATTTTGAAGTGTGTGATTTACCTGAGTTGCTCAATAAAACTATTACTGCAGACCCTCAAGCGCATAAGGCACAAAAACGTAAATTGGTGAGATTTGACTATTATTTTGAACACTTAATCTTTAGGTCCAATATTTTTGTTTTAACTGCGTATACGTATCTATTTCATATAGACAAACTTTCATAGATTTGAAACTGATCTTTAATGCTATTTTCAGGAGAATAATAGCAACACTGAATGTAATGACGGCGTTGAAGAAGAACCAAGAAAAACGAAATTATTTAAAAAAAATCTTGTTTCAATTCTTTTAAAAAAAGGTGTTCAAACCCGTGTGCAGAAAGTGATTTTGAATTCAGTTTTTCAAAAAGTTTGTTAAACGTTTCTAAAAAGCTAACAGATACACCTGTGTCTTGAAAATCAGGCATGTTTAATTGTTGTGAACAAAACTTAAACGCATCAGCTACACTTTGACTTAAGGTTTGAGTCGTTAGTTTTATGTCAATAAAAACTGTAATCGTTGAATTGTTCAGAATCCGTCTTCACTAAATTGCGAAAAAAAATCTCTTTTAATGTCTTCTAGATAAAAGCTTAATCATAAAATAAATTAATCATATTTTGCGGGACTTAGAGTCTATTGAATTGTAAAAAGTAACAAAAGAAAACTATGTAATAAAAAAAAACATCGTACAATAATATTGTTTTATTATGGATTTGGTCCGATCCACTTATTGCGTAACATCGTCCACGCCGCTATGACTCAGCTGTTATAGCAGAAATTGCAGCACGCGCGCAAACCAATCCCTGCTTTCGGTCTCAATTTAACCAATCACCAACCATGTCTGTTTGTAACCTAAGAAGTGGTTCGTATTTTGAATTAGACGTCGTTTTGGTTTGAAGTAGGGCCACTTTTTGTGTACGAATTTGTTCTGAATTAGACTTCCTGACTTATTATTAATACGCAATAAGAATAAAGAATTCTTATAGTTTTGTTTAAATTATATAAATTTTGTTAATTAAGGGGTTGAACATACAAATAGTCTTCATATAGTATAAGATTTATCCTAATAAATAAATTGTATAATAATGATAAAGTAGGCAGTGGTCGCCCAGTGGTAACGCGCTCGCTTGGTAAACTGAGTGAAGCGAGTTCAAATCCCCGGTAATATTTTCATGTGCGAATCATTTCTAACATGATTACCACTTGCCTTACGGTGAAGGAAACATCGTGAGGAAACCTGCATGCCTGAGAGAACCTAGCAAGTTTTCGAAAGACATGTGAAGTCCGCCAACCCGCAGTTGGCCAGCGTGGTGGACTATGGCCTGATCCCCCTCGTATTGAAGGGAGGCCCGTGCCCAGCAGTGGGACGTTAATAGGGCTGAATACATATAATAATGATAAAAACATCTACGTTTAAGGAAAAAGAAAAAATTTACATGAACGACTGATTTTTTCTTAAGCAATCTCATTTCTTATATGTCAAGGGACAAAATTGCATTATCACGTTTTTCATCAGACACGAGAAGTTGAACGAGACCCAATACCACATTCTTTACCCCAAGTTTCTATACCGAATATGTTTTGTGGTTTTGCGTGTGTTTATATTATCTAGTATAGAATTATGTGATTTGTGATATTCCTAACTTTCATCTTCATTATTTTATTTATACTATCAAATCGTTATTATATTTTGAAAAATTGATCAGCCTTTTACAAAAACGGACAACCACTTTAAGAGTTAAAAAAATGAGAATTCATTTTATTTTGGGTTGCTATGTTTAATATTTATTTATTAAATTGTATTTATGTTTAATATTCAATAAATAAAAATTATGTATACATATTAAATATACAATATAGCCACCCTAAATAAATTAAAAAAAATATTTTAATATTGTAAAGAAATTATAATAATAACAACCTAAAATAATAAATTCAATTAAAAAAAAATCAAATTGTAAAACTTAATTATAAGGTTCATACTCCAGTGCTAATTCTTTCTCTTTCAAATTAATGTATAACTTTGTGGGTAGACGCCTTCTGTAATAACTGTATAATAACTTTTGAGATAGTAAAAACCTTAGCTTCTCCCGTGACCATTATATCTTCTTCTAACAGAAAGGTCACAGGTTCGATCCTTAGTAAGCACTTTTGTTTTGGTCACACCTGTTAATTATATTTTTAAGATAACTTTTTAGTAATTGTTTACAAACTATTTTAGAAATACATTAGTTAGATAAGTGGTTCGTGGGAAATTAATACGTACATATATTGCAAAAACTTGTTGAAGATGAGTCTGAGGAAAGCGAGGGCGGGTCTGTATTATATTAAATCTATTTTTATTTTTCAATGATATCTTGATAATTTAAATTTTGATAATTTTGTATAATGATCTAGCTGATTAGCCGGGTCAACTTATAGAATACTATTTACTACGAGAAAATGACACATGCCCAAGGAAAAGTATAATAATTGTTATACTTTTCCAACTTAACTTCGCGGTCGTAGCTGAAAATATGTTATATCTGAATACTTGTTCTTCAAAGCAATTTTTCGTTAAAAGTATTTAAAAGCTATATTACCTTAAACTTTTCCAGATTTTTTAGTTTACTTTTTAAATTGAAAGGGAAAAAAAGAGGTTATAGAACTTTGCAGAATATACGCTAATAAAGTAGATTGTTAGCTATGTAATAAAGTTTGTTTTCTGACCATATATTAAAGATAACAAGTAGAATAGTATGAAACACGAATTAATTTTGGCGGTTGATAAATGTGAAAACGTAAATACCTTATTTAATTGTTAACAAAATATGTTATTAAAAACATCAATATTATTACCGGTACGTACCTACTTGGAACGCAAGTCTAGAGTCTCAGTTGCCCGATTTTTATACTTAAAGATCAGATCCAAAAATTATAACTATTTATGCTTGAAATCGTTTGTTTTTGTAGTATAATATCTCCTGCACTCATGGCTAGTCTTAGATTGGCCGCCATGGTCAAAATGAGGCAGATGAACATTATATTTTAGGTTTGTTTTCCAAACTAACTTTCCCAGTATATTAATTCTTATTACTGCTTGTACTATGTAAGGAACGATTTGGAAAATTTCAAGCTTCCACCAGACTCAAATGTTCCTATTCGCTGCGGCTTTGTGTTCATATATCAATCAATCAAGTGAAATTCTCGTTTTATAAGTAGAATACAGAGTGAAGTAACGGCAATAAGTATAACTCTACATGCAAAAAAGCTTTGTCAATTTCAAAATTGAATTTATTACAATGTACCTATCTATTATCTTCAACAAGAGATTTCTTCAATTTGACTAAGTTATTCAAAATCCAATTCAATTGTTCTTCATAAATGTAGTAACTGAAAATAATAAAAAATTCTGAGACTTATATAAGATGTCATACAATTGTTGTAGAATAAAATTTTAAAAATTTGTTAGATAGATAGATAGATGCTTTATTGTACACCACAAAGAAATATACAAAAAAGTAGATATAAACAATAGATGATGCACAGCAGGCGGCCTTATCGCTATAAGCGATCTCTTCCAGGCAACCTTAGGGCGTAGGAGAAATTATATGAAATGGTAGGCGGTGTACTTACTACACACAATTGCATATCCTAAATACAGACATACATAAATACATACATACATGCATATATACATACATACATACACATTGTTAATATATATCTAAATATCTATACTAATGTAATAAAGAGGTAAAGTTTGTGAATTGTGTGTTTGTGACGTTGTACAGGGTAATCTCTGGATCAACTGAACCGATTTAGATGAAATTTGGTAAGAAGATAGTTTGAGATCCTGGAAAGGACATAGAATACTTTTTATTCTGGTAATCATCCCTTAAAGGGGTGAAAATGGGGATGAAAATTTGTATGGAGAATCAACCTAGGGACGAACCCGAGCGAAGCGAGAGTGAGTCGCTAGTCATAATATATTCCTTTAAATGTTTTAGATTTCCATTCTTCAACGATCATAGGATGACGATGATGAAGTCTGTCATAAGGACATCTGCAAAGATTTTTGAATGGCACACGATTTGAGATATATCAATCTAAAAACAGGTAAAATCAGTAAGTAATTTAGATGTTAAACATTGTATAAAATTTTACATTTAATGCAAATCAATCTTTTCATTTCAGACAAATTCTCACAAGGACTTATGACAAATGATTAATAGGAAAAAGTTGATGACTCTGTTAAAACAGTCTGTAAGTGGCATTATGGTAATGAGGAATTTGTCATTAATCAGAAAATTATTAATTATATTAAATTTTAGTACATATCTGGGCTTGACATCAATTAAATTAACATTTGAGGTAAGCAAACATGACGTTTTAGCAATTTTACAAAGATAGATCACAAACTATGGATATAACACATTTGATAAGTGTTATATATAATTACGTTTATATATACACATAGCATTAAGACGGGGGAAGGTTTTGTTGGGTTTTAGTGGGTAGTACTGGCTTTATTACGCCGGTAAGTCCCACACCTCGTGCGTAAATGCATTTCCCAATGTTAAAAAAAGTGGCATCTAATATCTATTTATTGTTAGGCAATGTTTAACCTTCAACGTCACGGGGTTTCATGTATCTAATGGCTAAAAAAACTCGATCTTATAATACAGAATAACATGTATTATTTTCTGAAATAAAATATGTATAAATTCGTCATAAATTCTTTAAAACACCGTAAAATTAGAAACACTTGGTTGTTGGATCTTATGCCCAATAGTCTTTATCTTTATCTTAGTTCTGCCGACAAATAGAAATCGGTATTCACCAGGGAAAATGCATCGCATGCAAATCCAAATCCATCCATCCATGGAAGACAATTAAAAATATATATTTAAATGCAGTTATTTTTTATGAAATAAAGATAAAAGAATATTTTTATAAGTGAAATTTGATATCTTAAATATTTAAGGTAGAGTACTTTTGTACTATCTCTCGTTATTTTTTTTCAGCCTGTATATAATATTCATAAAACACAATGCAAATAACTTATAGTTGGATAAAACATTTAACAAGTATATTTAAATTGTGCGAGTACGTTGGTTCGTTATAATAAAACACGTCATATTAGAATATGGCGATAAACGTAGTTCTACAATCACTTTGCGATTGAATAGTTTATTCGCACGTGGGCGTGACGACAGAGATGTTACGCGAGTAATGAATCCAGGTGAATGGTTTTATTTATCCTAAACGTATAGTGTTCATTTTGATGATATTTTATAATAGGACTAGGTAAGCAGACACAGATTTTATTGGCAATAATGAAAGTAAGCTTAGTTAAGAAATATTTTTAATAAAACTTTGAGTTAAAAATTCTATTGATAAAAATTTTGTTATGATATGTTACTAAGCCCGTAGATTTTAAAATAAAAGACTGTTATTTGTTTATATATTATCGGTCTAGAAGTAATTTAAGGTGCTATTAAAGAGTTTTTCTTTCCAGTATTAATTCGCCAAAAGAGTTATTGTCAGATAGATAGTTCCACAGTTCCACAGCCCAGCATTGAGGAGTTGGTCATATTTTATCCCTATGCTTTAATGAGCTTATTTTGTAGCTTTTTGCATTTTGATAAATTAATATTACTCGAGATCCTTAAGTAGTCTAGAACTAGGTCTTAAACTGTTATAAATAAAACACAAAGTATTTCATTACTCTTTAACAAAAAAGCGTTTATGTGTAAAATACATGTCGAGAATATTCTCTTATATCACTAATATAATT
Source organism: Brenthis daphne (assembly GCA_947093115.1). Classification (NCBI taxonomy): domain Eukaryota; kingdom Metazoa; phylum Arthropoda; class Insecta; order Lepidoptera; family Nymphalidae; genus Brenthis; species Brenthis daphne. The sequence goes on along the minus strand of OX352478.1, from coordinate 11,057,386 downwards.
AAAATGCGATAATTTCTATTCAATGCGTGTCAGAGCTTAAGCGTTTAAAGGCGCCATGGGCGTAACGACATGCATGTAATTTACGGGTATTGTGTGAGTAATGGCTTTTGAATTTGATCCTTTATTTTTACACAACACCATCTTGTGATACATGCTTTATAAAAAAATACTTTAAAAGTAATAACAAGTGAAATAGTAAAATATATATCTAGAAAAATATAATTACCATAACCATTATGGGAAAGATATATTAGTCCTACATCTATGTACTTTTTAACTTGATATAAAAAAGTTATTAATGAACACTAACTAGAATGAACTTGTTATAATTCGTGACAAATCCACAATTTTAATTTAGAATCGTAAAATTATATATAGTACTAGCATTTCTCGCGGTTCCACCCGCGTTCAGATGACCAAAAACCAAATTCTTAGGTTTTACATATTAGTTTACTCTCATATTGCAGTTTTTGTATTTTTTCTCAGAAATGGGACATTTTCCAGCGGTAAAAAGTATCCTATATGTTGACCCTGATAACCAGCTATCACCATACCAAATTTTATCAAAATCCCTCCAGTGGTTTTTCTGTGATACGGTAACAGACAGACAGACAGACAGACAGACAAAAATTCTAAAAACTATAGATTCGGCCTCTGTATCGATAATAAAGTTTATTTCAATAAGATTTTTCAAAAAATATTTAATGTACAGATTCGGCTTAGTTACAATTTTATTATATGTATAGATAATTATATATATGAGCTATGGATCTTTTATCTATTAGTATATATATGTATAATGTAGTATATACAGAGATAGTTAAGTTGAATATTTTGAACGTTGGATTTTTTACTCACTACGTATTTGTGAATACAATTTCTAGGTTCTTATAACAAACCGATTAATATATATATATATATATATATATACATATATATATATATATATATATATATATATATATATATATATATATATTAATATCTTATATCATATAGTTATTTATAGTTATAAAAAGATAAAGCGTACATGATTTAGCTTTTATTCTAACCTAAATTTTAATGTATTTTAGAAAAATACAGTGTAATAGCCCTCCTTTGTTTGGGCTTAGTCGCAGTCGGGTAAAAATTATATTCACGTTTTAAAATGACTTCATTATTACATATTAACATATTTATAAGGCAATCTCTCTACCTCATGTTTAAAAGCCTATACGATCTCAAATAAATGTCTGTACATTAAGATAGCATTAAGGTATCATTGTCTTGGAATCCATGTGAGGTATACATAGTATTTGCTTTTCCCTTATCTTTCCCTTACATTCCCCTACTCGTCCGTAGAATGCGAATGTTCATGAATCTCAGTCTATCGAGGTCATTATTCCTCTCGTATTATGAGAGGATTTTTATTTAGAGTTCTATATACAGGGTTTTTGTTAACAGAAATATACTCAAACACGATGACATATATATATATATATATATATATATATATATATATAAGACGGAGGAGGATTTAGTTACCTTTTTCTGTTATGAAACCTTATTATTGTTTAAAGTCACTATGTTCTTTAATTTACTTTTTATTGCTTATTTTGAATGTAGAGCAGAGATTTAGTCTCAAGCGGGGTCGAGACGCCATCACGACATTCTTTGGAGATACGTGGCTTAGTAACGTTGGTTGATCATAAAGAGTAATATTTGATATTGTAGTTGGAAGTCGATGATCGGTGACTGTGAACCCGCTAGCTCTAAATCATTAGAATTACCGTTTCAAGTTTATAACATTGTTTTTGTATACTCAAACACTGAATATATATATATATATATATATATATATATATATATATATATATATATATATATATATAAAGCAGGAACATACATGTAAAATGTATATGATTAATTTTTTAACTTTTTCATACGAAGATATTTGCTTAACATTTAATAATTGGCTACAAGGTCTCTCTCACAAGGCTCAAGGTCTTCAGGTCGCGAATTCGGTAAAATTTGAATCTATTCAGTCATCCCAGTTTCAATCTGAAATTGCGTCATTGGGAATCACCATCTGTTCTTAAAGGGGCTGCCGGTTTTATCTAATCGATATATATTTCTTTTTAATTTATAAATTTATATTGGAAATTAATAACAGTTATATAACAAAAAATGTAGTTTTTTTTAAATATAATTCGGTATTAATGGCGTATATCTATCTATTAATATCCTTAGGAAGGCTATTGTAAAAGTTTCGATGAAGGTCTCTTCAAAGCTAGAATTAAAATTTGAAATATATTATTAACTAGCGACTCACCCTCGCTTCGCTCGGGTTCGCTTGTTTTCCAATAAAAACTTTCATTCACATTATCACCTCCTTTAGGGATGATTTCCGGGATAAAAAGTATCCTATGTCCTTTTCAGGATCTTAAAATATCTTCGTACCAAATTTGAAATTTCATCTGAATCGGTTCAGTAGATCCAGAGATTACCCCCTACAACGTCACAAAGTCATAAAATCACAAACTTTACCTCTTTATAATATTACGAGTAGTATAGATATATTAATAATCACGATTGGGGTCGTTAAGTCTTATTTTGTAATAATAAAATTATTTATAAGAAACAGTAAAAATAGACAGTAGCCATTCAGATACAATAACAAATGTAGATATAACTTATCGCAAAAAATAATACCTAACTAAAGATCAAACACGCGCCGTCGTAGAAACTATACGGTTGATTTATATCGCCGGGCCGTGCGTGGTGCGCCACAATTTGCGATATTGTTGGTTAACAAAAAGGTGCCCTTTTTCCGTGTCACTCCATTAGCCGAAGGAAAAGTCAGAAGACGTGTTTTTTGAGATTACAATACAAAATGCAAACTGATTTGGTGTTTCTATAAACATACAATAATATAAACGTTGGCCTGTATGTTATTTTATATGAAAAATCACAATGAGAGATGTTAAGAGATATGTCATAATGTTAACAAATTTAAATTCATTAGTTTAGTTGAAAACATTTTAATGGTTTAATGAACTGTCAAAAGTAGCGGACAAACTGGTGATTACGTCATCTGCTGGCAAAGTTAAAACTATATTAGAAATTATTAGAGTAGATGGCAGGTAGTGTTTTTAGATCTATGTGAATGATAGATAGATGCTTTGTTGTACACCACAAAGAAATATACAAAAAGTAGATATAAACAACAGATGATGCACAGCAGGCGGCCTTATCGCTATAAGCGATCTCTTCCAGGCAACCTTAGGGCGTAGGAGAAATTATATGAAATGTTAGGCGGTGTACTTACTACACACAATTGCATATCCTAAATACAGACATACATAAATACATACATACATGCAATGTTTCGAATTAAACGGAGAATATATAAAAAAAGACTTTATTTATTCATATATATTACATCTTAATGCGTGTATGAAGAGAGTGATAACAGGTATTTAGAGACCGTGGCGCTTTGTACGCCGATCTCTCTGCCTACCCCGTAAGATGTGTATGCTTTTTATATATACATCCATCCATACTAATATTATAAATGTGAAAGTACGTTTGTTTGTTTGTTTGTTTGTTCGTTTGTTTGTTTGTTTGTTTGTTTGTTTGTTTGTTTGTTTGTTTGTTTGTTTGTTTGTTTGTTTGTTTGTTTGTATGTTTATTTGTTTGTTTGTTTGTCCTTTCACGTCGAAACGGAATATCGGATTGGCGTGATTGATGATTTTATGTGTGGAGATAGTTGGAGGCCTGGAGAGTGACATAGGCTACTTTTTACCGCGGTATATTATCTAATTCCCACGGGAAAACACGTATAATACAATCCAAACATTTATTTCTGATCAGAATTACTTGAAACTTGGTATTAATGCTCTTCAATACAAATAAATAAATACGTGTTTTAGCATGTTTCGAAATTCATCCTATAAGGGGGAAACATTTGGGGTGAAAGATTGTATGAAACCTACCTTTTTCAGAGTTCCTTTTTTGTACTCTTAGCGCGAGCGCATATATATATATATATATATATATATATATATATATATATATATACATATACACACACACACATATACTCGTACATAATATATTATTTATGATGTTAATTCAATTACAGAGTTGTATTAGGTTGTACTGTGATATTTGTGCGTTTTATTAGGGCGTTACAAAAACTTTCCGTATTTAAACGCGACGTGCTCCGCAATGAAAGGAATTTATACGACATTAATTACTTTTGTCTACCCTTGTTTAATATTGTATCTGAATCTGTGTTTTATTTGTTTAAAATAAATAATTTTTCCTTTAATTAAATGAGCTAATGTAATATTTCTTTCAAAGTAAAAGTGGTATTATTAAAAATATTCACAAAGCAAGAATAATTTAATCATATTTGAAATATAATTGCAATATAAGAGCTTCCTGCGTAAAAGTTGAGATTGAATATTGATGAAATTGGAACGGAGTATACTATATTGAATTAAGAACTCGTGTGGGTAGAGCACGAGATATCTCTCTATAATATAAAAATGTATCGCTGAATGTGTTGGTAAGCGCAGCTGAACCGATTTCGCTAATTCTTTTTTTAGAATATTCCTTGTACGAGGATGGTTCTTCCGGAGAGAAACATTTAAAAAATTGCCTGAAAAGTCTAAAAACAACACTTTTCTATACTCCCATACAAAAGATTCGTAATAATACTTAAAAGTCAATTTGAACTTTAATACCATACCATAAAGTTTAAGTGTTAGTGGAGAGGTTCCGGGAAGCCAAAACAATTGAGTGACGTTAGTATCGTATAAATATTAATGTCAATATTTGTCAATATTATTAAAATATATATATATATATATATATATATATATATATATATATATATATATATATATATATGGCTAACGCTGGCTAATAACTACTTATATCTATTTAAAACGTAAAAAACGTAACATAAAAAAAAACGTAAAATAAGAAAAAACTACTCTCACCCCATGACAAATCCGTAGAGTCTTTGAACTCTTTAATTAATTCTGTTATGCGGGTAACCCATCTGTCTTCATTCCATTTATATAAAAGTAGTATTTTTGTCCACGCTTATAATTGTAAAAGTGTATGTATGAAAAGGCAGTGGTAGCCCAGTGGTAACGCTCTCGCTTGGAAAACCTAGTGAAGCGGGTTCAAATCCCTGGACTCGCACCTCTGATATTTTCATGTGCGAATCATTTCTAACATAATTACCACTTGCCTTACGGTGAAGGAAAAACATCGTGAGGAAACCTGCATGTCTGAGAGAACCTAGCAAGTTTTCGAAAGATATGTGAAGTCCGCCAACCCGCACTTGGTCAGCGTGGCGGACTATGGCCTGATCCCTACATATAATAGAGTATGTAAATGGCACAGAGTTAATTGCAACAAATATAATATATAGAATATTTGATGCCATTAAAATAAAATACTTAGGTTAAATTTAGGTATTTCTTTTTCTAGAACACGCATAAAATAATTAAAATATATTTACGCTTTTGATAGAAATTATAAACCATGAATACACAGCTACAGCTAAAAATAAGTTTATAATTTATAGCTTTTATAATGTTATGAAAACAAAGGCTGGTATTTTGGTTTCGTTGAATTTTCACTCGTTGAGTAGCAAATTAATGTGACTTAAGTACCCGCTCGTATAATTTGCAAAAGCCAAAATGAAATTTAAGCTAGATCTTTGTCACGCTTTGTGACAAAGCAAGTGGTAGGTGTAACTGTATAAGTGATTTACGACCAAATGTTTATTCGGAACATATGTATGTATGTTTTGCGTCAGACATTAACTAGTACAGCTATTTTGTAATTTAACTACTACTGCAGTTAATAAATAGGTAAACCTTTCATTTACTATGAAAAATCAATAGGGGGCCATTCAAGTATTATGTACGCACTAAACGGGGGCGAGGGGTCTTTGCTTTGCTTACTTTTTATGATATAGGGGACGGGGGAGGAGGGAGGGGGTCTGGATGATTAAGTCAACAATATTTATTTATTTAAAATAATTAATTAAAATTTAGTAGATTTTGATTTGTCGAATCACTGTGTTCAGAACGCACATGACATCTCTATTTGGCTATGCTCAAAAGCAAAAAGCGCGTTCAGGGATTCCCCGAAATAATTGAGACGTAACGTTTACGTAAGCATAGGAGGGGAGAGTAAGAGCTTTGCTTATTTTTGCTGACAAGGGAGGAGTTAATAATTACTAAAATTCTGCTTACGTAATACTTGAATGGCCCCTTAATTGAAAAATGTTTTTTTTATAATAATTAATTTTTTTCATGCAAACCTTTAATTTAATATCCATTACAAATTAAATATATGAACTGGATAGAAAAATACCTGCATATGTCTGTTTTTTTTTTTGTTGTGATCGCACTAACTGTAGACCTCGTTTTAGAAGCTACAAGATTAAGGAGTAGAAGCTGCGGCTTTAGATAAATCGATATTGTGAACCGTTAGATTTAGCTTCTATCGCATACCTATAAGTTTTATTGAATAGAGTTTTGTTACCGACTTCAAAAATGGAGATTCTATCAGGTATATGTTTGATTGCGTGCTATGCGATAGATATATTCGAATTGTAAACTCATAAAATATATGATATTTTTTAAGATTACTACATAACTTATGCTTGAGGTATATTAGATGGTATATATGTATTAAAAAAAATCAATACACCTTAAGGGATGGAATAAGTAGATTGAAAGTGATTTTAAAGATTTTTTAGTTAAAATTAATAATAATTAAAGACATTATAAGTATATTCATATACAACTGTAACTTTGCAACTGTTTTATTATATAGACGTAGAAAATATATGATGTAGATTAGGGGAGATTTTTTACAGCAGCCCTAGATGGTATTGTGAAGATAGTAAGAACTCAACCGTACTTTTATCAAACAATACATAGATAGTTCTTTTAGACATGCGACGGCTACGGCTCTTGTGAGACAAAAGATGGCTTATACCTTCACGTAAAATATTCGAAGAGCTCTTCGAGATGGAATTTCAGATCGACCTGAATGTGAATTTCCTCTACGTAAGTAAAACAGATGTTACTATAAGAAAGGTGCAAAAAAATAATGCGTTTTTCACGATTTTACAAAAAAAAAAAAAGTAATATCTTTGTGTCATTATAATAATAGAAATATTGTAGTTAGGATTTGTGAATATAACCTCTTTTTATGTAGTCACTGTAATTTAAAATCATTGCTTTTCTTAATTGGTTTGATCTATTAATCTTATTAATTGAATGACTTCTCTCGAATTTTGTCAACTTTCTGTAAGACTATCTTATAAAATTTGAAGCAGTTAATTTAATTAAAATTATGTCAATTCAATGCTTTTGACTCTTGAGTAATAAAAAAAAGTAAAAGCTAAAAGTGTCTTTTATTTTTATCTTCAATCGATCAAGGTAGAGCTGCATATTTAAACATACATACCTATATTTTAGGATTCTCATCTTACAGAATTTGTTAGCTTTGAAATCATTTGTTCGAATTAAAGCAACTCGAACACAGCTAATCTAATATGATGTATGGCGTGTGCGCTAGAGCTAATGTTAATTAGGATTAATAGCTCTCCTAAAGCTATAAAATGGCAGTGCAGTAACAATACTATAGTTGATAAAAGAACCTGGGCGACCGAGCTTCGTTCGGTGGTCTTTTTTGTTATTTCGTATTTTTAGATAAAAAAAACTAAAAACTTCAATAAAAAAAAACAAAACTTAGAACTATGTATTTGACTGGGATTCGAAGCCGGACACCTGTGATTGACAATCTTGCGCCTTGGCCGCTTGATCACGATGCTTAGCCCGGGCGTGCGAAATTACCGACCATATTTTGCGTGGATGAATGCGAAAGAAAACCACATGAAAACACGCGTTTTTCCATACATAAGACTAATCTAGATCGATTCTTCACCCCCGGAGACCCCCACGTACCAAATGTCAGCGAAATCGTTAGAACCGATTCCGAGATCGCAGGTATAAATAAATAAATAAACAAACAAATCTATAAGAATTCCTCGTTTAAATATATAAGATTAAACCATTGTCATTGTAAAATAATTTTTGCTATGCTACCATGTGACCAATATAAAAATAGTTGAAATTCCTCCTAGTCTAATATTAAACATTCACGTTTTTACACTGTTTTATCGAAAAAGTTATATATTTTTATCATTAAGTATATTGGGTATGCTAAAATTAAAAATGTAGAGTAAAATATTTCCAATTGTAATAAAACATCTTTGAGCTATATTTTATCCGTTTGTTTTAATGACTCTGGCAATAAAGTCGTTCGTATCCGTTTGACCTCAAAATACACTTTTTAATTTTGCAAGGGACCGTCAAGGGATATATAATTTTCCGTGTCACTAACTTCAGTAATTGCGCCCTTCTATCTAATCGGATACTACCAGATGTAAGTGATATTCGCCTAAGTGTTTTCTTTTTTAGACCATTGAGTGATTCAATTGAGCGAACTATTAAGTCGGTCCGATACTCATTGCTATTATAGTAAACGAGCGACATAAGTGATTTCATAGTATAAACGATTTATTTATATGTTATTAACTATAATTAAAGAATTTAAAAAAATAAAACTAGACCAATAATAATGTAGATAGATATATTTTGTAATATTCAGGTATCTAAGGTTTGTATGACATATATATATATATATATATATATATATATATATATATATATATATATATATATATATATATATATATACAGCCCACAGCCTTTGTCAACAAATAGGTTATAAAATACATAGGTCGACATAAAGATTTTTAGAAATTAGCACATTTAAACAAAAGAGAAAGAAACAAACTTTTCAACCTTACAATAATAGTATAGATTTAGCGGAATTTCTACTATTTTTAGACAGCGTTCATTGAATTTGGGTTCATTGAATAGTCAGCCATGTTTAATTAAGCCCCTGACTCTCAAATCTTCCGCAACAAATTTTGCGTAAAAACATTACGAAGCCTTCTCCAGTCCGTAAATTATTAATTACAAAAAAAAAAAACTTATTTTTGGGATGGAATCTTTATAGTCGCATCAGTTCATATTAAACTTATTCTTACGTATCGTACTATTTACCCTGTGCATTTCATTACTAATAGCAAAGGTTTATATAAATCATTGCAATTACGCCAAAAGCCGTTTGGTGGCTATTTACCCTTATTTATAAAATTCCTAACTGTTAGCTACGAATAATTCAATAGTATACATTAAGGATGCTATTAATGTCAAATAATCTCTGGAAATTACTAAACTTATTCAAATAATAATAATGTCCTTCTGACCGATTTCTTCCACGTCGGCCAATTTCACCGAGACCAGCTTACTGCACAAGTGTACTCTCAATTACTTCATTATAACACTCTGTTAGGATGACAACAACAATTCAACATAAATGGTGGGAGATATGCACAGAATCAACGGCTTTCCAATGCACGGGGGTGAAACATCGCCAACTTTCGAATTCCGGGCTATTACTGAGGATTTTCTTACACTAATTAAAATAACTGTACTTGACCCGACCCGAGACTCAAACGCAGGACTTACAGCCGTATATACAGACCAACGAGCCAGTGAAAAAATGAGAAAAAAACATGAAATAAAAATCCTATTGACATCATGTAATCCGTGGAAATTGTAAAAATCATGTAATATAAAAATATTATTGTGTAACGGACCCGAACAATGAACTGCACTGAAAAAACATTCTCGTACAGATAACCAGAATCTGGTTTCTCGTACAATACTGTTTCGTTGTATATGTGACGACAAAACTCTTTGTTAATATTACCAGACCATTCTCGTTAAATTTCAAATGTAAATATGAAGAAGCGTATTGTAATAGCTACACGATTCGGAATGTTTATCTTACGATTTTATTATTACGTATTACTACATATATTGTTAAAAATACCAGATATTAGGGATGCGTATACAAGTCATTTACTAGTGCTTACAAGCCTTTAGTAATGTACACTTTATTTTTCTTGTTTGAAGTACTATTTAAAAAGTTATCTATACAGTAAATGCATTGTTATGATTGCAGTACATAAATGCAATGATTGCAGTGTAGTTCTTGTAATGGGGACTGTATTCTATTGTGAAAGTAGGCTGTAGTTATTGTGAATTAAAAAAATAAAATTTTTTAGCTTTTCAAATCATTATTAGAAGATAATAACATAAACAAAAAGAAAATAATAACATCAAAATCAGAGGTTTTGCATTATCTCAATAACAAACGTAATCATATTTCTCTAAACTTAGTAAAATCACTTTATGGGGCTGACTGTAGCCAACTAGCGCGACCAATCGATTTAACTTTTAAAAGTTCTAAAGCAGACCAATGTTTAATAACATAGATAAAAGAGAGGAGATTTACATAGACTAAAATACTTGTACCTAATATTTATTGAAAGAACGTTTACTACTTATAATTCTGAGTTCAGTTCACTAGTTTTTTTTCAAATCAGCTAATATTAAAAATTACTACTTGTGACAAAAACTCCTTTTAAAAACTAAAGATTTTGAAGTATTTTAAGAGTGTATTACTGTTTTAGCTTTTGAAAGAATTGGTTTGATTTCGTATAAAAATTAAATCAATTGGTGGCGCTAGTTGGCTGCTGTCAGCTATTTAACATACTTATAGTAATAAAAACTTAGCTAATATAGTTAATTTAATCTTATAATCATAATGGACATCTCACAGTGATATACAATATTTTACCGTCGTGGCTTTTTTAAACCAGGATACAGTGCCATGTATTGGGAAATAGTTAACTTTTTGGCTTCCTCTTGCCTAAAATTTATAGTATTTTTCCATTTTAATTCCAGTATTTTCCATGGTTCAGTTGAACTTTTTATCCAAGCTACATCATCTGACACATCACTGAAAATACAGAAGAATATTTTATTTAACCATATAAGTAGCTCCTTATTAGGGCTTAGAGCTTTGAGATGGATTATCCACAATAAAATACTAAGACAGGATAAGTTTTTAAAATGGGAGTGGAAGTCGAAATCCGTAACTATGATTTAACATATACATGATTATGATTTAACTACATAAAACATGTTTTGATAAAAGACAAAAGTCTTTTATCAAAACATGTGTTTATGTAGTGATTAAAAAAAAATGGTTTTGATTTTAGCAAAAATCAAACTCCCCAACATTTTTTCGCTACATGGCACAGTTACGAATTTGGTCTTCCACTCTCATTCTTTTAAAATCTGACCTCAATCAATCGAGTCAATCAATCATCAAGATCTTTTTACAATCTGAATATCAAATAAATTTGCAATAACTTGGTAAGTGCACCTACATTTTCAACCCTTTTACCACCTTCATTTGATGCAGCATCTGTTGATGTGAAGCTACTACTTAACTTCTTCTGAGACTAAACGATATTCACGCTTTCTATTATGAAGACAATCATATAATTTTCCTTTAGCACATCTTTTAATATTTAATTTTTTATTATTAATGTAGGGTATGAAGTATGTGCTAATGTTTTCTTTTTTAAAAATTTCCTTGATTTGGAAAGCCATGTCACATAAAATTGCACTAGGAATTGTTGCCATTTTTGGGTCGTCTCCAAGTAAATATTTAATTATAATATTGCATAGCTTCCTGCGTGAGCTACTGTTCAGCAACCCATCTTCTTGATGCAAACTTAGTAAGAGTCTACCATCTACACTAGATTGAAGGATATCCATAGTTTTTTTCTGGAACAGAGTTTGTATTTTTAGTAAAAAATTAATAATAATTAAATTAATAATAGTTAAAGTGGTAGTGCCATGCTTGTTACCTTCGGGTTAGCAGCCGAACAGGCCGGCACGCCCCGTATATTACCACTCTCTCACAAGAGATCGGCGTGAAGTAGCAGCTATGCTGTTGAGTCCCAGTTAGTGAGAGTCGGGGTGGCCCACTCCCCATCCCTTCTCCCTCTCTTTCCTGAAAGGCCGGCAACGCATCTGCAAGCCCTGCAGTGTTGCAGATGTCCATGAGTAGAGGTTATCAACTTTCCATCAGGTGAGCCACTTGCCCGTTTGCCCCCTTTGTCCCATAAAAAAAACTACTATTTGTACCTCAAGCGACCTTACTTTGGAAGACTTCTGTCCCTGTGATTTTACTGTAGACTCAATTGTACAACTATTCTGTAGATCCCACAGGCTGTCATCTTTGCTTGTTGATGCAATAGGTGATGAAGTCACACTATGCTCTCACATGTTTTATTTTCATTGTCAAGTTGAAACATTTCTATATTAGAAATGCTACTAAATGGATCACGGGTGGTTTATACTGATAAGACATCTATATTGACTTCTCTAGTAGTATCCAAAATCCAGCTAAATAAAATATATTTTTTAAATTAATAATAATTTAATTTAAGTGACATTTCGTCCACTTAATTAAGTTACTAACACAGGAGAAAAAAAAACTTAACACAATAAGATTAACTTTACTCTGAAGCCATCAAATTAAACATGTGAATAATCTTTGAAGTCATTTTATCATTTAAAATTAATGCAATCTATAAACATTAATACTTCGTAAGTAACATTTTATTAAAAAAATACATACCTTTTCGTGGCTTATAATAACTGAATATATATACATTGGTCTGGATATCAAGTAGCTAAGCATTAGTATTATAGGAATTGAACCTGGACTCATACAAGTCCAGCCACTTGTCTATGGAGGTTGGTCCGCAATTTGATTAACTCCAACTCATATACTAATATTTAGGTTACAAATAATGCCTTTTGTATTTATAAACTTTTCAAAAAACATTATGTATTTAAAACTTATCTAATTACACAATTCTAAGCTAAAGGCCTACAGGCAATATTTGAAATGGGGTTACACTTATTTAGATAATTACAGATACATACAGACTAATAATGCAATATAATTTGATTTACTACAAGAAGGTTTTCTTTATCTGTCTGTTGTGATTGTGCCAATTTCACCCAATTTTCTAAATTTTTTTTGTAAATATTGCCCTGTCACCTATGACTGGAAATAATTCTTTAATCATCTGTACATCAAGCAGATGCAGACAATCAATGTTAATTTTGTTTTCTGTAAAAAAACGATTCATATCTTTTTTTAGAAAAAATATTTAGTTGCAAACAACAGTATAATGCACTTAGTTAATATTTTGCTGTGCGTAATAATAAGTTTTAAAGCGCAATTTTTTGAAACTTATAAAATGTATTAGGTATCTACTTGAACGAAATTACTTTAGACGATACCTAATCTTAATTTAGTAAAACAAGTAGCCAATATCGCATACTGTGACGAGAAAATACGGAACCCTAAATTGCACGTGGCCTGACACATACCTACTTTTGAATCTGGGTTGTGTGAAATATTTGTTAAAAATGATAAACAAATATTTTTACTTAGTATTCCTAGTCCTAGTTTTAGTGTTTAGTATACCTACCTACGTTCATACGTATCGTAACATAATTAAATAGGTACCTAATATTTACTTCATTATTTTGGTGACGCGACAGGCGACAATAAATATTAATGTACACTACAATATTGTACCTAGACACTACCTACTTTAGATTATAAAAGGGTAGCTACAAGTTTCAACGATCAACCGGAATACTTGAATAAGGGTTTTATTAAATTGATAGTTAAATTTAGAAAAACATACTTTACTTACTTGCAAATAACTCCAACGTAGCCTTCCAAATGCCACGCCTCCAACAGTGCTTTTATATCTTCCTTCATTATTATGACCGCAATCAAATGAATCACCACCCGGCCCAAACTCTTTTATTGAATATGTTATATGACGCAATATTAACTAATAAGCGCTTACGCACGCCCGCACGCGTCTCTTTCACCCCCCCTGAGATACCTTATTTTCGACTTCTGCGCAGGAACCGTTAGCGCTCGTGCCGCTACCTTGACCTTATACCGCATTTTGTCTATTTGTCAAGTACAGAATACAGATTACAATTTATATTTTTACCGTTACAGATGCATCATAATTTTTACAAAACTATTTGTATTATTTACGTTTCGTGGTTAATTAAAACGATTTAAAAGTAATTGTTACAATATCATATTTAACTAGAATCGTATGACAATGTTTACAAGTCACTTATTTCATGATACGATATTTTTGTTTATCTGAACCCGTTTTTCGTAGATACAACAGTTCTTTTTTTTACCAAACGTTCTTGTAGTATTGTAGAAAATCTTTTTTTTCAGTGTGGCAATTGTTCAGCGGTTTTTGAAAGCAGAGGTGTGACCAGAGGTTGACAAAAATTCAGATAAATTTTTCTTTTGACTTTTCGTTTCAAAAAAATATTTGTCTAAATTCGAGAGCTATAGGCTATTTTTAATTCCGATCCGATTCTGATAAAAAAGTGCTTACAGTCGGTATATAAATCATAATAACTTTCAATCAAGTCAAAAAAATTGGCGTTTTTTTGGGAATGCACCCAAACGAAGTGGGGGTTTTAAAAAAACCTTTTAAATAAGTAAGGTTAGAAGTAAAATAAAAATTTAAAATACTTTAATATTTTAGGACTTAAAGTTGATAACTTTTTTCAATACTTATAAATCCTTAACATTGATGGGTATTTAATATTTCTCTTGAATCGTTATTTAAGTAATCCAATAAGTTTGCGTCGTCGGGCCCAATCGTGATGATGAGCTTCGACCGACCAACTTTAAATGGATTATTATTGAAGGCGTTGAAAATTGCTAGCGGCCTTCGGTTCGACGAGATTATGATTAATACAATTTGGTTGTTAAATTTATGAACAAAATATTGTCAATTCGCGATTGTTTTATTAAACAATGGACTAAAATATCGTAAAATGGGGAGAAGTATTCTTTTCTTTTAAGTTTCTAAACCCCGTAAGTTCGCTGTCCTTTTAACAATACATTTTGTTGTATGAACAAGTGCAAAAAAATAACAATGGCAATGACAATAACAGTTGGAGGGTAAATCCCTTAAAGGGAAAGAGACAGAACACTTTTAAATTAGGCAAGATTGAAAAGATAATATGTGAATAAAATAAAAGAATTTTATTTAAAATGTCGTACGTCACTAACTTTAATATTCTATCCTAGAACCTTAACTTGTACTAATATTATATGGAAGTAGTTGAGTTTAAGGTTTATTCTTATCTTAGCACTAAATTTTATTTGAATCCGATGAGCCGTTACGGATTGATGAATTACTATCCAAATATATGCATGAACCTCTGAATTTAAGCGTGAATTTTAACCTGAATTTTGAATTTTGCAAATATTTTGTTACTTTTCTGTATGTGAATTCCCTTGTTGTGGTGGAGTAGTCTTAGGCAGTCAAGACAGACATCTGCTACGGTGACTGAGATAGCAAGTTCGATACCTGAACAGCTTTAAATTCTTTTGTTAGAAGTCTAGGCTATAATATCATCAGTAAATACATCACTGCCTGTTTTTTAAAGCATATCTTTAGCGAATGACCTTAAGAAGTAGTTTCAAAATGTAAGTTATTCCAAGAATGTTTACGTATAACAATTTTTATGCACTTCAAATTATTAACTAATTTGACTATATAATTATTATTATCAATGCAAAAGTTATGGTATTATATACTTTTTATAGACTATGTATATAACCTGAGGTAACACATGGGCTATATGTCACCTACCCGAGCAAAGATACTCGTAGGTAAGTCGCTAGCTATCAATAACACCTACCACGTACGATCTATTTAGATAGGTCCGATTTCTAGAAAGAGATAAATTACAAAATATAGCTCAGACGTGTATAAAGTATCACCGTGCGGGAGACAGTATCCTAGCGTAGGACAGAGAAATCCTACTAATTTATTTTTAGGACGATATGACTATTTAATCATGCATATCTTTAATAATAAATACTATAAAAATCAGCCGGTTAATAATACATTTTATGACATTGTTATTTTAACAAGCTCGGAAAGGTGGACCATTTGATCCAAACCATCTGTTTTGTAGGAAAACTTTTTTTTTGGTTTTATGTTGCAAAATCCTATGATTAAATTGTAAAACAACCTTTTGGTGATAAATTTTAGACAATTGCTTAGCTTGTAATTAATCTAGTGATTAAGTCGCTAGTGCGACTCACCCTCGCTTCGCTCGGGTTCGTCCCTAGCTTCCTTCCCCATACAAATTTTCATCCCCGTTCTTACCCCCTTAAGAGATGATTTTCGGTATAAAAACTATTTCACTCACTCACTTTTCATATCATGAGATTTAAAAAAAATATTCTTCTATACAAAACTTCCTGGCAATAACAAACACGAAGAAAAAAGAATTATCCAATTTGGTGCAGTCGATCGGAAGTTATGCGCGTACATACATTTCGGTGATTCATTTTTTTTTATATATGTAGAAGAAAAAGGCGTTATGCAGAAATGCTAAATGTTAAAGAACATTTTTTTTTATTTTATAAAAACAGTTTAAAAAAAGAATTATAGTCTCGCTGAGTTTCTTTTGACAGTTTTCCTCAGGATTAAGGATTTTTTTCCGACCTACTAATAGATTTTTTGATAAATATCAAGTGTATTTCAGAAATACCAATATATAAAAAAGAATTTCGAATTTAAATATGAATTTAGATAGCGATATCCAGTAGGTACATATAAGTTCATAGATGAAGACAATGATAAGAATACCTATTTGTTTAGGTCTACGAAAAGTTCAGAGTAAGCAACAAGCACTCAGCATCTGTTGTCCTAAATCAGGTTAAGATGGAAAACGAAATGGTAAATCTATAATAAAATCTTTATCCGTCGTACAAAAATGTGGCTTGATGAGCTTTATATTTTATATTATAGAAATATTTACGGATTTATATTTTATTGAATATTATATGCTCTGGAATTTTTATTATTATATAGATATTAAATCATATTATGTTATAGTATCTATTAAACATGTAAAAAAATCTAAAGTAATTATACTTAGATAACAGAAAGTCGCTGGAGCTATAATAGCTTTGGCGTAAATTCGAATGTTGAATGAATAAACAAGTTAAAGATTTTTTTAACATTTTTGATACAAGACTGACTTAATACCTGCTGACTATTATATGTATGGTCCAATAGTTCGTGAACTTTCCTAGTAACAATATTCCTGTAAGGCTAGATCTTTTTTGTGTTTAATAAAAAATATTTTCTTACTGATGATTTTATCTCCACGTAAAGTCTATTATTGTGCCATCTAGTTCACGTTACTCTTCGCACTCGCGCGCCCATTGTATCTTTCCTCTCGCCTTATAAGGAATTATGCTTGCCAGAACCGCCTTCAAAGGACGAAGGTTATTTTAAATCTTATACATATATATGCACACATACTGTTCATCAAAATCGTCTGTAATTTTGTTCTTTTACTTTATACTCAATTAACTAAATCTTAGTAAAATTTAAAATTTACGGGGCAAAGTTTTTTTATTATTATTTTTTTGCACTTCTTTACACCGTATAAAAAAAAGTAGCTTCCGCTGTCTGTTCGCTCAGATCTTTTAAACTACTCAACGGGTCTTAATGCAGTTTTTAGCAATAGATAGAGTGATTCAAGAGGAAGGTTTTTAAGTATAATACACGCACATTATAGTTCAGAAAAGCCGACAAATACAAAGATTTGTATATTATATAATAATACTACATACTAAACTTAAAACGCATCAAAATGTATGGGTTGATGAAATGTAAGGCTGATGGTCTTTCAAGTGATTGTTAAAATTCGTAGCATGCTAGGACTTACCATTTTTAGTCTTAGATTAGATTTTTAGTCTAGAACTTCTCGCCTTACAGGAATACCATTATTCGGAGGATTCACGAGCTCCAAGTGTAATTGTAAGTGTATTCGTGTGTGTTTGTATAAATTATATAAACACACAGACACGATTCATATCAGACTTCATATAAGACTATATATCATACATAAACAAATATTAGAAATTACATAGAATTATATTTTATAAAAAATGTATAGAATATTTAGATGAGTAAAACGATAGATTATTAAATATTTTTAAAAAGTAAAGCTCCTTGATCACTTTTTAAGTTATACCAACGAGAAAACCCACATCCAAAAGCCTGTTGATAAATCAAGCGACATTCCAGATAAATTTCAGTCAATTATTTAGACATTAATTCCATTTATTTATAATAACCGCATGATGCTAAATTCATTTAAGTACGAAAAGTACAAATGTACAGGGTGAAAGTCGGCGGTAATTGTGTTTACGCCTGCTCTAACGCAATAAACTGAAGAAGCGGCATGGCCCTAGTGATAAAATCAAAACAATCATATTACTCTCCTCGTAAATAATTTTAATTCGGCTTTTACAAGTTCATTAAATTGTGAACAGCTCTTGTAATATCCGTAAATAAAATTGTGTCATAAAATTTTAACTTGAAAACGTATTAGCTAACTTGAAAACGTAATTTTAAAAAGTACTTTTTACCCAGAATAAGGCTTTTAAATATTATTATTTATAAAAATATTACACCGTCTTTTATAATAAATGGCTGTACACCGTATCTAGTACAGGCAGAGATAACGTAGGAACTCATCAATCTTGTCTAAACTCTCCGTGCTCATTTTGCACAATAGCAATCGTGGCTTGTCTGTACTACACAAAAACTGCAGGGTTCCTATAAAATCTACGACTTAGCAAGCTACGAGTAGATATACTTTTAGCACAAGCTAACGAATGATTAGTCAGGATGGCTATTTCTACGATGGTAGTAGCGGATTTAATTTTCTTCTCTTAATAACAATTTTAATAGGGTTGCTAAGTCAGATACTTAAATTTATTTATTCATCACGTCTAATACAAATTATAGTAGCACAGTTCATTTAGACGTAAGTGCAGACCCAAACAATGACTTATCTATGTAGACTTATATCTATGTAGTCTTGCGACAAATTAGCATCTTAATGAGCTATTATTGTCTCTGAAACAACAGTTAAACGTAATTAAGAACAACATCCAATTTTTAAGGAAATAAATTCAAAGGGGCATTTTTATTATGCAAATGAATACCATTAAAGACTCTTAATTAGATTATATTTAAACAAACTGATCAATAAATACTTCATTTTCAAGAAAATTGCAACTAAAATGAAACTTTGTGGTAAAAGAATGAAATGAGCCTAACCTATCCGGCGTTTTCTACTTTATATTTTATCACACTTACCAATTTATTTATAGATAAAATCTATACATATAATAAAATTGTAACTAGGCCAAATCTGTACATTAGATATTTTTTTGGAAATAAACATTATTATCGATACAGAGGCCGAATCTATAATTTTTAGATTTTTTGTCTGTCTGTCTGTTACCGCATCACAGAAAAACCACTGGAGGGATTTTGGTGAAATTTGGTATAGTGATAGCTGATTATCCGGGTCAACATATAGAATACTTTTTACCGCGAGAAAATGTCTCATTTCTGAGTAAAAATACAAAACTACAATGTAAGAGTATACTAATACGTAAAACCTAAGAATTTGGTTTTTGGTCATCTGAACGCGGAGCCGCGGGAAATAATAGTTATATATAAATAATGTTTTTCAATGTACATATTTAATTTTTGAAAAATACCTGTTCTCCGTTGGACTTTGTGAGTCTAACAAATATAGGTACAATACTAATTATTAAAAAATAATAATTTTATTCGCTTGGATAAGAATCCAAAATAAATTTTTCTGCAGCAAAAGATTGCAAATATGTTACAATGTTGACTCACGAAAATCGATTCGTCTCCAATAATTGGAATGTAGATCAGAAAGATAATTACAACACGTATTCAATATGTCGCCGAATATTTTCATGTCAAACATAATTATTGTTTTACTCACTTGTTGCAGAGAACAGATACTTAAGTTTAATGTGTTTTTACCCCGTAAAGTGCTAAAGTTGCAAATGCTAGAAGTAAGGGTAATGTGCATGACCAGATTTAACCTTAGCGCCGCCCCTGGGCATATTAAGAAATGCCGCCCTATTATCGAAATTTTGCATAAAATGGGTACTTAAACTTTTGATAAAGTTTGATCTTTTTAAATTATTAGTTTTTTGAAAATTACAAAAAAATAATTTATAAATGATTTTAATTTTTCGAAAAATGTCCTAGTTTTTTTTATTAATCATTTTTTTGGAAAACAAGGAAAGCGTTTTCTATAACGTGAAGAGATTTTTTTCCCGCCCTCCGAATTTTGCCGCCCCTAAAAATTTGTCGGCCTGGGCACTAGTCCTGAGTGCCAGTAAATCCAGCGCTGGTAATGTGAACAAATACAGCTTTTGTTATGATATTATAATAATCTTTTATATGGGTTTTATCAACCATTTGGAAATACTAGTGTGCGCCCAGTGGTCGAAATCAGACCATAAACGTTATTCAATATTTGAGACAAACATACTCGTATATGCATTTACAAAATTTGTTTTACTGATAACACCAATGCTCGTTATTCGTCAATATCTAAAAAAAAAGAAAAGAAAATTGGTTGATAAATATAAGAGGAAAAGGTACTGAACCTTTTGTCCTTGTGAATAAAATATCTAGATTAATATTTTGATACTAAATTATTACTTTTAAACTAAAAGGGAATATCGACTTCAAAATCACTTTAGGAATAATTGTGCGACATACTTTTAATGGAAGATTTTTCCTTGTTTACAGATTTTCCATATAAATTTCAAGACTATACAAAACTCGTTAAATTATCTTTAAATTATAATGTTATCTCTGTTGATATCTTTACAAAAACGTGCACAGAATTTATCAAAGCGCAGTCGTCTATTATCTATACATATAATAAAATTGTAACCAAGCCGAATCTGTACAATTAGATATTTTTTGGAAAATCTAATTGAAATAGACAATATTATCGATACAGAGGCTGAATCTATGGTTTTTAGAATTTTTGTCTATCTGTCTGTTACCGCATCACAGAAAAACTACTGGAGGGATTTTCTTAAAATTTGGTATGGTGATAGCCGGTTATCCCGGTCAACATATAGGATACTTTTTACCGCGGGAAAATATCTCATTTCTGAGAAAAAAAATACAAAAACTGCAATATAAGAATAAACTAATACGAGTATATAAAACCTAAGAAGTTGGTTTTTAGTCATCTGAACGCGGGCGGAGCCGCGGGCGGGCAATGCTAGTTTTATATAAAGTAATCGTCGGTAGTTATATATTATAATGTATTATTGTTATTTTATTGTATGTTTATGTTGAAGAAGGAACTTTTATTAATGACTTAAGATATCAAGTTGTCGTGTCATTTATTTTATCTAATGCATTATATGACGGCTTTTAAATAATAAATAAATATGTTGGGACATTAACACACAGCACCATCAAGATCTATGGTAAGCACAAAGCTTGTGTTATGGATACCAGATGGTTGATACACTACATTATTATATATAACTTTAAATACATACACATTATAAATATTTTATTATAATATTTTATTACTAGATAATCGTTTTTAGTAAGTTTTGTTATATCTGTAGTAAAGCAGTGACATTGTACGCGCTGAGTTAAAGAAGGAAAGCTTTAAATTATTATAAATCAGCAATTATTTACTTTTGTATTGCTCAGAGCAAGATGGTTGGATATGGTTTTATTACCTACTAGTAGCTAAATATATTTTTACTAAGTTCTAGAAGTTCTGGGATAGGAAATTAAAGTACGCCTGCAGCATCATGTTTTATTGATTTTGGTTCAAGAATGTTACCGTGTGTCATCGTGTAAGTCATTGTGGCGGTTCACAAACTCAAACAGTACATGCACAGTTTTGGCTTAACTCAATCTCTGAGAAATATTTTCTACCACTAATTACTCTTGCACTATGGCTTTATTCATTTATGCTTCATTGTGGCTTTTGTGGCTTTTACGTTTGGCTCAGTTTGTAGTGACTCTACTTGCTTCGCCAGCGGTCGCGGGTTCGAGTCCCGCTGGGGCATTCATTTGTTTGATGAGCACGAATGTTTGTACTCCAGTCATGAGTGTTTATATTTATAATATGTATGTATTTAAAGTTTATATATGTGTAGTGTATCAACTATCTAGTATCCATAACACAAGCATCGTAGCTTACCATGGAACTAGATGGTGCTGTATGTTAATGTCCCATAATATTTATTTATTTATTATTTATTAGCGACTGCCCCTTGCTTTGCTCGGGTTCGTCCCTAGGTACGTTTTAAATTAAAATGGATATAGTATGTTATCCTTAAGAGATAGACATATGCCATCGCAGACTTTTCTGTAGACCTATATAAGATACACAATTCCTCCATACATTATTTTGTTATATCTCAAAGGGTTTAGGCAACGTTTTCGTTGAAAGCTCCCAGACGTCTTATTTTTCCGACACCTCCAACAAATATCGTTATATTTTATCCAATGTATACAAAAACTTAACAAATTATAAACTAAAACCTTCCTCTTGAATTACTCTATCTATTAAAAAAAACCGCATCAAAATCCGTTGCGTAGTTTTAAAGATTTAAGCATACATAGGGATATAGGGACAGAGAAAGTGACTTTGTTTTATACTATGTAGTGATTTATTTATCTTTTCTCACTTTTCACTTCTTCGTATTTCTTCTCAATCTTCTCTGACAATTAGCTCGGAAATTCAAATGAACTCTCGACACACTAACCCATTTTGTATGTACGAGTATAAACAAAGAACATTTATTAATTGAAAATTCGAAACTTTTCTAGTAATCTATTTCCTTTTTGAAAAATGTTTTCTTCCTCTCTCACTCACGGCAATTTACGATTAAGTGTTGTTGCCATTCATTATTGTCTACTATCTTAGGATTGCATGCTTAGACGTGCCATTTTCAATTATTATTTTTAGCGTAAAGACGTTAAGCATTATTCACTAAGCGACAACATTTTTATTAGGAAATTTTGCTACTGCTAAAAAGTATTTCTTTGTATACATAGTAGGTATTTCATTTTATTAGCATAATTCAAAACTCGTAGTAGGTTGTCTAAAAAGACTACAAAGATAATCATACAGCAGAACCGCGGCTACACTCGCACTTAAACTACAAAAAAATCTCGAATAAGGAAGTTTCATACAAACTTTCATCCTATATTTTACCCCCTCATATGATGAATTTCGAAAAATGCTTAAACACGTATTTCTTTAATTTTATTGAAACGCATTAATACCAAGTTTCAAGTAATTCTGATCATAAATATATTTTTGGATTATATTTTAACGTGTTTTCCCGTGGGAATAAGATAATCCCCCGCGGTAAAAAGTAGCCTATGTTACTCTCCAGCCCTCTACTATCTCCACACAAAAAATCACGTCAATCGGTCACTCAGTTTTGACGTGAAAGAAGGACAAACAAACACACTTTCACATTTATAATATTAGTATGGATAATAATAAAGAATACGCATATTCAATAAGAGTAGAGGTTTTAAACTAAACCAATCACTGTCTTCAGTTGTGCTTGTGCTCTTATACCTTTCGAAATGTAGACAATTCATATGATCCTTGAAAATATTTTAACAAAATCTAATAAAATTTAGACTCTTTACATTCATTGTATTTTTTGTATTACTCAGATACGAAATGTGAAAAATTGGGACGATCACATAACAAAATTGAACAAAAACCTTCCAAACAAATGTCTTCACACAATCTTGATTAATGTAAGCGTCCTTAATTGATTAATGCAAAGGAAAATACCATTAGCGGTAACGCACTACTGACCTAGATTTACATATTTGTAAAATAACAATGCAAACGAAACATAGTAATTTTTCATAAAACACAATAGTCGTAGCGTGATCATATTTTCATTTTATTATCTAGTATTGAAAAAAGTTTTTTTTTTAAATATTTGTACTATTTAGCCTTACATAATGAATTATCGTTTGGATTGTAATAAAAAAAATACGTGTTTGAAGATGGAATTTTCTCTAAAAGAGATCTCCAGTCAATCCATGCATGTATAATATATAGGTATACTATACAGAATGGTATATAGGGAAAGCCAAAGAAAAAATATATAATATAACGTGATAGATACATAGATACCATAAAAATACATATCTATAAATATACAAATTTCATCGCAAACTTTGTTATTGTACTCGCAATTTGTATCGCAATGCCAAGAACTGAGAGTAAGTAAAAATGGAAATAATGCTCCTATATACAATTACATAATATTATGTGCTATAATATCCAAATACTATTTATTCAAAGCATACTTCTTTAGACTTATTATATATTACTTATTATATTAGAACTAAACCAAGTTATAAACATTTGTAAAACGTGCTAAGGATCAATATGTTATATTTTATGTTACATGACATCTGCTTTAAATAGTCTTTTAGCGTAGCACTTGGAGCGCAGATTTAATACGTACGTGACTCCGTAGACTTTGTAGACGTGGCGTAGACTATGCAAAGTGCTACGCGGTCGAGCATTAAATGAACTAATAATTACATGTTATTTATATTTTGAGTTAAAGAGGAACAAAACATTTTCTTTAAAGAAATTTCGATTAAATACTAGAATGTTCTTTGTATATTCATATAAAAAAGGGTGACTGTGTGTTAGAGTTCAGTTAAATTTTGAAGCTAAGAGAAAATTAAGAAGTAATAGGGAAAAGTGAAGTAAAGTCATAGTGCAAGTGTAACTAGTAGTGGAAAATCGTAGTAGTAGATAAAACTGTGCATATATTGCATGTTTGTGGTCAGCCATAAGTGAGTCTTGTGATCCATAAGCAATAAAACATCTATAGTGTAAAAGACGTACTTTAATTGCCCATCCCAGAACTCAGAGAACGTAACAATATTAAGCCTATAAATGAATATTAAGTTATTCAACTCTCAACTCAAAACTGATGCTCCGTCAACAGACGGAGCATCAGTTTTGAGTTTAAATATGGTAGCATATATAATGCGGTACTGAAATAGTGCATATTAACAGAAACTGCTACCATTTTGTAATTTTCATACATTGTATTATAGACCATAACTAATAGGTATAACATGTATGCGCCCCGTGGACGAATTTCGACCGTAATCATATTGGAAATTTGAGGAAAACGCCTTTTTTAATTGAAAATGCTATATAGTTCGTCTTTTCCTATTTAAATATTAACTAGCATTGCCCGCGGTTCCACCCGCGTTCAGATTACCAAAAAAACCAAACTCTTAGGTTTTACATATTAGTATACTCATACAATGCTGTTTTTGTATTTTTTCCCGCGGTAAAAAATATCCTATATGTTGACCCGGATAACCAGCTATCATCATACCAAATTTTATCAAAATTCCTCCAGTGGTTTTTCTGTGATGCGGTAACAGATAGATAGACAGACAGACAAACATTCTAAAAACTATAGATTCGGCCTCTGTATCGATAATAACATCTATTTCAATAAGATTTTCCAAAAAATATTTAATGTACAGATTAGGCTTAGTTAGAATTTTATTATATGTATAGATTTGTACTCAATTTCTCATGATCACATATTGTACTGTAGTTCAATTTTTTATTTGTAGGTATGAAGGCTATAATAAATAATTACATTTTATTTAAAAAGTACATCGACTACAAAATAACTCCACTGTTAGATTGGCGAAAAACAATTTAAAGTCAGACCACTTAAAAAGAAAAAAGAGTTGTTAAAGAGTTTTATTATGTGTGCTTAAGTTTTTTTTTATAAATTTAAGCTGAATACTTTTTAGTTTGTTAAATTCATTCTGTATTTGTTACAAATCAAGTTTGCTATATTCTAGAATTACGTCCATATCGAATTTTATCATACTTGTTTGGACGTAGAAGAAATAAACTCATTCTCATAATATACTAAGGAATGTCATCGAGTGAAGAAATGATTATTACTTTGGAGGTGATAAAAAATAACACTTTTTCGTTAAATGATTTAGCGGGGCTTTTAGGTAGCAATAAACGTAACGTGATTTACGATGTCCAACGCTGGTCACGATTCGATAAGCCACGTAAGCTTTAGAATTTCTCAATAATTGACGGTCTCTGTTCAACAATTTTATAGTTCAAGTGTTGTTGGTTTATTTCATGAAATATTATTGGCATAATATAAATGACTAAAAATATTTGTAACTTTTAGTATTTACTATCGACTTACTTAGCTTTGGCAAGCCCTATATTTTATTTTATGAAAAAAAAAGATATAAATTGAATTGCTGGTCAATCGGTCAAATTAAAATATACGATATGATAGGAAATATGTAGAGACCATAGCACTCTCTCTTAAGCCGCAAGGCATAAGCCGTGAAGCTATGCTATTATTTTTATTTCAAATTTTTAAATTCGCATAGCTCGTTTATAATAGTTCAAACTAAAATAAAATAGAGTCAGAATAACTAGTAATATTTTATACTAGCTTATAAGTGTACTTCTACTCGCGATTTTGTTTTATTCTTAATCAACACAGAAAAAATCCTAAAACACTTGTTATTTTGGTTCATTTTTATAATATAACTAGCGGCTCACCCTCACTGCACTCCTCCTCATGAATATAACTTGACATCATTATTATGTTATAAATTTTATTTAATAAATGTCAGTTAATTAAGGGGTTTTTATATATTACGCTTACTATCAAACAAACGACTGAATATATTTTATATGATATTGCGTTATAAAAGTGGTTAACATAGTTGCATGAATACCTACAAAAAGGTTTCCCAGTTTAGTCAAAAGATTTGTGGGCCATGCATTTTATTTGTTTGCTATTTTCTCTTATATCCTAACATTATAAAGCTACCTCGTTACAATTCAATTTGAATATCAGGAATAAATTCGTCAGTAGTTAAGTAGACATATAAAAATTCCCTTCAAATTAAATTCGCCGAAACGTAATAATAATCGATCTTCTAAGCTTCGTTATTAATATATTTTAATTTATTCGAAAAGTAACTTAAAATTGCTTATTTAATATTAACAACAAAACTATGATATATACTTTTAAATAAAAAATATACAGACCTTCGAAAATCTCGGCTCCAGCACGCGTAAATTACAGGGTTCATTGATGAGTTGACCCACCCAAGCCATGTCACGATAACGTTAACTATTTCTTCGTGAGTGATGCATGACGAACATATTCCTGACAGCAGATTCACTACAAAAAATGGCAACCAGCACACAATAAACACACCCATAACAATACCCAAAGTTTTTGCTGCCTTTTTTTCTTTAGCAAATTTGGCAAGTTTACGTGACAGAGAAAAATTTTTGGGCAAATGTTTATTATGAGTCACATTTGTTAGCCGCGTTGACGAACGCGATAGTCCGTTATTTTGTAACGCGGTTAATGGTTCTTGATCCGCCTCTTCTGGAGTGCATGCACCATGACACACATCAGTTCTTTGTCGCACTGTTCCACCTCTGTGAATTCGCAATGTTAACTCCAATTCACCACTAGGTCTCATTACTTGCTTTGTCCCGATTTTCAGAGATCTCGTTTGAATTGTTGCGGCGCGATATATACGGTAATATGTGAAAACCATGACAAATAAGGGCAAATAAAATGATATTGTAGAAGAAAATATAATATATTCTAAATTTTCCGTAAATGGACATTTATAATCGGGCACTTCCTCTAAACGCACTGCTCGCCACCAGGCAATTGCCGGAAACGATATAGCACCTGAACACACCCACACAGCTGCTATAAGAAACGCAGCTTTACGTCCACTCATACGCATAGGATATGTTATAGGATCTGTGATAGCCCAATATCGGTCCAATGATATAACACACAGATTAAGAATTGATGCAGTACTAAATAGAACATCTAGAGATCGCCAAACGTCACACCAATCAACACCGAAAAACCACGTGTGTTCTAAAACTTCATACAGTGCAGAA
Organism: Brenthis daphne; assembly: GCA_947093115.1. Lineage (NCBI taxonomy): Eukaryota > Metazoa > Arthropoda > Insecta > Lepidoptera > Nymphalidae > Brenthis > Brenthis daphne. The sequence goes on along the minus strand of OX352478.1, from coordinate 11,029,379 downwards.
AAAGGCATCACCACAAGCCCCACAAGACAATCAGCGACTGCAAGTGAGGTCACAAAATAGTTAGTAGATGTGTGTAGATATCTTTCTCTAATGACTGCCAGTATCACTAACATATTTCCAAAAACTGTTGTAAGTGAGAAAAGAAGTAAGAATGTGACTAGAAGAGCGCGATCTCGAAGAAGATTGACGTAGTCATTCCAGAGTTCTCCTGAATCGCTGGTTAAGTTAGAGGTACCATTATTGTCAAAAGTAGCATTGAAGTCAAGAACAGCATTATATGGTGACCTTGCAATATCCAGAAAATATTCTGGTCCTCTCTGTAATAAGTCCGATTGGCTTCTTGCCACCAGTATTACTGGTTTGGTCGTATTCATATTCTCTGATAGCTATTCGCATGCTAGCGACATGGTAATTGTTTATGTTTTCCTTGTTTTGCTCGTAGCCAATTGGAGATTACATTCTTGGCAGGCATTCTGTTCACGATCTCTAATATCTGGCACATATTGCGTTGGCATGCTTTTTCGTTTTCTAATGTATTAACCGCATCCTGAAACAAAGTGAAACAGAACTGTTAAGAAATTATTTTATATCGTCACAAAATGTTACTCGCGAGTTTATTGTAGAATTTACATATACGAGTACATAAATCTAGTTGACATAAATATGGCAATAATAATAAAAAAAAATTAATATGCGACTAGCATTACCGTGGCTCCACCCGCGTTCAGACGACCAAAAATCAAATTCTTTGGTTTTACATATTAGTATACTCTTATATTGCAGTTTATGTATTTTTTTCTCAGTAATGAGACATTTTCTCGCGGTAAAAAGTATCCTATATGTTGACGACACGTTTGGCTCAGTTTGTAGTGACCCTACTTGCTGCGCCAGCGTTCGCGGGTTCGAGTCCCGCTGGGGGCATTCATTTGTGTGATGAGCACGAATGTTTGTCTGGTATCCATAACACAAGCCTCGTAGCTTACCATGGAACTAGATGGCGTTGTGTGTTAATGTCCTGACATATTTATTTATTATTTGTGTAAATTTTAGACAGTTTAGTTAAGATTCTAAAGCCAAGGTTCTCTTTTTTATAAATAAATAAAAAAATATTGATGTTATTGCTACTTTACTATTATAGAATATTTGTCGAGTTGCCTCTCAGTTACAAAATTAGCCTTTCATAATCTTACTATTTATTTTTGATTCTCACGAATGAACGCATAGGAATCAATTATTTAATATCTTACGTAATTATTACTTAGCACCTGCTTAATGGCATTTATGTCGTCATCAGATGTCCTTGGTTCGCTGGGACATAAATAGTGTTTAGCGAACAAGCGGCGAGATCAAACGAATTGTGCTCCATGGGCCGTGATCAGTCTGTGCACATGAGGGCACTTCAATAGGTCCCTCCCAAGCCCCCTTTATATTCCCCATGCCGTGATCAAAATTTATGTTGACTGGTAAATGGAGGATCCTCAATTTATATAAACAAATATCTATTTCCAATGAGAATCAAGAGATTAGATATACAATTGGTTCGGATGAAGAGGATTAATTTGTTTACAACATCGAACTGTGAAAATTTATTACAGTAAACAAAAACATAAAATAAATTTAAAAACAGATAAAAGCAAAACATATAAATAAAGATTGCGCCCTGATGTCACCAGTTTTATTCCCGTATATAGTGAATTTTTATATTGACTATATAAATTTTTGTTTACTTCTAATTAAAACTTATACCTGCCTATGATTAAAGAGGTATTGTTAAAATCTCATCTTGCCTAAAATACCTGCACTAAAATGCCAACCAGCTCTCGGACTAATACAATAGCACGAATAGAGTATTCAAAATTGATGTAAATTTAAGAAGTCGTGTGGCGGCTAAATTTGTTAAAAAAGTTTACTTACACTTTACAAGCTTTTATTTAGTTTCACCTGTCCCGATGTCTGTCTGTAATCAAATTTTGCAATTTAAATTTGGCCTACTTTCCAGTGTTCGATTGAGCTGAAATATGGCACACATGCTTGTGACAATGCACGATTATCTAAATGCCATCATTTTTAATCCAACATGAGGGACGTTACAAAATTGCTATTAATAATTTCTATTGTAACCCTTATGATATGAGCATCAAATGAAAGGGCTTATGAACGAAACATAATAAGCAAAGTGACGTCATTGTAAATTTAATATAGCGAACTCATAAAGATGCCAGACTATGTTTTTATTATTATGTTTTTATTTTTATTATTATTATGGATCTCGAATGAAAGAGTTTGCTGAGAAGAATACGAATAACTAAAAATAAAAAATAAAATATTTGTAAAAAAAATCATTTTTAAAAACAAGCTTTTATTTAAATACTTTAAAAAGTAGAAAATAAACTTCAAATTAAATCAAACCCATCTTTTTCTATTAAATTATACAATTTATATGATACTAACGACTCACCCTCGCTCCGTACGGGTTCGTCCCTACTTACGTTTTAACGTTTAGTATAGATTTCTCAGAGACGATTTTATTTTCCCGCAGTAAAATTTTTTCTATATTATGTTGAACCGGATAACCAGCTATCATCATACGAAATTTCATCAAAATCCCTCCAGCGATTTTTCCGTGATGCGGTCACAGACAGACAGACAGACAAACATTTTAGAAACTATAGATTCGGCTTCTGTATCGATAATAATGTCTATTTCAATAAGATTTTCCAAAAAAAAATAATGTACAGATTCGGCTGGGTTACAATTTTATTATATGTATAGATCGAATATATAGAAGATAAAAACTTGTCGCGAGATTTATTTACTGTTTACCTGTATATATATATATATATATATATATATATATATATATATATATATATATATATATATATATATATATATATATATATATATATTTAATATATAATTTGTTTTTTTTTAATGTTTTTTTTGGCCAAAACTCCAAGCAAAGCTCGGTCGCCCAGGTACTATATATATACATATATATATATATATATATATATATATATATATATATATATTTATATTTATAGTACCTGGGCGACCGAGCTTTGCTCGGAGTTTTTGGCCAAAAAAAACATTAAAAAAAAAACAAACTAAGAATTTGTATAAATACAAAAAAAAAACAAAATTAAAAACTTTGTGTCCGACCGGGGTACGAACCCAGATACCTGTAGTTGTCAAACTTGCGCATTGGCCGCTTGACCATGATGCTTATATCTGAGCGTGCGAAATTATCGAACATAATATTTTGCGTGGAATTATTAATTATTAATTTATTGAAATAATGCAAAAGAAATCATAATAATAATAAAGCTCTATTTATTTCTTCATTTATTTATTATAAAGGCTTACTAACTAAATTTACATAAAAACATTTATTTAACATTATAATTTTACCTATCTGTATATAAATTTAATTTAAAAGTATGCACAGCTTTATATAAAAGTATTCCATTAAAATTTTATTTGGTTAAGAGTATATAAGGAGCCATTTTAGTTGTACAATAAAAAAATGTCTATATCACATTGCTGAAATATAAAATTATATAATTTAGTGACTATTTATTAACTTATAATTTTTTAACTAATAATTTTGTAATCTGGAATTAAATTATTTTAAAAATCTTCATATTATTTGAAATGATATTGTATATATATATAAATTATCATTAACAAATAAATAAATAAACAATCACAATAAATTAAATAATTCAATTGAGTAAATACTAAACATTTCACAATAATAAATATAAATAAAATTTCTTTCCATACATTAATTCTGACAATAGTTATAAATTAGGTGTTTAATTTCATAATTAAATGTATTTATTTAGTAAATGTCTTTTTCATGTATAGACCCCTCTCGGTTAAAAGCCTCCTCCAAAATAGAGCTGCATAGAGCTCTCCGTTGGAGTAATCTCCAGAAGAATTTGAAAAGAAACCCTTTGCAATCATACAAGCATAATTGCTTGTATGATTGCAAAGGGTTTCTTTTCAAATTTTGTTTTCAATATATAATTTGTTTCTGATATGCTTATAAAGTTTATAATTTTATCTTTGTGTTCTTTTGATTTGTTGTAGGAAATGCTGCTTTTAATTCTAGAAGTTTTTCTGGTGAAGATATGTATACCTTTGTTCATTGTATGTCTGTTTTTCTTTGGAGGGTTACGGTCGAACTCCCCCACAGTGACCGGCCGTACTGGTGGATAAAGATGAGGAGGTTCCTACGGTGTTTAATATACTGTAGCTTGCTGTGTTGTTTTTAGTTGTTCCTGGTTATCATTTGTGTGGTTGAAAGTTAATTTTGGTTTTTGTAATATAAAGTCTTTAATATTACCAGGTATGGTTTCCTTTGTATGTTGTTTATTTGTTAGTTTTTGTTTATAATTGAGGTAAGGCGTTTCTGGAGATACATGCAGACTTCTTTTTTATTTCCGTTTAGTTTAAGACTATTTTTTCCTCTAGTTCATGATAGGATTTTTCACCTTCTACTCTGAACATAACCAAGTTCTTGCGCCTAATATGTCTTTGTAAATTATTTATTGAGGTACTTTGTTCCTGAATTTTTTTCTCGAGAACTTCAATTTTTATTTCTAACTGTTTAAATTTCTCATTTAAGTATATTATTGTTGATTGTATTTTTAATGTCTTCTTTCATTTCTAACATTTCTGTTTTCTGCTGTCTTATTTCTTGTTGCATGTTTATTAGCAACTTTTTTATGTCCTCCATCTTAAGTGTGAAGTTGGAAGTAGAAAAGCTGATTGAAAAAGAGCACCAATTATACCTAGTTGAATTGCAATTTTATACCGAGTACCTATTAGTTTTTGAGGTTATAAACTTACGTTTATATTTGACGCTTTCACTTCACAAATTATTTTGTTTTATTGCATCACACACAGAAAAGATGGTTTTGCACTGATAGTATCTTTAAGTTATGTTTGTCACTTTTGTATTTGTTTGGTAGGTGAATTTTTAACAGCTCATTTGTTCTTCAACACATCAAGACTTGGTGATGTTTACATATTGCCCATAGGTTTTATTTAAAAATTTACCATTTTTCTTTAGATTATTTTCACTTAAATATATTTAAACTTGATGTAAATACGGACACGATGTTGACAGTTGCACAGTGGCGCCGCCCACTCACCAGAAGTGACAATGCAAAAATTGAGAAAATGCAAAAGAAAATGGCATGAAAATTCGAAAATTTGCGTTTTTCCAGATATAAGACTAATATAGATCGATTTATCGCCCCCGAAACTCCCTGCATGCTAAATTTCATGAAAATTGTTGGAGCCGTTTCCGAGATTCAGATTATATATTGATATATATATATATATATACAAGAATAGCTCGTTTAAATATATAAGATATATATATAAAAGAAACAAAATGTTAAAAAAATGATATTTATATAGTATATAAAACAAAGTCAGGTTTGTTACAACACTTATAACTCGAGAACTGCTGGACCGGTTTTAATGGTTTTTGTATATTTTTTTAACAAAAATGTATAATTTCTTTTCATGAATGAAAATTGAAGTCTTCTAATTTTATTCGTTTAATTTTATACTTCAAGTGTGAATATGGATGAGAATTTCGCCTTTTCTATAAAGGGGTCTAGCTATCAATCAGAATCAACTTCTCAGTGATTAATCGTTCCTGGTTAGTCAGGATTGGCGGTAAATCCCAGGTCAACCCCGTCCATGCCCTTTGTAACTTTGAATCGAGCGTATGTAATTAATAAATACTCTGAATACCCGCCAGGGTAATATTTTTATAAGCTTAAAAATTTTGCTTACAATAAATTGACGTTAAATTTCATTTTAATTAATGAAAGTTTGTACAATAACATCTTTATTTGAGAATATAAATAAACAAAGAAAATAGAGATAATTCTAGCAGGAAGCAATTTATTTCAATCTACCTAAATAGAATGTTCAAGTTTTATATCACGAAAATTGGCCAGAATAAATTATACGCACGCAATGCTTTAAGGGTTGATGCAATAGAAGAGGATTTAAACCTCCTTAGTATTAAATTGAATTTCAAAACCTATTATCCCAACAAATGAGCCCAACATTTTGATATGGGAGTAGAAAGCAATAGATCACTTTTCAGTTGCGACTTAATATATGATGTCTAAAATACGATATTCGTAGATATATTAAACTTCAAGTTAACATTTAGAAAGCTTCACAGGCCTCAACAAAATAGATTTATACTGGTCTGTCCATCGCTGAGCTGACAATGACGTATACGTCACTTTCGCCCTGATTTATAGTCTGTACCTATCTACTAGATGGCTATATCAAAGATTGTTGCCCATTCGTCCCACTGTAATGTTTTATACTGTTGAATATTAATAACCAAAACAATAAACAGTGAAAGGCTTAATCAATTATAGTATTTGATGATGAGAATAATTTTGGAAAGTGAATGATTTTAAACTAATATTATAAATGAGAAAGCTTATATTTATATGTACATACATGCGTGTGTGTATGTTTGTTATTCTTTCACGATGAAGCAGCTGGACGAATTAGGATAAAATTTAGTACAAATAAACAAGAACTGTGAGTAATACATAGGCTACTATTACTAATACTATTTGCCAATAGGTGGCGCTTGCTGTAAAATATTATGGGGATGCCAAGGGACGCACCCGACTCAACCAGGTAAGTCGTTAATAATTTATAATTTCATTACTCTGTGTTCTATATAAAAATAAAAGTACATGAGTGGAATATTTTATTCGATTTGCAATTGATTTATGATATGCAAATCAAGATATGTGGCCTATATACTGGTAATATAAATAATACGTGAATTTATAAGTAGATTTGGAAAACGACTGACAAACCGACAAAGGCACTGCTGTTTTTAGTATAGGACTGTATAGTAAAAGCCTTATATCAAATCTTTGATTTTTTTATTGACTATCTTATCCGTTTTCATGGGACATACGTACAACACACACACACATACGCTGTAATAATTATTGTTTTTAATTCAAATTTACAAAGGATCTTATTAAATTGAACATTGAAAAATTATTATTCTTAAGCTTTTACTTTATTTTATTGCACAAAATTTAATATATCATCATTGTAGCAAAATTTCTTAGAACTTACATAAAATTCTCTTTATTTATCCATTAGCTAAGAATTAAACCATTAAAATGACTTGTAAAATGCGTAAAGGATTTTATACAAAGTCATAAAGCACTGAAAACACAAATTATATAAGTTTGTTGTAGAGTTTTATACTGCAACAGTTACTGGCACGTTGGACTAAGTTGATATACAAAAGGGAAGCCGTCTTAAAACAAGCTGGTATATAATTGTCTTTATAAGGCAACAATTACTCTGACTACGGGCGTGTGCTTTTTAATATCGAAAATTTTAAACGTAAGCTTGAAGTACCTACATTTAAAAAAAATATATTTTTCATTTCATACTTCCATTCCAAACTGTATCACAAACTTCAAAAATGACTTTTTTTAGTGGTTTAGTATGTCAGCGGTTTGGTCCAGATGAGTTAGTCAGTTAATACTTGGATCCAACTGAACTTTTAATGGCAAGATTCAACGCTAAATTGGAATTTTAGTTCAGTTTCCGTTTCGGCAGAAAACCCGCCCAAACTATGACCGAAACCGAAATTGCGTTCGTAAGCTTTCGTGTGGCTTTCGGGTCGATCCGCTTTGTAAAGAGCTTATTTTTCTGAGTTAAATACCTAGCGAACCTCATCTGATATCAAATAGAATAGACAATTCTTTGTAGATCAACTATTTTTATCTACCAAATTACTGCTTTTATAAACATAAAACCGTATTTGAAGCTTTGCCCATAGACTTACGTGTTCGATATTTAAAACTAAGTTAAGGTACATGGTATCTCCATCTCTTACTAAAGAGCCTATCATTTATATATATATATATATTATATATATATATATATATATATATATATATATATTATATATATATATATATATATATATATTATCAATACGTACAGACGTAAAAGGATAGTGGAGGGTTATAAAATTTTAAACGTAGGACAAACTTTACATAAACTTTTTTTTTCTTATACATATACTTAAGATGATGTTCATAACAATGTAAGAAATATTACATTTAAGATAATTCGAACTATATTAAAGAGGTTTCTGTCATAATACTTTCTTAGATTTACGCGAATATTTGACATTTTAAATAAAACTATCTTTTCGGATTATTTCGCGGATTTATTTTGATTTTTGGTTCCCGACGTTTATAATGCTTTACAGCGATCATGGTCACGGGAGAGACTGAGGTGTTAGTCTGATGTCTCGAAGGTATAGTTGTTACAGACAGCCTACCCACAATTAACAAAATGAAAAATTGCACCAAGTACTTTGTATATGTATTCAGCCCTTTTTATCCTCTCACTGCTGGGCACGGGCCTCCCTTCAATACGAGGGGGGATCAGGCCATAGTCCACCAGGCTGGCCAATTGCGGGTTGGCGGACTTCACATATCTTTCGAAAACTTGCTAAGTTCTCTCAGACATGCAGGTTTTCTCACGATGTTTTCCTTCACCGTAAGGCAAGTGGTAATCATGCTAGAAATGATTCGCACATGTAAATATCAGAGGTGCGAGACCCGGGATTTGAACCCGCATCACTCGGTTTCCCAAGCGAGCGCGTTACCACTGGGCTACCACTGTAGTAGTAAGTACCTTACAATATTTTGTAACTTTAAACATTTTTATAATATTATTTATTTAATTTTTGATGTTATCATTATAATTATTACAATTTTAAAAATATTAATTAGTAATCTATATTTAGTGTTGCCATTATTATATTTATAACCATAAAGAAAAACCATAAAATATAATATTAATTATTTAAGCCACATAATTTTTCTATGTGTAATTTAAAAAGTTAAAATTAATTAAAAATAATAATTTTAATTTAGTTTGCTATTAGTTTACTATATACTTCTACAAATGAAAAATGAAAAATACTAATTTGAAATGCTATCATTTTGATCCACACAGTAAGAAATTACTATGTACATCTCCCTGTCTGTTATGTTTAGATTTATTATTTGATTTTATAATATAACAGGATCCCATGATGATGGTAGTACCCAGCCATCTTCCCCATTGAAATTTGGATGTTTTTTAATTTCTATGGCTTCTCGAATCATTCTAGGGCGATATCGGTTTTGTACCTTATAACATAATATCAGTAAAGTAAAAAGTTAATAAAATATAATATACAGAACGTAACTAAATCTTGAGTAAAGCCATGGCCGTCATATCCATCTACGATAGTAATATCCTAAATAATATAATCTAAGTTAAGTGCGTGCTTAATTGCACTATAACTATACATATATTAATCGTAAACTATTGTCCAATTGTTAGCATTTAGTTACCATATTCTAAAATACTATCAGCATATTGATGGTTGAATTATATTACCCTTGCGGTTTCATTTGCAACGTTTAGTGATGTGGGTCTTGATGGCTTATTCAGAGAAGTGAATGGAATACGCTTACAAGGAATTAATCAACTATACCAATAGATATTAATAACCGTACTCTAATAAGTGTTGTGGGCTTATATTACATGTGGATTACTGGCATTATAGCCAAATGTAGCAAATTTGATTCTCGTGAGGGGACTTTTTGCAATGTATACATATAATAAAAATGTAGAGGTCGAATGTCTGTATGTTCTTTTTTTTGTGAAAAACCGAGTCAGGGGTATGTAAGCAGAGACAGAACAAATCCAGATTTTTTCATTTTTTTTGTTTCTCTGTCTGTTTATCTGTTTGTGTTTGTACGGGCTAATCTCCGAAAGTAATAAACCGATTAAAATGAAATTTTGCATGGTGGTACCTTATAACCCCGGTCAACATTTTAGATACTTTTAATCCCGGAAAATGAAAGAATTCCCATGGGATAGGTAAAAAAACTACTAGTACACAACAACTTATGCACCTAATTTAGTAAAATTGCATGATGTAAATTATAAAATGGCAGGCAACCTTATATTGCCAGTCAAACAACAAGTTACTTTTTATCCCGGAAAAATGAACGGTTCCCGTGGAATAGATCTGTTTGTGCTTTTCTAGAGGCGAAACCGAGCGAAGCGAGGGTTAGCCGCTAGTAGATTAATAACTAATGAAAATTAATGGATAAGCCAGGATAAAGGGTAACCTATATTAGTCAAACATTTCCGGGTTAGATAGCTGGGAATCGTCAAACTATATCTATGCATTAGAATTACGTTATTGCTGCGTAGGAGATAGAAACACTAATAAATCAACTATAGTAAAGGTTTATGCAAGTCAGCGTATTTTAAGTAGAGTGTATGTATAAATATAAGCTATAACGATAATTTTTATCTGCGCAACATCAAAACAAACCCCGCAAGTGAACTGGCTTTTAGTAAAATCTATATAGGTATATATTGGCAAAGGAAATACCGTTAAGTACCTTTTTCTCCTCTGTTTGTCAACCGATTATCTTTTGCTTAGTAGACATTGGCGGGATTTTGTGTTATAAGTAAAAATATTTTATAAACAGTTTTTTTTGTACAGATAGGTAAATTCTATTATGTTTTCCTCAAATTTTATATTGCCAGATTTAAACCACTAGGCGAACACTAGTTATATAAAATAGCTTTATACATATATATATATATATATATATATATATATATATATATTAGACTGATTCAAAAAAACCGACTATTTTTTTTTATTTTTTTAATATTGAAAATATTGTCAGAAATGACGAAAAAAAAATCCTGTGAAAGTTAGAGCTCTTAATATTAATATTAAGAGGTGCCGAGTGGAAAATTTCGATTTCCCATTTGATTAACGTGGGAAAATTTTTTTTTCTTACTTTGGAATTCTGTAGCTCTTTAACAAGTCATCGGATTGGTTGAGTCAGAACATATTCTTGTAGAGAATTGAACGCTCTACAAAAAAGGTCTCTTATGATTTTTTGATATATTTACTTTTTCAAAAGTTATTCAACCCTAAAGATGAATTGATTCAAAATTTTTACATTTTTCTAATTTTCCGACACAACCCATCAACTTTATGAGAAAATTTAATAGGACTTTTTTGTAAAACATTCAATTTCCTATAACTTATCTCTCAAAAAATTAAAATTTTTTTTTACAGATCGTAAGTTATTTGCAAAAAACTAAAAATTTTTTTTAAAAAGTTGTCATTTTTATTCTTAAAATTAATTAACATGTTAAACAAATAAAGTTTTAACCTAAAAATTGAATGTTTATTATAATCAAAGCAATTTATATCGTTAAACTAAAAAAAATTTCTATACAATTGGGCACTTTTTTCTGTATTCACTAATAATTAGCAATAAGTATTGTAGTTGATCTTCATTTTTAGATTTTTCTTGGAATCACAACAGCGTTGAAGTATATCAAAATATAGGTAGAGGGGGGCGAGCTTGAAAGGATTTTTAATTGATATGGATAGTAGAGTCATATTAAATATAAAATAGATCAAAAAATGTTTTTATTTGCTTTTGAGAATTGTTCGTCTTGACCTTGAAATGATTTCCAAAAATCGAATAACATAAATCAGCATTATTTGTTAAAAAAAAAAAAGCTTTTCCATTATATTGATTAAAATGTAATAAACATTCAATTTTTAGGTTAAAACTTTATTTGTTTTAAACATGATAATTAATTTTAAGAATAAAAAATGACAACTTTTTAAAAAAATTTTAGTTTTTTGCAAATTAACTTACGATTTGTAAAAAAAAATTTTAATTTTTTGAGAGATAAGTTATAGGAAATTGAATGTTTTACAAAAAAGTCCTATTAAATTTTCTCATAAAGTTGATGGTTGCGTCGGAAAATTAGAAAAATGTAAAAATTTTGAATCAATTCATCTTTAGGGTTGAATAACTTTTGAAAAAGTAAATATATCAAAAATCATAAGAGACCTTTTTTGTAGAGCGTTCAATTCTCTACAAGAATATGTTCTGACTCAACCAAATCCGATGACTTGTTAAAGAGCTACAGAATTCCAAAGTAAGAAAAAAAAAAAAATTTCCCACGTTAATCAAATGGGAAATCGAAATTTTCCACTCGGCACCCCTTAATATTAATATTAAGAGCTCCTAACTTTCACAGGATTTTTTTTTTTCGTCATTTCTGACAATATTTTCAATATTAAAAAAAATAAAAAAAAATAGTCGGTTTTTTTGAATCAGTCTAATATATATATATATATATATATATATATATATATATATATATATATATATATATACTAGCAGAACTCGCGGCTCCGCTCGCGCTACAACTACAAAAAACTCTAAAAAGGTAGGTAACGTTGGGAAATGCATTTACGCACGAGGTGTGGGACTCACCGGCAAAGCCAGTACTACCCACTAAAACCCAACAAAGCCTTCCACCATCTTAATGGGGCGTCGCAGGATCGCTTACGCATTCAACTACGACGCCCCGACGGCAGGTCTGCCAAAGCAGACCACAACAACCACGGGGTTGCTCCAAGGTCCATTCTGCTATCAGAGAAGTACCAGGAGCAACCCGCATGGTACACCGCCCTCCGAAGAGGGCCACCTCCCACCGCCCACCGGAGTGGGCCACCTCCCTGTGCGTTTCTTGGCTTCGCGTCCGGTTGGGTTGTCGGGCACTACTGAGCCCCCCCACCACGACAAGGTAAACGCACGTTGGGGGGGAAACTTACATGCTCTATTTTAACTCCTTATGTGGCTGAATTTTGAAAAACGCTAAAACACGGATTCATTTAATTGTATTGAAGAGCATTAATACCAAGTTTCAAGTTATTCTGATCATAAATATTTTTTTGGTTTTTATTATAACTGGTTTTCCCGTGGTAATGAGATAATCTCTCGCGGTAAAAAGAAGCCTATGTCACTCTCCAGCCCTCCAACTATCTCCATACAAAAAAATTAAGCCAATCCGTAATTCCGTTTCCACGTGAAACAAGGACAAACAAACACACTTTCACGTTTGTAATATTAGTATGGATATATCACAAAGAAATATAAAAAATGTAATATATTTTTATTGTATGTTATATTTCCAAAATATTGTTATTATAAGCTTTTGTTACGATAACAAAAGTAATGAAAACTTAAGGTGCCAATAATTTGCTTCGTGATTGTTGCTGAGTAGAGTTTGATCGATGTTCCCCGGTGGTTGTTAGTTTGAACGCAACAAAAGTTATTGGTAGAAGTTTCTTGATAGATTGTTTGTAGGAAATCAAATTCTTTTGTCAGTGACTATGGAAATGCCTTTGATATTTCACAATCGGAAAAACGTTGAATGCCTCAATAGACATCTTATACCTCTAACTTATATTTATATCGCGTGTTTTAAAATGTAGTTATAGTAAAAATAAAAGAAAAAACACTATAAATAATTTTTTTTATCTTCAACTTCTTTTCCTTACTTTCTTGTCTAGAGACAAAAAAAAAACATAGTAAAAATGAAACATTGACTTCTGAGTGACCTATTTTTATACTACGTACTATAAATTATAGCGGCTCACTTTCGCTTCGCTCGGGTTCATCCTTAGGTACGTTTTAACGGTTAGTATGGAATAGATAGACTATATATTATATTACTGCTCCACTCACTTGGGTTGTAGCATGATGATGCCTATATATAGCCTTTTCAATAAACGGGCTAATCATGCAAAAATAATTTTTCAAATCCGATTAGTAGTTCCTGAGATTAGCGCGTTCAATTAAACACTCAAACAAACTCTGCCTCTTTATAATATTAGTATACTCCTTCGCGTTGAAACGGCTGGACGGTTTTGATAAAATTTAGTATACAGACAGACTATGACCTAGAGTAACACATAGGCTATTGATTGTATTTTAAAAGATATTATTAACTCCTGCACGTCTTATATGAGATGTGGTACCTGGCATTCCATCTTCGTTATTGTCGTCAAGTGAAAGACGGTCCAAAACTTCTATTCTCCATAGTGATCTAACTTTAAATGTTAAGAAATTTACTTTTCCATACCGATTTACTTACGACCACTCTAAATTTTTTATCTCAGAATTTTTATTTTTAAGCCCCAAGCTTATTTTACTATTTTATGATTTTAATAATAACAAACAATAATTTTGTCTATACATAGAAACTGTTAATATATGAAGTAGAAATTAATAAATAGTGAGATGTTGCAAAAGTACCTACTAAAAGACGTGTAAACTCGAAGCGCTAAAGCCTAAAAGAACTAGATTAGATCACTAGAAGAAAATATTTTCATGGAGATTTTTATACTTCAAAACAGCTTCATTGTACAAAAGTTATAAATGTGGTAAATTTTATTCCTGTCTCTTAAACTACCCCGCTTATAAGTGATGTTAAATATATAAAACAATATAATAAAAATAAAAATGTAAATACATTTTGATTGCGATATAGACAAATGTCATATTACTGGGTTTTTTAAACTTATTCGAAGATGGCGAACCGCGATAAAATTGCTAATTTTATTTTATTTTGCTTACTCATGCTCATACTCATACTACATACTACATACTCATTTATTGTACAGAATCCTCGATACATAAACTTGATTAGACGTTATCAGATTTTTTGTATAATATGTTACACGAAATCTTCGCGAAACGTATACAAAACACGTAAACTGAAACGTGCGTCGTAAATTGATTCCCATGGTTATTACTTACACTGGTTTTCAATAAACAGCTATCTGAAGTTGTCTTTACAGGAAATTTGACATACACTCCATTCAATTTTTGTCAAATATCTATGGCTAGTTAGAAAAATCACAGATAGGTTATTCTATTGGTATATGCCTAACAAATCGGATATTTCAAGCGTGGTCACATGTTATAAAGAAGAAAATAAATCACTGAAAAGTAATCATTAAATCATTGGTTTTTCAAATGAATTCGGTCTATCGTTCTAAAAAGCATCTGTTTTCTACTATAGAATTATAAGTTTAATTTCTACAATGATACATCTAAATAAAACAATCAAACAACAGACTCAAAAATGTGTTTCTGTGAATACAAAAGACATGGACGTGATTTAGCGAGGTTTTCCATCACGCACTCAGAGTGGTCCATCAATTTTACTAGGCTATTGTTAAATGCAGCTTTTGTTTAAAATCACCGAATAAAACGCGTTAAAATTATACCCTGCAATTTTTAGACTGAAAGACGTATTCAATGCTCGCTCGCGATTCAATAGAATTACATTCCGAAAGGTTTTCGAGTATTCTATTCTAAGTTTTTTCCAGTTCTACGAAAGTATATTTTTATGTTTGAGAACAAGCCATTTGATTAGAAGAAAAAGATAAAAGATTGAACATACTTTATTCTTATTATATAGTAAACTAGCATTGCCCGCGGCTCCGCCTGCGTTTACAAGACAAAGAAGATATTTTTCCGCGCTAAAAAGTATCCTATATGTTGACCCGGATAACCAGCTACAATGATTCCAAATTTCATCAAAATCCCTCCAGTAGTTTTTCCGTGATGCGGTAACAGACAGACAGACAAAAATTCGAAAACCTATAGATTCGGCCTCTGTATCAATAATAATGTCTATTTCAATAAGATTTTCCAAAAAATATTTAATGTACAGATTCGACTTAGTTAGAATTTTATTATATGTATAGACTATAATATGTAATACAAGGGCAAAGAAAATGTTCTATGACTATTTTGTTATCCAACTTCTGTTGATTTTAAGATTAGTAAGTGCTGTCTAAATCTGTTTAGGCTGAATAATATTCATAAGTTAAAGAAATATCGAACTGGTGAACTTCTCAGTCTGGTACTCAGTGGTGAGACACACAAAGTGCCCGATGTATGTATTTCGAAGCACTATAGATGAAGTGTGAATACATATAGTTTAATTATGCACTGTAATACCTACCTACATTCTGTTAAATCAAGTAATTTATTCTCATCGCAGAAACCATTTACATTTAGAAACGACGGTGAAAATTGGATATGTTAATGAAAAGAAGATGAATATATTCGGACTCGTTTAGATAGTCTTTTAACCATTTATTAGTTATAGTGACTAAGTACTTATAGAAAATCAAAAACAAATCTATTTCATGGGAACCGTACATTTTTCCGGGATAAAAGGTAGTCTATTTGTTATTCTGATGTATGAGATATTATTGTAAAGTTTCATTAAAATCCATATTAATTATAATCAATAATAATCAGTAGTTTTTGCGTTAAAGAGTAACAAACATCCATACATCTATACATCCAGACATCCATACATCATCACAAACTTTCGTATTTATAATATTAGTAGGATAAGTAGAAGCGTTTTTGAATATAAAAACTGTGAGATTTGGTTCAGACGAGAATTTAAGCTAAGATCAGTAATTAATATTTTAAAATGATTATTATGTAATATGTTCATTAATAACAAAAAATAAAAACCGACTTCAAACAAAAGCACTAAAAAGTAAAAAATAACTGATATGTAGTTTTCATTTACTATACATACCTAATCAAATATATTCGAAGTCGGTGTGCTTTGCTTTATATGGCCTGGCACCGATTTCGAAAATATTTGATTAGGTATGTATTTAATAGGTAGGCTTTAATTACTTAGCCAAAGCACACCGACTTCGAATATATTTGATTAGGTATGTATAGTAAATGAAAACTACAAATCAGTTATTTTTTACTTTTTAGTGCTTTTGTTTGAAGTCGGTTTTTACTTTTTGTTAAAAAGTTTTTAATTTTTCCTTTTTAGTGTAGACAGTAGTAGCAAAGTAAGAATTCTAACGTATTAGGCTTGTCAAATCAAACAAAACAAGCCCAAACTCAAAGTATCTACTATTAGCCGTTGAAGAGTTCCACCTATCCACCTTCTGGCCTTACCATCAGATCAGGTCATTAATACCGAACCACTGTACTATCAACGGAAATGGAAGCACTTGCAAAGTTTCAAGTCAATATGACAATTAGAAGTAGGTTAAATTCATTATTAGCTATTTTTCCACCCTTAGGGGTGGTATTATTTTTTTTGAAATTTAAATGGGACCAATCTGGAAGTATACAGTTTCAAACGACACAAAAATTGTCCAAATCGGTTAATAAATGACGGAGTTCTGAGGTAACAAACATAAAAAAAAACATACAGTCGAATTGAGAACTTCCTCCTTTTTGAAGTCGGTTGAAAACAACTCATACCTATTGTTAATAAAAAACGTCTACATTTTTTAGTTACAATAGGTACTAAAAAATTGTAGACTTTATTAAAACGATTTACAGCTTTAGCAAAATAAAGATACGAACATAATATATTCACCATATTGTCATATAAAAATATACTGATAGGTACAATAATTATTAAAAATTTAAAAACACCCCCTACACAACTTAATTTTTATTTAACGATTACATTGGCACGCGTTAAGCACTTAATCGAGTAATCATACGCCAAAATGCTTTACATCATTTTGGAAAAGAGCTGATACTCTTACACTGCTGGACCGATATTAACCAAACATAGTTAAGAACCACCGCAATTAAACTGGCTTTCAATTGAACAAAACCACATCGAAATCGGTCCATCCGTTTGAGAGCTACGATGCCACAGACAGACTTATAACAGCCCTCATTTTGCGTCGGGGATTAAAAAAATGTCATCTATAGGCTTTTTGAGCAATACATAATAAAATTCAAAAAAAGGAAAATTTATTGTAATGTTACTTCAATTAAAGCTGTCTGTTATCTTTATACAATGAGTGTGAAGAAGGTATACGCCTTCCATAATCATCCGTCGAGTAACATCAATAAAATTGTTTATCGGCGTTGACGAATGTACAAATAAAAAGAGAATTTCCAATTCTGAGGCTTCCCTTTGTAAAAATAAGTCAGTCATAAAAGTGAATTTATCGCTCGTAGTAAATAAAACGTAACGTATTGTTTGAACAATAAAAGGACATACAAAGATTGTACGAGTATGTTGATTCTATCATTGTGACAGTACCTACTCATATCTGATCGCTTTATGTCTACGTCACAAGTTAATAACTTGTTTTTTCGCTTGCTTGATCTGCTATAGTTGGGACTACAACTCCATTATAGTAGGTCAAATATCAATCCCTGATCAAGACTAAATTGTTGAAAGGCAGGTTTAAAAAAAAATTGGGCTAAATTTTACATCATTCGTATCAGTGTGTGAATCAACAAAATTTTTATTCCTAACTTACTAGCTTGTAAATTTTGTTCTTATATTCTACTAGCGGTAGCGACTCGCCCTTTCCTCCCTCGGGTTCGTCCCTAGCTTGCTTTTCAATACAAACTTTTCTCATTTTCACCCCGTTAAGGGATGATTTGTAGAATAAAAAGTATCCTATGTCCTTTCCAGGATCTCAAACTATCTTCTTACCAAATTTCATCTAAATCGGTTCAGTACAACGTCACAAACTCACAATCTCACAAAACGTTGCCTCTTTATAATATTATATTGTATAGATATTGATTTCTTAATTTTTTTCGTATTAAGCCTTAGTCTTTATGTACAATTTTATTATCTTGAACCCAGAAACATAAAACCAAATCTATTACAAACGTTTTACAATTTGTCTTCGGCAATCGGCATTTTACATACGCGCAAACGTTTGCACACATACGGCGCCGTTTGTAAAAAGACGAATCATATACATAAGATATATTATAGTAATGGTAAAAAAACTATTACTGCAAATTAAAACAAGTTTCCGTTTTCATGTCGCACATGTATTTCTTTAACTTGCATTCCGCACGTTTTTCACTAGCTTACGATAATAACCCCAGGGACCCACTCAAAGTACGTAGAATAAGAAGCTTATGTCATTATTCAGTCCATAAATTAAAATGGAAAAGATCGTGTCTATCCATCGCTCTCTTGCAACGTAAAATAAAGATAAAAAAATATACAAACAAACGACAAAAAACACTTCCATTTATAATACTAAGTATGGAGCATGAATAACATTTTGGAATAACTTTTATATATATATTTACGTACATTCTTAGAATTTTTATTGCTAATGTTATGTACAGACTATATGTGGATTGTAAGAGATACATAACACACTAATACTATAAAGAAAGTTTAGATATTTCGATAGACTATCCTGGAGTTGGATAATACGATACGATAGGCTACTGTTAGTAATAAAATTTGTCAATAGGTGGCAGTATCAGTATAAGATCTATACATATAATAAAATTGTACCTAAGCCAAATCTGTACATTAAATATTTTTGGAATGAAATCTTATTGAAATAAACATTATTATCGATACAGAGGCCGAATCTACAGTTTTTAGATTTTTTGTCTGTATGTCTGTTACCGCATCACAGAAAACCCACTGGAGGGATTTTGATAAAATTTGGTACGATGATAGCTGGTTATTCGGGTCAACATATAGGATACTTTTTACCGCGGGAAAATATCTCATTTCTGACAAAAAATACAAAAACGGCAATGTAAGAGTATACTAATATGTAAAGCCTAAGAATTTGGTTTTCGGCTATCTGAACGCAGGTGGAACCGCGGGCAATGTTAGTATTATTATAAGCGCAAAAGTCACCTAGAAATGTCGTAAGCTTCGAGCTCGTGACTTAACCCTTCGCTAAAGTCGCTAGACATCTATAAATATCAATTAAATAGAAGCCGATACTTATTTGTAAGCATGGTTGTTATTGCTAAGTAATAAGCCAATGATAACAATAGAAGAATATTTGCATTCCATTAAATGAAGCTGGCTTAGCATAACAAAAGATATTTAACAAACGAACACATTAAGCACTAGGCTATTGAATTTTTTTGACGGGTTCTTTTTCGAGTGTTTTGGATTGTTTTTTGATTGGCTTTGACTATTGGACTTCGATTCTTGCACTACATGTTTTGACTTTTGGCTTTTCTCACGGATTTTTGGATTTTTTGATTTGGCTTGGATTTTTGTTGTTTTTGGCGACATTTGTCGCGTCGTTTGTGTGTGTGCGAGTGTGTGCGGTTGGCGAATGAGTCATGGCTGACTCAGACGCCAGCGCGGACACAGATGCGTCCATTGGGCGCAAGAGAACGGCTGCGCGTCCTCCGTTAGCGGGCTCTACAGGCTCGGAAACGGAGACCGACGAGCGAGTACGCGCGAAGGAAAATAAGGCGCGAAGGGGGAGGCCCATTGGATCTGGGAGGGGGACGGTCTTGACCCGTGCGCGCGCAGAATTGCGCAATATGGAGGCTGAGGCCAGAGAGCGGGAGTTTGAGCGCGCGCTTGAGGCGCGCGCTTTTCGGAAGAAGCCTGAAAAGGCGGATAAGGCGGGGAAGGCCGTTTTCGAGTTCGGCTCGGATTTGTCGGCCTCTGAGAGCCGGGAGGAAGGCATCTCTGCTAGAGATGTGCAGGGTCTGAGAGCGGAAGCAGGACGCAGCGTGACGGAGATTCTCCATGTTGCCAGGACCTCTGGCAACCTGAAGGGGGAATATGTCCGCCGTCTGAAGCTGGCTGCTGAGGCCCTGACGGGGATAGTGGACGCCCTGGCGGATCGCTCCTCGAATGAGGAGACGAGGAAGGTGGCTGCCGACAATGAGCGGCTGCGCAAGGAGGTGGAGAACCTGAAGGCGGAGGTTAAGGCGCACCGTCGACAGTTCTCGGAGATGAGGGCGAGTGCGCCGTCCTCCTCCCTGCAGGGGGATGTTTTAGAGGAGTTGAGGGCCTCTCTTATCTCCTCGGTTGGGGCCCTCATGGATGCCAAACTGGCCGGCATTGAGGAACGCCTGCTGCCGGCCAGGTCGCATCGTCCGCCTCTGGCAGCGGACAGAAGAAAGGAGGCAGGTGCATCTGCACCTAAGCCTGCGCCGAGGGTGCCTCAGAGCACGCCAGCACCGGTAGCGGCTGTGGCGGGCGAGGGTTCGGCGACGCGCAGGCGTCAGCCCAATGTGGATGGGACGGCAGCCCCGGCGCGCCCTAGGTCGCAGCCGGCGACAGCGGCTCCTGTGGCGGGACCAGCTCCTCCGGCCCCCGTGGCGGGACCGAGTACTGCCGGGGATGACTCATGGGCGACGGTGGTCCGCAAGGGCAAAGGGAAGGGGAAGAAGTCCTCCCCCCCCAGCGGCCCCGGCTGCCCCGGCTGGAACAAAGTCGGCGCCAAAGGCTCCTTCGGGGCCAAAGGCGCCTGTGGTGCAGAAGGCCCCTTCGGCGCCGGCTAAGCCCAAGGTGTCGGCCCCGCCGCGTACAGCGGCGGTTATTATTACGCTCCAGCAGGAGGCGGCGGCTAAGGGTGTCACCTACGCCAAGCTGCTGGAGCGTGCGAGGATGGGGATAGACCTCGCCCAGTTGGGCATCACCGGGGGCCTGACCGTAAGGGTGGCGGCAACAGGGGCGCGGCTGTTGGAGCTGTCGCCCTCTGTGCCGTCGGAAGCGGCGGACAGACTGGCGAACAAGCTCCGCCAGGTTCTCGACGGGGTGGCAACCATCGCTCGCCCTGCAAAAACGGGGTAGCTGAGGATTTGGGGCTTGGATGACTCGGTCACCAAGGAGGCGGTGATCGAGGCAGTCGCTAGGGCGGGCGGCTGCGCATCCGAGTCCATTTGGGTGAGCCGGGTCCACACCGGAAAGGCGGGGATGGGCACGGCTGTCGTAAGATGCCCAGTTACGGCAGCCAAAAAAGTGGCCGACGCGAGCCGACTTCTGGTCGGGTGGTCGTCGGCCAAGGTCGAGGTGCTGGAGCAGCGACCACTTCGCTGCTTCAGGTGTATGGGTCTTGGGCACACCCTACCTCGGTGCCCATCGAGGGTGGAGCGGGGGCGCCTGTGCTTCCGGTGCGGCAGCGATGAGCACCACTCCGCTGCTTGCACCGCGAAGACAGTCCGCTGTGCGGTTTGCGCGGATGCAGGGCGCCCCTCTGGGCATATGATGGGTGGGCGCGATTGCAACCCACCCATCGTGAAAGGCAAGATGGCTCTACGGACCGGAGCCGTCACTAGTGCCGGAAGCCGCCAGGCTGAGGAAGCGCATATGTCATCATAATGTCTGGACATAAGCGCTTCCTCCAAGGGAATGTAAACCACTCGGCCGGGGCGCAGGACCTTTTCCTACAGTCCATGGCCGAGTGGGAAATAGATCTGGCGGCGGCCTGTGAGCCCTACTTTGTCCCTCACCAACCGAACTGTGTGGGGGACCTAGAGGGCTCCGTGGCCTTAGTGTCTGGGAGCAGCACTGGCCCCCGTCTCTCGGCAATCGAGAGGGGCCAAGGACTTGTCGTGGCAGGGTGGGGAGAGTACGCGGTGGTCGCCGTGTACTTCTCCCCCAACCGCAGTCTGGCGGAGTTCGAGATCTTCCTCGACTCCGTCCGCGCTGCGGTTTGCAGGCAGTCGCCGAGGCCCACTATCGTCCTCGGTGACTTTAATGCCAAGTCCTTGGCCTGGGGGAATCCCACGTCGAACGCTCGAGGGCGAGCCGTTCAGACGTGGGCCCTACTCTCCGGTCTGTCCCTACTCAATGTGGGGACAGCGTTCACGTGCGTGCGACAGCAGGGGGGGTCCGTGGTGGACCTAACGTTCGCCACCCCCGCCGTCGCACGCAGGGTGATCAACTGGAGGGTAGAGGAGGAGGTGGAGACTCTGTCGGATCACAATTATATCCGATTCGAGATCTCCACCCGTCCGGTGCCGGTGGACCGCCCAAGGGGGCCCTCTCGAGCGTTCCCGAGATGGGCCCTGGGCCGGCTTGATACTGAGCTGGCCAAGGAGGCGGCCATCGTAGAAGCATGGTGCTCCCAGGGGAGTGTGGTGGGCGCCAGCTCCGATGTCGAGGAGCTGGCTGGCCGCATGTGCAACGCCCTTACGAGGGTGTGCAATGCGGCCATGCCGCGGATCAGGCGGATCGACCGGCGTCGCCGGTCTGTGTATTGGTGGTCGCCCGAAATCGCACAGCTTCGGGCGACGTGTAATTGGTATAGACGGAGGTTCGTCCGGTGTCGCAGGAGGAATGGCCTGGACCCGGTTTTGGAGAGCGAGCTGCGGGCGGCCTACAGGTCAGCCAAAAAGGCCCTGCAGCTCGCCATCAGCCAGGCCAAGGCGGCGGCCCGCCAGGAAATGCTGGCGGGTCTGGATCGGGATCCATGGGGGCGCCCTTACATCAGCGCGTGGAACAAGCTCCGCGCGCATGGCGCCCCGGTCACGGAGACCACGCCGCCCGAGGTCCTCCTGCGACTGATCGGAGGGTTGTTCCCGGAGTCGTCTGGGCACATCCCCCCGGTGATGGCTCCTCCCACACGCTCTGTGGGAGTGGAGGAATTCCCCCCAATCACCGAGGGGGAGATGGAATTGGCCCGCGATAAACTGCGGGCCAAACGGACGGCTCCGGGACCGGATGGTATTCCGGGGCGAGTTCTGTGCATCGCCCTGGAATACCTGGGAGGGGATCTTCGGGACCTCTTCAACGCTTGTCTTCGCGTTGGGCAGTTCCCGAAGATCTGGAAGGAGGGGATGTTGTGCCTGTTGCCCAAGGAGGGACGTCGTCTGGACTCCCCTTCGGCATACAGGCCGATCGTGATGCTGAGTGAGATGGGCAAGCTCTTCGAGAGAATTCTCGTTGCCCGTCTTACTCGGCATCTCGAGGAGGTGGGGCCGGGCCTTTCGGAGGCTCAGTTCGGGTTCAGGGCGGGTCGGTCGACCGTGGACGCCCTGAACGCTCTGAAGGTCCGGTCCTTGGCCGCAGTGGAGGAGGGAGGCGTGATGCTAGCCGTCTCGCTGGATGTGGCCAACGCCTTCAACACCCTGCCGTTTTAGACGCTACGAGAGGCACTTCGGTTCCATGAGGTGCCTCTCTATCTCCGGCGGGTGTTGGACGCGTACCTCCGCGACAGACAGGTTGTGTGGACGGGGGCAGATGGGGTGGTCGGTCGGCGACGTGTCGACTGCGGGGTTCCACAAGGGGCCGTTTTGGGTCCGGTACTGTGGAACCTCGGCTATGACTGGCTCCTGCGTTGTCCGCTTCTCCCCGGGCTCGGTGTCATCGCCTACGCCGATGACACCCTCGTCACAGCCCGGGGGCGCTCTTACGAGGAAGCGGCACGCTTGGCCACAGTCGGCACCAACCTGGTCGCCGACCGGATAGGGATGCTGGGCCTGAGGGTCTCCGTCTCCAAAACGGAGGCGCTCCTCTTTCATGGCCCACGCAGGGGTGCCCCCCGCAACGCCTGTCTGCGGGTCCAGGGTAGGATGGTGGAGGTACGGGCCCAGATGAAATATCTGGGCCTGACCCTGGACGGACGCTGGACGTTTCGTGTCCATTTCGCCCAGCTCACCCCGAGACTGATAGGCGCCGCCTCGGCCCTCGGCAGACTTTTGCCGAATGTCGGGGGCCCTGGATCTCACTGCCGGCAGCTCTACGCCGGCATCGTGAGGTCCATGGCACTGTACGGTGCCCCCGTGTGGATTGACGCCCTCTCCGCACCGAACAGGGCCCAACTGCGCAAGGCGCAACGGGTCCTGGCGGTGAGGGCGGTGCGGGGATACCGTACGGTGTCATTCACGGCGGCGACACTTCTGGCGGGCGATCCGCCCTGGGAACTCCAGGCGGAGGTGCTCGCCGAAGTCTATCGGTTTCGGGCGAGTGAGCGGGCGCGAGGGGAACGTCCAGCGCGGGAGGGAGTCGCTCGGATCAGGCGCCTAGCTGACGAGGCACTGATCCGGCGCTGGTGGGAAGACCTGGGGACTCCAGCGGCTGGCCGGGCGACGGTGGGGGCGGTTCGTCCGTTCCTGTCTCGCTTGGTCAGGCGGCCACACGGCGTCCTGACGTTCAGGTTGACGCAGATGCTTACCGGGCACGGGTGCTTTGGTAAGTATCTGTGTCAAATTGCGCGTCGGGAACCGTTGCCCGTATGCCACGAGTGTGGTGCGTCCGAGGACACCTCGCACCACACCCTCGCGGTATGCGCCGCTTGGGCTCCCCAGCGCCATGCCCTGATGGCGGTAGTGGGTGGAGACCTGTCGTTGCGAAGCGTGGTGGGGGCCATGCTACGCGACGAGAGGTCCTGGTCGGCGATGGTCTCCTTCAGCGAGGCCGTCATCTCACTGAAGGAGACGGCGGAGAGGGAACGCGAGGCTAACGCCTTAGCAGACCCTCTTCGTCGCCGTCGGCTGGGGGAGAGGAGGCGCCGGTACGCGCATCTTCTCCCGCCACCCTAGAGGAGCTACTGCGGGGGGGTCTCTCGTTGACTCTCCTGCACGTCATCGGGGCGGTCGGGATGCCCTGCGAACCGAGGGCATCCTGATTTAGGCGAGGCAGGCCCGCGGGGTACGGGCCGTCCGCAGGGGTGTTGCAGTGAATGCGCAAGCGATCCTGCACACCCCATTGCACTGCGGCGACGGGTTCCGCTGTGGGTTTTAGTGAGTAGGAGTCTCACAGTACCCTACCCATTGACGGCCAGTAGGGTCCCCATGATGGGTTTCCCCAGCGATAACAAAAAAAAAAAAAAGGCTATTGAATTTTGATCAGTCAAAGTCATTTGAAAGTTTATTGCTTTTACGTTTTTGGTTTCATTCGCATTGCTTTTA
Organism: Brenthis daphne; assembly: GCA_947093115.1. Taxonomy (NCBI): domain Eukaryota; kingdom Metazoa; phylum Arthropoda; class Insecta; order Lepidoptera; family Nymphalidae; genus Brenthis; species Brenthis daphne. The sequence continues at coordinate 11,003,754 of OX352478.1, read as the reverse complement.
GTTAAAATTGAAATATTGGCTGACACTTTGATGTTCTTTTACTTTTCAAAGGTGATTATTGAAATTTTGGGTCATCAACATGGACTTACAGGCAATAAATTAAAAAATATGTGCATGAGGGCCACATACAATATTGACGATATATATTCTAATACTTTAATGACATCATAGTTATATTTTCGTAAATCAAAAAAATTATGATGTCACTCAATTTATGTAATTGTGCGAGGAAATAATTTAAATGCACATAAAAGTAAGGTAGGTTTTTCTAAAACTTGTATACTTAATTCAATAGATAATGTGTAAGCTGTCTACTTAAAATATGACCGACTATATCTAAAATATGACAAAAAATATTCATCTAAATAAAAATACTCTTAACAGATATAAAATTTAGTTTTGACGCTATAACGTAGTTGCCTCCATTATTTATCGATTTGATCGATTGTTAAAACGTCCGGTAAAAAATTGGGAACGCCAAAAGCAAACATGTGTTCCTAATATTGTCTGGCTCGAAATATTAAAAAAAAAACTAGGTCTATATTTTTGTGTAACATTTTATATAGAACCGTTCACATATCTTTGGTACCAATAGACGTTCCGATATATCTTATATATATATATAATTTGAACCTCGGAAACGGCTCCAACGATTTTCATGAAATTTAGCATACAGGGGTTTTCGGGGGCGATAAATGGATCTAGATTAGTCTTATGTCGGGGAAAACGTGTGTTTTCGAATTTTCATGCGGTTTTCTTTCGCCTTATTTCACGCAAAATATGGTCGATAATTTCGCAAGCTCTGGCATAAGCACCATGGTCAAGCGGCCAAGGCACAAGATTGACAATCATAGGTGTCCGGGTTCGAATCGCGGTCGGATACAAAGGTATAATAATTTTTTTTTGCATTTATTCAAGTTTTTTTTAAAGAAAATTGTACTTTTGACCAAAAACTCCGAGCGAAGCTTGGTGGCTCAGGTACTATACACTTAACGGATAATCACCGGATTGGTCAAAGAAAGTGAATGAACGATTCGCAGGGGGTATTACTATAGGAAAACTGCGACGGTATATTTTTTACAGGATTATAAATTAATCATGTGAATATCTTGCTCTTTGTAAGTTTATAATCGGATACTATAAAAAGTATGCAGTGTATTTCATACTGCATATTATTATTTTTTAATGTTGGCAAATGCAATTACCACCTATCAGTCCCACATACCACTTGTATACATGCAGGTGGTATGTGGGACTCACTGGCTAGAAAAACCAGTAGGTACTACTCGCTAACACCCAACGGAACCTCCTACGTTTTAATGGGACGTCGCAGGATCGCTTACTAAATCACGACGCCTCGACGGCAGGTCTGCCCAGATCTGCCCCTGACAGGAAGATATGGTTTTCTTGTGGAGTTTATAATTTGCTTATATACTGGCACTACTGAATCGATTCTTAAAATTATTTTGAATAACCTTTATTTGCTCTAAGACTAACTTTAGAAAAAGAACTAAGCAAGTAAAACCGCAGGCAATAGCAAGTAGTAAATTTTAGTTTTCTGCAGTCCTTCACCACATAAACTTTAACTATGCCAAAGTTTATACTCCTCCGTATGCGCAATATGCTTAAAAAGGGGTACAAAATTCTCTTTTCATATATGTAGATATCTTTTAGGTATAGGCTTGTTATGTTGAAATTATAATTATAAAACCTAAAAGTACTATTAACTTTGTTATTTTATTAATTTATTTTATAAATTATTTATTTAATAGCATACCATCAATCCTTATCGTTATGCGCCTCAGGGGCGCACTCACTAAGCAATTCATTTAAGATAAGATCACAATACAGTATGAAAAACTTATGAAATTTTGCTGCCAAAATGTGTTGTTTATTTTTCTAAAGGGCAAAAATACATATGTCAGAAACATGAAATCTAACCATATAATAAAATTGTAACTAAGTCGAATCTGTACATTAAATATTTTTTGGAAAATCTTATTGAAATAGAAATTATTAACGATACAGAGGCCATATCTATAGCTTTTAGAATTTTTGTCTGTCTGTCTGTCTGTCTGTCTGTTACCGCATCACGTAAAAACCACTGGACAGATTTTGATGAAATTTGGTATGATGATAGCTGGTTATTCGGGTCAATATATAGGATACTTTTTACCGCGGGAAAATATCTTATTTCTGAGAAAAAATACAAAAACTGCAATGAAGAGTATACTAATATGTAAACCTATGAATTTGGTTTTTGGTCATCTGAACGCGGGCGCAGCCGCGGGCAATGCTAGTGTTTATATATAGAGCAGTGAAAGGGGAAAGTAATCTCATTATGGACCGTTAGGTTAAACCCTTTTCAGCTTAGAGCCTAACTTTTCAAAAAATAAGTACATAGTAGCGATTTGACATATTGTATAGTTAATATTTACCAGGTGTGATTTTATTGCTTTTGTAACGATGGTTTTTACGAACCTGTATTCGAATTGGTTTAATTTGTTTATATCCGAGTTATTTATTCTTCTTTTATATTTTTTAATTTAAAACTAAAATGATTTAAAATGTTTATTAAAAATAATTAATAATTATAAATCACTTTTTTAATTTAATTTCTTTCTTTATTAGGAATAATTATTAGAACTTTATTTTTTCTTTAAGGTATTAATGCATTATGCGCTACTTTATTTATAATGATTGCAAGATCCACCAATAACTTCATTATAGTATCATTATATCAACTTTTATTAATAATATAGATTGATCTCGCTATTTCTTTTTAAAACTTATAATGTTGGTTTTAACCAGTAGTGTATATTTAAGAATAAAACTCCACTTTTCAACCGACTTCAAAAAGGAGGAGGTTCTCAATTCGACTGTTTTTTTTTATGTTTGTTACCTCAGAACTTCGTCATTTATTAACCGATTTGGACAATTTTTTTTTGTTTGAAAGGGTATACTTCCAGATTGGTCCCATTTAAATTTCAAAAAAAAAATACCACCCCTAAGGGTGGAAAAATAGCTAATAATGAATTTAACCTACTTTTAATTGTCATATTGACTTGAAACTTTGCAAGTGTTTCTATTTCCGTTGATAGTACAGAGGTTCGGTATTGTTGACCTGATCTGATGGTAAGGCCAGAAGGCGGATAGGTGGAACTCTTCAACGATAAATAGTAGATACTTCGAGTTTGGGCTTATTTTGTTTGGTTTGTCAAGCCTAACACTTTAGAATTCATACTTTGCTACTACTGTCTACACTAAAAAGAGAAAAATAAAAACTTTTTAACAAAAAAATAAAAACCGACTTCAAACAAAAGCACTAAAAAGTAAAAAATAACTGATTGGTAGTTTTCATTTACTATACATACCTAATCAAATATTTTCGAAGTCGGTGTGCTTTGCTTTGTATGGGCTGGCACCGATTTCGAAAATATTTGATTAGGTATGTATTTAATAGGTAGGCTTTAATTACTTAGCCAAAGCACACCGACTTCGAAAATATTTGATTAGGTATGTATAGTAAATGAAAACTACCAATCAGTTATTTTTTACTTTTTAGTGCTTTTGTTTGAAGTCGGTTTTTATTTTTATGTTAAAAAGTTTTTTTCAAATCACATTTTATTTTTTATGGCTTTATTAACAATCTCACGTTACAGCATATGTGTATTACGAGTAGGTACATCTATTATAATTGTCTGTAAGTTTCTAGGGCGGTCATTTAAGAGGTAAACGAGCTTTACATAGGCATAATTTTGTTTATGACCATCGTTAAGGATTTAACTAGTTAATAATTCTGTCCCTGTTTTGGCAATTTTAAATTTTACGTTTAAGTTACTGCCTTAATGTTTGCTATTAAAAATGAACAACGCCAATCTTTAGGCTGTTGATTAAAAGATATAAATTTTGTTTTGTTACAGTTAATAAAATAGTAACAAGTAATCTATGTATACTAATATTATAAAGAGGCAGAGTTTGTTTGTGTGTTAGTTTGTTTTTTAATATAAATAAAAACGAATGGGCTAATCTCAGGAACAACTAATCCGATTTGAAAAAATATTTTTTCCATTAGAGATAGCCCGTTTATTGAGGACGGCTATAGGCTCTATATAATTATGTTACTACTGAAGAGAGTGGAGCAGTAATCATAAATATCAACAAATCGGGCAGATTTTTAAATAAAACTATCTTTTCGGATTTTGTCGCGGATTTATTTGGATTTTTGTTTCCCGACGTCTTTGTTACGTCGTAGTTCAAGGCCCAAACCTAATCTCAACAAACAACAGTATTAAGCGTTGAAGAACTTACGCAGCAGGTCAGACATTATCATACTACGCGCAGACAAGGGAAATGCCACCGTCGTGATGGATACATCAGATTACAATGGAAAAATTGAACAACTTTTGTCGGATGAAAGTACATATAAAAAGGTCAAAACAGACCCGACCACCACTGTGTTAAATAATACTAAAAAGCTGATTAAGAAACACTCCGATGCATTGAATCTTGATGTCAAAAATCTTGTTCCATCTTGTGCAAAGCCGCCTAAACTGTATGGACTTCCAAAGATACACAAACCTTACGCTCCGCTACGTCCAATTGTGAGTCAAATCGACACACCGACTTATAAATTGGCCCAACTAGTAGCGAAAGTACTCTCAACACTCAGAGGACAAACATCAGCGTTCACAAGGGACTCGTACCATTTTGTCAATGAGATAAAACACCTACAACTCATGGACAATGAAACTATGGTCAGTTTTGATGTACAGTCTCTATTCACCAGCCTACCAGTAGAGGACTGTGTCAAAATAGTATCAAGAAAGCTACGGGATAATAGTATGCAAGAAGAATACACTGAACTTTTGAAACACTGCCTTACATCTGGCTATCTATTGTGGAATGATGAATTCTACAAGCAAGTGGATGGAGTGGCCATGGGTTCGCCGGTCTCTCCCGTTGTAGCTGACATCTTCATGGAGGCCTTCGAGGAGACCGCCCTAAACACATCACCTGTGACCCCACGTTTCTACAAGCGGTATGTAGATGACACTTTCACAATATTACCATCTGATAAAATATCTGTATTCTTAGAACATCTTAACTCCATAAACCCTAAAATACAATTTACAATGGAATTGGAGTCTAATAATTCTTTAGCTTTCTTAGATGTATTAGTTATACGTAACCCAGATAACACCTTGAGTCATACTGTGTATCGAAAGAAGACCCATACTGATAGGTACTTGAATGGTGAATCTCATCACCACCCTTCACAGTTAGCTACCGTGGGAAAATCTTTGTTTCAGAGGGCACGCGGGATCTGTGACGAGCAACACCTGGCCGGAGAGCTGCAACATGTCAAGCAAGTTCTGCGAGACAACAAGCTGCAAGTGCCGCGCCTACGTCACAGGGACCGAGTGAAACCAGCCACAGTCGAGCGCGTCCCTGCAGTCCTACCTTACATGAGAGGCGTCACTGACAAGATTGGCTACATTCTAAAGCGAGCTTCAATTAAAAACTTACTTCAAGCCGCCAAAGAAAATTAGTCAGTTTCTACCACCTGTCAAGTGCCACATCCCTCTACAAGATGCAGGAGTTTACAAGCTTGATTGTGATTGTGGGCTCTCTTACATCGGACAAACAAAGAGATCCATTAGAACCCGGGTCAAAGAACACATAGCTGATGTGAAGCACCGTCGCAATACAACATCTGCTGTCTGCAAACATAGTCAGGACCGCCCAAGCCATTATATTCGCTTCGATAGACCTCAAATCCTGGCGAAAGAAAACCGATATCGCCCTAGAATGATTCGAGAAGCCATAGAAATTAAAAAACATCCTAATTTCAATAGGGAAGATGGCTGGGTACTACCATCGTCATGGGATCCTGTTATTAATATAATAAAATCAAATAATAAATATAAACATAACAGACAGACAGATGTAGTAAGTTCATACTGTGTAGATCAAAATGACAGCTTATCAGATTAATATTTTTCATTTTTCATTTGTAAAAGTATATATTAATAGTGTTGCTTAGTAAGTTGTTTTTAAATAATAGCAAACTAAATTAAAATTATTATCCTTAATTAATTTTAACTTTTTAAATTACACATAGAACAATTATATGGCTTAAATAATTAATACTATATTTTATATTTTTATTTTATGGTTATAAATATAATAATGGCAACACTAAATATTGATTACTAATTAATATTTAAAATTGTAATGATTATAAAAATAATAGCAAAAATTAAATAAATAATTTTCCATATTCAATTATAATTAAAATTATAAAAATGTTTAAATTTAAAAAATATTGTAATGTAATTAGTGCAATTTTCATTTTGTTAATTGTGGGTAGGCTGTCTGTAACAACTATACATTCAAGACATGTAACACCTCAGTCTCTCCCGTGACCATGGATGCTGTAAAGCATTCGAAACGTCGGGAAACAAAAATCCAAATAAATCCGCGACAAAATCCGAAAAGATAGTTTTATTTAAAATGTCAAATATTCGCGTAAATCTAAGAAAGTATTAAATCGGGCAGACTTCCATACATTATTATTAATAGCATAAAGCCAAAGATTTATTTTCTGTAGTTATAGAGCGAGGGGGTTCTGCTTATATAAATATTAAGAAGACTTTGTTACTCACCTATTTCTTCCTCTAATTTAAAGTCCAAGTATATTTAAATGGAACGACGATCTATTATATTGATAGATACGGAAATAGTATTGAGCTGATATGATATTAAAAAGGTAAATAGTAAAATTTTTCAATGGCTACTAATAAAATCGTAAGATACTCATATAATCCGGATTTGTTTTAATTTGATTTTCTAATTTAACGATACGGTAGGCACTTAATCGATGTTTTTTTAAATTAATTTTTGGATTGAAATATTATGTTTTCTTAAATTTCCACTTATGATATAAAGGTTCTCCTTACATAGTATAAAATTAAGTCGCTTCCGCTGCCCGTCCGGTTAGATCTTTTAAACTACTCAACGGATATCAATGCAGTTTTCAGCAATAATTCTAGAGGAAGGTTTATATGTATAATACCTGCTTAATATAGTACAGAAAAACTGAGAAATTCAAAGATTTGTATTACATACTAACCGGTAAACCGTACCTAGGGTCGAACACGAGCAAGCGAGCGTAAGTTGCTAGTATAACAATATAGTTTAACACTGTTCTCCTTTTACACAACGTTGACAGCTAATACAAATATTAATTTTGTGCCAGGATTGAATTTCGCATGTAAGTTCTTGTGTTCATTTACGGGGTACACTACGCAAGCACTAAGCAAGTCACCCCTATGCTAAACAGTACCTTTATCTTTATAAGAAAAAGTTGATAAGGCTAAGAAAGCACAAATGATATTATTTTTTGCTGTTTCTTCCTTCCTCGATTGAATAAGTCTAAATATATTATTATATTATATCTCGTTGATAACAACTAAACCCCGTTTTATGAACATATATTTACATTTTATTTCAGCAATTTTATTAAAATCCAATGAAGCTAGTACGTATTATTTTGGCAACTGCAAAAAAGAAAACGTTTTTTAATTCAGCTGTTTATTTATTTGTGTATTTTTGCGTTGAAACTTTTTAGTTCAGAAGTAATCACTCTAGAAACTGTATTCAAACCTTTAATTAGTAAAAGCTTCCTCGAGACTGCTGTTTAGCACCCTCGGATATTACCAAATGACTAATATAGCGTCAAATGTTGAGGTTGAGTGAGTGTTAACAAGAGTAAAATACCGGTTCTTATAAATTATTTTCGCTAATATTTTTTTATGTATTCATCGTTATTTCTTATTTATTATGCGTTTGAAACAAACTTAGACTAAATTCCTCCCGATTTGTTTAGGTGGTAGCAAGGTGAATACACTCTTTTGTAGTTGGTGGGTATATTAGCATCCGGTACTTCAGCCAGACAAAGGCAAAAAACACATTTGGGAGGTTGCCCACCTAGGTGGGCGGTGTACCACCTGGTACTATTTCTGATAGCAAAGTGGACCGTGTAAGCAACCCCATGGATATAGTGGTCAGCCTCAGTTGGCCAGTCGTCGGTGGCGTTACAATTGAGTGCGTAAGCGATCCTGCGATGCCCCATTACGGTCGGGGAGGTACTGTTGGGGTTTAGTGGTAGTACTGGTTTTTCTTGCCGGTGAGTGCCACAAAACCTCATGTATGTATAGTTCGAGGACGAATCTATAGTTTTTAGAATTTTTGTCTATTTGTCTGTCTTCGAAAATATCTGATTAGGTATCTATTCTAAATGAAACCCCCATTTAGTTATTTTTTACATTTTAGTGCCTGGAAGTCGGTTTTTATATTTTTTTAAAGTTTTATTAGTTCCTTTTCTTTTTTCTACTCATAAAAATTTGGGGGTCTAATCATCTAATTCAACTGAACAAAATATTTGTTATTTTGTCAATCTTTTTAGCTAAAATTGTTTTTTTAGATCCCATATGCCATCCCATTGATGGATCTTAAAAAAAAAGAATTTTAGTTCAGTAAGTTAAAGTTATTTTCTTTATTTTGCACATGGAAACTGCTGTACCTACCTAAAAAAACTATTATTGTGTTGGGACATTCAGGACAAACTGACAATAGTCGACCGACAAATTTTATTGAACGAACAACTATATCTTAATAATATGATTAACAGACGACTAGCCACAACAGCCTTTTAAATAAAGCAAATTATTCCTAAATTTTATTTAGAAATGCCAATGGAACATAAAGTTTGTACAAAAGGCCGGTAATTTTTCAAAGAGACTAATTCAATGTATATCAACTTAGTAATTCAAACGAGACTAAAACAAGGCGAGAGGGAAACACAATTAATAAGGGCCCTTATAAATCACGCGAATATTTTGCGAGTTTTAGCTGCCATAAGGGACTACAAAAAACGTTTGCACATTATATTATGAATTAGGGTTGTCACAAAATATACCTAGTAGATATATAACCTACTCAGGTTCCAGTGCGAAAATCGAAAACCCTTAAAAATAACGCAAAATTGGAATTTACGACTTCACGAAAAAGTCCGTTATAGCATGATTATATAGTTCCTAGGTTACACTTACAATAATTATTTTAATGTATTGGAAACCTACTTAAGGACGCACCTTAGTGAAGCTAGGGTAAGTCATTCGCTCGTATTTAAAATAATAAATTTAATTTTATTTTTTACTACCACTTACTAACTTACTTAAAACTTAGTTAAATTAAAAATTAAAAAAACCTACCATCTTGGACCGATTTTCATCAAACATAGCTAAGAACACTTCCCAATAATTCACCTTTCAAACAAAAAAAACAAAATCAAAATCGTTCCTTCGTTCGGTAGCTACGAAGCCACAGACATACACACAGACACGTCAAACTTATAACACCACATCGTTTTTGCATCGGAGGTTAAAAACACGAACACACTTTATGATATTGTCATAAAAATATATAATTTTCATTAATAACAGTACTTGATATAGAAGATTAAATGTTAAATTGACTTTTTATTTCTTCTTTAAGTCTTTTTTGTATTTTTAAGTGAAACGATGAAATGCTTAAACGATAAACATTTTTTTATTTATAAAAGCGTCAAGAGCATTTGCTTTGATAGACTCAGAAAGCTCCTGTCTTAATCGTTTCAGAATATTAATTAATATTTAATTACGAGTACTTATTGCTTGAGTGACCTACATTTATTATAGTTTGTAATTATGAAAAATAAAATTGTACATGATATAATATCTATATATCTATCTATCTATCTATCTATATATATATATATATGTATATATATATATATATATATGTAATATATATATATATATATATATATATATATATATATTAGACTGATTCAAAAAAAACCGACTATTTTTTTTTTTTTTAATATTGAAAATATTGTCAGAAATGACGAAAAAAAAATCCTGTGAAAGTTAGAGCTCTTAATATTAATATTAAGAGGTGCCGAGTGGAAAATTTCGATTTCCCATTTGATTAACGTGGGAAAATTTTTTTTTCTTACTTTGGAATTCTGTAGCTCTTTAACAAGTCATCGGATTGGTTGAGTCAGAACATATTCTTGTAGAGAATTGAACGCTCTACAAAAAAGGTCTCTTATGATTTTTTGATATATTTACTTTTTCAAAAGTTATTCAACCCTAAAGATGAATTGATTCAAAATTTTTACATTTTTCTAATTTTCCGACGCAACCATCAACTTTATGAGAAAATTTAATAGGACTTTTTTGTAAAACATTCAATTTCCTATAACTTATCTCTCAAAACGACTTCATTGAGAAAGATGTTAATTCTTGGGCTAGTGATGGAAGTTTTAAAGAGTGTGTGCGATTCTTTACAAAATTAACAGTCGTGAATGACGTGGCGGAGCGTGGTGTAGCATTAATTGAACAATACAATAAGTTGTTTCACTAAAAATGAAGATCAACTACAATACTTATTGCTAATTATTAGTGAATACAGAAAAAAAGTGCCCAATTGTAATAGAAATTTTTTAGTTTAACGATATAAATTGCTTTGATTATAATAAACATTCAATTTTTAGGTTAAAACTTTATTTGTTTAACATGTTAATTAATTTTAAGAATAAAAATGACAACTTTTTAAAAAAATTTTTAGTTTTTTGCAAATAACTTACGATCTGTAAAAAAAATTTTAATTTTTTGAGAGATAAGTTATAGGAAATTGAATGTTTTACAAAAAAGTCCTATTAAATTTTCTCATAAAGTTGATGGTTGCGTCGGAAAATTAGAAAAATGTAAAAATTTTGAATCAATTCATCTTTAGGGTTGAATAACTTTTGAAAAAGTAAATATATCAAAAAATCATAAGAGACCTTTTTTGTAGAGCGTTCAATTCTCTACAAGAATATGTTCTGACTCAACCAATCCGATGACTTGTTAAAGAGCTACAGAATTCCAAAGTAAGAAAAAAAAATTTTCCCACGTTAATCAAATGGGAAATCGAAATTTTCCACTCGGCGCCTCTTAATATTAATATTAAGAGCTCTAACTTTCACAGGATTTTTTTTTCGTCATTTCTGACAATATTTTCAATATTAAAAAAAAAATAGTCGGTTATTTGAATCAGTCTAATATATATATATATATATATATATATATATATATATGTAAATTTGTAAATTATAAACTTTATCTTTTTTGTTAATAATTTAAAATATAACTATTGTTAATTGAATGTTAATTGCGTTTAATAGAACTATTGAATTAAATGATATTAACATTATTTATTATGATTATTTGTAACGAAAAACCCTTTTGAATTATATTGATCATTGTTAAACGAAACATGTACCAATAAATATGTAGGAACTAGAAATACAAAAATAATTATCATAAATGAATTAAAATTAATTGTCCAAGTGACCCTCGGAAGCTTTCAATATGCGAATTTTAATTAAAAAGGGTTTCGGTATTTTATTACTATTAGCCACGGGCCGTGACACTTTGTGCCAGTCGTTTTGTCGCTTCTATATACAACAATTAACATATAAATTTATATGTATGTATGTGTTTCTTTAGACGTTTCCCAACTTCGTCCAATTGTAAAGTCACGTTATATTTACGTCACTTTATAATTAGCTTCAGTGGTCTAGTTGTTAGCATTTACCATCGCAGATCTAAAGGTTCAGGGTTCGAGTTTGGGTTTGGCCTTTAATCATCGATATTTTCTGCTAAGGATTTCTAAATAGCAGACTGGAGTTGGGAAGTTGGCAGTGTTTTATCCCGTGCCGTTTCGGAGAGCATGTAGAGCTGTTGGTACTTCGCTAAAACTCTCACCTGATGTTGAAGTCGTCCAATCGGACTTTGAGAGTGAAAAGGAATAGAGAGTGCACTTTTGTCTGCGCGAACACTTATGTACCTACTTTAATGTCTCCTGCGCATTTGGATAGTCTCAGTGGGCTTGGTCGTGGTGGCCAAAATCGGTTACTAGGAAATTCTAATTCGTGTAATATACATATTCTAATACATGTAAATTGTTACTGGTATACCTCTAATAAATCTTAAATTATATCCATGATAGTACCACATCAGAAACAGCCACTTAATAAAATTACTACCATAATCGTATAAAACGTTTATAGTGAAACAAACAGCTAGCAAATAAAATCATTTTTATATTAATAATTATTATTACAATGCATGTGAATTGTTATCGTGAACTTTTAGAAGGATATACTGCAATGCTTGTCCGCTAACCCGCACTCGGCCCGCGTGGTGGAGTATGGCCTGATCCCCCATCGTATTGAAGGGAGGCCCGTGCCCAGCAGTGGGACGTCAAAAAAAGGGCCAAATACTGTAAAGCTTATGGGATAGAAAATGGAATCATACTTGGTGTTGTGATTTTGAATACTCGATTTTACCATGATTAACTTATATATAAGAACACTTATCATAACAACAAAGCATTACTTATAATATTATATTAAACATTTATGTCATCATTCCTCGACGCAAAATGAGAAATGTTTTTTTCAACCGACTTCAAAAAGGAGGAGGTTCTCAATTCGACATGGTTTTTTTTTATTTTTTTTTATGTTTGTTACCTCAGAACTCCGTCATTTATTAATCGATTTGGACAATTTTTGTGTCGTTTGAAAGTGTATACTTCCAGATTGGTCCCATTTAAAATTCAAAAAAATAATACCACCCCTAAGGGTGGAAAAATAGCTAATGATGAATTTAACCTACTTCTAATTGTCATATTGACTTGAAACTTTGCAAGTGCTTCTATTTCCGTTGATAGTACAGTGGTTCGGTATTAATGACCTGATCTGATGGTAAGGCCAGAAGGTGGATAGGTGGAACTCTTCAACGGCTAATAGTAGATACTTTAGCTTTGGCTAAGTAATTAAAGCCTACCTATTAAATACATACCTAATCAAATATTTTCGAAATCGGTGCCAGCCCATATAAAGCAAAGCACACCAACTTCGAAAATATTTGATTAGGTATGTATAGTAAATGAAAACTACCAATCAGTTATTTTTTACTTTTTAGTGCTTTTGTTTGAAGTCGGTTTTTATTTTTTTGTTAAAAAGTTTTTTTAAACTTGCACTTCATGACTTCTGTTCACTTATAAAAAGTCTTCTTTACCATTTTAAGACTATTCGATTCTTTTATTCTCTAAAAATATGTATTGAAAATAGAAATATCTCTATATTGTGATTCAAAATCGAAAATAGGCTAATTTGAGCACACCAGCAACCACGATGTGACAAAATTAGAATCCGGTCTATTGATCGAATGCAATTTTAGACGCTTCACAACTTATGAGAGCGATTTTTATTAAATATATCATTTCAGTTTGAATTGAAATTTAGCTTTAGACATGTTTATAAGAAATATAATATGTTTATATATGTTTTGTAAGAAATAGAAAATATAACTTTTTCTTACTAACTTAACTCAGTACTTCTTTATTTTAAATATTATATAACAAAAGCTAAAGCAAAGGTAGCTTTTCATATACAAGTAATTGTTTTGCGAGTTTATTAGCTGATTATTCACTAAGTAGGACTGATCAAAATATTTCAGCCCTTTTTAATGTCCCACTGCTGGGCGCGGGCCTCCATATAATACTAGGGGGATCAAGCCATAATCCACTACGCTGGCCAAGTGCGGGTTGGCGCACTTCACATGTCTTTCGAAAACTTGCAGGATTTTCTCAGATATGCAGGTTTCCTCACGATGTTTTCGTTCACCGTAAGCGAGCATGAAAATATCAGAGGTGCGAGACCTGGGATTTGAACCCACTTCATTCGGTGTCCCAAGCGAGTGCGTTACCACTGGGCTACCACTGCAATTAACATATATTTAATTTAAAAGATTTCCTTTGTTTTCGTTGCTCAAAATTGGTTACTCATTAAGCAGATCGGCCCGATTGAAATCTTTACCTTTGATTGCCCTTTCAAGTAATATCATTTTCAATTAATAAGGGTTCGTCAGTCATCATCTTGTTATACTCAGAGATTTGATAGAATTCGTTTAACTGTACAGTTTACTAATCAAATATAAGTTTGATTTATACATTTTTTTTTATAAAATATTTAATTTAATAATAAATGTCTATATAATAATATTATCAGTAATATTATAAATGCGATTGTGTATTTGCTTGGTAAATGATATAACGATTAATATATAAACGTGAATATGTATTTAATCATTAAATGATTAGGTAATAGTATGTAGGTACTGTTATTGCAGGTAACGGGTCGACGTGATTTTAAATAAAGAGTTAGTTGGTTGGAGAGTCGATTGTCATATAAATTTCGTTATCTCAGTGCTTCCTAATAAGGAAATAAGAGGTGAAGTTAACCAATTAAATGTGTTATATTTTAACATAGCAAGCGCTATTATTGATATAAAAAATTAGCGATTTGTCCTCGTTTCGCTCGAGGAGATCTGTTGGCGATGAACGGTTTGGAAACGCATAGGGGACGAACGTATAAAAAAAATATTTTTGTTGAGCCATAAATCTTCGCGTACGCAGATCTACTTGTTATAGTTTCTTCCTAATCAAATAAGTGGTTTGGGAACCCATAGATTATAAACATGACAAAGAAACATTCATTTACATACATAAAATATTACTGGTATTAACAATGGAACAATTTTATGTTTGGAGAAGAGAGTTTTGGAGTCATGTAGATTACTACAAAAAGAAATATTATTTTTTCATTGAAAATATTTTCGGTGGTTAATCAATTCTGATATAACGATAAGGTTTGCCTGTGTGCCTAAAACCAACGTTGATAATAGTTTTTTCAACCGACTTCAAGAAGAAGGAGGTTCTCAATTCGGTTGGATGTTTTTATGTTTGTTACCTCAGAACTTCGTCATTTATGAATCGATTTGGAAAATTATTTTTTTGTTGAAAGAGTATACTTCCATTTAAATTTTAAAAAAATACCCCCTAGGGGTTAAAAATAGGTAATAAGAATTTAATCAACTCCTAGTTGTCGTATTGACTTGAAAGTGCTTGTAATTTCTGTTGATAGTGCAGTGATTCGGTATCGTCGTGCCAATCTGATGGTAAGGCCAGAAGGTGAATAGTGTTTCTTTTATGTTTGTAGTATATTTTTGTCAGTCTTCATATTAATATGAAGATTATTGACATAAAACTAACATAAATGGTTTTAGCGAATATTTTAATAAAGTACTTTCTTCTTACTTTGCTACTACTATGTCTACACTAAAAATGGAAAAACAAAAACTAAAAAAAACCGACTTCAAAATACTAAGGAGTAAAAAATAACTGATTGGGTGTTTTTATTTACTATACATACCTAATCAGATATTTTCGAAGTCGGTGCCAGCCGGTACAAATCATAGCAAAGCTTACATCACAAATTAATTAAAATTAAGTTTCATATCTTCTCATATTTACCTATTAGATATTCATATATTAAAGTAGTATCGGCTGGCACTGACTTCAAAAATATCTGATTAGGTAAGATCTATAGTAAAAAATACTCCCATTCAGGTCCTTTTTTTTCTTTTTAGTGTTTTGAAGACAGTTTTTTTTAAGTTTTGGTGTAGTGAATGGAACAATAATTCAGTCAGTTAAACTCATTTTATTTGCCTATTTTAGTAAATACTTACATCTACGTTAGATAATTTATTCATTTAAAGTTTGAATTAGTAAAACGTATAATATAATTAATAATTTTAGATAGCTATTAATGTTACAAATGGAAAATATTATATTAATAACAAATAGACTCGTAGGATCAGTGATAAAATCTATACAGATAAATAGAAAACAGAGGAGCTACTAAATAAACTTGAGCGTCTCCAAAATCTCGCCATACGCTTTATCTATGGTCTGCGTAAGTATGATCATGTCTCCGACTTCCGAGCTCAACTTTAATGGCTCCCTATCCGCCTTCGCCGTGATATGCACATCCTTTCGTTCCTCTTTAATATTCTTCACAATCACAATTTTCCCTCATACCTTCGTTCCCGATTTAATCTGCTTCCGACTCTTTCGCGTTCCAGGCGACGTTGCGTCACATCGATGCTTGATATACCGAGAAGTAACACAAAGTTTTTACAAAACTCTTTCTCGGTACGTGCTGCAGTGTTATGGAACAAACTCCCTAAAATCCTTCAGGAGAGCCCTTCTACAGCTGCATTTAAAGCCAACATAAAAAAGAATTTTCTAGCTGAATCTTGAACTACTTATATATTTTTCTGTTTAGCAATCATGTACATATGTATGTTTATGTATATATTTATTTATATGTACATATATATCTATATATTTTTGGTATGTATTAGATAACATGTTTATATTATATATTTATAATTGTATTTATGTATTTACTTATATAATAAGTATCTAATTAAAATGTGTGTATATAAATTTAAGTTTTATTTATGTTTTTATTAGTTTACAATTTTTCTCTGCACTTTCTCTTTCTGTCCCGCTACTTAACACTATTTCCCACATACATGGGTTGACTGGAAGAGATCTCTTATAGAGATAAGTCCACCTTTGTCCACGTCTCTTTCAATGTATTTTTTATGACTACTTTTTTGTGCAATAAAGAATATAATATATAAAATTGAAGTGTCTGTTTGTAATGTCAAAATAACAGCTTTTTACTAAATGCATATGGACGTATACAGTACATATACCAAAACAACATTTTTTACAATTTTTGTCTGTCTGTCTGTAAGTCTGTCTGTTTGTTCCGGCTAATTTCTGAAATGGCTGGACCGATTTTGACGGGACTTTCACTGGCAGATAGCTGATGTAATAATGAGTTTTTTTAAATAGGGTTCCACGAAAAAAAGTTAAAACCAATAAAAATGTAATAATATCCGATTCAAATAGGGAAGTTGTATACATACTCTAGGGACGAACCCGAGCGAAGCGAGGGTGAGTCGCTAGTATAATAATAATAGCTTAATTGTAGTAAAACAAATTGCAATATGTTAAGTTTTGCATAAAAAAACAATACCTCTAATGTTTCAATTTATTTAAAATGTTTTAAATAATCGTATTGGACTCCGGCACAATACAGTTTCCAAATTTGTTATTTTACAAAATTGCATACAAATTTGAGTCACTTTTAGATAGAATATAAAACCGAATATCAAAAATATACGAGTATATCGGGTTTTCATAAATTTGTACAGAATTTAGTTTTAGTTGCTAACTTTTACTTGAACATCAATATATTACATATGTTAGCTGCAGACCCAAGGCCCTGGGTTCGATTCCCAGGATGGATTGAGTATAGGTATTTACAGGGTTTTTCTGGCAATTTTTTTTTAAAAGTCCATAGTTTGGAAGTTGGCGGTGTAACACTGGTCTTGTAGACTTGGCGTTCAACCGCAGTTTGAAAAATATTAGGCTAATAAAATAGTATTATAATATTGAAATTTTTGTTCATTCACTAAAATGCCTGAAAAAAAGCGCATATTTTAAATATTTCAATACTATGATGTAAAAAATACGGCGGCAATATTGACAAATATAAGTTTGTTTGTCTTTCTTTGTAGCAACGGAGCATTATATCGATATATTTTTTTATAGAGATTTTAGGAAAGAGATATTAAGTACTATACTAAAATAACCTCCAAACACATAAAAATGGTCAATTGTACACAAAGTTAGAATCGCTTATGGAGAGAGCAAACCACTTAACCCGAATATAAAAGCATATTATTACAAATAGATAGGGTCGGAAAAAGCATTTGTTACTTTACCCTAGTTTGTCTAGTGTTTCCCATGGGATATTAGTATAGGTACTACAAACAGCTAAAAGCCATTCGAAATAAGCCAATAGTAAGATAATAGTTTAAAAAAAATAAAATAAATAACGTAATTCATTTGGTTGGCAGAAAATTTAGACTCCATAAATCCGTGTTACTAGGCAGTGCTCGGCACTTTGTTTTTACTAGCCATTCGTTAGCTCAACATCTTTAGAGTTTCTGTAAAGTTTAATGATGTGTTCATTTCAACTTAGTAAGTGATTCCACTTGAAGGCATTGCGATGATTTTGTTTAATATCAGTTTTTACTATCTATAGTAAGCCTTGTGTTAATCCATGTAAGCTATCTCCAATTCAATTTTCACATAAATCCATTAAGCTTTTACAGCGTAAAAAAAGTAAAAAATACAGTCAATCGTTCACAAAAATTTTCATTTGTTACGTCAGAGTAATTTATTTGTCTTACTTTTACGCAGAAATTATTTTCTGCGTAAAAATGGACTAATCTCATCAGATTAAATTTTTTGTACAAAATTGGACCATTTATATTACTTCATTACATTTTATTTATATATATTGTGCTAGCATTGCCCGCGGCTCCGCCCGCGTTCAGATGACCAAAAACCAAATTCTTAGGTTTTACTTATTAGTATACTCTTACATAGCAGTTTTTTTATTTTTTCTTAGAAATGAGATATTTTCCAGCGGTAAAAAGTCCTATATGTTGACCCGGATAACCAGCTATTATCATACCAATTTTCATCAAAATCTGTCCAGTGGTTTTCTCGTGATGCGGTAACAGACAGACAGACAGTCAAACAAAATTCTAAAAACTATAGATTCGGACTGTGTATCGATAATAATGTCTACTTTTATATTAATGATTATAAGGATATTCACAGAAAAAAAAATTATAAGCCAAATATTACCTGGAGTCGTGTGAATTTTAGATTTTTTTTTTGTTAAAATAAACAAAAAGATCAAAAAATGTTGTTTTTCTCATTCATAATTTGTGGTTCATTAACTTCAAGTAGTTTCTTCATTACACTCGTATATGTACCTACTTACATTATTTTCTGTAGTGCAAGAAAATGATGTTTATTTTTGTTAAATAAAAATTTAGCTTTTAAAGCAGCGAATATTCTCTCACTTTAGGGTATAATTTTTCAAAGCTTGTGTGCACATAGGCAATAAATTAAGCTTTTTGCGAGAGTTTTTCACAAACTAGTTCTTTTAGTCAAGTCTTTACTATAAAATGGAATGATGTACAGTGGATGTTTATCAAAGAACGGAGAAATATATCCAGTAATACCATTTTTATAAGACTTTATTAAGATTTTTTAATGTAGGTATAAAATATATTATACAAGAAATTATTACGAATATTAAAATCTGGGTGTACTTTTTAGCTTCATAACATGGACCCAATTATGTACTTAATGGATACGTGAATTATATATTTTAATAATATACATTTTGTTAAGATGTATCGATATTTGTTACATTATCACACCGACGAGTATATATGTGCCTTAGGACATAGGCGTATAAATAATAGATGCTGACATAAAAATTAAACTAAAAACATTGAAAGAAAAAAGAAAACACTTCACGGGCAAAAATTAATTATAAAATATTTTACTTTAGAATTATCTCTTAAGGATGTCCGAGAGGGATGAATACCGAGTGCTACTCTATCGATTTTTAAGAGATCTTTGAGCACGTTATTGGAGAGAAGTAAGAATTTTGACCAGTCTTTTAAAAAGTCTTAGTCCTAATTATATAATCTCGATAGAACCAATTGTCGTGTTTTCCCGTGGGAATGAAAGCTTTCCTGTAGTAAAACATATCATACATGATAATCTGAGTAATAAGTTATCACTACACAAATTGTAGTATAAATCGGTTCAGTACTTTTTCTGTACAGACAAACAGATAAAAATTACAATTTAACAATTGTTTTGGAGTCTTTATTCTATACACAATACGTAACAGTCATTGATTCCGTTTTGTAGATATTTTATTATATGTATAGATATACATTTATCTGGATCCGGTTATCGATTACAACGATACTTATTATTTATAACTTCATACAAAGAACAAAAAAAAATTATAGTCATTTGCCAATTCGTCTTTAAAAAATGGCATTTTCTTTCTCACCGTCAGCCAATATGCAATTTGTGTGCAAATTATACTATAGAAAAGAATAAAATTTATATGATATTATTATAGAAAGAATAAATTATAAGAAATATGCCTGTTTTTAACCTAAAAAAGCTTAAAAGTAGTTTTTTTTAAATTTATATATAAACTAGCAACTCACCCTCCCTTCGCTGGGGTTCGTCCCTAGATTGATTTCCCATACAAACTTTCATCCCCATTTTCACCCCCTTTAGGGATGATTTCCGAGATAAAAAGTATCCTATGTCCTTCCCAGTGTCTCAAACTATTTTCTTACCAAATTTCATCTAAATGGGTTCAGTAGATCCAGAGATTACCCCCACAACGTCACATACTCACAAACTCACAAACTTAACCTCTTTATAATATTAGTATAGATAATGATCTAAATAAAGAATCAACAAAATTGCAATCTAATTTATTGTATAAATAATTTGGGCCTCACAGCTAAATTTACAAAATTATGCTAAACTTCAGAGGATCAGATAGATCCCCTAAATAACCGTTTTGACAATTAATTCAAATCCTTTATATCAATTATAGGAGCATGAAGCCTTGAATATGAATGTTTATTTTCGTTAGGTTATCATTTTCGTCATTTACTTGGTATATATAACTACTCAATTGTATTGTACATATATTAGGCGCTATTCTAAAAGTCATAAAGCTCTTTTTTTTGGTAACTAGCGGCTCACCCTTGCTTCGCTCGGGCTCACCTCTAGAAACAAACCTATTCCACGGGAACCGTACATTTTTCCGGGATAAAAAGTAAAGTAAATCTTATTTGCTATTAATTTTGTAGACTATAATCTATCTCTGTGCCATTCAGATCCATGCATCCAGATCAGCCGTTCTGGCGTCATTGGGTAACAAACATCCATCCAAACATCTAAACTTTCACATTTATAATATTAGTAAGATTGTTCGTAATAACTGTTATTTTATAAACGAAATCATAATAAAAAATACAATCTGCACTTAAAATTTTAAAAAATCTTTCTTTTTTGAGACGAATCTCTAGAATTACCATTAAATGTTTTTAAAAAAAAATCATGCCCATAAGAAAAGAGCTTAAAAATTATTGTTGGACCTTTTAAGGCTGAAAAAAAACTTTTGCTAAATTCAAACAGAATAGAACACATACTTAAACAGCACAAATAAAAAATAGCATATGTGATAAATTTAAGGTAACATATTACATATTTTTGATATGCTATAAAAAAATTATTTTAATATTCGATGCATTCATTATTTCCACTTCAATTCTCGATTCAGGGATTCAACGATCCATTGATTCGACGGTCGAGTAACTCGATATGCATGCCCTTGTGAAAAACGATATCATTTTGTTATATGTGAATGTGATCAAGAATTAACTTCAGAAACAATTTTTTTTTTATTTCGGTAACGTATCGAATTGTCAAGTAAAGTAATTATTTGAGTCAATTATGGCATAAAAAGATATGTAGAAGAATAAACATATCACACATTATATAAAATATACATTGGTACATATCTAATATATTTAAACGAGCAATTCTTGTGTATATATATGTTTATAGCACCTGGGCCACCGACCTTCCTCTAAAGTACAATTTTCAAAAAGTACAATCTTTAAAAAAGACTTGAATAAATACAAAAAAAATATAAAAAAAATTATACCATTGTATCCGACCGGGATTCAAACCCGGACACCTATGATTGTCAATCATGCGCCTTGGCCGCTTGACCATGATGCTTATGCCCGAGCGTGCGAAATTATCGACCATATTTCACCGTGAAATAATGCAAAAGAAAACCGCACGAAAATTCGAAAACACGCGTTTTCCCAGACATAAGACTAATGTAGATCGATTTATCGCCCCCGAAACCCCTTGTGTACTAAATTTCATGAAAATCTTTATTTTTTTACTTTTTAGAGTGTTTTTGAAGTCGGTTTTTATTTATTTTTTAAGTTTTTATTTTTAGTGTAAATATAGTAGTAACAAAGTAAGAAGAAAGTATTTAAATAAAATAATCGCATAAGCTGTTAAAGTTAGTTTGATGCGCCAGCTTTTATATGAAAATCGACCAACTAAAATTAGTTTTTATTAGTAACACTAAAAATTTCAATTCTAACGTATTGGGATTTGATTTTACAAGTCAAATCAAACAAAATAAGCTCAAACTCAAAGTATCTATCTACTATTAACCGTTGAAGAGTCCCACCTATCCACCTTCTGGTCTCATCATCAGATCAGGCCGACGATACCGAATCACTGCACTATCAACGGAAATAGAAATACTTGCAAAGTTTCATATCAGTATGACAATTAGAAGTAGGTTAAAATTATAATCATTAGTTATTTTCTACCGTTAGGGGTGGTATTTTTTTTCTAATTTAAATGGGACCAAATTGGAAGTATACACTTTCAAACAAAACAAAAGATGTCCAAATCGGTTAATAAATTACTGAATAATGATATAAATCAATGAATTCTAAGGTAAATATAAACATAAAAAAAATACAACCGAAGTAGGAATAATAAAATAAATCTATACATATAATAAAATTGTAGCTAAGCCGAATCTGTACATTAAATATTTTTTGGAAAATCTTATTGAAATAAACATTATTATCGATACAGAGGCCAAATCTATAGTTTTTAGAGTTTTTGTGTCTGTCTGTCTGTTACCGCATCACAGAAAAACCACTGGAAGGATTTTGATGAAGTTTTTATGATGGTAGCTGGTTATCCGGGTATATAGGATGCTTTTTACCGCGGAAAAATATCTCATTTCTGAGAAAAAATGCAAAAACTGGAATGTAAGAGTATACTAATCTGTAAAACCTAAGAATTTAGTTTTTGGTCATCTGAACGCGGGCAATGCTAGTAAGAAATAAAGTACCTTTCCTTTGTTGCTTTTTTATAACCAAAAACATTTCATAATTTTACTAACACTTACTACACACATGTGATTTCTTTAAATACTCTAATTTAGTAAAAATTTTGGAATCGTAAAAACGTGTCCAGTTGAAAATTATATTTAACATTCTTTTTGGATGTTTTGTAACATTCAAAAATAAACCAAGATATAGGGACAGGTAAAATTCATAGAAGATAATTCTGGTTTATCTACATACATAATGCCTGTTCTTTCTTTCATATAAAAATCACAATAGACTCAACTCCATGTACGGGATGCATTTTTGTTCGCAATTCTTTGTCATTGTTCTCGGACCGTCTAATTGAAAATGTTTCAAGCTCTTTATACCCTCATCCCTTTTTACTCATCCATATTTCTGGATAATGTGATCTCTTAACAAACACAGTTTTTTTTATACAGGAAAAATCACTACATATTTTAACTACAATTAAAATCAACATTTGTTTGGACTTATCTCAAAAACGACTGTACGAATTTTCATAATTATTCATTATTATAGAAAGAGGGGCTATTTACAAATATAAGAATATTTAGTTTCGACGACAATGGACCCGGATTTTCTTTCCCGACATAAATAATTATATTATAAAAATTAAAAACCTGACTGCATAAAAGCTATCTAAAAAGATGAAAATAAGTTCACGAAGGAATATAGTATTATGCAGTCGGAGACACACGTTTGTTTCATCCTTGCCGCGAGATGTACATACTCGTATTTTTCTTAGAAAGTGTATGGGAATATTCATTAAAAAAACCATTAAGATCAGCTAAAAATTGGTAAAGACATCTCGTAAAATATAGAAGAATAAATACCACATTTAAGTACCTCTTATTTTTTAAACAAAACCCTACAAATGACTAGAGCTATTATTACCAAAAATTATGCGGCGATAGCTACTTCTGAACAAAAGGCCCCAAGCCATAAACTAATTGTAAGCAAAAAGTCATATCAATACTTCTTCTATAGAGCGTGAAAGAAGAATAAACATCTTAAACTTTCATAATACTAGCTCAGCTAAATTCTATAAAGTAATAACTAGATCCAATAAAGTAGTAAACTGAAGTCGCAAATTTTATATTATGGGCAGAGAAAGCTGGATGTAAATCTTGCTGATGTTATAAAAACTTATGAATAATTTCGTATGTCTTTGTCGGGGATTTGTCATGTTCCCGATCGTATCTCGTTTGAAGATTGTTTTTATGTGTAGGGTCGTATTAGATTTTTGTGCTATGTGACATTTGTATATTTTCTTGGACGAAACCTATATTTCCTCAGTCTTTTTGGATATGAAACTCACTAACTTTTGTTTGCGGCTTCGCTTGCGTAGATTAATATTTTGTTATGTTTTATATTTATTTATATATATTAAATAAAAATATCTGCTAAATTAATTTTCATGGCCTTAACAGCGCAATCGGTCTAACTCAGTCTCATGTGAGTGGATAATGCTCTCGCGCTCCTAGTCACAGAAGCATTAAAATTGAGTTTAGAGGAAGATTGGCCCCTTGGATCTGTCTGTTTACTTGTAAAAGGTTTCAAAATAGTTGTCTGGCGAATATATATATATATATATAAATGGAGCATCAAAATTTTCGTGAAGTTAAGTAATTTTTTTTTGAAGCTTTATAGCGACTGCAAAGCAATACCACCGACGGAAAGTGTCTGGAAGTATTGACGAATTATTTTTAACGATATTGTCTAAAATATACGTATTACGCATCACTGGAGAATTTACGTGAGGTAAGTAATGTTTTTATATACCTTGATTACCTGATACCTAGAAATTGGTCGTCAAACCAAGCTAGCAGGTAGGCATGCGATCGTAGTACATACTAACACTACTCAATTGTCCACATTTCATTCGTCAGAAAATACGTGGTGTCTGGTGGCCCTGGGATCTTGCTCTATCATTGTTTTAAAAAAATATTTCATGTACATATTTGGCTAAATTACTGTTTTATTTTATGTATAGATTTATTACTATAGTATATGCCTATGAAAATTGATATTCTCATCATTACATACTATTTTATTTTACACTAGCTTCCGACCAGAGCTTCGTGAATGCATGTATTTCAATTTAGTTCGGAACCACAATACGTAACCACCTCTTTTTATGAGACCGCATAGTATAATAGCTACGATACTATTCTAGGTGTATTTTCATTATATTTGTTTAGTGCTTCAATTGTATTTTTAGTAGGTATTCAATTTCATTAGGTTCCTTAGATAAAGTAATTTACTTAGACTAACTTACCTCTACAAGTTACCTGTATAAGAACTTTAATACTTCTATTTAATAACAATACTTATAAAAATTTAATAAGCAATTTTTGTTATTAATTTTATTTTAAATTCTACAAGTATAATTTAGTTGTTTATTTTCTATTATAAGATAGCACAAAAGAAGTAAGAGTAGCCTGCCAAGACAATTACCGCAATATTTCTGCCTCGCTGATTACCGTTTTATATAATAATGGCATTCGTAGCTTTATTCGGCATTCCAGAATCTCAGTAAATAATAACTTCCGCATTCAAGTTCAAATTACAATGTGTTTATATGTTCTAATACCAGCCATTAAATAAGGAAAATGCAGCTCTCCGCTGTTTTGTTCGATCGTTCATAAACATTAAATGAAATTTATTACCGAAGAAATTATAGAAGGCATTAAACGCTACTAATGTCCCTCTGCCAAGTTTCAGTTTATTACTTTTCAACGCGACTTCTTCCTTATATTCCTGTATTAACCTTCTGAACATAGCGTAAACATGAATACGATCCTTCAATACGATAGAGATCCAGGCGGTAGTCTACCTTTCTGGTCAACTGCGGGTTGGCAGACTTCAGATGTCTTTCAAAAACTTACTAAGTACTCTTAGACATGCAGATTATTATAGAGATTCCTCACGATGTTTTCATTCATCGTAAGAAGTTCGCACATGAAAATAATAAAGTTGTGAAACCCGAGATTTGAACCCGCTTCACTCGATTTCCCAAGCGAGCGCGATACCACTGTGCTACCACTGCCTCACATTAATACGGTTAATTTTTATCAATAGATCGATAAGCTAAAGTATCATACATCTTCAACAACCATATAGTAAAGTTAATCTCGAAATTTAAATAAGACATTTTAAAACTGCGTAGCCATAAGCTATAAAAAGCTGCATTAAAAATATTTTTCTATTTCGTTTTGTTTCGCATTTATTCAATATATTAGTATTTTCCATATTTATATTACTAAAACGACCGTGTTAAAATGCCAGAATATTAATAAGTAAATAACATAACTAAACAATATATTTGATGTACTGGGAATCACACTCTGTCTTATAAGCTCACAACGATCCATCAAAAAGAATCACAACGATCCGTTGTTTTGTTGTTGCGTGTCAGAAGGATAAAGTAATAATCTGCAATAGCCATTATATAAAAAAGAAAATTTGATGAGGAGCAAAAATACATCATTCAAAGGAAAAACGGGAGATATGACTGTACGTCATAAATTTATATAACATATGTTTGGTCATTTTAAATTCTTTTTCACCTCTGGTGCATCTGAGCTTAAAACTTACTTAAGAAAAAAATCAGCAAAATTTTGTGGTAATTTGACTAAAAATATTTTTTCAATCCTATTATGCAGAACGTCTGATACAGTAGCAAAATTACAATAGACATTGCGGTCGAAGGACTAATAAGGGTATCAAGAGCAACACATATTAGGGATGTTATTAAACTAAATGAAGGATAATGAAATGAAAATGACACATTGGTCCTGAATTGTGGACATAAACTACTCTTCACATTATACAGCCATTTTCTTGAGTGCCAGAGGGTGCTAATATAAATGATGCACTTAAAAATTATATGTAATTTAACCTTAAAGAGGCAAATACTATCAAAACTTTGCAAGGGCCTGGAAATGCTTATCAACCGACTTCAAAAAGGAGGAGGTTCTCAATTCGACTGTATGTTTTTTTTTTTTTATGTTTGTTACCTCAGAACTCTGTCATTTATTAACCGATTTGGACAATTTTTGTTTTGTTTGAAAGGGTATACTTCCAGATTGGTCCCATTTAAATTTCAAAAAAAAATACCACCCCTAAGGGTGGAAAAACAACTAATAATGAATTTAACATACTTCTAATCGTCATATTGACTTGAAACTTTGCAAGTATTTCTATTTTCAACCGACTTCAAAAAGGAGGAGGTTCTCAATTCGACTGTATTTTTTTTTTAGTTTTTTTAATGTTTGTTACCTCAGAACTTCGTCATTTATTAACCGATTTGGACAATTTTTTTTTGTTTGAAAGGGTATACTTCCAGATTGGTCCCATTTAAATTTCAAAAAAAAAATACCACCCCTAAGGGTGGAAAAATAGCTAATAATGAATTTAACCTACTTCTAATTGTCATATTGACTTGAAATTTTGCAAGTGTTTCTATTTCCGTTGATAGTACAGAGGTTCGGTATTGTTGACCTGATCTGATGGTAAGGCCAGAAGGCGGATAGGTGGAACTCTTCAACGATAAATAGTAGATACTTCGAGTTTGGGCTTATTTTGTTTGGTTTGACAAGCCTAACACTTTAGAATTCTTACTTTGCTACTACTGTCTACACTAAAAAGGGAAAAATAAAAACTTTTTAACAAAAAAATAAAAACCGACTTCAAACAAAAGCACTAAAAAGTAAAAAATAACTGATTGGTAGTTTTCATTTACTATACATACCTAATCAAATATTTTCGAAGTCGGTGTGCTTTGGCTAAGTAATTAAAGCCTACCTATTAAATACATACCTAATCAAATATTTTCGAAATCGGTGCCAGCCCATACAAAGCAAAGCACACAGACTTCGAAAATATTTGATTAGGTATGTATAGTAAATGAAAACTACCAATCAGTTATTTTTTACTTTTTAGTGCTTTTGTTTGAAGTCGGTTTTTATTTTTTTGTTAAAAAGTTTTTATTTTGAAGTTTAGACCTCTTAGGGACGCAGAACTTTTTTAATATACCAACCCTTTCCTTTCTATTACAAATAATATTACATTAAGCATTTTATGTAAAAGTTATTCTTATAAACTGTTTCCTTACTATTTGTGTTATGAATAGCGACGAGATGGATTGATGTAATTTATATTATACTATAGAAATAATTAATTGAAATAAATTCCAATAATTTCTAAAAGCATTTAATTATCCATTTCATGAGATGAAGACAGATAACCAATATTGTATGTACGCTTCTTCAAAATTCTGCGTGTTTAGTAAATGTGCAATTTCTTGCAAAGATAGGTTTCTAAATTAAAGTAGAGCAGAAAAACCTCTGTATAAAAATAAATATATCTACGCTATAAGGATATGCAAGCCGCTATCACATGGTATTTAGAAGATAGACACATGTCACACAGCACTACGACGACCGTCATTTTTCACGATTCCATATAGTTTTTCACTTCATTTTAACACTACTAATTTTCTTTTAAATATTTTATGTTTTCCTCGCAATATTTGACATGTGACAGAATATTTTGCGCCCGTTACAAAATTCCCAGCCATAAAAGAGAATAATTAATAATGATCTACGGAACATCTGTACAAATATTGTAAATGTGAAAGTTTCTGAGTATGGATGTTTGTTACTCTTTAGCTAGAACGGCTGAACGGATCTGGATGAAATTTGGCACAGAGATAGATTATAGTCTGGAGTAAAACATAGGTTACCTTTTATCCTGGAAATATGTACTATATTTACAATACATATTTCCGGGATTACTACTGTATAAGTTTCGTACTTTTAAAACTGTAATAGTTTACCACGAAAACAAAAAGTTACAAGTATTACAACTTCTATTTAACTTGTGAATGCTACATCGGTACACAAAACGATCCTCGCTGCACTTAAAGCTTTTTACTTGTATCTCATAAAGTGATCGCCCCTTATAGAGGAAGGTTTGTCACCGAAACAGGATTTACTCTTGTGTTTACTTAGAACAAAATATATGTGTTTTGAAACGGAATATTTATGTTTTATTATTTACACGCATTAACAAACAAAATCTATACAAATAAATAAAATTAAGGTGTTTGTTTGTAATGACAAAATAATAGCTTTTTATAAAATGCATGTGAAAGTATATTACTATAAGTATACTTATAAGAAATAAATTTGTCTGTCTGTTTGTCTGTCTATTGGTTCCGGCTAATTTCCGAAACGGCTTTGACGAGACTTTCACTGGCAGATAGCTGATATTATAAGGAGTGACTTAGAATATTTTTATTTTAGAAAAAGAATTAGGGTTCCACGCAAAAGAAACAAACAAGTAATGCGAAGTCGTGAACTATTTCACATATTAGTATTAAAAAAAAAACAATTTTTTTTTAAATAAATATAAGATTACTAGCGACTCACCCTCGCTCCGCTCGGGTTCGTCCCTGGGGTGGGGTCTGGGAGGACCACCCTTATCCTTATCACTTAGGGGTATGGAAAATAGATAGTAGCCGATTCTCAGACCTACTGAATACGCATATAAAATTTGGTAAAAATCGGTAAAGCCGTTTCGGAGGAGTACGGTAACTAACATCGTGACATGGAAATTTTATATATTAGATTTTATACTCATTTTGTTTGATATTTCTCCAGGTCAAAGTCTAGAAATGATAATCAAATTAAAATTATATAAGCTTTTTACAATTTAAAATGCAAATATTGATATATAATAATTAAGCACCACTACAAATTACAATAACCACATATTATTATAATACTTCATAGCTTAACTTCTATGGTAAATAAAAGTGACAGACACGTAGAGTACCTACTGTAAAACATGAAGTTATCCAATTGCAAAGTTAAAAATCTAGTTTTCCGTTCGCTCAATTTTGCAGCTATTTCTATTCGTCAGATAACAGGTGAACATTGCGTAACTTGACATTTGCCCTTTCATTTTAGTATTTGACGCTATGTTGGTATTTTTTAAAACTTAGTCAATGTCTAAATCATATTTTAGATAAAATACATTACAGTATAAATTTAAATATATGTATATTTGTGTAAACGTAACCTTTTAAAATAATCTATTTATTTTACAAGTGACACGCACTCGCTTGGTGCTTATTGCCACCGACTATTATGTCCTGGGAGCGAATATCTATACTAATATTATAAAGAGGTAAAGTTTGTGAGTTTGTGAATTGTGAGTTTGTGACGTTGTGGGGGTAATCTAAGGATCTACTGAACCGATTTAGATGAAATTTGGTAAGAAAATAGTTTGAAACCCTGGGAAGGACATAGAATACTTTTTATCTCGGAAATCATCCCTAAAGGGGGTGAAAATGGGGATGAAAGTTTGTATGGGGAGTCAATCTAGGGACGAACCCGAGCAAAGCGAGGGTGAGTCGCTAGTCTATCTATAAAGCCCTAAACTATCTCTACACAAAATATACAAAAACTCATATCGAGCTATTATGCTGTTGTTGTACGAAAATAAAACAAAAAAACACATTTTCAACCGACTTCAAAAAGGAGGAGGTTCTCAATTCGACTGTATGTTTTTTTTTTTTTTTTTTTTTATGTTTGTTACCTCAGAACTCCGTCATTTATTAACCGATTTGGACAATTTTTGTTTTGTTTGAAAGGGTATACTTCCAGATTGGTCCCATTTAAATTTCAAATAAAAATACCACCCCTAAGGGTGGAAAAACAACTAATGATGAATTTAACCTACTTCTAATTGTCATATTGACTTGAAACTTTGCAAGTATTTCTATTTCCGTTGATAGTACAGTGGTTCGGTGTTGTTGACCTGATCTGACGGCAAGGCCAGAAGGTGGATAGGTGGAACTCTTCAACGGCTAATAGTAGATACTTTGAGTTTGGGCTTATTTTGTTTGATTTGACAAGCCTAACACGTTAGAATTCTTACATTGCTACTACTGTCTACACTAAAAAGGGAAAAATAAAAACTTTTTAACAAAAAAATAAAAACCGACTTCAAACAAAAGCACTAAAAAGTAAAAAATAACTGATTGGTAGTTTTCATTTACTATACATACCTAATCAAATATTTTCGAAGTCGGTGTGCTTTGGCTAAGTAATTAAAGCCTACCTATTAAATACATACCTAATCAAATATTTCCGAAATCGGTGCCAGCCCATACAAAGCAAAGCACACCGACTTCGAAAATATTTGATTAGGTATGTATAGTAAATGAAAACTACCAATCAGTTATTTTTTACTTTTTAGTGCTTTTGTTTGAAGTCGGTTTTTATTTTTTTGTTAAAAAGTTTTTATTACATTTATTGAATTTGTAAGAATTGTACCGTTTCTTTAACATTTATACATTATTACGTACGTTATGTGGCCTACAAGGCCGTTACGCTCATAGACGAAATAAGGCTTAGAGCTCTGCTCCCCACACAATAAATCATATTATTATACAATATGCATATTTCCTAAAAGCAGAAAACGAAATTCTCTTTGTATTACCGCAAAAAGAAAAATGTGAAAATATGGGAAAACTACTTTTTTTCTTTTCTTCATGTAATAAGTTATTAAAGAACTGAACATTATAAGGAGCTCACGAACTTTTGCATTTACAATGTAAATGTGTTAATTAGTATCTCTTTTATTGTACCTCTATTTAATATCTTCTTCTTCTCTATGACGACACGCTTGTCTCAGTGTGTAGTGACCCTACTTGCAGTGCCAGCGGTCGCGGGTTCGAGTCCCGCTGGGCGCATTCATTTGTGTGATGAGCACGAATGTTTGTCTGGTATCCATAACACAAGCCTCGTAGCTTACTATGGAACTAGATGGCGCTTTGTGTTAATGTCCCCAACATATTTATTCTTCTTCTTGTCCTTAGCCCACATAGCGTGGGATATATAAATATAGGCACTCTTCCCTATAAGGTATTCTACACTATATATAGAGGGAACTATTAACCGTCATATCAATGTGACTTTCATATTAAAATGACCGATGTAATAGGAATTATGTGGCTGAGAGTTATCAAGTGGTTTACGTAACCGCATGAGACCCTTAAGTGGGCGCATCCCTTCGTTGATATGTAATAAAATCCTCGGCGTATAATTTCTTCGAGAATCTCTAGCTACGAGTATGTATGGTTTGTATTTTATATACAAATATTTTAGTCCTACAATTAACATTCACTGTTCAAATAGCATTAAAATAATTCTTTTTAATTTTAACATTTCAATTAATTAAGATTAAATATTAATTTCTGCATTTTGCAATTCTCGAAAGGTGTATAATTTACATTAAAATCTTGAAGAAAATATCTACGATGCAAATAAAATTATTTAAAATAAACTTTAAAACAACACATAAAATGTTAAATTTTCCAAAATATGTACTAAAGTATTTCTATAACTGAAAAAGTACTTAGATACACAAAACAGGCAAAAAATAAAAAAAATTGAATTTGTCTTTAAAATAGCCTGGAAACTATGTAAAACTTCACACCATTGTCCAAGTGTATATCAAATTAAAAATTATAAGCTAGCAACACGCTAAAAAAATGTCATACTGTTGTCGTTGTAAGTATAGTGCGCTTATCTTCGTGCCTAGTACTTGGTATGCGTTTTATTTTCCTAGAAAATTATCATTTTCAACCGACTTCAAAAAGGAGGAGGTTCTCAATTCGACTGTATGTTTTTTTTTTTTATGTTTGTTACCTCAGAACTCCGTCATTTATTAACCGATTTGGACAATTTTTGTGTCGTTTGAAAGGGTATACTTCCAGATTGGTCCCATTTAAATTTCAAAAAAAAATACCACCCCTAAGGGTGGAAAAACAACTAATGATGAATTTAACCTACTTCTAATTGTCATATTGACTTGAAACTTTGTAAGTATTTCTATTTCTGTTGATAGTACAGTGGTTCGGTATAAGCATGGAAATGATTGCTACTTTTAAATCATTATCATATGATAAAATTACGTATATTTTTCACGTGATTTCACCTGCTACTTTTCACAGGCAATGATTTTTTATTTCGACGGTCTGGTGTCACACTTTATATTATTTGCTATTAAAATGAAGTATTAGTAGGGGAGCCCAAGAGGGGATTTTCTGTAGTTACTCGAGCGTGGCAGATTAACATAAAAGAGGTTACCTTGCACTCTATTGAGTACTTTCACCATAATATAAGTCTTCTATATAAAGGGGCGCGTCTAGGGAAGCCGATTAAAATATTTAAAAAATGTTTTGATAAGGTAGAAATACTTGAAACCGTCAGATTAAGGTGTGGTAGGCTAGTCACATCCTGAAAAGTGTCCAATTCAATAATCTGCCGATTTGCACAAGCCGAAGAGGCAAAAATCGACTATAAAGTTTATGGTGATTTGTAGCAGTCACTGTGAATTTAAGTAGCAGGTGTGACGTATGATAACGCATTTCATGTGATTTTTCACTTGCTACTCGTGAAATGTTCCATGCCTAGTTCGGTATTGTTGACCTGATCTGATGCCAAGGCCAGAAGGTGGATAGGTGGAACTCTTCAACGGCTAATAGTAAATACTTTGAGTTTGGGCTTATTTTGTTTGATTTGACAAGCCTAACATGTTAGAATCCTTACTTTTCTACTACTGTCCACACTAAAAAGGGAAAAATAAAAACTTTTTAACAAAAAAATAAAAACCGACTTCAAACAAAAGCACTAAAAAGAAAAAAATAACTGATTGGTAGTTTTCATTTACTATACATACCTAATCAAATATTTTCGAAGTCGGTGTGCTTTGGCTAAGTAATTAAAGCCTACCTATTAAATACATACCTAATCAAATATTTTCGAAATCGGTGCCAGCCCATACAAAGCAAAGCACACCGACTTCGAAAATATTTGATTAGGTATGTATAGTAAATGAAAACTACCAATCAGTTATTTTTTTCTTTTTAGTGCTTTTGTTTGAAGTCGGTTTTTATTTTTTTGTTAAAAAGTTTTTATTCATCTATTAAAGTACTAAGAAGCAAAGATAATAATATTTTAGAATAGGAAGGTTTTTTAAATTTTTAAATTTTCTTTACAGGAATTATAATAATAATAAATATGTTGGGAAATTAATACACAGCACCATCTAGTTCCATGGTAAGCACGAGGCTTGTGGGGATATCAGATAGTTGATACACTACACATATAAACTTTAAATACATACATATTATAAATATAAACACCCATGACTGGAGTACAAACATTCGTGCTCATCACACAATGAATGCCCCTAGCGGGACTCAAACCTGCGACCGCTGGCACAGCAAGTAGGGTCACTACACACTGAGCCAAGCGTGTCGTCAATTATACTAATAGCGACTTCAATATCACATAATAGTAGACGATATGAAATTGAGTAACTAAACCATCTTTACCACCTATAACCCATTATTTTATAGTTTTAAATGATCTAACTCAATAAAGAAGGCTTCCATAAATGTTTAAATTATTTTAGACGTACTATATCTCATTACTTTTAAGTATAATTAAAGCTACACCAGATTAGGTTACCTATTATTTTTAAAAGGTCATTTTTTATGTCAGAATAATATCTACATAATTGAGTGGCGTTTTAAGTAGAATATGTGAAGTGCCACCAGATGATAAAACTAACTAACCATGAGAGATTTTTTAGAAATAAGTACAATATTCTTCATGTTAGAAAAATATGAATGATAAGCTATAACTAAAAGTGTATCTACATGCCATCTGTGTATGTTTTATGACATTTTAGCAATTCTCCAGACGAACCGGACATTCATGCGAACATCAGAAAATAATATACTAAAGACATACTATCAAAATAATTTACCTTACTATGGAGTCTTCATACACATAGTTTTTGGTCAGCAAATTTATTGAAAGGAAAGGTAAAATTATTCAAATATCTATTAAATCCCAAAAAGCAATTTTAGTAAAAATCATTTTGAGCAAGAAATCTGACTATCATAAAATAATTCTTAAAAAAAAATTAAGATTGAAATAAAGACGAAATCTGATATTTTCTAGCTCAAAGGTTAACCTAGTTTATTCTCGCTGTTAAGTGTATTCTTTTGTTATAATCAAAAATTTGTTAACCAGCGTCGATGGCTGGCATGTTGCCATATACATGAAATGAAATTTTAGCAATTAAGTTTAATGAGTCGGAATTAGTGCAAGGCTTCTGCACTAATCGAGAACAAAAATAATCAAAACTCATCATTGGAAATCGTTTTAGCACTTTGTAAATATAATATGTTTTTTTCTATTTCGCTTTATTGATATATATATATATATATATATATATATATATATATATATATATGCGCGCCAGCGTGGTGGACTATGGCCTGATCTCCCTCGTATTGAAGGGAGCCCGTGGCCAGCCCAGCAGCGGGACCTTAAAAAAGGGCTTAATATATATTTATAAAATATAAATAACTAAATCTATTTCATCCATTGACCATTATTATTATATAAAATGAAAATGTTGATTTAATTAAGTATCATACACTAGGTTTAAAACTGCTGGAGCTAGAAACTTGAAGAGAAGAAACTTTCTTAGGCGCATCAGCGGTCTTACATATGTACATATATATGAAGCTCTCTTTTTTCCAATATATCCAGATGTTCCATTAAGGATATAAGTCTGTTATCAAAAGTTGTCATCATAATAAAATTATGAATTTTACGGTATTCTCCTTAATACGTATCAGCATGGTGCCTTCGTTTTGAAAATGTGATTTGCGCATATATCAGAAAATCTAAGAAATGTAACCCGGCTTTAGCCCCCTACATTAATTATTTCAAGCCAGAATATGTAGTAATAGTGTAGCTATACATGTGTTATAAAATAAATTATATTTACTTAGAGACATATTTTTAAAGTTCTTTCATAAAAAAATATCGTCGTCCATGTTTATCGTTGTTCGCTTGTATTGCTAGTAATTTGAGCATTAACTAAGTTTTACTTCAACTTTGACTTTAAACTTGTATTAATCTTGAAGCTTTTTGTGAAACGGGGTAAGAATTAAGTTACATTTTCTCTTTGAAACTTCTTAATCTTATTCTAGCAATTTAAATTTCTCTACACTTGTTCAATTCAAATTCAATAAAGGAGATAAAATTCTTAACATTATAGTTATATATGTAGATATATGATATTTTCAAATGCTTCTATAAGTTGCAAATAGTCAATACTTTAATATAATTTTTACATTATTATTATACCAAAAACCAAATTCTTAGGTTTTACATAACGTAAGCTCACTATTACAAGGTTCTATGTTACAATTTTAGTAATTATTTAGTTATTAATGCTACAAGCTTCTATGTGTCATTAGCTACAGTTTTGCAAAAACAAACCACTAGATAGCGGCACTTTAACTACAAAATATTCAATTTTACATAGTTCTATGTTGTTTTTTTTACGATAACAAAATAAAGAAGTTCTATGTAAAAATTACTAAACTTCATTAAAATTAACATAGAACCTTGTAATACGAGTAGTAAGCCATTAGTATACTCTTACATTGCAGTTTTTGTATTTCTTCTCAGAAATGAAACATTTTCCTGCGATAAAAAGTAGGTATCCTATACGTTGACCCGGATAACCAGCCATTACCATACCAAATTTAATCAAAATCCCTCCAGTGGTTTTTCTGTGATGCGGTAACAGACAAACAGACAGACACACAGACAAAAATTCTAAAAACTATAGATTCGGCCTCTGTATCGGTAATAATGTTTATTTCAATAAGATTTTCCAAAAACTATTTAACGTACAGATTCGGCTTAGTTACAATTTTATTATATGAATATATCATATATAAAGATTATTATATTCAAATGTTATAAAATCATACACCGAAGTATTCAATTCAAAGCCAATACAGCTATTGTGCTCACAAATTAATATTTTAGTTAAAAATTATTTCATTAGAAAATCCATATGTTTATTTATCAGTCAAGGTTCAATGGTTTCAAATTGACATTATTAGGGTCAAGCCGTAATGAGGGTCGAATTTTATAGAGCCTCTTGGGGAGATCTTCGGTATCGATTACGATATCTCTCAAGACCGATTTATGTGTTTTTGCCTTTTCTAAACTATATTGAAATTCCCTATATATTTGAATTTTTGCACTACGATAATTTATTTGAATTAAAACACTTATATTTTTCAAAGTGACACTGATGATGACTAAAGCAAAGAACCGTCACTTGAAAAATTATAATAGATACAACCTCTAACCACTTAATATTTTTGGAGAAAGCGCCAGAGCCTAAACTGCCATAGATCAAATATATGCCATAAATAAAATAACACTAAAACACATAAAGTATTCCTAATTTAGACATTTCTGAAACATTATTGATCTATTCTTAGATTTTTAAATAATACTAATATTCATGAAGGTATTAATTATAAAGAGGTCCAGTTCAGAGGTCTAAACGATCTATATATAATAAAAACAGAATTATTTATTTAACTTTCTTCGTTTAATCCCTATTATCGTTTTTTAAGGAACTAAAACATCTAGATAGTGAAATTAAACAAATGAAGAGTAAAGTTGGGTCTTGCCTGTCTTCAGCCCTTTTTAACGTCCCACTGCTGGGCACGGGCCTCCCTTCAATATGAGGGGGATCAGGCCATAGTACACCACGCTGGCCAAGTGCGGGTTGGCAGACTTCACGTCTTTCATCAGTCGTCGTCGTTCGTTCAGTTGGGTGTCTTACTTAAAATAGTTACAGCTACATTGGAAACAAGACTGCATAATAATAATATGCCGATTAACCAATACATTGCAAAAGGTACTACTCTAGGACTTAGAGCATACCTCTTGAAGCCGTAATTACACTTGTGAAATAGTTTAATATTCTAAACTATACTACATTTTACAAATAACACTATCCATTTACGAAACTTAAAAAAATACACGTAAAAAATACTTACTTCAAGTTTTTAAAATATCACTATTCTTTTTTCTGAATAGCTAGACGTCTATTAATTGCAGAATGAGGAAGTATCCAATTTTTTTTTGTCTATTAATTATAAAAAAGTAAAGTAAAATATAACAAAAAATATGAAAGAATAAAAATAAAAAAAAGAAAGAATAAAAAAAAGAATAATTAAAATATCCGAACAAATGAAAAAGTTATGAAACTGTAAAGTATAATAATTTCGTGACGTCACACGACCAGACCGACCAAAATTTAAATTGATTTCTCAATCATTTGTTTATACATTAAATAATAAATAAATATGTTGGGACATTAACACTCAACACCATCTAGTTCCATGGTAAGCTACGAGGCTTATGTTATGGATACCAGATAGTAGATACACTACACATATATAAATTTAAATACATACATATTATAAATATAAACACCAATGACTGGAGTACAGATATTCGTGCTCATCACACAAATGAATGCCCCCAGCGGGACTCGAACCCGCGCCCGCTGGCACAGCAAGTAGGGTCATTACAAACTGAGCCAAGCGTGTCGTCCAAAAGATTTCGTCCGTTAGATTTAAAAAAAAACACTGATTTATTAGTTTTGATGTATATGTATTATAATTCCATTGCTTTAAATATTATATTAACAACATCATGAAACGTCTCCATTGTGAATGATCATATTTCGCTTATTTTCAATCACATTCATACAGACTGTTTTATTTGCTTCGTATTCGTAAAATATTTGCAAAATATTCATTGTACATATTCATCTTTCGTTCCTATTTTACTATATGTAAATGTAAATAATTGCCATAAAGTTTTGTAATATAAAAATGCCTTATTATGTTTATTTAATTTCTAGTTATCAATA
The DNA here is from genome assembly GCA_947093115.1 of Brenthis daphne. Classification (NCBI taxonomy): domain Eukaryota; kingdom Metazoa; phylum Arthropoda; class Insecta; order Lepidoptera; family Nymphalidae; genus Brenthis; species Brenthis daphne. Next base: position 10,965,004 of record OX352478.1, on the reverse strand, counting down.
TCATTTGTATATTTACTAAGGAAATTGAACATTCTTTAACGTGTTCAAAAGCTTGGAGTAATTCAAGTATGAGTTTTCCGAATGATACTCAAAGAATAATGAGATGAGCCATTAGCGTACATCGAAATACATATATTTTGTAAATCATAATATCTTTCTCGTAAAGTATATATATTATATACATATATTCACTTGTGTTAACTCATGCTTTCCTTATTGAATGTATAGTTAGTAACTGGGCGACCGAGCTTTACTCGGAGTTTTTGGCCGGAAGTACAATTTTCTTTAAAAAAAAAACAAAGAACTTGAATAAATACAAAAAAACAAAACAAAAGTAAAAACTTTGTATATGATCGGGATTAGAACCTGGACACCTGTGATTGTCAGTCTTGCGCCTTGGTCTCTTTGCTCGTCTAAATGTATTAGATACATAATATGGATATCTTACATTTATTTGAGGACGTAATCCACTTGTTCCATCTTTCATTCAATTTTCATCAATTTTTTATCATCTTTCATCAATTCTAGAATCGCTATCAAAGTAAAAATGTATATTAAGAATGACAGGTTTGGAACACGTGATTTAACTTTAATATGATATTCACATTACTTATGCTAATTGCTAAGTCGCTATGATAGAAAAGGATGACATAATTTTGTTTCAAATGGACACACTCTTACTGAATATATTTTTAGCGTTCCGTAGAAAAATTGCTAAAATGGTCTTATAATTTCGCTATGTCCATCTGTCAGTTCGTCTGCCTGTCTAACCATATGTCCGTATGTCACAGCCATTTTACTCCAATACTATTGAAGCTACATTGCTGAAAGTTAGGTATTCTCTCTTGTCGATCGATATACAGTTATGTCATTAGATTACAAAAAAAGAAAATAAGGCGTGCACTTTGTGCATTTAACATAGGGATAGATGTATCTCAGTTTTATAAAACGCTTAGGTGGACTTGACCTTTTTTTACGTCTTATATTTTACATGTTTCGAGTGTCATTTTTATTTCTTTATTTTTCGTAACTATAAATTGGCTAGTACTTCTGTTTTCGCCTTTTAGCTTCAAAATCCTAATATACAAATGAAAAAGGGCCCTTCAACTGATCTGAAATCTGAAATTTCAATTTCCGCCATTGTGCCATCTTCGACCTAATTTGATTCCGCTTTTGTTAACCCATCGCATGACTTAGTCCTTCATGATTATAATTATATTGTTGTAGGTAAAATATTGGATTTATGTATCAATTTGATTGGATAAAATTCAAAGTGAAATATTTATTGTTAGAAGGTATTTTGTTTTGTTACTTGATGAGTACAATAAAAGAATATGCGGGCAATAAAGGTATTGTCAAAATTAACATTTTGCTGTCACGCTTATTTATGATAATGAGGAATAGAACTTATATACATATATATCTACTTATAAATATTACTGAAATATATAACTTGATTGCAAAATTTTCCTGTAAAATCTGTAAATTTCATATAAAGCCAATTAATACTTGTTATGTTTGTTGTATACATTAAATAAATGAAAGACTATAATTATTTATTTTCTTTTTAACAAAGTACGTCCTGGCACTTATTGGGATAGCACATTATTTATCCGCGGTTAAATTATTAGATGATTAAGACATTTCAAATTAACTTCGATAAAGCAAAACAAAAGGTCGGGAGAAAACTATGAAACAAGATTTACGCTATAGTACCTATGAATTTTCACAGCTGAGTGCAATATGCTGTCCAATGCAAAGTTTGTGGTACGAAGCTCTCAATATTGTTTTAAAATCTTAGCAAAGATATTTATTGAATAGCAATACATAAAAAATCTCTTTAAGAAAACGGATTTAGTTTTTCTTAGATTTACGCGAATATTTGACATCCGTATTGATATTATAAATGTGAAAGTTTGTGAATATGGATGTTTGTTACTCTTTCACGCGAAAATGTCTGAAAGGATCTGGATGAAATTTGGCACAGAGATGATTATAGACTGGAATAACATATAGGTAGCCTATTTTTATCCCGGAAAAATGTACGGATCCCGTGGGATAGGTTTGTTTTTGTTTTACTAAGGGCAAACCCGAGCTAGGCGAGGGCGGATTTATTTAGATTTTGGGTTCCAGACGTTTAAAATAATTTACAGCAATCATGGTCACGGGTCACATGATCACATTTTATAATTGAAAATAGAATCATATCAATAATTTTTATTTAATTTTAGCTGTCATTATTTTAATAATAATATATTTTAATGGACAAAGATAATATTCTATTTTTCTCTTATAAGTATATAAAATCATTGTTTGAAAATGCCACGGTGTATTTATTTACCCTTATCTAACCAGCACTGCCTAGTAAACAGAAGATTACGAAATCGATTTCAATTTTGTAACTATGTGATGCCGTGATAGCAGCAGAATAAAAATGAAAAGGTAGCACGCACATAAGAAAAAAATAAAATAAGTAAATCAGCCCTTTTAACGTGTCTTATTGTACTCTTTTCCTCGTAATATTATTATACTATTATTTTTACTATAAATTATTATAACAAATAATTTATTATAATAATTTTATTAATAATATTACGCCATAAATAACAGTTTATAGTATCATAATGCACTTTAGTAGTACATTGTGTACGGGATGTAGCAATAAGGCCTGAGTTAAATGCAATTTATCGTATACCTAATGCAGCATAGCAGCAATTATAGTATGCTCACTGAAATTGGAAAAGTATTTCAACTTGATTTGTTATACGCATACTTGGTTTGTCTTTTGTAATAAAATGTATATAACATAAAATAACTTAAAGGAAAGGTTAGGTCTATACAGTGTACACAAAAAAAAAGAAAATTTAAAGTAAAATAAAGAATGTAAGGAAAGTATATAAAGAATCCTAAAATAATGGTTAAAATAAAATATAAAATTTTAAATTGATATTCGAAGTATTTCTTAGTTATTATTTTTTCCATAACCAAGCTTGCATCTATGTATATACAAGGAAATTGAAGAAATACAAAACATAGACTGATTTTATAAAACATTTTGTTTTTATGCTACGATTTGATTGAAAAAAATATTTCAAGAAATCAATTAATAATTTGTAAATGTATCTAATTTTTTAATTAAGTCATGAAATCTATACATATAATAAAATTCTAACTAAGTCGAATCTGTACATTAAATATTTTTTGGAAAATTTTATTGAAATAGTAATTATTACATATATAATTATTATAACAGAGGCCAAATCTATAGTTTTAAGAATTTTTGTCTGTCTGTCTGTTACCGTATCACGGAAAACCCACTGGAGGGATTTTGATGAAATTTGATATGGTGATAGCTGGTTATTCGGGTCAACATATAGAATACTTTTTACCGCGGGAAAATATCTCATTTCTGAGAGAAAATACAAAAACTGCAATGTAAGAGTATACTAATATATAAAACCTAAGTATTTGGTTTTTGGTCATCTGAACGCGAGCGGAGCCGCGGGCACTGCTAGTAATCTATATATTTCTCTAGATATCGCATAAAAACTACCATAATGTTAAGTCGTATTAAAGAATGCTACTTAACATTGGCTAAAGAATCAAATATTTGAAAAACAGTTCCAGTTCATAGTAAAAAATAATGCCAAACTCAAATCTAACATTCGTTACACTCAAGGCGGTAAATACTTTATGCGGAATGATTGTTACACGCAACAATTTATTTCCACGCAAGACGTTAAAATTATAATATTCAAATGTCTATAACACTTTGGTGTATTATTAACTAATATTGATTAAATTTAAATTAAACTTTACTCAAACTTCAGAGACTATCAGATCGGAACTTAAAACTAGCAAGTCTAAAACAAATAGGAAATCACTGTATAATAGGTTTTGTTATTTTAAATTAGCATCTACATAACTTCGACGAGATATTTAGTTAAAGCAGTCATGCGTATATAATTTAGGGGAAAATTATTAAGAGCATTTGTGTTAATACTAGCAAATGGCCTTCGCTTGGATTTTTTAGCGGAACCTTAATTCTTTTTCTAAAATAAAAGTAGCCTAAGTTACTCCTTATAACATCAGCTATCTGCCAGTGGAAGTTCCATCAAAATGAGTCCAATTGTTTCAGAAATTAGCCGGAACAAACAGACAGACAGACCTTTTAAAAATTTTCTTTTCTTTGTACAGTATATAATTTAACATGCATTTAGTAAAAAGCTATTATTTTATTCTATGTTATTGCTTCTATGTTACAACCATGAAAATCATGGTTGTAGCATATTAATTCTTTTTATTAATTAAATAATACCATTCAAAATAATTCCGCCCTGAGCATTCAATTATAACATTTAAGTTGGTTTTGTAGACAGTTTAATTTTTAGGTCCAAAGTATTACGAAATTCACAGCTATTGTCCTCGAAGAAAAACCTACATTTGTCTAATATTTGTCCGGCAGCATCAGCTTATCATCTAGCCTTTACGAGTGGATGAATTACAAATCAACTCGTTTTTTTGCCCATAGATATGTGCAAAAAAACATTATAACATTCTTAGTACATATATCATTGCATTGATAGTCTCAAGACGATGTTCGGTATATTATAAGCTCGAAAATTTTCGCTTTTTATCTTTTTGACAGACTAAGTTATTCATTAGGTAGTATATTTTTACATTAAATAATTCGTGATGAATTTATTATATATGATATATTACTATATATATTTATATAGGTAGTTGTAGTACCAATTTTACAACCTCTTAGGATTATAAAGGCGCTAAAAATTCTATGTATAACTAAATTGCTTTTTCTGAATCCAACGCCAAATTTTATTCCTTCGTTATACGTCTTCCAGAAATTGTAAGTTAAACATCTTGTTACATTTTTTATGTCGTTAAGGTTTTAAGAAATTCTAAGCAAACGAAACTCATTTTATTATATTCTTATTAATTTTCAAACATTGAGAATTAATATTTATGACCATTAAAGTATTAAAGTACGTAAGTATAAATAACTAGCGATATACCCTTGCTTCGCTCGGGTTGATTGCTAAGTGATTAAGATTAGCTTATGTGTTACTCATACATAAAAGCTTTCACTTTTTCGACTGTAATTCAATTAGACCTTTTTAATAACTTTAAATAAACTTAACAGATATTATTAAACGTACCTTCTATGACGTAATATTTAAACAATCTATACTAATATTATAAAGAGGTAAAGTTTGTGAGTTTGTGAAGTGGTAGGGGGTAATCTCTGGATTTACTGAACCGATTTAGATGAAATTTGGTAAGAAGATAGTTTGAGACCCTGGGAAGGAAATAAGATAGTTTTTATCCTGGAAATCATTCCTTAAAGAGGTGAAAATGGGGACGAAAGTTTGTATTGAAAATCAACCCAGGGACGAACCCGAGCGAAGCGAGGGTGAGTGGCTAGTACATAAATAATTTCAATGATTTAAAAAAATAAAATATAATATAAACATCCCCAGTTCATATTATTAAACTCCATAAGAAGTTCAGATTTTGTATTATTTCGGTCCTATAACTTTAAACGCTCAAAGAAATATACATATTACATATATATGTAGGTACATAAAGTTTGTATTACAGGGACGTGCCGTGTTCCTTTCCTTACTCCACAAACCGTTGATAACTTTACCAAAGCGAAATGTCGGATGAAAAGCGGAAAGCAAAACTCGTTCGCGGCATTACTTTGAATGTTTAACTTTTCACCCGTTGCGTTGCTTTGCAAATCAAATAAAGTAGTTAAGATGGGTATTTAGAGACGTTATTCATATGTAATGCTTAATTCTTTACGCATAAATATTTGATTTAATATTACAGTAAATAATAATAATACTCTTTATTGTACATTAAACAGAAAATATATACAGACAGTACTTAAAAATAAACAAAGATGCACAGTAGGCGGCCTTATCGCTTGAAGCGATCTCTTCCAGGCAACCAACTACCAAGTAAAGGAGAGTGTAAGAGAAATAGTAGGTGGTGTACTTGCTATACGATATAATTATAAACAATATAAATAGATAAACATAATATACATATGCATACAAACGTACAAACATACAAATATAAATACATACTTAAACACACAATACAAATATATAAACATAATACACATACATACTAATTTATATACATACGTACCTACAAGTAAAAGTAGTAATACGTACATACATAGTTATAGATATAATTAAATTAAAAAGCACTAAAGGCACAGGTAATATTCTTTTAATAACAGCTTAAATTTATCAAGGCTTCATTCAATTTATCAAGACAGAGCCGGGCCGCTTTTACGGTTTAAAGCAGCCACCAGCTTTTAAATAATACTTCAAACCATGTCACAGTCTTATGTTCTATTTACATTATGCTAATATCTCTATTAGCTATTGCTGATATGCGATCCGTGCCTATTGACAGGGAAATCCAATGTTACCAATCATGCGTTAACTACTGCCTTATTCGCAAATACACATTGAGGATGAATTGTTTGATTTGATAATATAGGTTTAGTTGATTATTAATGATTGATATGACAATCACGTAAATTTGAGGAAATTTGTATATTTACTAAAATAAGCTGATAATTTCAACATTTAATATTGATCTGATAAAATTGTTTGTTGGTTATATCCCTTTGTAGAAGATAAAGAATTTAATAAAAAATATTTTTGTTGTGTTTTAATTACATCTTATTAAAAATAAGTATGAATATAGTTATTTATTTAGATTTCTTATAAAAATATCTTACAATATCTGTCAGAAATATCTAAATATATATAGGAGGCACAAAGAGGATTATAATCTGTATAAATTAGATCTATTGGGCATGTTCACTGAAAAGCTTGTGGTGGTTGAGAAGAGGATTCTGTGCTCTTTTCGATTTGGAAAAGCTGTTAACAAGTTTTAAAAAAACTATAAAATATTCCAGGCAAATGAAGTAAGCGGACTGCTACAAACAGTGAGATTTGAGCCACGTCTGCTTAGGTGCTCGACTTTCATCCGGATAGCTGACTCTAGAGTTCTTAGGATGAGTCAAATAAGTTTTTTGGTAATAGAAATAATAGAAGTGTAGTGGTTATCCTTAAACTCAACGATAGCATGTTATAATGAGATGACGCGTTACTTATTGCATCTCTCCCTGGCTGTAGGGAGGAAGCTATAGGACGTATATACACGCACGGCCTGTAACTCCAAGCTACGCTCATGATAGTAAACAACTCAATGTTGTTACTAAATTCATTAAGCGGTAGTGAAACATGATCAGGGTGAAAGAAGTATAAAAGCATTTAAATTTTATTGTACAGATTCGTCTCAGTTAGAATTTTATTATATACTAGCGACTCACCCTCGCTTCGCTCGGGTTTGTCCCTACTTACTTTTGAACGTTTAGTATCGATTTCTCAGAGATGAGATATTTTCCCGCAATTATAATGTCTATTTCAATAAGATTTTCCAAAAAATATTTAACGTACAGATTCGGCTTAGTTACAATTTTATTACATGTAGACTAGCGGCCCACCCTCGATTCGCTAAGGTTCGTCGCTAGGTACGTTTTAAATAGATTTTAAACAGCGTTAGCCATATAAATTTTAATATTTTTTTTCGTTAATTTTTCATTTTTTCTCTTTATTAATACCTTCCGTGGACCTTAAGGAACATACGAAAAAAAAATTTGCTGAATTGGTCCAGCCATCCTTGAGTTTTGGGCTTACCAACATTCATTTTTATTTATATAGATAGAAGATAGATAATACATATGTATATTTTATTCAGGGACTATTTGTAAATTCAATATAAAAAATATTTTATTTTTATAATTTTTATTATTTTTGTCCATTGTGCTTTTTTTAATTAATTATATAGGTTATATTAAAATATAAGAAGATTGTATTGTTTTGAAATCTTTGTTTTGAACTCTCCCTTAATAAAATTAATGGTCATGTTAGATGTTTATGCACTATATGTGGATTTAAAATAAATATTTGCCCATAATTTTAGATAACGTAGCTTCAGTATATGCCACAGGCAGCACAAACTTATTAACCACATTGTTTTCTTTGCTTTACATCCATCTGTATGTTTAATGATAGTGTTAACCCTATGAAAGCAATATGAATTCTCAGTCATATTAACATTTCATCTCATAAAGGTACCTAATAATAATCATTTAATGTTAAATTGCAAGAGGAGCTTAAATTCCGAAGGTGTTATGTTGGAAAACTAAATATCTCAACATTGCAAATATTGCACCTGACAAATTTTTGACTATTAACGTTAAAAGTAGACTGACTGGTTTTACAAATGTTAGAAAACTGTCTTTATACCTTATAAAAAAAAATAATTTTTTGACGACACGTTTGGCTCAGTTTGTAGTCGCGGGTTCGAGTTCAGCTGGGGCATTTGTACGATGAGCACGAATGTTTGTATTCCAGTCATGGGTGTTTATATTTATAATATGTATGTATTTAAAGTTATATATGTATAGTGTATCAACTATCTAGTATCCATAACAGAGGCCTCGTAGCTTACCATGAAACTAGTGCTGTGTGTTCATATCCCAACATATTTACTTTATTCTTTCACATGAGAATTCAATTTTTATTCATATGTTAAACGAACGACTTACCTTGCTATGCTTGGGTGTATGCCTAATATCTGGGTCTATCTGTGTACTAAATTTCATTCAAATATGTCCAGTTGTTTCAGCGTTAAGGAACAAAGTTACGTATACACACATGTAAACTTTCGCATTTATAACAGTAATCTGATGTCAATAATCTAACATCGATCATCTACTTTATTATCTTTTAGCTGTTATCTAAGGTTTGTTAACACATCATTTATCTTAGGCAAATATTTTTACAATAATAAATTTATTATCTTTAGAGCTACAATCATTATAAATGCGAAAGCGGCTTCTTAGTTTCTACCGGTAATGGAATACACTAAGAGATTCGCTAAGTTATCTTTTAGAAAAGATTAATTTTACATGGCAAAAACTTGGTCTAATCCATATCTATACCAATATTATAAATGTAAAAGCGTGTTTATTTGTTTGTTTGTCCTTCTTTCACGTCGAAACAGAATGACGCTTTGGCGTGTTGTGTGGTGTGTGTGGATAGTTGGAAGGCTGGAGAGTGACATAAACTACTTTCTACCTCGAGTGATTATCTCATTCTTACGGGAGAACACGTTATAATACAGTGGTTTTCTCGTGATGCGGTAACAGACAGACAGACAAAAATTCTAATAACTATAGATTCGGCCTCTGTATCGATAATAATGTCTATTTCAATAAGATTTTCCAATTTAATGTACAGATTCGACTTAGTTACAATTACATTATATGTATAGATAGTCTATCTATTCCATACTAACTGTTAAAACGTACCTAGGGACGAACCCGAGCGAAGTGAAAGTGAGCCGCTAGTACCTATAACAATCTTCTTTTTCTTCTGTTTAAAATATCATTTTCACATACCACAAATATATTTTATTGCATTAGACTAAATCAAATCAGACTAAATCAGTTCATTAAATAATTCCGATGAGGAATAATTAAGATTGTAGTCGCGCGGTAACAGTAAAGATTTATATACGTGTATTTCAAATATATAATACCTACAATTTATTAGTATGGGAAAGGTTCAACCACATAAGTGCTTCACATCATGCAAAAACAAGGGTTAAATTTTAGAAACTATAATTAATTACCTTTTCGAAGAGTTATAATTATTAGTCATATGATTCATTGCTTTAAAATTCATATTGATATTATTATAAATAATAAACAAAATGTGGTTGTACTTGTATGGAAAAATATATTACACACATAATGCTTAACACTCCAGGTAAATTTCTAAGAAATCTATTGTTAACTGTAACGTCGGCGTGTCCGCGGTCGTGGAGGGATTAAAACAGCACTGAGACGAATATACGTAACATGTTTATAGATTTAAGAGATCATGCATGATATTTTTCTATACATAATACTCGTATAATATGTATAAAATAAGGATGAAAGTTTAAGAAACAAACATAAATACATAAATGGAAACACTTTACTTAACAATTAAAAAATTAAAAATTCTGAATATTTAATATAATAATAATTCAGCCTTTTTAAAGTCCTATTTCTGGCACAGACCTTCCCTCAATCATTAATGTGAGGATGATCGATCTAAAATTAAAAAGAGGTTTCTAAAAGAGGTTGATCTTCCGTACATGAAAACCCACATTTTTGCTAGACCGCTACCACGAATATGAAAACGCGAACCTGCTACAAGACCGTATTATAACATTTTGTTATCTGCCGTTATTACATTTATTTACTTAGGTAAAAATATGGGTAATGAATGGTAGTAACACTCAATATCTACCCAATCAAATAGTGGCAATCCATTTGTGATTAAATCGAACTTAAGTCACATTGATGATACCAAATTTCATCGAAATCTGTCCAGAGGTTTTCTCGTGATGCGTTCCCAGGCAGGCAGACAGACAGACAGACAAACAAAAAATCTAAAAAAACTATCGATTTGGCCCCTGTATCAATATTAATGACTATTTTAAAAAGATTTTCCAAAAAATATTTAATGCACAGATTCGGCTCAGTTAGAGTTTTATTATATGTATAGATTTCGAATAAAAAATATATAATTTAAAGTATTGCAAACTTGAGATTGGAAGAAGTAATACAATTATTTAATTAAAAGTGCAACAGATAACTCACTCCGACGTATAATCACTTTTATCCTGGCTGGAATAGAACTAAGCAACATTTAAGCCATAGAGCCGAGCCACTGTAAAACACAGATAAAATGTTTTATTCAAGTATTTTCTAGACACTACAAAGATCCGTACAAGAATTTAGTTAATATAAAATTTTATTTACATTATATAGTGTTTATGAAAATCATTGAAGTAATATATAACTACACCTATATAAATAGCTACTAATATGGACTAGTCAAAAAAGGTATACCCCAACCATGTTAGATACTTACATTGTACATGTATTGTATCTTTATGTAAGATATTTATATCAAATTATATGTTATTGTGTATTTTCTAAAGAAAACCTTATAAATACGGTCCTTATATTTTACATAAACTATTTTCTACTTCCAGGATATTTATTATATGACCCCATAAATTGCACAACAATGTGTCGTGAATGTGCGAAATAATCTTAGTTTAGAATAAATACGGATTTGTTATTTGGTTTGTTTTTGTAAATAATCTATGTATGTAATATGTATGTAATATATATATATATATATATATATATATATATATATATATATATATATATATTTTTAAATAGTATTTTTTCAGCGATTAGTGTCCACTGCTGGGTAAAAGCGTCTTCTACGTTCATTCTGCTCTATTTCTGGCGATGACCTTTCAGTATTTTAATGGTATATGTAATGTATGTATGTAATGTAGTGTGGACTTAACTCATAGTTCGTCGACAGATGTGACCCAGTCAGCCAGCCAGCCCAGTCCTATTTCAATTGAGCAACTTTTCGACGGACGACCATCTACTACAGAAAATATGCCACAGTGGAACCCTTGTTTGTTCAGAAGGTGGGTGATGGGCTAAGTTTTGTGAAATACAGTTTTCTATGACTTTGATGAATGTTTTGTAGCTGTGAGAAACTTAACTAATGAGACTGACCGACTGATTGATTAGAGTTAATTTTTATGTTAGTTTTATCACCATTTTTTCTTGGAATACATATTATGTTTGAGCGACAAAATGTTTTGGGGAGATGGCCAGTTTTAGGAATAGTATTGAAGAGTTTTTTTTCAATCTATATATCTTTATGTTAATTTGTTAGTGGTAACATTGTAATTGTTTTATTTTTTAATTCTACCTACAACGACAACCTCTTGTTTATATAGTGTAGTGATATTTTTTTTTTAACTGTCCTAATATTTTTACTACTTACTACATCTATACATATAATAAAATTGTAACTAAGCCGAATCTGTACGTTAGATATTTTTTGGAAAATCTTATTGAAATAAACGCTTATTTTAATAAATTATTATCGATACAGAGGCTGAATCTATAGTTTTTAGAATTTTTGTCTGTCTGTCTATCTGTCAGTTACCGCATCACAGAAAAACCATTGGAGGGATTTTGATGAAATTTAGCATGGTGATAGCTGGTTATCCGAGTCAACATATAGGATACTTTTTACCGCGGGAAAATATCTCATTTTTGAGAAAAAGTACGAAAAATACAATGTAAGAGTATACTATATATGTAAACCCTAAGAATTTGGTTTTTGGTCATTCTCAACGCGGGCGGAGCCGCGGGCAATGCTAGTTATAAATATAGCTATAATATGAGCTACCATTACTTTTATGAAAATTTTATCATAATCGACTATGAATTACTCATCATAGTCGATTGAATAAGCCTAAGCACGTTATATTTCACATACATTTTTAAAGAGTTGGGTAATCTGCAGGCTATTCTGATAACAGTATTAGGTCAAGGCTTTCATGAAATTGTAAGACTATTTATTGGTTTTATAAACATACACCAAACTTCATGTCTATTTATAGGTAAAATATAAATATGTATTAAAATAATTTTAGGAATTCTTCAAACAATTTTCAATTTCAAATTCCAATTTGAAGACAATACAAGATTGTCTTCAAATTAAAATTAAAAAGTCATATTCAAATCGTCCCATTTATTTAGAAACTCGTGCCACAAACAGACAAACTGACACAATTAGAAAATTTAAAACGTTAATGTCCTAACTTCTCTGTTCGCATCCAGAGTTAAAAAGTATGGACATTTAAAACAATAAAATTCTTAAAAACAGAAGTCAACAGCAATAATTTGATCCTAACCTTTTATTATTTCTATTTTTAACTTTATACATAAACACTGTACGAATAATGTACAGAAATAAAAGCTGATATCGCAGCGTGATAAATCGGAATCTCAAGCTATAACTTTCAATAAACTCAACCGTTTCAAACAGAAACTTAAAAGTTAAACACATGATTCAAATAAAACTTATATAACTTTATAATTTGAATAATTTACAATTTTATACATGTAAAGAAAACCACTTCATATGCGAGTGCTTTTTTTAAGTTTATTTTCATTACATAAATGATGATGATGTTCTCCCGACCGATTCCGGCCACGGCGGCCAATCTCATTGAGACTAGCCAACTACGCAGGAGATATTATAGTGCACAAGTGTACGCGCAGACACAGGTGCACTCTCTATTCCTGTCACTCTCATATTCTAGTGGGAGGACCACTCGACACGACCAGTGAGAGTTAAGGCGCAGGACCGACGGCTTTACGTGCTCTCCGAGGCACGGGGGTGAAACACCGCCAACTTCCCAACTCCGGGCTGTTACTGAGGCTTACTATACAGAAAGACTCAATAACTAAACTGGGCCCGACCCGGGACTCGAACCCAAGACCTCCGGGTGTGCGGCTGTACTTGCTAACCACTACACCACCGAGGCAGTTCATTACATAAATACTTTTTAATTGATTCCAAATTTACTTAATTTTTTTTAGTTTTTAATTCTGACATTTCATAAAATAATTGATATAGTAGGTAATTATAAATTTTCTTCGAGAAGAGTTTATTTATTAGTTTATTGTTATTTAGATTGAAATAGAGGCTTTAAATGTTGTTTCTTTTATTATTACAGAAACGCAGTTAAGTCTTTATTTTTCAAATAAGATAAATATCATTATTATATACATACCTACCTCATATATGTGAAAATAATTGTAGTGTAGTGTACGATTATCATTTGCTTCTACAGAGGTAGCAGATTTGAGTTTAGCAAGGGAATGATAAATATTTGTTTTGAAATTCAAAATATTATCTATACTAATATTATAAAGAGGCAGAGTTTGTTTGTTTCTTTGTTTGTTAGTTTGTTTCTCTATCTCAGGAACTACCAATCCGATTTGAAACATTATTTTTTCATTACATAGACTATTTATTGAGGAAGGCTAAGGGGTATAGGTATATCATGCTACTATCCAAGGGAATAGTAATCATAAATGTCAACAAATCGGGCAGTCTTCCATATATTACTTTAAAGGGAAGCGAAGAATTTGTTTTTTTTTTACTTCGAACGCAAGTGAAGTCTCGGGTTCTGCTAGTATATTATACCTGGTATATATAGTACCTGGGCCACCGAGCTTCGCTCTGAGTTTTTGGTTGATAAGTACAATTTTGTTTAAAAAAAACTTGAATAAATACAAAAAAAAAATTATACCTTTGTATGCGACCGAGATTCGAATCCAGGATTCGAACATTTGTGATTGTTGATCTTGTACCTTGGCCGCTTGACCACGATGCTTATTCCCGAGCGTGCAAATTACCGACCATATTTTGTGTGGAATAGCAAAAGAAAACTGCATGAAAACTCGAAAACACGCGTTTTCTCAGACATAAGACTAATCTAGATTGATTTATCGCCCCCGAAACCCCCCGTATACTGATTTGCTTTATTTCTTATTAGTACCATATATGTATATTTTTATATGCATTTAGTAAAAATCTGTTATTTTGACATTACAAACAGACACTTCAATTGTATTTATCTGTATAGATAAATGGTTTATAAACGTTACTAAAACGGAAATAAAAATTTACTTTATTTTATACTCTATAATAATATTTCTACATGCTTCAAAGTGTTACAAAGAAAGTGTAAATGTTGCAGAACAGTGTTTATATATATGGCACGTCTTCTTGGAAGATCCATTAAAATTTATGCACGGGAAAAATGTCAGGATATACCTACTTTATTACACTATATCGTAAAACTTTAATCTAAATTACACTTCAATTTATGAGCACAGCTCTGACGATTCTCTTATCGATCTATTGCAATTTCAGTACGTGTACTCCAAATATCGAAATACTTTACTGGAAATAGAAATTAACATAAAATGTGGATAAAATATATTTGTAACCTTACAATTATTTATGAAAATAATTCGGAAAATTTTGGATACTCTTCTGAGGAGTTGGGTAGTTTTTTTATAATAATTTACGTAATTATAAATAACTATTACGTATACATGCATCGCTTCACTCGGATCTCAGCTCCAAGAGCGCTTAACAGTATGCCTTCTCCAACTAATAGTCTATCTGTGTACCAAATATCATTCAAATCCATTCAGCCGTTACGGCGTAAAGGAATACCAAACAGATACCCACGCTCATATAAATTTTCAAAATAATAGCAGTCGAATTAGCAATTTCTATCCGTTTGAATGCACTAATAGACTAAGATATAATTGAAACGACCCAATAGGATAAGTTAAGATAGTGACTTAAACACGTTGCTAAGTTTGAATCTAATTAGTAGTGGGCATATAAATACCATTCTTCCTTATAAACCTCTTATAGATTAAGCGTCAAAATGTCTAAGATAAAAACTAAATGCTAACATA
The DNA here is from genome assembly GCA_947093115.1 of Brenthis daphne. Lineage (NCBI taxonomy): Eukaryota > Metazoa > Arthropoda > Insecta > Lepidoptera > Nymphalidae > Brenthis > Brenthis daphne. The sequence continues at coordinate 10,949,505 of OX352478.1, read as the reverse complement.
AGTGAAAGTAAAACCATATACGCAAACTAGTATAACCTTAAATGTTCGTTCCTTTCAGCAAACGTAGCTCCTCTACAGACGATACTACTTAACGGGTGTCTCGAAGGACTTTGTGGAAACATCTGCTGAATAGCTAAAGTCTATCTCTGTTTACGATATCTACTTTATTTACTTTACTTGATCACTAAATCTGTGTCTATTGGGACTTTACACAAACTTCTTTATTCTCGGACATAATTAACAGGATCTACGAGTATATAGGTGTTTTACTAGCAAGATAAAGCGTGTATGTTAGTGTATACTGTTTATTTATTGTTTAGTCTAGTATTTCTATTTAGTTCATAACTTATTAACAAAAACACAACAAAAACAAAGGAAGTTGTTACTGAATCTTGTTCGACAGATTTTGTCATAAGATTTAGGTTTTTTAATTCAGACTTACAACTCATTATACTGGAGTGATTGATTTAGAAAATGTGCGCGATAAAATTTTAAAAACTATATAATTTTAGTTTCGAAATTATTTCACACATACCAAAAACATAAAATAAAATTTAAATATTCAACTTCTGACTTGCTGCAATTTTACCACAGGTATAAAAATATTATGATATTCATATCAATAGCACGTGCTGGTAAGATCGGCGAATAGTGGAATATCAAGTTTAATCCACACATTCTTTCAATTCGATATAATAGGGAATATGCGTGATTTTTTTATTATTTTTTATACAATAGCTAACATCATTATGTATATAGTTGTAAAAAAATATGCAGCTCCAAAAAGATAAATTGAAGTATATATGTATTTTTTTAAATATCATACCGATGCGGATACTTTAAGCATCCGCCATTTCGCGCGTTTGGTATGATGTCACAGTATCAAACATAGAAAATGACGACTTTGGTTTGTAGCGACAAAATCGCTAATCGCTGTGTTATGATAATACTTTGACGTCATATTCGGTCTGACCAATCTCATGCATCACTACTTTAAACTTCCCACCTATATTTGCACTTTTTAATATTTATTTTCTGAATCAAAAAGAAATTACATTAAAAAAATATTAATATAGTTATCGAAGCAACATTAATTTTCTCTATTATTTTCCATTATTTTATCATGAATTATACAGTGGGCGTTATATGGGAAGTGTTGGTTCAAATGAAAGTCGATGCAATCACAGTTGTATTTCAAATTAACAATAATCACTTTGTACATAGTTAAACAGCACTTCACTACACAACCATATACCACTTCACTATTACCACGTATAGACAATACGGAACGCAAGACAGTTTCTACTAGTGTTCACTGTGCGACCGACCAAGCGTAACCCAGCCGAGCCCGGTCGAGTGTCACAACGTAGACTCTGTCGAGCCCAAAAAGGTGGCGCTCGCGTTCCGATTAGTTGTGATTATGACCCGTCTCCGACATAGTCTTAATTCAAAAACAATAAAGATTATAAAAAAACATCCACCTTGATTTAAATCAATTCCTTATTGTGTACAGCAATTTACTTTACTTCATTCACATATAATTTTATGAGCGATGACACATACAAAAAATAATATATGAAGTATTTATTCAAATGTGATAGGGAAAATCTCGTAACCACGAAACCAGGCATTTCACAGAAAGACGTCAGCCTGGTAGACGCCCCGTCGCATCGATTTTATTATTTCTACCAGTAAGTAATGAATGACACTTCGTAACTTTAAATTATAGCTGTGGTTCTCCGAAAGTGTTAATGCGTTAAACTATTTGGTAATTACGAGTAAGCTAGTGCCTGTACGAGTTATGAGTCACGATATAATTTGTAAGGGAAATTAGTTGGTTTAGAGTTTAAGTTATAATTATTGAAAATTTATTATATTTATAGCTATACACATAATAAAAGTGTAACTGATAGCTGTCTGTACATTGAAGATATTTCAGAAAAACTATTATTGGGGGGGGGGGGGGGGGGGGTTAATAACGCAATTGAACCCAAACGAAGCGAGGGTGAGTTGCTAGTTAAAAAAATGCATGTTTCTTTGTATGTTTGTATAATCGGATTGAATGGAAAGCATAGAGGTGCTTTCCATTCAATTTAATTGTGATGTTTTGGTAAGTTGTTCTGCGTATGCGCGCGATGGTTTAAGGCCTAAAAAAAATTTTCTTTATGTTTGTCTGTTAAGTCATTCATCCTTAGAGATACACACGAGTGCTTCGTCGATTGTCTTGTTTTGTTATGCAGAAATATTCACCTAAAAAATTCCATTTTAGCTCGGTAGATTAAGGTTACTTTCTTTTTCAATGGACTTCCTCAAAAAGAAGGATGTTCTCAATTCGGCTGTATTTTTTTTTATGTTTGCTACATCAGGATTCCGTCATTTATTAACTGATTTGGAAAATTTTTATTTTGTTTGAAAGTGTATACTTCCAAATTGGTCCCATTTAAATTAAAAAAAAATAGACCACCCTAAGGGTGGAAAAATAGACGATCTGATGGTAAGGCCAGAGGTGGATAGGTCCCCCCCAACGTGCGTTCACCTTGTCGTGGTGGGGGGGCTCAGTAGTGCCCGGCAACCCAACCGGGCGCGAAGCCAAGAAACGCACAAGGAGGTGGCCCACTTCGGTGGGCGGTGGGAGGTGGCCCTCTTCGGAGGGCGGTGTACCATGCGGGTTGCTCCTGGTACTTCTCTGATAGCAGAGTGGACCTTGGAGCAACCCCGTGGTTGTTGTGGTCTGCTTTGGCAGACCTGCCGTCGGGGCGTCGTAGTTGAATGCGTAAGCGATCCTGCGACGCCCCATTAAGACGGTGGAAGGCTTTGTTGGGTTTTAGTGGGTAGTACTAGCTTTGCCGGTGAGTCCCACACCTCGTGCGTAAATGCATTTCCCAACGTTAAAAAAAAAAAAAGAGGTGGATAGGTGGAGGGATCTCTTCAACAGCTAATAGTAGATAAAGTTCTGCATCTAAAATCAATTATTTTAATTAAATACAAAAAGTGGTAGATATTAGTATATATTTACAAATCGACAAAAATATTATCGTTCAAATATATAGCTGTTTTAATCGTCCGATTAACAGACAACAGCAACAGTAGAAAATTATTTAATTAAATTGAGACTAATTTAAACATGAAATTGATTTAATGATATTTTATTTAAATTGTAAAACAAGCAATAAAATAATATATAAAATATTTAATACTGATGTAATCTGACTTGAGTGTAATTTACATAATTCATATATTTTGTTGAATAGGTAAGTCACAAAATTGATAAAAGAAATAAAGCTGTATCGGTATATTATACACAAATAATGAATTTAAACATAGCGAATTCATATAGTTATTTTTATTTTTACCGATCAAATCCAATTTTAAAAGTAAACTAGATTTGTCTAGACTTAAATAGTTCGTTAAACCTAGGCAAAATTACTTTATACTAAGACTGTTAAAATAAAATAGTACGGCCTTGGGTGAACTACTTTATCCTAATCTGCTCTAGGATAAATTAGCATATCCTTATCTAAACCGATTTGGCCTGGTCTATATCCTTTTAAAACACGGGCTCCTTATTCCTTATGACTATATAACCTTAAAGTGAAGTTACTTTTGTGACATGCATATATAACACGCATGCTTACATTTCAATTGTATACTGTACTGGGCCTACAAATTTTAATGACAATATTGTAACATAATATCCATATCATAACATAACATTAATACTAATATTATAAATGTGAAAGTGTGTTCTTTTGTTTGTTTGTCCTTCTTTCACGTCACGAAACAGAGTGACGGATTGACGATTTTTTGTATGAAGATAGTTGGATGACCAGAGAGTGACACAGTCTACATTTTACCACAGGAGGTTATGTAAGTTCCACGGGAAAACACGTTATAATACAATGAAAAAAAATTATGATCAGAATAACTTGAAACTAACTTAATGCTCTTCAATATAATTAAATAAATAGGTGTTTTAGCTTTTTTTTAAATTCATCTCATAAGGGAGTAAATTAATCCTACCTTTTTAGAGATTTTTTTGTAGTTTAAGCGTGAGCAAAGCCTCGGGCTATCAGAAACAGAATTAAGAACTGGATAAGTAAGTACTGTAGAATTAAGAAAGAAAACTCCTCAACTAAGAACTTCGCTCTATCCTTTCCTTACTAATAGTTTAAATCAGATTTGGCCCATATATATATATACGTATGTATGTACATATATTTAATAACGTGCATCAAGCGTGTATTGTGTCGAATATCTATTAATTTATTTTTAGTAGAAATAATCACTTACCAAAATATTGTGAACTTTAGGAAAATAGAGTTGTTATCAAACCAACTCTGTTTTTTTCATCCATGATACAGCACGGGGACGTTTTAAATCCATTAGGTCCACTTTGTGCAACATAACTCAGTTAGCTAGTGAAACTTTCGACATCAAATTGTACATAATTAACAAAATCAACATACAGTTCCGTCTGTCTATAGGTACAACCCAAATATAGTAGAAAAAATCTTAAGTAATAAAGTAATTCAATAACATAAAACCGTCTGTACATATAATAAAATTATAACTAAGTCGAATCTGCACATTAAATAGTTTTTGGAAAATCTTATTGAAATAGACATTGTTATCGATAGGTATAGAGGCCGAATCTATAGTTTTTAGAATTTTTGTCTATCTGTGACCGCTTCACAGAAAAACCACTGGAGGCATTTTAATGAAATTTGGTATGATGATAGCTGGTTATCCGGGTCAACATACAGGATTTTTACTGCAGGAAAATATGTCATCTCTGAGAAATCTATACTAAACGTTAAAACGTATGTAAAGATGAACCCGAGCGGAGCGAGGGTGAGTTGCTAGTTAATTATAGTTCTATAGTCGTCCTGACATATTAAAGTCGGGCTAATTAGTCATTTGCGCTAAAGATATTATAGTACAAGGGTGTATGTGCAACCACGAATGAATTCTCTTTTAGTTTTACTCTCAAGTCTCAATGTCAGTCAGACAGTCTGATGGGACGATAATTTGTCACGGAGAAAAAGTTTGTCTGTCGAAAAAGACGTCAATTCTGAGACAAGACAGTTTTTTTAAATAATATGTTAAAATATATTTTTATAACTAGTTTTTACCCACGGCTACGGTCGTGTTGTAGATAGTTACCTACGTTGATAAAACTTGTATATGACGTGAAGATTTCTTTAAAAGCGAACTTCGTACTTCTCAAGCCAATACAGCGAGAATAAGTAACTAACTCACAAACTTTCAACTTTATAATATTCGTGTGACAGTATGATGTACTAAGTAGTGGGATTACCTGCAAAGTAGAAAAATATTTTCGTCTCGTAAAAGTGTTATAAAAGATGTTAGAAATTTCTGCCATATACAAACGGCTTTCTATATAAAGTCTGTCCCAAAAGCCAAGCACTGTAGGCGAAAAATATATGCAACTGTGTGTGTTTGTACAGACAAGAGTGTGCAATGTGTTAAGCAACACAGATTGAGCATATTTTACTATAGAACTGAATCTCTACGACCAATCCTCTAGCTATTATTTTATAATAATATGTTATGTTATTTTTTATTATAAATACTTTCTCAATTTCTTTTGTCGAAATGGGGGAATAAATGCGTACTTGGTCTTGTGAATCGATAGGGAACAGAAATAGGATATTCAGGGTTTCCAAAGAAGAAGAGTGTAGTGCAGATTATATACGATTATTTTATTAACTTATAGGTTGCTTCCCCATACAAACTTTTACCCAAATTTTCACCCCCTTAAGAGATTATTTCCGGTATATAAACTATTCTATGTCCTTCCCAGGGTTTCAAACTATCTTTTTACCAAATTTCATCAAATCGGCTCAATAGTTTCGGAGCGAATTCGATACAAACAAACAAACAAAAAACAAATTTTTCCTCCTTATAATATTAGATAATGAATTGCATTACTTTACTGTAGTGTTCCTTTGCCTGTTCCTGCCTGTGAAGTATCTCGTAGTTGACTTTTAAATAACCAATGGTTGTTAAATGTCATATAAATGTAGCTCAACAAAGCATAAGCTTTTTCTTGACTATAGTATACCCTTTTTTCATTTGTGTACTTTGTATAAATCGCTTTTGACCTTTCGCCCACACAGCGAACTTGCCTTTAGCTGTACTTTAAATATCATTTACATTATTCCAGCATTTATTACTCGTGTAATCGATGTTGTTATTAGAAAGTTGTGTCATTTCTGTGTTAAAATAAGCCGTCTGTATATTATCCCACGTGTAGGTGAGCTGGTGTGGTACAAGGAATGACCTACAACCCAGTTTTAGTCGAGGTAAAAGTTTGGAACGTGATGCTACCAACTTTGCATGTATAAAAAAGTGTATAATACATAATAAGTACCTTTACATATGACTTATAAAAATACAAACATACAGCACACCAAACTAATATCGGAATTCGAAGACAAAGTTACTGAAAGAAATGACTCTACATAATATAATTCCGAAATAATTTATTGACCTACGAAAAAACACAATGCCAAACACCCTTAAATATGATGAAGATAACCGTCTACAATAATACGGGAAAAATACATAAGCATTTAAAATCCATACTAATATTATAAATGTGAAAGTGTGTTTCTTTGTTTGATTGTCCTTCTGTCACGTCGAAACGCAGTGACGGATTGGCGTGATTTTTTGTGTGGAGATAGTTGGAGGGCTGGAGAGTGACATAGGCTACTTTTTACTGTAAGAGATTATCTAATTCCCACGGGAAAACACGTTATAATACAATTCAAATTAATATTTATGATCAGAATTACTTGAACCTTGGTATTAATGCTCTTCTATAAAATTAAATAAATGCGTGTTATAGAAGTTTTCGAAATTCATGCGATAAGGGGGTAAAATATGTGATGAAACTTTGTATGAAACTACCATTTTAGAAATTATTCTGTAGTTTTAGCGCGAGCGAAGCTGCGGGTTCTGCTAGTATTTCATAAATTTAAGGACGAGCATCATTCTGTAGGAAATACGCGACTAATTTTATAACCGTAAGATATCACTCTCTCTAGGACACAATATAAATCAAAATTGCAATCTAAAATCAAGCCATTTAATAAAACGCATTCTGGGCACGTCTCTGAGTCATAATGAATGCGGCAAAAGCATGATTATGTGTTAAATTATAGGTTTTGTACCTACTTATATTTCTCCATTATCTTTTATAAAAACTGTAGATACTTTATTAGTTACTCGCCCTCGTTTCGCTCAGATACGCGTGTAGTTAGATTACTTGTAGAAAAATAGTCTTAGAAACTAATTTATTTATTGGGATAGAAATCTTTCTGCCTTTGGCTCATAAACCATTAAATTATAATTTTTATAAAATTCGGTAATTGGCATGTCTGAAAGGGCTGAACGGATTTTTTAATATTGGGAAGTGCATTTACGTATACAACCTGCATACATACAGGTAGTAATGTGGGACTAATCGGCTAGAAAAGCCAGTACTACCCATTAAACCCAACAGAACCTCCCAGTGTGTATTTTGGATTACTGTTGATAAGTAAATATGCTACCTGTATGTAATATTATAAATACAAAAGGCACCCGAATGAAATGAGGATAATCGCCAGTGCTTTATGAACACTAGTTGTAATCTATACATATAATAAAATTCTAACTGAGCCGAATCTGTACATGAAATATTTTTTTGGAAAATCTTATTGAAATAGACATTATTATCGATACAGAGGCTTCGGCTATAGTTTTTAGAATTTTTGTCTGTCTGTCTGTCTGTCTGTCTGTCTGTCTGTCTGTCTGTCTGTCTGTCTGTCTGTCTGTCTGTCTGTCTGTCTGTCTGTCTGTCTGTCTGTTACCGCATCACGGAAAAACCACTGGATGGATTTTGATGAAATTTGATATGGTGATAGCTGGTTATCCGGGTCAACATATAGGATACTTTTTACCGCGGGAAAATGTCTCATTTCTGAAAAAAATACAAAAACTGCAATGTAAGAGTATAGTAATATGTACAACCTAAGAATATGGTTTTTGGTCATCTGAACGCGGGCGGAGCCGCGGGTAATGCTAGTATAAACTCTAAAAATATAAAAAATTGTATTGCAAAGAGAATCTAAATGTTTTCTAAAGAATAAATCTTTCGAGAACATCTAGCCGTCGTTTCAAAAGGCTTATTAATATCGGTTCCTGTCAGTTATTTTTCAGCTTATATAAATTATACTTCATAGAACTTGTATAAGTTATTTTAATCTAGGAATTGAGAATAGATCCAATTTTATTTACGTAACACCGTAGCTCGAACTTTGTAAATATCTTATTTGTGTAAAAGAAATTTCAGTACTCTATGAAAGATTATAAATATTTGTCTTATATGATATTCTTAAAGTGTAAATAAACGAAATCCTGTACTTTAACACAAGTAGTTTATGATATAAATTATAAAATCACTTCTATCTAACAATTTTAATAACTGTAAAATAATATTACTGTAAAATAACAATACCCTATTTAACTATGTTTTAAATTATTCAAAAAGTTTGTCCTTACTTATCTTATATTTATATATAACTATAAACTTTTAAACGTCAGATGTGTATTTTAAAAACAATCTGTTTTAGCTTTAACTTTTTAATTTAATTTTGGCTTATTATTATAATATTATTATATATTTTGACCCGAAAGTATGATATTATTTAAGATAAAATAATAAAATAATAAAAAGAGGCAGTGATAGCCCAGCGGTAATGCGCTCGCTTAAGAAACCGAGTGGAGCGAGTTCAAATACCGAGTCTCGCACCTCTGATATTTTCATGTGCGAATCATTTCTAACATGATTACCACTTGCCTTACGGTGAAGGAAAACATCGTGAGGAAACCTGCATGTCTGAGAGAACCTAACATGTTTTCGAAAGACGTGTGAAGTCCGCCAACCCGCACTCGGCCAGCGTGGTGGACTATGGCCTGGTCCCCATCGTATTGAAGGAAGGCCCGTGCCCAGCAGTGGGACGTTAAAAAAAAGGGCTGAATACATTATAATATTATTTTATATTTTGACCCGAAAGTATAATATTATTTAAGATATAATAATAAAAAAATGTTATTAAAATTAACTAAAACACTACAATTTCATAAAATATAATATATCCTTAAATTCCAAAGGATCTCTTATATCCTCGTCCAGTTTCCAAGAAATATTGGGCAGAGCAGAAGTAACGAGCATTTTAACAATCAGTAAAAGCGTAACGTAATAAAATATAGTCCAGAGGGTACATCGATTCGCAAGAATAAGTGGTAGGGTAACCTTTAGTTTGGATTTATTACTCGCAAGTCGCGAATTTGGCAAAAATAATTTGGCCCTCTGCCAATAGAACCTCCGCGTTATATCGACCGGCGAATAAATCTTCTCATGACGTCAACGCGTAGGAAGATAATGCGTACTGATAACTTTATCGAAAAAATGAAATAAAATGTAAATAATTATACAAATATACATGCATTTAGATAGATACTTATTTTAAACACTATTATAGTAATAAAAAAATCAAAATGTTTAATTTTTTTTTGATTATTCTGGTTTTTTTTTATGTAGTATAATATGCTCTATATTGCTTTAAATAAAAATTCTATCAAAATTTGAATATTACATGATAAATTAATAAATCTTAGCTAAATTATAAGTAAATTCAATTGATAAATTTTAACAAATTTTTATTCTCACATTATTATTGGCCTATAGGATTACTTGCTGTCACTTAATTACTTATTTATAAACTGATACTGCATTATTAATGCGACAGCAAATTAATTTGGCCAACTGCCAATGAAAGCTCTCTATTTATATTGACCCCTAAATAAATCATTGTAACGTCATTACAGTCATAGAGGATGTCAAATCAACTGTTTTTTTAATAATAACAAAAAATGAGTAATCTATGCTAAAATATACTTTTAAATATTTTATTCATATATATATACACATTTGTTTCGTCATAATTTACGTATAAAAAACAAATTTCAGTATTTTCGTCAAATTAACGATAACGAAAACGAGAACGAAAGTAGGCTACGATGGTCACGTGAATAGAAGATCGCCTGACTACGTGGGGAATTTGGCGCTACAACTCTCCATCCCAGGTCGAAAATCCAGAGGCACCCCAAAACTAGATAGAAAGATGTAGTATCAAAGGACATGAAGACGTGCAGGCTTTCCGAAGACGATGTCTGCGATAGAGCGAAGTGGAGAAGAAAAATAAGGAAGACTGACCCCACCACCATATGGGATACAAGCCAGGAAGAGAAAAAGTGTTTAAGAGGCATATAATTTTATTTTCATTACTTAGTAAATAATATACAGATTTTTACCTGAATAGCTAAATATTAGATACAGCGTATTTATACATATGGTCGCTGCGCCTGCAAAAACCGACAAACATTTTTTTTGCGAAAATGAGTTTTTTACATAATTTAATAGTACTCAGTAAGCCAAATATTCCAAAATAACCGATTTTGTGATATGTCTACTAGATCGAAAAATAGCAAAATGCCCTATGTATTTTTGTTACAAAAATGGACGTAAAAAAACGATATGTGCTTATAAGCACATAGAGTATTTTATAATATGCTGAAAATTACACTTTTCGCGCCTTTAGCAGCACATAGCTGATTTTGCATTAGACACAATACCATGTGTTTGACGATATACGTTTATAATTCCTTTTTGTTAATTCGAACTTAATTAGTACTAGAGTAAAGCATCCTATCAAAAACATAACACCAAAAAAAATTCAAATCTCGCAGTTCTTCTAATATTTATTATTATTATATTAATTTTTTTTATTTTTAAAGGCTTCTACCCTGGTCTATAACGCAAAAAGTTGTGAGATCCATTGTAAAACGTCGGTTAATTTATTAGTACCTGTATATGGAAGTATCTATCCAACAACTTTGTCATAAATTGTTACCTAATTAGTTAAATAAAAACATTTATAGAGACCGTATCAATATTCAACATCTTTATTTTTTTTATAAATAGAATTACTTAGCCATTTCAACTCAATTTAGCCTTAAGGTTTGCCTTCGCCACGCTGCGCCGAATCATAAGTACAATATAGATATATTATTAAAGGAGACATCATCTGTGACTTACTGTACAATATATCTATTATTTACCTACCTATCCGTTTAGGTAGTGTAGTGTTTAGGTAATATATGTAATCGCATATCTATTTAGATAGCATTATAAGTTATTTATGCAGGTTGTTGCATATCTAGAAAACGGGACTGAAATTGTGGGATGTTTTAGTTTATATTTGCTTTATAGGCTAAATTCTAATTGAGTTCTAAATTTGAAGCTCATGTGTCTACTAGAAGTACCTTAGAATCATGATGATCGGTGAGCGAATGACGAAATTAAAGAACTTTGACCTGCAATAGTTATAAACTGCAGGTTTAAATTTAATGTAACTTGATAAAAATTACAAAAAAGATGAGAGAAATGATAAAAGTCACCTTTTATCAGTATGATAAAAACGCTACGTGTGTTTTTAAACAATATTCTTTTAAGCATTAGTACTGTGCAAATCCCGCTATATGTTAGAATAATACATAGCTGTATTTGCGGCGCAAAAAAAAGAAGCTATGTGTCAATTTAAAGTTAAAAAAATTATTTTGTGAAAACAAGAAATGAAATGTAGGTTTTAAGGAAGGGATATGTTGTAAGACTAGCGTAAGGAATTTTGTACATACTCCATTTTTTTCTACATACGTTGGCAGAAGTTAAATTTAGTTTTTTCTTTCTACTGAAAAGTTGAATATTTTCGTTTGTCGGTTTTTGCTGGCACAGCGACGATATGTGATATGTATTATATTTTATTTGGTTCCTTGTATCGTCTATATAAATATTTATAGTGTCCTTAGATTATTTTTCTTAATGGTCGCGCTGAGCTAGTTGCTATACACTAATATAGTATGCCAAGTTTTCTCTTTGGGATCTCTCCAAAAAGCTCTCGTGAAATGAAAGAAATAACTAAAAAGGTACCTTTTGTATGATGACCTTCAAACCATTTAGCGTAAACACATGAATATTGAACTCAACATGACGCTAATTAAAAATGTATAGATATAATAAAATTCTAACTGAGTCGTATCTATACATTAAATATTTTTTGGAAAATCTCATCGAAATAGTCATTATTATCGATAGAGAGAGTGAATCCACAGTTTTTAGAATTTTTATCTGTCTGTCTGGAAACACATTACGAGAGAACCACTTGACAGATTTTGATGAAATTCGGTATGATGATAGCTGGTTATCTGGGTCAATATATAAGATACATTTTATTATGGTTAAATATCTCATCTCTGAGAAATCTACACTAACCGTTAAAACATACGAACTAAATTGTACGTTGCTAGTTTTAAAAAAAAATTATTTCTTTCATATAAATATCTAGCAAACATTATTTGAATAAAAAGTCAAACTAATTATACTATGATTTCCTAATTTAACTTAAAGTAATGATCCTTTTTCTTATCTATATAATGAATTAAAACATAAAAAGAAAAAAGCCTATTCCATATCTCGTCAGATAAGTGATAAGATGGATAGTTGAAAATGAAATATTTCAAATCTAAGTGATTAACATATTATGTTCTTAGCATGAATAATAATGTTATACTTACCGATTTTGATAAAAAGGGTAATCTTGGTTGGTGCGCTCTCTACTCCTCAATTCACATAGTTCGATGGAACGACAATGACCATACTAGATATGTAAAATATAGATAACGGATCCACCGTTTGCTACTTAACGCTCTTTAAGGTACAGCGTTGTAGCCCGCGGTCTTCTTAACAAAAAACTAAATTATTATTTTGAGACAACGCAGAATTCGAATATAGATCTGATAGCATATAAGCTAATCACTATACTAAAAACACAATCATTTGCTTATATTATGTAACGCAAACAAGATTTTTTTGTCAAATTATTGTGAAGGAGTGATATATACAATGTACACACATACATTTTTATGTACATAATTTACTATTGATACAATATATTGAAGCCGAATAGAAATTATATTAACTTTCGTTGTTTACTCTCCGTAGGCGTAGACAGTAGGTACGTAAGGTGGAGGGAGTTAAGTAAAGTTTGTGGCTGTTTGCTATTTCTGGATGATCCCATAATGAGAATATTATATAAAAATAAAATAATGTATAACAATTTTATAACTATGTTTAATTATAATTATATACAGCAGTTATACTAAACCTGCGGCCCGCGGACCGCATGCGGTAGTGTCAAAAATCGCATTATAACATATCTTTGTTAAAACAGTAACTACATCGTTAACTTGGAATTACGTTTTCATTAAGACCTAAATAATTTTTGCTTGCGGCCCTCGACACCATGACTGAAACGTGTTTGTGGCCCCTATAAAAAAAAGGTTGAGTATTACTGCAATCGTGGCAATTTTGGTTTCAAGACTCGCAGGCAGGTATATATATATATATATATATATATATATATATATAGATAGATAGATAGGCAGCTCTCTATCGAAGATGAAACGGAGGAGAGCTAAAGGAATTTAGATTGTCAATTATCTAATTGAATGAACCGTTAATGAGCCGTAAAAAGAAACGAAAAACGAATTCCGATAGTAGAAAAAAGGAGTGTGATATATTGGTATAGTTTTCCTCCTTTTTAAAACGGTCATTTCTGAGTAATTACAATAAATTAATAGTAGAGGAAAATGGCTTCACATATCACAACAAACATCAAAAGTAGTAAAATATAGAACATCTGTTACAGTTAATCTCTGATTAAATTTCAGTTAAATCTTAAACAATTTGGCCGTTTAAATTGTCAAACATCCATATCTTCAGCTTAAATAAACTCCGAGTCAGAGACACACAATGTTGCCTAACAGCCTATATCGTTTTAAATAATTTTTAATAATCCTTAATAATATATCCTTAGTCTCTCCCGTGATCATGATTGCTGTAAAGCATTCGAAACGTCGGGAACCAAAAATCAAATAAAATTCCACAAAATAATCCGAAAAGATAGTTTTATTTAAAATGTCAAATATTCGCGTAAATCTTAGAAAATATTATAGCCTATACCGTCTTGTAAATTTGAAATTAATTTCACTACTATCTATTTATCTAGTACCTATACCAAAAATATTTTTATCGATATCACTCGTGAACTCAATTCTATCAAGACTACTCCTACATACTAGTGTTCAAGAGGCACATTGAATTGTTGAAACCTATAAAAATGAAAATTTTGATAGTTTTTTATTATTTGATAGTTTTTTATAAAAATTAATTAATAAATCAAGAGTTTATGCTACCACTAAATGTACCATAAAAGTTCCACAAGAAACGATATTTAGTATATTTCAGTTTAACAACTTAAACGCAACTGTACATCGAAACTGACGTGAAATATAGAGTTCATTACGCTTCGTACAACCAATATGTTGTTTTAATCATTGCAATTATTTCACAATTTACTAGTTTCTTAATTATAAATTTAACATTTTTTTTTATTGTATTAAAGAGTATTTAATTTTACGATTGTTAACACTATTCTTATTACAATTAATTAATAATATTTTATAGAAAAACGGTTTTATGCAATGCGTAGAATAAATTTTATTAATTCCTAATAATTTAGGAAATTTCTATTATATTTGAATAATATATAATTTTGAGCATAACTTATTTTTTTATTTTTCTATTTCTCCCTACGATCTTATCCAGCTAATTTAATCATCTTTTTTCTACTTTATTTTCATTTATTTTATTTCGTGTAATATGTTTTTACATAAAATTTCATCATAGAATATTTGTGTTAGTTTTAAAAATATTTTGTAAAACGCCAGACTGGTAGAGCGTGCTGAAATTGCTACGATGCATCGTCACGGCTTAAGAGCTATTGACATAAAAAAGCAGTTTTCTTTATAGCTCAAAGATAAATTATTTGGTATTATTTATAAATATGCCTTTATTTATTGAGAATATACTATGTTTGCTTATACGTAAAAACATAATTTAGTTAAATTAATTATTTAAATTAAAGGTAATATTAAAAATTATGCTAAGTGAAATAATTCTCCCATAAAGTCTAATGCATACAATTAAGTTATATTTACAGTATATTTTTTAAATTCCGCCATTTTTGTTACACAACATTTTAGAAGATTCCGAAGCAAAAATACCTCAAAAAAAGAACTATCATGATTTTAAACAATGCAGTGTGAGCTTTTAGCCTCCGGCGAGACAAAGGCGAAAGTGTGAATCAGCACACTCCGTTTAACTACTTCCGTTTTAATATCACAACATTGAAGAGTTATATAAAGATTAAAAGTGATTAAAAGTGAAAGCATTTCACAATGTTTTTAATTAATTGAATTATTTTATAAGTGTAATCTATTTACTTACCTATTTTAGGAGGTTCAAAAAAGTTTCAGCGTTCATAAAACAGTCACTTAAACTTATTGCACGCACGAGTTTGAAAGTTACACGCCATATAATAAATCCATGTTCAGAATATAACTTTTCACGTGAAAGTGTCATATAAATACTTTTTTAACACGCATTGTGTATTTAATATTTATTTTCTGAGTGACGTATTTTTGCGCGCGAAATTCCTGAAAAGATGGCGCGGGGACGTGGCAACGGTGGTTCCCTTGGCTGTACTAGCGTTGAAAGCGAAATAGACGGACTCGCTAAGTGCGCCGTACGATGCGCAAGTCAACTCTAAACGAATTGGAAAAATAAGTTGAACTTTTAATTCTATTATAAAATAATTATAACTCTGTATTTTTCTTTTATTTCTTATCTTTTATTACATTAACATAATATTATCTAAAACTAAATCATGATGCGAACGAACGACCTTTCGTGCAAACTTATTCGTAATCACCAATTTATGTTATTATTTTTATTGCATGCAACCTATTTGTAA
The DNA here is from genome assembly GCA_947093115.1 of Brenthis daphne. Lineage (NCBI taxonomy): Eukaryota > Metazoa > Arthropoda > Insecta > Lepidoptera > Nymphalidae > Brenthis > Brenthis daphne. Next base: position 10,933,504 of record OX352478.1, on the reverse strand, counting down.
TTTTTTTATTATATCATTTAGAAAAAAACAAATTCATAACACAGCAGATTTTATAGCTAAATGATGGCTAACATTGACATGACCATCGTTATCATTTCATAATATATTGATAACTTCAGTAGATAAATGATTATACTGACGCATTAATATTATACCGTAGATTTTGCAAAAAAAAAAGAGAATTCTTCAATTTAATTTCACGAAAAGAGTTTTTATGTGTTTATAAAATATTTTTAGAAACACGGATTTGTCTATATGTAGTATATTATAGTTATAGTTTTTGTAAATTGATTAATTATTTACAAAAAAGATCAAAAAAAGACGTTTAGACGTCGCTAATTAACTGTTTGAAAGTGATTTTCCCATAGTGAGTACTAAATATATTAGGATATAAGTCTTCAAATCCCATAATTATTTATGCACAATACTTAGTACTTTAGATTTTTTAATATTTTTAATGAAATTAGTCAGGATAGGAATTTACCTAGTCCTTCTTCGTGTTGATCTGTCAATAACTAGAACGGACATTTTCAATTTATATATATACTAGCATTGCCCGCGACTCCGCCCGTATACACTTACAATGCAGTTTTTGTATTTTTTCTCAGAAATGAGATAATTTCCCGCGGTAAAAAGTATCCTATATGTTGACCCGGATAACCAGCTATCATCATACCAAATTTCATCAAAATCTGTCAGTGGTTTTCTCGTGATGCGGTAACAGACAAACAGACAGACAGACAAAAATTCTAAAAACCATAGATTCGGACTCTATATCGATAATAATGTCTATTTCAATAAGAAATTACATTAAAAATAGGAACGAACCCGAGCGAATCAAGGGTGATTTGCTAGTGTTAATTTGATTAAAATGATACTATTTCCATTTAAAATATACTTATGTATAACCACGTATTTAAAATATCGCGCGTATAGACTCGAATCGAATTAAAAAATAACATTCACACCTTTCTCTTTTTAAAACAAACAAATTGCAGAGCTCTACATATAATTTCGATTGACACATCAGTTGGCTCGTTGGTCTAGGGGTATGATTTTCACTTAGGGTGCGAGAGGTCCCGGGTTCAAATCCCGGACGAGCCCAAATCTTTTTACATTCAATTTATTTTTTTATATTATTTTGAAGTTATATGAACATAATATAGGTATTTCATTTCCTTAGATTATTTTTTATAACAAATAACTTAATTTTAGACTATCATTTTTATATATTCATTCTTTATCTTATTCATTCTTACCAGCTGTCAACAAAGTTGAAGCTTCTGACGATTTCCGAGAAAAGAAAAATGACATAACATTTTCATTAAAACTTTCCCACGCATCAAATAAAGCAAACAATTTTCGCAAAATATGTCGCTAAAAGTCTGAAACGTGCTTTCATTATCATTATGATTTAAAAACCGTCATCGGGACAAAAGCATTCAAAGTCAACATTTATCCTCAACAAGCTCCCATGTTATTTTTACATATGAAAATAATATTTAAATCTCTTTATATTCGTGGGTTCTTTTATGTACAAAATGTTTTAACGTGATATTGCATGCTAAATCTTTTGAGAGGTCTGAGTATAACAGGTTTATTTAGACTATTCTAATGATTTGCCTTTTGTGGCTCATACATACATATATATGTCCGTTAATATTTAAGAAATAATATGATAAATAAACAAATATATTGGGACATTGACACACAGCACCATCTAGCTCCATGGTAAACTACGAGGCCTGAGTTATGGATACCAGATAGTTGATACACTACACATATATAACTTTAACATATTATAAATATAAACAACCCATGACTGGAGTACAAACATTCATGCTCATCACAAATGATTGCTCCCAGCGGGACTCGAACCCGCGACCGCTGGCACAGCAAGTAGGTTCACTACGAACCGAGCCAAACGTGACGTCACTTTATCTTACTTTTATCTAGTTTTTGGCCGCGGCGCTACTAGAATAATTTATTTATGTATACGTAATTACTCTACTTCTAAGAATCGTATAACATTCAAAAAGTTTGATGATAAATCGTTGTGGTAGTTCCATAGATTAGCGAATTCTAATATCTATACATATAAAAAAATTGTAACTAAGTCGAATATGTACATTAAATATTTTTTGGAAAATCTTATTGAAATAGACATTATTATTTTCATTATTATCTTTTACATTATTATCTTCTCGAAATAAGTTGTTTTTTGATCCACAATTAACACGTACGAAATCTGCTCAAAATTTGTTTATTAATCGAGCATGTTATAATTATAATGATAAATTTAGTAACATAGATTTATTTAATTATAAAGATGTTTACATTATTAAGGAAGTGTTTTTAAAATCTTTAAAATCTCTATCATAGCCTTAAGCTATTTTTAAAATTGCCTGTTCATATTATGTTTTTTTTTAATTATTGTTTTATTATGTTCTGTTAGAGTTTAAGTTTTGCTTTTTGTGTTTTCTTTTTTATTTTATAATTTGTTTTTTATTTATTTTTTTGCAATTATAACTTAGTCATTTTTATTGTTGTCCTTTGTAGTGTTTTTTGCAGTAACTTTTGTTAATTTTTTATCATATTGTTTTAATGTTTAAATTAATTATGTTTACTCTACCTGTGACATATTTATAGGTGGAAACTTTGCTGGTGTGTGGACTTTTTAGTTTTTAATTATTTTTAAGAATTATTTCACTGTTTGTTTTCCAAAAATTAATAAATAAATAAATATCGATACACAGTCCGAATCTATAGTTTTTAGAATTTTTGTCTGTCTGTCTGTCTGTCTATCTGTTACCGCATCACGAGAAAACAACTGGACAGATTTTGATGTTTGGTAAGATGACAGCTGGTTATCCGGGTCAACATATAGGATACTTTTTACCGCGGAAAAATATCTCATTTCTGAGAAAAAATACAAAAACTGCATTGTAAGAGTGTACTAATATGTAAAACCTAAGAATTTGGTTTTTGGTCATCTGAACGCGGGCGGAGCCGCGGGCAATGCTAGTATAAAAATAAATTACGTTATAATATTAAGTGTAGGATATTGTATATCTCTTTTGTTTTATGACAGCAACATTGATAATTATAGTGAGCTGTCAGGGAAATATACAATGTCACTTTATATTGTAAGTAAATATCTTAGTAAAAAGCAGTAAAATATTGCATAAATTATAAATTTTATGACAAAACTGTAACGTGAATGTCTTTTGTCATTACATTTAACGCCGTTAAAGGAGACAAAAAATGAATAAAACATTCATGCAAATTTGATTTGTATTTTATTGGCTTCAATCAGCAAAATAAATAAATTAAGAAACAGTCCACTTTCAAGTGCTAATTCCTTTCTTACTCAAAGCGCAACCATAATTGGCTGGCCTGAAGACCATAAAAGATTTATTTCGTTTCAATAATTACGCTTTAGAAAAAACCTCTTTGTACTACAATTATATAAAATATAAAACATAATGAGAACTCGTACAAAATTTTTACCATACTTCGTTGATTGTGTATTCGAATACATGGCAGTATTTTGTAAACTCTATATAATAAAATAATAATTAGGTAATATATAAAACAATTTCTATCATGAATATATCGATACAATATTTTTTTAAATATTTGATTATAATAGTAAGTATAGCTACTCATTTTACTACTTTTCAGTCTTCTTAATGATCGTCATAAAAGAAATTGTTTTAGGCACTAAAACTAAACTTATAACAGAAAAAAAAATCAATATTTTTTTCAAAAACTTTCACTTTAAACTCTCAAATTGAGCAATATAAACACGTACATATATCGCATTATAAAAGTAAATGAATCGTGCTTATAGCTAATATGAAAAATATTTCCACAGCAAATTACTTTTAAACCTAGAGGTAGAAAGTATATTTTGAATAATTGAAATGTTCTGGAATATATTTTATGCGATACAGTCGTCCCTATCGGCGTTATCGGGCCAGTCGCATACATTTAGATTGGTGTTGAACACGGTGCCTGGTTGACATGAGAACTGCATGCCCTCCCCGTTCACACAACGCCAATACTGGAATAAAAGAATATTTTAATTACTACTTAATACAAAAATATAGATTTTGCTTTATATATAATATATGCACATAAATTTATCTTCTGGCAAACAACCAGTACGAACTTTTGGCAAAATTTTATTACTAACAGTTGTTTAGTGGTTCTAGGTCTACTCTGCTGAAATTTTCATCACATACACACACATTCATACAGACTTTCGTATTTTTAACAGTAGTGTTATTAGACGTAAAGTCAACGAAAATTTAAATAGACTAACAGTAATTATGTCGCTATTTAAATGATATTCGAAACTCTAAATAACTTTTAGTCCAATTATTTCATTAATTCCGTTTTCGAATATTAAATATAGTAGGTACATCGATTAAAACAAATCATCCTCTTGCGTACTCACTATATACAGCAATGTTTCTGTACAAATGTTAGAATATATGTTTTCTCTCTTTAATTTACAACTTGAAAACAATGAAAGTAATAAAAATGGTAGAGTTGCATTATTTTTTTAAAATATTTAATGTTTTATTGTTTCAAGTTTATTTCCCTTGCGGTTTCAGTGAAATGAGTTAAGTTACACCTAAAATTTTTCGTTTTCAAGACAGCGATTGCTAATTGCTTTTTATCTCAAGTTATATATAAGTTATTTATTATGACCATTTTGTTGGAGTTCATCAGACCCTAAATACTCTTACAGTATATCATAACGTGAGTTTATTTTAATACTTACAAATATTTGAGTTATAAAAATAAAATGTAATAATTCTAAATATCTGCTACTACCTATAGCTAATTTCAATTGTTTAGATGATAGTCACAGTATGTATTATATTAGGAAAACCGCAAGCGAAATAAAAGTTAATTTTACTCTTTAGATCGCGCTTAACATGAATATAATAATATGATAAACTAGGAACGAACCCGAGCGGATTTACCGATAGTATAGATTTCTCTAAGGTAAGATATTTTCCCGCAGTAAAAAGTGTACTATATGTTGACCTAGATACCCAGCTACCATCCCCCCCAACGTGCGTTCACCTTGCCGTGATGGGGGGGCTCAGTAGTGCCCGGAATACAGCCGGCCGCGAAGCCAAGAAACGCACAGTGAGGTGCCCGCTTTCGGTGGGTGGTGGGAGGTGGCCCTCTTCGGAGGGCAGTGTACCATGCGGGTTGCTCCTGGTACTTCTCTGATAGCAGAGTAGACTTTGGAGCAACCCCATGATCGTTGTGGTCTGCCTCGGCAGACCTGCCGTCGGGGCGTCGTAGTTGAATGCGTAAGCGATCCTGCGACGCCCCATTAAGACGGGGGAAGGTTTTGTTGGGTTTTAGTGGGTAGTACTGGCTTTGCCGGTGAGTCCCACACCTCGTGCGTAAATGCATTTCCCAACGTTAAAAAAAAAAGATACCCAGCTACCATCATACCAAATTTCTTCAAAATTCCTCCGTGGATTTTTCCGTGATGCTTTCACAGACAGACAGACAGACAAAAAAGTTCTAAAAACTATAGATTCGGCCTCTGTATCGATAATGATGTCTATTTCAATAAGATTTTCCAAAAAATATTTAATGTACAGATTCGGCTTAGTTACAATTTTATTATATGTATAGATAAATTACATGTAAACATTTTATTTTACTTTTACTTAACTTACTAACTAAAGACTTATCACGACTAAATTTTACTCCGGTAAAATTCATTAAACATTACTTATTGTGAAACAGCTCCCTGTAGGTACTATATCATTCAGTATGAAATATATATATCAATTGATGACTAACATAGAATCTATCATTATTATATAACATTAAATACTACGATAGATACAATGGTAAGTAGCAGAACTTTGAATATCAAAGACATCACTCGTGTAGATACCGCAAACTTTGTTAGAATAAGTTAATTTAGTTTATGTACACTAACATTTATGATTGGGCTATTGATACTATTAATAGTATTAATGAAAACTTTCTATTCTAAGAATAGTTTTCTCGGAACATTAAAATCGATAAATATAATAAAATTCTAACCAAGTCGAATCTGTACATTAAATATTTTTTGGAAAATCTTATTGAAAGATATAATTATATATTATCAATACAGATGCCGAATCTATAATTTTTAAAATTTTTGTCTGTCTATCTGTCTGTCTGGGAACGCATCACGAGAAAATCACTGGACAGATTTTGAGGTATAAAGATAGCTGGGGTAGGGTATCCGGGTCAACATATAGGATACTTTTCACTGCGGGAGAATATCTCATCTCTCAGAAATCTATACTAAACATTAAAACGTAACTAGGGACGAACCCAAGCGGAGCGAGGGTGAATCGCTAATATACTATATATTGTAACTTTTAAAAGAGAATTTTCTTTACTAACTAGGTAATATACATTATTTTACGCCTAACTAAATAATTTTTAAGATCACAAGTACTAGCAATTACATCAAATTTATTATTATAATAATGATCCCTTAAATAATATTAAAACTTCTTGAAAAACAAGTGCCATTAAGATAGAGCACAAAGAAAATAAAAAATGTTTTATCGCTAAGCAATACCCATTTATATGAAGCAACTCGTATAAAGCTAACTAGGTAGAACTACAAGTGTCTATTATAATCGCCATCATTATTTCATAAATCCAATCTCCCGCAAGCGAGCGTAATAAAGTTGTAAAAGGAATAAAAATTGCACACGCGCGACACCTGCCGCTAAAAGACTTTTATATCTAAATGAGATATATCAGACTTATACGGAGAATTCCTTTGAATTTTTTATCCTTTAGGCTTCGTAGAATATACATACACAAGGCCCTATTAATAACCAGACACTGTCTATCCGTCCGTCTATGGATCTTTAAAACTATGTCTTTCAAAGTACTACATAGTTGGAATTTTCATATATATCAAAGGTACCATGGATTCTTTACCACCCTAGTTCAGACCCCGATTACCAGTTCTGGTAAGCTCTCGTAAGTAAGTCAATAATATTTTAAATATTTTTTTAAATATAGTAATCTATTCTAATATTATAAAGAGGAAAAATTGTTTGTTTTTTTTTGTTTGTTTGTATCGAATAGGCTTCAAAACTATTAAACCGATTAGGTTGAAATTTAGTATGCAGATAGTTTGAGATCCTGAGAAGGGCATAGGATATTTTTATCCCGGAAATCATCCCTTAAGAAGCAACCTAACTAAGCAATAGTTTTATAATAAGCTTGTATTAGTATTATAATAATTGTATGAAAATAAAGAAAGCTTCTTATTCTCAAAAAATAGCTTTTCTCTCAAAATAAATAATCAGTTTTTATCATAAAATGTTCATAGCAAAGTTTTATAACGATAGTAAATCTGTGTCATCTTACCTTATCGCAATTCTTTTTGTCTGGGACGTAGTCGTCGTCGGAAGTGCATACTCCAGGGCTGTCTACCTCATTTTCCTGTAGAAGTTGTAATTCTTGTTTGTATAATTTGCTTTTTTAATGAACAAATACTAATACGAATTGCATCGTTCTATGTAGGGACATATTAGAAATAAAATATATTTTGATTAGTTCCAAAATTTTCTGCCAAAATCTACCCACTAATAATAATAATGAATACGCAAGTCTAAATCTACCACTAAACCGTTTTTGTTTCTAATTTTTAAGAATTATTCAGTTAATTGTGTGCAAAATCGTAATCAATATATTGGAATAATGAACAACTTTAGTAATGATAAATTATAAGTTCTAAGAGTCTCTTTTGCTCGACAAGTACCTGTATTTTTCAACCGACTTCAAAAAGGAGGAGGTTCTCAATTCGACTATACTTCCAGATTGGTCCCATTTAAATTTCAAAAAAAAAATACCACCCCTAAGGGTGGAAAAACAACAAATGATGAATTTAACCTACTTCTAATTGTCATATTGACTTGAAAGTTTGCAAGTATTTCTATTTCCGTTGATAGTATAGTGGTTCGGTGTTGTTGACCTGATCTGATGGCAAGGCCAGAAGGTGGATAGGTGGAACTCTTCAACGGCTAATAGTAGATACTTTGAAATTGGGCTTATTTTGTTTGATTTGACAAGCCTAATACGTTAGAATTCTTACTTTGCTACTACTGTCTACACTAAAAAGGGAAAAATAAAAAAATTTTAACAAAAAAATAAAAATCGACTTCAAATAAAAGCACTAAAAAGTAAAAAATAACTGATTGGTAGTTTTCATTTACTATACATACCTAATCAAATATTTTCGAAGTCGGTGTGCTTTGGCTAAGTAATTAAAGCCTACCTATTAAATACATACCTAATCAAATATTTTCGAAATCGGTGCCAGCCCATACAAAGCAAAGCACACCGACTTCGAAAATATTTGATGAGGTATGTATAGTAAATGAAAACTACCAATTAGTTATTTTTTACTTTTTAGTGCTTTTATTTGATGTCGGTTTTTATTTTTTTGTTAAAATTTTTTTATTTTTTTCACCACGCTAATTATTCTGTTCCTCATTATTTTCAAATTTTTAATTTTCAAAACAAATAAGGTGTATACTGTATAATGTATATGTATTGTATGTATTCAGCCCTTTTTTTAACGTCCCACTTCTGGGCACGGGCAAGTGCGGGTTGGCGGACTTCACATGCTTTTCGAAAACTTGCTAGGTTCTCTTAAACATGCAGGTTTCCTCGCGATGTTTTCCTACACCGTAAGACAAGTGGTAATCATGTTAGAAATGATTCGCACATGAAAATATCAGAGGTGCGAGACCGGGGATTTGAACCCACTTCACTCGGTTTCCCAAGCGAGCGCGTTACCACTGGGCTACCACTGCCTTATAATGTATATGCTGTAAGTAAATTACCGCTGGTGGTTCCTCTACATCTGGTTCAGCAGGCTCAGCAGGCTCAGCAGGTTTAGAAGATTCGCTGGAAGATGGTGCTTGTGTCGTTGTTGTTGTTGGTTTCTTTGTTGTTGTTACTGGCTTCTTTGATGTTGTTGACGGAGCAACTGTTGTTGTTGATGGTATGGGGGCTCCTTCTGAAGGATCCGCTGGAGTTGATGGTGGCTTGGCCCAGTCAGGCTGAAATATTGTATTATTTATTTTTTATTATTCTTTGACACGATACGATCTATTTGGTAGTTATTAGACGGAGTATGTTATACTAGTATTTTATATTTCATTTTACAATTTTTTTTCAAATTTTTAGAAAGATTTATTAATAATATCTATATCTTAAAACTCAACACGACAAAAACTTTTAGTAACTTATAAAGTTTTGCAGAAATTAGTCTTCTAGTCGTTATGAAAAACAAATCCATAATACGTGTTAGTGAATCAAAACATCAGGACCAAATTAAAATAATGAAAACAAGAGGTCAACACATTATACAAATGGCATACAAAAGTTGAAGGAGAATAACAAGTCCTAACAAGTCAACTTTATCAATAACATCCACATTTCCTAAGTCCATTATTAAGGTCATGAACTGAATTATTTTTTGTGAATAAGTACCTAAGCGTATTTACATGAGAAAAGTATAATAAAAAACAAAAGTTGTGATAAACACATATAGGGTCCACTACGAATTTGTGACCTCTGGAGTTATATATTGAGAGATTGCAAGATCTCAGACTTAATATAGGATGTATAATTTAAAAAAAAAGCACGTACAAGTAACTATTAGAACTACGATGAAGATATTAATTTTATAATGTTTTGATTCTTTGAAAATAGTATTAATGTCTATTCATCTGTAAGTAAGTATAACAATAAAAAGGTCTTTTAATAAAATTTAATTGTAATAGTCAATGCCTTAATTGCATCTTAGAAAGCAAAGTTAGATAAAGCTAAAAATGATCTAAGTTTCTAATAAAGGAGGTGAATGATCGAAGTTTTGTAGGAGACATCGCCATTTACCGAAGTCTAACAATTTTTGGGTAAAGTTATAGTCCACCTTGTAGTTTTCTTTCAGAACTTTAGGCTATAATTTTAAAATTTCTGGCTAATTTTCAGCCTCCATAATGTTCTCTCATTTTTTACTTTCCAAGATTCTTTATACTTTTCAGAGTTTAGCAGATTTGTATGAAGAAAATGAAATGTGTCCAATTATTTTTACTTGAACTTAGAATAGTATACATCATATAGTTAAGCCATCTAAGATGAAGTGGTGGATAAGGTGGCTTGCATACGGCTGTAGATCTGAATGCCCTGGGTTCGATGCCTGGGCCGTGCCAAGTACTATTGGGATTTTCTGTCTAGTATGTTTACTAGGTGTTTTAAAGATCACGTAAAGCGGACGATCCTACTATGACTTACGCACTTATCCTTTCAGGGTAAACACTGATATACATAAACTCCTTATTAGCGTTCCCCATATTCAATAAAATATAAAAGACAAAAATATAGATTGAATTAACAAAATATACTTACAGTTGGGGTAGCAGTTCCAGTCCGTGCCGGTGGGACATTGTAGGATTTCATGTGTTTATATAACAACTTCATTAGTGGATTAGTTTCACCGCAGACACCTCTAAAATCGTCCATATCTATAGCCCAGGTCATAGCTCCTAAGTATCCCTTCTGTTTGATCCAGTTCATTTTAATCTCTATACTTTTAGAGTTTTCATAGCCGACCCATTGAGTTCCTTTGTACGCATACGGGCATTTGCCATGATCATCCCATTTCTTTGTCCAACCGGACTCTGGTGCGTCAACGTCCATACATATCTAATAATAAATTATAATTTTATAGTTAAATATATTGGGACATTAACACACAACACCATCTACGAGGCTTGTGTTATGGATACCACATAGTTGATATATACTACACATATATATAACTTTAAATATATATATAATATACATATTATAAATATAAACACCCAAGACTGGAGTACAAACATTCGTGTTCATCACACAAATGAATGCCCTCAGCGGGACTCGAACCCGCGACCGCTGGCACAGAAAATGGGGTCACTACAAAAATAAAAAGTAAATAATATAAAAATAACATTATAAAGTCTAAATACTGTGTTGCTTTAAATATTATTAAGGGAACGTCCAATATATTGCATTATTATTAGTGCAGCGCTATAGCTATATATAAAAACAATAATTAATACGGATTTTTCACTAATAATTAGATAGGTATATCATAAAAAAATCAGCAACACTCGTTAAAATCGTGTATATTTGAAAAAGATTTTTATTAAAAGAAAATCACGAGATCTTAAGAAACCTTAACTACATTTCAATTCAATTACATGAAACAGTTTGCGTCCGCACGAGAGCAAATTTCCGATATCTTTTTTTTCCTTTTGAATGAAATAAATTTCTTCTTAGCTCTACAAATACTTGAAAACTTGAAATTGTTAAATATTAATCTTAATGTTGAAACGCATTTACGCCGGATACTCGGCACCTGCTTCTATTATTTATTAGAGACATAGTGTATAAACTTTTTACTTAAAATTATGATTTGCACATAATATTTGTTTAACTTCCCATTACTGGGCATAAGCCTCTTCTAAATCAGACGATGGAGGAGATCAGGCCATCAGACCATTGTCCTAGCCAAATGCGTGTTGGTGGTCATCATATATCTTTAAAAAACTAGTTAGATTCTCTCTTGGATACAAATTTCTTTGCGATGTTTTCCTTTACCATAAATCAAGTGATAATAGTTTCATATGGAAATCTCAAAGGTGCGAGCGAGACCCGGGAATTGAACTCTTAAAAAAACTTAAAGAACCTTATGTATATTTTACTATCTTTAGTAAGCTTACACAGAAATCTGTACATAAAGTATTAATACGTTATACGTTAAGTTAAATGTTTCATAAAGTACTTAACTAATTTAACCAAGATCTTAATTTATCATTAAAGAGCCGTGTTTTGCCATTTTCCCTAACAGCAATTAATATTTACTATGAAAAGATACTGGATCTTAATAAAACATGACACAATTTGAGAACACTTTAAAACGTAAACTTTAAAAACATAATGGCTGAAAAGGCGAAGCTTTTAATTAGATTATTTTTGTTTAACTTACTTCATAGTATGACCAAAATCCAGTAGCATTGGTATACGGCGCAGGGCTGCCACCACCAGCTTCTTTGTTAATGTAAGTTCCAAGACCGTAGTTATTGTTACCAGCAGATAATGTGAAAGATCTGCCATAGAATGGAACGCCTACCACCAGCTTATCTGAGGGACATCCCATTTCTTCCCATAGGTTGAGACCGTCATTCTGAAAAATTATAATTAGCAACATATTTTTTTAATTTTTGCTATAAAAAGTTAAAAATTATTTAATAACCCAAGCCACAAACAGCTCAAGTAGTTGGACCTAATTTAAAATTTGAACGGAACTTTCTGCTTTTTTAAAAGAGCTTTACTTTACGTAATGACAACAAAAATATGTATACTCTAGATAATTAAAACTGAATAATATTTTTTTTAACATTTCTAAAATTATTTTAAATAAAATTATCTTTTTGGATTTTTTCGCGGATTTATATTGTTTTTTATTACGTTTCAAATGCTTTGCAGTAAAAGTCACGGGAAATAGTCTGAAAGCGAAAGAAAAAAAAATGTGAAGAGAAAAAAATATTTATAAATATTTACGTAAATCTAAGAGAGTAGGTATTTCTAAAATTATTTGAAAATAACCTTAAAAGTTATGTATTCTCCACACATATTTTATTATTGTAGAAAGGAATTAAATAAGAAAATTATATTATTAACTTACATAATATATTTATTATTTATATGCAAAAGATACATACCACGTTAAGTTTCTCATAAGCCCATTGGTCATGAGGGCGCTTGTACAGGGGAGAGTGCACATCAGCGAAACCCGCCCAATTTCCTCTTAGATCGTAAGCCATTACGTGAATAGCATCTAAACATCTGCAAATAGTAAAAGCAGTAATTACTTATTTAGAAGTATAAATAATTTAACTTGTATAATAGCTAACTCAGATATACTTATTTGTATTGCATTGCTCTGTCTTATATGCCGTATGTCTCGGGTTTGATTCCTATACATTATTATTTATTAAAATATTTTTTCATAGTATAGTTAGGTAAAAAATAGGTGTTGGAAACCACACATAATGTCTAACGAAAGAACTTCGCATTTATACATTTATTTTAATCTATTTAAGTTAATTATTTAGCTAGCGACTAATCCCCGCTTCGTTTCGGTTTCGTCCCTACGGAATCATCCCCATACAAATTTCATCCATATTTTCACACCCTTAAAGGATGATTTCCGGGATAAAAACTATCCTTTGTCATTTTCAGGGTCTCAAACTATATTCTTACCAAATTTCATCTAAATCGATCCAGTAGTTTTCAGATTATTCGTTACAAACATACAAAAATACAAATCTTTCCTCTTTATAATATTAGTGTAGATGGTAGATACAATATTAATGAATTGTATTTCAATCTAAATATCAGAACAAAGCAGGCCCACACATTAAGCAATACAGTTTTTAAACTAGTTAACATTTTAAAATTAAAGAGAATATTCCGGAAATGCTACACCAAATTACATCCGCAATTCTCACAGTAAGTTAATTTGTCTGCTCAAATAATAATCTTAACTTGACGCAACGGGGAATAGCAAAAAATTGATTTAATCGTACTTATTGCGTATGTGTATGAAATGGTCATGGTGGAGTGTAGCATTACTTGACTGATATTACCAATAATGCCGAAAGTATAATTCAAACACCATATAAAATAGATATAAGAATGGATTTTCACTTTCTACTCACTTAAATACGAACATACAGATATTATTAATATCTAAAATTAACAATCTTTAGTCTACACTAATATAATTAAAGAAGAATTTATAAGTTTAGATGCTGTAGGCAAATTCCGAAATTACTTGTCAGATTTTTAAAATGCTTCCATCGTTAAAAAACATTATTTCTAAGTATTGAAGGCATTTTTTATTTCGTTAACAATAAGTTTCAGTAATAAATCACAATCGCCACAACTATAGTTCGAATGTTATCTGTAAGTTAAACAATTTAAACTCGTTAAATAATTAAGGAAGTACGTCTTACTGGCACAACTCAGGAACATGGTATCCTTCCTGTAATCTAAATCTGGCTAAAGGTACAGCTGCTGTTAGTTCCCAACTTTTATCTTCTCTAATAAAGGCCCTACGTAACTCCTGGACCAAATATAGAAACCTGTCCTTATCAGAGAAAGAGCCTCCGCGATCTGCTGCTCCAGGGTACTCCCAGTCAAGGTCAAGACCGTCGAAATCGTATTTGTGGAGGAAATCTAAGGAAATTTTGTTAATGTTCAATATTAAAAAAGTAAGGGAATACTTAGTGTTGAGTTTTTAATTAAATTCATGGCACAATAATTGTGTAGGTTGCTGAATATTTACTGGAATATACTTAGTAGCTAAAATCTCTTTGCGAAAATTACAAATACTAATACTAATGCTTCTATAACATCTATTTGTTTGTAGCGTTTTGACAGCCTAATCGGCTTAAACTACAAAAACCTACAGACCTACAGTAAGGATTTCTATGTTTTGTTGTGACATGATAACATGAACTTATGTGTAAACGCAAACAAAGACGCAATTTTTTGTTAACTTTAATTTTAGTCTAAATATTTGGATATAACTTGCTTCTTTAACCGATTTCCAAAAAGGAAGAGGTTCTCAATTCGTCGGAATCTTTTTTTTATGTATGTTCACCGATTACTCGAAGACGCCTGAGCCGATTTCAATTGTTTTTTGTTTCAAAGTATACTTCCCAGGTGATCCCATATAAATTTTATCGAAATCGGTCGAGCGGTTTTTAAGAAAATCAACAATAAATATTTTTTTAAATAAATTGTTTAATCGAATATGTTATTAAAAAACTTTCTTACAAATTACCTGCTTATTACGTGTACACTAAAAATGGAAAAATAAAAACTTAAAAAAAAAGCGACTTCCAGGCACTAAAATGTAAAAAATAAGTAAACTGAGGTTTTCATTTAAAATAGATACCTAATCAGATATTTTCGAAGTCGGTGGTGGTGATATATATATATATATATATATATATATATATATATATATATATATATATATATATCATGTATTCGTAAGTTTTATATTGCAATAGATTACAGAGCTTATCCTGAATAAACATGTATTTTTCTACATACAAGCTCAAGCTATTTGATATTTGTTTGAGGATTTCCTTATAATAGGATTGTATACTTGAAATTGATAGATAGTAAATAAAATATTTAAACCTTGACGTCTTAACAAAGTAATAATAGAAACATGATTATAACATAATCTTATCATATCGTTTACATTGGAAACAATAGATATTGCAATATTTTGTCTTTAGAGTTCTCATAGTTTGCCTACTTATACAAATACAAATATAATAGTACTGTATACAGTATGAAGTTATAAATGTATATAATCTATACTAATAAATGGAGAGCCGATTTTTTTGTTCGGCTATACTGCGATAACTACTGAACCAATCGGAATAATACTCGTACCATAAGATGCAGCGTGTTTCGAAGAAGGTTTAAGTATATGATATGTTGGTAATTAATATACTACGCGGGTCGAGCCGCAGAAAAACGCTAGTTTTCAAATAAACGTTTTTCATTATATTTGCAAGAATCGATATAAAACTATACTTATATATATTTGAATTTTCAAATAACATCAAAGCGTAAAACATAAATTATTTTATATTACTACTCTGGATTTTTTTTACTTAATTTAGTTATACGATGCTGTAAAAATGGTAACATTGTTTGAAATCTACAAATGAAATGAAAAACTGCAAACGAAAACAAATTGTTTAAACTACAAAATATTTACCTTAGAATTTTTTGCAACGTAAAATTTTACGTAAAACCTCATTGAAAGATCTTCTTTAGTCAAAAAAACTTAGCGGTTCTTTTATAATAAGTTCTGTGAAAAATAATATGAACTCCCGCAGTTCCCGCCGGGTCATAGTCACGTCTGAATGTAAATTCTAGGCATTATTTTAATCACATACCTCACTACCTTCACAATAGCATTCATAGACAGACCGAGCATTTTGTTTAAAATGGCATTTAAATCGAATATTGTAAAGGTATTCAATAAATCCATTTCCATTGTAGTTCTAGTAGCTATTCGAGTAAAGTTCAAGCCAACCAAAGTACAGAAATTAAATTTTTATGAAAACCTTAACTTTTATCCGTTGTCGTTTTGCTATTTAGAATTAATATTTAATAATATCGCCCTACTAATATAAATAATATTTGACGACACGTTTGGCTTAGTTTGTACTTGGTAGTGAACCTACTTGATATGCCAGCAATTTGGTCGCGGGTTCGAGTCTCGCTGGGGGCATCCATTTGTATTTGTACTCCAGTCATGGGTGTTTATATTTATAATAAGTGTAGTGTATCAACAACTATCAGGTATCCATAACACAAGCCTCGTAGCTTAGCATGGAACTAGATGGCGCTGTGAAAATAATGTCCCAACATATTTATTTATTTATATGTGTATATATTTATTACCCCTTCACAATGAAACGGCTGAACTTATATGTATATAATTTAGTATTAAGTATGAAAACCACTCATAGTTGACATTGAATCCAATTACTCGTAATCAATTGATACTAATTGTTCTACAATATTTAACTACATAGTTTCAAGTGGTATCTACGTACACAAAACAAATGGATTTTATGTTTATTTTTTATTGTTTGGGTGTCTAAATCCATTCTTAGGGTTTCGTACTCGATTTTCAAATACGGAAGCCTACTTTTAATAATTAACTGTTTTGTAACTGACTGTTTTGTCCGTCCGTCCATGAATCTGCTACTATAATCTAGTCTGTATCTTTTGAACCGTTTGGAATTGTAGTCAGTTAAAATTTTCATAGAATGTGTGTTAAAATTATTGCGAATACCCTAATAAATTAGAAAAATATTATATTTTAGTATTAAAATATATCTTATACGACTAAAACTATTAAGAGAAAACTTAAACGTATCTTATATCTTTAAACGAGCAATTCTTGTATATATGTATATATATAATCTGAATCTCGGAAACGGCTCCAACGATTTTCATGAAATTTAGTATACAGGAGGTTTCGGGGCCGATAAATCGATCTAGATTAGTCTTATGTCTGAGAAAACGCGTGATTTCGAGTTTTCATGCAGTTTTCTTTTGCATTATTCCACGCAAAAAATGGTCGATAATTTGCACGCTCAGGCATAAACATCGTGGTCAAGCGGCCAAGGTGCAAGATTAACAAATATCAGGTATCCAGGTTTTTTTATATTTATTCAAGTTTTTAGTTTAAAAGAAAAGAAAATTGTACTTTAGGCCAAAAACTCTGAGCGAAGCTCGATAGCCCACGTACTAATAATACGTCGTATCCTCGAATATTATATTTTGATTTTTTAAGCGCGGTTCAACTGTTTCAATTTCGTTTATAAAAACAATATCAATAGCAAGAAAATGTATATAAAATCCAACTACCGCCATCACATTATCTCGGCACGTCGCTACGAGTATGCGGAACACCATTGTCTAGTCCCGCCACGTAGTTACAGCTTCAATAGTAATTCTGTACTTCCGACAGCGTCCCGCTTTGTTTACTTTTAGTATTTTACGCGAAATCCTTTAACTGAAGTGATTCCTACGTAACTTACAGCTTGTGAACTATGACTTTTATACTTATGAACTTATATCGTAAATCTATACATATAATAAAATTGTAACTAAGCCGAATCTGTATATTTAATAATTTTTGGAAAATTTTATTGAAATATACATTATTATCGATACAGAGACCGAACCTATAGTTTTTAGAATTCTTGTCTGTCTGTTTGTCTGTCTGCCTGTTACCGCATCACAGAAAAACCACTGAAGGGATGTTGATGAAATTTGGTATGGTGATAGCTGGTTATCCGGACCAACATATCTCTATATATTAAATATTTTTTGGAAAATCTTATTGAAATAAACATTGTTATCGATACAGAGGCCGAATCTATAGTTTTTAAAATTTTTGTCTGTCTGTCTCTCTGTTACCACATCACAGAAAAACCACTGAAGGGATGTTGATGAAATTTGGTATGGTGATAGCTGGTTATCCGGGTCAACATATAGGATACTTTTTACCGCAGGAAAATATCTCATTTGCAAAAATACAAAAACTGCAATGCAGGAGTATACTAATAATATGTAAATCCTAAGAATTTGGTTTTTAGTCATCTGAACGGGGACGGAGCCGCGGGCTATGCTAGTATTAAATAAAGGTGTGAAAAGCTAAATTGAAATATTTTTTGAAATGCTATGCGCACAAAATAGATTACCACTATATCAGTTTTTTGTTAAGCAAGAAATTGTTCATTTAAAATGTTAAATTTATAAAGATTACTTGGTATTTCGAAATATTTTAATAGCATATTTTACTTACCAACGATGCTTCTCACGAAAGCCATTCTAGACGACTTTTGAGCCACCATATGAGAATATTTTGAGCCTCCCTCAGCCCAACCTCCCACAGCCACCATGAATTTGACATTTGGATGAGATTTCTTCAGAGACGTGAAGTTACGGAAACCACCCTTATCAACGTCCAACTATAGAAAAAGTACCATTTTAATTTACAATTAAATTAAATCAATCTTAATTACATCTAATATACCTATAAAAATAATCATTCAAAATATGTACTTGACAATTTATTCATTGATAATATTTTATTGGGCTAAATATCAGTAATTTATGTTCTTATTATAAAAACAAATAACGTATTATTTAGAGATACATTTTTTGTTTTCTTGTTGTTATATATTATATATATATAATCTGAATCTCGGAAACGGCTCTAACGATTTTCATGAAATTTAGCGCACGGGGGTTTCGGGGGCGATATATCGATCTAGATTAGTCTTATGTCTGAGAAAACGCGTGTTTTCGAGTTTTGCAGTGCAGTTTTGTTTCACATTATTCCACGCGAAATATGGTAATTTGCACGCTCGGGCATAAACATCGTGGTCAAACGACCAAAGTGCAAGATCAACAATCACAGGTGTCCAGATTCGAATCTCGGTCGCATAAAAAGCTATTACTTTTGTTTTATTTTTAATATTTATTCAAGTTTTTAGTTATTTAAAAAAAAATTGTACTGTAGGCCAAAAACTCCGAGTGAAGCTCGGTAGCCCAGGTACTTATTAATAATGAAATATTAATAATAATTTTATCCTTAGTTTCTTCAAACAAAGTAGCTATTATAAAAGGTATCCCTCTTAGATGGTCTCCATTATCTTAATTATAATTAAAGTAAATTTAACACCAAGAATTCCACATGCAATAAAAACTTATTCGTGTGGGCTCTTCAGAGGAGTTCCAACGATGCATTCCATAAAATTACCGTATAAGTATCAAAGCCATTTTATTAACATTGTATACGTTCCTTTTATACTACAATTACGTATGTTACTTTTACGAGTAAAGTAATAAAGGTATAAAAAGTAACACAGCCTTTACACCTACAGAAAGGTAATGCGTGCTACTAGAAAACTTATTCTCTAGCATTATTAAAGTTTTAAGTGTATTCTACGGATTAGTATGAGGCTTATGATGACGTGCTTCAAACTTAAAGTGTAACATGATTTGTG
Source organism: Brenthis daphne (assembly GCA_947093115.1). NCBI lineage: Eukaryota > Metazoa > Arthropoda > Insecta > Lepidoptera > Nymphalidae > Brenthis > Brenthis daphne. The sequence continues at coordinate 10,913,762 of OX352478.1, read as the reverse complement.
TGAAGTGACCGTAGGAGTTTATGAGAGTTTATGAGAGTTCAAGCATGTTTTAGACAAATTTAATGTTTGGCTGGCATAGCATGTCACTTTACAGAACTGGAAAATGACTTGTGTCAAAGTGTTATGCAAATGACTATTAGTCAGATCATATTATATAATATAAGTTGACCAATCGCATATGTGCTGCCTCTAGAAGCCTTTGTCTTTAAACCACTGAGTAAAATTTTATCCATCATTTACACACCATATATATATAAGCAGTCACATGAAACATGGGGTAGCCGAATAAAATAAGCTAACACTTTTGAAATAGATATCTATTGACAAGTAAAAGCGAATTTCTGTAGACAATATTAACTAAAAATCTACAAGACATATAAAAGATTTCAATTAAACAAGTTAACTTACTTCGGGATCAATAACGAGTACTTCATTGGTTTTCTCCGTTACTCCAATGAAGGAGTAAATAATGTGAGTGCACATATCTACCGGTATGTCTTCGATGCCATATCTACCGATGCCCGGCCGGTACACCGCCCAATTGCTGAAGTAGCATACTATACGCGCTTTGCTGTCCGCTAATATAAAAAAAGGTTTTATTGGTTAATATGTTATTATAACTCATTTTTAACTGCCTCGATGGTGTAGTGGCTAGCATGTACGGCTGCACACCCGGAGGTCCTGGGTTCGAGTCCCGGGTCGGGCCAAGTTTAGTTATTGAGTCTTTCTGTATAGTAAGTCTCAGTAACAGCCCGGAGTTGGGAAGTTGGCGGTGTTTCACCCCCGTGCCTCGGAGAGCACGTAAAGACGTCGGTCCTGCGCCTTAACTCTCACTGGTCGTGTCGAGCAGTCGTCCCACCAGAGTATGAGAGTGACAGGAATAGAGAGTGCACTTGTGTCTGCGCGTACATTTGTGCACTATAATATCTCCTGCGCAGTTGGCTAGTCTCAATGAGATTGGCCGCCGTGGCCGGAATCGGTCAGGAGAACATCATCATCATAACTCATTTGTGCAAAAGTCGTCCCACCGGAGTATGAGAGTGACAGGAATAGAGAGTGCAGGTTGTGTCTGCGCGTACACGCGCTGCACTATAATATCTCCCGCGCAGTTGGCTAGTCTCAATAAGATTGGCCGCCGTGGCCGGAATCGGCTAGGAGAACATCATTTTTGTGCAAAAGATATCATAGGGCTATCATATGTGTGCAAATACAAACTCTTTTAACTGTTTTAGTTAACTAAAGATTTAATAGGTAATGTAAAGCGGAATTTAGCGCTAAGTGATAAAGCTCCATTAACTAATGTGGATAAAAATCCTACTCTCTCACTATAAATCGACACAGCACGACGAAATCCAGTGGAGGATCGACTAATTTTAATTATTTTCAATGATTAGAAATGAAACAAAAATAAATTTCCAATTGCATTCCATGCAGGGTTTTTGTCGTAAGGGCAATAACTATTTTTGTCAATCTAACCCAAAATTCAACAATTTGCCGTATATACTGAAAGTAAGGAGACTTTTAGTACTAAAATAAGATATTTTTTCCTTAATTAGGGAGTCGAAACCATGAGCTCCTTACGCTACAATAGTTTGATTGATTAATGGAAGCTCAAATAAAGAGAAGCTTTGTGCGCTGTAAAATTTGCTATTCACCAGTTAAAACGTTATATAAATATCCATTACAGTATCATTTTGGGCTCATATATGATTTATATATTTAAAGCGTTAAATTTAAGCAATTTTAAATATAACTACTGACGTTTCGAATGCTTTGTAAAGCAATCATAGAGTCACGGGAGAGACAAAGATTTAGACGTATCAAAGGCATTATATAGTTGTTACAGACAGCCTGCCCACAAAATTACAAAATGATTTCTTTTTCACATACCGCGAAAAAATCTGAAAGATAGTTTTATTTAAAATGTCAAATATTCGCGTAAATCTAAGAAAGTATTTGATAAACTTACATTTAACGCTCGTAAATACAAATTACAATAATTTATAAAAAGCTCGACGTTATCGAAATTTTATAACTGTACAAGTATTTTTAAGGAACTGCCTCTTATATGGTACTGGATGATAATAATTGCATGGAGCTTTTATAATTTACGATGAGAATATTTGACATTGGCATAATACTTGTGTTCTACAGGCACGTTTTGAAGTCATTGGAAAGAAAGCCATAAGGAAATTGAATTAAATAGATGATAAAATATTTCAGCATAGTCCAGATTATAAAATTAACAAATCAAGTGTCTAATTAATTAGTATAACATTTCTTACAAAAAAATTGTAACAGTTTTAGTTGTCTTGTACGCAGAACTAACGAAGTTAATTAAGTGGTGTTAAGCTTAATTCAATTGAAGCACAAAATAAAATTCTAAGTATATAAATAATAGACGGCAGTGGTATCCCAATGGTAAAGCGCTCGTTTGAGAAACAGAGTGAAACGGGTTCAAATCCCGGTTTCGCACTTCTGATATTTTTATGTGCGAATCATTTCCAACATGATTATCACTTGTCTTACGGTGAAGGAAAACATTGTGAGGAAACCTGTATGTCTGAGAGAGCCTAGCAAGTTTTCGAAAGGCATGTGAAGTCTGCCAACCCGCACTTGGCCAGCGTGGTGGATTATGGACTGATCCCATTCGTATTGAAGGGAGGGCCGAATCCAGCAGTTGGACGTTAAAAAGGGCTGAATAGATAAACAATAGAAATAAATCTTAGAAATAAATAAATATTTAACTTACATTTTACTGATACAAATGCAGCCAGGACGGCCAACGTGCATAGTATTACTCGCATTCTGACCTGCAAAAATATTTTATGTTTTAATATTATAATTTAAGGATAGTTGTATTAGTTTGATTTATACCTTTCACTGACTAATATGCAATGAACGAATTATTATAGGGGACACAAAGCCATTGCATTTCAAGTTGTCCCTATATTTATTTCTATTACAAATTTAGAATCATACCTACATAAAAAAAAGAAAGTCTTTATGTTTATAAAGACTCTTCTTTTAACATTATATACATATATATGCAAAACTTATGAGTAAATGAATGAGTTTGCATGACACTTTTTACTATTTTAATGGTTCATGGATTTCAGTGAAATTCCGAAAATATTAAATAGCTCACAAACCTGTAGGTATTAACGAAATACAATCTTTTATACCAGCAGAGTCGAAAATTACAATGTTAAGTACAGGGCATGACTAATATACTCGTAGCTACTTCTAATATAGAGACTTATAAGACGTAAAAAAACTATAACCAGCAAATACCTACTTTCTAAAAGCTACATAAACCTTCTTTCAATTAAAATAGCGAGGCACATCCCTTAGCCTTTCACTTCTAAAAAACTTCGGTACATTAACTCAATACTTTTAGGTTTTCCGGTAATTAATCAAGTCAGCGGAATTTAGGTAGGCTTTAATTTTGCCACATTCTTTATTTTGTGTTTATCGTAGCTGATTATTCGGCATTTTTCTTTCAAACTGTTAAAGTTTTGTAATTTTTATACATTTTGAATTGACTATTTACGGATTTATTTTATACTACCGATTTACACTCACTTCGTTCGAGTGCTTCCCTAGGTACGTTTTTTCTTAGTGGAACCTAAATACTTTTTCTAGAATTAAAGTTACTCCTATTAACATCGGCTATCTGCCAGTGAAAGTCCCCTCAAAATTTAACTAAATTTTCATAGTTTAGTTAAAAAATCAAGATATCAAAAATTTAAAACAATGCCATATATGGTCATCTCAATACACTATAAATAAGTACTCAAGTAGTAAAATTAGAAATAACAAATCTAGACACGTTTAAAAGCCAAAAGCTTAACAATTGATTTTTTTTTAATCTTAACTATAAGGAAATCAAGTCATGTGTAAAACAACTAAGTATTTAGTCTAGTACAACGAGGTCATCTCGTTAACGGTATGCTTATTCACTCCACATCTGTCCACCTACTGACCTGCTCTCTGAGTATTGTATTAATAACATCCTAAAACGACTCATCATGGAAGTGACTCGTAGTGTTGTCTTACGTCTTATCAAGGAGCATAAACAAAATGTTATTCTGTAATAATTGTCGAAGGATAGAAATATAAAAACTAGCGGCTCACCCTTGCTTCGCTCGGGTTCGCCACTAGGAAAACAAAAAACAAACCTATCCCACGGGAACTGCACATTTTTCCAGGATAAAAAATAATCTATGTGTTATTCCAGACTATAATCTATCTCTGTGCGAAATTTCACTCAGATCGGTTCAGCCGTTCTGGCGTGAAAGAGTAACAAACATCCATACATCCATACTCACAAACTTTCACATTTATAATATTAATATAGATGATAATGATTTTTGAAGTGAAACTTCTTTATGCGTGCCATGTGAGGGGAAAAAAGGATTGGCATTACGTTTTGTAACGGAAACGGTAAGTTACGGAAGTAAATAAATAGTCAATTAAAAAATATTTAAACAATTATATGCATATTTCAAAGAATAAATTAAATAAATATAGATATTTATAAAAAAAATACTTTTTTCATTTATTTTTCAATGAGCGATGGAATCGTATCAAAAGAATATTGTAAAAAAATTATTTACTTGAAATATTTTTTTATAATTTATATATATTTTTCACTAAAATTTGCATCCCTGTATCCCATTCATTTTATTGGAGTATATATAATTTATTGAATCGTTACATTTGATTGAAAATTAATTACCATCTGTTCTATGTGAATAATAAAATATCGTTTTCCTTTTTTAATCGATATTTTTTTATCTCTCCTATCCCAATTATTTTAAACATAAATTGGATTTCATAAAAAGTATCGATAACGTGTACACATTGATACGCACTCTTTCATTTGCTTTTATTAAAATTTTATTGAGATATTTATTCGTTATGTCATAAATCACAAAGTGCTATTTCCATATATTTTTTTCAATATTTTTATACTTCACCAACAGGATGACATCTTGTTAACTCACTAACTCTCGTAACTAAGCCTCAACAATAAACTGATAATATACTTAGATGATAATGATAGATATACTTAGCATATGTACAAAAAATCCATAATTTATTAAAATATAGTAATATACAATACACACACAGACACAAATCATTCGAATATTATCGTTATATGAATTTTCACCAAATTAATTTAGATATAAATCAAATATTTGTATGTGAAAATGTTTGTTTTTAGGATTATATTTTTCACAAAGCAATTTCGCGAGTAAAATGACTTGAATGGTTAATTTTAAATCTTACGGTTGAAACATTTGTGGTTTGGTAAAAATAGTTGTTTTAATTAAATATAGTAAATTAAATTCAGTATTTTAACTATTCGACCAATAACTATTATCATACGATTTCACACAATTAATAAATTATAGCCTTAACATATTGTAAACGCTGGTTAAATACCAATACAGTTAATGTTTACAATCAATAAGTTATGTGTTGTTAAATTATTTAAAATGATTGACTGATTTTGTACTGATTATGCTATTGTGCTCTGTTTCTCTTCAAAGTATATTTTTTTATATCTAATAAATTTAATTAAAAAACAAATCTATGTAAAGTTATGTAGAGATCAACAATTATAATAATAACCTATAATTTATAAGTGATAATTTTTAAAATCATTTTAAGAATTTTAAAATCAGTATAGGTTATAAAAATTATTTTATATTCGTATACTCTATCAACAACTTATTGTCGATAATTATTAGATTTGCTCTTTACAATTATTATTTATTTCTTTTTACTTACCATATATCATTTTGCTTAACCTAAAATAAATAATCTAATAAAATACCGAAAATTCCTTTAATACAATAAATTACGAATAAAACATACATATATAAATATCTGGTAGATAATAACCATTCAGCTTATTTTAACTGGAAACTGTGTGACAATACAAAAAAAGTATTACAAAAAAAAAATACTTATTCTCATTCCCTTCAGATATTTATTGTTTATTTAAAAAAAAAGATATCGACGAATTGGGAACCTCTTCCTTTTTGAAAGTCGGTACAAATACAATCTATCTAAAGAGTAAAGCACGACTTAATCACTTATCAAGAACCAAACAGATTTAGGGATAAATCGGATATAAATTCAAAGTAACTAAATTGTGCGTCGTAAGCAAAAATGTTAATGTCGGGGAAACAAACCGGTTGAACATCAGTAGAATTTAAAGCATTAAATTCAATCAACAATGCAAATGTATTCAAATAAAGCTTGACTCACTACGAGTGTTTATCTCAACCAGTCACAAAATCACCCCGTTATAAAATGTATTATTTATTCTATTTATTTTTCTAGTACCTACTTCTGTATGAAATAGAGTGGTGTATATGTTTAATGTGTTTATCTACGAGGTCCAGACTCTAATGATTTTTATTTCTTATTTTATTAAAAACTCTAGTTTTACCGTATTCAAAAAGGGGAAGTACGCGAATTGTATGTATTAAATCGAATTGGCTTTCTTCTTATTGGCTTTAAATGCAATAAATAAATGTCTTTCATTAACTTAGTAGCTCTAATACATAAAGGTAAAATGCCGAAGTTAATTTTAAAAGCACTTGTTTTCAAATGAATCATGCTCAGATTGTTGTCAAAACTTTGTATGAAGTATTATAATAATATACTTATAGTAATACTAGCGATTCACCCTCGCTCCGCTCGGGTTCGTCCCTAGGGTGGACCACCTTTATCACTTAGAGGTATGAAAAAATAGTTTACGTCCTATTCTCAGACCTACTGAATATACACACAAAATTCCATAAGAATCGGTCAAGCCGTTTCGGAGGAGTTTTTTATATACCTATTAGCGACTCAACTTCGCTCCGCTCGGGTTCGTCCCTGGGGTGGGGTCTGGGAGGACCACCCTTATACTTATCACTTAGGGGTATGGAAAATAGATAGTAGCCGATTCTCAGACCTACTGAATACGCATATAAAATTTGGTAAAAATCGGTAAAGCCGTTTCGGAGGAGTACGGTAACTAACATTGTGACATGAAAATTTTATATATTAGATTACATATACGCGCTTAGATGTACACCAAGTTATTTGTAATAGGGACATTTTATACAACTTTTGTAAATATTCACTTAAACATTCGTATGAAATATTTTACAATACTAAATACAAAGCGTAATGTTCCATCAAACTAATACAAATTAATCGCTATCTCTTTATTGCGAAAATATAATAAAGTTTTACTTTTCACAGTTTGTTTGAAAATATCTTACTTATTCATAGTCCTATAATAACGAAGGCAAATGGGAATACTTCCAGTATTGGAAACCTCAACGCTTTGACAGAGGCACTGCCTGCGGTTTTATTTCTCTATTGAAACTGCAAAGGCGTCGTCAGTATGACAATTTTATATTTATATGGAATGTTCTATTAATTATTCTTTACGTTTAATAAAATATTGTTACTTTTATTTAATTTATTTTAAAGTTAGCCAGAAATTGAAAAACTATTTATTTAAATACGACATAAATCAACAAGTGTAATTTAATTAATAAATACGCTTTTTAGCCAGTTAGTGTAGAGAAAAAATCTTTATATTTTCAACACTTAACAGTTCAAGTAAATTTTCTTGAAAATGGCATTCTAATCAAAATTAAATCACTAATTACCAACGCTACATCAAAACGTTAAAATATTTTTTAACAAAAGTAAAGGATGTGTATAAAAACGTGTGTGTGTACTTATGTACGCACTTAAGAAGTTATACTTCTTTGGCGTAATAGAACAATATATAATAGCTAAAGGTTTCATCCCGTATGTAAAAGGAATACAGCTAACTTCATCATGTCGCTGTATGTCGGTGTTCGCGCGCATCGTGAAAATTTTACTCTCATAATTTTTTCCACACGTGCCAAAAGAAATATAACTTCAAAAATGTTTATATTTTTTTATAAATTAGTACGCTATAGCGAACTTGATTATTGTGCTTTTTGAATATAAATTTACATTTTACGATCTTTTAGTGCGAAATAATTCTATTACGAATGTACAGTACAATAATAAGATTTCATCAAACATATTTGTTAGGTCATTGTCATTGTCAACAGTCACCCATTTCTATAAGGATACAGTAGAATATTAAATACAATAGAAATGTGTTTATTTATTGAAGAATATAAAAAAGCTCTAAAACGGTAAAAAAAACTCTAAAGCTGTAAAACGGCGTAATATTAATTAAATTTTATTTAACAGTACCAATATGATCTCTACACTGATTATTATAATCATAATAAATTGAAGGCTAATCTCAGATACTACTATACATATTTTTGTACAGTTTTCACCAACAGACAGACATATATATGATGTATTTTATAAGCATTTAAAAAAAAGCTGACTGTATAATTTTATACGTTCCCTTCTGGGAGATTCCGTAATATTGTGTGAAGATCATGTAGACTTCACTAGTTTAAATCTAAATTTTACCTATATAATAATTATTATGAATAATATTCCTGTGGCAAGCAGTCTAGCAAGTACTAATGCAATATATCATAATTGCACACCCTATGTACGCTTTCAAGGTTCGTATTGTTATGGAAGGAGCATGGAGTGAATAACAATCAGATGTGAGTTCAACTGTCGATATCCTTTGTTTCTGAGGTCGCTGCTCGAAAGTAAAATCTTTGTTACCAGTCAACTACTATACAGACCTACAGATAGATTTTATATATTATAAAAATACATAAACATTTCTTATAATTTTAAATGAGCAATTATTATATAAATATTTTTTTTCGTGTATCTCGGAAACGGCTCTATTTGGATCAAATTTTGTGTTTAAAGTTGTTCTTTTTAAATTTACCTATTTATGTATCTTTTTTTTAAAACGCAATTTTTATGTCTTCCCCAAAAAATACCTTGCGAAGCTCGGTCGCCCATGTAATACATTACGAGTATATATGTAAATAGAGCAGCATGTCGGTGTCAGTCTACTCCTGATTTTCTCTGATTTTAAGTAACAAAACTATAAAGCAATAGTTAGTTAATTATTTATACAATATAGTAAGGTATAGCCGCTAAACAAATTTGCGTGTAAGGTAAAATTATAATGAATTTTCAGCGGTGTCGCTTTACTTAACTAATGTTCAAGATTACTAATACCGACGCGAGGGCGCAACACGTAACTACACGTACACTAGAAGTATAGGGGTTGAATTTTACATTTTAATCTATAATAAAATTTTAACTAAGTCGAATCTGTACATTAAATATTTATTGGAAAATCTAATTGAAATAGACATTATTATCGATACAGAGTCCGAATCTATAGTTTTTAGAATTTTTGTCTGTCTGTCTGTTACCGCATCACGAGAAAACCACTGGACAGATTTTGCTGAAATTTGGTATGATGATAGCTGGTTATCCGGGTCAACATATAGGATACTTTTTACCGCGGAAAAATATGCAATGTAAGAGTATACTAATATGTAAGACCTAAGAATTTGGTTTTTGGTCATCTGAACGCGGGCGGAGCCGCGAGCAAGGCTAGTTATATATAACAACTATTTTTTGATGCATAAAATCTTTCACTTAGAGTTAACTTTTATAAGTTCTATTAAATCAAACCGAAATTAAATCTAATATAATTAAATCTAATATAATTTAATAAAGTAAATAGAAAATATTATTAGGCATCCTGACAGCTGAATTAATGTATTTTAAAAAAAGTAAATTAAAAGTATAATAATACGAACAGCTATTTCGTTAAATAATCTCGAAAATATTTATTGAAATAAGTAGTAATTAAAATTAAAAAAAAAAGAGTTATTTTATAGGAAATATAATTAAGCAAAACAACGTACAATTTTCAATTTAAAATTTTGAATGTTCAAATTTGTAATACGTAAAGAATAAAAATTTATTAAATTTAATAAAATCAAGCAAAGAAAGTTCATATAGAGATAATTTAATAAAAAAGAAGTTATATTTTTTCACAAAATAAAATATTCTTTCGTACATCAATCAACAGAAAATGACATTTGCCATTTAATTTAAACCTGAGACTTTTCGTTTAAGTGGTTTAGACAAGATCTTCAATGTCCTTGACTTGAAATTGATTTATGCCTAAAAATTTATAATATTATATTAAATGTCGCCTGTTAAAATATCAGACTTAAGTATTAATTAACTTAAATATTATATAGAATCACTATAGAATATCTACGCATCTGTAACCACTACTGTTCGATTATGCGTACTTATATTACAGGTACTAAAGTAAAATGATAATGAATAATAAAAAAAGTAATAAAAAAAATCTAAAAAATGACTATGAAGATTAATTTATATTACTAAAATTTAATTAAATTATATTATATTATAATAATAACTATATATCAATATATATAAAATATTTTCAGTCAGTAAAATTTAAATAACGAAAATAAAAGCTGATAGAAAAAGTCATCGACTTGTTCTAAAATACAATATTCAAATTTTCTTTCGACTACTTTTTACTTATTATATTTATGTATGTATTTAAAAAGTAGTCCGAATAGAAATTTTTAGAATATCATATGTTTATTTATATATGAAGCAAATAAATATTGATAAACATTTAAAATTTTAATTTTAACACATTTGGAATTTCACTAAAACTTATTTAAATTTATTTTGAATGTGAATTTTATCAATAGAAAGCACTTTCACATGCATTTCGTATCACAACAATTATGACTTTAACACGTGTGGTGTATTCGAGTGTTGTGTGTATCGTTTGATACTCACGGCTGTCTGCGCGGCGTCGTGCGTGCGATTGCGCCGGTTCCGAGTTGCAAGTCGTTTTTATGCGCAGGCGCATATCTGACGTCGAAGCAAAGGGTGTGTGATTTTTTTAAGAAAAAAAAATTCAATATATATTACTCAGTTAATTATTTACAATTTTTAGTTTTATTTTGGTTTTTGGTTTTCATTCAAAGTACTTTCTTCTATGAAAATTCTTACGTGAACAAGGAAAAGTATCTTACGCTAGGACATTACGGAATCGCCCTCAAATCAACTAACTGTAACTGGAACACTTCCCTTATCTTATCTATGAGAAGAACTTAGTAAAACCACATAAGTAGTAGGTACTTCACATAACAATAGCAATAAGTGCATTATTATTATATCGCATGTGAAATCCTTTTATATCAATTGAATTTATCATTACATATTATATCTTTCAGACCGATGAGGAAACCAATAAGTAATTGAAATTTTCATATTTTGATTATGACCTCATTCGATGAGTTTGAAATTATATATATATATATTTAAATCGAAAATAAATGCTATTTTCTTATTATTAGATTAATTTGTAAGTGTCTGCCTATCTTTATCAACGGTTCGACTGATTTGTCTATGTTTTAAATGATAGAACCTATTAGTCCAAGTAAAGTTTTTAGAAAGAAAAATTGGAGGTTTCAAAAAAATCAATAAATACTGAAGGTAGAAAACTCGAATTTTGTAGAGATCCTGTACAAATAAGCATTTGTACAGGATCTCTACAAAATTCGAGTTTTCTAGCCCCAATGCAGATCCCACATAAATAAGAAAAAAATGTACATAACTAATAATGGAATAGTTGCTTCTAAATCTATAAATTAATTTGTTAAAAAAAAATTTTCAAAACATCGGAAGATAATTAATGAAATATTATATTTACAAAAACATAATAACAATTTTTATCATCCTGTATTCAAATGATTGATAAAGGTACGGAGACAATCCCGAAAACTGCATGTCTTTCATCTGGTCAACTAACGGTTCGTAAACCTGTATGAGTGTATTAACGCTTCTTTACACCCGCGCCAATATCTTAGTACTCGTAGGTACTTCATTTTATTAACTCGATTTTTGTTTCATAAGCATGCATAGTTTTTACTATAACTACCTCTGCATAACATATTGTGCAAGAATTTTAAGTACTTTATCAAAATTATTTTGAAAATTTTGTTTTATGTTTTTCGTAATTACATTGTGTGCTTTTTATTATTGTTTAAGCAAATGCAGTAGTTATTGCAATTATATCTAGCTTTAAACCTTAATTTTAAATATTATCTATATATATAATAAAATTCTAGCTAAGCCGAATCTGTACATTAAATATTTTTTTTGGAAAATCTTATTGAAATAGACATTATTATCGATACAGAGTCCGAATCTATAGTTTTTAGAATTTTTGTCTGTCTGTCTTTCTTTCTATCTGTCTGTCTGTCTGTCTGTTACCACATCACAGCAAAACTACTGGAGGGATTTTTATGAAATTTAGCATGGGCATAGCTGGTTATCCGGGTCAACATATAGGATACTTTTTACCGAAGGAAAATATCTCATTTCTGAGAAAAAATACAAAAACTGGTTAGAATAAAACCACGATAATACTATATATATATTATAGCAAGGTAACATACTAAATAAAGCAAAAACTATTAAAAATAGCTTATCTTGAAAAAAAAATAGCAATAGCGCTATTTTATTTGGTTTTTGGTCACATGAACGCGGGCGGAGCCGCGGGCAATGCTAGTAGTAAATAAATTAAGAAAGCACACAATTGTGCACAATAATGCGCGAGATGCACAGATAGGTACTGAATGAAGACCTAATGAGTCAGGGTAATTCACTACAAGGAATAACGGCCAGGAAGAAATTTTTAAATTGTGTGTAATTTACTCGTGGTCACCAAAGTCGTGTCCCGCGCAGGTCTAAACATACATTTTATGCACTAATATTTGAGTGAATTTTAGTATATTATAAATACATGATAGTCATAAAACATAAAGGTTAGTTAATTATAAGTGACCGTTTGATCTTTTTGTAACTCTTCGACTTTCGACTTTACTTTTCTATTTAAAAATTTCTATCGAACGAATTTCGTCTGATGCTGACCGCATTAAAACGTTGATTCCGTAGCTTCGAAGAGCTTAATGGACAAACAGACGTATGAATTTGTTATAAAGTAATAAATAGAAATATACATAGGACTAGTTTCGGACCGCAATTCCGATTGAATTATACATAAATGTACATTGATATAAAATTACCGAATTAGGATAGCTGTGCAGCATAAAGATGAAAAAATCAATTCAGTACTTTTACGATTTAGCTACAGCAAAAAAATACAAACGTTTTTTTTTTATAATAGTGCATAATTATTTTTTTTTATTTAATTTTAAATTTAATAATTAATGCATATTTATATTATAATAAATGAGGAAAATTAGGAAAAAGAAACATGATATCTTATAGCAATACATTACACTAGTTAGACTAATAATATAGGTGCCTCCTTAATTCACCTGTATCAAAAATCGCCTTTTATTGACGTTGATCTCATTTCACACAGTTTGAATGGTTGGTGACTTTTATGACTACTCCGCTTTGCGTTTTTGCGTATACGGGTATTATGTAGCTCATAACCTTTCGATATGAACGAACTGACTCAAAAAATTTTTTTTTTAAATTATATTGGTAGTTCCCGAGATTAAAACGTTTACATATTAAGTTTTAAGGTCTACAATATTAATGTAGAATTATTTTTATTTTCACTTGCCTCAAAGATCTCGTGGCTAGCATGTATGTATGCTACACATCCGGAGATCATTGGTTTGAACCCTGGGTCTGGCCATGTTTAGTTATTTCGTTTTTCTGTCAAGAAATTCTCAGTAAGAGCCCGGAGTTGGGAAGTTGACGGTGGACGGTGTGGAATTGTCATTCCATCGGATTAGGAGAGTGGCAGGACTATTCCTCTCATTCTCATAAGCATGCACTTGCGCTTATGCGTACCCTTGAGCACTATAAGCCAAAAACCAACGCAGTTTGCTAGTTTCATTGAGGGTGTTCTTTGGGTCTCTAGTCTTTATATATATAATTCTTCTGTGAGTGTGTATGTCACTGAACTTCTCTCAAACGACTGGACCGATTTTGATGAAATTTATTGTGTGTGTTCAAGGGGATCTGAGAATGGTTTAGATTCACAATTTGAATAATAATTTTCATCAAAATGGTCCAGAATGTTTTAGCTTATTAAAAAAAGTTTGAAATTTTCAAATTAAAGACGTGTAGACAGGACAACGTCTGTCGGGTCAGCTAGTAAAGTATAAAACTATATAATTAGCTTTGAAAATCTATTATTAAGTTAATATGTATACTAATATGATAATTTATTACCTTTTTAGTGTACATTAAAAAGCTGTGAATTTCTAGATATGAGGCTAAAAGAGTATTAAATGCTTAATGCTAATTTTATTGTTTACTTTATGCGAGAGAAAACACCGTGCCTTGAATAAAACAAGTCTGATGACCCAGTGGTGGCGTCTGCCATAATTATTATTATTGAACTTGTTATCGTGATTTATGTTGTCATTTTACCTACTATTTGATTTAAAAAGTAGATAAACATCGTTAATTTGATTATTTAAATTTTCCATTGTTTTTTTTTTACTTTGGCTATATACTTAAGTAACCCTCAATACTAACTATATATTATCTAAATATTAAGACTAATATCCTACACGAATCATTTAGTATGATGTGATAAAAAGTGACTACTTTTACTTTTGAATAAATTCATGACTACTGTCACAAGCAAAATATGTATTTGATGTACTCGTACTGCCTAGCGTATGGCACTCTCCATCCCTTAGAAATTGTTCTTTAAGTGATTACGTCAATATATTGTTGTGTTGCCATGTAAGAGAAAAAGAAACCAATAAATACATTATTTACCATTAATTCTGTGCTTTACCAGAAAAATCAGACAATCGAAGCTTTATATCAGACTAGCGACTCACCCTCGCTTCGCTCGGGTTCGTCCCTACGTTTTAATGTTTAGTATAGATTTCTCAGAAGATATTATCCCGCTGTAAAAAGTATCCTATACGTTGACCCCGATATCCAGCTATCATCATATTAAATTTCATCAAAATCTGTCCAGTGGTTTTCTCGTGATGCGGTAACAGACAGACAGACAAAAATTCTAAAAACTATAGATTCGGCATTTGCATCGATAATAATGACTATTTCAATAAGATTTTTCAAAAATATTTAATGTACAGATTCGAATCACTTAGAATTTTATTATATGTATAGATAAATAACTGTGTGAGAGCTCAAGGTAATTTTTTTTTAATTATTTCCTAATAAATATATGTGATGGTAAATATAAATGATACTTACATCTACTTACTTTATCTCTCTCCCTTATTTAAAAAAAAACAATACGCTTGCGGAGCTTGGTTGTTTGTTTACAAATAATAATATGTAAAATAAAAACATTTAACATACAATCTGGAATACCATTACACAACAATTTACAAAACAATTTCTACGTATCTTAGAATTTATTTCGGACACAAAGAAATTAGTTCAATGAAATATGTTTTTCTTAATTTAATTATATTCGTATGTGGGAAGTAAAAATTTCCATAATTAGGGTCTTTTCCAAGTTTACAAAGGTCATATAATAAATGTAATGTATTTTTATATAATTATAAAAATGATGAAGAGAAAACATTTTTATTTTCATTTGAATTCAGTTATTTTATTGCTTGTTTCATAATAATAAAATGCTTTTTTAGGAGATTGCGGCAAATCCGAGAGGCGTAAGAGTTGTTTTTAATGTGTATGTATGTACGTACGTCCGATCCTATTTTGCTGCTACTAAACGGCTAAACAGATTTTGATTATTCCCACGTCGTTAGATTAGTCTTGATAACACGAGTGTATGCACCTACACAAAATGGCGGATTTCAGGTGTCAATATTTGTGTGTTGAAAAATTTTTTTTCTTCCAACCTTATCGATTGGAATATTAAAATTAAGGATTTAAGAGGTTATACAAACATTTTATTTTTTCATTTAGAATAAGACATCTATACATATAATAAAATTGTAATTAAGCCGAATCTGTACATTAAATGTTTTTTGGTAAATCTAATTGAAATGGACATTATTATCGATACAGAGTCCGAATCTATAGTTTTTAGAATTTTTGTCTGTCTGTCTGTCTTTCTGTGTGTCTGTTACCGCATCACGAGAAAACCACTGGACAGATTTTGATGAAATTTGGCATAATGATAGCTGGTTATCCGAGTCTCTATCGAGGAAAATATCTCATTTCTGAGAAAAAATACAAAAACTGCATTTTAAGAGTATACTAATATGTAAAACCTAAAAATTCGATTTTTGGTCATCTGAACGCGGGCGGAGCCGCGGGCCATGCTAGTTGTTAAATAAAACTCCAAATGTCTAAGTTAACGAAGGAACGTAGAATTATACGGTTGGAGACAACACGAGCGCAAGTTATCCTAGATATGAACCCTAGTCGCTAGTCACCTTCTAATATTATTTAATGACTTTGTTCTTTTCGTCACAAACAACGAACCTAATGACCTACTGACATTTAATCAATTAGGTTAATATTTTAAGATAGTATATTTTGATTCACAATGCAATTATGAGAATAGAATGAACTCAATATGAAATTGATGAATTATCGATATGGTATAAAAATAGGAAAATAAGAAAAGATCAAGTCCAAAAAATAATTTTTCATTTACTTTCTAACATACAAGAAGAAAGCATAGGCTTTGACGCTAAATTTAAATTACAATTGATTGAAATTTGGCTCAAGACCTCTTGATATAATGAAGGTGAAAAATAAAATGATTTAAAAAAACACTTCCGGAAGGAAATATCCATATAAGATATAAATAGGCATTAGACAGTTAAATTATTTAATTAATATTTGATATGCAAATGAATACGGAAATTGTTTAAGCTTTGGCTTATATTGCCAATGGGAAAATTTCAAAGGGCTTACTGTCTATAATAATAATAGTAGGTAGTCAAAACTTAACGGTATATTTAATTTATTTAACATAAACATACAAAAGATCCGGTGTTCAAGCTAACTGGCACCAGTGTTGTTAAAGGAAATAAAAATAAGATAATCCTCCTTATTATATTTGTGTTGATATTTTTACATTACGACTATATGTATATTTTATAGATACAAAAATTTAAAGACATTATAATAATCGGAAAGCTAAAGTAAAAAATATAGAGCATTCACTATATAGCGTAGTAACACTAACATAATCTATTGTTCATTTTTACATATATTTATCTATACTAATATTATAAAGAGCTAAAGTTTGTGAGTTTGTGAGGTTGTGAGTTTGTGATGTTGTTGAGGGTATTTCTGGTTCTACAGAACCGATTAAGATGAAATTTGGTAAGAAGATAGTTTGAAACCCTGGGAAGGACATAGAATACTTTTAATCCCGGAAATCATCCCTTAAGGCGGCGAAAATGGGGATGAAAGTTTGTATTGGGGTGAAAGATAGGGACGAACCCGAGCGAAGCGATTGTGAGTCACTAGTTTAATGATAAAGTAAAGAATACAATATCATCATAATATTATAAGTGGGTACTTATTAATATTTAAAAATATTTTATATGAAATACAACATGCATAAATCCAATATGACTCAGTAGAATCAGAGATAAAAACAAAATGTCTATCAATTAAAATTGTCTTATGTACATTGGGTTGTGTTCCAATTTAATTATACGAGCAATAAAGATTAGGTATCCTCAAAAATTACCTGAGCATTAAACCCTTTATGTGAGATATTTAAGCTATACACTTCATAATAAATTTTCGAAGAAGTATACGGTGGGGATTTATTAACATAGTCTATTAATTCGGTAACGTGTTAAATCCTTAGTGGAAGCAATTTGCCGTGTATTCCTAGAAATTTTACTCTCATTTTATACATTAACCGCAAGAGCACTGTTGAACGCCATTTTATTTACAAAACATTTATTTGGAACTTTTGGTCCTTTAGTCTTAAAACGACCTATTTTTATGTCGTGACGTCAAGTGATTCCTATACTCGTATTATATTATTATATTTTTAACAACAATAATAGCCCATTCAAATAATATTATATAATACATAAACAAAATAATAGCCATTTTTTGCTGAAGAGCTGAAATATGGCTTGGATAAAGCTACTGCGATGGTAACTCTGTCTGTCTGTTACGCTTTCACTGCTGAACCACTGAATAATTATGATCAAATTTCGTAGGGCTTTCGTAGCTTGAACCCCATCAAGGGTATGTCCTTTTGTTCGAGCTTACTACCTTTGTACTTTTTTTTTATTCACTCTTTGACGTGATAAAATAATTGAAATCTGAATAGTTAATAATTGAAAACTTCAATTTCGAAGTCGAAAATGTACGAGAAACTACACAGGCTTTTAAAAAAGGCGGACGAATCTGAGTAGCCCATAGAAAACTATGACGTATTCCTAATGAATTTGAAATTTTTGTTAACATTAATTAAATAAAAAACCAGCGCGAGTACATTTTTATTCCGATATTTCTTTTAAACTTATTTGTATGTAATAAACCTGTAATGGAGAATCGTTGTTGGTTGTTTAATCTTTAATTAAAGCTCGCTTTTTACAACACAAGTTTTTATTTATAGTTACTTTAATTTGGAATTCACTTGAATTTTGATTTGAAATGCACTTCACTGTAACTTATATTATGTAACTATTTACTACGTACTACGTAGTACTTTAATTTATTATCTAGTCTATTTATATGTATGAATAAAATATATATATATATATATATATATATATATATATATATAGCCCTTCTTAACGTTCCACTGCAGGGCATGTGCCTCCCTTCAATACGAGGGGGATCAGGCCATAGTCCACCATGCTTGGCCTTTGGTCAAGTGCAGATTGGAGGACTTCACATGTCTTAACAGTATTTCGTATGAGTTTCAGTTTCATTATTAGTAAGTATCGTATTAGTACGAAAAACTAATTCAATAAATGTTATATTTTATTTTATTGTCTTCGTTCGAGATTAAAAATTACCAATAATTATTACGATAGGGCAATATGTTATATGTACCGCATTTCTATTTAAGAAATACTTTTAAAATACATACAAACTAACATAAATAAAAAAAAAACAATATATTTTTGTATTAGTGTAACCTTTACGTAGGTACACTCCAAAATATGATCCAACTAAAATGACATTCGGAACCGGTCGATTGTTTTCGATGTCACCGAACTAACGGAAGGAAGACAGATCAATGTAGGTACGAATACGTGTGACACATGCGAGATGAATTTAATTATCGTCTCTTGAGGCGAATGAGGAACAACATACACAATTGACATACAAGATGTGTCCCGTTTATATGTAAATACTCTACGGAAAACAAAAATCAAATAACGATTAAAGAACAAGGATAATGTCTATAATATATAAAAACAACTTCCAAAACACAAATTAATGCAAAAATAATAAAACTTTCTTTAAAATAAAAAACAACAAAAAAGTAAATAAAAAGTAATAAAACTTTTTCTTTATCCAGTCGTACGTACACATTTAGAAATTATTAAAATTGCTTGAAACAAAATTATATAAAACAACTCTTTTTTTCGAAGTTGGTTAAAAAAGTAAATACATAAAATTTAAATAATACAGTTAAACAAACAATTAAAACTTAAAAATATAGACAAACATATCCCAAATAGTCAATATAAATTTTCGTCCTTAGCAGAATATTATTTCTGCTTCGACGACCCGAACATCTGTTGAAATCTAAGAGTTGCATCTTAACCTGCACAATCTAATCAAAGACGAGTCATAAGTGCTAAGAAGGACTAAAAATGGTAGGTACCTAGCAAAAAGCAAATAATCATGGCTAGAATATGGTACTAAAATCTTGTAATGGAACCGCAATATCTATTCGTTACTAATTCAACATGTCATCTGAACTGAATGTATAGAAACATAGCATTTCCATTAGAATTAGGCTAATAGTCATTCGCAGCGATAACGAGATACTCTCTAGATGTTTCTACATAAATGAATTAACATTTGTGTATATCAGTTTTAATTTCAAGTTTATTTACTCATAGATATTGCCCACGACTTTGAATGCGATTGAATATTTATTAAGCTATTATTTTTGGTAAATATATAATAATGTACATTGGAAAATTTATCATTTGCGTATTTTGGGCTATCCTATGCCCATATCGTTATTAGGACTATAGGTTGAACCCAGTGGCGTAACTAGGCTTTTTGGGCTCCAATAAAAAAAATGAAAGTGCCCCCCCCTTTGCCCTATTTCGATTCTCGACATCAAATATTAACAAAAAAAATCAGCGTAAGCCCTGCCGCACTCTTATATACTTGAATATGACAGAGACAGTTTTCTAACTTATCACTTTTTTCAAACCGCTCTCACGGAAGAACAGATAGAGCCAAATTTAGTAAAAACAGGTTAGATCTGAACATAGGTATGATCACATTCCTTGTGATCCTTGTAAAGGTTACATATATGCGGAAATTTAGGACACTTTTTCCTTGCGGTTTTTTTTAACTTTTATGAAGACCGTCCTCGAAAAAATGTTTTGAAATAAAAGAATTGTTTGTGGCCCGCTGGGGCCCCCTTGAATCATGGACAGCATTGGTTGCATTGGTATGGCTACGCCACTGTTTAAACCGGTTTTAATGTGACGTTTTTGTAGGATAATGACGAATAGAAAATCAAACTAGGAAATGGTCCGAGCTGTAAAGATCCATCGGTTTTCTTATAAAAAGCAACCACTCTTTATTTTGTTGAAAACAGATTGTCTAATAGAGTATGCATATAACTGCTATCCACTATTTGTGGGACTTTTTTAACTAGATTACAAAGAAGGCTATCCTTGCAACGTAGGTATTTCCAAGATCCACTCGTTATAAATTAGTTTATCTCTACAAAACTTATTTTGAACAAACAAGCAGGCAGAAATTTTAAAATGGATGGTATATAGTTGACGTTGTGGAAACAACTATGTGCTTTATGTGTATTAGAAAGTAATAAAAATCTACATCGTGCTTATTCATAATTCAAGTTTGTCGTCGATCTGAATATCGCTTAAATTATATACCTTAATAGCTATTATAGTTAATTAATTTTATTGAAAAATACATTATTTTATCATTTTCTTTTATTTACTTCAATTAATATTATTAGCAATTACTTAGTTTTTTAAAGTTGAACTTAAATTTTTTAAGTCTTATCGCAATTTTATACATTTATAAACGATCAAATTTTGAGAATAATAAAAAGTTGAATGAGTTCAATGACTTTATAATTTTAAAAATCTTGTTCTATACAAACTTTTAACTACTTACTGTAATAACGGTTTATCAATATGAGGCATTACAACTTTCATTATTTTGAATAAAATAATAATATTCATATTATTGCTATATGCATAATTTCAAAAATATATTTAGTTTAATACTTTCATGAAAAAATAAATAAATAATATTGCTATATTTAATTATAATATTTATTAAAAATGTTTAGAAATAAAAATCAACAAATATTGTATGGTAATTTATTGCCATTTTTTGAATTTTCGAAATCATTTTTGTAAAATAGTGGGTACTGGGTAGGCACTGTCTGTAACGAGTATGTGTTTAAGACGTCTAAAACCTTACTCTCCCGTGACCATGATTGCTGTAAAGCATACGAAGCGTCGAAACGTCGGGAACCAAAAATTAAAATAAATCCGCGAAATAATCCAAAAAAATAGTTTTATTTAAAATATTTATTTTCTTAAATTTTCTATACTTGAATTGTAATTTAGCTAATACACTCGTCAGACAGAACTTTGACAATGCAACTGTAGAGAATGAGAATCATTATTATCTGCCTGTTTTCTCTGAAGCCTATTAATTTTAAATGCCGGGTTTAATTGAGAAATATCTACTCCTAATATAAAGTTTCTTTTAAAACACAACTATGGAATAATGCTATAAGAGTAACATTTGTGAGAGATTTAATAATAGCTAGTTTATACGTAATTTTATTAAGTTGTGCACTTAGTTACTCAGCGAATTGTTTTAGGTCATAGAATAAAAAAAAATATGGGCCTATTCTTCTTTTTAAAGATAAAAAAATACATATTTGAATTTTCTAATCAGCATTAAACTATTTATCTTTAATTTTAATATCCTTGTAATCAATTTTCAATCTTTAAACTGAATATCGACGCAGGAGATGAGAGATGTAATACGATGTCTCCACAAACAAAAAATCTTTCTATTCCTTTACTCAGAAAGTCCTATCGGACTGCAATCCGAAAAATAAGAAAAAGATAAAGTGCAACACTAATGCCGCATGTGGTCTCCCAGACCAAAGGGGTATAACACCGCTGTTTCAAATTCCAAGAACCACGAACCATTTCCGACCGTCGGCCCGGAGCTCGAACTCAGGACCTAAATCCATACAGGCCACTAGACTTAAAATGCCATTTTATAATAAAACTAGCGGCTCACCCTCGCTTCGCTCGGGTTCACCTCTAGAAAAGCACAAACAGATCTATCCCACGGGAACCGTTCATTTTTCCGGGATAAAAATAAGTAACATGTTGTTTGACCTGCAATATAAGGTATCAGCATGCCAAATTTTACTAAATTAGGTGCATAAGTTGTTGTGTACTGAGCTGTATAAGTTACTATAATTTTTTAACTATCCCACGGGAACTCTTTAATTTTCCGGAATGAAAAGTATCAAATTTCATTTAAATTGGTTCAATAGTATCGGAGATTAGCCCGTACGAACAGACAAACAGACAGAGAAACAAAAAAATTGAAGAAAATCTGGATTTGTTCTATTTCTCTCCTTACGGGATATAAGAAGAGAACTGACTCGTTTTTTAGCAATTTTTTCTACCATCGATGTACAGACATTCGACCTCTACAGTTTTATTATTCATATATGTACCTATATTCAGATAGAATAAAACAGAAATATATAATAATAAAAATAGTTATAGCGAGTGTAACATATACTATGTAGAACTTTTCTATAGACCTTTTTAAGACTTACAATTTTCTTTTTTGGTTGAGCCAACGTTATCCATATAAATTTCTAAGGACAATTCGATAGAACCAGTTATTGTATTTTCCCGTGGGAATGAATAATTTGCCTGTCGTAAAAAGTATTCTAAATGTTGACCCGAGCACTAAGTTTTATCACTATACAAAATGAAGTTAAAATCGGTTGAGTACTTTTTGCGTGAAACGCGCACATCGATTTGACTAAGTTTTATTATAGGTATAGATAAGAAAAAATATTGCGAGTGTAACTTAGGAGATAGACATATACTATTCAGAACTTTTCTGTAGGACTTTTCAAGACCTATAATTTTTTAGTATATTGTTTTGATGTATGTCTTAAGGCCTAGCCAGAGGAAGGTTTCTAGGGAGGACTTGATAAAACCAGTTATTATATTTTCCCGTGGGAAAGAAAGATTTTCTTTAAGTAAAAGGTATCTAGACAGTGGTATCCCAGTGGTAACGCGCTCGCTTGGGAAACCGAGTGAAGCAAGTTCAAATCCCGGGTCTAGCACCTCTGATATTGGCCAGCGTGGTGGACTATGGCCTGATCCACCTCGTACTGAAGGGAGGCCCATGCGTGTGTTAAAAAGGGCTGAATACAACATACATACATACATACATACATACATACATACATACATACATACATACATACATACATACATACATACATACATACATGCATACAAACAAACAAAAGGTACCCTAAATGTTGACTCGAGTAATAAGTTATCACTTCACCAAATTTCGTTGCAATTGGTACATTACTTTTCGCGTGAAACGTGCACACAAAAACAGACAAACAGACATACAGGCAAACAGACAAACAGACAATTTTTTTAATATCTATTGTTTTGGGGTCTATGTTGTGTACATAATACGTTACAAATAAACAAAAACATTTATCCCACGGGAAAAGTACATTTTTCCGGGATAAAAAGTTACCTATTTGTTATTCTGATGTATGAACTATATTGTTGTAAAGTTTTATCAAAATCCAATCAGTGGTTTTTGTGTACTAAGCTGTATAAGTTACTATAGTTTTTTGACTATCCCACGGAAACTCTTTAATTTTCTGGGATGAAAAGTAGCTGATTTGTTTTTGTCATGTATGAACTATATTATTGTAAAGTTTCATTAAAATCCAATCAGTAGTTTTTGTGTACTAAGATGTATAAGTTGTTATACTTTTTTAACTATTCCACGGGAACCCTTTAATTTTCCAGGATAAAAAGTATCTAAGATGTTGCCCGGGGATATAAGGTACCACCATGCAAAATTTCATTTAAATAGGTCCAATAGATCCGGAGATTAGCCCGTACAAAGAGAAAAACAGATAAACAGCTCGCTCGGGTTCGTCCATACATACGAATATGTTGTATTATCTTTTTAACCATTTGTCCAAATTATATGCAGTAAAAGGGAAAAGTCTTTTATTTTAAACATTTTAGACGATAAATTTAGTTATTTTGATAAGAATTCATAATTGTTGATAATATGACCAATAAACATGACCTACCGATTTAAATGATTTTTTTAATATAAAAAACTACTTTTTGTGACTTAAATATAAAAGTTAGACATATGCTGTCGCTGACTTTTTTGTAGGCATTATTAAGCTCTACAACTTTTCTCTAGAACATAATCATATATCTCTCATAGTTAAGGCAGCGTTCGTAAGAAACGTTTTCGTTCGACCGTTTTTTCTCCGACTTACTTTGCAAATCCGACTACCACGAAAAAGCCTTTTCATTTTTCGGGTTAATATATAGCCTATGACACTCAGAAAGAACGTAGCTTTCTATTGGTAAAAGAATTTTGAAAATCGGTTCAGTAGATCCAGAGATTACCCCCTACAACGTCACAAACTCACAAACTCACAAACTCACAAACTCACAAACTCACAAGATCACAAACTTTACCTCTTTATAATATTAGTATAGATATATGCGAATATCAATTTATGTATAATCTCAATTACATACACTGTAACAGGTCGTGTACTTTGTCCTAATCGTAATACAATAACTTATCTATTACAACTGATCCGTGTTTTAAATGTTATACCAAATATTTGACACAGAACGAATTGTTTATCGAACACTAAAAGAAAGCGTCTCTATTCCCTAGATAGAAGGTTTAAAATCCCATAAAACTGGTAACTTTTCTTTATTATAATGTCAAATTAATCTTGCACCATACACCGGAATGCTCTAACTAGCATCTTCAAAAGTCAAGGCAATTCGCGAATGCATCTGTAACGTTACATACAAATCTAAAATCTTAATAGGTTTTATGCCATTTCTGTATAACAGTTGACATTTCACTGAATTTAAATCTGCCGTGAAACTGTCAATTTGTGTGTTCCTAATTCTTTTTCTCCCCAACGGCTAGACCGATTTTGAAGTTTTTTTTGTGGGGTCACCTGGGCGGTTTTTAGCTGTAGTTGGTTTCGGTGACGGCGCTGTGGTGCTATTGTTGTGTTGTACCCTTTTTTGTACGTCCCACTGCTGGGCACAGGCCTCTCTTCAATACGAGAGGGATCAGGCCATAGTCCACCACGCTGGCCAAGTGCGAGTTGGCGGAATTCACATATCTTTCGAAAACTTGCTAGGTTTCTCAGATATGCTGGTTTCTTCACGATATTTTCTGTCATCATAAGACAAGTGGTAATCATGTTGGAAATGATTCGCACATAAAAATATCACAGGTGTGAGACCCGGGATTTGAACCCGCATCACTTGGTTTCCTCTGCCTCTTGTTGTTAAGAGCCATTTTTTTAAACTATTTAATTAATTTTTAAATATTTTTAAAAAGCCAATGTTGAATTGATGTATTTAACTGTACAGTACTACTGTATCCAAATAGATTCTGGTTAGGTTATTATCTGATATTCAATTTTATTTTTTATAAGTTATATCCATCCAACATCCAAAGCTTAGTTTTAATATTAGCAGAATCATATATTATATCAAAAAAAAGTTCTGATCTCAATTATTGAAATATTTAGATGCTTTCATAGAATTATATTTTATAAAACAAATTTAGGAGCTTTCTTGTAATAAAAAACAAAACAAGTAAACAATATTAATATTATCTTTATTAAGATAGATAAGTACATAATTGACAATATAAACAATGAAATAGGAAATCTGAGAGAACAGGCTTAAGGCAGAAACTATATCAGTCTATAATTTACTAGGAAAGTAATAATTGTATACCAATTACATTAAATTCATTCATAGGATAGTTTATGGGGTATAAAGGCTTATACTTTGTAATAGACGTTGCGATTTATATTATATTAAAACAATAAATTTGAATAAATTACTTTTATATGTAGTAATTTAAAAAACACACCCTTCTGATAGAACGTATGAACAAACAGCTTAATCGAAGCAAGTCACGTATATATAAGTACATCGGAATCAAGATAAAGTATTTAAAGCTTATATAGGCTAATACAGTCATGTTCTAAACTAGTTCTAACATTTAAATATTTATTTGAAGTATACATGTGGTTAAAAAAATCAGGTATATCCATGAATATCACAATTACAATTCGTTGCTTCCTATAAATTTAGGTGAAGCAGTCGGACTCTATTTAACCGTTTCAAAGGACCCGCGTGTTTAGAATACTGTTATAGTTTTTTAGTCCGTACAATCGTGGCCATATTGGATAGTAGATGTTACTGAAGATATTTTGATAAAACACGATTTTAAGGAATAGGAAATAAAATAAGAATGGCAGAAAAAAAAGAGCTAAAAAACTAACCTACACATGTAGTGGGGGGCTTACGTGAAATTACTCATATAATAATATGACGTGATGATCAAGAATATTGTTTAGTTTATAGTTTAATAATAATAAAAAAAATTATAATTGGCAGTAATCTGTAATATTTTAATAGAATATATGTGGGGTCTTAATATAAATATTTTACTTATTTTTGTTTATAATTATTATACACACCGTACAGTTATTGATACATTACAGATTTTTATATATAAATAAGTATATACGTTTTGAAGGATATAAGGAAGACTGGGGTTCCAAAAGTGGCCGCTTCATCAAAATTTCTTCGGCAGTTAAAAACTAACGAAACACTCATGTCTTTATACATTTTCTAAGTATTTATATAAGATATTGTACATATATTTTGATAAATATGTTGGTATATTCATAAGAGTTTTGTGTACCTACAATTGACAACTAAGTGCGTACAACTACAAATTTACAAAATAATAATCAAACAATCTTAAAATCTAAGTTTGTTAATTAAATAAAAATATTCATTAAATCAAAATTAGTTTATTTGAAACGAAATACTAAAACGCATTTGTTTAAAAATAATATTTTACATGTGCTTTCTACATTATTTTTATAATTATAACATGGCATCTTTATTATAAATATATAACATAAGTTACATCTTACATCTACAATAACAATCGAAGGCCCTTTATATAGAAGACTATTTTATCAATTGATAGTGGGTACTTAGTCAACTGGCCCTTATAACATTAGCGAAAAAAACATAAAAATACATTTCATTTCCAAAAAAATTATTATTGCAGGAATGTTTTTTTTGAGCAAACCCGAAACAAAACTCAATTATGAGTATTTTGTATGAAGCATAGCCAAATCATTTACACATCTATAGATATGATGTGATATGTTTATAAGCAAAGACGCAGCTGGTCGAGATATATTTTTTTCATTTTTTTTTTCATTTATTAGAATTGATAACTTTACGAAGTATATATTTTTACTTATTCCCAATTTCTAATAATAATTTGGGTAATTTTACTAAAATTTAATATTTAATTTAAAATATTCTCTTCTCATTGTTGCGCGTCACTTTAATATTTTAGTGTAACGATACTGTATTTTAAAGTAATGTTTGGTATAATGTATGAAAAAAATATTAAGTTTAAAAACCTGAAAATATCAAGGTATATGTAAATATATACGCATTTTGAACACATCTATCGATTAAGTATAGTAAATGTATTATTTGTAATGAAATTCATGAAATTAATCAAAATGTTGATAGTCTGGCAGTTAATATTTCGGACATCAATTCGTCACAAATTTATGTGTTAAAAATCCATTTAGAAAAGATAAGTTGCTAATTTCAATTATACATTAAATTGTCAAAATATTTAAAGCAGACTATATATTCGCAACTTTTGTTTCTATAATATATAATAAAAATTAGCATTATATCTCAGTCGACATATCCGAGGATTTTATGTAAAAAAATTGTCTCTTTGTTGGTAAATTGGCAGTTCGACGTCCGGGGAACGATCTTCGTAATCATCAGTGTTGTCTTGTAATGGCAGCTCTTCTAATGCTTTAACTGTCGATATAACAAACATATCGTATAATTTATTAAAATATTCCCTATTTTCAATACATTTCTCAAACTATAATAACAAACGATGCAACTAAATAAAAAAAAATCAAAAGGTCTACTCACAACAAAATGCAAACAACGAAACCATGCTGCGATCGATATTGAATGAATCTTCGAATGCTTCTAACCGCCGGAATAATGTTGACTTTCATACAATTGTGTGTGATAATTTTGATAAAATGAGTGTTCTTATTGTTGATAATGATATAAACTAGTGTTGTTTTTGATAACATAACTATAGTGCGTGATATTGAAAGTGCTAAATGTTTAGTTGTTTCCGCTCGATGGCCCGTCAGTGTTGGTTCCTGAGATACAAACATCAAGCGAATTATAGTTACATACATGCGCACACGTGATGTTAGTCACTGAAAAAGGAGAACTATCAAAGCTTCGCAGTCAAAGATGTGAACAAAAAGTTGAGAATCACAATTTGATGTATTTCGAAGCTAGAGACATTTTTCTACATAACGAAATAGCTTTAGAAACCTCATTTACCATAATGATTTGCTCTAGAAATCTCGTTAATATTAATAAATTTGTGTTTATAAAAAATATTTATAGAAATTATTAAGAATTACCAGATATAAAAATTGAATAAGATAATTGTGATTCTTTAAACAAATGAAATTGTGATTTTTAAAACTCTAACCATGCGATTTTTTCATTCAGGTAAAGAGCTATAAAATTTTATTTTTAATGTTTCATGCTTTGATAGTTCTCGTAATACAATTCTGGCAAAAAATAAAAATTATAAAACAAACAATCTATTAGATAATATTACAAAAATAATACTTCTACAGTGTAGTTAGATATTATATAATACGTAGCTAAAAGGGAATAAAAACACTTGCTATGCTTAATGGTCAACATTTTGGATCAAAAAGACATTATAATATTGTAATAATATTAAAATCTTGCCTGTACGTTAAAAACATTGTGTGTATGAAAAATATAAGATATTCTACATTAAATAAAAATTTATATTCATTATTGAACTTAATTAGTTGGATCGGAATTTGAAAAAAATATTATTTATTGGGTATGCCTTTAACAAAATACAAAAAAAATTAATGTTGATGTAATGAGTCATCTCGCAAATCGTAACAGGAAAATCAAAGTCTGACTCTTGGTCCGTTTGTATGACAAAAATTATAGCAATTCACTTTCGCTACTATTTTCCATCTTATATTCAGTTTAAAAAGTAAAACAATGATTCAAATACCATGAAATAAGAATCTGATACATTTTTAATCATAAATGAAATATACACGTACCTATGGCATTTATAAGAAATTCCATGTCAAACCCACCAGCATACCGACACCGCATAAATCATGCGATAATTTAAAGTATGTGTAAATTCATTATATTTGTTTATGATGTGACAAAAGATATTTTCGGTATGCAGTTCATGGCAAAGCTCCCGCATATTCGTGCATTTACTTCGCTATGTCTACAATTTGGATATTATCTTTTATTATTTAAATCATTGAATTCATTTTATTATTCTTTATTTTAAATTACTTTATCTGTTCTGTATATATGTCAAATATAATTACCAATTCTTATTCAGATTTTTCACTATCTAAACATTCTATACAACTTTAGTGAGAATTTATTTTAATTCACAATGAAATTGATCAACTGTCATATTTTTTTATTAATTTTATTAGTGGACACCAATAAAATAAGTAAATTAATTACAGGAGGAAACTATAGAACTCTAATTGCTGTTTTAAAACTACCGACACCAGTTACAGCTGTACTGCTTAGTAACAGTTCTAATAGTAGGTAATTTATCGGTCGAAGTTAATTCTGCCGCCTGATGGCAGATTTGCTTATCGCCAAACCGATCATATCTATATTTTATAATATTTTAAATATACCAAAAACAATATTTTGAATGGTTAAGTTGATAGGAGATGCTTCAGGAAGCTTTCTCACAAGTTAAGTTATATATATATACATTTACATATATACATTTTTTTGTAAAATAGTGGGTGGGCACTGTCTGTAACAACATAGTTTTATTTAAAATGTCAAATAGTCGCGTAAATCTAAGAAAGTATTATTATTTGAAATAAGTCTTTGTTAAATATATTGAAACAGTAACATAAAACAAGTTCATACCTTGAAGTTATGTACATATGTATGTAATATTTAAGAAACATTAAATTAACCATTGAGCATAACACACAAAACCAGCGTAACTAATGAAGCGGGGTTCTCACCGGCGATTATTTTGCTCATCTCCGTGACCTGCTTGGCGAGGATCTGGTTCATTTGCAGTAAGTGCTCGCGTTGCTTCTTCTCTTCACCGTCCGGGCTCTAATTAACAACGCTTATGTACATTCGAAGCGTCTATGTCAAGCGGTGTTTGCTTTTGAAGATGTTTTTGGATTTTTTCTCGTATACGTATTAATAGTTAATGAAAAAAAAAAGAATATTAAGATTTTGGTTTAGTAAAACTACAATAATTTTATGTTCAAATGAAAAATATTGATAAAATGTACCTTTAAGAATATTGTACCAAAAAAAATTGATTCGATAAATCATTTAAAAGAAAAATATCATGCCAAATAGATTCCAAAAATATCTTCGTAACTTAACATTTATATAGCAAACACAATGTCTATCAACAGTATTACATTAACAATACATCTAGAAACAGTTAGAGCTGAAGTCAATGATATGAGAAGATAAGGTTCATGCAAAATGATACATTCAGAACAACAGAAGCTGGGTGTTCTATGCACGATGCATTTTTACAGTAAATGGAATATGTGCCGTGTTATACTCGTACCTATAATCTTATTAGGACTTATAATTTTTAAATGTATTTTAATTACTTAATGAATAGAAACATTTATATGAATGAAACAGACAATGAAATGAATAGAAACAGACAATAGTCGTCTGTACACTTTGAGACCATTTATTTGTATTAATTATGTTATCTATACAGATAAATAAAATTGAAGTGTCAAAATATCAGCTTTTTATATCTACTTGCATATGAAATATGTAATTTTAAACGGTACTTAAAAGAAAACAAAAGCTATTGCATAGCTTCTATCGCGGGCCTTGAGCGTGGGGACCGAATCCAGAAATTCTGTAACGAAAAAACCTGACACCCCCCACTCCGACCGGCACAGCGGTGATACTTCCATCTATCGATAAATACCAGAACTTTTAATGACTTTTTGAAATATCACGCTTGTCTCTTTAGTTCAGCAACCCGCCTTTAGGTGGCATTGGTTGTATTGGAAAACTACCGTAATCGGCTGTTTGTGAGAAAATTTATTTTTATGAGCTAGTGCCATCTTGTATATAAACTACGAACTAGCTGTCTTACGCTACTTTTATTCACAGCTCACTATATGGTCACTAGATGGCGCAAGAAAACAAAATAGTAGTTTGATATTTATGTTTTAAGTCACGTTTGACGACACGCTTGGCTCAGTTTGTAGTGACCCTATTTTCTGTGCCAGCGGTCGCGGGTTCGAGTCCCGCTGGGGGCATTCATTTGTGTGTTGTCGAATGTTTGCACTCCAGTCATGGGTGTTTATATTTATAATATGTATGTATTTAAAGTTATATATGTGTAGTGTATCAACTATCTGGTATCCATAACACAGGCCTCGTAGCTTACCATGGAACTAGACGGCGTGAAATACTAATAAAATAAATAAATAATTATAATTGCATAAGTTGATAAAAAATGCTATGCAATAGCTTTACTGCGGCAGTCTCCGAGTGCCACATTTAATTTTTTTTAATTTTTTGTCTGTCTGTCTGTTTGTTCCGACTAATCTACGAAACGTCTGGACTGATTTTGACGGGAACTTTAACTGGCAGATAGCTGATGTTATAAGGAGTAACTAAGCCTAACTTTTATTTTAGAAAAAGAATTAGGGTTCCGCTAAAAAAACGGATACACCCGAACGAAGCATGGGTAAGAGAGTTTTAAGAGTTTTAAATACTAATAGTTTAAGTAAATTCTTACCCAAATTTTAATCATTAACACTTAAATATTAGATAAAATAAAAAATAGTAAAATATAAAAATATTCATTTTACATTGTAAAAATACAAAGTCATCAACAGTTCAGGAATAAGACGTTTGTCTTGTTCCTTTTTACCGAGTATCTTATCGAGTTCCTCATTTACTAAAGTACAATGGACATATTCCATAAACGTAAATCAAATATTATTCAATTCAATAATGAAAAAGCCTGTACATGATTACAGAATATGAAAATGGTTACGCCGTTCATAAATAACTAAACATGATGGCTATTCATATTTCAAGAAACTTTTGTTGATAATTATTTAAGTGTTAATAATAGGTAAAATGTATATTATATTGAATTATTTAAAAGATTAAAAACGTTTAGTATAAGTTATATATGGGCGTGCAATTGGATTAATTTAAAAATGCTACAGATTTGAAAGTAGGGAGATATGTATGATTTTTTAAGTATATAAGTGTTTAAGGAAAGTTTATAGTTGCACGCCATTGTATGTCCATATATTTGACTAACCTTGCTAGGATCGGCTGAAGAACCGGTGAGCATTTTCTTAATAGATTCCACTTTTTCTTGGCGTTTCTGCTGTTCCTCTGGCGAGAGTTCTGGAGGCTGTGGTAGGAATATTTAAAATATTATACCTATTTAAAGTTTTAAATCTAACTTTTGTGTTAATCCAGAATATAAAATATCTAAATTTTGAATTTCACACACACCCGTCGGACCGCTATTGCGAGAATTCATAATAATATGATATTCTCATTTATAAAAATTCATATTTATAATGATACCGTCTATAAAGTCGTATGTTTATTTCGAACTGACCACAGTATTACGTAACATGTGAAAAATAACCATTCTTTAAACACTTTTGCTACTAAATTTAAGTATTTTTAGTTTTAAAAAACTTAACAATTCTCGATATTGACCAATAGCACTAAAAGAATTCCATTACCTTATATTCTGGTTCCAGATCAAGTGTACCAAATTATTGTTATAGATAGTCGCTATCCAGACATCAAAAACTTGCAGTTTCAAATCATTAACAATTAGAAGAAAATTTAAATAACTTAGTTCAAAATACATCGATAAGTCACGTGATCAGAACAATTCTTTTACGATTGAAAACAGCGATGTTGATTTTTAAATAAATCTATTTTTTTTAATTTTTTGCGGATTTATTTAGATTTTTTGTTCCCGTCGTTTCAAATGCTTTACAGCAATCATGGTCACGGGAGAGACTACGACATTTGACATTAAAATGTCAAATATTCGCGTAAATCTAAAAAAGTATTAAGCGATATCGATTATAGGAAGTAAAACTATTTTCTATGGTAGATAAATACTGACCTTCTCCGGTATATACCGTTCAGGGATGACTATCTTCTGCGGAGCTGCGAGCAGTTGGTCGATAGAATCTGGGATCTTTCTAGAAGGTAAGGCAGATCTCACTACATCCGGCGCCGCCCCGCGAAGTGCTCGCTCCATGTCCGCGTCGTCCAACGATCTGCCTAAAGCCTACGGATTGTTTGATGATATTGAATTAAAGTTTTAAATATTCGATTGTATTTTTATATGTATATGTTATGCGATATTTTGGCCAATTGTTACCTGAATTTATTGCACACACAAGGATAATACATAAAATATAAAGAAAAAGAAAGATAACAAAAGGCATGTAAAGGCGGTCTTATTGCTATAAACAATCAAAGCAATGAATTCAATTACTATATTAACCCAAGTTTAAAGTGATTTTGAAGTTCATGTACACTTATATAGAAAAATAAAAAATAGAGATAAAATCTTGAAGAATTTGAACATTTACAATTAGGATTCTGAAAATGTGAAAACTAAAAATAGTAAGGTAGCTAAAACTTACATCTTGGTTATACCCGTCTTTAGGCATTTCATTAAGTGTTTTAGCGCTTAGGTGATGAGGCGCGGTGTTATGCCTTCTCTTTTCTTTCGGAACTTGCCGACGATGCATCGAACCATTATCGTTCATCTCAGTCACTATTTGTTTTGCTGCTTCGCTTTTAAATATCGGAGACAATTCTATATTAGATCGCGTCAAACTTATAATACTACTTGTTTTCGACATATTCGTCAATGTTCTAGAACTGTCTGTCGGACTGTTTATGTACTGATTGGAAAGACTCCTATCGTGTCTGTAGTTTTTATTGTAACTGCTACTTAATGATGATATATCACGAGAGTAATCGTAGTTAGATAACGAAGGGCTTGATGGATATTTAGGACTTTCTAGATTTTTGTCTTGTCTATGATAGTCTGTATGTTTGTAATAATCTTCGTATTTATAATCTGTGCGTGGGAGAGAGGAGGCTCGGTAATTGTTTATGGGCTGTACAAGTTCTTCTTCAAGAAATTGGTCTAAATTAGCCGTGATATTGTTAGACCAGTCGGACATGGGTTGTAAAGAACGTTCACGATCACGCTGACGTCTTTCGCTCTCTCGTTTGACGATGCGAACGGTTTTTATTTCTTGCTTCTCAACATTCGATAGATTACCTGAAATATTAAAGATCAAAGTTTTTTTTAACTAATACTTTAAATTTATATATTAATAGGTGATACATTTTTAAGTATTTTAAATAAATAATAAATATGTTGGAACATTAACACACAGCACCATCTAGTTACATGGTAAGCTACGAGGCTTGTGTTATGGATACGAGATAGTTGTTACACTACACATATAACTTTAAATACATACATATTATAAATATAAACACCCACGACTGGAGAACAAACATTCATGCTTATCACACAAATGAGTGCCCCCAGCAGGACTCGAACCCGCGACCACTGGCAAGGTCACTACAAATTGAGCCAAACGTGTCGTCAAATTTTGATCAATACATTTCTAAATAATGAAATTAGTTTTACAACTTCTATTTACCGTGAATACATTAATTCAATAAATGCCATTTTAAGCTTACCAAAACCACTATTCTGCATATCTTCACTATTGATGGGCGTCACGTCCGTTGTCCTCGTGTCCACATACAACGGAGTCTCCATGCTTCGTCCATAATGTCCTGGAGGCAAAGGATCATCGTAGTATTCCGACTGTCCGTGGTCGATAGTGTGACCGGTGTCTAGATTGGTTTCTTGCCATGATGTTGTTGGACGACGTTTGCCTAGTTTTTGAGTAAAATATTTATTTAACTAGCGAACTAGCTTGCTTCCCCATATAAACTTTCATCCCCATTCTCACCCAATTAAGGGATGATTTCCGGGATAAAAATTATTTCATTCACTCGCTTTTCATATCATGGGACTTAAAAGAAACTTATTTTAGTAAAAAAAATCTTTTAATTTTCTTTTATACAAAACTTCCTGACAATAACAAACACAAAAAAAGAATTTGGTGCAGTCGATCGGAAGTTATGCGCGTACATACATTTCGGTGATTCATTTTTATTTATATAGATTATTTCAGGGATGATTTTTTTATTGAAAATAATGTATGGACATTCTTGATACATATGGAATAATCCTTGAGAAAATAGGTTATCACTACACTATTCTACTGAGTGTTTTGTGTCTCGGTGGACTAGTTACTAGGGCTAGGATATACAGCTGCTCTTAGGTTCGAGTCTCAGGTCGGGCCATGTTTAGGTATTGAGTATTGGTGAGATTGGCCGCCGTGGCCGAAAACGGTTAGAAGGACGTCATCATCACATATTATTAAGTTTAATAAGGTTTAGGACCCAGGACCTAGATTAAGACCAAGGCTCAGACTTAGGGAATGCGGCTCTACTACCAATTCCAAAAGTCACTAGACCGTTTATATTGATCCAAAATGCACTAAAGACTACTAGGTATTAGGTAAATTATAAATACCAGGCATAGAATCATGGGTGGTTTGTAGTGCGTGGGACTGCTGCGTGAGGTGTCTGACGGCGCGGCTCAGTTCCTGCCTCTGTCGCTGCAATGCGGACACTAAGTGTTGTACGCGAGATACTTCTGGATAAAAAATAATAAGTGTTGTGTTACGTGAAGGTTTTATTAAAAATATTGAATAAGCATTGTTTAAATAAATTTTGAACTATAAAAAAATATTGAATAAGATTAGATTAAAATTTCCAATTCCTAACTCCAGTAGTTTTGGTTATTGCGCTGAGCACAGTGGTATATATAATATTGCCAACTTGTAGTTTGTTCGGTAAAGTACATTTTCGTCATTGTCATAGTCATTCTGCTTCCATCTACTACTGGACAAAGGCCTCCACTGTGGCATGTCACTGAGTACTTTAGCTCTACACACTCAACCAATGCCGCTAAGTTTGCCAAATCGTGGTCTCTATTTTAAAAACTCTCTACGGCCCTACGTATTCAATCGCTACCAGCCACTTAGCGTATACACGTTTATTGAATCGTTAACTCCGCCTCTTATCCATCTACCCAAATATTTCTTAAAATAACTAGGTACATACTTTAATATAATTTATAATAAACTCTATTATCTATATCTATCTAATTTTTTATTATAATTAACTCAACATAAAATATAAAAATAAATAAATAAATTAATAATTTCATACGTAATATTTAAGGCTAAATTGTTTTATTACTAACAGATATGGACGTAATATCTTAAATTAAAAAAAAATATTATTATTAAGTCACACTAACCGTCCTCCAGCATAGCGGTGGGATGGCTGGCGTGGTGCGGCGGCGCGGGCGCGGCGCGCTGTGCCCGCAGCGCGCGCCGCAGGTGGTGCAGCTCGCGCTCGAGGCGCGCGTTGTCTGCCACTGTTTGTTCTAGTTTCTGTTTGATGTTATGTTTTTATTAGACTACTATTATTATTAATGCGAAAGTTTGTATGTGTGCATGTGTGTGTGTTTGTTACTATTGCACACAGCAAAACTGCTGAACGGATTTTAATGTTTAGGTTGTTAGATGTATAAGGAGGCACCCGAGTGAGGGTACGTCGCTTGTGTAAAAATATTATTCATGTAGAAAAAAAATGGATAATAAGTGGCAACACCGTATTGAGTTTTCGCTCGAAAAATATATTTTATTGTAGACTCCGTTATAACTTTATCAATCCTTGTTGCTGAAACTATAACATGATGAGAGAACACGCTCAATGAACTATTATTTCTAATCCGGTTCTTTATCATTGGATAGAGTTGGCACTAGCCATTCTCCATCTGCACGGGTCATTATTATACTAGTATAGAACAATATCTTCAGTTTTACAGTATTCGTATAGATTATTATATTATGCATATTATTTGCTTATTATTGTAAAGTTTTGAATCATATTTTATTCAAATCAACAAGTGCTCACTTGTTTATGAAATTCTCATATTATCTGAGATAGTATATCTATTTTCAATAATACACAAGTCATGCTTTAAACCCGTGGATTGTATCTTCATGCAAACGAAATAGAAACAAAGAAAACCCATTTTTTTACAATACAAAAGGGGATCTACAAAATAAAAAATATCAATGTTAATTAAATTAGAAAGTTAATACACAACTAAAAGGGTATATTGGTTGTGAAACATTTGGAAAAGATAAAAATAATAAAAGTGCATGGTATAGATGAAAACCTTATAAACCTTAGAATTGTGCGCCAACATGGCGTGCACGCGCGCCAATTCTGCTTCCAAGCCGGAGCTAGGGGGTTGCCGAGATCCAATATTGACACTGTCTAATTTACTGCGAACACCTGAAAATTTTTATTTTCATGTAATTTATTTGTGTCTAATTCCTCTGCTGTTAAGAGTCGTTGAATGATTGATTGATTTTAAGCGTAATATTCTTTAAGCTAAATAAATATTAATAGATTATAAAATTAAAAAAAAAAACAAATAATATATCCACAGATTATTGTGTTCAAAAGAAAACAAATAAATAAAGTTTTCAGCTTTAGATACTAACAATTTATTTTCAAGTGTATATTTACCAGTAAGTAAAGAATCAATGGCGTCTTTATCCGTTTTCAACCCCTGAAGTATCGCTGCCTCGTCAGCCAGTTCCTGTTCCAACGCCCACAGCTCAGCGACACGCACTCGCGCTGCTTCAGTCTCTAACGGCTTGCCTGCCGCTGCACTCTCTATCCATCTGTGTATTGAAAATTATTTTTGACTTATATTTCTTTGGACGTTAATTTAAAATTATGTAAAAATTAATAAATTATCTTTTATTTCGCCCCGAAGGCTTTTTATTTAATTTTGACATAATTACCTTCATTTGTTTTTATTTATATCTTTTTTATTGGCTGACTTCTATATCTTAATATGATAATTTTTTAATGAACGTAGGTCAAAGACCGTTCTAAACACGGACGGTCTAAGAAAAGTAATACCCAGAATGTAGGTAAGTATCTTTATAGTTTAGCAGTAGTTATATTAATATTTGCGTAAATCTAAGAAAGTATTCTACATTTGCGTCTGGAAAAGTTCTATTTCAAAACGTAACAATTAATATGTTTATGTTTACATTGTTGTAATTTTTATTTTCATAAATCAAAACTTAAACAACGTTGACTAGAGACATGTCAATTTTGAAAACATCCCATTTTACGTTCCCATTTCCACCAAAATATCAATTTACATCAAAATAAAAACCGATTTTTCTACAACATTTGAAAACACTTTTGGACATATTCTTTAAAAATAAAATGCCATATCTCACCTTTGCTGTTCAATAGCATGTTCTGCAAGAACTTTCTGTCTCAGCCTTTGATTTCTTTCTAATCTCTCGATTGTTGATCCAGGTCTGTTGTACAGGGAACCTAACTTGACCATATTATCTACCAGTTGTACCAACGGCTTACTTTTCTGATATTGGCTTTCCAATTCCATAAGTTGCATTTTTAATTGTTCCAAACGTTGCAAGCTTTCTTCTCGTTCCATTGCTTTTAGCGAACTAAGACAATCCTGTAATTCAGTGTAATATATAAAATATGTTTTGTAACAAATACTGTGGTAGATTAATTGAGATTAGCATAAAATTAAATCATATAATGTTAATGGAATGTTAAGTAATTATTGCAATAATAATTTCATTAATCTTGGTTAAATTTATCTGTTAGTTTGTAGCAAGTGAACTGTTTTTATCTAAAATGATTTTACAAAAAAAGTATTAAGAAGACGTTATTATTAATTCGATTTCTTTACACGTTAAGTTCGTAACAATACAAAAAAGTAAAGCATTGTGTTTACACATGCGTTAAAACAATGAAACGACACAAAAACTGGCACAACACACTGATGCAAATATTAACGACGATACATAACAAAGAAGCAAAAAAAGCACCTCAATACTATTTATCTGAGCGCAGCAAGTTTCGATAGAACGATGTGTGGCCGCATGTCGACGCCTTAATTGGATCAATAGTAGAACTAGCTCTTCATGACTTCTCCCTAAAAGCTCTCCAGCAGTAGGAATTTCCCCGATTTCATTATTTTGAACTTCCTTTTGCTAACACAATGAAGACAATGCAAAACATAATCATAAAGCATGACATCTACGACATATGAACAAAAATAACATTTAAATTCTATACTAAACAAAATGCAATACTTATATAAATATAAAGTATTTTAAACAAAAATATATAACAAATATCAAATTGAATAGTGTGCTTTCTCAAAAATACTATTATAATATGTGAAACTATGTTCACATGGAAACGTGCACTTGAGTAATATCATCCAATAATTCATAAAAAAAGGATTAACTATGCATACACTATGGTACTTATGGGGACAATTGTTGCAATATTTCTACATTCTGCCAGTCGCAAAATCAAATATCAAAATAATAGCAAATGTAAATCTCTCATTCTACCCTAAAAATAAAGACTTACCATGTCGTCGTTTTCAGTGTTTCTCCGAACTCTAGGACTAACAGCCCTAATCGGTTGTTGTTGAGCTCTGGATGGTGATCTAATTGTTGTCCAAGCTTCGTCTGTTCCTGTTACATGTAACTAAAATAAAAGTTAAAATTTTACTATGACGACATCTAGTTAGTTATATGACATAATTGTCTACTTCTGTGGTCTAGGAGGTAGCATGAACGGTCGTAGATCGGCAGGTCCAGGGTTCGAGTGCCGGATCGGGCCAAGTTCAGTTATTGTTTATTTCTGTCAAGAAATTCTCAGTAATAGCCCGTAGGTAACCCCCGTCTTGTACCTCGGAAAGCACGTAAAGCTGTCGGTTCTGCGCCTTAACTCTCACCGGTCGTGTCGAAGTATCGTCCCACCGGACTTTAAGAGTAAAAGGAATACAGAATGCACGTGGGTCTGTGCATACACTTGTGCACTATAATACCTCCTGTGCATCTGGTTAGTCTCAGTGAGATTGGCCGCCGCGGCCGAAATTGGTCAGGAGAACATTATATGACAAAATATAGAAAAAAATGTTTTTCCAAATATTACCAAATCAAATTAGTCACGCTATATATATATATTTAATAAGTACATATGTAATTCATTATAATTTACTCGAGCTTAAAGGCAATTACAACAATTATGATTTAAATAATTATAATTATTTAACAAAAAATATAAAAATACACTTACATTTTGTTGCGATGATGTAATCTGTTGTGAGCCATAATGATCATTAGCAGGTTTTTCCTCTACCCATCGTACTCTAGGACTTACAGCTCGAACTGGTATATTTCCATCTCTATTACTTCTACCGATAGATGTGTTACTTCCGAGAAATGCTTTCTTTGACAGTGCTTGCTGAATTTGATTATTGTTATTGTTATTTGGGCCTGGTTCTTTATTTGTGCCTGACATCGTCATAGAAGCTGTGAATATTTTATAAAACTTTACAGTTTACTAGTTTACTTATAACTTAATATTTTTGTGAAATGATGCAATAATTCAATTACGTTTAAAATACTTGTAATAGATGGCAAAAACAGG
This sequence comes from Brenthis daphne, assembly GCA_947093115.1. NCBI lineage: Eukaryota > Metazoa > Arthropoda > Insecta > Lepidoptera > Nymphalidae > Brenthis > Brenthis daphne. Next base: position 10,872,390 of record OX352478.1, on the reverse strand, counting down.
ATAAAGTGTTTGTTTTGATATATTAGTATATTTTTCATATTTACAATTAATAAAATACAATCCATGTTAAATTTGCATGCCAAATGTGTTTAATACACCTTATCGTGTTTAACCCATCCTTCGAATAAAATAAATATAAATAATATCCACATAAAAATGCCAAATTATTTACAAAAAAGTTTGACTTTCCTTTTTGCAGAAATCAAATAGAAATGGAACTTACATCATGTATCTTACAGGACCATATCGCTATAGGATACCTTCATTGCTTCTGTCAGTTCCATTGTCCGTATTACAAATAGATTCACTAGTGCCCATACCAACTACTACACCCCGCACGCGCCTCGCCTCACCTTTCATTAAGCCACTCGACATTAAATCCCACTGTCGAAGGTTTTCCCTATCTATTTCAAATTGGCGCCTATTTTTTATTTGTCGTCTTGTCTGTTCGTTAGCTAATTCATGAGAAATAAGTGAACTTTCTGTTGGGTCAATAGCCAATTGTTCGTAAACTCCTTCGTCATATTTCTCAATAGCGACCTCAGAATCTTCTGCAAGACTTACATAAACATCATCTTCGTCTTTTTCTTCCTTCTTCATCAATTTTTCTCCTGGAATATTCTCTCTTTGTTTCTGAACCTGACTTTGTATATCACAATTTACATATGTTGCACTTGTAATTTTATCTGACACGGGTCTCTTTATGCGTTTTATACTATTCATTGTAGAGGAACTTGGATATGTTCTATCTAAAATTGGATTTCCACTCGGCATTGTATCTAAGTCATCCATTGACCTCGCATGTCTATGCGAAACTCGTCTTAAATTGTCCCGCCACAAAATATCTTCATCCCACTGTTTTTCTCCATGATACATGACATTTTCATAAGCGCCTGCTTCTGCTTCTGCATCATAATATACTGTGTTTGATGAATTTTCGCTACAATGTGAAGACATACTCCCAGTTGAAAGTTTCGTCAACGTATTTCCTTGAATACCATTCGGACTTAAGATACTTATGTCTGGAGAGGACGTTTGGTCATAGTTTTTATTTTTTGTACTTTTTTTACAAGTAAGACTAGAAATTAAATTCATAGATTCTGGTATTTTGGATGTTTTACTACTAGTACATTCATAAATATTTTTTAAATCAATATCAGGTGTTTTTTCAACTACACTTAAAAATTCAACTGATACGCTTCTAGCGGATGCTGCTAAATCGAATTGTTGCTCAGACAACAGCACATGATTGCTACGAATCGGATTGTGGATATGTGATATTTCATTTTTCTTATTCAATGGACCTCTACGTCTTTGATTATTTAGTTTACGGTGTATATTCGTATTTTTTAAATAATGTGATATGGGAAGTACATTTATATGTTCCTGTGAAGAAAGGTCTGAATAATAATAAGGTGCACTATGTTCTGTAGAACTCTCTCTACTATGAAAGCCGGTAGTTGTAGAAGACCCTCCTGTTTCATTATCTTGTTTTAGAGTTAATTTTTCCGAATTAAATTCTTTTACTTTATCTGCCAACATATTATTATTAAGATTTTTTCGTTTCATTGTGTCCCCGTTGAAATTTTTACGGTAAAAAGAAATCGGAGATGTCGGTAGACCGCCAGAACTACAAGAGCTTTGAGAACCCATATACTCAAAACTATTTCCATAGTTAAATTTACTATGAACGTTTAAAGTACTTCTTTCTTCATCAGAAACACCAACCATATTTTGAGAGACTGGCGTACTCGAAGAACGCTTGTGTGATATCGAATTAGATTCATTAAATTTATGAGTAGTATTTATCGAGTAGCTATTAGTACTGACCCTATGAGATTTTATAAAATTATTATTTAAGTTATTTCCACTTGTACTTTCTTCAAGATTATATAAATATGAATCTAAAGTAATATTAGGACCTATTTCACTTGTTGTAAGAGTTTCTGATTCGTTAACTTCAAATATAGAATCATCCGATAAAGGCCTTCTTTTAATTAAATTTTCAAAATTAGTAGCTTCGTAAGGATGCCGCAAATCAATCATTGATTCTGAATCCAGTAAACTACTAACTTCCGAAATATTTGAGGGCGCTGTTTCAAATTTACTACTGACATCTGATTCCAAAGACAATCTGGAAGATCCCTTGTCGACGTTATAACTTCTAATAGAATCTGTATCAACACCGCTACTATTTTGTTGGTCTGTCACAGTATCACTTAAAAAGTTACTCGATGTATCAGCGGATTTATTTCTTTCGTTTGTCAAACTGGCCCTGCTATTACGAATTTTTTCACCTCTAGTAAGAGTATCATGAATTGATGTTCGACTGCCATATATCATCAAAGATGTAGTTCTCTTTTTCATTTTATTCCTTTTTTGATTTTCGCTTGTCAACATTTTGATTATAGAATTATCTTGAGGGATATCAGATTTATCTAGTTTATCTAAAATATATTTAGATAGCTCTTCATCTAGTATATCATCAAAAGGAGGAGAAGAACTGGGTACTGGTGGGGGTGGCAAAATATCACTGTCTGAACTATCTTGTCTCTCAAGCATAGTGCTACTTCCACCTAAGTAATATGAAGCAGGTCGAAACGTATCAGAAATGCTAAATCTACAAAATGGTGCATCAAGTGATATTTCCTTATTATCTTCATCTAAATCTGACGTCTTCACTTTTTCTTTTACTACTCCTTTAGAGTTTCTCTTCAACGTTTGATCTTTCGTATCTGCAAAATTCGATGCTGTATCTAATGAAGTTTTGGTCAGTTCCTCATCATTGGGTTTCTGGGAAATAACATTAGTCAATTCCATATAAACAGGTTCTGGTTTTACATCATTTACACAAACAATCTCATAGGTCTGCATATCATCTTCTTCTACACCCAAATTCATTTCAACATAAGGATTATCATCATAATGAAATGGCATAGACTGATCAAAAACGCTTATATTATCTAGTATTGTTTTATGGGCAGGCTCAATAGTTGATATTTTTCTTGGACTCATAGGCAAATAATGATCTTCTCCTAATGGAATCACAGTAGGTGGAGTTTCTGATTTTTGATCAGATTTTTCTGCTTTGTTTGTTAATTCTTCAATTATAGATTTTTTCGCAACACTGTTTTCGTTATGATTGTCGACTTCACTGTCCGATGCTAACAAAACTTCATCTAGGTCGTTGTCAGTATATTCAATATGAGTTTCTGACTCAGCTTCACTGTCTTGAGTTTCATAGCCTTCATGATCACTTAGTGTTGATTCATTAGCTATACAAACTTTATTCTCCAGAGTTTCTATCGACTTTGAGAATATTAAATTATTACTTCTATTATTTGTATCATTATCTTCATCATTTACTAATTTAGGGAGGGAAACGGTGCAGAGTATATTTTCATACGTATTTTCTGCAGAAGAATTAATCTTTGGCTCTACGTATGTTTGATCTGGTAGTGAATTTGAGCTAAGCGCGTGCGGAATCAGTTCGGTGAGAGAACTTGTGATATTAATGCTATGGGACCTTCCTGCCTGCATTCCCGTATTTTGCAGATCAGTGCCCGATGTTTCTTCTGGGGTGCAAAAGCGAAACCATTGTTTTAATATCTTTACCATTACTGAAGAAATAAATCGATTTCAGTTGGTAATGTGACTGTTAGTAATAATTTATTTGATTTATTATCAGTGTTAAAATACCTCTACTAATACAACACCAATATAATCAATTACCCACCACCACTAATAAACTAATTGAATATATTGTTAGTGAAATGTCCCAACAGGCAGGAAGGTACCTTTCCTTAAAGCGAAGTCATCATAATATACAGTTGCAATTGATTTCAATGTAATTACTAATTAATATTTATAAGTATTGAACATCGTAGAAATATATTAAAAATATAAATAATATTAATTATGTGGCATTTTTATATTTCTATCAAATATATCAAATTTGTAATCAAATTATGATACCCAAATTAAAATGAATTAGTGTAGAGACTAAATATATTTAAAAACATAAATCCTACGAATAAAAACTGAATTTAAGAAAAATATATACAATAAATGTAACTAAAAACATAGTTCATGCATTAAAATTAATAATCATGCTTGGCTTATCAAAATTAATCACTTTAATATATATAAATACGTAGCTCCATGCGTAAATCTGTTCTACGAGTACTAATAACATAAGAAAAATCTTTACGAAGTACCTTCATCGTCCGAAGAATAGCTATTGTAAGATGCATTTTTGTAGGTTTTCGGTTTGAATTGATCTGATCGCAAAGATTGCCGGCTCTGATTTAGTGATCTTGCTAAAGAGATTGTTGCTGGAGTACTCTTTCGTGTAAGTGGTGATTGTAACATGCGCTGTTTCCATTCTAAAAGCCTCTTCATTGATTCTTCACGCTACGAAAAACGTAATTCATTTAATATACAAGGTATAATAAAAAAGTAATCCCTTGAAATCTTGATATTAAATATATTTTAAATAAAATAATGTAATCGCAAAAGAATAAAATTTTAATGTTCACTTAAAATAAATATATGTATTTTATTGTATAAAAAATTGAATTAATATAATTTTATGGGCAACAATAGTAGTAAAATTTTAAGTATTTCTTGTATATTATCGTGGGTTTAAAAATTAAGTTGAAAATACCTGTTGTACTTTTTTCTCACCATCTCTCTCAGTAGATGGTAATCTAGCACTAGCCGATCTCATAAAACTTTCACTTGGATCAAATTTTTCTTTTACAAAACCACTCGCATTTGAACTATCACTCATTACACTGCCACTTCTATTCAGATAGTCCTTTTGATGCTCTTCTTTCTCCTTCAAGGTCCAATTAGAATTCATACCCTCTAGATCGCTATATTTAGAGTTATAACTGACGTTGTCTCGCATATTTCTATTTACACTAAACTCAGTTTCATAATTGTTATTTATGGATTGAGAATACGCTGAATGTAATTGTTTCTCTGCTAAGCCACTCGCATATTTCTCAAATGGTATTTGAATATTTCTAGGCGCTAAACCTTGTTGTTGTAGATATTGTGCCGACTGTCGCATTTTTTGTGCATAGCTTTCTTCTGAATAATATTTATCAGAGCTAGGATCGTAATATGAATTAATATCTAAGCTTGATTTCGGTCGTTTGGGTTGTTTAGTCTCATAGGTATGAGTTGGCAAACTTTTATTCATTTCGTTTTTAGATTCATATTCCAAAAAGTCAGCACTATGTGGTCTTGGCATCGGCGGTTGAATGCCACTTGCTTGCATTTTCTTTCTTCTTAATACCGACGGTCCGCTAAATGTTTTCTCCTGGGGCTGAAATACAATGGAATAAAAATATCAGACGAATAATTTGCATAAAGCAAACCTATATTTTGTAACGTATAAAAATCTAGAAACAAGTGAAACGAACTTTTTTGTTTATTTATTCACTGTTAGTGTTTTTTAGAAAAGCTAATTTGGACTACTTTGGAATTTGTAAAATATGTTTTGACAAAAATATTAAAACTTACATGAGTAGGTGTTTGATCTTGAGGGGACTTGTGACTAGATAGACTGAGAGTATCTTTAGCTTGTGATGTAGTCGGCGACTTCACATATTTATCATTATATGCCGCATAAATGTCTTCATAGTCTCCGATTTTTTCTGTATTATAAGCCGACATTGCCGTTGACCGTCCATAAGCATCAGGAGTTCGCCGTTCCGCTAATCTTTCATTCATCGTCATTTTTGATTTATTTACGTCATACGTTTTTGTGTTTGTTCGAGTTTCTGGATAACTTTCATTGTATATTTTTTTAGCTTCTGGCGTTGGCTTATCGCTTGGCTTTTCATTATAATCTTGAAACAGATTGTAGTTTGGTTGTTTATCGTACACACTTTCAATTTTATCATCTGGATGTTCATTCCTAGACCTATTGTTAAAATAAGGAGATTGTGGATTAGATTTATATTGGGATGGGGTGTTAGGTTTTTTCTGAATAGATTCGTTATTTAAGGGTAATGATAAATTTTGCGTGTCGTATCGTTTTGTTTGATAAATTGGCGGTGATTGAGGACTGCGTGTGTAGTTCTCCTGATTGTATGTTTCCTGATATCGAGTGCCCTGGCTGTAATGTGATGCTGGTTTTTTAAGGAGATCGTAATTTGGATCGTACCTGTAATTTTTTGGAATATCGTTTATAAGCCAATCTATTTAAAATGATTTCAATTTAATTTATGAAATATTAATTATTCATAATAGAAATATTTTATCAAATACACTTTCGTTAAAGTATATTTGAACAATAAGTTATAGTCCTCATAATAAAATCAGTTTATTTCTAAAACTGTAACTAAAACTTACATATCCGGACTAGGAGAGTTGTATCCGTCATTAGAACGCCGTGGTTTTGGAGGGGCATTGGCATATGTCGGACCTGCATCATCCCCATCCTGCAAAATAATAAATTATTTTAATTATTATTTATTATTTTATCATATTATTTAATTACACAAATATGAAAATGAATGAGTGTAAATGCTACTTCTTAACCCTGTAATGGCACAATACATTTAAATTATCAGTTATCTAATATTCTAAAATTATTTTATTTTATTTGGGAAACAAACAGTACAAAGTAATACAATTAAAAAACATCGACCAATCAAGAATACAACAACTATTTTTAACTATATATCTCCATCCACACGTGAGGGCCATAGGCCAAACTTAGTGAAAATATAAAATTACTTCAAGCAATTTATACTTAACCAGATTAATTTCAATTTGTTACATTTTTATTTTAAAATTTAAAAAGATCTTTATTATCAACTGTTTATAAAAGGTTAAAATAATCGCCATATGCAGCAATTTATTCCGCAGTCTCCTACGCAGTAGAAATTACCAGTCAAATATTATACTACATTACAACATAACAGTCGTTAAAAGTACATGAAATAATATTCTTTAGAAGAGACTTTTCCTTATATAAAATGCATAAACAATAAACATACAAAAAATTATATACTTGTGCCAATCTATAGACAACTATGTTAAAAATATACCAAAAAGTATGTTTTAGCATAGTTGTCTATACATATCTTTACACTTTCAATTAAATGCAAGCCATATTTTGCAATTGCTTTATTTTGCGGCGACATCCAATTATTTACAGCTATAACCACATAATATCGGTTCTGCTCTAGTGGACTAATTGTCACCTGTATCGGTAAATGTTCGTACAATACCAACCTCTGCCTTTGCAGTTGTCCGGTCATTTTCCTTGTGTTGCGCACTGAAAAAATAATTAAAACTTTGATTAAGGATTTAGCAAGCAATGTAATATACTATATTTCTTCCTAATTATCATAGCTTTTTTATCCATAACTCATATTATATTTGATGAACATTTATAATATAATAGTCTATCAAGTGTAATCTTTTAAGTATCTAGCATGATTGATTAGTATAGAGCTCAAATATTATTACAACACTACATCTTACTTAGGGTTTTGCATAAGAGCTGCCATAGTGAGTGCTTTAACCCATTTCATCATAGCTTCCTGATCTAACGCAGCCAACACGTAAGTGCGCATATTTGCGTGTTCTAGTTTAAAGGCAAATTTTCTCATCACTTTATCTTCTGCTGAACATGCTGAGACTTTATATGAAGGCAACAATACTGATCCTAGAAGCTTTTCTTCGTCTTGACCTAAAAATATAAAATATAATATTTATGTTGTAAGCTTTTAATTAAAAGCTCTTATTTACCCATATAATCAATACCAAAATACTATAAAGTATTGTTTTTATACATTTATTTAAAAAATGTAAAAGTCATATACATTAAATTATGTTAATGCTTTTGGAAAACATAAGATCAAATTTTAAATACTTTTACTGAAGGAATAATTTTGAATAATTAAAACATGAATATAATACTCACTTTTATAATAAAATAGGCAGTATTCAGATAAAACAAACCATCTCTTCCTCCAAACTTTTAAACCATCAGATCCTTGTTTGTAAAGTAATCCAGCTAAGGTTACAGGAGCAGAGGGTATTCTTTGAGCGGTCGGGGAGCGTAATGCTTGCGTTCCACTACTGCGGCGACTTTCTGAAGATGGAGATTTAATGCTAGGTGTACTTGAATCACTAGATTTCATTGGTGAAACTAATCCTGACTTTTGGCTATTGAATTCTGATGATTTTGCCTTATCTTGTTCTTGTAGTTTTTGCCTGTCTTCTTGATAATCTGGACTTATTTGCCATTGGGAATCTTGATATTGTCTGTTCTGTATATCTCTATCTTTGTACTCATTATTCTTAGCATACATATCCATATCCTTTTGCAGGTCTGGACTGCTGTATTCTTTAAAATCACTTTTACTACTATACAAATCTCTATAGGAACTGTCTGAATATATACTATTTTGTAAGTTTGGAGGTGGTTGAACACCGTGTATTTGTTGTAATAAAAGTTGTCGCTCTGCAAACTTCTGTTGTTGATGCATTTGTGCTTGATTCTGATAATGCATTTGCTGTTGCATTTTCATTTGTTGTATTTCATTATATTGTCTTCTCAATAACTCGGTGTTACTCTGCGGTCCTATTCGATTAGAATAAGGTAGATACGGCTTCGAAGCGTACTGATTAACATTAGGCCTATACATAGGTTGATGGTTTTGATATATTTGGTTATTATCTTTCGGTGGGTTTCGTTTTAAATAGTCTTGATAAACTTCTGCGTTATATCCTTTTGGAATATTATGCAGTAGTTCGTGATTAACATTTTGGTCTGTCTGTATTTCGGTTCTTTCAAACCTAGGTGGAGACTGAGGATAATTGAAGTTATCGTTCGCTCCATAGTGTCTGGCGTAATCGTGATTATGTCCGGTTCCATACATTTCGTGCCTGTTTTCAAGGAGAGGCGATCGTGCATTCATGTTGGAATGATATTGACTTTGCAATAGCTGGTGCATGACGCCATTGGGTTGAATTTGAGATTGATTATTTAAATGTGTCGGTATTTGTGAGTTTTGTGGAGAATATATCTGATCGGGGTGAACATGATGCGCCATAAGATGTTGTTGTGTAAGTGGTTGCTGTGTAGCAGTTACATTTTTTTTATTCTCCATTTGAAATTGTGTTTGGGTTACCGGTGGGTCAATCCTGTAACAAACAAAAAACGTATATTAAATATATATCCAGAATTATAAGCAAAGATATCACGTGTTAACTTGTTTATGAAACAAATCTCGAATAAATAATTTCGCGTGTGCTGCATTTACAGAAATATTTCAATTCGAATAGCTTAATCAAAACGTTATCGCGCCTTTGATAACATGCGTGTTTGAACTGAAAAGAACTCAATATTCTGTTGACACGTTATAAGTTCGTTTAGTAAGTAAAATACTGAAGATAAATTTCAAAGGCGCATATCTATTTATAAACAACTTTAATGAGCTTCCAATAGGCTTGAGAAAATTCATTATAATTACTCAATAAGAATAAAGTAAATAAAAATACCATATAAAAACATACAAACGCATATGTACAGGTATATTATAGCATAGTACTATTCATTTATAAAAACTTTTTCAACTCAGACTATTACTGTTGTTTTTATTGTACACTAGCGACCTACCCTCGCTTCGCTCGGGTGCGTCCCTAGGTACGTTTTAATTTTTTTGAGCAGAACCTTAATTCTTTTTATTAATAAAATAAAAGTAGCCTAAGTTACTCCTTATAATATCAGCTATCTATCAGTGAAAGTTCCGTCAAAATCAGTCCAGCCGTTTCGGAGATTAGCCGGAACAAACAAACAGACAGACAGACCGACAGACAGACAAAAATATTAAAAATTATTTATTTCTTATAAGTACCGTATACAATTTCATATGCATTAAGGAAAAAGCTGTTATTTTTACATTACAAACAGACACTTCAATTTTATTTATCTGATGATCTAGACGTGCATAATGTTCAAATATTTACTATGTGGCTTACTCAAGCGATATAAAGATAGCAAACAATGAGTCTTCTAGACAAATAATAATGTATGTGAGACTGTAATTGCCTACATGCTTGAATTATTTTTCCCACGCATATCGAGACTTCACAAATAAAGCATGTATTAATTATAATTTAAGGTTTACTTATTGTACACTGCAATATAGTATCGAGTTAATCGATCGTTAAAGAAAGTGCATAAATAATAATATTTTTGTTCTTTTTGATAATTAGGAAAAAGAACACGTACTTAAGTGCGAATATTTGTAGGCATAGAAAAATCTATGGGCTGGAGCGTGATATTAACATTTTTTAAGTGTTTCCCATTCCTTTTTCAAAACCATTTTCCTTGGAGACTATTAGCTAAGAAATTTGGAAGATAGGGTCTAGTTTCATGAGCAACTAAACAATGTAGTGATATTAGAAAAATTAAAAAGATAGAGGTTGTACCTGTTCAAAACATATAACTGAATACACATAAACATGTCCGGTAGTATAATTTGATTTTTTAAATAAATAATCAAGATGTGTTAAGTATTTTTTTTAAATATGGAATACTTACGTTCGTTCGTAATGTTAACTTTGTTCTTTATATAGATACTATGAATTACAAAATTATTAATGACTAGCGACTCATCCTCCGCTCGGGTTCGTCCCTACTTACGTTTTAACTTTTAGCATAAATTTCTCAGAGATGACATATTTTACCGAAGTAAAAAGTATCCTTTAAGTTGACCCGGATAACCAGCTACTATCATACCCAATTTCATTAAAATCCCACCAGTGGTTTTTTAGTGATGAGGTCACAGACAGACAGACAGACAGACAGACAAACATCCTAAAATCTATAGTTTCGGCCTCTGAAACGATAATAATGTCTATTTCAATAAGATTTTCCAAAAAATATTTATTGTACATATTCAGCTCAGTTATAATTTTATTATATGTATAGATATACCACGAAAATGAATATTATGAATGGTTAAAAATATGTTTTTAATTTTAATGTAACAAATTACGTAAATTAAACCATGAAATAAAAAATACAGTGACGAGTCGCTAATAGATAACTCATTCAAATTTTGATTGTCGTCACTTTTTTTTTAATTTTCATAAAGATAATATTATAATTGTATTTAGATAATATTATTATAGTTGTAGAAATTAACTTTCCCACGGCGAAATTTCATAATATTACCAAAAATAATTAAATTTTTGTTACAATGTTAATTTTAATTTAAGTTTTAATAGAATTTCGACACTATACTCGTGTAGTCGGGCGTTAAATAGGTACACACACTACTTAGATGTTTAGCAGGGACATAAATTGTATTATAGAAACTTAACGGGTAGCTAGTGTGATAAAAAGATTTATGCTCATATCTTACTCTTTAGAAAGCTAATAAAATCTATATTATTTTATAAAGCTAAAAATATATTATTTTATAGTTTATAATATGTTTGTTTTTTGAGCGCTTTAACCTACATATCTGATTATTATAGATTTTAACCGGAGCCGCGCCCATGAGCTATATCTTAATAAAAAAACAAAACCATTTATCGATTGATCGCAATCTTACTTAAGTAAGCAGTTAGTATCTATTTTAATCGAAACGTGAGAATATCTTGTATATGGTAACGACAGGAAATATAAACATAGAGTGGCTTGTCTTGTGCTGTCACTGTGGTCACTTCCTTGGCTGTTAATGACTCGTCAATCATTAGTTTGAAAGAAGGAAGTATGGTAATGATCTATATCTATTTCTAACGTACGTTTTAAATATATATAAATAGTTATTACCCAACGTTAGCCATATAAATTTTAATATGGTTGTTAAGTATTCTTAAATTTTATAATTTTCCGCGCAATTTTTTAAATTTTTTCTTTCATAAGAACCTTCTCCTGACAATAACAAACGCAACCAAAAAAAATAGTTAAATCGGTCCAGCCGTTCACGCGTGATGGCGTGACCAAGGGAAATAGGGATTAATTTATACATATATATATAGATGTAACTCCAGAGAACACTACGACTTGAAATGACGTCGTTCATTCAAGATGACGTTTAAATTATGTTGAACAAAAAGATAAGAAATTTAGAGTGTTATTAAGGTTTTGATATTACTTATTCGACGACGAATGTGTCGTATATTAACTTCATAACATCTATTTCCGAGATTTTCAGTTTCATATTTTTGTAAACAAATCTTTTTACTTTCTACTATTACCATTGTTGACTATATATTACCTTATAACTATAAATAATAAAAACCTCTCTGTCTAAGTAACTTTATGCAACGAAAAAATTCTCAGAGTCCAGTTTGCTTTCAAAAATTATTATTAACAATACTTTTAATTATGAAAGTCTTGAGAACCTGTTCATAAATTGCAAACAATCGACGTAACTTTAGACCTTTTTTGTGTCTAAATATTCTACATTTTATGCTTCAATGCAGATTTGTATACATAGACCGGTACTATCGTGTGATAATAATTCGCAAGCTATTCAGGGAATAGTCTAGTTGGCGGACGGCCAGGCCGCAATCCTGAGACCACGTAAGAGACGACCGATTAATCCCATTTCAATGTCAAACTTAGCAATGACCTGATTTTTGACAAGAAAATATTCATTTGCGACACTGCGACATGTTGCAGATTCGAATGCTCTCTTTTAGTTATTGTGACATGACAATTTATATGAAATATGTTAAAGAAAATTATATAAAGTTTAATACTTAATTATGTTGTTAAAAAAGAATATCATTGTTATCCGTTATAACAATTTTATAATACAATTAGCATTGCCCGCGGCTTCCCCCGCGTTCAGATGACCAAAAACCAAATGCTTAGGTTTTACATATTATACTCTTACATTGCAGTTTTTGAATTTTTCTCAGAATTGAGCCATTTTCCCGCGGTAAAAAGTATCCTATATGTTGACCCGTATAACAAGCTATCACCATACCAAATTTTATCAAAATCCCTCCAGTGGCTTTTCTGTAATGCGGTAACAGACAGACAGACAGTCAGACAGACAGACAAAAATTCTAAAAACTATATATTCGGACTTTGTATCGATAGTAATGTCTATTTCAATTAGATTTTCCAAAAAATGTTTAATGTACAGATTCCACTTAGTTACAATTTTATTATATGTATAGATTTCTCCTTTTACCAGTTTGAAACCTATTATAAAATTTTAAAACATAATCTTACATTTAAACATATAAATATTAAACTATAACAAAATGTTTATATTTTCTTTTAGAGGTATAGTCGACATTGTGTATACGCTTAATTTCCAGTTCTGATTCATTTTTAATAGGCAAGGAATAAAAGACGTATACAGAAAGGGTTCAAAGCATTCTTTTGTAGTTTTCAGGCTATTTTATTCATCGTGCTCCACTTCGTGCACATAATGAGTTTTCTAATTTTCCGCATGGCAGGTAAAATTTCATTTGTTTATTTTACACTTTGCATAAAACTTCTTAGTATATATTATTGTTATATAAAATTACTAGGAGAACCCGCAAAACTACAAAAAATCTTTAAAAAGGTAGTTTCATACAAACGCTTATCACCTATTTTACGTCCTTATATGATGAATTTCGAAAAATGTTAAAACGCGTATTTATTTAATCTTATTAAAGAGCATTAATTAATACCAAGTTTCAAGTATATTTTTTGCATTGTATTATAACGTGCTTTCCCGTGGGAATTAGATAATCTCCCGCGGTAAAAATTAGCCTTTATCACTCTCCAGCTCTCCAACTATCTCCATACAAAAAATCTCGCCAATCCATCTCTCCGTTTCGACGTGAAAGAAGGACTAACAAACTAACACACTTTCACATAATACTTTCTTAGATTTACGCAAATGTTTGACATTATGAAATAAAAGTCTCTCCCGTGACCATGGATGCTGTAAAGCATTCGAAACGTCGGGAACCAAAAATCAAAATAAATCCGCGAAATAATCCGAAAAGATAGTTTTTTTTAATAACACTTTCACATTTTTAATATTAGTATGGATTATATAACCTGAAACATATATAGGGAATACTATTAATTAAGCTCTGCCTGTAGTAGCCTATTTTTTATCTCCATGATAGATACTCATACTTCGCAATTTGTTCAACAGTTTACACATGGAAATGTAACAAACAAACGGTTATGAAATGCAAATAGCATATTAAGTAATAAATATTACCTTTAATAACTTCATTATTATAACAATAATTATTTTATCAACTGAAATAATCAAAACGCAGCCTTGATATTTTGAGTCCATATAATTTCAACACACCCTTGTCAGTGCAACGCTTCACCCGATTGCAGCATTGTTTCAAAAATTTTAACAGATTGATATTCAAGTTTGATTGAATGCAAATTACAGTGTTGACTGTTGAGCTCTCTCAAACAGTGACATGCTTTAAAATCCTCTTCATATCATAGAACAATGGCATAGTAAAGCAATATTTGATATTAAATATTCTTTATTTGGAATTCTGGAGAATTTGTTACGCTAAATAAAAACTAATTATAAAAGCCATGAACGAGACATGATTACACATATTTATCTGGTGAATCTGAACGCTTCAATAAACTCTTTCAATGTTTTCATTCACTTGATATGATGTTTCATGTTTGTAATACAAACTCTGCTGGTCTGTGTTATCTTAACTTACTCATGCATTATTATAATAAGCGAACACATGATATACCGCGGGCTATGAAACTTTCTTATAAACATTAGTATCTAGATTTGTATTAATTTTGAATTATCTTTATCTGTTTAGGATATCTTTTATATATTTAAAACTCGTCGTTTTATTCTATAATTACTAAGAAACTGTAATACTCGTACATAATAATAATTTGCTGTTGGGATATCAACACACAGCACCATCTAGTTCCATGGTAAGCTACGAGGCTTGAGTTGTGGATACCAGATAGTTGATACACTACACATATATAACTTAAACTTAAATACATACATATTATAAATATAAACATTAAAAAACCCATGACCACCATCCTGTATAAAATATTTGTGCTCATCACACAAATGAATGCCCCTAGCGGAACTCGAACCCGCGACCGCTGGCACAGCAAGTACAGTCACTACAATCTGAGCCAAACGTGTCATCGTGTAATATACCTAACCATTATGTACATAACTAATATTAAGGCAATTTTATATTTTATAAATCATGGTTACAAGAAAAGTCACATATAATAATTTATACATATAAAAAAATTCTGAGTCAAATCTGTACATTAAATATTTTTTTGAAATAGTCATTCATTATTATCGATTACAAAGGCCGAATCTATAGTTTTTAGAATTTTGTTTGTTTGTCTGGAAACGCATCAAGAATAAACCACTAGACAGATTATGATGAAATTTGGTATAATGATAGCGTTATCCGGGTCAAAATATAGGATACTCTTTACTGAGGGAAAATATCTCAACTCTGAGAAATCTATACTAACCTTAAAACGTAGGGACGAACCCGAGCGAAGGGAGATTGAGTCGCAAGTATAATACTAAAATAAATTATTTTGGTATCTATCGTAATTGGTCGAATTTTAACCTATTTAACGACATTAACAAGTCAACCTTTGCGTGTCAAGCGTATCAATAATATAAATTATAAATTGCATCGATAGGACTTCTATCAACTAGGCCACGCCAAAACAAAGTTGTTAACCGCCTCAAATGAAAAAACAAGTTTTTATAGGCATTAAGTATTGTATCTATATGGATCAAAGGATACGAAGTCGTAAATAACTCTTGGAGCAATGTAAAAATTGATTGAAAAAATCCCTTTTGACTTCTAATTGAAAAAATGAAAGTTTGCAAAAATAATGTTCTCCCGTCCGATTTTGGCCATGGTGGCCAAGACATATTATAGTGCACAAGTGTACGCGCAGACACAAGTGCACTCTCTATTCCTGTCACTCTCATATTCCTGTGGGACGACTGCTCGACATGACCAGTGAGAGTTAAGGCGTAGGACCGACGGCTTAACGTGCTCTCCGGGGCACACGGGTGAAACATCACCAACTTCCCAATTCCGGGCTGTTACCGAGACTTCTAAACAGAAAAACTCTGCAATAACTAGACTTGGCCCGACCCGGACTCAAACGTAGGACCTTCGGATGTGCAGCCGTACATGCTAGCCACTACAGCACCGAGGCAATTGAAAAAGTACGAAGTCAGTAAAGAGTAAATATTAGTAGTATGTACTTATAATAGAGTAACTAGATACTAAAATTATCCTTGCTTGGCTATGGTGCATCACTAGATATACCTTACAGTAGCTTATGTATAAGTATTATTCTATTTCATTGTCCTTATGTGGAGTAAATTTCATCCAAATTTTTCCGGATTTATCAAGAAGTATGTACTACACGACATACAAGCTTTTGCATTTATATAATAGTAATTAGATTAGTATTATTTACCATTCCCGTTTAGGAAATTAATTTTATTTATTTTCTTTTTCTTACATAATATAAGTAAATAGAGTTGGGTGCAGAATTTAGAATATAGTACTAGAATGAATGGCTCTATTTCACTTCATGGTACGCTAATAGGTAATTCATACGGTTCGAGTTGACACCGGTCCTGCGACCGCAAGTTCGGTTCCCGTAGCGCATTCTTGCCGAGGTGAACAACCGGCGCGCGTGCAGTCGTCCTTGTACGCTCCTTTCTACAGCCTCTCAAGATTCTTGCTGTAACCCCTAAAGCGATGTCTCGAATTCTTCAAAACGAGAAAATATCTGGCATTTAAAAGTTTTTGAGTACACTAAAATTCTTAAAAGTTTTCTTGCGAAGTAGTTTTTAAAGTTGTCGGGCTAAAAGCTAAAAGTTGCTTGAGTAAAACATTCGGAGTACAAATTTAAAGTTGATAACTTTTGAAAAACAACATTACGTATGATACTATAAGATAACCTAAACCGAATTGGAAGATATTTATATAGAAAATGTTTTCTAAAAATTACTATCTTTAAAATGGCATATATTTTCATATTAAGACGTAGTATTTCACTTTCTATAACATATACATGAAGATAAAGTATAAGGTATCTACCTGCAGTAGTTATATGAGTGATGTCATTAAAGGTATAAGTCAGTAAAGGAAAATATACCAAGGTTACACAGAACTCCAGTTGTGTTTAATTCAAGTACCTACATTGCGACTTATCGAGTTCTCATTGTCGTTTACTTAATTATTATAGATATAAAACACATTTATATGAAGCTATAACTAAAATAAAATTAATGAAACAACTAAGTGCTACAGATAAAAATATAGGACGTCTATTAACAACATTTTAAATGTTCTTTAATATCAAATAATACACCTGTATAAAAATATTTGAGAACCCTAATTATCTTTAAAGTTTCCATACGATATTTAAAACAATAAAGTAAAAATAAATAGTATAAGTAAGATACAAGAAATAGATTCCTCCTCCGAGATAACATTAACAAAAAGGTCAATCGAATATCAAAGTTAAACTAACTTTCTTTCATCTTATTTATTTACTCGACCCATATAAAACATCAAAAGATACTTGATGCCCGTTTCTTGACCTTTAAATAACCAACACATATTAATTAAGACAACGTTAAATGTCAAAAAAATTAAAAAAATATTAGTTGAAAAGCTTTATTTCGTTCTATTTGCTAGGGTTTTTCTATAGTGCATCTGAATCATCAATCAAATTATTAAGCAAATAATATCTATTTCAAATTATTATTTAATTGAAAATATTATATAACTAGCAGAACCCGCGGCTTCGTTCGGGCTAAAACTACAAAAAATTATATAAAACGGTAGTTTCTTATAATTTATTTAATTTTATGGAAGATCATTGATACTAGTTATATAAATAATTTATTCGATGGTATTATAAAGTGTTTTCCCGTGGGAGTTAAATAATCTCCCGCGGTAAAAAGTAGCCTATGTCACTCTCCAGCCCTCTATCTCCACACAAAAAAATACGCCAATCCGTCACTCCATTTCGACGTGAAAGAAGGACAAAGAAACAAACACACTTTCACATTTATAATATTAGTATGAATTATACACGCATATCATAATTACTAAATATGTTTTGAGTTTGAGTTTACGTATTCCTTTGTAGTGATAATAAAAACGTATCTATTTTATCTGATGGCATCTCTAAAATACAACTTTATATTAAAAAAAAAGAAATACCTTACATTTTTTATCGTATACCTTTAAAAAATTTAAACGAAAGTACAATCAAATACGCCGAAATGTTATATCGTTTATAAACGACGTATTCGTCAGACCGTGACTATTTACAATGCCGTGATACTCGTAGCTAACAAACCGATATGTTTGTGGTCGGATTAGCACAAAACAGTGTTAAGTAACAGGTCGTGACATTATGGGGTACTGCTTCAGAGAGAAAAGGTATATGTCATAAAGAATGCAAAATATTTAGCGCTTCTTCATTACAGGACTGAATGACTGAAACAGCGTGGGCATTCTTATAGGATTCCGACTTATCTCTTTGTGTATGGAAACCTAATAAGCATCAACATTGTATATTACCTACTTCATTTGCCAACTTAAAATAATTTATACTTAGCTCCTTGAATTCCATATGAATATTGCATAATTCAATTTTTTTTCTGTATTAAAAATATTATATCAATGTCAATCTAACACCATTTCAGTAAAAAAATCTTTAATCTTAAGAACTGGCCAGAGAAAGTCGGTAGAGACTAAATTAATTATAACTTTTTACTTTAAATAAAATAATAAATAATAGAATTTCTCTAAAGTTCCCTTAGAGGGGATCACGTAATTATAACCAATGTTTGCCTTCTATAAAATCTGAACGTTTAGCTCACAAACGTTTGTTAACATGTTTTTAATGTAACAATAGATGCTGTTTAAAGTTTTTTGGAAAGGAATAGCAGATCCTCCAAAAGTAAGCGGGTTTCATTAAAGGCAACGGCCCTCTTGAGCATGAATGTAGGTTAAACTAATTTAAAAGTCTTACAAGGACAAAGCATCAATGTGTTCTGTCGATTACATCAAAGCTTTCGACTGCGTTAATTGGAAATGTTTGGGGCGAGTTCTCGTCGAACTGGAAGTGCCATAACACTTGGCAAGGCTACTAAAAGGCTATGAATGCGAAAGGTATGTTAAAACGGTAAATTAGTTCTAGTCCATTTGAATTTGGCAAAGGCAAGCAAGAATTTGTACTATTTTAATTTAGGTCAAAAACGGAGATCATCAACATTGTTGAAATAAATAAAGACCATCAAAGAACACCAAAATCCATTCAATTATCCTCACAAACTTTCACGTTTATAATATTAGTAGGATAACGAAATGAAGTTAGTTATAAATACTTATATTTATAATTAAACTTAAATGTGCTTAAATTGTTAGTCTTGTGTGTCTATATGATCTGTATTTTTGACTATATACTCGTATTCGTAGCTTACTGATGAACTTTCAGTAGAATATGTGATCGTGATGGACAAAAGTTCTAACATTATACGATTTCTTTGTTAGTTGATAGGTGATGATAACTCAAAAATAATTGTCCTTAGTGAATATCTATACATATAATAAGATTGTAACTAAGTCGAATCTGTATATTAAATATTTTTTGGGAAATCTAATTGAAATAGACTTTATTATTGATACAGAGTCCGAATCTATAGTTTTTAGAATTTTTGTCTGTCTGTCTGTTACCGCATCACGAGAAAACCACTAGACAGATTTTTATGAAATTTGGTATGATGATAGCTGGTTATCCAGGTCAACATATAGGATACATTAATGCGGGAAAATATCTCATTTCTGAGAAAAAATACAAAAACTGCATTTTAAGAATATACTAATATGTAAAACCTAAGAATTTGTTCTTTGGTCATCTAAACGCGGGCAGAGCCGCGGGCAATGCTAATTCTATATAAAAAATCATAATTATTTTTGATAGCTATTTAAGGATATTATATCCAATATTATACATAAAGCATATAACACTTTAACTACAAAAGATAATATTCGTATGTACTTACATGTACATTGTACAATGTACTACAAAAAGACGACAGTAGGTAATTTACATGTACCTAACAGTTACCGCAACGCTCATTGTCATCTATTTCCTTGCTCTACAGCGCTACTGCTGATAAAGATACACACAACAAAGGATAGCAGATCTACTTTATCAGTGTATAACTATCACATATATATTCTACTTAAGGCATTAATTCTGTCGTTACGAGGGTACTTTAAGATTTTTACCTTGAGAATATGGGATATTGAATATTAATGATAAAATATTGAAAGATAAGCTTATTTATCCGTACAGTTTAAATATATAGCAGAGCCAAAAAACTAATTAGATCAAACAAATTAGTTATGAGCCACTACATATCTACTCGTATTTATAAAACAACTAGCATTGCCCTCAGCTCCGCCCGCGTTCAGATGACCAAAAACCAAATTCTTAGGTTTTACATATTAGTATACTCTTACATTGCAGTTTTTGTATTTTTATCAGAAATAAGATATTTTCCCGCGGTAAAAAGTATCCTATATGTTGACCTGGATAACTAGCTATCACCATACCAAATTTCATCAAAATCCCTCCAGTGGTTTTTCTGTGATGCGGTAACAAACAGACGCACGCACGCAACGCACCCGAGCGAGGCGAGGATAAGTCACTAAAGTCACGTGAAATTACATACGTTAGCAAAAGTATTACTTAAAATTCTTGACATTGTTTACTGCCCCAGATCGTCATTAATCTGTGTATTAACGACAAAATGTAAAAATGTACCTTTTATACTGTCCAAGTAGCATAAAGCTATATAAAAAAACAGACTTTATTCAAATAACATATAGGTTAACATTATACTACCATTTTAATTCAAAGCAGTTGTTACTCGTACTTTGTATTGTTTCTTGTTTCAAAGTTCTAAGATAACCGCTGCATACAGGTGCTAGACAAACAAAGTAGACGCGTAAATGAGAATAGTTGAGAAGGGTACACACAATGTGTTTTTTAAATTACTATTGTATTTTTACATACAAGAAAATGTTGCTTTAAATATTTTAAAAGTACCTACATGTCCTCGAGCATGAAATTTATTGGATTACTTATTAGGAGAAGAGATTATCTACTTAGGTATATATAGTATACTAGCGACTCACCCTCGCTCCGCTCGGGTTCGTCCCTGGGGTGGGGTCTGGGAGGATCACCCTCATCCTTATCATTTAGGGGTATGGAAAATAGATAGTAGCCGATTCTCAGAAGTCTGAATACGCATATAAAATTTGGTAAAAATCGGTAAAGCCCTTTCGGAGGAGTACGGTAACTAACATTGTGACATGGAAATTTTATATATAAGAAGATATATGATATATATACAAAATAACATTTTTTTTATTTTTGGATGCAGTTCTTTTACAAACGGACTCCTTCAGTCTGAAATGACTGGATGGAATGTAGGGTGGACTCATTTTTCCGCACTTAAACTCGAATTCGGTCCGTTGTGCATCGACTGGATGGTATATGAGAAGGAAATTTAGTACACGGATAGACCATAACCTGGAATAACACAAAAGCTGTAAAGCACCCAGAGACGCACCCGAGCATAACAAGGGTAAGACGTTAGTTAAAATTAAGGATATTTTTTTTTACAGATGGATCAAATTACTTTCGATAAGAACGTCGCCTTATCCAAACGTAATTCGCTTTACACAGCGTTGTAGTTTTACATAATGCTTCTCAGTAATTAGCATTAAAATAACACTGAAACAAAAGCCTCATTAAAATGTATTAGACTTTGAATATACAGAAGGCGGTATTCAAATAGAAATTTTACAGTATCTTGTTAAGGTCTAGTAGTCAGTTCTCTAATTGTATTTCTCTTAGTACTTGTGGAACTTGTGGAAATTGTCTTATTTTTGTGACTTTTTATAACTTGTTGCTTGACTACCTAGTACCTATAACATATTTTCGCTCACTCTACCTTACCATTTTTCCATCGCGTAATTAAAGTAAAATTACGAGTATAAACTTACGTAAATCATTCGATTTTTTAGAATTTATTGAAGTGCTTAATAATTTAAAGGGTTTCTTATAAATCATTAGCAATACGTAATATAAGATATTTTAAGTGCCTTTAAATATTAAAATAATAGTAATGATAAGACGCAGTAATTAATGTAAATAAAAAAATCTATGGATGAATAAAATTAATATAATTTATTTTGTTCATGAAATTATGTATTACATTACTTAATTTTTTATAAGTAGTGTGACAGCTAACTAAAGAAAATGGTTAGCAAAGAATATTTTTAAAACGATATTGAGTGGGAGTAAGATATGTGCATTCCGACCGTGCCCAAAAATGTATATTTGCATGTGGAATTATTTATAATTCATTACTGGAGAATAAAAAGAAAAATATTTTAGCATAAACTGCTATTGTAGATGTTATACTTCTTTTGGCACGTTTGGAAAAATAAAGAGAGTAAAATTTTACCATTGCGCGCGCGCGCACCGACAGCCAAGAAGCGACATGATGAAGTTAACTGCATTCCTTTTACAAACAGAGAGTTGTGACATACGAAATGAAATCTCTAGCTATTTTTGTTCCCCAAAGAAGTATAGCTTCTTACGTGCGTACATAAGTACACACACACACGTTTTATTTTCCTATAAAAATGTGTTTACTGTCAGAAATTATAATAACTTTAATTGAAGTCAGAAAAACTATTAAGAACTTATACATAATATGTACTTATAAATATACAATATACATACAAATAAATAATCAACCTTGTAATAGTCGTACATTACATATAGTTGTCGACCAGGTGTAATAGAAACATGATTGGTTGCAACATCTCATGTTGAAAGATAAAACACGTATTATTGTCAGGTATTAATCAAGCAAATTTAACAATACAATTATAGAGCACTAACATTACCGGCGGCTTTGTTCACGTGGTGGCACATGTGCAAACAGAATAAATGATCTTTAATATAGCAAAAACATAGGACACTTGCAAAATCTGTTCTTAGCTATCGTCTAACACCTGCCAAAATTCATCTTCATAGGTGACGTGGTGTTCAAGATATTGTGTTTAGTCAATAAGTGAATGAGTGAGTTTTCTTTGTATTCAGCCCTTTTTAATGTTCCACTGCTGCGCACGGGCCTCCCTTCAATACGAGGGGGGATCAGGAGATAGTCCACCACGCTGGGCAAGTGCGGATGGCGGACTTCACATGTCTTTCGAAAGGGTTCTCTCAGACATGCAGGTTTCCTCACGATGTTTTCCTTTACCGTAAGATGGTAATCATGTTAGAAATGATTCGCACATGAAAATATCAGAGGTACGAGACCTGGGATTAGAAACTGCTTCACTCGGTTTCCCAAGCGAGCGGGTAACCACTGGGCTGCCACTGCCTTTCTTTACTACTAATTAAATAAGAATTATTTTTTATTTTGTGCTATTATCTGAAGATTTTGTAAAGGAAGAGATGGATACTAAATTCAGGTGTAGATACGCTTTAATACAATAAACTCAGTGTTCAGTACAATAATGCATTCAGGATGCTGATGGGACTGCCTCGTTGGTGCAGCGCGTCGGGTATGTTCGCCGAGGCGCACGTAGATTGTTTCTACGCTATCATGCGCAAACGGTGCACATCCCTGGCGCGCAGGGTTCGGGCCAGTTCCAATAGCATCCTGAGGGCATTTGCTGACAGGTTCGATTGTCAGTATTTGAACCATTGCCAAATCGTGCACATGCTGACAAATCGAGGCTGTCTTAGATAAGGTTTAGGATTAAGTAGGTTAAATGTGTACTAACATTAGGTTACCGTGTGTTTTTACTAACAAAATATGATCCTTGAAGGTTGAAATAAATGATATTATTATTATTATTATTAATGTATATACTAGCGAATTGCCCACGCTTCGCTCGGCTGCGTCGCTGGGTACGTTTATACGGTATTACGGTAATAGATATATAAATACTTGTTAGCTTGCGTCAGCCATGTAAATTTGAATTATTTTATTTCGTGAATTTTCCGATGCTTTAAAAGTTATTCTGCTATTCAGGGAGGAGACAAATACAACAAATCAATCATAAAAATCAATCTACTCGTTCTGGAGACTGTTATATGATTTGCACGTACTATAAGAAATGAAATGAAATATTCTTTATTGCACACCATTATTTTACATTATATAGTTGAAACAGATTAAAGGAATATAGTACAATAGGCGGCCTTATCGCTAGAGAGCGATCTATTCTAGGCAACCTTTGGGTAGAGAGAAAGAAGAGAGAAGGAAGGGGTGCAAACAATCTTAAAGAGAGATACAATAAATACATACATATACAAACAGATATATACATACATACCATATATATACATACATACACACATACATACATACATATATACATACATACACACATATAAACATTATACATATAAAATAAAATATGACACCATTTAGCACTTATAAGTTAAGATAATATTCATTTATTAATTTTTAAATAGTGACAGCGAATCAGCCTGTTTTACTTTGGTAACGAGTTCCACAGACGGACAGATTGGACAGTAAAGGAGCAAGTATAGAAGGAAGAAGAGTGTGAAGGAACTTGTAAAGTTAGATTAAGGTTAGAACGAAGAGAAAAATGGTGAGAATCACTTAAAAATTTAAACCTATCTTTAAGATACCGAGGTGTACAGGGATTAAATAGAATATTATATAAAAGACAAAGAACGTGAGTATTTCTGCGAAGACGGATAGGGAGCCACTTGAGCTTTTTACGAAATTCGGAAACGTGGTCATATTTACGAAGTCCAAATATGAACCGAATGCAGAGATTTTGAATTCGCTCAAGTTTATTTAATTGTTCCTCTCTTAAATCGCGGTAACAAGTATCAGCATAGTCAAGAAGAATTGGTAATAAAAGAGTGTTAGCCAAGGCAATTTTAGTGGGAATGGGTAGAAAGTTGCGTAAGCGACGTAATGATGCAATGGCAGCAAACATTTTTCTGCTGACTTCGCCCACCTGTGACTTCCAAGATAATGTCTCGTCTAATATAATACCTAGATTTCTCACTTTATCGCTGTAAGGATAACAATAATATTCTAACACAAGAGATATCACTGATTGCTTCATACCGTTTTTAGATTAGGTCCCTTGTTATTGGTGTAGCTAATGATTATTAGAGCTATTCAATATTAAACATGTGCGAACGTACTCGTTTTTATATTGTACCAGTATCTCAACAAGTATAAAAATTACTAATTACTTGATAACCTCCGACTTAGAAGTTAGCTTTCATATTTTCACACAGTTGGCGCAAAAATATATCTTAATATTTGAACCACAATTTTAAATGACTTGAAATAAAACTTAGCTCGTTGCATTTATTATTAAAAATGCATTGAATTACTTACTTTGTAGTAAGTCATAAAAAACCTGTACATTTATAAGTGAGTAAAAACATGAAATTTTGCCATATTTAATTGTTCTTAAACACGTCCAAATATGGACAAAATATCGACGGGTAAATAAAAGTATTGACTATACACACTGTCATTTATTTTACATATTTCATTGCTTTTTTTGAAGATAATGCATACTTATTTAATTTTTATTTAAGAATATTCAGTACTAGCCACTCAACCTCGCTTCGCTTGGGTTCGTCCCTTGGTTGATTCCCCATACAAACTTTCATCCCAATTTTCACCCCTTTTAAGGGATGATTTCTGGGATAAAAAGTATCCTATGCTCTTCCTAGGGTCTTAAACTATCTTCTTACCAAGTTCCATCCAAATCGGTTCAGTAGATCCAGAGAATACCCCCTACAACGTCACAAACTCACAATTCACAAACTCACAAACTATACCTCTTTATAATATTAGTATAGATAAGAACTCGATCACTTACACGTATTAATTAAGTTTAATTATTTAAAAATAAAATTTAAAACATTAAATCGATGCTTATTGCTTACTTAATTTTTAAGTATCTCCCAAAAATAATAAGTACAATAAATGGCAGGAAATAAAAAAAGAAAACCTTTGTATACGTGCGATAAAGTTGCTTATACAGAAAACATATAAATATTTAACATCCTGTAAACACGCGAGTGCTACTAATTAAAACATCGTTAACACGTGCCTAAGCGGTATAGTGTGAATAACAAAAATTTTGAGAGTTCCACTAGCAATTCAGGAATTGCTGTATTACGATTGAAGTAAAAGTATGTAATTATTTTAAGAAATAAGCAGGATATTTACTTTGAATTTTGAAAATGTATTTATTTTTATATAATTTCTTGTTTAAAAGCATTTATAATATACTAGTGACTGACCCTCGCCCCGCTCGGGTTCGTCCCTACATTTTAACATTTAGCATACATAAACTCAGAGATGAAATATTTTTCTGCACTAAAAAGATCGGATAATCAGCTACCATCAGACCAAATTTCATCAAAATCTAAATAGTTGTTTTCTCGTGATACGTTCTCAGACAGACAGGCAGACAAAATTTCTAAAAATTATATATTCGTCCTCTGTATAATGACTATTTCAGTAAGATTTTCCAAAAAATATTTAATGTACAAATTCGACTCAGAATTTTATTATATGTATAGAAGATATTATGTATATATGGTAATATTAATAAGTTAAAGAATTTTTTGAAGTTCTCAACTAAATTATAATATTGCAAAAATTTATATCAATATCTTCCGCTAAGTTAAATTTGCATAAACACGTTTTGTTAAGCATACACGCGTCCTAATTCGCAAGGGATTCTCATCAAATTATAATATGTACTTAACCTTATTTCGTAACAAAAATGAAGCTAACACTGCTTTACTCAAGCACTCCTACGACAATGACTTTCATCTCTCACGCTCATCGCACTTTGAAATACTACGTACGCCTAACGGCTAACTAAAGAAGGCTGCCAGAAAGTCCATATTTAATATGCAATGAATGTTAAATAATGTCATTTAAATATAATCTATACACATAAATAAAATTGAAGTGTCTGTTTGTAATGTCGAAATAACAGCTTTTTACTAAACGCATATGCATGTATACACAGTACTTATACCAAAATAACATTTTTTTCAATTTTTGTCTGTATCTCTGTCTGTTTGTTCCTACTAATCTCTGAAATGGCTGGATCGATTTTAACGGGACTTTCACTGGCAGATAGCTGATGTAATAAGGAGTAACTTAGGCTACTTTTATTTTAGAAAAATATTAGTATTATTATATATTTAAAAAAAATGGGTCCAACGAAAAAAAATTAAAACCAATGAAAAATTTAATAATATCGGATTCAAATAGGGAAGTTGCATACGATAATATATAAGTAATGATAAATATATAGATCAATTAATAAACCAGTGCTTAAAAAGCACGGGTTCCATCATCCATTCCATCCATTGCTATTGCCAACTTTAAATTAACACAATAAGCTATATAGTTAGTCATAGCTCTTTTATTACATTATTTTATCGTCTTAAAAATCTTTCGCTATACATTTAAAGTTCTAGTATTTACTTGATCCTCAACAAATTTATACAAACGTAAAACGTAAAGTACAGACAAACAAATAACCACGAACTAACTGACTAAAAACACTTTCATATTATACATATGTGGGACCATAGGTTGCACACGATGATTGAGATATAATCTTAGAATATACTCGAGCCATTACACGACAACGTGACCCGTCAGAAAGTGAAATTTTATAAACTGTCGTTACTAAAGTATTTAAACGCTATTGTTATTTGCGATGAATGGTTGGATGCAACACCGTTACTTAAAAATTTATATATAATAATTTAAAAGGTATCATTTGTAATTATAAATTATAATCTAAACATATAATAAAATTCTAACTGAATCGAATCTGTACATTAATATTTTTGGAAAATCTTATTGAAATAATCATTATTATCGATACCGAGACCGAATCTAGTAGTAATCTAGTAGTACTAATAGTTTTTAGAATTTTTGTTTATCTGTCTGGGAACTCATCACGAGAAAACCAGTGGACAGATTATGATGAAATTTAGTATAATGATAGCTGGTTATCTGGGTCAACATATAGAATACTCTTTACTGCGGGAAAATATCTTTGAGAATTCTATACTAAACATTAAAACGTAACTAGGGACGAACCCGAGAGCGGAGCGAGGGTGAGTCGCTAGCACTATACACAGATAGTGCCACCTTTTGACAAATTTTATTTACAGTAGCCTATGTGTAACTCCTCAAATGGACTAAAGAAATAACGTTATGGCATCCAAGGAACGGAAAGAGACGCAGAGGAAGACAGGTGATGAGATGGGAAGACGACCTTCCACAGGGGTGGAGAAGGTATTCCCAAGATCGTGTTAAGTGGGGTGAGCTAGAGGAGGCCTACGTCAAAAGACGACCTGACCATCGATAAAATATTAAGAAATTTTATTAGTCATAAGTAAATTTTACTGGTCAGAGAATAAAGGCTATTTTTATTTTTATTTTATTTTATGTGTAACTCCAGGTCGCTCAAATTTCATTTTTATCCAAATTAGTCCAACCGTTTCAGCGTTAACGGATAACAAGCAAACAAACATATATACAAAATGTAGTGTCATTTTATATTTTGTCATCAAAAATGTAAGTGTGACCCGCAAAATATTTCTCATGTAAACAAAAATTTATCATAAACTATTAACCTACTTATTGAACTTATCTATTGCCAATCACGCCTATGTAGCTATCTGAAGATATATTTTAGGCACTTAGCGTAATTCTGGTAATGTGCCAGTTAATTGCTTGATTACGCAGACCTGGCTGTTTGACCGACTTTGCCTATCTCTATTGGGTAATATAGTGACAAAACAACACTATAAAAATATATGTGATTACGTTTTAACATTTAGTATAGATTTCTCAGAGATGAGATATTTTCCCGCAGTAAAAAGTATCCTATATGTTAATCCAAATTACCAGCTGACTTTATACCAAGCCTCAAAATCTGTCCAGTGATTTTCCTCCTGATGCAGTCACAGACAGTTAGACAGACAGACAAACAAAACTTTTAAAAAGTATAGATTCGGCCTCTGTATCGATAATAAATAATAACAACTATTTCAATAAGATTTTCCAAAAAATATTCAATGTACAGATTCGACTCAGAATTTTATTATATGTATAAATATATTTTTTTATATTATAAATTGATCTGACTTTACCGGAAACCATTTTTGTCTCGTAATATTTGTATTGTATCTAACATACACTAAACGGATACGGTGACGAATATTTGTATTTATCATACAGATTAGGGTTAGACTTTGTTAAAAAAAATATTACGTTAGAAGTCGCAAGATCGACTTCATCAGTGCCAAACATTTATTAGACAGAAGATTCATAGGATTATTTGAAATACAGATTTTATTTACATTGTTCATATTTACATTGTTTTTAATCCCTCCACGACCGCAGACACGCCGGCGTTACAGTTAACAGTAGATTTCTTAGAAATTTAATTAATTTCTTAGAAAATTACCTGGAGGTGAACAAAACACCCATCTCATCATTTATCAGTTGTTAACGTACCACTAACCAAGCAGTAGTTTCGCACTACTCCTACATACTCCTACATACAATCAATTCATTTTAACATCTCTATAATACTGTCGTATACACTATGGAGATTTATTTCGGATATCATATTATACTTATCAAAAACTAAGGACTACTTAAAGTTGGTAACATGACAGTGAGAAGCGACATTATCTAAACAAAACATTCCTCTTAGAATTGAAACTAAGCTGTTAGTTTTATGAGTAAGTAATATGAGCTGCCGCATTTCGACGAAATACAATTTTAGAGATAGTATAAATAGAATTACTTT
The DNA here is from genome assembly GCA_947093115.1 of Brenthis daphne. NCBI lineage: Eukaryota > Metazoa > Arthropoda > Insecta > Lepidoptera > Nymphalidae > Brenthis > Brenthis daphne. The sequence goes on along the minus strand of OX352478.1, from coordinate 10,842,399 downwards.
TAACAATGTCTTCTTTGTATTTAATATTAAGTATAATACTTTCTCAGATTTACGCGAATATTTGACATTTTTAAATAAAACTATCTTTTCGGATTATTTCGCGGATTTATTTTGAGTTTTGGTTCCCGATGTTTGGAATGCTTTACAGCATCCATGGTCACGGGAGGGACTGAGGTGTTACATGTCTTAAAGGTATATTTGTTACAGACAGCCTACCCACAATTAACAAAATGTTAACTGTAACATAATAATCCGAAAAGATAGTTTTATTTAATATTAAGTAATTAAGTAAAGAACATATATCTTATATATAAACTAGCATTGCCCGCGGCTCCGCCCGCGTTCAGATGACCAAAAACCAAATTCTTAGGTTTTACATATTAGTATACTCTTACATTGCAGTTTTTGTATTTATTCTCAGAAATGAGACATTTTCCCGCGGTACAAAGTATCCTCTATGTTGACCTGGATAGCCAGCTATCATCATACCAAATTTCATTAAAATCCCTCCAGTCGTTTTTCCGTAAAGCGGTAACAGACAGACAGCCAGACAGACAAAAAATCTAAAAAGTATAGATTCCGCCTCTGTATCGATAATAATGTCTACTTCAATAATATTTTTCCAAAAAATATTTAATGTACAGATTCGGCTTAGTTACAATTTTATTATATTTATAGAAAATACTCCCTTTAAGCTACTAGAAGTGCAGAAAATGTATATAAAAACCTCTGTAAATTAATTTTGACACAATACTTTCTATAACCATGGCAAACATAGGGGCCACTCAACAACAGAATTGAATACATTTGAATGGACGGACAAACGTAGTGACAATTAATCTGATTTTTTTTTAAATAGTTCTGAAATTTTATATCATATGCTATCCAAATTTTTATCGAAGAAAACAAGCACTCAGAATTGGCACACGTCCTATGAGAAAGAATACTTAAGGCATAGGCGGATTTCCTTGAGTTTTAGAAATTGTTAAGCTTTATATAATTTTCTCTTTTCTATTTTTTGTGCACGCAATCTTCGAGTGTCCGGTTATCGAGTGTACGCTTTTACATAAACTCTAAATAATAGCAAAGACTGATATTTCTTAAAATAAAAATGTATCAACAGATAAAGTATTATTTTTTAATAACTTTAAAAACTTATGGAACAAATCTCCTTGTTTTGTCACCGTGTATTATTCATGGAACATTTTATATTAGTGTAAGAGCGAACATCCTTTGTGCAATGGATATCTAGTGCAGTTCACAACTTGCATATTATAACCGGGTATTGCAAATTAATTTCCTCGTTGAAAGCGGCTCATATTATCTCATCTCACTTCTATTTAATAGTCTGTTAATATTGCATGAAATTATATTACGTAAAATGGAGAAAATTTTTCCTTTGATAAAAGGCACACTTCAAAAACAACCAAGTAGCTCACACTTTTCCTATTTGGATTTTACATCCGCGTCTTGTTTAATTAATTTTAGTTTTTTGTTAACTTTTACTATGGAGTAAATTTAAAAGAGAAAATATTTTAATTTATTTTGAGAATGACATGAGTCTTAAGTTGTATATGGCCTTTGTAAAAATATGTGAATATATTGCAGTAACTACATATATATGAAATTGCAATGCAAGAATTTCTAACGTAAACCGTTAAAAACAAGTTAATCGACAATTATAGTTTACTACATGTCTCTTTACAATTTCATTATCACCTCTGGTTGCACGTGTATCGTGTTTGTCAAAGTATTAAGTAAAGCTAGCGATATGTACATACACATGTAGGAAAGTTCCTTGTTTCGTCGAGTAAGAAAGATAGTAAGGATAAAAAACACTTAAGATTTTACTACAATTTCCGTAGAGATGAAAATATTTTTCTGTACAGATGTACACAATTTACTTAACGCAAAATCATATCGTACACAATATGAACTCCAAAACGTTTAAGTTATAAACCAAAAATGCTATTTCTATAGCAAGTGTCTAATATATAAATTTTTTGACGTAAGTGTAGCGTCAACAAAAAAGAAACATCTCATCGGAAATAAAAGCAGTATTGGTATAATAAGCTATTGCCTTTACAATATGCCTTTTCTAAGACAATCTTTCTTCTGCGTGTAACTGTAATTTAAAGACAGCTTAAAGGTCTATACACACAGGTGGAAAGTGTTACGCAAGCGAATACCGCAGCGTATCGACCCGCCGGCTGACTGCATGGGCTTATTGCACTTTGCTTGGGATGTGTCGCGATTGTAGGTAGACTACAGGAACGGTTTCTTACGGTAGCAAGCAATTATGGAAACAAAGTTGTTAGATGTTCCGCTTAGTGTGAGACGTCCCGTTTATTGGATTTTTTCTAGAAACATCTCACCCTGAACGAGAAACCTGAAGAGAAGAAACCTGAAGAATAAAATTGTAACTAAGCCGAATCTGTACATTAAATATTTTTTGGAAAAATATTATTGAAATAGACATTATTATCGATACAGAGGCGGAATCTATACTTTTTAGAATTTTTGTCTGTCTGGTTGTCTGTTCCTTCTACACGTAATATTTATTTTGTTCTAATGTATTGTAGATCCATTAATCTATCAGAAATATATCGTTGCTACATTGTTTATTTTTAACTTAATTTGACAATAACTATCTAAAAATACATATCTTCCTATGAATAAAATTAAATAACAATTCAAGCTTAGTAGGTGATGTCAACAAGACAAGCTGCCTCTGCGCTTGCAGTTGTAGCAGATTTACGTACTTATATATACGGAATAGGTTTCAACAAAATTTTAAAAAGTTACTTTTTACAAAAAAAGAAATTACCATACGTTTTATTAAAAAAATATGTGCTTGACAAATGTTTTATAACATTAAAATGTACGTAACAATTTTTTGCTGCGTAATTTTAATTTTTACATTAAACTTGCTATATAAATTTAAAATGGCCTTTCTTCAAATTCATTTTTTTTTTGCTTTCTGTAATGATGATATTTGTAAATGAAGCAACTAAAACCGATAGATGAATATAAAACGAAAAATATCTTTTTGATTTTTCCTTCCCAAAAACCCAAGGTGAGTCCAATTGTCACAAAACTTCAATGTTTATACATATTTATTTTTATACACAGACTAGCGACTCACCCTCGCTTCGTTCGGGTTCGTCCCTAGTTTACTTCCCGGTACAAACTTTCATCCTCATTTTGACCTCTTTAAAAAATGATTTCAGGGATAAAAAGTATCCTATATCGTTCCCAGGGTCCCCAACTATCTTCTTACTAAATTTCATCTAAATCGGTTCAGTAGATCCAGAGATTACTCCCTACAACGTCACAAACTCACAAAATCACAAACTTTACCTCTTGATAATATTAGTACAGATAATAAAAATATTATTTTAATATATTTAAAATAATATCTTATTCTAAGGGAAACCGCAACTATGCAAATAGCTTCCAACCTCGGAATATTGAATGAATAGGTAGTATTGCCTTACAAGTCAGAACGGTAGAAGGCACATCAACTACATTCCACCCTCCTTTCACGTTGCCTATAACGATTAAATGTCAAACGGATCTGTTTTGCATCGCCGATCTTTTTCATCTACATTCCTTTAGATTCTAAAATTAGTGTAGAGAAAACTATGAAAAAAATGTGAATATAAATCCCGCAGAGCACTAAAAGTGCACTTTAGTCTTAATTTATTTACATATCTGGAGTTCATAAAAATTATAAGTTATTCTTGGAATGAATACATAAAACATAATATGAACTACATCATATTATAAAAAAACAAGAAAGTAATATCTTGATGAAGCCTACAAAATCTTTAAAGGCATGCGATGATATCACAAGGTTTCTTTTTTTTATTTGATCATCGCACGTAATCAGCGCGTGCGCAGGGTGAGTGTCCTAAGAGATTTAGGAGGGGAGAGACTCCAAGCCTGTACATCAGCTGGTATAGGTAGCATCTGTGTAGGAAGTGTTCAGAAAGCTTAGTAGGTATTACAACGTATGTATAATAACATTAGGAATGTCTTAGCTCAAGTAAAAGATTAAGGGTTAAGCATGTTTATTGAATTATATACTTATTTATTTTTAAATTTTATATACATATACACATAATATAATTTCTATATACCTTACGTTATATGTTAGTGCTATAAACGGTACATAAAGACTTAACCAAAGTTATAATAATAGCAATAAAAGCTCTTTTAAACCTACTAAATTACTTTTAAGAAAAAGTTCCACAGACATTACAGAAAAAAAACTAAAAAAAGTTTAAAGCAACAAGTGCTTCAAACAAACCTTCAAAGTTCGAACGCGCCATTCAGCTTCAAAGGTTTGAACAAAAAATCTCGCCTTGCGGAAAGGTTCGACTACCTGCATGCCACTGTCTTAGGCTGATTGCAAACTTTTGACGATATTTTTGTAAACCGATTGCCTATTTGCAATTATTACTAAACCTTTTTAACATTGATCTACTATTGTATTATAATTGCAACAGTTTGTATGTGTACACACACCCACTTTTACTCCTGAGTTTGTTACTATTCCACACTTGAATCCACTTGAAAATATAACGAGGATATAGATGTTTGGTATCCAGTACTCAGATAGATTATGATCTGTAGTAACACATCTAGGCTAGTGATGTCTATCACTATCACCTAGGGACGCACAAGAGCAAAGAAGAATTTAAGAAGAAGATTAAACCTTAAAATTGTACTTGATATCGATAAAAAAACGTTATACATATAGGATAAATCACTAAATAAAACATGAAATAGCATAAACATATATATAAATATGCAAATAAAATATCGATGTCGATGACATCGGTTTCGTTAAGATTTTCTATTCATCTCATTTTTGGTAGTCAACTGTCATAAAGATGAGTCATTGGAAATAATTTAAAAACCATTAAGGCTATTGCAAAATGATTATTATTGAACTTAGCAAAAACAGAAAGATACCTTTATGTACCTTTAAATTATAATCTATAAATAATGTCAGCAGTAAATGACTTGTTTTCATATAGTAGTAACTAGCGTTTTCCTGCGGCTCCGCCCGCATAGTACATTAATCACCAACATATATACTAAAACCTTCTCCGAAACACGCTGCATCTTATGGTACGAGTATTATTTCGATCGGTTCAGTAGTTATCGCAGTATAACCGAACAAAAAAATCGCCTCTCCATTTATTAGTATAGATTATTCGTATAAAAAATATTTTTTTTAACTGCTTCTGACGACAGCATTGTTTACCTATAATTTTAGAACATCTAACAATTCATATTTAAGCATGTTACCATCTACGTTTCCAGTTATGAGTACCGAAGGTACTAATTAAAATCTAAATGGAAAAGTTAAATCAAGTCCACCTGTTGAAACGCACCTGGCCCTAATATTAACTTTAGGGAAGCGTCCTCACAAACCGTCTTCCCCTCACTTAAATATTTAAACTTAGTGTGACCAAATTATAAAATATTTTGAAATTTTACCTCTAGCGGTTAACTGTCATACCTTTATCCAGAGAAGGTTTTTTTCTTTAAAACATACCTACCGGGTAATCGGGTAGATTATAATTATACGAGTGTAAACTAGTCGAACGACTGTCTAGTACAATATCCGGTTTCTCATACCTTTTTCGTTGGTGGCATCAAATCCTCTCGTACAAAGTACCGCTTTGTTTAGTTATCCTGCTATTAAAGGTACTTTAATAAAACCACTATACACTTTACACGAAACATAAAAACTTTGGTTAGACTCTGGTTTAATTTAATTAAGATTCACTCCATTTATAGTCGAGGTACACTTAGCATTTTTTGTTATTTATGTTTTATTTTGTTTCAATTCGACGTTTTAATTCAAAAGTCATTCACAATCTTTTTTTGTTGTCGGTGATAACAACGTAAAATTTGAACCACGTAGCGTTTCGTGAGCGTAAGCGACCGTTCGCTGTCGACTGGTAAAGTAGTAGCGTACCTACACCAGTCTAGCGGCAGGCGCGTACACCGTCGGGTGGGAGGAGGACCACGCGATAGAAATATAAAACGCATTCGAGTAAGAAAGAGATAGAAGATAACGTCATCACCAGTATAAAAGTTACATCTATAACGCAGCTAATGAAATCTGTCTTCTAAACCTATAAAAACATTCAAAGCCTAGTGTATCTACATTTTTACCATGTAATACCGGTTTTACCTGTACTCGACCGCGTGCCGATAAGGTAATTTGAATTCCATCGGAGTGAAAAAGACAGATTTGTGACGAAGGCTTTAACGGAAAATATATATTATATGTATGTATGTGTTAAACTGGTATTTTATATAAAACAGTACGTTAGCTTGAAATAAAAAAAACAGCTACACACGTATATTACTTAGCTATACCTGAAAAAAAGCTTTACGAGCTTTTTCCTTCAGATAAGCGACAATAAATAACCACAGACCACGTCATCGCTTGTAATGATTTGGTGAAAATTTCTACTTTCTACTTTTCTCACTATTACGGTAATATGTTACAATTACCATAAAATTTGTTAATTCCTTAACAAAACAAATCCTACGCTAAATAATGTCAGTTATTGAATAACGTCCGGTATCGGTTATTACCGTCGGTGATTCAGAGGCATACTCTTCTGTTTGGCTTTCTTATTGGTGGATGGCGAAAAGCTTCACTTTTACCAATTAGCTAGTTTGTGCTCCCTCGGCCAACGACAATAACAGCTTTGTTTCTGTTATGTTCCCAATATTATCGACAATCTTCCCTTTATTAGTGATTTTAAAAATTTCTAATATTAAATTCTATATTAATGTAATATTACAGAAATATTGTAGAAGTTTTGTATGAGCGTAATAAAAGTAATGACTTTACGTAATTGATACGTATGCTTTTTGTGCCACTATTCAGGTGTATTTTACATTATTTATTAATTTACTAGCATTGCCCGCGGCTCCGCCCGCGTTCAGATGAATAAAAATCAAATTCTTAGGTAGTTTTTGTATTTTTTCTCAGAAATGAGATATTTTGCCGCGGTAAAAAATATACTATACGTTAACCCCGATAATCAGCTATCATCATACCAAATTTCATCAAAATCCCTCCAGTGGTTTTTCTGTGATGCGGTACTTAACAGACAGACAGATAGACAGACAAACAAAAATTCTAAAAACAATAGATTCGGCCTCTGTATCGATGATAATAAGATTTTCCAAAAAATATTTAATGTACAGATTCAGCTTAGTTACAATTTTATTATATGTATAGATTTATGTTTTGAAAGATTACTGAATAATTTATAGTAATGAGGTTGAAGAAAATTTTCTACAATTTTCAATATTACCAAAGATATCAAACGAAACTTTGTTAATTTTTGTTAATTTTTAATGTACAATGTATATATCAACCTGAGCCACTCATAAATTAATAGTTTTTAGCGAAATAAATACGAGTGAGTAGGTACGTATGTTATTAGTTTATTTGACTGACTCATTTCATATTATAAGATATCAATATGAGTTCTTTAAAAACGTTAGCGTGAATCTGTGGATAACCTTCGAATTGAACGCTAAATAAAATTAAGCGGGGAACGTTTTTGGCAAATTGAGCTCTCCGCAGTACTAAAGGCCATTAACTGTTATTTAGTGAAGCTAAATGCAGGCACATTAACCTTCATCCTGCGAAACAACTGAACAAATAGACTGCAAACAGTTCATGGCTATCGAAATCTATCCATCTTCTATACATATAATAAAATTCTAACTAAGCCGAATCTGTACATGAAATATTTTTTTTGAAAATCTTATTTAAATAAACATTATCATCGATACAGAGGCCGAATCTATAGTTTTTAGAATTGTTACCGCATCACAGAAAAACCACTGGAGGGATTTTGATGAAATTTGGTATGGTGATAGCTGTTTATCCGGGTCAATATATCGGATACTTTTTACCGCGGAAAAATATCTCATCTCTGAGAAATCTATACTAAACGTTAAAACGTATGTAGTAAATGTAAGTAACGCTAGTACTATTGTATGTATAAAGGTTTGTATATATTTTTTTGTTACTCTTTTACGCTGAAACGACTGGACTTATTCGGATTTTTAGTATACCTACCTACAGATGACAGAGCCACTATCACCTGGAGTAACACCACCATGCCTGCCATTAAGCACCTATAGCCGTACCTGAGTAAAGCCAGGGTAAATGGTTAGTAAATCAATGTAGAATAGATTCTCTCTTGTAGAATTTTTAAATTAAATTTTCATTCTCGTACACAGATTGAAAAACTCATTAAAATAGATCATTTCGAAGTTAATTGCTTTTCGCAAGCTCAAAGCGTAACCTACATTTTAATTCGAATATAATTACATTGTAATAAAAATAGTGCATAGTTGGAATGCGCTTTGCTTTGTTTATCATAAAAATCGTATTCAGCCCTTTTGTTAACGTCCCACTGCTGGCCACGTGCCTCCCTTTCCTATAAGGGGGATCAGGTCATCGTCCATCTCTACTCACCCTCGCTTCGCTCGGGTTCGTCACTAGTTACGTTTTGACGTTTAATAAAGATTTCTCAGAGATGAGATATTTTCTCGCAGTAAAATGTATCTTATATGTTGACCTTCAAATTTCATCAAAATCTGCCCAGTGGTTTTCTCGTGATGCGTTCCCAGACAGACATACAGACAGACAGATAAAAACTATAGATTCGGCCTTTGTATCGATAATAATGACTATTTCAATAAGATTTTCCAAAAAATATAGATTCCACTCGGTTATAATTATCATTATAAAGGTGAGGAGAGTGATTTTTGTTTGTTTGAACGTACTAATCTCTAGAACTAACGATTTGAAAATCTATTTGTGCATTTTATTCCCTATTTATTAATTGAGGAAATTTGTACACTAAGACCCCGAAGAACAGAGCAGCAGAGCCACGGGCAAAACCTGTAGTGGTTGTGTAATGAAATCTTGAAATATATCAACACACACTTGTTTAATACTCAGGCGACGAAATTCTAAGCAATACCTACTTGTTTATGACCGGATTTATACTCTTGAGAAATATATATTTTGATAAAATAGTTTTATAAATATGTTTAAGTTGGCACTCAAAAGAGTTATGCTCTCAATTTAGTTCCCTCAAAGTTTAGATACGGTTATGCAAAGGTGTTTTACAAAGTGCTGAAGTTTTGTAACTCTATATGTTTAATTTTTTTTTTATAATGTAATATACAGTAATTGATGTAATGAGTTTAAAACTACTTTGGTTTCAAAGAAGTTCTCGTTTTTCCGATTCCATTTGCATGATGCATCCATTCTACAAAATTACTCTATAGAAAGTTTAACATAAAGCAAGAAGTTTACGTTAAATCTTCTTACAATGTTAATGCATTATAGATTATTGCCTCTATCAAAAAAAATGATAATGACATAAAAAAGAAACACCACTAACCCTACAAACCTAATAAGTGAAGGGAACGAAAGTAGCAATCTACGCCAGATGTCGCGGCGTGCTTCGAATGGTTTAAGACTGTGGAAATCAAATCGACAGCTGACCTCTTTTCACGATGAATAGTAATGACCCTACTTGGATATCGCACGACTCACATATCATGAGTACATAGGCTTAGTAGGCTATACGTGTACCAACACGTATATACACGAATTGATCAATGTATTTAGCATCCGTATAATCGATTATAAAATATTGGCTATTAGAAAACCGCAATTTTTAATTAAAAAGTATATTAATATTTAATCTATACATATAATAAAATTGTAACTAAGCCGAATCTGTACATTAAATATTTTTCGGAAAATCTTATTGAAATAAACATTATTATCGATACAGAGACCGAATATATAGTTTTTAGATTTTTTCTCTGTCTGTCTGTCTGTCTGCTACCGCATTACAGAAAAACCACTGGAGGGATTTTGATAAAATTTGGTATGGTGATAGCTGGTCATCCGGGTCAACATATAGGATACTTTTTACCGCGCGAAAATATCTTATTTCTAAGAAAAAATATAAAAACTGCAGTGTAAGAGTATACTAATATGTAAAGCCTAAGAATTTGGTGTTTGGTCATCTGAACGCGAGCAAAGCCGCGGGCAATGCTAGTAATTTATAACATAGTATGTAGTACTTATTTTTCTCGTGGTTCTGCTTGACTTCAACATAGGTAAGTTGTTATAAAGTGTCAAAAATGTATAGATTCCAGCATACAATCAATAACCAGTATATAAGCTTAAAGCTATCTCCATCCTAAACACTCAAATCCATTAAATATGGCGATTTAAAAAAAAAGAATAAACAAAAAAACCGACTGCGTAAAAAGCAAACTAGTTGACAAGTTGAAAAGATGAAAACTAGATGAAGAAACTTAGTATTATGAAATCGGCGATATAGATACATCTCGCAGCAAGAACAAAACATGTATGTATGTAGGTATTATTTTATAGACATACAAATTGGGGCACGAAATCTGCCATTTTAATTTTTAATTATTACTAAGCATACACTCGCTTAATCAAGATATAACGATGTATGAATCAACAAAATTGGCTTAAACCTATTAGTAATTACCAGGGAACCATAGGATCGGACATACATACATACATACAGGTCAAACATATAACTTCATTCGGGCTTCGCCACAGTCGGGTAAAACACACTCACAACCTATAAATTTTATTATATTAATGTGTTAATCAAAGGCTGTGTAAATAGCGGAAATGAAGATTATAAACATTTTTTTTTTCTTGTTAATCACTTTTTATTTGAATTCCATTTAATATTAATTAATATATTGCATAGAAACCAATTTAACGAAACCGACCTGAGGTCAACAACCATATTAATTAACTTTATAATATGACATTCGCAAAAATATTTATTTTCAATACTTAATGTATAATGTTACATGAATAAAAACAGCTGAACTCAAAAAGACGTGCCTATATAAAGAAATGGAAACCTAGATACTCGACGGATGCATAAGAATGCAATACAGTGTTAACCTTCCACGAGATAAATGTCTATACTCGACATTATTGCAATCCAAAGATATGAGAAACGTAATATTCGAATATGCCACATTTATGCTCCCGCATTGAAAAACCTGTATAGTTTTTATTATATTTATCTATACTAATATTATAAAGAGGTAAAGTTTGTGAGTTTGTGAGGTTGTAGGAGGTAACCTCTGTATCTACCGATTTAGGTGAAATTTGGTAAGAAGGTAGTTTGAGACCTTGGGAAGGACAAAGGGTAATTTTTATCCCGGAAATCACCCCTAAGGAGGTGAAAATGGGGATGAAAGTTGTATGGGGAATCAAGCTAGGGACGAACTCGAGCGAAGCGAGGGTGAGTCGCTAGTAATAAATAAACATGGAGTACAAAGTTATAACTGTCCAGTGCTGTACGTACTTATGTATATAGTAGGTGGGTAAGTCGTGTTTCCGATTTCCGTGAGGGGTAAAATATGAGGCAATGCTACCGTTACGAAACTACCTTATATGCACATAACCTAGTCTTCTAGGTAACTACTCAGGAGAAAAAATTATAGGCATGTATACCCTTTATTTATCTGATTTTAATGAATACTAATAATAATTTTGTGACAAATGGTTTGCTATAATTATTTCTAATATACATACAATAAACTTGACATTCTTAGGATTACGTACTACTACGTACAGCTAAATGTACGAGGCATCAAAACCAAAACTTTCAAGAGAAGTACGTTTTCATTGTTGAACTGTGACATTCTCATTTAATATTCGTAGGATAATGAAGCTGCAAAAATGAAGAATATTGTTAAAGAAAGTTTTGAAAATTTTATCACAATTTTAATTTCTTGAAATTTTATGATAACAATGTACACATTTTTCTTAGTTTTTGCAAAAAACTTTATTATACTTTCTGCATTGATTGATTTATACCTTAAAAGTTGCGTTGATATAATATTATAATATGAGGTAAGTTCCTCGAAAATTAAATAAATGTAATTTTTTAATATTAATACAAAATACGGTTTACTTCCGGCGAATAGAAATAACACGATGAATTTATGCAGTTTCAGATAACCCAGTCAGTAGACTGGGTTATCTTTTGAGAAAAGTATTTCCCATACAAAATCTCACAATACGTCTAGACTTTTCATTAGGCCGAGCTTTCGTTCACAATATTTTGTTGTCTTTTTACTGTATCTTGCGGTCTACTCAGATATAAAAAGTATGCTAAAAATACCTTTTGTAGTACCTTTATCCTTGTTTAATGTACTCATTATTACTCTTGTACTCTTGTACGTACAAATTCTTACAACCTATTTAAAGAATATATATTTTTATTTCCTTAACATAAACCTTCTAAAAATTCTTCGAATTATTTCTACAACAATCGGAGCTTAAACCTATTACAGCTAATCTCTCGAATATTGGACGTAAGTATCGGTTCGTTTAACCTTCATTGTCTACGATCCTATTAAAAGTTTAGTGCCGCTATCAATACTCTTTTAACGGTTGTAATTAGTGAACAGTATTGACTATTTTATTGTTCTAAACAACAAATGTATACTAAAGTATTTTGTAGAAAAGTTTTATTCCCTTGCGGCTCCTTTCACATTTAACTTTCACCTGTTATTTGTATTCAAAACACTTTACCTCTGAGGTACGGATATACCAACGTATTGTTTATTGATAAAATATAAGTCCTTGTATTGATATGTCATGTCGTAGTGAACACATAATTAGTTTGAAAAGGATTTATGTGTATTTTATAAATATAAATCTATTTTTGTTAAACAAATCTATACATATAATAAAATTGTAACTAAGAAGAATATGTACATTAAATATTTTTTGGAAAATCTTATTGAAATAAACTTTATTATCGATACAGAGGCCGAATCTATAGTATTTAGAATGTTTGTCTGCTGTCTGTCTGTTACCGCATAACAGAAAAACCACTGGAGGGATTTTGATGAAATTTGGTATGGTGATAGCTGGTTATCCGGGTCAACATATAGGATACTTTTTACCGCGTAAAAATATCCTATTTCTGAGAAAAAATACAAGAACTGCATTGTAAGAATATATTAATATGTAAAACCTAAGAATTTGGTTTTTGGTCATCTGAACGCGGGTGGAGCCGCGGGCAATGCTAGTGGAATATAAAAATGGTAGAAAGAGTGCGTTCAAATGACACAACAGGTGTCAAATAAATAATGCAAGAAGAAGTTCCTTTTTAAGATAATTACGAGGCAAGCCGGCAAGTTTCTAGATGCAAGAAAAGCTTAAGTTGTTTGCCAAGCATAAATTGCATTTATATTATTGCAAATAGAGTCAAAAACAGCTTGTGTATAATAAAAATCAATATTCCGGTAGGCAAACTGTTATTTTCGAACTGACACTACCCTGTAAAATTCTAACGCTTTCAATGAAATATAGCTCTACAAAAAGTCTGTATTGTATCCTATAGGCTTTGTCTGGGTTACAATATCAGTTGAATCTTTTAAAAAAATATATTAAAACGTAGAAAAATATTTTTTATCAGATTCACCGCTAGAACCTAAAAACAATTATAAGTTTTTATCTATTTGCATGCTTATTAGAGCGTTAAGTAAAAAAATGAAAAGGTTTAATGAGACTTTCACCTTAAATCATGCAGTTTTTTTTTTAATATTAGAATACAGGTACAAATCAAAATCTAACACTAAATATTTGCCATTGTAATATTCTCTAAAGGCAAAAATATATGTAGGTCAAAGTGAGACTGCATAATATTGAAATACACAAGATATTTGATTTTATTCATAAAAAAATACTGGACAGAGATATTGTTAAATTACTTTGCATACCTTAAGGATGCTCAAGATAATGATGTTCTACAGAGATCGTTATAAGTCTGCGTTCTAAATTATAAGAACGACAATAAATACGCCTCAAGAAATATAGCCTGAACAATATGAATAGGTGGACTTTGTTACAACCACTTGATATTCTAGACTACCTATGATATACTAGAACTCATAATATATTGCTAGGCTAAAAATATCGTTGTTGTTGCTTGTAAAAAATGGACAAACAAACAATTTATACATATTTTAGGGGAAACTAGTAGAAAATTTTTTGTACTAAAAATATATACTCTAATTATAAGAAAAAAACCTTTAATAAAGTTAAGTGAAATAATAGGTTGATATGATACATTAAATATCCATTATTTTCCAATTTTCCTATCGATTGATATATTAGTAATTAAGGTAATATGTTTGTACGACGTATTCCTGTAACAGTCAGAATTAGGGCCATCCAATTTCTTTGCATGAGACGTAGTATTTAAGAAGTATAACGTAGTATTTATGTGTGACACTCAAAAACCACTTACCACTCCCATAAATGCACCAAACAGTCGAACATGACGCAGCCATGCTCCGCACTTATGCAGGAGGCTGGCGCTGCCATGTTGTGCTCCTCTCTGTCCAAATTCACTGCTAGATTCATTCGTAAGACTTTCGTCTACGTAATGACAATATCTGTAACAAAATATAATAAAAAAATATTATGTAGAAATATAGAATAATACACGTATTCTCGTATTTGATTGAATAATATTTAAGGAAATTATTATTGATTGAGTTCAGGTTGATGTGTTATAAAAACGTTCTTATATTCATGATATATATATATATATATATATATATATATATATATACTTTGACTAAGTAATTAAAGTCTACCTTTTAAATATATACCTAATCAAATATTTTCGAAATCGGTGCCAGCCCATATAAAGCAAAGCACACCGACTTCGAAAATATTTGATTAGGTATGTATAGTAAATGAAAACTACCAATCAGTTATTTTTTACTTTTTAGTGCCTTTGTTTGAAGTCGGTTTTTATTTTTTTTGCTATGTACAGACATTCTACCTCTACTGTTTTATTATAGAAGATAAAATTCTTTAAAATTTTATAAATTATACTCTGTATGAAAATATGCGTACCTATAGTATTTTAATGTATGACGTATGAGGAGAATGATGGCAATAGTGAATCGAAACAGCTCTATCGTCATAGAGAGAATATATCGTAGTTGTTGGAACTCTGTTGTCTGTTGGAGCAAAGAAAAGACACCGTAGCTCTAACAAAACAAAATTCCTGACATTATAGGGACCTATAAGGTAACATCTTATAATAAGTAATCTACACTAATATTATAAAGAAGTAAAGTTTGTGAGTTTGTAGGAGGTGATCTCTGGATCTACTGAACCGATTTAGATGAAATTTGGTAAGACGATAGTTTGAGACCCAAGGAAGGACATAGGATACTTTTTATCGGGAAAATCATCCCTTAAGGGGGTGAAAACTGAGATGAAAGTTTGTATTTTGAAGCAAGCTAGGGATGAACGCGAGCGAAGCGAGGGTAAGTCAAGCGACTTACCCTCGCTTCTTCTCTTCTTCTTTTAGTTAGGAAATATTATGTACAAGCGTACATAATATTTCCTAACTAAAAGATAGTCTAGATAGAGCAGTAACACCTAAACAATAAATCTGCCTTATATAACCGATGACTCAAATAAAATATAAACGTAAAAATGGATGCTAATCATGATAATAATGACTAATAGCATTCTACAAGATAATATGTAAGGTAATGAATTTTTATAAGAAAATATCAATAAATACTAGTTATGGCGATGTTATAGGCACTTTTATATTAAGCCTTAAAATAACAATTTTATTTTGTGTAAAAATAACCACTTTGTAAATATTACGTATTACAATTTATACCTTCAACCACAATCACTACGCTCGTATTTCATATTAATTAATAACCTGCGCGACACACAATATGACGATATCAAATATTTAACCATTGTTTATTACCTATAGTAGAAGAGCACGCATACGTATGCAATGAAAATATAGTTTTTTTATTTTCTAATTTACAACGAAGAGTATTTACTATATTTTAGTTTGTTTTAGTATGTTTTGTTTAATGAAAATGGTAAAAAATCCCTATTATTTAAATATAATCTATTTCTTTAACTGATATATTTCACTTGTAAAACAAATTAATGACAGTTAAACTGATAATAAGTTGATGTAGATTGAATCATAAAATCTTAATCTTTATATAATACTCAAATATTTAAATAATACCTTAAGTAAATTCGTTCAATTATCTAAAAATAAACAATAACCTATATGTTGGTATTTGTTTTATCTCTTTAGGAAAATAATAAACGTCATCTCTTAAACTATAAAGCATGACCTACATACTGGAGTATAGAGTGGACACTGGATAGTATCGATTATCACGCGTCGCGCCTCGCTTCTTACCTAGAGTTAGTACAACATTTACGTCAATATTAGTAGGGATCAAAATAATTTATAATTTCAAATTTTTGCTGTAATAAAAGGTAAATTCCTTTGTAAAGTTCACTTTAAAAACAACCATAGTCTCAATCACTTTTATATGATCAAAATGAAGTACGCATTAAATTTAATTTGATATACAACTTGGGATTTTTAATAAACATATAACGCATCGGAATTTTTTAGTATTTTGAGACCAACGATATTTTCTGAATACGC
Source organism: Brenthis daphne (assembly GCA_947093115.1). Lineage (NCBI taxonomy): Eukaryota > Metazoa > Arthropoda > Insecta > Lepidoptera > Nymphalidae > Brenthis > Brenthis daphne. Next base: position 10,825,780 of record OX352478.1, on the reverse strand, counting down.
TATTTTCATCTAATGGCAATTATTTAAGCAGTTTACCCGAATATGCCTCTTAGACAACAGTTAGTTCCTATATTGAATATCGAAAAAAATAATGAATATAAATATATATATATATATATATATATATATATATATATATATATAATATCGAAAGAAAAAAATATAATTTAAAATTGTATTAAAAAAATTACAATCCAAACAACAAATACAGGTATTTACTGACAGTTATATGTATATATAGTTATAGTTATATATATATATATATGACTTCTTTTAAATAATCACGTAGATTTTGACTTTGTTGCAAAAGCGGGGAAATCTTGTAAAGTAACAAGAGGACCCGAGGCAGGAGAAGACACTTGTAACGCTTTCTTTAATTGAAGATACTTCTTAGTTCTTCATACTATATATTTGTATACAAGGGATCACGTATAATACCTATAGTAATATTTTTATAACCTATAGTAATATTTTTTACATACATATAATATGTATGATCATTAGTACCTATACTTGAGATGAACAAAAACCAAATTCTTAGGTTTTACATATTAGTACTAGTATAGAATTATATAATCTGTGATATTAGTATACTCTTACATTGCAGTTTTTTTATTGTTTCTCAGAAATGAGATATTTTCCCGCGGTAAAAAGTATCCTATATGTTGACCCGGATAATAAGCTACCATCATACCAAATTTCATCACAATCCTCCAGTTGTTTTTCTGTGATGCGGTAACGGACAGAGAGACAGACAAAAATTTTAAAAAGTATAGATTCATCCTCTATATCGATGATAATGTTTATTTCAATAAGATTTTCCAAAAAATATCTAATGTACAGATTCGGCTTAGTTACAATTTTATTACATGTATATATGAAATGCCGATGTCATCATATCATTAAAGAGGAAAAACTCGGTGAACATTTTTAATTTTTGCGGAAGCTACCATATCAATTTTAATAGCAGATTGTACTCGTGGTATGCTAAAATCACTTAGTTGTCAAACCATTTTTAACATATGATGCAGTAACTCCGTACCAGTAAGTAGTACCAAAGGCTTTTTCAAAAAACTTTTAAAAAAACTTGTTAATCAATGTACAGACCCGATTTAGTTTCAATTTCATTATATGTACAGATAGTTCGACTCGATGGATTTAAAGTGAAAGAAGAATGTTAAAATATGTTTTATAATTCTTTGTCTACAGAGTATTTTTAAAATTTTAAAGTCTAGCAATAATTGAGATAAAAGTCAATATAAAAATAATTTTAATAATTTAATTTACTAAACAAAGTTGTGTAAAATTTCAGACTCACTGGAGCACACACATACACAATGCTATATAAACATAATTCATTTGGAAAACATTAATGGGAGCAAAATTGCAGTTATTTGGAGCGTAAAATAATTCCTGTGAACGTTGAGTTAATGAAAACCAGTTATTATTTTTACGTGAATATTGCATCTTTATAAAAAAACTAATATAATAGATAAGATATTTAAAAAAATTATGTTCTAACTTAATTTTTTAAAAATAATAATTTTACTTATAGAAATAAAAAAAAATATTAACATATTAATTTCATTACAATAATAACGTTTTCAGTATATTACAAGAAGAAAGAATATAGCCTAGGAAAATTAATTAAATCAGTAATAATCAGTGTAGTTTTGAATACTGCGAAGGTGAAAATGGCGGTGGAAGAGGAGCGAAAGGTACATCTCCCAGCATTTCTCTAATATCTCGAAAACTATTAATAATATCGATTACTCCCACATAACGACATTTCTACAATTATGATATATCTTTAAACGAGCAATTCTTGTATATATATAAATATATATAAATATATATGTGTGTGCAATAAAGAGTTTTTATTATTATTATTATTATTATTATATATATAATCTGAATCTCGAAAACGGCTCCAACGATTTGCGTGAAATTTAGTGTACAGAGGGTTTGGGGGGCGATAAATCGATCTACAATAGCTTTATGTCTGAGAAAATGCGTGTTTTTGAGTTTTTATACAGTTTTCTTTTGTATTATTCCACGCAAAATATGGTCGGTAATTTGCACGCCCGGGCTTATGCCCGAGATGCAAGGTACAAGATCAACAATCACAGGTGTCCAGGTTCGAATCTACGTCGCATACAAAGTTTTTACTTTTGTTTGTTTTTTTTAATATTTATTCAAGTTTTTAGTTTCAAAAAAAAGAAAATTGTACTTTAGGCCAAAAACTCCGAGCGAAGCTCGGTAACCCAGGTACTATATATATATTCATATATTCCCACGTCGCGTCGTTCTAAACAACACTACTTGGACTAGCGCAAAGTACCAATTATTAATCAATTGTAAGATTATTAAAAACCCATTGAACTTACTAGGGCGATGGCAATTACCTACGCGGCCGTGGTATACGTTAGTTATCAGTTGATCGAGGCGTGCAAGTGAAAGTGTCCCTACCATCAGATAACTGTGCATGCTTCAGGTACTTACTACTTAGGGTGACAATAAATTTAAGAAAATATATTATAGTTATTTTAGAAGCATATGAACTGAGTCTGATCCTATTTTAAACACTTCAATAAAAAATATATTATAAAAATAAAAAACCAGACTGCATAAAGTCTAACTAATAAGACGAATAACGAAGGAATAAAGTATGGCCATTGCAGCAATGTTAGATTATTTACATCTATTTTATTGGATTAGAAATAAAAATCGTGCATTTAATTGTAACGCCTTTTAATGTCACTCTTTCTTTTTTTTATTCATATCTATACCGAACGTAATTTATAAAAAAAAGTCTTGATCAAAAATGTAAAAGTATAAAAAGGATGTATGTGTATATATTTGTGCCTACAAAAGTATTATGCAGTCGGAGACTTTAATTTGCATACATCTTGCGGCAAGGATGAAATGTGTATGTCTCCGACTTATGTCTTTATATTATATTTTTTATTGAAGCCTTTTAGTTTTTGCCAATTAGACATTTGAAGTTATATTTAGTAATTTTTTATCGTAAATTACTTTTAAAAATATAAGTTGTATATATTTTTGTGATTGCCTCTTAAAAGCCTTCATTTCGATATCCCACTCGATAGGTTTAGGAAGACTTTTTTTAAATAATGACCCACAAATTGGCGCCCGATATCCGCCACTTCAATTTTTTACTACATATTTTATATAACCCATGATACTCGCGTTATCAAGACGAATCTAACGCCGTATGAATCATCAAAATCGGTTAGGTCTCTAGAACGCTCATAGAAACAAACATACATACAAACATACATACATACATACATACATACATACATGCATGCATGCATGCATGCATGCATGCATGCATGCATACATACATACATACATACATACATACATACATACATACATACATACATACATACATACATACATACATACATACATACATACATACATACATACATACATACATACATACATACATACATACATACAAAGACTGATAAACACATTACCTTCCTTTGCATCGTACAGTCAGGTATAAAGGAAGAGGAAGTCAATTTGGCGGTAAATCTTTTTCAGTAAAAAGTAATATAGGCAGATAGACATGTGGCGCTAATGGAACTTTTTTCCCTGCCTTTCAGCATCCCTTCAATGAAATGTCTCTTTTATGAACGATATTAATTGATTGATGAAGACTTAACGAAGAAAGATGAAGATTGTGTTCCCACTTTCATTTACATATTTTATTTTTATTTATGTATATTTTTAGTACAACTTATGAATATCTATATAAATAAAAATAAATCACAGAAATGTGTGTACGCGCATAACTTCCGATCGACTGTACCAAAGATAATGGTTTATTTTTTGTGTTTATCAGGACAATTTTGTATAGAAGAAAATTTAAAGTTTTTTTTACTAAAATAAGATTTTTTTTAATTTAAAAAGTGCGTGAGTGAAATAGTTTTTATCCCGGAAATCATTCCTTAAGGGGGTGAGAATGGAGGTGAAAGTTTATATGGGGAAGCTAGGGACAAACAAGGGCGAAGCGAGGGTGAGTAGCTAGTTTTAATAAAATCTATACATATAATAAAATTCTATCTAAGTCGAATCTGTACATTAAATATTTCTTGAGAAATATAATTGAAATAGACATTATTATCGATACAGAGTCCGAATCTATAGTTTTTAGAATTTTTGTTTGTCTGTCTGTCTGTCTGTCTGTTACCGCATCACGAGAAAACCACTGGACAGATTTGGATGAAATTTGGTATGATGATAGTTGGTTATCCGGGTCAACATATAAGATACTTTTTACCGCGGGAAAATACCTCATTTCTGAGAAAAAATACAAAAACACAAAAAATTGCATTGTAAGAGTATACTCATATGTAAAACCTAAGAATTTGGTTTTTGGTCATCTAAACGCGAGCGGAGCCGCGGGCAATGCTAGTAAATCAATAAATCTGTAAAGTACAAAGTACTTACGGTTACTTCCTTGTATGTTTAAAATTTCGGCACAGGACTGAATGGTTATTTAACAAATCGGATGCTGGATAACCATATAGATAGATAGAGCCTAGATATGAAGCATAGTCCAAAAAAGATGCCCATTTACTAATTGTTTTCTCGTAACCAAAAATTCTTAAAACATCCTGTAATCCAACTGTCCATGTAAAAAAAAATAACGCGAGACAGTAATATTTATAGTTTGTTTTTATTAGCAAAAGTCATGGTTACTTACAACCAAGGTACTTTTCTCCATTGTCGTCATACTACTTTAAGTACTATTGCCAATGTCGGTAAACAGCTTTCCACGATTTAAAGGGCGTGTGTTTTAGTTTGAATTTTCATTATTTAGTTTTTACATCTATGTTAAATTAAGTAAAAAATTGAAAACAAGATGTCTATATGAGTTTTAATATGATATGATGATAACGTAAAAAAAATTAAAAATTGACGATTCAAGAGGCCTAAAAAAACTATTTGAATAAAGTCCTATATTTCAAATTAATTTGATATAGTAATTATTATACAAATTGTAAAAATGATTAAAACTAAATGGATGGAAGAACAGAAAAAATATTTAAAAAAAGAAATAGCTCAAATATACGTAATGTGATAGAAATTCAGACATTTTATTAAGCCCCTAGCTATATCTTTTCTCCTTAAGCCGCAACAACTTGTCAGTTTCATCTTAGCCCGCCGGCAACTCCTCGAGAGGGCATTTCGGCATTTAGGGGAGACTTACAAGGTCAATGACCATCTTATAATTTATTATCATCCTTATATCCTCACATGCGAACTACATAATATAAATGAAATTAGAAAAGCTTGATTTTTTTATAGCTTATCTATAAAATTATATTTTGTCTCGAAAAAATTATACTATTAACAAATTCTGTGAAATTTTGGAATAATATAAATAACTAAATAATATACATTATAAATATTTACTATGAAATTAAAATGACATTACCGTTAAAGATAAATAGTATACGAGTAGTACGTAGTAAGTAGTAATATTTAGTAAAAGTAGTAGGTATTTAGTTGCCATGAATAAAAAATCATTAAAATACAGTAGTATTAGAAAAACACGCTTGTTACGTACTAACAATAAGTAGGTCATCATAACGTGCCAATATTACCTATGTATTACTTACCCAGTCCCTCCTAAACGTTTCTGCGCCGCACTTATTTATGCTAATACAATTGATTAAACACTGTTTACATCAACATGACCACAAATACATAGACTAACTCAAGAAATAATATTTTAGAAGTAATATTGGATGGTTTTAAGGAGAAAATATGGGTTTTATTTAGTAAAATAGTGTAATATCGATTGAGCGGCGCGCGGCCGCGCGGTCTGTCACGGAATGAAACGCCGGGGTGCGCGCGTTTTCCTCATTTTCCCGCCACAGTAGGGGTGGGTTCGGAAATTTGCTTCAATTCACTATAATAGCAACGTTGTGTTGCTAGCCGTTTGCACGATACCCAAGATTACAGTTGTAAACCTATTCTCTTATTGCACCGCTTTGGAATGATAACAGTCGAGTGAAAAATTTAAATTAGTAATTTTCTTGATTACAGCTAATTGCGTTAATTAAAACGATAGATTTCGACATTTATTAATATCAGTCGCGATACTAACCATCAAATAATATAATTTAAAACAAAATAATTATATAAGAATAAGTATTTTAAATTTTAATCTATAGTTTTTACTAAAAAAAAACCAATTATCTCACTTTACTTTCTTATATTGGACTAATTAATTAAATAATGTCACTGATATTATACGCTACTAAGTACTTTACTAAAATATTATTAAAATACATATTTACTCTTTCTATCTTCTATCGCATTTTAGGCACATATATGTATTTATTTGAAAATTCATTGACCATATCGAAGGGAAAAAAACTTGGGGTGATATTTTAGTTAACTGCGTCTACTAACATTACGGGACCCTAAAAATTTTGAACTTTTCATCGTGTTAGTATCGAAACATCATCTTTTAGTATTTATTCCATTTAAACAGAAAAAAAACAATCAGACGTCATTGATTGTAACTTCTTACTATTAATCTATCTCTATAATAAAACAGTAGATGTAAAATGTCTGTACATAGCAAAAAATGCTAAAAAGCGAGTCAGGGGGATGTAAGAAGACAAATAGAACAAATCCAGATTTTTTTCAATTTTTTTGTTTCTCTGTCTGTTTGTTTGTATGGGCTCCGTACCAACAGACAGGGAAACAAAATCTTCGAATCTATTGGACCGATTAAAATGAAATTTTGCATGGTGGTACCTTATATCCCCGGGCAACATTTTAGATATATTGAATATGAGTAAAGTAGGTATACTAAAGTAGTATTTTACATCATCAACAAACCTATTGCTATAATAAAAAATCCAGTAAGTAATGTATGTATGTAACACGAATGAGAAAAGTTCGATTATTCAATAATAACCAACGCTTTCCTAAATTATTTGAATCATCATTCACAAATTTAAAAATTTTGTATATAAAATTATTATTAAACCTATAAGCCATTAAGTACAAGTAAACTGCTTTATCTAATTAAGAACAAAATCAAGTGAAATCGAAGGCCTGAGCATACTTTAAAATCAAAGGAGTATTGCGAGTAGACCTTAACGTTCTGTGTACATATTATGAAAACACTTTAGTCAGAGCACTTTAGGGGCTATCCAATCCCAATATGCAGGGGTCCACCCCTGTGCCGTAGTGCGTAACAGGAACTAGTCCGTTTCAAATAAGACTGCGCGGGTGATATTTTCTTTTAGTATTATCAATCACGTCTATAATGAACTTCCGGTCTGAAATAGCAGATATCAGATTTATTCAGAAAATTCAGTGTCACCTAATATTTACATACTAGTACTATCCCACGGGAACTGTACATTTTTCCGAAATAAAAAGTAGCCTATGTGATAATCTGATGTATGAGCTATAGGTATTATTGTAAAGTTTCATTAAAATCCATTTAGTAGTTTTTACGTGAAAGAGTCACAAACATCCATACATCTATACATCCAGACATCCATACATCCTCACAAACTTTCGCATTTATTATATTAATAGGAAGTAGGACGTTATTATTAAAAGAAAGCTAAAACTATTTGATCTTATAAACATATCGTATGGAATGAAGTATCCGCAAGCATTTCAATTTCAATGTATATTATGCTATTAAGTATAATAATAATAATCTATACATATAATAAAATTGTAACTAAGCGGAATCTTTGTTTTGGAAAATCTAATTGAAATGAACGTTATTGTCGATACAGAGGCCGAATCTATGGTTTTTAGAAATTTTGTCTGTCTGTCTGTCTGTCTGTCTGTCTGTTACCGCATCACAGAACAACTACTGGAGGGATTTTGATAAAATTTGGTATGGTGATAGCTGGTTATCCGGGTCAACATACAGGATATTTTTTACCGCGGGAAAATATCTCATTTTTAAGAAAAAATAGAAAAACTGCAATGTAAGAGTATACTAAGATGTAAAACCTAAGAATTTGGTTTTCGGTTATCTGAACGCTGGCGGAGCCGCGGGCAAAACTAGTGTAGATAAAAATATAATATGTAGGTAATATAAGTACTGACGTTTGGCATAATTATTGAAAAGTCACAAGAAAAATCGTTAACGTACCTAATTATAAATCAATACAAATCAATAAGAAATGCTTAACTAGTAATATCATAAATTAAAAATATGAATATGGAAATTTATATATAATATTTATAGTAATAAAAAAGTCTAAAGTAAGGTCATGAATAAAAATGACCATTTTAACTAAATTTATTTTCATTTTTATTATTCACAAATTAGAAATAAAATATATTTTTAATATAACTTATTTATTATATATGCTAATAATAATGTCCTCCTGACCGGATTTCGGCCACGGCGGCCAATCTCACTAATAGCCAGACATGCAGGAGAACGAGTACGCTCAAACACAAGTACACTCTATTCCTTTTCCTCAAAGTCCGTTTGGACGATACTTCGACACGAGCGGTGAGAGTTAAAGCGTAGGACCGACAGCTTTACGTGGTCTCCGAGGCACAGAGGTGTAACACCGTCAACTTCCCAACTCCGGACTGCTACTGAGAATATTTTAACTTAAAAAATCCTTTCTAAACTTGACCTTGACCCGATCCGGAACTCGAACCCATGTCCTCTGGATCTGCAGCCATTCATGCTAGCCACTCGACCACCGAAGCAGTTATATATAGAGACAATACATAAGACATAATTGTACAAATATCGAATTTTAAACATATTATAATGGGTGAAATAAAAAAATATTAATCAAATAACCCAGGATTCTGATTCATATGATCACCTTATTAACTTTTAGGGTTCCTACCAATATGCAACTATGTATAAATGATGATAAATGTAAAATCAAGAAAATTTAGTTTATAAGTAATTAAGAAAAACATAGTCATCAACACCAACCGCTTTAAATCGAAAAATATAATTTATTTGGGCTTAAAACGGTACTTTTCGTTTTAAACGGTTTGGTTTAGTCGGTTTTAAAACTGCCTTATATCTAAGTCAGGGCCACCGCAGGATACATCTCTCCTTCTCAATTCTTCCTTCAGAGTTCAGCTGGTCTAACTTCCAGGTACAATACATTGCACAGGTAAGATGCGAACACAATAGAAGCAAGAAACCAGGTATAAAAGAGATATCACAATAAATCGCTTAACTTCAGACTTTAGAGTATACATAAGCTATAGACATGAACGAATTAGAGACGCGCGTAAGCAAGTATGAACTGTAAGCACGGGTATGAACAGTCTCGAAATAGCAAGGCGAAAAACATGCGCGTTGATTGTTTCTCTCGACCATATTTATTTGGATTTATGTAATCATTATTGTAGTGTTTGTGTATTTAATCTGTAATGAGTTGTCTCGGGTGCACGGGTAGTGGATTGACACTTAACAGTTACGTGAGAGCCGAGGCGGGGCGAGCGTACGTGTCAATCCTGCATACTGGTGACCAAACGAGCCAAACAGTGTTTAGTGTTTACTTGTATTTTATGCAAACACTACAATTATGAAATATGCAGTTCCAAGCTGTAAAAACGATTCACGGAAGCAAACTAAAACGAACAAAAATAGTTCTTTTCATCGGTACAAAATATTTTCATCAGAAAACACAGATTTTAACAAAATTACACAGGCGTGAGCGGTTGTTGCGGAAGGCGCGCGGGGGGGTCAACACAACACCGCACGTGATTCCGCGCCCCCCGCTTCCTACTTTCCGTCATTAAGAGCTAGTGTTGTACCACGCGTTGTACTACTCGAATATTTTGTATAACCATCAATACATAGTATAAAACAAAGTCGCTTCCCGCTGTCTGTCTGCCCCTATGTATGCTTAGATCTTTAAAACTACGCAACGGATTTTGATGCGGTTTTTTTTAATAGATAGAGTATTAAATAAAACTATCTTTTCGGATTATTTCGCGGATTTATTTTGATTTTTGGTTCCCGACGTTTCGAATGCTTTACAGCATCCATGGTCACGGGAGAGACTGAGGTGTTACATGTCTTAAAGATATAGTTGTTACAGACAGCCTACCCACAATTAACAAAATGAAAATTGCACCAATTACATTACAATATTTTTAACTTTAAACATTTTTATAATTTTAATTATAATTGAATATGGAAAATTATTTATTTAATTTTTGCTATTATTTTTATAATTATTACAATTATAAAAAATATTAATTAGTAATCTATATTTAGTGTTGCCATTATTATATTTATAACCATAAATAAAAATATAAAAATATAGTATTAATTATTAAAGCCATATAATTGTTCTATGTGTAATTTAAAAAGTTAAAATTAATTAAGGATAATCATTTTAATTTAGTTTGCTATTATTTAAAACAACTTACTAAGCAACACTATTCATATATACTTTATATATATATAAAAAAAAAGTATATATGAATAGTGTTGCTTAGTAAGTTGTTTTAAATAATAGCAAACTAAATTAAAATGACTATCCTTAATTAATTTTAACTTTTTAAATTACACATAGAACAATTATATGGCTTTAATAATTAATACTATATTTTTATATTTTTATTTATGGTTATAAATATAATAATGGCAACACTAAATATAGATTACTAATTAATATTTTTTAAAATTGTAATAATTATAAAAATAATAGCAAAAATTAAATAAATAATTTTCCATATTCAATTATAATTAAAATTATAAAAATGTTTAAAGTTAAAAATATTGTTATGTAATTGGTGCAATTTTCATTTTGTTAATTGTGGGTAGGCTGTCTGTAACAACTATATCTTTAAGACATGTAACACCTCAGTCTCTCCCGTGACCATGGATGCTGTAAAGCATTCGAAACGTCGGGAACCAAAAATCAAAATAAATCCGCGAAATAATCCGAAAAGATAGTTTTATTTAATAATGTCAAACATTCGCGTAAATCTAAGAAAGTATTATAGATAGAGTAATTCAAGAGAAAGGTTAATATGTATAATACATGCATATTATAGTACAGAAAAGCCGAGAAATTCAAATATTTGTATTTCATACTAACCGTTATAACATACCTAGGGACGAACCAGAGCGAAGCGAGGGTGAGTCGCTAGAAGTATTATAAATTAAGATTCTTTGTAAATACAAAGAATCTTAATTTATAATATGACAAATGTCAAAAATAAAACCTTTAAATTCTAATGGCACCAAAGGACCTTACAATATTACTTAATTTTAATTTTAAAGATTTTTATAATCTTTATAAGTTTTATAATCACCTGCTGTACATCTTTTCTTTGTGTTTTTTTTTGTATTTTAATTTTCGGTGTGTAATAAAGAGTATTATTATTATTATTATTATTATGGCATGGCATATTATTTATTTCATTTTAGCTGTTATTATTATATGAATTACAATTTTTTAGAAAACTTTATTAATTAGTCATCTTGCATCAATGCGAAAAGTTAAAGAGAATAATATATAATTTTAATTTAGTTTACTATTATTTAAAAAAAAAACAAAATATTAAGCAACACTATTACTACATAGATTTACAAATAAAAGACATTAATTTGAAATACAGTAATTTTAAATAATAAAGCCTTTATGTGCGTGAATAAATGGTTATGTTAAATAGTTTATGTTAATATACTTCTTTTTTAATTAAATTTTAAAAGTTTTACTAGGCGCATCTTGAGATGGGCGTTTTCGTTTTTTGACGAAAACCGATATGTAACCGTTATATAGTTTTCATATCGATATCGAAAACGGTTTTTAGATATCGATATCATTATTATGGTTTGCTAACGTATTTGGTTACACAGTTATGTAACTAACGACAAACGAAAACACGTGCACATTTAACGAGTTATTTTAACCTAATACATTTTAAAGAATGTCTCAGTCTGCGATGTTTTAGTTAGTTATGACGATTTCCTTTTATTTCTACCTAACGTAAGAGCAAAATGCCATAACTTGTAATTGCCTAAGCATTGCACAAATAAAAAAAAAATGCTTCATCTCTTTTACATCGCTTTACAAGAAAGAGAAGAAGCGAATATGATACCGTTCGGCTTTCGTTACCATCGTAGTTCGTTTTGGCACGGTTTTCGTTTTGATAACTGTGTAACATTTCGTTCGGTTTCCGTATCGAGTTGTCGCGCGATTCGAGTTATTGTTTCGATATCATAGTTTTTGAAATATCAGTTATGTGAAAACGTGATATCGATACGATATGTTATCTAACTCATATCGGTTATTAGTTACGTTTTGATATATCGAACTCATGCCTAGGCGCATCACTATTCAACCGCTTCATCTACAAGTATGTATCAATAGGTGTGTATAGAACATCTGCTTACGTTTCGCATAATGAATAATGAGCGATACGCGCGCTCTATAGCATATGTATACTCTAAGCCTCAGACTGAATATAAATAGGCCATACATGTGGCGTCTTCCTTTCGAGAAATCTTCCCCATTCTGTATCTGTATTTTGTAGCATCTGTGTCATGTGTGACAAATTTTTAAAATGTTAGCCGATGTCAAAGTTGTAACGGCTATTCGTAGAGAAAATATTTGTATTTTGTATTGTGCAAAGTTTGTTGAATATGAATATGAAAAGTGATCTTAGTGAAGTAAAAGAACTTGAGAATAAAATAATAAACCATGAAGCTTACGGAAATTCGTATGTACATACTTAATAACGTTTAGTACTTTATAATAAATAATTTACACTGTAAACTTACTGCTTTATTTTATCTTATAGATATAAATGGTCTCCCAGAGATTTTGAATTGGGTTCAGCATTAGGCCAAGGAAAATTTGGTCATGTTCATGTGGCAAGAGAAAAGAAGACTGGATTTTTAGTTGCCATTAAAGCTTTGTTTAAATCACAAATAACGAAATCTAGATGTGAAAGACAAGTAATGAGAGAAATTGAAATACAGTCACATCTGAAGTAAGTTAGGTAATACCTAAAAGATTTTTTTTTACTATATAGTGGTTTCTCTAAACTTTTGTTTTTTCTAGACATCCTAATGTACTCCGATTATTGACGTGGTTTCATGACGAACGGCGTATCTACCTTGTTGTGGAATTTGCAGCTGGTGGTGAATTGTATAAACACTTAACAAACTCCCCTAAGGGCCGTTTTCCGGAAAATAAAGCTGCAAAATATATTTACCAGGTACTAATATTGAAATAAACATGAGAAACTTAATATGTTGACAAAACCTAGTCTTAAAAATTAAAGAATTGTCTTAATCAAGTTAAATTATTTTCTTAATATATATTTGATATTTTTCATTTGTTTAATGCTTAAAAGTAAACAAACCAAAAGTAGGGCAGCTTCAAAAATCTAATCAAAGTTCCATACTAGTTTAATTAACCAGGGAAAAATTAATTGTACTATACTAATTCTAGGTTGCTGATGCAGTAGAATACTGCCATCAGCATCATGTAATTCATAGAGATATAAAGCCTGAGAATATTTTAGTAGCATTCAATGGGGACTTGAAATTAGCTGACTTTGGATGGTCGGTACATGCTCCATCAGAAAGGTTTGTTTTGATAGTACATAATAATATGTATTTTTAAATTACATATCCTATTTTTCTTTATGTGAAGATGGTATATATAATGGAATAATATTAATAATTATTTCAACAGGAGGAAAACAATGTGTGGGACACTTGATTACTTACCTCCAGAAATGATAAAACGTGAAGTATATGATGTGTCTGTTGATCACTGGTGTATTGGAGTATTGCTTTATGAGTTCTTAGTTGGCAAACCACCTTTTGAAAGTGAAGGCCAAGACAAAACATATGCTAGAATTTTGACTTTAGATATTGTATACCCAGAGTATGTACCTGAAGGAGCTAAGGATCTAATTTCTAAGGTAAAGGAATTCTATTTCAAATTATTTTTAGCAAAGTAGATTTCCTGTGTAGTGTAAACTTTTATATTTATTGTTATGGCTGTGGATAAAGTGTAGCTTTGGATATTTCCTAATATTACAATATACTAAGTATTTTCGGAAAGCAGAGCACAAAAGGTTTGTGATAAACAGAAAAACAATATGAAAATTACATATAAAAAATAAATTTATAGATAAGATATAAAAACATAATCATAATATTGATCTAATATAGTATATTATATTTTCAGCTCTTAAGACATTCAAGTAAAGAAAGACTGTCACTAGATGGAGTGAAGAATCATTATTGGGTGCAACAGTTCTATAATGTTTAATATGTAAAAACAATGTTTATTATTATATACTTGACTACAAACCAAAAACAATACATATTTTTTAATATGTTGTATGACACTGTGGCTGACATTGCCATATTGACCTAATTGACAAATAAATGACTTCGAAAGCTGATGTTTATTTAAATATATTCAGAAAAAATAAAATTTAAGTATAATTTTTAGCACCATATTATGTAAGATTTGTAATCTTTCAAAGTATTGCTTATTATTACACATACATACATTTGTTCTTTGATTTTAACTTGACATTATTGACTTTGTAATTAAACTAATATTTTATAGAGTATAGCCAAATTCTTTTATCCATTTTAAACCATCCTTGCTATTTCCAGCTGGCTTATACTCGAGTCCAATCCAGTCTGTATAGCCATTATTTTCTATATGTTGAAGTATGTACTTATAGTTAATTTCCCCAAAAGTGTCAGGTTCATGGCGATTAGGTACTTGAGCTATCTGCAAATAGAAAAAATTATGTAATAAATTTGTAAGAATAAATTTACATTTTTTACATAATAAATAGTTAATTCAAGAATAAGTAAATTAGTGCAAGATGTTTTTAACAAGTCTAAAATAAAACTCTTGATTTCAATTAAATACTTTATTCTTTCATATCCATTTCTAATGTGTAGTATCATATAAGTTAGAGAATATAGACATTTCAATACCTGAATGTGGCCAACGTAAGGCATGAGATTCTTGATGTTATGTGAGAGATCACCGCAGATATGTTGCAAGTGGAAAATATCCAGCTGTAATTTCAAGTGTGCGCTGTCTATTCTGTTTATTATTTCTACAGCTGAAAAAGCAAATTTTAAGACATTATTAATTGTTAATTAATTGTAGACCTTGTAGTTGCATCAAGTGAAGATTTAGCTACAGTGGAATGTCCACATCCCAGACCAAAGTAGGTTAGATATTTTAAATATACATATTTTCCCTATACAAATTTTTTAATCTCCATTTTGACCCCCTTAAGGGATGATTTCCGAGATATAAAGTATCTTATGTCCTTCCCAGGGTCTCATAATATCTTCTAACCAAATTTCTCATCTAAATCGGTTCAGTAGATCCAGAGATTACCCTCTACGACGTCACAAACTTTAGGTCTTTATAATTTTAGTATAGATTATATTTACTATGCAAGATCACTTATATTCATTAATATATTTATCTAATAAATGAGAATCTTAAAAATATACCTTTGCCAAAATCGTTTAGGAAATATTTAGGTACAGAGTGCTGATTAATTGGTTCTATTACACCTAAGATATTCTCATCCTTCAATATATTAGCTGCATATTTCAAATTATTTTCATAGGTTTCCCAGTTCTTAGAAGACACATCTTCCAATTTACCAGCCATAATGTGAATCTTTCGGGCCCCAAGAGCTTTAGCATAATCAATAGTTGTCTTCAAATTATCTTTGAATTCATTTTCTTTTCCTGGAACTGCTGTAACTCCTAATTCACCTTTGGTTACATCTCCTTCAAGTAATGATAGAAACAATAAATCACAAATTTAAGGAAAATAACAGTATTAAAATATGTTATAATATGTGTTTGTAATGTCAAAATAATAGCTTTTAACTAAATACATACGGATTTACAGGGACATAAGAAAAACAATTTTTAAAATTTTGATCTGTATGTTATATCTAATCTCCGAAACGACTGGACTGATTTTGACAGGACTTTCACTGGCAGATAGCTGATGTAAGAAGGAGTAACTTGGGCTAGTTTTATTTTAGAAAAGGAATTAGTAAAAGTAAAAAATAAGGGTTCCGCTCAAAAAAATTAAAGCTAGGGGCGCACCCTAGCGACGCGAACGTAAGTCGTTAGTTCATTCTAATATTATATATTTAACAAAATGCCTATCTACCTGTTTTAAGATTGATCAAAATTTGTTCAACACCACTGGATTCTTTTGCCTTCTTGACTTGTTCCAATGTGCTACCGAAAGGAAACCCAGTCTCGACAGCCTTAAAACCTGCATCTCTGGCTAAAATGTATCGCTCTAGTATATTCGAGGATTCCGTAAACATAAAAGATAAATTGGCACAAAACTTCATTTTTATTGATTAAGTTATATTCAAAAGTAATTATCAGACCAGTCGTATAGTTAAAACTGAATTAAAATAATTTATAACATACAAGTAATATGTTTTTATGAAAGTACAATATCTATTTTTGTTAAAAATTATGATAACATTTTCTTATCAACCCTTATCACAAACTGTCAAGTAAACATTTTGATGTGCCACTTGTCAAACGTTATTCAGTAATCAGGACCTACACCACGCTGTCAATACCGCAAACCATGCTTAGATAAAAATTAACAGCCAGCAAAAACCTACGTGTAAAATTGTTAGTAAAAAAAATACCAAGATATACATTGGTGGTTTTACTTAAATCCTATGGCTTGATTTAAAAAAAATTCTAAGCACAGGGAAATCAAATAAAGCGTTCTTAAATCAAATCTCCGTAACTTTACTGATAACTAAAAAATCAGCCTAGTCATGCGAAAAGTTTTTTATAAACCGGATCAACGATCAAGAATAAAAATACTATCTGTGTCTGCTCTTTGATCTATTAAATACAAAAGTAAATAATGCTTAGAATGTCCTTACGAAGTTCTATATACTAGCCATCGTATCGATGTTATTCTATTGACTATTTTGCATTTCAGACAGGATACAACTTGGAGTTTTAGAAATGATTTTTTACATTTACATTAACTTCTTAATAGATAGAGAAGTCTGGTACCAGGAGAAAGATGTGTAATATGCCAAAATCAAAAACAGATTGCGCATTGTGTGTTCTATGTAATATTCAACTGTCTTTGTTTTATGTATGTAAGAAATTACTTTGCTGAATATCAGTCATCATCAAATCAGCAAGAATCAAATCCACATAGATTGTATTACTGTTCATAAGGTTTTTCGACACAAAAAATGTATTTTATTGAAAATTTTCCAAATTATACTTTCTAAATTATTAAATAGTAAATTTATTTGAATAAAATCATCTTTTTAATATACCTAAATAAATCATAAAACTAAGTGCCAAAAAAACACTCCATTGCTCCCTTGGTGACTGCAGGCGCAAGGACAATGTGTCCCACGAAATTCTCGAAAAAGTAAAATAGTAATAATTTTGACTTCTGATTTATACGTTAATTTAATTCCAACTGAACCGTATTCTATAAGCCAATTCGTATTTTTTGTACTTAAAACCTTATGGTCCTGGAAGGGTTAAAGCCTGTTATTGTTACTTGTTACTCAAAGGGTTCGGCAGTATGCGGACCATCGCCATGTATGTTTAAAAATTAGAAACAGTTAAACACACATTTTCTACAGTTACAAAATCTAAAATCAGAATAATATCTGTTAGGTAGTAGGTTCACTCAATATGATATCTGTGCAAAATTGTCATTTAATTGAATATTTGATTTATAGAATATTTCTATCTAGCATTATACAGTATATTCTTATGCCTCCCGCAGTTGCTATTGCCATACAAATTATGTCAGGCGCTTCAAAAAACATCAGACTCATATTTATATTGTCCTATTTAAAATTTATAGGCAGTGGTAGCCCAGTGGTAACTCGCTCACTTGGGAAACCGAGTGAAGCAAGTTTAAATCCCGGGTCTCGCACCTCTGATATTTTCATGTGCGAATCATTTTCTACATGATTACCACTTGTCTTAACGGTGAAGGAAAACATCGTGAGGAAACCTGCATGTCTCAGAGAACCTAGCAAGTTTTCAAAAGACATGTGAAGTCCGCCAACTCGCACTTGGCCAGCGTGGTGGACTATGGCCGGATTCCCCTCGTACTGAAGGGAGGCCGGTGCCCAGCAGTGGGACGTTAGAAAAAGGGGCATACATACATACATTTTAAATTTTGGCGAATTTAATAATAAGACGTAGTCGTAATATCT
This sequence comes from Brenthis daphne, assembly GCA_947093115.1. Lineage (NCBI taxonomy): Eukaryota > Metazoa > Arthropoda > Insecta > Lepidoptera > Nymphalidae > Brenthis > Brenthis daphne. Next base: position 10,807,498 of record OX352478.1, on the reverse strand, counting down.
ATTTTCCTTTAATATAAACAATTTCAGCGTTAGAATACAATATAGCATCAACTATACATACCTTATCCTTTATTACACAATTTATTATTCAATCTGATCGCAATAAGGTAATATTAAAAGTAACAAGGATGGAATCTAAACTATGATTTGCATCTTTAATACGTGATTAATAAATTAAATATAGGAAATGATCACTACCATGTTATGTTCGGGTAACATAAGCTATGGAGCAACTCGTATAATACATGTGATTAAAACGTAAAGGTGGAATGAAAATAGAGCTGTCAACTTTTGATGTGAACTTAACTGATAATATTGAAAATTTTAAGAAAAGCTAGCAAAGAAACATAGTCTTAAATGTTATTATTATATTATTAATCTATTAACTGAATTGTTTTTTTTTTTGATAACATTATTTTTTATGAAGTAAATATTTTACGGATTTTTAAAAATAAGGACGTTTATTTTTTTTTATTGATTATATAAGTACTTTAGGCCTAATGAAATAAGCTGACAACTCTATTAAAAGTAACTTAAAACTAAACATTTACTGCATGGTGTACCTATATAGTCTGCAGTCAATCTTGGCTTTGCAGTTTGCAGTCTTCACAAAAAGAGGTATTTATGGTTGATAATAATTACATAAATATGCTTTTTGATATTAACACAGCCATATTTTACTACGTTGTATAGTTACAAACTAAGCTTAGCATAATGTAAATATAAAATACTTAACTATTTAATAATATTTTGTGTACAATTCTATCCATATATGAAAGAAATGAACAATTATTTGAGCAGACTGTGCCAATACCCTGTTAAACATTTTCATCCTATTGATTTCAGTCATGGCAACCTTTTGTTATCAGATTATCTAAAATAAGTAATATGTAACTTAAACATCAAAAAGCACACATTACAAACAATACCTTTGCTTCTCATCAAAATATTAATAATTTTGATTTTCCTCACGTTTATACTCTAACAATTCAAGCAATTGCTAACATATAATTATATAATACAACGTATAAGTCTTATAATTACTTAAAACAACACAACATAGGAGCAAATTTTTTTTATCACTATGAAATAATCAGTACAGTGAGCACGTGGCTTGGAGCATAACGATTGCGGTAATACAAAAGTCGCTTAAGGTTACCAGTAGAGTCCGGCATGATTACAAAAAAATAATGTTTATATTCGGGTCAAATAAGTTTTCATTGAATAATGGTAGCATCGTATTTATATCTATAAAAAAATTATATATTCATTGCTCTTTACTTTGATATTCGTTAAAACAAAAAAATATATTATAGGGGTCGTCATCCAGCATGAAAATTCAAATTAATATATTTTTTAAACCAAATATCTGGTAACCCTAAGAAATCTACAAGAATTATTATTAGCTTTACCACTGAACTAACCGCAAAGATACTGGCGCCTTTGGTGATAAAAGGAAGTCAAACTGGATATCTAACTCCCCATCGAACTCAACTCGCCAGTGTTGTAATATCTGTAAAGAAATAAAGGATAGACTATGCCATTTTTTATTACCAAATCCGTTCACTGCGAAAGAATAACAAACATACACACATACAAACTTTCCCATTTATAATAGCAGTTCGATATACCTTAGCCAAAATCAAATGAAGCTCCAGTTCCACAAACCGCTTGCCGGGGCACATGCGGCGGCCTCTCCCAAACGGCGCGACGATGCTCGCGGCGTGCGGCTCGCGCACGTCTATCCAACGTTCCGGGAGGTACTCACTGGCGCGCCAGAAGTTCTCTTCTCTACGACACGCTGCACCAGTGTGGGCTAGCACAAAAGTCTGCAAAATAATAATTAAACTATAGTTTGATGTATATAAAAGTTATAAAAAATAGGGTAACCGTTATGTAAGAAGATTTTAAACTACCGTCACCAAGTTCGATCAAAAGAGGAAGCAAGTTAAGAAAGTGTGTGAATTATGTATTAGGTAGTAAAAATTTAATAAATACATACATATATTAATTAAAATCAATTAGGAAGGCTATTTAGGAAGGATATTTAAACCTATAAATCTTAACCTAAATTTAACGCATGAACTATCATTCTAAATACAATGTAACGTAGTTAATATTAAATGTAACCGTTAAGAACCGATTCGTAAATATTTGAAACTAATAAGATTTTCAAAACAAAACATAACAACTTACCCCAGCAGGCAATCTGTGGCCATCAATCGTCATCGGCGTATCTAGGAGTCTAGCCAAGAACGGTGCAGTGGGCAAAAGCCTGAAAGCCTCGTTAACCGCAGCGCGGACCGATGGAGCCGCCCCTAGTTCTTCAATCCGTAGTTCACCGCAAGTTGGAAGTTCTGATCTGATTCTCTGTTGCCAGTCTGCTCGCCCGCTTAGCAGATACAGCACAAATACTAGGGTGTTTGCCAACTGGAAATAGATAATATACGAGTATATAATAAAATTGTAACTGACATTAAATATTTTTTGGAAAATCTTATTGAAATATACATTATTATCGAAACAGAGGCCGAATCTATAGTTTTTAGAATTTCTGTCTGTCTGTTACCACATCACAGAAAAACCACTGGAGGGATTTTGATGAAATTTGGTATGGTAATAGCTGGTTATATGTGTATTATATCAACAAATAGGATACTTTTTACCACGGGAAAAAATCTCATTTCTCAGAAAAAACACAAAAACTGCAATGTAAGCGTATATACTAATATGAAAAATCTAAGAATTTGGTTTTTGATCATCTGAACGGGGGCGGAGCCGCGGGCAATGCTAGTAGATAATAAAATGTATATATACAGAAAAAAAGGTCATATACTAAATAATATATTATGTATACTTATATACATACATAGATGTTTATTTGAGTAACAGTTGATGAATGAAAACTTGAGTGTTGAAATATGTTAAGGAAGTATGACAACATTCTCATACATTATGCTCGAAACGTATCTTGAAGGTGATAAAAAAAGGCAAAATATCCTTGAGTGAATTTCCTTTATTATCTAATGGTATATTCGCGTACATTTTGGCTTACCGTCTCAATGCCAGCAGTGATAAAGTCAATAACGGCTGCTTTCTTATCGCGCATGTCTAGCTCAGGGTTGGAGAAAATCTTGAGGAAGATCTCCTGCATGCCGTCGTCCTGCGCCGCGCCACAGGTCCTCAACTTCGCTTCCTCCATTAGTTCAGATACTATCCTACCAACATGGAGTTGGCAATCAGATTATATGGTATTGATATTGGATAGTCATATGTTATTTAAGACTTTTCTGCTGAAAATTGGTTAAGGTTGTTTCTACATGAATACAAAACTGTACACAAAGCTACACCCTTTAAGTCTAAAAAAAATGAAGAACGAAAATATATATATTTTTTTTAATTTTAAAAACTCACATATGTATAGTTTCCTCACTTCTGACAAAGGTTTTGTATAACGAAGTTGGCGCAAACTTCCAAAGAGGAGCTCCGTAATAGGAATCTCTTTGAGCCCTGAAATGCGCCTTTACTGCTGCTGCTAACGCCGCTGCGCGTCCAGACATCCATCTCTCGAGAAAACCAAGTCTCGTTCCTAACATTAAACTGCAGACGGCTGTAACAAAATATGGATTTATTTCATTTATATTACTTAATATTTACTGGTTCTTAAAAAGTTTGAAAGTAAGAAGTGAAGTCAGGTATACTGATCAGATTTTGAAAAATCGTTTTAATTTTACTTGTAAAAAATGAAATTTTAGATGGTATTTAGTAATAACTAAATTAAATTAAAAATTTAAAAAACCCCGACTGTCTAGGACCGATTTTCATCAAACATAGCTATGAACACTCCCGACTAGTTCAAAAAAAAAACAAAATCAAAATCGGTTCATCTGTTCGGGAGCTACGAAGACACAGACATACACACAGACACGTCAAACTTATAACACGCCGTCGTTTTTGCGTCGGGGGTTAAAAATAGCATCTAGAATTTCACTCCGTCTTAGCAATAAGTTCAACTAATGGTTCCATGGACCAATATGACTTTTTAATGAAAATTATTTCAATTTCATCATTCTTTATTTTAATGAAGGTTATGTAACGAGGTATATCCTCGAGGATAAATTAAAATAAAGCATATTATCATTACTTTAAAACCCTAATGTTTATTTTGAATGTTTGTCATTTATCATATATACATATCATTAACAAACAATTACAATCAGAGGATATATAGATATATATATATATATATATATATCTTTATAAATATATATATATATATATACATGCAAGTAACTTGAATTAACATTCTTGCTTAACGATCTTAACCCAAATAGTGATCATAGACAACAACCTCGACACACAAATTATTATTATTTGACCGTAATATCGAGACGGTTAGGGTTATCATTGTCGTTTACCTATTTACCTTTTAAGTAACTTTATGTATTGATTATGAAATTAACATAATGGTTTAACATCAAGGACCGATGCTCGTAATATTTGTTCCAAATATAAAATCGGTATTAAGTATATCGATTTTATATATTTTAATAAATGTAGAGATAGCTCTACATTTTAATTTATACTAATGAATATGGCTGAAAACATGCTACGCAAGTAATCACAGGTAGAGCACCTTTCGTGTGTGAGGTGTTTCCGTGTGAAACAAATATTTTAAAATATTGAGCATCGAATCGACTTTTGAGAGCAAAAACATAAGCTAATTTTTATATTTATTTCAGTTCCTTATATTTGTTCCTTCAGATATATAGATATTAAATACATATATTGTTTGTATCAGTCTTTCCATGTATAGAGCATTAGAGTAACCATTACTTGTTGCCAACCAAAATAAAGGCTCCAATTCATTAACGTATTATATATGTGAAAGTAATCTACCTTTATTTCCGTTACCCTATAATTGTTGACGTCAAACTTTTAAAAATAGTGTAATAAGATATCCAATTGAAAAAATAACAATCAAAAGACTATGTTAATCAACGTTAAATATATAAAATTATTAAATTTGCATCTAAATAAGATATTTACTACAGACTACTATCAGCTATATGCAGGTACTGTTGAGTAAATAATATCCATACTTACGCGTTAACTAACTCGTCATTCTGCATACCAACGTATAAAATACTCTAGTTCATTGAATAACGGAGTTGAAATACGTAAAAACAAGTCATTATACGTAGATATATTATTTATAAATATAAAGGTAAGCTTAATAATTATAACATTACATACAAATTGCACTAAACAATTTTATAAATGCATATATTATATTATATATATTATATAAAATTCTTTGTTGTAAAATACAACTTACAAGGAACGGGTGTGTTTTTTTAATTAACCCGGTAGAGTTGAGAATGAATTAACACTCTCCCGTGTTCACATTTTCAGCGCAAACCGTTTAAAGCCATACTAATATTATACCTAATAGTGAAAGTGTATTTGTTTGTTTGTCCTTTTTTCATGTCGAAACGAAATGACTTATTGGCGTGTTTTTATGTGTGGAGATAGTTGGACGGCTGGAGAGTGATATAGGCTACTTTTTATAGGAGATAAACTCATTCCCACGGGAAAACACGTTATAATACAAACCAAAAAAAATATTTATGATCTAAATTACTTGAAACTTGGTACTAATTCTCTTCGATACAATTAAAAAAATACTTGTTTTAGCACTTTTCGAAATTCATCCCATAAGGGAGTAAAATTATAGGTAACGAAAGTGTGTATGAAGCCTACCTTTTTTACCTAGAGATTTTTCTGTACTTTTAGTGCGAGCGAAATCACGGGTTCTGGTAGTTAGAAATAAATAGATAATAATAGTCAAACATTGTTTACTATTTAATATTACCAATATTTAGTATTATTTGTTATAAATTATTAAAAAAACGCGAATAATAGTCCTATTACGATGCTATAATATTATAGTGCAATGTTTATATAACCATAGCAACCTGAATCGCATCAATGATCTCAACCCGCATGATGGCGAGTCTCATAATGCGTTTCTAATGTGCATTCTTGCGATATATTGCTAGACTGACCCACATTAGGCGCTTATCCGTCACCATAAAAAGTACATATAATTATTTCACCTCGAAACATAATAGTATAAATATAATTTAATAGCATGGAGAATTTAGTATGTAGGAGATTAGTTAAAGTACATTTTTTAAAGACTTATGCCCGATTTCACCAACAACTCATAAGCTACCACCTAACGTATAGGATCCCTAGCTTAAAAGTCCCCTAAACTAGCCCCTAAATTAAATTTCGTTTTACCATCATCGGAGCCCGTATTTCTAGTACAGGCTATATTTAGATGGTATTTTAACATTTAGGTGACCCCTATCTGTCGGTAAAACAGAAATTGTCCCCTAACAGCCCCCTAACTATGCTTAGGGGTTCTCTTAAACTTAGGTGACGTTGGTGAAATCGGCCATTAATGTTCATAAACTTTCAACATCCTAATAATCATCAGTAGTTATTATTTGAAATATATTATTCACACCTCAGATATTTTTGTTCGCTATTCATTTCCAACATGGTTACCACTTGTTCTACAGTGAAGGAAAATATCATGAGAAAACCTGCATGCCTGAGAGAAATATAAAGAGAAAATAGCTAGTTTTTGAAAGGCATGTAAGATCCGTCAACCTGCACTTAGCCTGCGTGGTGGACTATGGCTTGATCTCTCTCGCATAACTTCAATTAAAATTGCTAAATTAAATATTTATTTCTATTACTTTCTAAGTATTTTGCAAAAGCTTAACATTATGCCATGGTACTGCCTGGCATTACTGGCATACGGCCTGGTCCGTATTTATTGCCTTTTTAAAACTATATTATTTTACATTAAAACTTTTAACCCTTCGCCGGTTTATCTCTTTTAGCGGTTGAATTAAAAAAAAAAAGTGTTTTTACCTCAATTGTTCAACCAGAAAATATATAAGAATAATTAAATTGCTTTACGAATATTATATTAATGTGTATATGTATAGAAAGTATAACAAATGAAAACCGTCAAAGTCGTCAACCGCACAAAGATAAGGCGCCCCAGTTATGCGATACATCGCATAATATATTTCTAATGTTGCATTCTTGCAGGCCATTACTATCCTGACCTATATCGCATTCCTTATCTTATTCTATGCCATATTTCATAGCGTTACAACGATGATGAAATATAAAAAAAATCATTATTTAGACGCTTCCTGTTTATCTTTGAATATTTAATACCTATTTCACAAAAGGGCACTTTGATAAAATTTTATCTTGAACATAAAACTTAGTACAGCGGCATACTAATCACTTGTAGTAATAAAAGATTAAAATATAAAAATAAAAAACCCGACTGCGTAAAAACGAACTAAAAAGATGGGGACAAGTTGACGAAGGCACATAGTATTATGCAGTCGGAGACACACACGTAGCAAAACTCGCAGCTAGTGCCTAGTATAAAACATGTACTAAAAAAATATGGACCACCCTTAAAGTGTAACAAATTAATTTCCAAAACAGATTCCTATACCTTTAAATAAAAAATTATGAATCAATTTTAATTTAAATCTCAAATGTGTTAGTGTCCTATGGTTCGTAGGAAAACCTAAAATCTGACTAATGCTATTAAATTGGATCTCGATTTGTGATCGGAAGACAATAAATTACGTCAGTTCTCGTTTTTAAAGGACCGATGATGCAATCAAAACCTACTCGCATCAAATCGACAAAAAATAACAAATATATTAAATTGTTTGATATAGGTACCTTTATGACAGAACCTTTTAAGCGTGATGTTTTGTGTCGTAAATAGAGGTTTAATACGAAATTAATTATATATAGAAAAAGTAGTTTTATGTTGCAATACTGCCACTTGAATCTATTAATTTTTTTGATGATTTTTTTACAAGCTTCAAGTTCTGTGTATCTAAAATTATATTAAATAAGCCCTCCTTAGGGCTTCGCCACACTCGCGTAAAAATCTTTAATACTTATTCATTACTAGCGACTCACCTCGCTTCGCTCGGGTTCGTCCGTAGTTACATTATGACGGTTAGCATGGAATACATAGACTATATAGTCTATGTATATATAAATACGAAGGTATGATGAGTTTTATACCCATTACTTAAGAAAAGATTGATTTCCCATACAAATTTCCACCCACCCCCCCCCCTTTCACCCCTTTAAGGGATGATTCCGGGGTAAAAACTTTCCACTTTTTTAGATTTTTTTTAGAAAATCTTATTGAAATAAACATTATTATCGATACAGAGCCCGAACCTACAGTTTCTAGAATTTTTGGCTGTCCGTCTGTCTGTCTATTACCGCATCACAGAAAATCCACTGGAGGGATTTTGATGAAATTTGGTATGGTCATAGGTATCCGGGTCAACATATAGGATACTTTTTACCGCGGGAAAATATTTACTACTCTATAAATACAATGTAAGAGTATACTAATATGTAAAACCTAAGAATTTGGTTTTTGGTCATCTGAACGCGGGCGGAGTCGCGGGCAATGCTAGTTATTTATATAATTTCGTCGTTATAGAATCATGCCAAGAAAAAAATGACCTCGGCCTTGATACTTAATAATACAATCACTTAACAATAAGAATTCAGATAAATTTACACGTATTGTTGTAAAAACTTAATACTATAAAGATTCATTCGATTGAAGTCAAAACTTTTATTAGGTATATATATATAATATCAATTAATTTATTTATTTATTTACTTATTAATGCATGTAGTTTTATTTTAAAGCATTCACAATTCACAAACTAACTAATCTCTATATTATTTAAATAAAATAAAGGAACTATAAAATTAATTGATCGCTTTCATTATATGTTCATAAAATATCAATTTGTATTTTATATGTGGAACATTCTAAGTCTATTATATATCCATATATATAAAACAAAGTCGGGTTCGTTACAACACTTATAAATAGAGAACGGCTGGACCGATTTTGATGATCTTTGGTTTATTAGATTTGTCTCCGCCCCGAATAGCAGAATAACTATTAAGACATCAGAAAAATTAAAGATTTTTTTTAAATTTACATGGCTATCGGTGGATAAAAACTATTTATATCTATTTAAAACGTACCTAGGAACGAACTTGAGCGAAGCGAGGGTGAGTCGCTAGTAATATAATTATAAAAACATATGTGGTATTTTTAAATAACGCATTCGCCAAATCAAGAAATGATCGGCGTGATTAAAATTTAATCCATACTAAGTACTAATATTATTTTGAAAGTAACTTATTTATATTTTACTCTACGTCGAATGTAGGTATTTGCATGTTTGTTACCTTTTCACACTTTTAAGCTGCTGAATCGATATTGATGAAATTAGACAATAACATAGATTGCATGATAGACAGATAAGACTACACTTTACACCCGTCTTACTTTAATAAGCGTCTGGTCACAGGTGACGTTAGGAGCCGAAGTCAAAAACGACTAGTTCACTATAAAATATGAACCTCAAGTTAACTTTAATAATATATTATTATTTATTTTGCCGAAATAAGACAAAAGGCACGGTTTTAGATACAACAAACGTATGATTAACGACATATGCTGATGTATATATGAAAATGATAGATATTTACTTATTTTAAATTTATTTATGAAACTTTGATGTTACGAAACATTATTCTAAAATAAATATATTTTTGAGTATCTATCTATATAATAGATAGACAACATAACCACATAATTTTAAAGGGCGAGATTTTTTTGTCATCTTCTTAGCATAACATCAAACATGTCATCCACAATAACGAATTTTACGACAATATCATAAATACTAACGAGATTGGTAATCCTTTAATTAACTCGCGATATTTATTCAACTTAATCCTATCCATTAGTTTTTATGACACGTGAAAAATTGGCAGTAAATTAAACAAGTTTTAGAATGTTTGTCCTAAAAAAAAATTTTGCATTTTCAACAACTATATAAAAATTACATATGGATATACCATACAGGCATATTATGCAAATATATACAGGTATTGTTAAAGTAATATTATGTATGTAAATAATTTAAATATTTTTTAAATAAATTATTGCATTACAAATTTAATAAATGACCGAACAACAACTTTATATGATAATCCATTAGGATATTTATATTCGTAATTTCATTAGCATGTTAAATTTTCATTTTATACTAGCCTATGTGTGTTGACTGCTGGTGCTGGTGACAGTCTATCCGTATTCTTAATTTCATCTAAATCCGCCCAGTCGTTTCAGCTGATGGCATTACAAAAATGTATTGACGACACGTTTGGCTCAGTTTGTACTGACCCTACTTGCTCTGTCAACGGTCGCGAGTTCGAGTCCCGTTGGGGCATTCATTTGTGCGATGAGCACGAATGTTTGTACTCCAATCATGGGTGTTTATATTTATAATATGTATATATTTTAAGTTATATATGTGTAGTGTATCAACTATCTGGTATCCATAACACAAGCCCCGTAGCTTACCATGGAAGTAGATGATGCTGTATGTTAATGTCCCAATATATACATATAACGTTCGTTTGCTTCGCTCGGGTTCGTCCCTAAGTTGATTACCCTTACACCACCTTTCATCCCCATTTTGACCCCCTCAAGGGATGATTTCCGGGATATAAAGTATCCTATGTCCTTCCCAGGGTCTCAAACTATCACCTTACGAAATTTCATCTAAATCGGTTAAGTAGATCCAGAGATTACTTCCTACAACGTCACAAACTGACAAACTTGACCTCTTTATAACATTAGTATAAATACATACCTATATGTGATACAAATACAATTTCTTATTTTTATAATATTAATCTGACTAATTTTGACTTTTATGTTTTAATAACCTGATTCCATTCTGAAGTTTACCTAAATCCGTTACAATGTAAAGAAGTAACAAACACTATCTCAATATGATGAACTTAGTAGGTAGGTACATGTACAACGTGATTAACTAAAAATATAAAGAAACTCGGTACCTATTATTAAAAAAAAAATACTACATCGAGACTCCACAGAAGGATGAAGAGTGGAGTGAAGTGTAGTTGTTTTTTGTATCTCCTATAGATTCTAGTAATTATTGTTATTTTTTCCGTCTATGATATTCAATAAATTGTTATATTCAAAATGCGTAAAAACACGGAAAAAACTATTTAAGAATGACAAATTTAAACGTATAATAAAATTCTAACTAAGGCGAATCTGTCTTTTAAGTATTTTTTGGAAAATCTTGTTGAAATAGACATTATTGTCGATACAGAGGCCGAATGTATAGTTTTTAGAATTTTTGTCTGTCTATCTGTCTGTTACCGCATCTCAGAAAAACTACTGGAGGGATTTTGATGAAATTTGGTATGGTCATAGGTGGTTATCCGGGTCAACATATAGGATATTTTTTACCGCGGGAAAATGTCTCATTTCTGAGAAAATACAAAAACTGCAATGTAAGAGTATACTAATATGTAAAACCTAAGAATTTAGTTTTTGGTCATCTGAACGCGGGCGGAGCCGCGGGCAATGCTAGTAAGAAATATGTTGGCAGCTAAATCTACAAGAGCCCATGCCAAATAACTCTACTTAAAAATGATATACACATTATGTCGTTGTAATCTAAGCAGTCACATAAACGATGATAAAAAGTTTTCTTACACAGAACAACGGGCTATAGAAGATTTGTATATATTTAGTTTGGTTGTTTGTTTGGTTCAAAATTTTTATTAATATCAGTTTCATTTATTTCTAAAATATATTTTTTTGATTTAATCTAGTCTTATTATAAAATAACCGACTGATTGACTGACAACCTGTATGTAAAGCAAAACTGGTAACATTAGGCTTTGAAATCTGATTAAATTATACTTCACATACTACACTAGGAATTCAACTTAATGCAATAATAAGCGCGATACATTAATATATATATATATTACACAGAATATGAATGCGTGAACAAGGAGTACCAATTAAAAAAAAACAAACATTTTTCGAAACCGACACCGGTCACTAGTCTTAACTAGCAAGCCATACTTATATAGAGTAAAAGCTATTAATAACAGAAACAATACATATTAATTATTATTAATAAGTCAATGGTTAAATGTGCTTTATGGGACTTCTACATTTCTCATTTGAATATACTGTTTGAAGTAGACTATTAAGATAGCAAGTGAACTCAACACTTATCGCAAACAAAAATGTCGATTAACGACTAAATTATCAGGATGTAGAATCACTTAGTTGTTTACTTGATTGTCTTATCACCAAGATTCACTTTAAGAGCTTATACCACATCCGGCAGCGGGAAAAAGTATGAATGATGTTTTTTTTTTCAATTTATTCGCAAACACGTGCAGTAAACTAACATAAATTTGCAATCCCACTACAATAATTCATGTTATTCAATAATGTACATTAATAATTTGTCAATTAATCTATACGTATAATAAAATTGTAACTAAGCCGATTCAGTACATTAGATTTTTTTTTTGGAAAATGTTATTGAAATATACATTATTATCGATACAGAGGCCGAATCTATAGTTTTTAGAATTTTTGACCGGACGTCTGTTACCGCATCACAGGTAAACCACTGAAGGGATTTTGATGAAATTTTGTATGGTGATAGCTGGTTATTTGGGTCAACATATAGGATATTTTTACTGCGGGAAAATATCTCATTTTTGAGAAAAAATACAAAAACTGCAATGTAAGAGTATACTAATATCACAGATCATACAATACTATACTATTACTATATGAATACCGTATAATGTAATGTAGAGTATACTAATATGTAAAACCTAAGAATTTGATTTTTGGTCTTCTAAACGCGGGCGGAGCCGCGGGCAATGCTAGTTATTTAATAAAGTTTTGTAAATCAAATTCAAATACAAAATTCTGTATTCAATATTGATATTTCAGAAAAACCCTTGACGTACACTTACGAGTACGTAAGAAATATCTCAGTTCTGAGAAGAACTGCCAAAGTTTCTTTTGTATCCTCCATTAAAAGAGCCTGGAGACGATACATTATTCCCAAAGTATGCTTTCTTCGTGCACGTAACGTCCGTAATAACTTTTACGTATACGTGCACAAATACTTTGGCATTTATATATGCAATCAAAGTATCGTCAATTGTTAAAAATTGAAGTGGTTTTTTTTAATTATTCTTAATAAAACACACTTAAGTCTAAGTTAACTTACATTCCAAGCCCATCTTATTCGTCAGCTGATCGAAGCCCAGTACAATGCCATCTGGTCTCCGACAGTTTTGCAGGAGGTTGATGAAGTCGTCGCAGATGTTGTTCAGTTCGGGTATAAAGCCGTAGATTGTGTGAGGACTGGTCAGGTCAGGTGTGAGGTGGCGCCGAAGGTGGTGCCACTTGTCTCCCTGTCTGCAAAACCATATTATTAAAGTTTATTGTTCAATTCAATTCTTTATCATGCGGCTTTTAGGCCAGTTAGGAAAGTTTATTTTTAACTTCTTTAAGTTCGTTACAATTACAGTACGTTTATATCTGAAAAGCCTCTTAAAAGTCTCTTATTAATTATTATATTAATAAATTAATTAATTAATCAACTGGTTCAGTAGTGTAGTGGCTAGCATGTACGGCTGCACATCCGGAGGTCCTGGGTTCGAGTCCCGGGTTGAGACAAGTTTAGTTATTGAGTCTTTCTGTATATTAAGCCTCAGTAACAGCCCGAAGTTGGAAAGTTGGCGGTGTTTCACCCCCGTGCCTCGGAGAGCACGTAAAGCCGTCGGTCCTGTGCCTTAACTCTTACCGGTCGTGTCGAGCAGTCGTCCCACCAGAGCATGAGAGTGACAGGAATAGAGAGTGCACGTTGTGTCTGCGCGTACACTTGTGCACTATAATATCTCCTGCGTAGTTGGCTAGTCTCAATGAGATTGGCCGCCGTGGCCGGAATCGGCCGGGAGAACATCATCATTATATTAATTCTTGATCAAGTTATGTTTTTTTAGTATTATATGAAGGTAATATAAAAGACGAAAACAGAGATATTTATAGTCTCAAATAATATTATTTTATGACTTGTATCTAAAAAGCTACTAGAGAAAAGAAATGTCGGCATTTGTTGACATTTCCTTCAGCCGACTGACACATAAATTATTTATCGAAACAAATAAACATTATTGAACTTAAGCCTTTATTAAAAAACAACAGTAATAAATGTCTTTATAGACTATTAAAGATAATTTTGCATAAAAACAATAATCATCACTAAATATTTTTAAACATCGTCTAATTATTACATATCTTGTTATTTATTCAGTATATATATTATACTACATGTAAGTATGTATTTATGTGTATTTAATATATATATATATATATATATATATATATATATATATATATATATATATATATGTGTATTTATATTTGTGAACGTAGTTCATCATGCCTGTATTTAGTGTTAATTATACCGGCCCGTCTACAATTCCACTAATCCTTTCACCAAAGGTTTGTCTGTAAGAGATTGCTATAAGACCGCCTTTGCATGCCTCTTTGTTATTTTTCTTTTCATCTTCAGTACCTACTCTTCTTTTGTGTGTGCAATAAGGTTTATCTATCTATCTATCATTTCGTGACAAAACAGGAAGTATATTTTATGAAAATAAACTGTTGGATTGATACTGCGCCCGCGCCGTGAGTCTCCACATTGTACATACCATATACGTGACCAGAAAGTGAATTGTAACCGAAATATAAGAATATGCCATTTTATTACTGCTAACAATGAGTACTTACATGATAATTTAGATTAATCTAACTCATTTACGTGATTCCACTTACACCCATAAAATATTTTGAGAAAATGTATGGGCTATTGCCCTTTAAATGTTCATTTTATGTCATATTTTATCAAAATGATTTTAAACTGTCAAAAATTACAGCTCTAATATGGCCAACATATAATAGGTTTTATTAGTTTGAACATCAACAAATATTTTTAAAATTCTACTGACGTGAATAACATGTTTTTATAAACACTTTTCTTAAATTAGAACTATGAAGTTGATCAACAAAATCACTAATTAGAATCTTGTTATTCTAAAATAATAAAGATGCACGTTTATGGCTTGAATAAATATGTAAAGTTTATTACTATTAATTTGTTGACTCTTCTCTGCGCATGAGTTTCTATTTGACTTGAAAATATACATATACCTGTATGTATATTTACGGTTCTTAATTTGCGTGTGGAGTTATGTAAAATGTATGATATAAAATAATTCTAAAAATATTTTTAGAATTATTTTTATCACACATTTTCAAAATATTCGTTCAGTGTAATTGAGATATTCTAAAAGTTTATTGATTTTTATTTAACAGTATATTTTAATTAATTTTACAACAATAAACCTTACAAAATAAATATAACTCCACGTATACGTAACGTATTTGAAAGCTCATTTCTCATATTTTTAATAATTATTGTTAAATTTTTTGGTCCTCTTGTTGAACACAAATATTTAATCATTAATTCAATTATACAAGCCACAAGTAAAAGTAGTATGATACAAAAAACATAATGACGCGTGAGCCCACTGCACCCACATGTTAATTTATTTTTTGCTACTTTTTATAGTCAGCTCTGGTCCTCCTTTCACCTATCGCGGAACTATCGGGAGGAACGTCTAATTAGATTCATAAACATCACACTTTTTATTTTAAACTACATATTAGACGATTTACAAAACAGTTTTTCGTTAAGATATTTTCGCTTGGTTTTATTGAAAACCACCGTACAATCCGCATTCTTGAGAACAATTAATTAATAGAATTTAAAAACAAATTAAATGAAAACTAAAATAAAATTATTAAAATTAAAGATATTTTTGACGCTGCAAGTGTACATATAATCTGTTTGAATTTGAAATATTCAGTAAAGGATTTTAACTTACTCGTTAACTAGTCCGGTAGAGGCGTAGCGGTCTGGTCTGCTTCGTCTGTACACTTGGACGATCTCCGTGGGGGGTCTATATGGTCTCTTTGCGGGGGCCCTAAGCACTGCCTCTAAAGCCGCTCTCTCTGCGATGGACACCACCATGGCACCTCCTGGCGTGATCTCCGCAAACACCGGCCCGTATCGCCTGAACATGTCTGCGTGCAAATATCTCATTGTGACGGCGAGGGAGTAACATATTACCCCCCGGATTAATTATAAAAAGTATTATAATTTGTTTAATGTTATTATTTATTACTTTTTACTTTAGTTATATTATTATATGTACTATAGTTAATGTTATTATGCGTATTACAAAATATCAAACTATAGAGTTTAAAATAGAATGTCAATTTTTAATAATGATACAAAAAAAAACAATAATTACCAGTAATAAAAATTTGCATTTAAGAAATCCTTTAAAAATGTCTTTTATAATTATTATAATAATATATTATTATTATATATATATTTAATAACATATATATTTTTAAATTTAATAAGATACAATTTATTAAATAATTTTCTTATTTAATTATATTTCAAGATAAAAAATAATTGATAACAAGATTTTACCTTCGTACGCTTCATGCAGCTTATTCATCTTATATCTGCTCCAGAACATCCATCTCGTACCTAGCAAAGGCAGAGCTGGTGGTCCAGGCAGCCTCACTGGCCTTTTCCCGTCCATAGGTCGTGTGAGTAACATTGTCACAGCCATGACCAGAGCGACTAGAGCCAAAACCAACGTCGGCACACCCGACCAATCCAAGAGAGGTGGTGATGTACTCTGAAATTAAAAACATCGTTTTAAGTATAAAAAAAAAAGTGTACTTTTGTTTGTTTGTTACTTTAGTAAATTGTCATCTAAAAATTTAAGAAATACATATTGTTTTGAGTTTCATTATCATAACTTGATTTTATACTAATGCATTATATTTACAACATACGCAATTTTACGTGACATTAAAATATTATAAAATGAATAAGTTATATACATTATTTATGGATCTGCTTTGGCGAATTTTGTAACAATAGGTGTACTCGTATTACCACAACGTAACCTTGCTCTTACATGACCTACTTGTACTATGACTACTTTAAATTTTACATTTCAGTAAATACTAGCAAATCTATTAGCAATAGTTCATAATACATAATATATACATTTATATTTCATTAAAAGTAACGTGATTTTTTTAAATTTTTATTTTAATAGTTAGAACTGAAATGACTGCCAAACAATTACCATGTGAACTACGAGTATATATATATATATATATATATATATATATATATATATATATATATATATATAATTTATAATTGGTATTACGCACACTTGTGACGAAAAATGAATAGCAAAGTACGTTGTAGCAGAATTTACGCGTCATTACGTACTCGACGCATTCGATCGAATAGTATCTAACGTGAGACACGACAGTCGACAGGTGAAATCAGTCATTATCTTTATGAATGAAACGAAGGCAAGTTCAAGTAGTTTTTATTGCTACATCGCATGCGAACGCGTTGGGTTAACATTGTTTGCTATCGCGGTCGTCGACCTGCTTGTGATGTGTTGACGCAGCGATCTTGACATTGGGTTTGCGTAACTGACGCTTACGTAACGTAACGACTAACGTTTAGCGTAGCCTGAAGGCAGCGCTATACATTTTTGCTAACTGTATCGATGTGGTCTAGCTTTCCTTCATATTTTATATATATCTCCCTCGTATTTACACCTATGAGTACTGTAGAATGTAATTTTTTGAATTCTTCATCTCAAACAATCACTCAAACATCAAATTGGCATTCTTCATCATTAATAGAGCTTTACTCTTGGCGGTATCTTTATTTATGTCATTAGCGACACTTAAGATAATAAAATTTATTGTTTTGAATAAAAAAAGCATAAAAATCTATTGTTAGGTCTAAGGAATGCAGATAAAAATATATACCTACAACAGTGTTGATTTATTATATTCATATATATACTTAATAAAATTTCAATCATGTTAAACGTAATATATAAAAACTTAATTTGATGAATGAATATATTTACTCTAACAGAAGGCACGCGACGCACATGTAACAACTATCAATTATATGACGGAGATCGCCGTAGGTACCGTTTTTATTGTTACGGGACCTCTCATTTTGCAGTCAGTTATTCAGGACAAATTGGTGGTAAAGGAATTCGACGTTAAATTGGCCGTTATATGTCGATGACTTTAAAACTTGTTTTGCATAATATCGTGTTTATCTGAGCTTTGTAGTCTATTATGAGGATTTCACCAAATAATTTATCTATTTTATTAATATTTTAAGTTCAATACTCTATAAACGATATTAATATTAATGATATAAGATCGTAAATTCCAATTTATCGAAATAAACATTTTATTAGGAAGTTTTTTTTTAAATAAATGAAGCACATAAGCAGTACCTGAAATTGAATAATATTTTATTGCAGTGTGATTGATTTAATGGCTAGATTATATATATCAAAAATTATTAGATTACTTTAAAACTATTTTAATGTTCTATACGAACTTGTTTATTATGACGTCCGCACGCACCTAAGTCGTAGCTACAATATAAGAACCTTCCCTTCTACTTTGTTTCAAATATCTTTCTTTAGTAAAAATAAATATAAAACATTATTAGTTGAGCACTTTGGAAAATTCTAAAGACAAACAGTAGACATTTTCCTAAATAAAAGTAGTTTAATAAGCTGCCTAGTTGGAGCGTAAATAAATAAATGTAATAGAATCATATCGAAACCATACTTGTTAATATATTTTTATAAGCAAAGATATTTGTTCACATTATTTGTTTAAGAAATATCAAACTTTTGATTCAGTTTTATTTGCAAAGCCTATCAGGAATCGAAAACTTTAATTTCTTTTTAATTAATACAAGATTTATTTTTCGAAGTATATATTCTTACCGTTATTTCAGATACGTCGATACTCGATAATGGCTTATACTAATCGGTTCATACTTAAGATTCATTTAATCGTGGAAAAAGACCAAAAAGAAACAATGTAGAATAAAAGTTCATAACTAACTATATATATACTATCGATATCGCCTAGGTATTTTATATTTAAATACAGTCGCGTATGTATGAATCTGATTGGCAACGTAGTAGATTCAGTTCCCAAATGATGTAAATAAATATGACATTAGGCACCGCTATATACAAGAGCAGCACCGCATATCTTGTCTGTTGATATCGCAAAGGAAAGACCATGAAGTTGAAATATTATGTATATATATATATATATAAAATTTTATTATTGTAATAAATTATCAATATTTAATAAGACTATCTGTTTATGAAGCGCCAGTGATACCTATATTTAACATTCGTAAGTAGACACTTTATTACATATCTTTTATTAAATTCAAGCCAACCAACGCGATAAACGTTTTGTACAATTAATCCTCTATAAGTAATTAATATGTGTATTTGTACGGGTCAGGGATAGAGAGTGATAAGTGAGGTTATTTTTATAATTATTATGAGTTTTGTAAGTTTCTTCTTTAGAAATCTTTTATCTACTAAAATGATTTCAGGATTCACCTGTATTAACAATTTATATTATAAAACAAAAGTATAAAAATTGTATCCGATCGGGATTCGAACCCGGACACCTGTGATTGTCAATCTAGCGCCTTAGCCGCTTGACCACGATGCTTATGTCCGAGCGTGCGACTTATATTTTATATTAGCTTTTCTATATTAGCGACCATATTTTGTGTGGAATAATGCGAAAAAAAAACCGCATGAAAACTTGAAAAAACGCGTTTTCCCAGACAAGACTAATCTAAACATATAAAAAATTGTAATCTGTACATTAAACATTTTTTGGAAAATCTTATTGAAATAGACATTATTATCGATACAGAGGCCGAATCTATAGTTTTTAGAATTTTTGTCTGACTGTCTGTCTGTCTGTTACCGCATCATGGAAAAACCACTGGACGGATTTTGACGAAATTTGTTATGATGATAGCTGGTTATTCGGGTCAACATATAGGATATTGCGGGAAAATATCTCATTTCTGAAAAATCTATACTAAACCTTAAAACGTAAGTAAGGACGAACCCGAGCGGAACGAGTGTGAGTCGCTAGTATATAAATAATAAATAAATGTAATAATTTAGACAAATGTTTTTATACTTACGTCAAACAAAAGCCTACACACAAAGCGTAGTATCAGTAAAGTTTGTGAAAAGCGCTATTTAAATACCTAACCTACACAAATGGTACCGGTCAAACCTGTCCCAAGACAAATAAGATTTTCTAATACCAAACTAGTTCATCCGAAGAGAATTAAGATCGAAAAGGTTAGCCTAGGCCGTATTATATCATCACATTTGAATGTATCTATACAAAACCTGCAAGCAATACTTGCGAGTAGTTTTAAATTTATATACAACTAGCATTGCCCGCGGCTCCGCCCGCGTTCAGATGACCAAAAACTAAATTCTTAGGTGTTACATATTAGTATACTCTTACATTGCAGTTTTTGTATTTTTCCTCAGAAATAAGATATTTTCCCGCGGTAAAAAGTATCCTAGGATCGCGCGCTACATCGCCCGGTTTATATAGCTTGAGCAGGCGGTCGAGCGATGCGGGGCAGAGGGGATGGACTCGCCGTAGGCATCTCAATGCTCGCCAAGCATTAAAAATGTTTCGCTACTAATTACTTCTAACAACGATATCTCAAAAACTATTCATCTGATTGATTTAGTGTAAAGAGCAATTTTAATCTGCATTAAATGACTAAGCTAACTAAAATATTCATTTGGATAAGGATTAATACCGAACTAAAGAAAATAACTTTGAAAATAACGTAATGTTTTTAATTAAAAATGTTAACATAAAAGTGGTTATTGTAAGTCAACCGTAAGAGATAGAGATATGCTATCGCGGACTTTTTTGTAGCATTTTTATAGATTTTGAATTCTCTAGTACATTACTTAACTGTATCTTTGCTAGTTTACGCGGCGTTCGCGTGGAAAGTTCCCATTTGGCGAGATTTTTTGCGACCTCTTCAACATTTGTCGCCGTATTTCAGCTAATTTACATAAAAGCATAATAAATTATATACCTAAACCTTCCTCAAGAATTACTCTTTCTATTGTTGAAAACCGTATAAAAATCCGTTCAGTAGTTTTCGAGTTTATCGCGTTCAGACAGACAGGAGGACAGACAGGAGGACAGAAAGACGCGGCCGGGGGACTTATTTTTATAATAAGTATAGATGGTGAACTCAAACGTGCGAATATTTTAAGTCACTGTACAATATTATTATAAGTTTACAAAATATTTTGCAAAAAAATATTATAAAAAAACACAATTACTGGTATAATTATTGAATTTGCCAAGCTCATTTATTTTAAAATCACAGAACGAACAAACGAGAGAAAATTGTTTAAAATCCATTATAAGAACTGCCAACTCAGTTGAATAAACTAATAATTCGATGTACATATAATGAAAAATAAATTTACCAAATAAAACAGAGATAATTTGAATGTCTCTTACAAAACGATTTCAATAGTTCAAACCCACGTAGTCTCTAATCTTTAGTCTGCTGATTGAACTGAATTGCCTGTCAGCATGATGCCTAAATTCAATAGCGTATTTACTTATACTGATAATAATTTAGAAATAACTTAATTTGTTATTATAGATATATATATATATATATATATATATATATATATATATTATTTACAATTAAATTTGTATGAAATAAATAGTTTTCAACATTTACAATTTATATGTATATACGAAAAGCGCTATCTGCTGTTATAGAATTATTGTCAATCTGTTTTATCACGCAATATTCGGGAACGTGTGAACGGATTTGTATGGACTATGGAACTTTTTATTTAGTCCGTATGTGTATTGGTCCGGAAATTTACAGAACCTACTACGAACTATGTTGCCTAATTTGATTGCTGCGTGGTTTTATATGTTAGGTATATAAAGTCGCCGTTGTAGAATACACGCGTGCGATGCCGCAGGCAGGTGGTGGTTTTAGATAACCCAAGGTGGTCCGATATAAATAAAAAAATATATAAATTTTTTATTCAAAAATAAATGTCAAGCTGTATATTTAAAAACTAAATGGTACATTCACGCGATTTAGACTTCGGTATAGTATTCCCATTATTCTTATGTTATAAATTAATGTTTTACATGTACTGCGTCCTGTATCCATGATATCGCTAACATTTAAGTCAACTTTTAAATCGATGTGCCTAGACTCCGTTGCAGTCTATAGCCGGAGAAACGCAGAACCTATGTTTATCTAATGTGCAGTTTGTAGTCTATAATGCAGCCCTTCTCGTCATTTATTATTGGATCTGTAATAAGAGACAAATCCAGAACCGGCTTAGAAATGTACAGTTTTCTAATTATTATTCTGACATTCTTCATGAAATTAAATTGAATCCTTTCATATTTTCTGCGGGTATTTTGATCAAATCGTGTCGATTACAGTATTTTTTATCCAAACTTTGATTGCAACTTTTTATAATCCCATATCTCTTTGTACTCTCCAAGGGATCCAAGAAATATAACTTTACTAGCGGCTTATCCTCGCTTCGCTCGAGTTCGCCTTTAGGAAAGCGGAAACAAATCTATCCCACGGGAACCGTACTTTTTTCCGGTATAAAAAGTAGCCTATTTGCTATTCCAGACTATAATCTACCTCTGCGCCAAATTTCATTCGAATCCGTTCACCGTTCTGGCGTGATTGAGTAACAAACATCCAAACATCCATCTAAACTTTCAAAATTCATATTTATAATATTCATATTTATAGTATTAGTAAGATTTTATGTTAAAATTTTGCAAATACTAATATCCAGCATCTTAAGGGAATCACCAAAGAGAGGTATTACGATGAAAGTCAATGTCAGTGTAAGGTCTGAAAATAAACTCTAGTAAAAACCACAACGATACGATCCCTGTACGTAAATAAGTACAAACATATAAAATACTTTTTTGTGTTTATTTTATAAAAAAGAATAAATGATAAACATGCAGGAAAATAAAATATTTTTGCGCACATACTTTAAGGCCAACTGCATGGTTGTGGTCACGTGCGCCACATTGCCGAAAAAAAGTTTATCGTAACTATAATTATTAATAGTATCATTCATATTATCATTTGTAAATAATTTTAATTACAATTATTGAATCAATGCTCTATTTATTTATATAAAAACTTTATTTACATAATAAATTTTAATGTGAACCTTGAATTCATATAACGTAACATAATAAGAATATTTGTCAATAGAAATTATTTACTTCATGTGCCAGCCAACTGCCAGATGTACGTTGCATTTATAATTTAACTAGCAGACGCGGTCACTCGTTGCTCTGGCACACTTATTACTTCGTAAGTTAATATCAATAATTAATTTTTCAAGTTCTCTTTAGCAATACGCTGTCCGAATATAAAAATCGTTAATTTTGCAATATAAACAGGAAATAATCGGGATAAATAGTACCTAACTTTTAAGTTGGAACAATTCAGATATAAAAAAATACTTTAAGATCCAATAAGTAGTTTCGGAGTTCATCGGGGTTGGTCCGCGATGAACTCCGAAACTACACAACAACATCATCACATCGAAAAAGAAACAAATCGTGACACGGGCATACATATTATGCAATACTAACATTGCCCGCTGCTCCGCTCGCGTTTAGATAGCCAAAAAGCAAGTTCTTAGGTTTTACATATTAGTATTGTCTTACAATGAAGTTTTTGTATTTTTTCTCAGAAATAAGATATTTTCCCGCGGTAAAAAGTATCCTATATGTTGACCCGGATAACCATCTATCACCATACCAAATTTCATCAAAAACCCTTCAGTGGTTTTTCTGTGATGCGGTAACAGACAGACAAAAAATCTACAAACTATAGATTCGGCGTCTGTATCGACAATTTTATTATATGTATAGATTAAGATTACCCAAAATTAATTTTAATGACAAATAATAAAATCGATCTATAAAAAGTAAAAATAATTACATTATTAGTTGTTCACGCGTCTAGCGCTCAGGTGGGGCGATAGATCGATCCGCGGGGGGCAGGGTGGACCCTCGGCAGCCGTCACTACTTTTAACTTTTATTACGAGACGATACGAGCCAACGCACCGCGCAGCGTTTATCTTATTTGTAAACGTAATAAACTGATTGTTAGGAAAGATATTTTTTGTAAAGTTTTCCCTTGTTGCCACTCAACAGGAAATTGGTGCCGTGACCATAAGGATATAACGAAATATAAAGTTAAATCGCAATCGCTTTCGTACTATAGGCCCCGTGTTTTCCCTACTGAGTGGTACCGGAACTTTGGTGGTTGGTGGTATTGCGTGGAGGATTAATTGTAATTCCAGAAAGTAGCTCTGGAGAAACTGAAAACTGCCATTATTTGAGGTATTTATTGTGTAGGAAAATCTTCAACGAGGTAGGTATATTCGTTTGGTTAGTATATAATTCTTAATTCCGGCCACAAAAATGCTTACCCACTAACGAGAACTTAGAAAAATTAATTAAAAAACGTAGTAGTATTGAAAAGGACAATTAACAGTGGTGTAAAAATTATGTTTGGATACCATAGGGCAGATAAGTGTGTCCCCCGAAAATTAAACTAACTAATCAACAGATTTCAGAGTTTAAAAATAAGGTTTTTAAGTTAACAAGTTAGATAAAAATCTTGCTTTATTTGATAGTTTTTTTTTTTTTGCAGTCCCACCTTGACATTGAAATGTCCTTTTTTTACGGATTCGATTTGTAAAGTGAACAATTTTGCACGAAAGAGAAGTTATAAGAAAAATAATTTTTTTTAAAATTCATTAATGTCTTAAGTATAAAACAGAATCCTATTTTTTTATAGATACAGCGAAATAATTTAAGTGGTAAAGGAAACAAAGTTTTTTCCAACACAATTGTCCCGGTAATTTGGGTTGTTCGAGTTTTTTTTGATAATTGTACATCTAAGTAATAGTATTTCTTTTTTTACCTACAATTAAGTTACCCGACTTTTTTTGAGGGATTTTACAAATAAATGGTTTGGGAGTAATAGGGATACATTTACTTTCATTTGATTCACAATAATGAAGGTTTCAAGTGCTATAAATAAGTTTCATTAAATTTAAGGGTTCCTTCTTTCTTTGGAAGGCGGCGCTGCTTCGGTTTTTTTATTAAATCAATAGAATTTTTTTTTGTGCAGATAACTATAATGCAAGCAGCGTGGAACCCTATTATGTTGACAGATACAATAATAAAAGACTGCATAAATTACTAATCACGTTGTTTAGGGGCCTTTGTTTAGCATTGAAATTATTAACAAAGGAGTCCCCGGATATATTTCGTTACGTTTTTTTATTAATAGCCCAGGTTTCACAAAAAAATTTTTTTACAAGCATTAAGAAATTTAGATCAACCTGTTTTTTGACTATTTTGGGATACATTAATTATACATTTGATTACTATGAAACTTGATTACTCCCAAACTAGTAGAACTTTGGGAAGAAACATAAATGTAACACTTGGGCGAAATACCTACATTTTTAAAGGAATTTTTTTATAACATTTTTTTTACGAAACCGAGCAGACTTTTTTTAGAAACTGTAAAAAAATCACAAGGAACTCAAAAAATGAAAAGGATTTCTAATTTTTTGTAACATCTTCCCCCTCATACACCGCTAATTAATAGTAATAAAAATTGTATATTATGTCAACAATCACATCGCCTCCTTATACGAATGTCCTTGTTTTATTTCTGTGTTTCCTTTAAATTTAGATTGATCCGTCATAAGTTAGTATCGAAACATAAATTATGTATTAACTGGTGTTTAAGTAATGGGCATTTTTTGCAAATAATTGTAAGTATAAAGCTATGGTAAAGAAATATGGTTAAATTTAAACATAAAACAACCTTATTGCATTAGGACCAAAAGGTGCATATAAATCCCAGTAAACGGATTTTTGCAAATCATTTTTGTAATCAACGCAGGAATCGCGATGCGCGTCCCCGGCGATAGCGGTGACATATCGGCATTAGAACCGGTGTCCCCCTTATCAGCGTCCCCTCACAGGTAGCGAGTCAACACATTGTTCTTTTTTTGTCTACGGCGCCCTCTTTTCGTTTTTGTTTTCGCGTAATTAACAATTGTAGTAATGAAGTATTTGTAGTACAAGACTCGCCCCCCGCCATTATTAGACAGCGGAAAGTTCCACATAAATAGACTATGTATAATGACCGATAGTCTACCCGCGTTAAGTTTGTGGGATTATGTAGTGTAAACGAACGAGCGGCCCCTATATGAACAATATCGGGTATTGGAAAATATACAGTTTTTTTATGTAAAATTATGGACAGTTTTTTGTAAAATTCATAATGAGCGCGATAAACAGTAAGTTTTCGATGGAAGTTTTTAATGGTAAAATGGGTATTTGTTTTTGTTTTTATTTTTGTCCGCGCATAACTAGTAGTATGGTTTGAAACCTAAAATTTAAAAGGGTAAAAAATAGATTAACTTAAATATTCCCTAAGTAAATGTTTTGGTAGATTTTTGGCGGATTCCACCAATTTTTTTTTGAACCGGCCGAAACTAGCGATAGCTATTGATTGGAGCTGAAATTTGTATTGGGACATCGTGAACGGTAAAGAATCAGAGGTAAGATTAGGTAAGGGTAAGCCACAATTATGCAGTAAGTCAATTTTCCCAAGTTTTAGTCGTTGGTTTTAGTATGTGGACTCAAAAGGTTATTTTCAACATTGTAACAGCAGTAAATGTTTTTTAGTTTTTGTCCAATTACATGTAAGATTATTTTAGCCAGCAAGTTTTAACAAAGATTTTGGATGATTGAAGAAATGTCTTCCTAATATAAATTAAAGAGTAGTTATGAAAAATGAAGATTTTTTTGGGGGGTGAAAACCATTTTTTTTGTAGAAAATACAACGTAGATTGCAAAAACGGTAGGTTTTTTTTTGTGTCAAAATACCCTTTCACACTTCACCTAAAAAACCATTAGGAGATTCTTTGCATATAGCTAAGCAACGGTTTTTTTTTTTATAATTTAGAAAAGAGGTTTTTTTTAAAAGGCCACCACATATAAGGAAACTTTATGTAGAATTTATTCCGTGTGGAAAATATTATGAAATTTATGGGCAAATCTATCTTTATCGAAATAGTAGTGACCTTAGGATATGGATTTACCGCATCACCCGGTGTTACGGGAAAGGAGCGAGAACGACAAAGCTTCGTGTTTTATGTATTTGACGCGTCCGCGGAAAACTAGTACCGGGCCGTGGTCGTTTTAAAATTTGCATATACAAGGTAAAATAGGTTAGAATGTTTATACAAGACGAATTATATTTAGTATTTTATTAGATTTAATTCTAGAACAGCAAATAAGTTTTGGTTGTTGTTTTACGGGGGATATAACTAAAATGTGTTATAGGCAGATTAAAATGGTTACATGAAGATGAATAAGGCAGTGCAAATGATATGTATTGGAGGGAAAATGTAAAACGAAACCGTTGATGCATTATGAATTAAATACAGTGGACGTAAAAAAAATGGGGACCGCAATCGGCACCTTTTTTTTAAGCACATCTCGCTGTTTTTTTTTTTCAATTAGCCGCTGCATAATGTGTGGGGGGATAAGCATGCTTATGTATAGAGCGGGGTACGATAATTACGCAATGATTTTTCTTTTTTTTAATTATAGATGTTACCAAATTGTTTTAACTGGTTAGTGTCTAAAGTGAACACTCGACCATGAAAAATTCAAATACATATGATGTAAAGATATTTTTACCTCTAAAAAACATTAAATGAGCCCGGTTTTTTCGAGAGCCCTTAGAAAATTTCGTTTGTCAAACACAAATAAATTTTGAAGAATTAGTGGAAAAATAGTTTGGTAAACTAATAAAAAAATTTATCTGATATAAAAAAACATTAACAGCACCGGCACTCACTATGTGTAGGGGCTTTATGGTTTGCCACCTACGTCCAGATGTTTTTTTTCATCTTTCCTATAATAGATTTTTAAAATCAGTGAAAAATGCCGACAGTTTACAAAACTGCTTAATTTTTATCTATGATAGCTAAAATATTCGATCCCATTGGGGGTCCCTTTTTAAGTATATTTTTTAGTAAAGGGCACAAAAATTAATATATGAACAAGCTATAAATGGAAAGTCTAAATTTAAAATTGTGGATGAAATAATTAAAAACCGGAGAAATTTAAAAAAAATGTGGGAACAGTTTTTACAAAAACTGTTCTTAATTCGCTCCCCTCGTGTGTTAATGTACCCAGGCATGTTCAATTATGTTTTAAAAATGTGTTTTTTGTTTTTGTCCACAGGTCGAATTAAAACTACCCCTTATTAGTGGATTTTCGAGAGACGCATCCCTTCGTCCAGCTTATGGGTGCATGTGGCCTTTTATGTAACGGCCTTCAGTAGATAGTAAGGGACAGATTCCATGAACACAGTGTAAATATGTGTTTATGTGCTACTTAAATCTCGAGTAATTCCACCCTTAAACAACCCTCACAATTTAAACCCACGATTGGAATTGTGTGGGGCGTTACTGGTCGGCTGATAATGAGTGGCAAAAATAGGAAAGGCACTTACCGGTGTCAATTGGGTGTTTGCGCCTGGATTCTTTGGACTGACTCCATGGTTGTTCACCCTTGGATGGCTACGTACTGCCTCCCACTCCCAAAAATTAAACGTTTTTATTGTAAAAATAGGGTAAATAAATAAAAGAATTATCAAAACCAAATAGTGAATGGAAGTATGTGGGCCAACAAGGGACAATCCGGCAGACACCTAGTAATTCGCGAGGGTGTGTAGATTCCCCTTTGATATGAATAGCTGTCCCCCCCCTAGCTTTCTGGTGGGGAGGCCCCTACGTTTTTGTGTTTTGGCTCAGCAACGAGTCCCCCTGGAGTGGCCAAATGAAAAATATGGTCCTCATCATGTTTTTTTGGTTAACATGATAGTAGTAATGTAAATTGTAATGTATTGCACTGTTTGCCAAAAAATGAAATTTAGTTAACATTTTTCTAGATATTTCAACTTAGGTAAATTAAGAGCGTGGTTATTTGGATAATGTTCTTAGATTTATAAATAATTGTAAAAAGTCCGAATAGTAGACAAAATTCACTTTTATATTTAACTTGTTTTTTTGTTGAAGAACTTGACTATTAGTATTAATTTGCTTTAGTAAAAATGGCTCAATTAGAAATCGTTTATTCTGAAATTTCCAGAGTACTTTTAAAAATAATAAATTCCGTTGTTACCAAAAAGATTCAAAATATATTGTCATTAAAAACCCGTTTATTGATGGCGCGATGGAGTAGTAACAGAAGTTGAGTTGGTTGGTTTTGAAAAATTCAAAATTCAAAATTTAATTAGAAATAAAAAACACCCTATTAATCCTTTTTTTTAGATTCAAAACAAAGTGAATCGTTTGTCCATGTTTCTTATATTTCAAGAAGAACATAAACCCTTTGCATGCACGCGGGTCCCCCCTCAACTTCTATTATTAGCTTTTTTCTCAGTTAGAAGAAAACTATTGGGTTTATTAATGGTAGGAATCTTTGCTAGAAGTATTTTCCACATAAATGTAATTATTTATTTGTAGACGTATAGGTAGTAAAAAAACTTAGAATTCGATTTATGGGTAATCTGCCAAAACAACGTCTAACTCCGGGTATACCGTTTTTGAGTTCAACAGGCGTTGATTTCGCAGTGCCCCCTTTCTATATAGTAGATAGGAAAGGCCGTGGTTGTAAAATAAGCAAGTGTTATTTTTTATGGTATTATTTTTTTCGTATGTTTTACAACCAAGGCCCCCGCCTTCACTTAGAAGCTGTTTTTTAGTGATTTAAGCTACAGCAGCCCCCTTTTTTCATTATTAACTTTTAAAAAGATTTATATCGAGGAGAGGTAAACCACCCCGTTATATTTTCTGTTGAAAAAATAAACGAAGTAATTTTGTGGGAGCCTAAGAATGAAATTAGATAAGTTTTTTTTTCTTTTTTATAACCAAAACTCTTTTAATGCAGTTTAGTTTTTTTTTTTTCTGATGAAGGTATATCATTTCATTTTTTTCGCTCGCCACCCTAATTTGCAAAAACCGCATTTTCTGGAGGGTTTTGTGGGAGGCAGGCGTTAAAGTCATCACAAATTTGTCACTTGAAAAAGATAATGGGGAGAAGAAAGACATCCCCCCCCCCTTTACATATGAAGAATTGGCAACACTTTTCGCACAATAGAGGCCCATTCTTTAATTTCGCGCCCGCTGTGCCCGTTATCTTGCCCCAGATCCGTCAGATTTGAGCCCGCTTTACTCCAGGGCATTTTTTCTTGATTGGGAGGCCATTAACTGCAGTACCGTCAGAGAAGCTAACCGATATTAAGATTAGTCCCCCCCGGCTGGATAGATATGCCCGCAAAACTATCCCAATTAAAGCAACATTTTTGGGAGCGCTGGAGTAGGGAATACATTGGCTGAATTACAACAACGCACACAAAATGGCGTCAGGCGACCTCCTGCATTGAAAAATAGGAGATATGGTGGTTCTCAAGGAAGACCAACCTGCCCCACCCACTGAAATGGCCGTATAGGGACGAGTACAAACCGCACTATTCCCTGGCACATTTGATGGTGTTTGTTCCCCCCCCCCCCCCCTCCGGGTTGCGACGGTGGCCACTGGTAAATGGAGTTTTGGGGTTTTTTGTTCGCCCGTGCATTGACTCGACTCTGTCCTCTTTGGCTTCCTGAGGTAATGAAGAAGAGATTGGAAGACCTCCATCTCCAACGGGGGAGGATTTTTTTTGTTTTTTCACGGCGCGTCCCCTAGCGCTTTTCAGGTTGGGGGCGATAGATCGATCCGCGGAGGGGCAGGGTTTGGACCCTCGGCAACAAGCCGTCACTACTGTTTTTTTTTAACTTTTTTTATTTAACGAGACCGATACGAGCCAACGCACGCGCACGTTATCTTATTGTAAACGTAATAAACTGATTGTAGGAAGATATTTGAAGTTTTCCTTGTTGCCCAAACATTAGTAACAAATAAGGCAATAAATAGGTCTATTAAGTACTTCCTATTCATATTTAAAGAGTTTTGCTGTAGGTATTTATAATATAGGTAAATACAGCAAAATTCTATATATATTAATAATATATATAAAATTTATATACAATAATATATATTATTAATATTAAAAATACCATATATCGACAAAAGTAACTGCATATCTCTTCATAATAAAGAAAAGCTAACAGCAGCAAAAATAGAGCTCTATTAAAATTAAATAAATAAGTATTGTCTAAACACAGGAATGCTCATCACTGACCTGTGATTTAACAATTAGGCTAAAAAAACACAATAACTCCATTATAAAGAATTTTTAATAGTTTATTATGATACGAACACGATTAAGGATTTTATTAATAAAAATTGTAAAATATTATTATGTCTGCAAATTTAGTTCCAATAAAAATTATAGCAGTTTTTGTTAATTATTTTTCTCAGAGTAACTGTGCAGCCTTGAAATATAATATAGATTATTATTTTTATTACTGCCATAAATCCATGAACAAACGTGAGCAATGGCGTGATTATCACAATCAATTGGAATAACATCCTGTAAAACTAGTTTTTTTTCAACAGTCAAATTCGATTATTCCCATTTTACGATCCCAGTAATTGCCACCAAGCCATGAATTTACAACGATATGAAATAAAAGTTGAAGGACAATATTAACAAAGAAGCGGTTACAACGCAAGTAATCAAAACGATAAGATAAATAAAACCAAACAATCCTGCAGTCCTTATATAGAGGGCAGAAAGGGAGTTCTCACTTAACGTTACGTTCATTATAAAACTTATGTGTATCAATATAAAGACGATATCATTTAAGTTCCACCACACGCACTACTGCTTTCTTTACTGCTCTATATTTGATAAGTGACCAGTGGAGGACGAGCGTTCCTTCGAAACATTATCGATGATAAATAGTAATTAACAATTTGTAACGCATATTACAGAAATTATAAATATATTGAGATATTTTTAAACACACTGTCACTAATTATTATTTATTATCATTCACTGGATTACTGTATATACCTATAGCTTGTATAGACAAGTATGTAATAAAATTACGTCTTTAAATATTCATAATAAAGTTGATTATTCATAGATAAAAAATGTATATTTTTGTATTAGTTAAATACTAATTTATTTCTAGTTTTTTCCATTTAATTAATAGAGTAAGTAAAAAAATTGAAGGCTATGTATACAACAAAATATAATGTTCATAATAATGAATAATATCCTAAGAATGTGAGAAAAAATCATATTCAATTCAGACAACAGACAGCAGAGACTAAATGAAAGAAAAAGAAAGTAAAAAGAATAGAACCTCTTTGAATTTCTACATAAACTCTTAAAGGAAGTCAATAGCTCTCTAAATTGCGATCGATAGCGTAGAAAGGTTTTTTTTGTTTCCAAGTGCAGACGGTCCTTTGTTGTCCCCCCCTAGACTTTTTACCCCCAAACTTGGATTGGCTTCCCCACTTGCATTGTGAGCTTTTTATAATATTCAATTATAATAATTTTTTAAACATTTTATGGTAATAATTTTGCAAATTTATGTACATATATTCAAATATAAAATAATTATGTTTAAATTGCATACTTGAACCTCTATTGTATGATATATTTTTTGTCAAAATGTAACCTTCTATTCCTATAAAACAGAGCCATAACTAATCAATATAATACACTATATACATGGGCACAGTATTCAAATACACACTTTTTTTTTTTTTTAATAACATTATATCGACATCTAATAAAGTTTTAGGAAACATCTTCAGAATTAATCCCCTCGATTTAATGTCCCCCCCCCAGCTTTTCCCCTTTCGATATATTTGATGTAACTAATATACATTATTTTTTATAAATAATAAGATAAATTTAGCCTTTCATAAAGAAAAACTAAACTTTATCTAATTAGGCACCATTTGACGTCTTTAAATATCATAAATTGTAATTATGTAAATAATAAACGACCTTGTGTTCTAGTAGATTTTAATACATATCTTAATTAATATTGAAGCAATTTATAGTAATGATTTAAAATATTCAGTATGTATGCTTGATAACTAATAAGGCTTTTTTACAAATTATCCAATTGAAGTAAAACTACAATTAATCTGTTATTTAATATTATAATATTTTATATATATATTATAATATAATAATTTAAGATACTTTACGGTTTTTTTACATGAACATAAAAACATGGAGATAACTTTATTTAAGATATGGATAATGAACAATCGTCGGAGTTTTGCTTGTTATTATTCATTTGAAATGGTAAAAGCAATTAGGAATTTATATTAAAATTTCAACTGGTAAAGTTTTATTTAAAAATGAATATATGTACATTCAAATATGTATATAAAAATGTTTTGCTTAAGCGATCGAATGAAATATTTACGTTAGTTATTATGTCTAGATACCACTTTTAAAATAATTGTAATCTATGCATCACTACAGATAAAATGCATCAAATATGTTCACTTTAGGCGATAAACTGCGTAAGCACTTACAATCTTTGCTTTACATTTACAAAGTGGATATCCAAGGTGAAACCTTGCTATTATAATGCATCTATTTATGGAAGAATAAGTTATGACTATTAATATATTATATATATATATACATATACGTGTATATATATACACGTACATTATATATATATATATATATATATATATACTTACTATATACAAATTAAACATTGTTTTGAAGAATACGTCGCTGCTAATGATAAAAATATATTAGGATATTATAAAAAATATTAAGAAAACTTTTCATAAAATTCATATTTCTATAATGACAACTGAACATGATACTGTGCGAAAAATTCTCACGGGTCAAATAGTAAGTATATATATATTGACAAAATACGGTTTGTAAAATGAATTTTATTATAATTATAACGATATTTTATTATATTTTAAAACTGTACTTAATAATAAAAATTATTAAAACATGTCCCCTATAAAAAATATAGGTACATTTTCATAATTAATCTGCCAACACCGCACCCCTTGTTTCGTTCCCTTCCTCTACGAATAGGGTTGCGAAGGTCAGATAGCAGTCAAATATGGGGCCCTTCCAAGGTCAATGCGAACTCTACCTTGAACGTCCCTGAACAGGAAATATATAAGTACTTTGTGCGCCGAATCCTGATAAGCAGTGATCACGTACGCCGTTAAAGAATTAATTAAGGTGTTAACATTTTATGTCCGATGTTAAACACTTGGTAAGAACATTTTATCTACGTATAAAATTAACATTGGTTGCGATTCTTTCAAAAATAAGTACAATGTACTTAGGCATCTGCTATAAAAACGTTTTTCTTCATATTTCATGTATTTTGGTTTCAGTTTTCATACAATTTATTTCATTTTTGATATGTTTAAATATGCTTATATAATTTCTTATAACAATAATTTATTAAGTAACTTGTACTTATAAAGTCTTGATAGCTCTAAGGAGGAAATATTTAACGTGTGTACTTTTTTACCCTAAAAATTGATAAGGTACGATCATGACTACTTTATGTCCTAGAAGATAACTTTATGTTAAATTAACTCGTGAGTTAAATTATTGGCTTTAAAATAATATAATATTTGTATATTATATTATTTTACATAAAAACGAAAATTATGAGAACAGGTCAAGTTCAAGTCGGACTCCCATAAAGGAATCCATCCACTATAGAAATTTAAAAGGACTTAAA
This sequence comes from Brenthis daphne, assembly GCA_947093115.1. NCBI lineage: Eukaryota > Metazoa > Arthropoda > Insecta > Lepidoptera > Nymphalidae > Brenthis > Brenthis daphne. The sequence continues at coordinate 10,772,592 of OX352478.1, read as the reverse complement.
GATTTTAAGTAAAAAAACAGACAAACAGACCCAAAAACAAAAAAATTAAAAAAAAAACTGGATTTGTTCTATTTGTCTTCTTACATCCCCCTGACTCGGGTTTTAGCTTTTTTTTCTATGTACAGACATTCGACCTCTACAGTTTTGTTATAGTATAGATGTACATAAACATTTTTACCCCTGTACGGCTTGTTAATGTACGTCTTGTCAAACAAGTAGGTACTTTTACTTAAAATAAAAACTTATAAAAAACGACTTCCAGGCACTAAAATGTAAAAAATAACTAAACGGGGGGTTTCATTTAGAATAGATACCTAATCAGATATTTTCAAAGTCGGTGCCAGCCGTTGAATATTTAAAAAACCGCTCGACCGATTTCAATAAAATTTAAATGGCACCACCTGGAAAGTATACCCTCCGAAACGAAAAAAAATTCGAAATCGGTTCAGTCCTCTTCGAATAATCGATGAACATACATAAAAAAAAAAACAAAGATTTCGACGAATTGAGAAACTCATCCTTTTTGGAAGTCGGTTAACAAATACCTAGTTAAATCTAAGACTTTTAACTTATCTTCACAATATTTGGCATATCATGACTTTAATCTAGCATTAATAAATCTTACTCTACGGCCTTGTATAGTTTTTCTATGTATACGAACAACAAAGATTAAAGATTTTGCGTCTTACTCTATTTGTAATGTAGTTCAATAATTCTTAGTATTTCCCGCAGGAAAAACAGGTTTATAACTTTTTTCACAGACTATAAAATGTATTGAGCAATAATATCTCTAAACATTGAGAACTAAAAATTTCAAACGATTAGTGGTGTTATAAAAGAAATACAGCAAAATATATTATTATTAAAATATTTCATAAAAAAAAAACATTTTTTTATCATTTATAAGAGCTTTAACATAACGTATATTTTGAGTAATAAAAAATCCAACATGTATAGTAAAAAACCAATGTTGTTAAAATAAAATTATTCAATTGTAAGTATATTAACCCCGGAAACAATAGCACAGATAATATAAGGAGATAGATGGGTTCCATTAAAGTGCATTCATGACTCGCTAGTTTACTCTAGTGCATCAAGTGCCTAGTTTACGAGCAATACAAGTTTGATTGGTCGCATGGTGTCAACGATAACAATTACATCTCATTGACATAATCAAAGGACAGGCCCTCGAAACCAATGTGTATATTGATTTATTTACTCACGTTCTTGTAGAAGCTATCTTATATTTCTGTTTATTATATTATTATGTATTTATTTCCTTATCTGTATACTTAAGTGCTAAATTAAAAAATCTAATATAAAAATAAATGTATATTAATCTTTGAACTTCACAAAATGTGATAACTTCTAAACAAATACGAAATTTAATATTTACTATGTAATAATATAATGCTGTAGAGACACGCTACGAATAAAGCGTCATTATTTTTTATGATATTCTTTAAAAATTCAACATTGTGCTTAAGTTTGAAACTTTCACAATTTCCCTTCTCTTTTACCACTATATATAACGGACTTACTATAAAAGCAGCAATCAATACATTAGATAACAGGATGTTATTTTTATTATTTATTTATTAATTTATTTATTTTATAAGATTCAAAAAATGAATTCTCTTGCTCTTTGGCTGCTGCATTACTTCGATTTTTTGAAATTTTTTAAATAAAGTTATAGGATATGATTGTTATAGAACCCAGTAAAATGTACCAGTAAAGAACAATGAAGTCTAATAATTAAGAATTTCCCATAGATTAGTGATGTAGGTACCTATATATATATAGCAAAATAACAGTAAAAGCGGAAGGGGTATTTGTGTACCGTAACGTGTAACGGTCCGACCGCTCTGTCAACTTTAATAACAATTTATTAAAAAAATATTATATATTTACGTTCGATATACATTTCAATCACTATTTTATTACAAATTACAACAAATGTTTAGCTACTAATTTTTATAGCATATAAAATTTAATAAGGCAACACATGTTTTGCATACGGGCAATCGCATTAAAAAGATTTTAGTTTGCACATCTGTTCTTTTTAGGGATAAGTGATTTATTATGAAAAAGAGTAGTTTTTTTGTGCTTTTATTTGTTATATATACTAAAAAAAGCTTATAAGTTATATTCTTAAACGAACTGTGACCAAATGATTTCGAATATATTAGTTTTTTTTAACACCTATCTTTTTAAAATTTTTACTAAAATTATAATTTAAGTATTTAAACACAAATTATATCATTTTATTAAAATTGTCAACATGAACTAATTCATGTTAAAGTAATAATATAGTATATTAAAAGGGTTTTTTTTTCAAAGATTTTTTTTAAATATTTTTCCAGTAATAAAAAGTATGTCACAAAAATTAATTTTATCGATAAATATTATCTGTTTACCTGCTTAATAATATATTTACATTTATAATGCTTGTTCGCAAACACCGCTCCCAATATTTGAAATGTACGGCTTAATGACTTTAAGTTGCAGTGCAAACACGAAAGGGTGTGGACAGATAGACTACTTAAAAATAACTGCTATTACCTATTTATATAGTACTAAGTGGACGGCACCGCTGTTCGGATCAAATAAAGGTATGAAATATTTAATGTAGATACTTATATGGCATTCACATTTCCAGGCGTTTCTAGTTACAGCTCTTCCTCAAACTTACGTAAGATGGGTTTTTTTTTTATTTTTTTTTATGTTTACGTAAGATGGGGTTATCGCCACACTGAATAGCTGTTTCTTACAATTATCTTTTATATTTTTATCTACGTAGAGTTGAAACAAAGAAGATGCCTAGGTCAAAAACCTCGTAAAATTGGGCGCTACTTGTTTGTATTCTGTATAGATAACGTATTATAATAAAACTCAGGCTAAAACTGGTCCTACCTACCTACGAATCAGTCCAGCATTCCAGACACATGCCTAAAGTTCATTCTAAAATAAAACACATGTGAACGAGCCTTTTCTTATCCAGAATATCGAATACTTTTATAATTTGTAAGAAACATTATGACCTCTATATGTAAAATTCAGTACGTTTTTTAAGTCTGGCTAAAGGTTTATTATGTCAGAGCGGTAGTTAAAGGTTTACAAAATGCAAAATTGTTTTAACATAAAGATAACAGAAAACTGCTAATTGCACCGTATAAGAAACCATTGCAATTTTTAAAACTTTGTTATCAACTCTAAAATATTTCAGTCGTTGGATGTTTCACACAACTTTTTTTTTTATATACGATGAGTCGTAAAGTTTACTATTTGCTCACGCTATCTCAATAATATGTTGTACCGTAAATATATTCTCTAGCAAATATTTATTTGCGATTAGGATATTTAAAAAGTATAAAATGTACATGTTCGAGTTACATTTTGAGTAATAGTAGGTACTTTCCAATATAATAATAATACCTAAGTGCTAAATCTATATGTGTGGGTGATTAATATTTACATACCTAAATGTTTCTTGAAATCAGGCATATAAATATTTAATTATCATGGTTTAAAAAAATCTCAAATGCTGAGAAATAAGCTACTTCAATACTGATATTTAAATAACATAGCATTGGAAGTAGCAAAATTGTAAGTACTATTTAATAACTAGCAACTTATCCTGGCGTTGCTTGGGTGTCCTCTTCTTCTTCTTGCATTTATAATATTATAGTACCCGGGCAACCAAGCTTCACTCGGAGTTTTTGGCCAAAAATACAATTTTCTTTTAAATTTTGGCTTAAAAACAAAAAGAAACAAAAAACTTCAACAAAGACAAAAAAAACAAAAGTACATACTTTGTATCCGACCGCGATTCGGACACGGACACTTGTGTTTGTCAATGTTGCGCCTTAGCCGCTTGACCATAATGTTTATGCCCGAGCATGCGAAATTAGCGACCATATTTTGCGTGGAATAATGCGACAGAAAACCGCATAGAAAACTCGAAAACACGCATTTTCCCTGACATAAGACTAATTTAAATCGATTTTTCGCCCCCAAAAACCCCCACACACCAAATTTCAGCGAAATCATTAGAGCCGTTTCCGAGATCGCCGATAAATATACAAGAATTGCTCGTTTAGAGGTATTAGATTAGATAAAGACGGCACCACATTTTAGTAAATTCTATTATTATTATTCAGCTTATGTGTTAGTCTAGATCATAGTCTATTTGTGTACTAAATTTCATTAAAATCCGTGCAGTCGTTTCAGCGTGAAAAAGTTATAAACATACAAAGTCTTGGCATTTTGAATAATAGTGTGATATCGAACTTGAATCCTACGGTAACTATCAGATCTAATGAGTGATGATACGCTAATACCTATTTGACATTTTAAAATCTATGTTTTCGGATTAAGTCACGGTTTTATTTCGTATTTTTGTTCCCGACGTTTCGAAAGCTATACATATAACATGGTCACGGGAGAGACTGCGTCTCTCGGGACAGACTCAAACCACAACAAAGTTCGAAAAGATAGTTTTATTTAAAATAGCATATGTAATTTTTCGGTCCCTTATTTGTATATAAAAAACTCAAAATAAAAATAAATGTAAGAATTTTTATCATTAGTATTTTATATTTCTTTTAAAATGAATTGAAAAAATACTAGTTATTAATTGTACATACTAAGTTAATTTAATTATAGTTTCTTAAAAGACGAAAAATATACCTACCTACTTAGTTCTTGATAAAACTTATGAATCATTGTTTAAAATTAGGTTTTATTTGTTTTATTAGATGTTTTGGTGGACAATTGGATCATGCATATAATTAAAAGGCATGTTAGCCGACTTCAAAAAAGGAGCAAAACCTTAATTCCGGTATAATAGTGTTTTTTGTGCACGTAACGTGATATATTCGTCTACTGTGAACGATTTTATTATTTTTTTAATAAATTGGTTATGCCTCGTAAAGGTCTTATATGAATTAAAAAAAATATGTACCTACTCCACTTTTAAGGTTATTGTGATTTTAATTAAAATCCATCATATTTAAGATTTAATACTTTTAGACAAATAAACATAATGTATTATAGTTGCAATTTGCAAGGATATGGAATTTCTATTGGAGATAGTGTAAAATAACAGAAGGGCCACGAGGCCAGTTCATCCAGTTCATCACTTTAATTAACTGCTGTCCATTCGCTGATGCAGTCGTCAGATCGATTTTAAGCTTTGGTGATTTTGTAGCGGCTTCCTTGTTTGAACGAAGTAATTGTATATCGAATACAAAAAGGTAGGCTAAAAATTGACATTTGATATTAACATCGATCTTTTGTATAAACTTTTACATAAAAAAAAGATTGTCATTGTTGTCCTCGAATGTTAAACACTAAACTTATAGTTACGATCACACATTTAATTAAAATTATAAAAAATGTAAAAATTGACGATGCAAAAGTGCTTGTAAAAGTCTATTTAAATAAAGTTTATTTTGATTTGATATGAAATATGCAAATAATAATTTATTTCTGATCTGATTTCAACGCTTATAAAAAATGTTAACAATTCATCTCAGTCTGCATACAATGGACAGAGTAAATGCAGTGTGAAGTTCCGAAAATACTTTGATAGACATTTAGTGCATGTATCCAATAATTATTTTATTCGTTGCGAGAATCCGCTCGAGGTGCGCCGGCTATATACAGGCGCAGCTTCCCTGCAGACTGGCGGAGCCCACGCTATTCGTTTTGTTTCCCGAAGGCCGCCCAGTTCGATCGTCTCGCCACATCGGATATGTGTCACTATAACACTACGCATACGTCTCCTTCCCTTCGCATAACCTTCAGACCAGACGGGGACGTGGCATTCAAATAAAATGACGCTCTAATTTTATTCACTAAGAAAATATTGTGCATTCTTCCCTTCAATGCTTACAAATTACTTATGTAATTTTAATGATAACTTAATATTTAGAAATTAACATCCGATCTAATAGCCCCTTGAAACAGTTATGATAATGGTCATGTAAATTTTCATACTTAATCTATGATAAATGACTGTATACGCACATATATATAATATATCTAATAAAGATAAAATACCTTTTATAGTAGATATTTTTGGTCCTTAGTACGAAGTCGAACACGCGCTTCGATATTGAATTGTGAATAATAAACCTTGCATGTCCTTGACGGAGGTTCAAGGCAAGCCGTAGGTGCGTAGCCGCCACGAAATTTCGTATCACGAAGGTTTACGACCGGTTTGGCAATCCATTATCATACTAATAGGGTAGTTTTAGCGAGTTAACCAGTTACTGAGCCATCGATAAACGTCTGATGCAAACAAAACACAGGTGGGTTGATAATGAATTAAGAATGATTTGACTTGTGAGCTCTCCCAAAATAACTGGTCATTTATAATATAACTGTTTTCATAATAACCACGTGACGTCAGATCAAGTCCAAGTTTGAACTGAGGAAAGAGACGAAGCCTTACAGACGACCGTGATATCAAAACTTTGCAAACGCTATCATTAGAAGTTGTCCAAAACGATTTTCACTTACAATTTATAAGTACATTTTGTAACTTCGATAATATACGTAAATAACTTAAGTATCTTTATGATTCTTTGATAACGTTTTTATAGTGAGGTAAATGTGTTTATATATAATTTAAAGAATACATACATATGTTATATCCATACCTACTATCCATACTATAAAATTATAAATATGAAAGTGTGTTTATTTGTTTGTCTTTCTTTCACGTCGAAACGGCTTGGCGGATTGGCGTGATTTTTTGTGTGAGATTGTTGGGCTGGAGAGTAACATAGGCTACCTTTTACAGCAGGAAAGAAACTCTTTCCCGCGGGAAAACACGTTATAATACAATCCAAAAAAATATTTATGATCAGAATTACTTGAAACTTGGTATTAATGCTCTTCAATACAATTAATTAAATACGTGTTATATATACCTACTTATGTAATTCAATACACAGCAAAGTTTAGAACTTAGGAATGCGGAAATAGGCATCAGATTATCTACGTACCTCTTTGACCTCATTTCATTCCTGTTTTACCTCAATCCCGTTGCATAGAGACCTCGATGGTGTAACTGTTCTATTAACTAACAATGCAAAATTTACTGTTATTTTAGTAAAATACTTTTAAAATTGTAACTATCTACAATGTGAACAATAAAGTATGCTTAACAATAATATTTTCATATATACAATTAAAATGATTATATAAAGAATTCTATAAATAAAAATATTTATAAGCAGAAATAAATTCACTTCAAAATGGCTTTACTTCGCAAAAAGGCAGAAGAAAGTTGCAAGAACTTAGTTTCCAGACCCAATTATATGTTAACAAAAATATTCGCTATAATAAAAATGTGCTCAACTCTATATTTCAATACTAAGCCCACAACACGCCTTCACGAGGGAACCACCCCTCGCGCCAGCCCTCTTTTAACGAATTCAATAATCATGTATATCTCTTAATGTACATATGTTTCAGTCTGCAGGTCATGGACACGTCTGGTAAAAAGTTTTAGATAGATTGATAAAACTACGTTATATATATAGCCGACTAGCATTGCCCGCGGCTCCGCCCGCGTTCAGATGACTAAAAACCAAATTCTTAGGTTTTACATATTATTAGTATACTCTTACAATGCAGTTTTTGTATTTTTCTCAGAAATGAGATATTTTCCCGCCGTAAAAAGTATCCTATATGTTGACCCGGATAATCAGCTACCATCATACCAAATTTCATCAAAACCCCTCCAGTGATTTTCCCGTGATGCGGTAACAGACAGACAGACAGACAAAAATTCTAAAAACTATAAATTCGGCCTCTGTATCGATAATAATGTCTATTTCAATAAGATTTTCAAAAAAATATTTAATGTACAGATTCGACTTAGTTACAATTTTATTATGTGGTCGTCAGCGATTTCAATCAAACGCCGCATATAATATTTGTGAGATGTAAATCTTAAAACATTTATTTTCTCATTCATAAAACACTTTGCAGTTGCATATAAATTTTATGCTAAACGAAATGGAACATGCTCGATTTTTTATGTTCTGTTTGACAAAAAATATAACCTCCTAGTTACATATGCACGAAACAAAGGAAACGAGGTAATTGAATTGAATTATAGTTACTTTTATACACGTTCTAACAATAATACGAATGCGAAAGTATGTTTATACAGTAACGGCGAAACTGATCGACGAGATTTTGTGCAGAATTTGCAAACCCCACTACCATTCTATACATTATAATATGTATGTATTCAGCCCTTTTTAACGTCCCATCGCTGGGCACGGCTTCCCTTCAATACAAGGGGGATCAGGCCCTAGTCCACCAGACTGACCAAGTGCGGGTTGGCGGACTTCACATATCTTTCGAAAACTTGCTAGGTTCTCTCAGACGTACAGGTTTCCTCGCGATGTTTTCCTTCACCGTAAGTTGTAATCATGTTAGAAATGATTCGCTCATGAAAATATCAGAGGTGCGAGACCCGGAATTTAACCCGCTTCACGCGGTTTCCCAACCACGTTACCACCATATAGTACATACGTATAAAGTAACTTTTCTGATGTAGATAATATTGTTCCTAGTTTAAAACATGAACAATTCGTCTGCCGGTCAAGGTAAGTCATTTTAAGTCGGCTTTGTGTTGAGGAAATGATCTTATCGTCATCATAGACTCGTCTATGAGCTGCGGAATCATATTCTATATCATATCTATCTTTAGGTAGTCTGTATATTTTTAAAATTGGAGCAACCAGAATTATAAAAAATATACATAAAAACTGGTCTTGTTTGTTTTGTTAGATAAACCAGTTTTTTTAGTGATACGTCTTACAGTTAATAATGACTTGAAAGGATATTTTAAATAGATGCACATTAATCGCGTATAAATAAATATATTTTAAAAGACGCCTTTTCATAAAATCAACTATGTTGAAGCACCTAATCATAATAACTTAAAAACCCAAAGGAAATTAACAAAATTTATCTTGATACACTAGTATATATCAAAACGTATAGTCCTGTAGGTATTACTAAAAGATTATTTTTAACCGACTCCCAAAAAAGAGTAGGTTGTATGTTAGTCTGTACGTTTTTTTTATATGTTCACCGATCTCTCGAAGACGGCTTAGTTGCTTTAACTGTATTGTATTAAGTTAGTCCTGAGGTGGAATCATAAGATTTCTTTGCCATAAAGTATAACGTTCTCGAGAAGATCAGGAAAAGCCATGAAATTTGAAGTTTGTTAACAGATGTAATTAGTCTTTGTTAGCTACTTCTAATTATTGTCATATCGACTTAAAACTTTGCAAGTTTTTGTATTTCTGATAATATAGTTATTTGGTATCATCGATCTGATCTAATGGTGAGGTCAGATGGTTAATAGTAGAACTCTTTAACGACTACTAGTAAATACTTTGAGTTTGAACTTTTTTGATTTCATTTGACAAGCCCAATATGTTAGGATTGGATTTTGGAGCCTGATTTTTACTGTTATTGATAAAAGTGATTTTTTTAGTTTGTTAACATAAATTGCTTAATCGAATATGTTATTAAAAAAACATTAAAAATGAAAAAAATAAAAACCGACTTCCAGACACAAAAAAGTGAACGGGGTTTTCATAAATACCTAATCAGATATTTTCGAAGTTCCGTTCGGGTATTTTTTTACTTTTTTGTGTCTAGAAGTCGGTTTTTGAAGTGAAATTTCTTTAGAATCGTTGTGATTTGAAACTCGATGAAACGAAAATGCGACACGTTAAAAGAGATAAACACATAAATAAATAAGATTAAGCTGGCGAGAGAATGAGATAGAATACATTGACATATTGCCATGGTAACCGTTTTTACTGTCTGACAAATATATAATATTACTAGCGGACCCGACAGACGTTGTCCTGTCTACAATGATAACAAAACTTTTTTTTAATTTGATCGCAGCGCTAACTGTCGGGACAGACTAAAATTAAAATTCGAATATTATTTAAAATTTGACACTGCGATGGTAGCGCCGTCTGTCGGATCCAATGTAAAACATTCCAAAATCAACAACTACTAATAAATTAAAAATTAATTAAAAAAACATTGTCCAGCGGACAAAATTGTGAATCTAAACCATTCCCAGATCCCCTTCAACACACACAAAAAATTTCATCAAAATCGGTCCAGTCGTTTGAGAGAATTTCAGTGACATACACACTCACAGAAGAATTATATATATAAAGATAATCTTTCCGTATATGATATTCTATAAATATATGATTGTAAAATGACTAATATATCTTATTTAATTATTGATTTGTTTTAATTTAATTGCGATAATTGCCAAAGAAGTTTTACCTACTTCAACCTCGTGTCAAGGTTACACGCACCCATTATTTTAGTTTTTATTAATAATAATGACGTTTTATGCTTGAAAATCACTAATATTATATAAATTACGCTATACAGTGCTGATTTATGTACTAGTCGGGGACGGCAGCTGTAGGTAAGACAAAATATTTGCCCCCTCTGAGAAGCGAACCTGCGGCGTCCAACTTATTAGGGAGTGACGCTCAGTTACTATACCAATCCCAAACCACAAACCCCAGATCATTACAAACGTTTCCAGGAATATTTAATTACCACTTAGGAATTTAAGATGTCTCAGTAGTTATTATTAATCACTAATTTACCTAAAAGTGTGCAAATTTTTTTAATGCAACAGCGTCATAAGTGTAAATAGAATTTTTATTTGAGACGGTCATAATTTAAATTTCCACTTATATTTTAACTTAATACCGTAAACTAAAGAAAAAAAGCTATAAATTAATGCATATATTTCTTACTTTTTTGCGGAAAAAAGTCTAGAACGTACTTAAATAGAATTTTACACGAAATACGATACGATACGACACGAAACTTAGACCTTTAAACTAAAATTATAACGTTTTTTATAAAATACCATACGATTTATACAAAACAAACGAAATGTTGTCTACTTGCGTTTTAACATTTAGTATAGATTTCTCAGAGATGAAATATTTTCCCGCAGTAAAAAGTATCCTATATGTTGACCCGGATAACCAGCTGTCACCATACCAAATTTCATCAAAATCCCTCCAATAGTTTTTCTGTGATGCGGTAACAGACAGACAGACAAAAATTCTAATAACTATAGATTCGGCCTCTGTATCGATTATAATGACTATTTCAATAAGATTTTCCAAAAAATATTTAATGTACAGATTCGACTCGGTTAGAATTTTATTATATGTATAGATAAGTAAGATGCGACCAATCGAACATTTTTTTTTTATATGTAACCCAATAACAATGTATTACTTAGCCTATATTTAGACAGATTAGATGGACGGCACATATGTAATATCATATATTATGTTCGTTTTGATACACTTTTCATCCGATTAACTTAATTCCAAGAAAATTAGACGCTACTGTAGAGCCTACCAGATGCTCAAATTTGACAGCTTGATGGGTGGTAAAAATTAGTTTAGAAAAAGTTTTATCACATAGTAATATAAGAAGTACTTATAAGAAATACATTTGTACAATTAATTTACGATATGATAAATGTTAACGAAACATAGTTAAATTATACTTTATCTAAGTATAATTTCATTCAACATAGATATATTATACATTAAAAATATTTTTAATGTTGTTATGTGTTTATATTTCCTTTTTTTTTTTAAATACTACCAATTTTATCTACAAACTAAGAAAAATAAAAAACGCCGATGGCAGTGAATTTTTAACACTTGTTACCGAAAACAAAACAATTCTTTAGCTTATATTTTAATAATGTAACGACAGTTATGTTATGGTTAAATGTTTAGGCTATTGAGTATATTAATTATTATACCGTGAATATAAAGATATAACCGTAGCAATAGTCTATACTAATATTATAAATGTGAAAGTTTGTGAGTATGGATGTATGGATGTTTGTTACTCTTTCACGCCAGAACGACTGAACGGATCTGGATGAAATTTGACACAAAGATAGATTATAGTCTGGAATAACACAAAGTCTACTTTTTATCCCGGAAAAATATACAGTTCCCGAGGAATAGATTCGTTTTTACTTTTCTAGAGGCGAACCCGAGCGAAGCGTGGGTGAGCCGCTAGTAAAGTAACTAGGTATATAGAGCAATGGTAGGTATAATAATACCTACCTAATTGAGAAAAATATTTCGAAAATCTTTGTAACTTCCTTAATTGTGTGGTGTAATAACTTATAAGCGACGATAATAGTCTTACAAAACACTAAATATTATTTTTACAAACAAAACATACGATCTATACACATATTATATAGTGTCTTCACTTTCATATCATTAAGACCGCAATTTTCTGACTGTCTTCCACGTTTTCTATTACCGAGCCACGAACAAATAATAATAAATTTGATTTGATCGTGTTGTTTAACAAATAGCTAGCTAGATCGTGTACAGTATTTTAAAGATAAAATATTCGTAGTTTTGCCTATAATATTGCGTAAATTACAACTTAATGCGTCGAAGTAATTCGAAGCTCCGTAGAATTTGCTGAGTTGCCATTTAGCGAGTATAAATGAGTTATATATAAATGTGTAACCAGACAGGCGCATATCGAGCAGCCTAAACCACTGGCTCTAGAAACAGGAAATTTGGAGGGCACATTCCTTTTACGACGTAGGGAGAGGGAGCATAAGAATTTATCAAACATTAACGATCGCGAAAATTAAATAAATAATAAATTAAATATTGATTTCTGTATACATTCTTAAATATTATATTTTTAATTTTTTTTTTTTTTTTTATTATACCTACTGCTGTAAATAAACTAGACTATTATATTTAAATCGCACAAATAGTTCAGGGAACAAGTGCTGCTCAAAGAACAATGACCGATTTTACCTAAACACGTTCAAGGTTGTGAAATATCTTATTTTAAAATTTTGTTTGTCTAGGATTTTTTAATATATAATTAATAACTAGTTTTATGAGTAAATATTTTCGCGTTCTAATTACATAAATCTTATTAACATAAAATATGGATTGAGATTTGAGACTTAAAAAGATGATGCATAATAATTAATTCAGTTAGCAAAGAAAATCTTCATTTTTAACGTATTTACAACTATGTAATATACAAATATGTATTAATAAATAGCATGAATATTACATAGTTTACAATAGTAAAGTATTTTAAAAAAAAAGCCATGAATAAGAAAATTGAATTGAATAAAAGTTGATTTCTTCAACAATTTTATTGAGCATGCTGTTTAGTATTGCTCCAACCTCTCGTTCCTCAAACATAGCTGAAACTGTTTATTTTTCGTACTATAACTTTTTTTATATTTCGACTCTACCTATATATGACGTTTGTTTCTTCATTTTTTAAATATTGTAATATATGAATTAAAGCATTTAATAAGTCAACTTGTGCTTAAGCTTGCTAGTAAAGGACTACGACCATGAACAAAATATGAGATCGCGACTATAGAAATATTCGCTGTACCAGAATCAAAATTGTAGTAACTTAGTGCGCGAGCTGAATTTAGACTTTTTAAATTATGTTCATATCAATAATAATTGCATCGCCAGCAGAAATCCCTCGGCTGCTGTTTACATTTCCAAATGACCGATATCATAATGCGTTCAATACTATTTATTATTAATTATATGGAACAAAAAATTAACCTTGAGTCAGACAAAAGTAAGCGATCGTTAGAATATTAAAACCGTGATGAGTGAACGAATATTGCATATTCAACGTCGCGGTTAACTAGGCGCACGAATTGATTCTGTTGTCTTAAGCGTAGTACACATCACCGTTCAAACAAAGGTTTGAAATTCACTTTGTAATATATTTTTTATTATTTTTTAAACTATTTAATATAATGTAAAATGCTTCATTAGTGGAAAGTTTAAAAGTTGAAGTCTTCTTTTGCCCAACATAATAATAAGTCAATTCAGAGTATTAGAAGATTGAATTTTCATTTTAACTCTTATTTAAAACAGTATTGAAACTATCTTTAATTCACTAATATTTAAAGTTTATTTTTTCGCTATATCTAAAATACTAATATGTATGAGATTTTGATCCCGGAAACACCCAAGACGCTACATTTGTTTAACTTATTCGTACTATACATGTGAAATTAATTAGGATTTTTCTTTTTAAATGTTACTATACTTATCGGAATAAAACAATTATATTTTAGATTATTTTCACAATACAAAAAAATTTACTAATTACTAATATACAATTCAGAAAATGAAAATTGATTATATTTTTAATGGGAACAGATTATACATAAATTTGCATTCTTTGCCCTTGTATAGGTTTTATTACTTCGTCGTAACTGAAATATAATATCACGACTGACAACTCACACTGAAGTAAATTATTAAATTTCTCAATGGTGTATTAAAATTTTGTTGTTTCATTCACTTATACAATTTTCCAAAGGTCATAGACTATAGCAATTATGTATTTGTGCAGGAAGCTATGAACTTTAAAGAAAATCCGCCGACCGTAACCTGCTCTACGCATGAGTAGTCGAGTTTTCTTAATTGTAAGCGTATAAAATTTATGTCGATGGGGCACATTAAGATCGTAACTCTACAAACATACTCTCTCACACACGTCGTGTAATAATAAAATAAAACCAAGAAGCTCTTAAAAAAATCCTACACAGCATGAGTTAGACATAAAGCTTTCATTTTATTCACAATTAACTCAATTAATTTATAATAAAAAGTAAATTTAGAGCCGGTAACTGACCACAATCGTAGTAGACGGATTCCAAAACACGCAATAATGGTGTAACATCTAATCAACGGATGATACACAAGAAAAATGCGTGAATAATGTATAGCTTCCACTAAGAGAAAAAATGTTAATGTTCCACACTTTACGTACATACATGGATGTACTAATGTGCTGCAATTTTTAATGTTATATTTTATGTTCACGAAACAATAAATGCATTTTCTACACAACGTTTAATAACAGCAAAAAAAAATTAAATAAAAATTATTTCAATTACCATTGTATATTATTATTTATACGTGAAAATTTTTATTAAAAATAAAATAAATTGCACTATATAAAAGTTTTATCTCAATTCAAACTCACCCAAAAGCTTTCCACGTAATGGGAAAAAAGGAAAACTCCCGGAAGAGACATGATTGTCCATTTAAGTTCACAACAAGACTGATGGGGTGTTCACGGCGCGCTTTTTATTTATAAACTTATTGTTTACTAACATAACAGTACATAGAAAATTCCTTGTGTCGATAGTCGATAACGTAGCAGAGCGACGTTGAGGGTCCGAGAGCTAGCGAGTAGCGACTGAAGTGCCGGCGGCACGTTTTGCCCCTATATACCTTAGTACTTCTTGCCGAACGCTTGATTTCACGCTCTATATCCACAATCTAATAACTGTGGATCTTGGATATCAATCGACCACAGGAAAAACAAACATGTAGACATACGTAACCATGGCCAGACTTTTATCGCAACGACCTATTAAGGGCCTCGTGAAAAAAATAAAAATCCAGCTCAAGGCTACGCCGTCATCAATTTCATATGCATTTGTGATCAATTGCTTGTTAGATAATGATTCTCTTATAATTGAAAGAAGATTGGCACATCTTTTTGTAAAAAACTTTTTAAATGAATTCCCGCGATAGCTTCTGCTATATATGAATTCGCTAATACGAGCTTTATGTATTCACGATAAAAAATATAAAAATAAAAATAACAATAATATCTATAAGCTTTAAGCGTTTGTTTTATTATTTCACAAAATTTTAAATAAGGATCCATAAATTAATAATATTTAACGTGAAATCCTAATATTTTACAATGTTTGTATTGTATTGCATAATTTATTCGCATAATGAATTAAATGTTTCATATATATTTATAGGAATAATTTTTTCTTGCTATTTCTTATGAACGGGAATGCTTACAACAAAATTTCCAAAAAAATCACTTCAATTGTAACTAAAATCTCAAGATTCTTAATTAAACAGTTTAAACTCTACGTTATTTGCTACTTGTTTCATATACATACATACATAATATGTACTCGGAAATCACGGGTGCTTCCTCTACTGTACAACTTGCTTCATATCAGCAATAGTACCAATCCAAAATATGACAGACAAGACGGAAAGAGTCGAAGGTTACAAGTACTGCTGTATATTAAGATAACTTGTTGTTATATGTTTACTTTATTTATAGCCATGTTTAGATAAAAGTCAGGAAAGTTAGTAACAGATATTAAAATAAGTCATTAAACTTAGCTGAGATTATCAGCCTGAGTAAAGAAAAAAAAATATTTATATAGCTTTTAGAAGTAGCAATAAAAAAGAAATATTAATGCCCTGATTACTACCAATATTGTGACATAATGATCTTTATTCGTTTTTTATTACATCTAATGGTTCCAATGTTTTAATTTACACTTTATAATAGCATTTTTTTTTAAATTATTCTCACAAAATTTTTGTTACATTTTTCTTATTAATTTTTGTATTCGCATCAAATTAATTTTTTATCGACTGGCGTATATTTTAGGACCAATATATTATAAATATTTATTTATGTACATTATAAAAAATACATTATTATCGGTATTCATACATTTGATGTAGAACCGGTTCGATTGTCGCGAATTCGAAATTTATATCATCTAGATATTAGGACAAAACTTTTAACTTACATGTTTACTTTAAATGTTATCGCACACTTCACAGGGTGAAGACAAGGAGAATCCATCTAAAATAGAAAGTACTATTTAATCTTCACCCTGTCTGACCCTTGCTAGACTAAAATATCATTGATTCCTTTGCTCTGCTCTCGGCATTCCGCCGGTATCGAGCCACTGCGTCCCGGTTGGCGGTACCCAATAATTATTTTTGTAGGTAGTTTTGTAAGTATAGGTATACGTTTAGTTTACATGTAATATTAATGTCAAGCCTTTATTCGCTTTAATTGTAATATAATCAAATCGTGCAAGTCGATTTTGACTTAATTCTAATTTTCGAATCGCTTTGAACTTTTGTACGTACTACATATGTAATACGTTTAAGCGAGTTTTGACTAATTTTATTCGATTTGACGAGTCTCATAGATTACAGTTGGTGAAAAACATGTTTTATTTAAAAACTAGCGGCTCACCCTCGCTTCGCTCGGGTTCGTCGCTAGGTACGTTTTAAATAGATATAAACATGAATCAGTATTCACGCGCGATGGCTTATTATTAGCGTATTTCATGTATAACTTTGGTGTTTCTATACCGATTTCTATGATTCTTTTTTATGGAATAGTTAATAATGTTAACTTTTTTAATTAGGGATGACTGAGAGTGTTATAAACGTAAGAGTAGACAAATATAAATCAGAAAACTTCGAACTGCTAGTCTATCGGGAGTTACACGTGTTATTGTGAGTCAACCATAAAAGATAGACATATGCTGTCGTGGGCTATTTTTTATATAATTTTAAGGAGAACATTTTCGTGATACATGATTTCTGTGTAGCTTTAACCATTAAGGTTGCACACGCGACGGAAGCTTAAAAAATGGAGTAACTTCTCCCGTTTTCCCAACATTTCCCTGCCAACTGCCATTTCCCGTTTTCCCAACATTTCACTGCTCTGCTCCTATTGATTGTAGCGTGATGAAAAGTATACTATAACCAGCTCAGGAGTATGAAAAATAATTATACCAATTTTGGTTAAAATCCGTCGAGTAGTTTTTGTTTCTATAACGGTTATACAGACAGACAGACAGACAGACAGACAGACAGACAAAAATTTTACTGATTGCATTTTTGGCATCAGTGTCGATCCCTAATCACCCCCTGATAGTTATTTTGGAAATATATTTCATGTACAGAATTGACCTCTCTACAGATTTATTATAAGTATAGAAAAGTAATGTCGTTGATATTTATAATCATAAAAAAATATGAGAGTAAAATTTTTAAGATGTGAAAATGTGTTTGTTTGTTTGTCCTTCTTTCACGTCGAAACAGATTGCCGTATTAGCGTGATTTTTGTGTGGAGATAGTTGGAGGGCTTGACAACGACATACGGACATACATGGATGGGTACTTTTTATTGTAGGAAAACGCTTCGCTCGGGTTCGTCCCTAGATTGCTTCTCCATACAAACTGTAATCCACATTTTCATCACTTTAAGGGATTATATATATTCTTTATTGCACTAAAAAAAGTAATAAAAAAAAAATACATAGAAAATGATGTGGACAAAGGTGGACTTATCTCTATAAGAGATCTCTTCCAGTCAACCCATGTATGTGGGAAATAGTGTTAAGTAGCGGGACAGAAAGAGAAAGTGCAAAGAAAAGAAAAGAAAATAAATAAGAATAAGCATAATATGTAAAACAAAATGAATACAATATATAAACATACACACTATATTTCCATATATAATATATAAGCATAAATACATAAATACAAATATTACTTATAAACAATACATAAACATTAGAGAGAATAAATAAATACCAAAACTACGAGTATATACATACATACATATACATACATACATATACATACATACATAAACATACTTATATTATTACGAAACAGAAAGATGTATATTTTTTAATTATGAGCTAGAAAATGCTTCTTTAAATTGACTTTGAATGCATCATTAGAAGGGCTCTCCTGTAGGACTTTGGGAAGTCTGTTCCATAACACTGCAGCGTGTACCGAGAATGAGTTTTGGAAAAACTTGGTGTTGCTTCTCGGTATGTCAAGCATCGATGTGATGCAGGGCCGCCTAGAACGTGTTGAAGTGGGAAGAAAGTTAAACCTTGAACGAAGGTAAGAGGGAAAATTGAGGTTATGAAGGATATTGAACAGAAATGAAAGAATGTGCATATCACGGCGAAGGCGGATAGGGAGCCATTTAAGACGAGCACGAAAGTCGGAAACATGATCGTACCTGCGCAGACCATAGATAAAGCGTATGGCGAGATTTTGAAGACGCTCTAATTTATTCAAAAGCTCCTCCGTCACATCCAAATAGCATACATCGGCGTAGTCAAGTATGGGCAGTAGAAGAGATTGCGCAAGCATAATTTTGGTCTTGAAGGGGAGAAAGTATTGGAGACGCCTTAGAGAATGGAAAGTGAAGTACATACGCCTACTAACCTCATTGATATGAGGTGTCCAAGTCATGTGACAATCTAAGATAAGACCCAAGTTCCTTACTTTATCGCAGTAAGGTATTTGGACCCCAGAGTATATGATTCCAGGGACTGACTGCCAATCTATTTTACACCTAAGTCTGCTGCTGCCAATAATTATAGCTTGAGACTTCTTAGGGTTAACTAAAAGTCCGTAAGATTCGGCCCAAGTTTGTATAGCGACTAGATCATTATTTAAAGCCTCAACAGCATCGGGTAACTCAGTTAACTCAAAATGGCGATATAGTTGTAAGTCATCTGCATACAGATGGTAGGGAGAAGAAATGACGCGAGATATGTTGTTAATAAAAACAGAAAAGAGTAATGGTGAAAGAACGCCGCCTTGGGGGACCCCAGCCGTGAGATCCAACCACACCGATGAAGTGTCATTAGCTCTCACACACTGGCGGCGCCCAAAAAGATATGAGCGAAACCAGTCAATAGCCGCAGGAGAAATGTTAACTGCGCGTAGAGTGCCAAGAAGAATGTCGAAGTCAACAGAGTTGAATGCACTACTGAAGTCAAGGAGGACCATTGCAGTGAGTTTGGTGTTATCCATGGCAAACCGTATGTCCTCCGTGATGTTGAGCAACGCACCAATAGTGCTGTGGAAGGGACGAAATCCGGACTGGTAAGGACATAGTAGGTTATACGAGGCAAGGTAGGAGTAAAGCTGATTGTGTACAATAGATTCTAGGACTTTGGATAGGATAGGTAGGATGGATATAGGTCGATATTCATTGAGGCAGGTGGGATTTGTAGTTTTAGGTATGGGTATGACAAGAGCATTCTTCCATTGAGTTGGGAAACTATTGCAAGCCAGTGAATAGTTAATAATGTGAGTGAAAACTGGAGCAATGCAATCCAACACGGGAAGAATCATGTCGAGGCTGAGATGGTCACTACCGATGGCTTTGGTAGTGATGGAGCGGATACACTTCTTAATGGCATCTTCTGAGACTGATTCGAAAGAGAAAGAGAAGGAGTCAGGTGGGACAATATTAGACAAATGTGTAAGGGTAGCAGATTTTAATTGGGAGTTTAATGTTAAAGGAGGGATAGTAAAGTGGTAATTTAGCTTGTTGAGATCAACCGAAACTTCGCCAGAAGTCGGGGGTTTGCCCACGCCAAGAGACTCAAGAAATCTCCAAACTTGCGCTTGGGAGAGATTCTGAATTGTGGAGTGAATATAGCGACGTTTGGCATCCCTACACATTCTGTTGCAGATGTTACGAAGTTTTTTGTACGCTGAAAGATTGTCCTCAGACGGAAATTTTTTGTTTTTGGACTTTGCCCTGTCGCGTTTAGCCATTGTTCTCCTGATCATTGGTGTTATCCAGTTTCATATACATACATACATAATATGTACTCGGAAATCACGGGTGCTTCCTCTACTGTACAACTTGCTTCATATCAGCAATAGTACCAATCCAAAATATGACAGACAAGACGGAAAGAGTCGAAGGTTACAAGTACTGCTGTATATTAAGATAACTTGTTGTTATATGTTTACTTTATTTATAGCCATGTTTAGATAAAAGTCAGGAAAGTTAGTAACAGATATTAAAATAAGTCATTAAACTTAGCTGAGATTATCAGCCTGAGTAAAGAAAAAAAAATATTTATATAGCTTTTAGAAGTAGCAATAAAAAAGAAATATTAATGCCCTGATTACTACCAATATTGTGACATAATGATCTTTATTCGTTTTTTATTACATCTAATGGTTCCAATGTTTTAATTTACACTTTATAATAGCATTTTTTTTAAATTATTCTCACAAAATTTTTGTTACATTTTTCTTATTAATTTTTGTATTCGCATCAAATTAATTTTTTATCGACTGGCGTATATTTTAGGACCAATATATTATAAATATTTATTTATGTACATTATAAAAAATACATTATTATCGGTATTCATACATTTGATGTAGAACCGGTTCGATTGTCGCGAATTCGAAATTTATATCATCTAGATATTAGGACAAAACTTTTAACTTACATGTTTACTTTAAATGTTATCGCACACTTCACAGGGTGAAGACAAGGAGAATCCATCTAAAATAGAAAGTACTATTTAATCTTCACCCTGTCTGACCCTTGCTAGACTAAAATATCATTGATTCCTTTGCTCTGCTCTCGGCATTCCGCCGGTATCGAGCCACTGCGTCCCGGTTGGCGGTACCCAATAATTATTTTTGTAGGTAGTTTTGTAAGTATAGGTATACGTTTAGTTTACATGTAATATTAATGTCAAGCCTTTATTCGCTTTAATTGTAATATAATCAAATCGTGCAAGTCGATTTTGACTTAATTCTAATTTTCGAATCGCTTTGAACTTTTGTACGTACTACATATGTAATACGTTTAAGCGAGTTTTGACTAATTTTATTCGATTTGACGAGTCTCATAGATTACAGTTGGTGAAAAACATGTTTTATTTAAAAACTAGCGGCTCACCCTCGCTTCGCTCGGGTTCGTCGCTAGGTACGTTTTAAATAGATATAAACATGAATCAGTATTCACGCGCGATGGCTTATTATTAGCGTATTTCATGTATAACTTTGGTGTTTCTATACCGATTTCTATGATTCTTTTTTATGGAATAGTTAATAATGTTAACTTTTTTAATTAGGGATGACTGAGAGTGTTATAAACGTAAGAGTAGACAAATATAAATCAGAAAACTTCGAACTGCTAGTCTATCGGGAGTTACACGTGTTATTGTGAGTCAACCATAAAAGATAGACATATGCTGTCGTGGGCTATTTTTTATATAATTTTAAGGAGAACATTTTCGTGATACATGATTTCTGTGTAGCTTTAACCATTAAGGTTGCACACGCGACGGAAGCTTAAAAAATGGAGTAACTTCTCCCGTTTTCCCAACATTTCCCTGCCAACTGCCATTTCCCGTTTTCCCAACATTTCACTGCTCTGCTCCTATTGATTGTAGCGTGATGAAAAGTATACTATAACCAGCTCAGGAGTATGAAAAATAATTATACCAATTTTGGTTAAAATCCGTCGAGTAGTTTTTGTTTCTATAACGGTTATACAGACAGACAGACAGACAGACAGACAGACAGACAAAAATTTTACTGATTGCATTTTTGGCATCAGTGTCGATCCCTAATCACCCCCTGATAGTTATTTTGGAAATATATTTCATGTACAGAATTGACCTCTCTACAGATTTATTATAAGTATAGAAAAGTAATGTCGTTGATATTTATAATCATAAAAAAATATGAGAGTAAAATTTTTAAGATGTGAAAATGTGTTTGTTTGTTTGTCCTTCTTTCACGTCGAAACAGATTGCCGTATTAGCGTGATTTTTGTGTGGAGATAGTTGGAGGGCTTGACAACGACATACGGACATACATGGATGGGTACTTTTTATTGTAGGAAAACGCTTCGCTCGGGTTCGTCCCTAGATTGCTTCTCCATACAAACTGTAATCCACATTTTCATCACTTTAAGGGATTATATATATATTCTTTATTGCACTAAAAAAAGTAATAAAAAAAAATACATAGAAAATGATGTGGACAAAGGTGGACTTATCTCTATAAGAGATCTCTTCCAGTCAACCCATGTATGTGGGAAATAGTGTTAAGTAGCGGGACAGAAAGAGAAAGTGCAAAGAAAAGAAAAGAAAAGAAAATAAATAAGAATAAGCATAATATGTAAAACAAAATGAATACAATATATAAACATACACACTATATTTCCATATATAATATATAAGCATAAATACATAAATACAAATATTACTTATAAACAATACATAAACATTAGAGAGAATAAATAAATACCAAAACTACGAGTATATACATACATACATATACATACATACATATACATACATACATAAACATACTTATATTATTACGAAACAGAAAGATGTATATTTTTTAATTATGAGCTAGAAAATGCTTCTTTAAATTGACTTTGAATGCATCATTAGAAGGGCTCTCCTGTAGGACTTTGGGAAGTCTGTTCCATAACACTGCAGCGTGTACCGAGAATGAGTTTTGGAAAAACTTGGTGTTGCTTCTCGGTATGTCAAGCATCGATGTGATGCAGGGCCGCCTAGAACGTGTTGAAGTGGGAAGAAAGTTAAACCTTGAACGAAGGTAAGAGGGAAAATTGAGGTTATGAAGGATATTGAACAGAAATGAAAGAATGTGCATATCACGGCGAAGGCGGATAGGGAGCCATTTAAGACGAGCACGAAAGTCGGAAACATGATCGTACCTGCGCAGACCATAGATAAAGCGTATGGCGAGATTTTGAAGACGCTCTAATTTATTCAAAAGCTCCTCCGTCACATCCAAATAGCATACATCGGCGTAGTCAAGTATGGGCAGTAGAAGAGATTGCGCAAGCATAATTTTGGTCTTGAAGGGGAGAGAAAGTATTGGAGACGCCTTAGAGAATGGAAAGTGAAGTACATACGCCTACTAACCTCATTGATATGAGGTGTCCAAGTCATGTGACAATCTAAGATAAGACCCAAGTTCCTTACTTTATCGCAGTAAGGTATTTGGACCCCAGAGTATATGATTCCAGGGACTGACTGCCAATCTATTTTACACCTAAGTCTGCTGCTGCCAATAATTATAGCTTGAGACTTCTTAGGGTTAACTAAAAGTCCGTAAGATTCGGCCCAAGTTTGTATAGCGACTAGATCATTATTTTAAAGCCTCAACAGCATCGGGTAACTCAGTTAACTCAAAATGGCGATATAGTTGTAAGTCATCTGCATACAGATGGTAGGGAGAAGAAATGACGCGAGATATGTTGTTAATAAAAACAGAAAAAGAGTAATGGTGAAAGAACGCCGCCTTGGGGGACCCCAGCCGTGAGATCCAACCACACCGATGAAGTGTCATTAGCTCTCACACACTGGCGGCGCCCAAAAAGATATGAGCGAAACCAGTCAATAGCCGCAGGAGAAATGTTAACTGCGCGTAGAGTGCCAAGAAGAATGTCGAAGTCAACAGAGTTGAATGCACTACTGAAGTCAAGGAGGACCATTGCAGTGAGTTTGGTGTTATCCATGGCAAACCGTATGTCCTCCGTGATGTTGAGCAACGCACCAATAGTGCTGTGGAAGGGACGAAATCCGGACTGGTAAGGACATAGTAGGTTATACGAGGCAAGGTAGGAGTAAAGCTGATTGTGTACAATAGATTCTAGGACTTTGGATAGGATAGGTAGGATGGATATAGGTCGATATTCATTGAGGCAGGTGGGATTTGTAGTTTTAGGTATGGGTATGACAAGAGCATTCTTCCATTGAGTTGGGAAACTATTGCAAGCCAGTGAATAGTTAATAATGTGAGTGAAAACTGGAGCAATGCAATCCAACACGGGAAGAATCATGTCGAGGCTGAGATGGTCACTACCGATGGCTTTTGGTAGTGATGGAGCGGATACACTTCTTAATGGCATCTTCTGAGACTGATTCGAAAGAGAAAGAGAAGGAGTCAGGTGGGACAATATTAGACAAATGTGTAAGGGTAGCAGATTTTAATTGGGAGTTTAATGTTAAAGGAGGGATAGTAAAGTGGTAATTTAGCTTGTTGAGATCAACCGAAACTTCGCCAGAAGTCGGGGTTTGCCCACGCCAAGAGACTCAAGAAATCTCCAAACTTGCGCTTGGGAGAGATTCTGAATTGTGGAGTGAATATAGCGACGTTTGGCATCCCTACACATTCTGTTGCAGATGTTACGAAGTTTTTTGTACGCTGAAAGATTGTCCTCAGACGGAAATTTTTTGTTTTTGGACTTTGCCCTGTCGCGTTTAGCCATTGTTCTCCTGATCATTGGTGTTATCCAGTTTCATATACATACATACATAATATGTACTCGGAAATCACGGGTGCTTCCTCTACTGTACAACTTGCTTCATATCAGCAATAGTACCAATCCAAAATATGACAGACAAGACGGAAAGAGTCGAAGGTTACAAGTACTGCTGTATATTAAGATAACTTGTTGTTATATGTTTACTTTATTTATAGCCATGTTTAGATAAAAGTCAGGAAAGTTAGTAACAGATATTAAAATAAGTCATTAAACTTAGCTGAGATTATCAGCCTGAGTAAAGAAAAAAAAATATTTATATAGCTTTTAGAAGTAGCAATAAAAAAGAAATATTAATGCCCTGATTACTACCAATATTGTGACATAATGATCTTTATTCGTTTTTTATTACATCTAATGGTTCCAATGTTTTAATTTACACTTTATAATAGCATTTTTTTTAAATTATTCTCACAAAATTTTTGTTACATTTTTCTTATTAATTTTTGTATTCGCATCAAATTAATTTTTTATCGACTGGCGTATATTTTAGGACCAATATATTATAAATATTTATTTATGTACATTATAAAAAATACATTATTATCGGTATTCATACATTTGATGTAGAACCGGTTCGATTGTCGCGAATTCGAAATTTATATCATCTAGATATTAGGACAAAACTTTTAACTTACATGTTTACTTTAAATGTTATCGCACACTTCACAGGGTGAAGACAAGGAGAATCCATCTAAAATAGAAAGTACTATTTAATCTTCACCCTGTCTGACCCTTGCTAGACTAAAATATCATTGATTCCTTTGCTCTGCTCTCGGCATTCCGCCGGTATCGAGCCACTGCGTCCCGGTTGGCGGTACCCAATAATTATTTTTGTAGGTAGTTTTGTAAGTATAGGTATACGTTTAGTTTACATGTAATATTAATGTCAAGCCTTTATTCGCTTTAATTGTAATATAATCAAATCGTGCAAGTCGATTTTGACTTAATTCTAATTTTCGAATCGCTTTGAACTTTTGTACGTACTACATATGTAATACGTTTAAGCGAGTTTTGACTAATTTTATTCGATTTGACGAGTCTCATAGATTACAGTTGGTGAAAAACATGTTTTATTTAAAAACTAGCGGCTCACCCTCGCTTCGCTCGGGTTCGTCGCTAGGTACGTTTTAAATAGATATAAACATGAATCAGTATTCACGCGCGATGGCTTATTATTAGCGTATTTCATGTATAACTTTGGTGTTTCTATACCGATTTCTATGATTCTTTTTTATGGAATAGTTAATAATGTTAACTTTTTTAATTAGGGATGACTGAGAGTGTTATAAACGTAAGAGTAGACAAATATAAATCAGAAAACTTCGAACTGCTAGTCTATCGGGAGTTACACGTGTTATTGTGAGTCAACCATAAAAGATAGACATATGCTGTCGTGGGCTATTTTTTATATAATTTTAAGGAGAACATTTTCGTGATACATGATTTCTGTGTAGCTTTAACCATTAAGGTTGCACACGCGACGGAAGCTTAAAAAATGGAGTAACTTCTCCCGTTTTCCCAACATTTCCCTGCCAACTGCCATTTCCCGTTTTCCCACATTTCACTGCTCTGCTCCTATTGATTGTAGCGTGATGAAAAGTATACTATAACCAGCTCAGGAGTATGAAAAATAATTATACCAATTTTGGTTAAAATCCGTCGAGTAGTTTTTGTTTCTATAACGGTTATACAGACAGACAGACAGACAGACAGACAGACAGACAAAAATTTTACTGATTGCATTTTTGGCATCAGTGTCGATCCCTAATCACCCCCTGATAGTTATTTTGGAAATATATTTCATGTACAGAATTGACCTCTCTACAGATTTATTATAAGTATAGAAAAGTAATGTCGTTGATATTTATAATCATAAAAAAATATGAGAGTAAAATTTTTAAGATGTGAAAATGTGTTTGTTTGTTTGTCCTTCTTTCACGTCGAAACAGATTGCCGTATTAGCGTGATTTTTGTGTGGAGATAGTTGGAGGGCTTGACAACGACATACGGACATACATGGATGGGTACTTTTTATTGTAGGAAAACGCTTCGCTCGGGTTCGTCCCTAGATTGCTTCTCCATACAAACTGTAATCCACATTTTCATCACTTTAAGGGATTATATATATATTCTTTATTGCACTAAAAAAAGTAATAAAAAAAAAATACATAGAAAATGATGTGGACAAAGGTGGACTTATCTCTATAAGAGATCTCTTCCAGTCAACCCATGTATGTGGGAAATAGTGTTAAGTAGCGGGACAGAAAGAGAAAGTGCAAAGAAAAGAAAAGAAAAGAAAATAAATAAGAATAAGCATAATATGTAAAACAAAATGAATACAATATATAAACATACACACTATATTTCCATATATAATATATAAGCATAAATACATAAATACAAATATTACTTATAAACAATACATAAACATTAGAGAGAATAAATAAATACCAAAACTACGAGTATATACATACATACATATACATACATACATATACATACATACATAAACATACTTATATTATTACGAAACAGAAAGATGTATATTTTTTAATTATGAGCTAGAAAATGCTTCTTTAAATTGACTTTGAATGCATCATTAGAAGGGCTCTCCTGTAGGACTTTGGGAAGTCTGTTCCATAACACTGCAGCGTGTACCGAGAATGAGTTTTGGAAAAACTTGGTGTTGCTTCTCGGTATGTCAAGCATCGATGTGATGCAGGGCCGCCTAGAACGTGTTGAAGTGGGAAGAAAGTTAAACCTTGAACGAAGGTAAGAGGGAAAATTGAGGTTATGAAGGATATTGAACAGAAATGAAAGAATGTGCATATCACGGCGAAGGCGGATAGGGAGCCATTTAAGACGAGCACGAAAGTCGGAAACATGATCGTACCTGCGCAGACCATAGATAAAGCGTATGGCGAGATTTTGAAGACGCTCTAATTTATTCAAAAGCTCCTCCGTCACATCCAAATAGCATACATCGGCGTAGTCAAGTATGGGCAGTAGAAGAGATTGCGCAAGCATAATTTTGGTCTTGAAGGGGAGAAAGTATTGGAGACGCCTTAGAGAATGGAAAGTGAAGTACATACGCCTACTAACCTCATTGATATGAGGTGTCCAAGTCATGTGACAATCTAAGATAAGACCCAAGTTCCTTACTTTATCGCAGTAAGGTATTTGACCCCAGAGTATATGATTCCAGGGACTGACTGCCAATCTATTTTACACCTAAGTCTGCTGCTGCCAATAATTATAGCTTGAGACTTCTTAGGGTTAACTAAAAGTCCGTAAGATTCGGCCCAAGTTTGTATAGCGACTAGATCATTATTTAAAGCCTCAACAGCATCGGGTAACTCAGTTAACTCAAAATGGCGATATAGTTGTAAGTCATCTGCATACAGATGGTAGGGAGAAGAAATGACGCGAGATATGTTGTTAATAAAAACAGAAAAGAGTAATGGTGAAAGAACGCCGCCTTGGGGGACCCCAGCCGTGAGATCCAACCACACCGATGAAGTGTCATTAGCTCTCACACACTGGCGGCGCCCAAAAAGATATGAGCGAAAACCAGTCAATAGCCGCAGGAGAAATGTTAACTGCGCGTAGAGTGCCAAGAAGAATGTCGAAGTCAACAGAGTTGAATGCACTACTGAAGTCAAGGAGGACCATTGCAGTGAGTTTGGTGTTATCCATGGCAAACCGTATGTCCTCCGTGATGTTGAGCAACGCACCAATAGTGCTGTGGAAGGGACGAAATCCGGACTGGTAAGGACATAGTAGGTTATACGAGGCAAGGTAGGAGTAAAGCTGATTGTGTACAATAGATTCTAGGACTTTGGATAGGATAGGTAGGATGGATATAGGTCGATATTCATTGAGGCAGGTGGGATTTGTAGTTTTAGGTATGGGTATGACAAGAGCATTCTTCCATTGAGTTGGGAAACTATTGCAAGCCAGTGAATAGTTAATAATGTGAGTGAAAACTGGAGCAATGCAATCCAACACGGGAAGAATCATGTCGAGGCTGAGATGGTCACTACCGATGGCTTTGGTAGTGATGGAGCGGATACACTTCTTAATGGCATCTTCTGAGACTGATTCGAAAGAGAAAGAGAAGGAGTCAGGTGGGACAATATTAGACAAATGTGTAAGGGTAGCAGATTTTAATTGGGAGTTTAATGTTAAAGGAGGGATAGTAAAGTGGTAATTTAGCTTGTTGAGATCAACCGAAACTTCGCCAGAAGTCGGGGGTTTGCCCACGCCAAGAGACTCAAGAAATCTCCAAACTTGCGCTTGGGAGAGATTCTGAATTGTGGAGTGAATATAGCGACGTTTGGCATCCCTACACATTCTGTTGCAGATGTTACGAAGTTTTTTGTACGCTGAAAGATTGTCCTCAGACGGAAATTTTTTGTTTTTGGACTTTGCCCTGTCGCGTTTAGCCATTGTTTCTCCTGATCATTGGTGTTATCCAGGGAGCTGGAGCATGTTTCATGCGAACTGGTCTTACCGGGGCGTGAATATCGTATAACCTAATCAGTTCAGAAGTTAGTGATTCGACCATAAAATCAATATTATTAGAAGAAAATATTGGTGACCAGTTGCATTTCTTCACATCCTCTCTTAAGCGTTCCAGATCCATGTGCTTAAAATTGCGCTGAAAAAGAATCTTGCCTCTAACCTTTGGAGGACGCAGCTTATATGCAAGGTAAATTAAGTCATGGTGGGAGAAGGGGGCACTCATCTGGCCGTGAGATATAACAAGATCAGGATTAGAGACTAAGGTCAGATCAATGAGAGATGGCCTACAGTTAGGAAAATAGTGGGTGGGAGAAGACAAGGGGAGAATATACAGATTTAAGGAAGAAATTAGTGCATTTAAAGTTTGGGCCCTCGTGTCATTTTTGAGTAAACATGTATTTAAGTCACCCATGCAAATTACTTGGTCATAAGAAAGCAGAAGACTGTTAAATAAAAACTCTAAATCAGTGAAATAATTAATTTTGTCATTCGGGCAGTAAAGGACACCAAGTAATATTTTTTATGATTTACTAAAATTTCTAAAAAGAGATACTCGAGAGACCCTGAAGTATGTGGAGGAGATGATGACACAACACTAGCAGAAATGCTGTAACGTAGGTAGATACCTACGCCACCTCCACCTCGGCCAGTGCGGTCATTACGATATAATTTATAACCTGGAAGAGAGCAACTAGTAGACGGTAGGGATGGTTTAAGCCAGGTTTCAGATATGAGTATACAGTCAACCACGCCGGTGCTAAAAGATGCGAGAAAGTCATTGTAATGAGCAAGTATACTCTGCGCGTTGATATGCACTAAGGAGAGAGAGGCCGATCTATTGTCAAAAACATTAGTAAGTTTGGTAGCAAGTGGTTCTGAATCAGATAGTGAAGTGTTGTTACTGCCAGCACTTTCATAATCATCTGATGAGCAAGAAAAATAATCATCGTCTAACATAATTATTAATGTGTAATATAATATAAATATAAATAAATATAAAAAAAATAATAATATCAATAAAATAAATAAAAAAAACACACACAAAAAAAATATATAAAATAAAATTAACACTATCCACGTGCATAAGTCAACTGTGAGACTAAAAAGAAATAAACAAAGTAAACACAACACTAACAACACAGACAAATATAAATTAAGAACATTATCTGTCACAAAAACCACAGACTCATGTTGTATGCAAAAACTAAACGCAACGTTGACAGTTAGCAAATCATCTGTTCTAAATGACATTTAACAACTAACTCTTATCTGAGTGACACTGACACATGGAAATTAGAACGATATTGATATAAGTTCAAATATTTAGTAGCAAAACAAACAGATTGTGGATTTTAAAGTACCCTAAAGTTCTTATACTACCTAAAATATAATCCGACCAAATTAAAATAGTGAAAACAAAATACTACGCGTTGTTGTTTGATCCACTTTTAGGGTGTTGAGATATCAATTGTTTTAGCTCTGGTAAAGAAGAGATCTTGATGCGGGACTTATCCGGAAGAAGAACAATAATCACGCCGTCTGCAGACCAGCATTTTTTCATACCGAAATGATTGCGAGCAGCTATAAACACTTCTTGTCTGGATTTAGTCAGGAACTCTGTCAGCGTAATCTTGGAACCCTTTAGTGCTGTTTTGGCCTTCCAAACATGACTACGTAATTGGCCATTGCAAAAGCGAACAAGAATTGGTCGAGCAGAATCTCTCTTAACACCCAATCTGTGACAAGATTCAATTGTGTTAGAGTTAGCGTCTGACACCTTCATTCGGCTGGATAATATGTGAAGAATTTTCTTCAGCACGTCCTCTTCTTTATCCTCTTTAACTCCATGGAACAGAAGAACCTTCCTGCGGGACTGTGTCTCTAAGCGGTCTAATCCGAGGGCAACAAGTTCAACCTGGGACTTCAAAATGCCAAGTGACTTCCAAACAAAGGTTTTAAATGTGTTGAATTCAGTGGCCAAGGATTTCACAGTTAAGTTAGGAACAGTGGAGCCAGGTTGAGAAAGATTTTTCTCAAACTCACCCATTCTGGTGGTGAACATTGCGGAGAGCTCTTCCATACTTTTCAACAGTTGTTCAACAGGTGTTTCCATTGTGATGAAAGTGTGTGAGAGAGTATAGTTACAGTTAACTTTAGCACAGGTAATCAAAGTTCAGCACATATGTATTATAATATAATATTGTAGTTAAATAATGTAGAGCTCATAAAAACACGTCTATGCACTTTCGCGTCTACCCGCCGAAAAAAGTTTCCGGGATAAAAAGTGTCCTATGTCCTTCCCAGGGTCTCAAACCACCACCAGACCAAATTTCATCTAAATCTGTTCAGTAGATCCAGAGATTATGTGAGATTGTGAGTTTGTAACGTTATACGTCACAAACTGACAATCTCACAATCTCACAAACTTTACCTTTTTGTAATATTAGTATAGATTTACACATACTCGCATAAAAATAAAAAATATAAACATGTACATATATGGTAAATAATTACTTTATAGTTAAATAAACTATATTTAATTTCTTAAAAGAATTATTTTTACTTAATTTAATAGTAAGATAATATTTATTAGAATAAGTCATGACGACTTTAAGCATAGGTACTTCTTATTTAGATATTATTTATTATAGACTTGATAAGAAAATAACAATATAAACTGTTAAAGTGTTTTTTTATTTAAGTGGATTGAACCTTTTACGTAGCAGCTAATATCATTTTAATACAAACACTACACTACATTTACTACACTGATTTACACATAACTACGCTGATTTTAATATATACACAAAAAAAATGTTACAGTGGAGGAGGTGTATATCTTCCTTTAAATATCATCAATTATTATTCGATTTTTTTTAAGTTATAGTTGTACTAAATTAAAAACTTGTAGTAAATTAAAAATCTAAACTATATTTATTATAGAAAAAATATAATATAAAGTCTACCTTTGGGTATTTTTGTAAAACTCACGGCTATCCTCTCACAGTAGGACCTACAAACCCGATGATGCATGGACGTCTTCATATTCCATGCGTAACAAACCACAGTGTATTATACCTTGCTATGTGATTTTTAAAGCAATAGTTTCGCTTACGATTACGAGCTTATTACTTAGTAGCAGTACAAATAAATTGTTTGTTTGATTATAATTCTTTAAATTCTATTTATTATTAGATTAAAATAAAACTATCATCATATCGGTTTTTTCGCGGATAACGGATTTATATTGGTTTTTGGTTCCCGACGTTTTCAATGATTTTCAGTAATCATGGTCACGGGAGAGACTCTAGTTAATTAATAATCCCATCAAAACATGAATGTGAAAATGGGAGCCAAGTTCAATATTAAGAATGAGCGTGGTTGTCAACTTCACCGACAAAAGAATTGAGATCTAAATGGGTGCCAACTTCTGTAGATAATCCTGAAATATTTTCATAAGAACATACAACTTTCTATTTAATAAATTTTAAACACAATTTTTTGTTCTTTTCTGCTACAATAGTGTTTGCTATTTAAAAATAGAACTTCTTATATTTGAACAGTCGAATTATTTACACAGAGTAGATAACTTAGGATAAATTAAAGTTCAAGTGTTGACTTGGCTAGTTTTTACCAGTAAAGCAAGATTTTAGAAGAGTGAGACATGTTGACCTTACAATATAAAAACAGTAACTTGCGTATAGCATAAAGAAGATATAAGTGATTAGCCGAATACAAGATAACTTGTATATAAAAACTAGCCACATAGCAAAACTAGAACATAGCCGAGCCGATACAGGTTTAATGAACGAAGTTAGTAACAGAGTTCGTTCAAAAAGATCTGCTGTGATGTGAGGTTAGTTTAGTATTATTGCATTTGTCAAGTTTAAGTAATACCTAGTCAAATTGACAAAGTGATATAAGAACATCAGTAAACCATAGTTGTATTTTCATTCGTCCGTTCATTCGTTATATAATTTCCTTTTTATTTGTCAAATACATTCGCCAAGTATTCCCATCGTTTCTTGCGAATACGAATGCGAATGTCAAAAACATGCGAATATTCGCGAATGCGAATATTCGTTATCTCACTAGTTAATACCTCAATAACCGTTTGAGTTGTATTTATGAAATTGAGGATTCTAGTTAATCTAAAAGAATTTAATAACTAAACCAAATTTCATGAGTTTATGTTAAGTAGATTTTGAGTTATTACGAGGTGAAATGTGGCTCCAAATGGTTCGTGTAAATATACACACGGTGCTACGTCGCGAGTTCCTTTAGCTTTAACTTGGCTGGACACGCTACCGCGTGTCTGGATTTAACTCGTTTATTTTGTCTTACCCATAAAGTACCCAAACAAAAACAATTCTCAGTCTTGTAGATCATTAACGGACACTTAGAAAAAGAAGAAAAAAACAAATAAATTGAAAATAGAACATAATAAAACACTTATATATTATCATACATTTCGTCTTATGCGGATGTGGTTTTGAAGGCTGTCATAAATTAGAACTTTTCTGAATCAAAAATATCCAGAAAATTTTCCTTAATGATAAAGTAATCATATTAAGGCTTTATAAAAAATTCCTCATTCGATAGAACCTATATATGTATGTACTGTTATATAATTCTCTTAATTTAAATAAGAATAAAAAACCTTGAGACGACTATAACACACATAATACACCGTATATAACTCTATTAAAATCGTATCCAAATCTAATCTTTTAATTGCTTTGCAATAAAATAACAAAAATAAAAAATAGACTTGTAATAAATAATATTGCAGTTAATAAACATCAACTTAAGAGCATATTTCCATTTTATATTTTGTATTTATATGTTTACGTACATGCATATTTATAACTTTAAAAAGCTACAACTTTAGAGATATTGTAAATATTTGATATTGTACAATGTACATGTTATACTTTTTTTGTTTGTGTATTTGTTTGTACGTATTCATACTATTACTGACGACTGAGGGGTACGGGCCAGCCCTCCATGCTAAAGGGTGGGTGTAGCCTGTAAGGACTGTAGGCTATGCACTGTGCAGGTTTTCTCACAATGTTTTGCCATAAGTGGTGATTACCGTGATATCTAAAGAAATGGTAGGTATATTTCAGTTTTTTTTAATCAATTATCTTGTTAATGGTTTCAAGATTTAATTCTTTTATTCAAGTCTTCATCTATTAAAATGTAATAAGTATACAAATTATTATTAAAGGTTTTAAAGTAGCTCATTTTTAATATCATTCCATTTAAAAAAAACGATCTAGAATAGCTTCTAGTGAAGCAATGACATAATTGCAAAAATTATGCAAATCAGGTTTACGAGCAATATGTCAAAATTCATTTGATAACAATCTTACGTCGGGTGGAACACGCTATGAAAATCTCTGTTATTTCCATTAGAAATAACAGTGTTCAAAATATAAGCGTTTTACTTAACTCTTAAATTATTATTTACAAAATTAATTTGTTTTTGAATAACAATTAACAGTTTTTATTTTCTTATCTAAAAATATATAAGTATATATGTATATAAGATAATAATAATACTTTTTAAATATAGTAAAAACGACGCTACAATTTTTATTATACAACTAGCATTGCCCGCGGCTCCGTCCGCGTTCAGATTACCAAAAACCAAATTCTTAGGTTTTACATATTTGATATTAGTATACTCTTACATTGCAGTTTTTGTATTTTTTTCTCAAAAGGGACATATTTTCCCGCGGTAAAAAGTATCCTATATGTTGACCTGGATAACCACCTATCATCATACCAAATTTCATCAAAATCCCGCCAGTGGTTTTTCTGTGATGCGGTAACAGACAGACAGACAGACAGACAGACGGACGGACGGACGGACGGACGGACGGACGGACGGACGGACGGACGGACGGACGGACGGACGGACGGACGGGCGGACGGGCGGACGGGCGGACGGGCGGACGGGCGGACGGGCGGACGGGCGGACGGGCGGACGGGCGGACGGGCGGACGGGCGGACGGGCGGACGGGCGGACGGGCGGACGGGCGGACGGACGGACGGACGGACGGGCGGACGGACGGACGGACGGACGGACGGACGGACGGACGGATGGACAGACAGACAGACAGACAAAAATTGAATAAAAACTTTTTAACAAAAAAATAAAAACCGACTTCAAACAAAAGCACTAAAAAGTAAAAAATAACTGATTGGTAGTTTTCATTTACTATACATACCTAATCAAATATTTTCGAAGTCGGTGTGCTTTGCTTGGTATGGGCTGGCACCGATTTCGAAAATATTTGATTAGGTATGTATTTAATAGGTAGGCTTTAATTACTTAGCCAAAGCACACCGACTTCGAAAATATTTGATTAGGTATGTATAGTAAATGAAAACTACCAATCAGTTATTTTTTACTTTTTAGTGCTTTTGTTTGAAGTCGGTTTTTATTTTTTTGTTAAAAAGTTTTTATTTTTCTCTTTTTAGTGTAGACAGTAGTAGCAAAGTAAGAATTCTAACGTGTTAGGCTTGTCGAATCAAACAAAATAAACCCAAACTCAAAGTATCTACTATTAGCCGTCGAAGAGTTCCACCTATCCACCTTCTGGCCTTACCATCAGATCAGGTCAACAATACCGAACCACTGTACTATCAACGGAAATAGAAACACTTGCAAAGTTTCAAGTCAATATGACAATTAGAAGTAGGTTAAATCCATCATTAGCTATTTTTCCACCCTTAGGGGTGGTATTTTTTTTTGAAATTTAAATGGGACCAATCTGGAAGTATACACTTTCAAACAAAACAAAAATTGTCCAAATCGGTTAATAAATGACGAAGTTCTGAGGTAACAAACATAAAAAA
The DNA here is from genome assembly GCA_947093115.1 of Brenthis daphne. NCBI lineage: Eukaryota > Metazoa > Arthropoda > Insecta > Lepidoptera > Nymphalidae > Brenthis > Brenthis daphne. The sequence continues at coordinate 10,736,094 of OX352478.1, read as the reverse complement.
CAAATACAGTCGAATTGAGAACCTCCTCCTTTTTGAAGTAGTTTGAAAAACTATACGGCCTCTATATCGATAATAATGTTAATTTCAATAAGATTTTCCAGAAAATATTTAATGTACCTACAGATTCGGCTTAATTACAATTTTATTATATGTATAGATTTATTATTATTATTATTAGGTATATATTCCTTACTGCACGTTTTAAAGCGTGTCATACAATTTATATATTAAAAAATGAGTGCAAAAACTTATTTATATAATCCATTAAAATAATTGTTCAATTTTAGGGGTAATTTTTTTTCAGTATAAACGGTTAGGACCACCACTCACTCTGTGATATAGCCTAAAAGAACAAAACAAGAACAGAACCATTTAAAACAGTTTGCAATGCGTTAATATATCGCACAACAAACAAGCAAAATAAACTTAATTAAAAAATCTCCTTCGTTTTCGAAAGCCGTCATAAATGGCTCGACAAACCATTATTACACAGCATTATTTTATGAGACTTTCTCTTAACAATTTTTACCTTTTTACCAATATTTTATTTTTTATTTAAAAAAAATATATCTATACTGCCTAATATATGGAATCTACAGATAAATAAATTTGAAGTGTCTAATATGTTAAAATAACAGCTTTTTACTAAATGCATATGAAAGTATATGCGGTACTAATAAGAAAAAAATCAATTTTTAAAAATTATGTCTGTCTGTCTGTTTGTCGCGGCTAATCTCCAAAATGACTGGACCGATTGATGGAACTTCCACTGGCAGATAGCTGATGTTATAAAGAGTAACTAGGGCTACTTTTATTTTACAAAAAGAATCCGGATTCCGCGCAAAAAAATTAAAACCCATGAAATTATTCGAACAAAATTCACGTACCTAGGAGCTAGGACGCATCTGAGTGAAGCAAGGGCACTAGTTTACACATAAATTTTGTTTATTATTTATTGTTTGGGTGGTCTTTAATTATATTTCTGTAGGTCACATATTTTGCATGGAAAATAAAAAAAATTAACCCATATCAAGAGCGATATAATAAATATCTAATAGGAATGACATTTAAAAATCAAAAACTACCGACAAAGAAGAGGACACCTATATCAATTAACTTGCAGGTAAAATTTAATCACCTGAATGTCGATGACTGCGACAGAGTTATTTATCTGGTACTAAATAATTTAAATATTATGTTATATCCGTAAATTTTATTTTTTATCATATCTAGTAGGTACATTTTTCGAAAATTGATATCATTTATAAATTAATTTTTGCATTTTTCAAAAAATTTTCATTAACAAAAATTAAACTGTATCGAAACTTTAACCATTTTATGCAAAATTTCGATAATAGGGCGGCCATTTTTTACCATGCCCAGGGGCGGCACTAAGGTTAACCCGGCACGGCCAGACAGATAATTTAATTGTATTGTATTGCATTCAGCCCTTTTTAACGTCCCACTGCTAGGCACGGGCCTTCCTTCAATACGAGGGACATCAGCAGGGCCGGATTCACCCTACCAGGGCCCCTAGGCAAAACAATTCTCGGGTCCCCTTGCGTTTACCCTTTTCTGACTTTTTAAAATACATTTTTTCTATTACAAAAGTCGAGTCGATCAGATCGACTCCTTTGGTATCCTGTTATTTCAATCTCTTATGCGATACTAGCGGCTCACCATCGCTTCGCTCGGGTTCACCTCTAGAAAAACAATACAAATCTATCCTTCGGGAACCGTATATTTTTCCGGGCTAAAACGTAGCCTATGTGTTATTCCAGGCTATAATCTATCGTGGCTTTCATCCAGATCCGTTCAGCCGGTTTGACGTGAACGAGTAACAAACATCCGTACATCCTCATCATACTCACAAACATTCACATATATAAAATTAGTATAGTAATTGCAACAACATGGTTAACTTCACTTGATGCTACAATAAAATATAATAAACGAAAAAAAATAGTTTTATAGAGTACAATAAGTTTAAATAGCAACTCTTCTTACTCTTTTAGATACAAAATCGTTTAAAACATCTTGAAAGTTGACTTTTTCCAATATATCATCTAACGAATCGGGGATTCCCCGCCCAACGTGAATAAAGTTTAGTACTCATCAGCCGAACACGCACCGGCTGCGTTCCGTATTATCTACCTTACTATTATATCATACTTTCTTGGATTTACGCGAAAATTGGACATTTTAAATAAAACTATCCTTTCGGATTATTTCACGGATTTATTTTGATTCTTGGTTCCCGATGTTTCGAATTAGGAAAAGGTAAAGGTAAAGGTGAGGGTGAGGGTGAGGGTGAGGGTGAGGGTGAGGGTGAGGGTGAGGGTGAGGGCGAGGGTAAGGTAAGGTAAGGTAAGGTAAAATAAAATAAAATAAAATAAAGTAAAGTAAAGTAAAGTAAAGTAAAGTAAAGTAAAGTAAAGTAAAGTAAAGTAAAGTAAAGTAAAGTAAAGTAAAGTAAAGTAAACTAAAGTAAAGTAAACTAAAGTAAAGTAAAGTGAAGTAAAGTGAAGTAAAGTGAAGTAAACTAAAGTGAAGTAAACTAAAGTGAAGTAAACTAAAGTGAAGTAAACTAAAGTGAAGTAAACTAAAGTGAAGTAAACTAAAGTGAAGTAAACTAAAGTGAAGTAAACTGAAGTGAAGTAAACTGAAGTAAAGTAAACTGAAGTAAAGTAAACTGAAGTAAAGTAAACTGAAGTAAAGTAAAGTAAAGTGAAGTAAAGTGAAGTAAAGTGAAGTAAAGTGAAGTAAAGTGAAGTAAAGTGAAGTAAAGTGAAGTAAAGTGAAGTAAAGTGAAGTAAAGTGAAGTAAAGTGAAGTAAAGTGAAGTAAAGTGAAGTAAAGTGAAGTAAAGTGAAGTAAAGTGAAGTAAAGTGAAGTAAAGTGAAGTAAAGTGAAGTAAAGTGAAGTAAAGTGAAGTAAAGTGAAGTAAAGTGAAGTAAAGTGAAGTAAAGTGAAGTAAAGTGAAGTAAAGTGAAGTAAAGTGAAGTAAAGTGAAGTAAAGTGAAGTAAAGTGAAGTAAAGTGAAGTAAAGTGAAGTAAAGTGAAGTAAAGTAAAGTAAAGTAAAGTAAAATAAAATAAAATAAAATAAAATAAGATAAAATAAAATAAAATAAAATAAAATAAAATGGCTAAACATTTCAATTTCATTTTTTTTATTTATTATATGTATTTCGAAGATTACATTCCCTTAGTTTAATGGAAACCAAAAGTTAATTCTTGTAATAAAAAATTAAAAACCAAGAAATTGTTAAAAACCGAGTTTTTTGCAAATATCTCGAAAACTTTAAGGTTATTGTAAAAAGTGTTATTTATAAAAGTTGTAGATTTTTACTAAACCTACAACTTTTGTACAAAACATTTTTCGATAGAACATCACAGTAAACCGGAAATTGAAAAAAACTATTTTTCGACGCTTTGCGTCCCCCTCATTTCTCGGGGGTAGCTGGGCATAGGAGGCATTTTACGAATATCAATTCCTAATCAATATACCTGCTAACAGTTTAAACTCATAAAACTTCAGTTTTTCAATATTTTGTTCCCAAACCGGATTCCGATTGGACTACTAATGATCTGTTATGTATATTTTTGTTGTTACATTTTATTATGTTTGTTATAGGATCGCACTATGATGGTAGTACCAGGGTTCGAAACGATAATTATCATTGATAATTATCAAGATAAATATGGGTTAATAATTATCTTTGATGAATATAATTGAAAATATTTAATTTGTAAATCTTCAAATTGTCGATTAACTAACTGAACTTTCTCAATTAGCTCAAAAAACTCAATCAGAAAACTGATCTACTGCAGTTGAAGAGGATGAGGATGATATTCCACTCCTTAAGAAGTCTGCCCACTACACCGTCTCATACCATGACCGTGCTATGAACGTATCAGGCACGGAAACAAGCGACACGGGACTACTATGCCCACTAGAACGTATCAGTCGCGTATCAACCGCGTATCATCCGCGTGTACGTTTATCCGTTATATCCGTTTGGTCCCCTTTTTTCCGTCGTAGTAGTTCTCCTGTGTTTTCGCATGAGGCAGCCGCGTCAGGAAAAGCGAGTGAGTATTTCTTATACGAAAATTATTTTCTATATCTGTATAATGGCTATTAGAAACTTGTCCGACAGAAAATTAACAGTGATAGCCATTGGTTTAGACGAGGAAGAAAGAGAATAACATTAGTCGATCACGACGTTACTATGTTCGCGCCGTTTAAAAAAAATATAATTTAAAAGAGAAGACAAGCGAAAACACGTTTATAACGGGCTTAAAACGGTCATCATACGCAGTTATAACGCGTGTGTTCACCGTTTCGCCGTCTGCGCGCACCGGTTCGGCTACGTCGCGTGCCAGGCACGGAGCGTATCGGCACCGGCAAAATATTCTTGCCGACAATTATTGTTAACTTTCCATGCAAGGCACGCGACGGTGTTGGTTGGTGACGGAAAGGTCTTGGTCGGTGATGGAACTGTCTAGTGGGCATAGTCTCATACTTTTCAATACAAAGAAAATATTTTTGTCTGACACGGTCCTGTTATGGTCCTAGCACGGTCATGGTATGAGACGGTATAGTAGGCAGAGACCTTTAATTTAATTAGTCTATACAGTTGGTTAAATTTATTCTGTTTTTATTTCATAGTTTGTATATGTCAAAATAATGAAAAAATAATAATAATAAAACATTACCTTGATTGTTAAAAGTGTATAATTTATTCTAACGTAAATTATGATAGGCAAGTAGTCAAATACCAATACCTACACAAGAATTGCAAAGTTTATATCTGTTTGATAATTATTGGATAATTATCTGAGAATTATCTTGATAATTATCAAAAGATATATTTATCTTGATAATTTCATACCCTGGGTAGTACCCAGCCATCTTCCCTATTGAAGTTTGGGTGTTTTTTGAATTTCAATAGCTTACCTATATCGTCAAATGAAGTATTTCAGCAACTGACAACATGCGTCAAAAAAAGGAATAATATTGAGGAAGTATACAAATGTCAAAAAAAATTCGTTCGATGGAACGTTTTTTTTTCTTGGTGCGTGCACGGGGCCCCTAGTCGATGCAGGGCCCCTAGGCAGTTGCCTAATCCGCCTTATGGATAATCCGGCCCTGGGCATCAGGACATAGTCTACCACGCGGGCCGAGTGCGGGTTGGCAAACTTCACATGTCTTTCGAAAACTTGCTAGGTTCGCTCAGACATGCAGGTTTCCTCAATATGTTTTCCTTCACCGTAAGGCAAGTGGTAATTAATCATGTTGGAAATATTCGCACATGAAAATTTCAGTGGTGCGAGATCCGGGATTTGAACCCGCTTCTCTCGGTTTCCCAAGCGAGCGCGATAGCATTGGGCTACCACTCCCTACATTCAATTTTATTATTTCAGTTTTAATATAAGATTTTTTGGTACAGTTACAAACAACCTAAATTTATCTATCATGTAGAAATGCTTGCAAATAAAACATTTAAGACCAGCTGTATGGCAAACTTAATGTAATAAAGTAGTCAAAAACATGATCTACAATTTAAATAATTTTAGACAAATTTTAGAATTTCGTAGTAAAATTTTAAAACATGTTATTACTTATTAGTCAAATGTTAAATAACTTCAATAAGCACACGTCAGAAAGTAGAATATAATAAGTTAGTTTATAAAGGTTGGTTTGTAAAGCTCGACAACAAAAGCAAGTGTGGATATAATAATAAAAAATATTTTAGGTTTGTAAGGGTTAATTGAATTATACAAAGGCTCGTCACAAATCGTTGATCAACGGTCTTTATGACAATAGCATTAGAAATAACACATTCTAGTTAAACAAAGGGATAGAGTTTTTGACAGTCAATACGAGAATATATATTCTCTCCGCGGTAAAAAGTATTTTTTATGTTGACCCGGATAACCAGCTGTCAACATACCAAATATCATCAAAATCCCTCCAGTGGTTTTTCTGTGATGCTGTAACAGACAGACAGACAGACAAAATTCTAAAAACTATAGATTAGGCCTCTGTATCGATAATAATGTTTATTTCAATAAGATTTTCCAAAAAATATCTAATATACAGATTAATTCGACGTAGTTACAATTTTATTATATTAATTATTATATTGTATAGATTCCAATGTCAAATTTCACTTTGTCTTTATTTTATAAAGAAGGAGTTAAACACTAAATAATATAACGAGCCCCGCTTTATTAGTAAGAGGTAAAAATTTCTTAATGGCTTTTTTCGAAACTATCGAAAGAAACCATTTACTTTACTATGCATTCAATTAAATCCTCTGTTAATGCTACATTGAAAGCTGTTGAAAGTATATCTAGTTGATCCACTGACAATAAATTAAGTAATATTCGATTAACTGTAAGTTTCGACAATAGCTACTCACGAAATAGGTATAGTAAGTGCGGGACTTTTGTTTGAAATTTAAAGTTATTATACTTGACTTGCATAAAATTGGATGAAAACAAGAAAATGTAGAGTTGACTCGATGTGATAATAATCAATTTTATGGATACTAGGGATAATAAAACTTTTCATTTTCAATTTACCAGTGCACTGTGCTTTAATTCTAACCTCACTTGGTTTTGCTGTTGCACTGAAACTGCTAGAAACCTGTTTCATTGCGTTTATGTTGATGCTTTGTTTTAAATATTTTAAATAGAATCAATGTACCTACTAAGCAAACACTTCATTTGATGGGATCATATTCATATTATTATCTTTACCGAAAGACATCCAGGACGTAAGGTTTCCTCAAAGTAAGTGTGAACCGGTCTTACGCCATCTGCTTCCAGCGGATTCCTGCAACCTTGAACACGTCGTTGACGACTACTGATATTTGGCTGTTCCAAAATCGGCCCCGTCAACTATCCGGAACATAATGTTCTAAGTTCTAACCCTAAATCTTTACTAATATATGAAGTAGTGCAATAGTGATATGAACTCTTTGAATTTTCTGAAATAAAATGTTCATATTTTTTTAATTGATATTTTCATCTATACAATAAAGCATTAAAATTTAAAATGTTTCTCCAGATTCCAACCATACATCAGCCGTAACTGACGATACCTAAACAACCTTCTTCCTATTTCCGTGGATAACATAACTAAAGAGTCTAATAATAGATGGCATTGGGCGTCAGGGTTTCTTTGAGCATTTATCCTACTTTCGTACAGGAAAAGAATAATAGTATAGAATAATGAACGCACACGAGACACTCTTGTAATAAGATGGAAAAAGTTTTACAAAAAAAAATCAAGTCAAGATTTTCACCCGCATTATGTATTTCGGCTTAAAATCGTATTTGCATTAAAAGTTAGGAATCAATATTTTTACAGTTTAAAATAGAGATATTACACTGAAAGCACGAAAGTTTGTGGCATAAAAATATATTTATATGTATTACATTTCAATTATCTATAAAAATCCTGTTAAGGAATTGCGTCCTAAGATTTTACCTACTTTTATAAACCAAATCATTAAACGTTTAGTTTGCGGTGGTTAAATTTCTCAAGAGGCCGTTTTCAGAAATAACAAAAGCAGTTTACATAATATAAACTCACACGTTCAGGTAAATTTCTAAGAAATTAATTAAATTTCTAAGAAATCTACTGTTATCTGTAACGCCGGCGTGTCCGCGGTCGTGGAGGGATTAAAAAGTGTCCGTGACAACGTGTCCAATAAGGGTGGCGCTGCGGTAGCGTAGAATAAATTATAAAGGAAACTCCAAAAATAATTAGAGTAAGATGGAGAAATAAAAATGGATGGTTATGTTTACTAAGTAGACTATGTAAATAATTGTGGTTTTGTACTGGTATTTCATTAATTTTAGTCATCAAAAACTTTTGAACAAAGTTTAAAATCAAATCGACCCCAAGGGGTCGATATCGACCATTTTGGGAATCCCTCATTTAGACTGTAGACCTAATGCAGTAACAATTTTATCACAACAAACAAATAATCTTAGCATTTGAATTTAGTTCTGCGAAAAGCCGATAGAAGGACTGCTCACCGTCAATAATTTTTTTTTTCTTTATGCCTTAGAGCTGCGATAACAGATGCAATTAATTCTGCCAGTGTCACGTTTTGTGAGGAAGACACGAGATGTTCAAAATTCAGCCAACAATATGTTAGTGTCACTATGTTTCATAATATAATTTTGGTAGAGTGTATCGTTCTATAATATGTGTAACAGCCATGATTGGTACTTTTATTTGTCATTCATGATTGGTACTACAAGAGGGTTACATACTCTATGGGTACTTATTGGTATATTATATATTCTATGGGTTTAGGATTGGTCCGATGATCACTCCATAGAGTATATTGTAGATCACTTTCGTTTGACAGTTGACTGAAGGAAAGTCAAAACTTATAAGAAAATAGAGAGTAGTGAAGGAAAGTCAAAACTTATAAGAAAATAGAGAGTAGAGACAGAGTAAAAATGTTCCTTGGTAGAGACTGAACATTTGTCATCATAGAAAGCAGCTTTCAAATTCCCAATAATATATTAACTCCATTATTCAATATTCAATCCTTAGTCTGCTGTCTGTGTCCTGTGTTCTAAATATGAAAAGTGCCTACTAACTGCTGAAAATAGAAAACACCTGTTCATGAAAAAAAAACCTATATAAAATGCAATTTAAAACAGTCACACATGTTTTATTTGACTTGGACGGCCTTCTAATTGGTATATTTCATGTGCATTTTGCTAATTATTAATTGAAAAATTATGCATTTCTAAATTATTAGTGTTAAATCTTTTCAGATTCGGAAAAGCTATATTCTGAAGTTTTTGAGAATGTATGTGCAAAATATGATAAAACATTTACATGGGAAATAAAATCAACATTGTTGGGTTTCCAAGGACACGAGTGTGCTGAAAAAATCATTAATGCATTAAGTCTTCCTATAACTATAGAAGAATTTATGAAACAATCTCAGAAAGTAAATGAAGAAGTATTTACTAATGTTCAGTTGATGCCAGGTAAGATATTCATAAATTTTAAATTGCTTATCGAATCATTTTTTTGAAGTGAAACTTCTTTAGAATCATTGTGATTTGAAACTCAATGAAACGGAAATGGAACATTAGAATAAGGCAAACACATAAATATATAGGAATAAGCCAGTGAGAGATTGAGATACAATACATTAAACAGGAAGTGAAAAATAATAAAAATAATACTGAATAATATCTAATGTAATATATGTTAAATAAAATTCAAAATAACTTTTGAACTTGGTAAAAATATTATTAATAAAGCCTTACAAATGTCCTACTCCTGATACTCTATATTCATCTCATTCTCTTGCAGGTTATTATTCTGAATTTTCACTTCTATCTTGCGTAAATGCGAAAAGTGTGTGTGCAACACACACACTTTTTTATATATTTTATCAGAAGTAAAATATTATGAATGACTAAACTTAATAATTGCTTGTTTAACTATTGTAGGAGCAAAAAAGTTAGTTGAACATCTGCATAAGAAGGGTGTTCCAATAGCATTAGCCACTAGTTCAAGTCAAGAAAGTGTCCACCTAAAAATGAAAGACCATAAAGATTTTTTGAATAATTTTCATCACCTAATTATGGGCACTACAGACCCTGATGTAACTAAGGGAAAACCAGATCCTGCTATATTCTTGGTTTGTGCATCGCGATTTCCAGATAAGCCCAAGCCTGAAAATGTAAGCTGTATCTATACATCTATACAGATAAATAAAATTGAAGTGTCTGTTTGTAATGTCAAAATGTCAAAATAAGTGTTTTGCTAAATGCATATGAAATTATATACGGTACTTTAAGAAAAACACATTTTTTGTCTGTCTGTCTGTTTGTTCTGGATAATCTCCGAAACGACTGGACTGATTTTGACGGGACTTTTACTGGGCGATAGCTAATATTATAGGGAGTAACATAGGCTACTTTTATTTTGGAAAAAGAATTAGGGTTCCACTCAAAAAAATTAAAACGTACTAGGGGCACTCGGGGCTAGTGCCCAGGGCGGCAAGTTTTAAGGGGCGGCAAAAAAAATCTCTTCAAAAAAATGATTAATTAAAAAAAAAACAGTATATTTTTCTAAAAATTAAAATCATTTATAAATGATGTTTTTGCATTTTTTTAAAAAATTAATAATTAAAAAAAATTAACTTTATTATAGTTTACCCATTTTATGCAAAATTTCGATAAAAGGGCGGCATTTTTTACTATGCGCAGGGGCGGCGCTAAGGTTAAATCCGGCCCTGTACTTAGGGACAAACCCGAACAAAGTGAGGGTGAATCGCTAGTATTAAATATAAATATATGGATAAGGAACAATTACATTAAAGAATTTTATTTTGTCATAATTAAACTTTTAAATTATGAAATTTGTTTAAATGGCTTTACAGTTTAAAAATATAATTTTCATATCAACAATGTTTGTTTTAAAGGGGTACATTAGATTTACATAATTATTTATAAATATAATATATTTTTAGTGCTTGGTTTTTGAAGATGCCGTTAATGGAGTAAAGGCAGCTTGTGCAGCTAACATGCAAGTTGTTGCAGTACCTGATCCTCGTATTTGTAGAGATGAACTGAAGAATGCTACATTAGTACTTAATTCTCTGGAAGAGTTTGAACCTGAACTCTTTGGTTTGCCAAGTTATGATTAAAATAAAAAAAAATCTGCTGAAATTTAGTTAATTGTTGAAAATCAATTCAAGTTAATTATTTTTTTGTTTACATATTTTTTTATTATACTTGAAAAGTATATTTGTATAATGGTGTTAGTGTTTTTTTAACAATACACATAGTTTTCTTATTTTTAATCATAAGAATATTTAAAAAATAAGATACTTAAATACAGTACTTAAAGTTTAAGAATTTACCTCAATATATTTTATTATTTGTTATGTGTACCTCCTTAGTTTCCTCAATGCACTTATAAATAAATGTTTGTGTAGTGTTATAATAAAACATTTATTTTTGTTTTCTGTAAGGTTGTTTTATTTACTACGGTATTGTAGTGAAATATGTTATATTACATTGGTGAATTTTACAAGTAATATGACTAGAAACAACGACTACTCAGCCCAAGCTAAGGCTTCGGGCTAAGTAGTCGTTGTCTAGAAATGAGATTTCATCAATAAGAAAAAAACATTAGTGAATATAATGAAATAAATGTCAATAGATAGGGTTATGCTAGTGTTATCATTTATGTAAAACAAAAGTAAATCTATCCCGCGGGAACCCTACATTTTCCGGACTATAATCCATCTCTGTGCCAAATTTCATCCAGATCTGTTCAGACGGTCAGACGTGATTGAGTAACAAACATCGATCCAAACTTCGCATTTATAATATTAATGGGATTTAAGAGTACAAAAATTCGGACAAGTGCGAATCGGACTCGCCCACCGAGGGTTCCGTACAAATTTGTAGGAAATCTGTTTAATTTTCAACATTATTTTTTTGGAATTTTTCCTTTATTTTTGCTGTAAGACCTTCCTTTTTTGCCAAATTTCGTGAGTAGGTCAACGGGAACTGCTTACTATATAGGTTTTCGACCCAAAACAAGGTCAAAAGCAAGGTAAGTAAAGGGAAAATTCTGAAAAATAAATTAAAGAGCGATTGCGTGTATGAATGTGTCCACTCGCAAGAGGTAAAGCTTCTGCAGGTTATCGGTACTCTTTATGAAATTCAATTCATGTTTTAAATAATTAGGATAGGTGAGATACTAAAAATAACGCGTATTAGTCATATTACAATCATCTTTATATATATAATTCTTCTGTGAGTGTGTATGTCACTGAACTTCTCTCAAACGACTGGACCGATTTTGATGAAATTTTTTGTGTGTGTTCAAGGGGATCTGGGAATGGTTTAGATTCACAATTTTGTCCGCTGGACAATGTTTTTTTAATTAATTTTTAATTTATTAGTAGTTATTGATTTTGGAATGTTTTACATTGGATCCGACAGACGGCGCTACCATCGCAGTGTCAAATTTTAAAAAATATTCGAATTTTTATTTTAGTCTGTCCCAACAGTTAGCGCTGCGATCAAATTAAAAAAAAGTTTTGTTATCATTGTAGACAGGACAACGTCTGTCGGGTCCGCTAGTATATTTATAGAATATCATTTAAGAAAAGAATATAACATTAAATTTTGGTAATTACAAGTTTTCGCGAAAATCTAAATTTGTCCATATCTTTTTTTCGTGTTGAGTCATGACCTGACTCATTATCTGGTATAAATTTCAACTTGCTAGGTCCACCCGTTCCTGAGAAAATCGGTGGTGACACACGGACAGACAAGACGGGCAAGAGAGTGATCTTATAAGAGTTCCATTTTTTACCTTTTGAGGTACGGAACAACCCTAAAAATGGTCTTTCCTTGGGCGATACTTTTTTATAAAAATTATAATATATATTTACATAATATTATTATACTAGCAACTCACCCTCACTTCGCTCTGATTCGTCCCTGGCTTGCTTCCCAATACAAACTTTCATCCCCATTTTCACCCCCCTTAAGGGATGATTTCCGGGATAAACAAGTACCCTATGTCCTTCCCAGGGTCTCAAACTATCTTTTTACCAAATGTCATCTAAATCGGTACAATAGATCCAGAGATTGCCCCCTATACAACGACGTCAGAAAATCACAAACTTTACCTCTTTGTATTATTAGTATAGATTATGTTTTTTATAAAGAAGAATCTCCTAAGAAAAGGAAAATAAAACAATGGATTCTTAAAAACGAAATTTGTGTTCCAATGAGGAACTTATGAAAAACTAAAGACATTGAACCCTCATACACTTTATTATAAAAAATATATTACATTGATTCATTAAGTAGGAACTTCAATAATGACTTTGACACTTTCCATCATTCTATTGCACCTTAATGTTGTAAATGTAGTATAATAAAATATAATTAAATTAAGATCAATACGATTACTCATCGTACGGCGGTAAGCCGAACATTTCCGGTCGAAAATCTTCCATACTGTTTAAAATTAACGTTGCTTCAGGAACAAGACTTCGGTCGAGACGGCAGTCCGGAACCAGCACTACTTGCATACCAGCGGCCACTGCAGCTTTTACACCATTAATAGAATCTTCGAAAACTAAACACTGCAAATAATAATTATACATTAAAAAACCCCCTACGCACATTAATTGTCCTTTAACAATTACACTAGCACGCGTGAAGCTCTTAATCAAGTAATCATACGCCAAAATTCCTTACATCATTTTTTAAAAGAGCTGATACTCTTACACTGCTGGACCGATGTTAACCAAACATAGCTAAGAACCACCGTAAGGAAACTGCCTTTCAAATGAAAAAAACAGTTGTAGAGTTAGAAGTTTGAGAGCTACGATTCCACAGACACACACACACACACACATCGACGTCAAACTTATAAAACCCCTGTTTTTGCATCGGGGGTTAAAAAACAAAATATATAATAGTATTATAGTACACAAAAAATGTTTTTGGTATGATATAACTCGCGTGTTCGTTTTTATTTATACCCTTAAATATTTATTTTTAATAGAGAGCTAAAGAAGATACACAATATTCGTACTACGGATGTTTATCAGGTGGGTTAGTCATACTTAGTTTTAGGTACCTTATCTGGAGATGGCTTGTCAGGGAATTTCTTACAAGCGGCAAAAAATACATCTGGATAAGGTTTTCCTCTTTTTACATCTGGGTCAGAAGAACCCCAAGTTTTGTATTGCAATAAATTAAAAAGTTCTTGATGACGTGATGTTTTCAAATCGTAAGTTTCTTTACTACTGCTAGTTGCCAAACCTATTGGAACCTTATGCTTGGTTAAATGAGATAACAGTTTTTCAACACCTGTAGCAAAATAAAAATCTTTCGTTATATACTTATACGGCCACCATAACTTATTTGGATGGAAGTTTCAGATTCGATTCTTCCCACTTGAAGCAAAAAATGACAGGAGATAAGAAGGAATAATAATGTAAGAAGCTAACACCGGAAGCGAAAAATATTTAAAATAAATGTTTGCCGCAAGGGGAAATATGTATAAAATGGTAAAAAAGAGATGTTATAACTTTAAGGCAAATAAAATATTCAGTACATTTCTCATATTAAATCATATTATCCATACTCTGTATCACTCAAGACTTTGTATCGCTCCTTATGCCTAAAACTTACCTGGCATTACTTTAGAGTGTAAAAATAAATCATTAAAAATTTTCCGCGTTTCCAACAGGAATTCGTCTACAGTAAGCGGCAAACCCAGCTCGCTTATAATAGAGCCAGCGAATTCTCTACTCTGCTGACCCATTATTTTACATTTTAAGTCAAAAGTAAATTCTTTGCCATATCTAGATGCGACTTCTTGAAATCCGAGTGTATATAAGTCTTCTGTGTCTGAAATATAAAATGAATATAAATAAAAAATAATGCAGTTTATAATGAAACATTTTGATGTGTTGTGTGATTTTTTGCCTTTAGTAACAACAACTTATAGATTAAGAAAGTTGTGCCTCTATTAATAACAAACTTACTCAATATTAATCCATCCATATCAAATAAAACATGAGTAACGGGTTTGTACGACATTTTATCAACTTAAATAATTAAGTAAATGTCTTATTTTGTTAGGTATACTATTACGTGATGCTGCCTTGAAGATTCGTACGTGTACGCACACTCTTAGCGAATTCTCAATCAAATCTATTATCTTATCAGTGGGTATGGCTTATGTAAGCTTTCCGAACAATATGTTACAAGTTATATCATATTATGGGTAATTAAGCAAAGTATTTTTCCTTTTAAGGAGAGCAACATTTTTTACAATTATCGAAAATTTTCGAATTATAAATAGCAAACATGCGTACTTAGTCATAAATACATAATGTCTCATGTTATATTTTAATCACAGACAAGTTTTATCTATGCGTACTATGAGTACTACTAATATCAGGATATTCTAAAATGTAATGCATTTATAGTATGACCGTTAAAGTATCTCAATCATTTTGAAAATGCTAATTCTTAAATCCTGCAAGCAATGAAGATACGCAACTTTTTTCATAAAAATGAATTGATTAACTTTTATATGAAACGCCTAGTTCTTTTCATACATATATGTATGGATGTTTGTTACTCTTTCACGCCAGAACGGCAGAACGGATCTGGATGAAATATGGCACAGAGATAGATTATAATCTGGAACAACACGTAAGCTACTTTATAATCCGGAAAAATATACAATTCCTGAGAGATAATTTTTTTTTGTTTTATCTAGAGGCAAACCCGAGCGAAGCGAGGGTGAGCCGCTAGTTATACATATGTAAAGTGATAAATTTTGTGTAAGTACTCTACATAGAAAGAGAAGAACATCTCTAACTCTACTGGAAATCATCACAAAATCTTCATAGATTTTGTGATGATTTCCAGTAGTTTTTTTTTATCTGTTCTATTCTAGCGCGCTCATATTAGAATTTGTACTTCAATTGCTCACCAATGAAAACTTCAATAATCTTTATTGTTCATCTATGCTTCCAAAGTGGTAGCCCAGTGGTGACGTGCTCGCTTGGGAAACCGAGTGAAGCGAGTTCAAATCCCAGGTCTCGCATCTCTGATATTTTCATGTGCGAATCATTTCCAACATGATTACCACTTGTCTTAACGGTGAAGGAAAACATCGTGAGGAAACCTGCATGTCTGAGAGAACCTAGTAAGTTTTCAAAAGACATGTGAAGTCCGCCAACCCGCACTTGGCCAGCGTGGTGGACTATGGCCTGATCCCCGTCGTATTGAAGGGAGGCCCGTGCCCTACAGTGGGACGTTAAAAAGGGCTGAATACAATACAATGCTTCCAATAGATAATAAACATTAAACAGGTTTGCAAAAGTGAAATTAATAGTTTTGGTGGCAAATTATATCGATATACATAGTTAAGGTCCTAAAATAGTGATCATTTTCTACAAAAATTATGCTTTAGGTTAAGAATGGCCAGTCAAATAACCTATTTTAAAAAGTTAAGTATTTTAAATGGTTACAAATTTAAAAGTGTAAATCTTTAAATATAATATAATATTTGCTCGTATTATAAAAATATGTTTATTAAACTTTTAGATTAATAATTTATTATTTTATTTGTCATCCATGATTTATAACTGATAACATTTTTGCAACTGGCAACATTACTGTTTACGTTTAAAAAGTATACAATTCTAACATCAACATTTTAAACGTCACTTTGTAAAAGTGGGAAAAAGTTTTTAAACTATTAAAACATAAACAGGGAATAATAACTGAGAAACTTTGATTAAGTTATCGTTTCTTAAGTTAAATATTTTGCGCAGAATTTGAGTAATGTTACACGGAAATTCTACAAAGCTTGTTATCAGTTCAGTTTTATCATGGAAGGTCCAGGTATGAGCTTGTTTCAAGGTGCTGCAAGCATTCACATAAACAATAGTGCTCAAGATAGGCTTGAAGAACAGGAGGAGCTCGAAGACCAAAAACGTCTAAATGAAGAGGTGACTTTTATATTAACACATACATAACCTTCTTGATTTAACATATTTGTTTATTATAATTGTATAATTTTAGCTGAAACATAATTTGGCCAATGCTTTCGACGACCTTCAAGATGATGATGAAAATAGTTCTGTTAATAGCAGTGGAAATTACACACTTGATGCAACTCGTCAGAATGGTAGTAAGTAAATATTGATTGAATACATATTGAAGATTAAATGGTTGGTTTACATCACATTTTTCGATTAACAAAAGTAATAAAATTACATTTTGGATTTTGATTATTATTATTTGAAAAGTCTATGTTAATTATAAAAATATATTAATTGGTTAGTTATCCTAAATAATTATATTCGATTGAATGATTTTATCATTTTGATTTATAGTTCAACACCCAATCAGAACCGGACTACCACCAACATATGTGGAGTCGCTTAATCATTTGAAAGAAATTCAACACACTTCTGAATCTCCAAAACCTTATTGTGAGACTCCAAAAACCCATTTGCAAAGCTTACGAACTCAAGAGGATGGTTTGAAGCTAGCATACAGTCCATATGGTGCTGGAGATTGCCAAAATCATTACTTTCATCAAGAATTCAGAGGTATAGAAGAATAGAACTTTTTCTCTTTTAAGTAATTAATAGTAAACTACTCTTATAGCTAGTAAAGTAATACATCAAGGTGTCCCCATAACAAAAGTTAAAGAAAAGATTCTAACACTAAGAATAGTGTAATTACTGAAGTGACTGGTCATAATTGTTTTTAAGCTAACATAGATTAAGTATTTTGTATTACTAACTCTTAGAATAGATGTGTAATTATGGGTTTTTGCCTAAAATAAAGATTATTATTATTATAATCAATGTATGATTGCATAGAATGCGTTATATCTGAAATACTAGTAAATTACATTTTTAAGATCAAATAATTAAAAAATGAAATAGTTTAAAAAATTTAATTAACTTCACAGTATACATTGAGCAACCTGTAGTACATACCAACATACATAACTATTTCATTTCATGTAATAAGAAAATTGTGTAAATTACCCATACCAAATACAGATAAAGCAGTTGTTTGATTTTTTACCAGGACATATGAATGGCCTTAACAATTATGATGCCAGACAAGAATACATGAATCATGAACAATTGCAAGTAATGTATGAAGTAAGTTATTTTGGATTTTGTTTATAATTATTTTAGTAATCAAAAAAGAATTAAGAATGGGCCAGTTTAATTATGAATGATATTTTCATAGAATATTCACATAATATAGCAGTATTATGTACACTACAGTTGTAATTGATGTATGGGTATGAGTTGCAAATGTAAATGAGAGTGCAAAGTACAAATCTCCTTCCTCTGCCATCTCTTTCCTACTGCGCTCTATACCTTTTTTTCCATCCTGGCACTATATATACCTCTTTAGTGAAACAGCATGTATAACCAGCAGGGAGGCTGTATTTTGTTTGCCACCTTTTTAGTGTATAATTATTTTTATAAACTAAAAAGCATTGATCAAAAAAGTATTAGATACACAATCAGCGACAAAAAATATCACTGATGTATTTTTTTTTGTAAAACAACTTTAAGGTTCAATTTCCATTGTTGTATATTTATTTCGACTACAATAATTACCTAAACGAAATTTGAAGTTTCAAATCAATATGACAATTAGAAGTAAAAGATTTCATTAAAAAGTTATCTAAGTAAAACTAATAAAGGTACTGTGGTAATAAATATTCTATGTTCGATCTCACATCATTTACTCCATTAATTATAGATGAGGATAAAAGAATGTCAACAATTTGCTGCAAAAATAGAGAAACTTGACAGTGATATAGACGGTCTGCGCGCGCGCCTGACCGCCGCCGTGCATGACAAAAATAAAGCTGAACTATCCTTAGAAGAAGCCCATCACTTGCTTGGTAAGCTATTTATTTTTAAACAATTTTAAATTCATTATAGAATTTGTAAATAATAAAATCAAATATTTCATGATATACAAAAGTGTAATTTTTTGCATTTGCTTTGTCTTTATTTTACAAAAATAAAAAACAAACCTAAATAACTTACTCTGCCACAATATCAAATATCTTGCTTTACTTAAAATTCTTTGATAAAACTGTCTTATTAGATATTTCTAAAATTGATTTCTTAACCAGTGCCCATATGTTATTTTATTCTATATTTTATTTATTATTGTACCAGCAGAAATTGTATCTTATTTAAAATTCATTTATAAATACATACTAGAAAACCTATATCTATAATCCTCCGATATCTATCGTTAATCTATACATCTATACAAAGAAATAAAATTGAAATGTCTATTTGTAATGTTAAAATAACAGCTTTTTATTAAATGCATATGAAAGTATATATGGTACTAATAAGAAAAAGAACAATTTTTAAATTTATTGTGTCTGTTTGTTCAATCTAATCTCCGAAACAGCTAGACCGATTTACTGTAATAAATTTTATTTTCACAGCTTCAAGCAAGCACAAGTCGATAGAGCTGGAACAGCAAATAACATCACTCAACAACAAGTTGGTGGAAAGTGAAGAAGACAAACAACAATTGAGGTTGGAACTCCGAGCTGCCAATGTTGCGTTACAAGAAACACAACAAAGATTGCACACTATGCAGGTAGAGTTATTAAATAAATTAATATTATGGTCGATGTAATGATACTTTAAAAAAAGACGTAATATTTAGAATTACTGCTGCTTGAATAAAATTCAAGCTTTGTTTGTTATAGTTAAAAATAAAAAATATAGTTTAAAATGTTATGTTCAAATTTATTTACACTACATAAGTCTTTAAGATTTTTAATATAACCATATTTTTTATTAAAAATCACTAACTTATTTTTATGCTGTGAAGTCGGTTATAAATCGAATTCGTCGCTCTCTGTTTTGAGATACCAATTTTATATAGATTGCTTCTGCTTGTGTATATATCAATTTTTTACAGGTAGCTCATTCACATGACACTGACGCGCTATTCAGAGAACAGCAAGACAGGTATTTACATATCAGACAGATATATTTATATATCAGTGACTGACCCTCAACATCCATACATCCTCACAAACTTTCACATTTATAATACTAGCATTGTCCGCGGCTCCGCCCGCTGTAAGGTGACCAAAAAAGCAAATTCTTAGGTTTTACATATTAGTATACTCTTACGTTGCTGTTTTTGTATTTTTTCTCATAAACGAGACATTTACC
Organism: Brenthis daphne; assembly: GCA_947093115.1. Lineage (NCBI taxonomy): Eukaryota > Metazoa > Arthropoda > Insecta > Lepidoptera > Nymphalidae > Brenthis > Brenthis daphne. The sequence continues at coordinate 10,716,289 of OX352478.1, read as the reverse complement.
CGCGTTAAAAAGTTATTATATTATATAGTTATTATATTTAGTCCTATATGTTGACCCGGATAACCAGCTATCACCATACCAAATTTCATCAAAATGCCTCCAGTGGTTTTTCTGTGATGCGGTAACAGAAAGACAGACAAAAATTCTAAAAACTATAGATTCGGCCTCTGTATCGATAATAATGTTTGTTTTAATAAGATTTTCCAAAAAATATTTAATGTACAGATTTGATTCTGAATTTTATTATATGTATAGATTGTCATCCGAATACTAAATACAAAATTACAAATCGATACGATAATAGGAATCGATATGTTAACATATCATTGATTAACTATTACTTCATATTTTTACAGACATCGTGAAGAAATGGATAGACTACAGAATGATTTGATTAACGCTAAAAGCCGATTAGATGAAAAAGTAAGTTATTTATTCAGCAATAAAAAAAAGATTTATAAGTCTTATTAATCAAATTTATAATCGTATAGTGCTCAAATATTATAATATATTAAATATTTTTGCACTATATCTAGACTAAAAAATTATATAGACAAGAGTCCGCCAAAATAAATGTCAAAGTTATAAATAGTAGCGTGATTTGGTGTTTATGCTACTGTTCTAGATTTTGCCATGCAGAATCTATCTTTTGTAGATCTTTTACTTTCTTGAACGAAAGAAAAGGAAATAAGGGAAATTTTATATATGTATTAAATAAATTAATATACAATTTTTGAGAATACAATATAAATAATAAAAATAACAATGACACTCTGTCTATATTATTCCTTACTCTGAGCTCTATAACAAATACTTTTTAGATTCATGTAAATGTAATGTAAAAAAAATTAAATGTAATAATTTCAGGATAACGAAATAAAAATTCTCGAAAAACGATGTAAGGAACGAGATCGAGAGAAAGAGGAGATTTTAATAGAAAAAGGGGCGACAATAAACAGACTTGCAAATGAATTAGACGCGGCTCAGAAACGACTGTTGAATGGCGAGAGCGCCAGGTTGAAGGAGAAAGTACTGCAGTTGACTACCGAGAGGAACGCTGCGCGGGAACAAGTTAAAGAACTCGGGGTAAATATTTATAACGAATTTAAATTCATAAAACTGTATTCAGTTATTATTTCTCTACCAACAGTTCGGAGAAAAAAATCCTCGTAAAAAAGTGCCAAAAAAACTCAACTATATCAGATTATTTTTTTCCTTTTTTACGTAAAATAAAAAAAAACAAATTTTAATATTTACCTGCGTATCATGTACGTGTGCCATGCTACGTAGATTAATTTAAAAAATGCACATTTTGCGTTGATAAATTGAAAAAATATGGATTCCGCGCGTTTACTGCGCGTCGGACAGGTGTCGAACATGCGTCGAAGGTACGTTAAAAAGTTGTTGTGTGCATAGACCCTTAATGTTGTTTTAAACTCTCCGACCATTCATATATAAAAACATAGATATACATTTCATAACAAATATCTCTTCAAAAAGTGACATATGTGACGTTAAATCAATTATCAAACCAAAGAATAAAATACAAAAATCACAAGTTCTAATTGTCTAAACACAAATCCGAACTCACGCAAACACATAAAGTAATTATTTAAACGAAACAACGTGCGTTTTAATTTTTTCATCCGAAAAGCAATGAAATAAAGAGATTTGAGAAAAGTGCATAATTTCAAATTACGTACATCTTTCTGAGGATAATTTTAAGACACTAATTGTCACGCAAAAAGAGGGGTCTAACAATACGACGAGACGGATGAACCAATTTTAAATTTTTTTTCTACTGACTTCCAAAAAGGAGGAGGTTCTCAATTCGTCGGTTTTTTTTTGTATTAATAATAATAATAATAATTTTATTTATTTAAGACACAGTCCACTAGTTACATTTAGAAACTTACAACTATGTTAGTAAAACTTATTGTGTAATAATATAATATACCTACCTACTAAACAAAATAAAAATAAATAAATAAATTCTTTGGCTTCCGAGGAGACTCCTGTGCTAAAGATTATAGTTAGCAACGGGAGCATGAAGCTGTACCCAGCGACAAAACAACGGGGAGTCACACCGGTCGGCCCCGCGATGCCCCGCGGTCTCGCGCCCACAGCGAGGCGCACCTTTTTCTAACGATCGCGTGAAAGCAGTCGGTACGGGCCTCGGCGAACATTGACGACGCGCTACAGAAGCGCGGCAGACCGAACAACATCCTGAACGCGTTGTTGTATTGGAGACGTAGAGCGCTGTATGCTCGCTGCGTGAAATCGACCCACAGACCGCACGTGTAGAACAATTGACAGTAGGCTTTAAAAAGTGTTAGTTTGACTTGTTTTCTACAGCGCGCAAATCTGTGAATCAACATGTTACAGCGAACAGACAGCGCCCTACGCTCTCTTTCAATGTCCACCGTGTCTGACAAGCTCTCAGTGACCCAGTGACCCAGATATTTGAACCGGTCAACTCTTTTCAACTCAGAGCCTCCTAGAGAAACACAAGTTACTCTCCGTTGTCTCCTTGTGTCACCCGCCTGAAAAACCATTAACTCGCTTTTTAACGCGTTATATCTGAGCCCATGAGCCACTGCGTACTCTTCACACATTTGAAGCTACTTAGTCAAAGCACCGATCGAAGGGCTCAGCAGCACCATATCGTCTGCGTAGCTGATGTTATTGATGATGATGTTATGTAGGTGCTACTAAGCCCCTCGATCAGTTTATTAATGTACAAGTTAAAAACCTTGGGTGAGGTCAACCCCCCTTGCCTCATTCCACATTCCAACCCGTACTCATCCGATTAAACTTACCTGTACGTAATAATGTTAAATTGTGAAAAATGTTGAAATTGTTACTGTTAAACAACTCTGTAATATTATTGATGATGACATGCACATATAATTAAAGATGGAAGAAAGCGCTGACTACTGACATATAGTTTAAATAAAACTATTTGGTCGTTCAGTCTCTCCCGTGACCATGATTGCTGTAAAGCATTCGAAACGTCGAGAACCAAAAATCCAAATAAATCCGCAAAAAAATCCGAAAAGATGGTTTTATTTAAAATGTCAAATATTCGCGTAAATCTAAGAAAGTATTACTGACATACAGGTTTTATCTAGTTTGGGAGTCAGAGGCTTCAATAGACTTATGTATCAACCAAAAACCGGCCAAGTGCGAGTCGGACTGGCGCACGAAGGGTTCCGTACCATTATCTATAATAACGGAAAAAAAATCACGTTTGTTGTATGAGAGCCCTCTAAAATATTTATTTTATTCAGTTTTTTAGTATTTGTTGTTATAGCGGCAACAAAAATACATCATCTGGTTCATGAGATACAGCCTGGTGACAGACGGACTGACAGACAGAAAGACAGACGGACAGCGGAGTCTTAGTAATAGGGTCCCATTTTACCCTTTGGGCACGGAACCCTAAAAATTGTGTCAATGAAGAAATATTGTATTGTATCGTACTCGGTAAAATTTGTAGTCTAAGCTGGAACTGACGGCCCAAGAGCTGGTGGCGTGCCGCGGCAAGGCGGCGGCGGCGGCGCGCGAGCTGGAGGCGTGGCGCGCCGCGCTCGCGCACCTACTCTCCGACCTCGCGCCCGACGCCGCCTGCCCCGGTATGTACAAGCCATTATTTTCATTTTTTTTTTTTTATTAAGATTCACGAGTGGTAAATACATTATTATGCTATGTTACAAAGTTCTTATTGCTAAATGCATTACTTTTTAAGTTGAATACCGCATGTGAAAATATACATTATATTACACACGCACACGCACACACGCACACACGCACGCACACACACACACACACACACACACACACACACACACACACACACACACACACACATGTATATATAATATGTATAAAAACAACAATTCTATTATACAAATAAAACAAAATCTACCAAACAAGTCAAGATATAATCCTTAACAAATCAAGAATATGAATTATTTAGTTATAATATATATATTTTACAAACCAATTTGGATGAAGTTTTGTAGATGGATTATGGGGATGGAGGCGCACCCAAACGAGGGTTAGTTTCTAGTTTTAAATAAAATTATTCTTGTACTGCTAGACCGATTTGGATGAAATATAATAGATAGGTAATGGGCATAGGGATGTATTCGAGCCAAGCAGTTGTTGCTAGTTTATACAAAATTATTTTTTTGGGGTTTTATTTTGATTTTTGTTTGTGATGTTTCAAATGTTTTACAGCAACCTCGTCTTTAGCTTTAAGGATATGGTCTTAAATATAAAAAAAGAAGTAATTTAAATAGAAAACCCAATATTTTTTTAAAACGCCACATTTTAACCTATAATGCTGGTTATGAGATATTTTCATTTATTATTTATAACGCGAGATATTATTTGTACTATAGGCGATCCCCCGTCTCCTGGAAGATTAGCGACACTTAAAGAAGTATTGAACCGCTACAAACAACAATTACAGAAATTGTCTACTATGCAAGAGGAAATTAACAAACGGTTTGTATATTTATGATCACTATGACTTGAATACATTTGAATTGGTCTCAATAATTAATATGCTTGAAAAAATAAAATAGAAATGCCATTTATTGGCACTTTCTTTGTTTCCTTATGAGACGCCATGATAATATTGACTTAATTATTTATATTTTAAACTCTACAAAGGATGTTATAACATTTTAAATACAAGTAATTAATATCTAACATACAATATTCATTTTACAGAGATAAACGTCTGGAACAACATCGAAAACAAGAATCTGAAATGCGATCTAAATTGGAAGAACAAAAAGGCATAGAGATGCAGCTCAACTCCAAGCTGGCAGTGCTTCAGAATAAGCTGGAGCTACTCGGAACCAACTCAGATAGTGAGCTGATAGAAAGATATAAGCGACAGAATGAACAGTTGAGAAAAGATGTAGAAGATGCTAGGGGAGAAGTTAAAAATGTAAGTAAAGATAATAATTAACACTGTTTTTAATACCTATTTGTTATTATTTGTAAAGTTACTTTTAGCATTTAGTAACATATTTTATTATTGTTTTCGAAGTCATACTTCTTTTGGCACGTTTGGAAAAAAAAAATGAGAGTAAAATTTTTACGATGCGCGCGCACACCGACAGCCAAAAAGCGACATGATGAAGTTAGCTGCATTCCTTTTACAAACAGAGAGTTGTGATATACGGGATTAATTCTTTAGCTATTTTTGTTCTGAAGTATAACTTATGTGCATACATAAGTACACACACACGATTTTTTTTATAGAAGGTTATTGGATAGGATGACAAGAATAGCCTTTTTTAATAGATTATTCATCTTGTTATTAAAATCAATCAATCATCATATTGTGGAATACTATATAAGAATTTATGAAGTCATTCTTAATATTATAAATGTGAAAATGTATTTGTTTGTTTGTCCCTCTTTCACGAGAAAACAGAGTGACGGATTCACGAGATTTTGTGTGGATATAGTTGGAGGGCTTGAGCGTGACATAGGCTTCTTTTTTACCGCGGGAGACCATTTTATACCCACGGGAAAACACGTTCTAATACAAACCACAACAACTCATTATACCTATGTATATATATTAATATAGTCTATCTATTCCATACTAACCGTTAAAAAGTACATAGGGATGGACCCGAACGAAGGGAAGGTGAGCCGCTTGTACTATATAAGAAGGAAAAAAAATAGTTATTTCGTATCTATATCTAGTATCTAGTTAAGACACTCTAAATATCTAATAATAAATAATAATATTAACAATATTTCAGCTAGAACTAAAGTATACAGAATTAGAAATGGATTATGAGAAACTGAAAACAGAGAAGGGCAGCCGCGCGTCCCTCGTGCAGGAGGCCAACGCCGACCTCCTGCGCGAGCTGGAGAAGTACAACGGGCAGCTGAAGGAAACACTACGGGATAATGGAGAGTTAAAGACATTGTATTTACAGGTAAATTATATACTACTAGGCCTGAAGATTACCTGAAAATTTCATCAAAATCGCTCCAGCTGTTTTGGAGTCCATAGGAAACATAATACACACATCGATTTTTATTTTAGTTAATGAACAATTTAAATATATATATTGCTCGGAAAATGGAGTCTTTTATGATAATTTTGTGACACACCGACTGCAGCGCCACCTACCGGATCCATTTGTGAGTTCGAACCTTGCAGTGAACCACTCGAACATACAAAAAAAATATTATTAAAATCGTCCCTGCCATTTAGGAGATGATCAGTGGCACACCGACTGCAGCACCACCTACTGGGTCCATTTATATTTTCAAATCATCCAGGAACCCATTGAAATATACACACAAAATTTCATCCAAATCGGTCAGGAATATAATTGCTTAATAAATGGCAAGAATGAATAAAAAAAATCTATTTATTAATTATTATAGATAAGAATAATCTATTGTGTATTTTAATATATCAAGCGTATTCATCTTAAAGGTATGTACTGCGCGTGATGCAATATCTCGAGAACTGAAGGAAGTACAAACAAAGGCTCAAAGAGAAATAGAACAGTACAGATCACAAGAAAGAGATTATATAGAGAGGATAGAGAAAGAGAAGCGTCAAGTAGAGAAATTAACATTAGATTTAACAAACGCTAAAGATGAGTTGGAAAGAGCCAACAAGAGAATATCGGAACTTCAAAAAGAGTTTACAGACAAACAGAAGGAGTTTACTGACAAACTTAATAAGTTTTTGGAAGGTACATGTATAATAATTTTGCATAAGCTTTCCTTGTTGTCTGTCGTGTACGTTTTATTTTTCACTAATCTTAGTGTGTATTCAACTTAATTTGATAATGTAATATATTCCAAACTCTTATTCACTGCAGTAATAGATATTTTGTAAACATACTTTTTATTGGCTAATTTATTAAAATTGTCATATGATTAAAATATTTATTATTATGATGAAATATATTGTGTAACTAGCTATTTACCCTTGCTTCACTCAAAAAATGTGTTTTTCTTATAAGTACCATATATAATTCCATATCTATTTAGTAAAAAGCTATTATTTTGATATTACAAACAGACATTTAAATTTTATTTACATATCTATACAGTATAATATAATGAAAAAAATATCTTTTAGATGAAAAAACAGCGATGCGTAAAGAAATAGAAGCGTGCGCGAAGTGCGAGCAGCAGCTGAAGCACATCCGCGGCCTGGAGGAGCAGCTTGTCAAGTGCAACGTTAAATTAGGTAGCTTTCTTTATATATTGTGTGGTTTAGTTATATGGCGCAATGAGGTTCCTAAAATGAATAATTTTAATTCCTAACCAAAGTTCTACAGTCGTACTAGCATGCAAGAAATCAGATGTATTGTAAACTTGTAACTTACCTTCGCTTTGCTTGGATGCCTCTCTAGGTGCCTACAACAGTCTAGTTGTAGTATAGTCTATCTAAGTTATAACGTCCAAATCCGTCCAGTCATTTCAGCGTGAGAAAGGGACAAAAATACGAAAACACGCACGCACGCACGCACGCGCACATGCGCAAACACACACACACACACACACACACACACACACACACACACACACAATACAACCCCCTGTGATACTTTTTTTAGATTATCACTTACTTTGATAGCCTTTAATAATAAAGTATGTACATATATTATGACTTAAAATAATGAAATATTTGTATTATTCTAGCGGCGCAAGAAAGTAACGAAACCTTAATGAAAGAACTGAGAGGCAAAGCAGAATTCTTTCAACAATACATAATGGAGAGATATAAGAAGTTAAGTGACCTTCGCACCGTGGGCACCAACACTGAAGATAACACTCGCCCTCAAAGTCCTGCTAGCGGTGAAGAAACTGTACAAGAATCGGAAGATGTATTGGAAGCAAAGGTATTTGGTTTGTTTTATTTTTTTTTTATTTATTCGTTTGTATATTCATATATGTGTATTTTAGTTATTATCATATATGTGTATTTTAGTCAACAACTAAGCTGTGTCATTCAATCTACTTTTAACTGTTACACATGATACTCACTTGTTAATTCAGAGTTCAGAATGTTACCAGCACAATAAAAATAATTGAAATTCCTCAAATTATATGATATTGCGTTTAGTGATATAAGTGTCATAAGCGATGTAGCAGACATAATAACTCTAAAAACTTATATGCTATTTGTTGAAGTTATACTTATTTTGGCACGTATGGGTAAAATTATGACAGTAAAATTTTACGAGACGCGCGCATACCGACAGCCAAAAAGCGACATGATGAAGTTAGCTGAAAGCCACATGATGAAATTAGCTGTATTTCCTTTAGAAATAGAGAGTTTTGACATACGGGATGAAATCTTTAGCTATTTTTGTTCTGTTATGTCAAAAAATTATAGCTTCGTACGTGCGTACACACATACGTTTTATTTTATTTATTTATTATTTATAATTATTATTTTTTCTACTACACTGTACTAATTAAGACCGTTCACAAAAAAATTATACAAATTCATCCCTCACTTTTTCAGACGGTCCTGATGATGAAAGAGAAGGCAATACGTGAACAGATAGCTGAAAAATTCACACTTGAAATAAAAACTATAGAAATGAACTGCGCAAGACGATTGAAAGAAATGGAAACAGAACAACTCGGTACTGTCACAAAACTAAAGGATTTGTTAGAAAGGAAAGCCAAAGAAGTCGATACATTGAAGGAATTCATACTCTCTGAGAGAGCAAAAGTGACGCAAATATTAGAGTCCAAGGAAAATGAAATATCGGTACTTATTAAAGAGCATAATGCGTTAAGAAATGAGTGTCAGAAAGCTAAAGAAGATGTTGTCGAATGGAGAATGAAAGCGGAGAAATATAAAGATAATTTATCTCGTTTGGGTTCTTTAGAAAATATATTGAAGAAAGAAAAAGAACATTTTAAAGCGAAAACAAGTTCCGATGCGAAAGAATGTCAGGTATTAAAGAATAAATTAAAAGATTTACAGTCGAATTTGTCACAAGTTGAGCAGAAGTATGTTAATCTACAAGGCGATTATCACGTACTGCAAGAGAAGTACAAGAATGTTAAGAGAACTGCTTTAACTTATAAGGTAAATTTTATTTCTATGTTATTAGTTTTTATATTTTTATGCGAGAAATGGCGTAGACATAGAAACAATAAATGAATATGTAAATATTAGTGCTATTTTAAATAAAACTATCTTTTCAGTCAGAGACAGTCTCTCCCGTGACCATGATTAATGTAAAGCGTTCGAAACGTTGTAAACCAAAAATTAAAATAAATCCGCGAAAAAATCTGAAAAGATAGTTTTTATTAAAATGTCAAATAATCGGGTAAATATAAGTTGGTAACGCTATTTCAAAATTCATATTATTTCATAACATCTATACAGATTAATAAAATTGAAGTGTCTGTTTGTATTGTCAAAATAACAGCGTTTTACTAAATGCATATGAAATTATATACAGTACTTATAAGAAAAACATAATTTTTTTTAATTCTGTCTGTCTGTTTGTTACGGATAATCTCTGAAACGGCTGGACTGATTTTGACGGGACTTTCACTGGAAGATAGCTGATGTTATAGGGAGTAACATAGGCTACTTTTATTTTAGAAAAAGAATTAGGGTTCTGCTCAAAAAAATTAAAACGTACCTAGGGACGAACCCGAGCGAAGCGAGGATGAATCACTAGTTAATAATATGATACACGAATATATTATAAAGTTTTTTTTGTAATATAATTTCCATATTCAGGAGTACATGGCGAAGAAAGACACGCACATCAACAATGAAATAAACAGAATAACGGACGAGTACAGGAAGATATTCGTGAAGCTGCAGAACCAGATCAACTACTACGTGAGCCACCGCGCGCCGCGCGCCGACGACGTACGTACACTTTGTATGCTATCCTTACAGTAACATACAACCACACGTAACCACAGACTACTAATCCATATAGTAAGCTAAAGGTGCCATTGGGAAACGGGATGGTTATCGTGTGGAGAGAGTCTCACCCGACTGTCAATTCAATTCTCTTGTTAATGTCTTCAAAATGTGTCATTTGAGCACAGATTACTTCACAATAGAGTAGAAAAGACTCGAGGCCTCAATTTTCTTATTAATGGCTTTAAAGCGTGCACTAAGATGAGAAATATCCGACCGTCATACTTATTTTGATATGACAATCGGGAAACGGGTTTTAGGGTTAACTGTGACCTGCCTGTAACTGAGATGACACAGTATTGTTTATTGGTAGTACACAGTTGGTATGTTTTACCCATTGCATTGATTACAGCATTTCCATCAAAATAAAAGACCTATATAGGAATTATAATCTAGGAATTTAATAGAAAAATTGCCTATTGTTTGGATTTTTATACTGTCACTGTGTCTTAGTGTAATCTGTCAGTCTTCAGTAGTGTGTCAATCTGTCAGTGTGTCTTTAACAGATAGTATTGTTATAAATTTGTTGATTTCTATTAACAAAAAATGAACATTATAAGTATCAAATTACTTTTGAAGTTATACTTCTCTTGGCACGTTTGGACAAAAATATAAGGTGAAAACTTTTACGATGCGCGCGTACACCGACAGCCAAAAAGCGACATGATGAAGTTGGCTGCATTCCTTATGCAAATGGAGCGTTGTGACAAACAGGATGAAATCTTTAGCGAGTTTTGTTCTGTTACGCCAAAGAATAATAACTTCTTACGTGCCTACATAAATACAAACACACGTTTTTTTAATTATTTTTATTGACGACATATTTCTTTGCAGTACACACAAAAATTAAACGAATTGTCAGAAGACTTCGCGCGCCTCACGCAGACTAATTTCAAGGAGCCGCCGCCTTCGCACTGACACCAGGTCATACAGTTTATAACAGTTATACCCTTATATTTACATATTTTCTACATTGGCGGATTTGCCTCTGCTGTGTTCATACTGAGTGTTCATACAATGTGAGAGTGAGCTCACTCATCCCGCGTTAAGTCGTTCATAACAACCTGATTGACAATCGTGATTCATACTAACGTTATATGCATTAGTAGCAGTCGATAAAATCTCCTTTTGGATATTTAATAATTTAAATAATTCCAATAGAGTAATTTCCATTTTCAGAGCAGAGAAAGAACGTGCAAAATGTTCAGTAAGTAAGATACGCACTATATACCTAAGACTCAAAATAACTAAATTTTATAAGCATTTATATAAAAAATGACAATACTTAAAAACATTCCAGGTACTTGGAAATAGTGCCTTTATTTTTTCGTCAGCTTCTATCCGCGACTTTGTACTCAAAGATTTAAAATCAAAGTTTATTTTAGAAATGAAATACTGTCTATGGTAAAACCTATAGCATTATCTATGGCATTTTTGGACTTCCAACTTTCTCAATATATTCGCATTCAGTCCTTGTTGCAACATGAAAAACGACGAATAAACATTTTTAACATTTATAAGGAATCAATAAGGTCTAACAAGTATTTACTCCATATATCGTATGAAGAATTCATATTTCTATCGTATAGACAATTGAATATATGTATTAAATGAAAGAGCAATTAAAATGAATAAAATATAAAAAAATAAACTCATAATTATTATACTTTTTAGTACAAAATGTAAATTATGTGATAAACTCAAAATAAAACATCTTTGAACTAAATACCGACAAAAGCTACTAGCACAAGGCAAATAACAAATATAATGAATTTGTGGAATATTATATTAATATTATATTAATATTATATTAATTATTATATTAATGCCTAATAATAAGTAGTTAAACCTTTAACCTGATTCCCCTTGTACTGAAGGTAGGCGCGCACCCAGCAGTGGGACGTCAAAAAGGGCTGAACACATAAACCTTTAAGCCTTCAGAATATATTTGCGTATTATAATTAAAAAAATGTTATTGTGGAAAAAACGTGGGGTGTTTTGTACAATTTTTTTATACTAACTCTACTTTTAGAAATCGTACCAAGGAAGTATTTATAACAACTGATATCAAGCACCCCACGCTTTTTTCACAACAACATTAATTTTCTCGTTTATATTTTAGTTCATCATTAAAACGTGTTTTTTTAGTTTTTCAACTGTAATTTATTTTCAATTTTTGACTCTCTATCTGCTATAAAAGTGTGTGTTTAAGTCTGCTTAATTTTAAGTAATTGACGTTTTGAAGTGGGTAAAAATCGCGATCAAAAATTCCGTTAGATAGATACAAATGAAGCTAATAAATAGCGTGCTCAAGACTTAAAGGAAAATTATTAAAATCTCAATTGCTCTTTGCTGGATACAGCATTTTTTTTTAAATTTGACAGTATTTTTATAAATAATAAAATCTAGTATTAAGATGTTTCCGTCCAAATGGAAATGACATTGAAGAATAGGTACGGTGTGTAGTCTAATATATTACTATTAATATACTGTAATTGTACTTATTAGTTTATTTAATTCGACGGCACGTTTGGCTCAATTTATAGTGACTTGCTGTGCTAGCGGTCGCGCGTTCAAATCCCGTTGGGCGCATTCATTTATGTGATGAGTATGAATGTGTGTACTCCAGTCATGGGTGTTTATATTTATATTATGTATGTATTTAAAGTTATATATGTGTATTGTATCAACAATCTGGTATCCATAACACAAGCCTCGTAACTTACCATGGAACTGGATGGTGCTGTGTTAATTTAAACTATCGCTGGTAAATTCAAATGAGGGTAGTTAAAATCCTCATAAACAAAATATTTATGAAAGTACAAAATCATGCGATATTGTCATATTATGATTTCAGTGAATATAAATTTTAATAAATTCAATATTAGCTACTGTAAAAACCGGGTGTACAAATAAATTTAAGTATTGTCTCGGAACGTTGTCATAATTTTTTTTTATTTTTAAGTACTATGTTAGATTTAGAGTTCTTGATCTTATATCAACTTGTCTTGTTAAAATGCCTCAATTTTATGAAATAAACATTAGTGGTAGATAAAGTAGGAGTAAAAATATTTAGTTTTTTATAAAATGTATTGGTAATATTCAGATGTTTTTAATGTATACAAAATTAATAGTTTGTCAAAATTAATGTAAGGCAGTTACTAGTTTCGATGGGAATGAAGTGGAACATTTGAGCAAAATATGGAAATCATAACAATAACGTTTTAGAACGGAGACGTACGAGATTAAAGAAACAAACTTTGTCTTATGGCTGATTTCACCAACGTCACCTAAGTTTAAGGGATCCCCTAAGCACGGTTAGGGGGCTGTTTTAGGGGACAGTTTCTGTTTCACTGACAGTTAGGGGTCACCTAATTGTTAAAATGCCACCTAAATATAGGTACTAGAAATACGGGCTCTGACGATGGTAAAACGAAATTTAATTTAGGGGCTAGTTTAGGGTAACTTTTAAGCTAGGGATCCCATACGTAGGTGGTAGCTTATGGGATGTTGGTGAAATCGGGCATAAGAAAGACAAATATGTATATAATATGTTTTAAAATTGTATTTTCATATTCTTTAAATATAATTTTATATTCTACTTGAGAACTGTCTGAATTTGTTAATTGTGACGGAGTGAATATTTTAGTGCCTTGTTTGATGTCGCCTTACAATATAATGTTTGTTATTTTTTAAATGATACATTCGATTTTAATTCAGTATTTGTAAAGCTAGATAGTTTTTATAATAGACTATGTGTAAAAGACTTGCGTGTACATATATACATATGTGGTCACCTTGAAAGATTGACCTCGGTGTGTGAATATCATTGTAACATAACCCTCTTCCGCAATATATATATGTATATATATATATATATCGATCACTAATAAAAAACTGCATACACAATCAGCGACAAAATAATGTCCTTACCAAATGAGCGCCCACTCGAACATTTGGGTGCGCTTTTAATTTAATTGCATTCGAACGCTGCGAAGAGAAACATGCCTCAGTGTTCGTCTAAAAATTCTAAAAAATGCAAAAATCACATCTAGGATGCTTAAAAAGGATAGAGTTTCATATTTTCGGTAAGTATTAATATTATCATTATATAATTGTTATCACTGCATTGTAAATACTGATATTAATTTGTCAAGAAATCATCTTAAAAATTAAGTTTTTTTAAAATTAAGTCGCATCTCAATTGTAAAGATTCTTACTAAACGTATTAATCATACTATCGCATGTCTTCTCAAATTGTTCAGGTTATGTATGTGCGTTGGTTCTGTTCAGTTTTTTGGATTTATTGTCAATTTGTAATTCTGACTTTAAGACATGCCAATAAAGTTGAATTTGTTTTGATGTATGTTGATCAACTACAAAGTCTCGGTCGTAAAAATTTATTGCTTGCATTACATATAAGGTTGAATTTACATTATTTTATAAATATTTATTACAACTAGAATTATCTAAACACAATTATTTGTGACAGTTTTAAGAGAACTTTTCCATGGGATTGTGTATCTAATACTTTATTAGTGATCGATGGCAATATATGAATATCTCAGACTAAAGAATTATATAGACGGAGCCCGCCAAAAAAATGACAAAGTCAAAAATGGTAGCGTAATTTTGCTGTTTATGCTACTATTCTGGAATTGTCATATAGATATTTTATTTTATTTAAAATAAGAAGAACATATGAATAATTAAAGCTATTTTTTTACTTATTAATATTTATTTAGTTAACATAGTTATGAGTTTTATTTTAATATTTGTACTACTATGCTGTTTTAAAATATTGTTGGGCTTCATGTTTAGTTCTAAGACACTGTCAAAATTATTTCTTCGTCTGAGATTAATATATAATCGCTCCTGTGATAGCATTTGTAAATATTATGAAGTATTAATATTATAGTTCAAATGCAACATTCCTTGTAATTCCACATTTTTTTTATTTTTAATCTTAATAAAGGTACTTACCATCATACGTTATGCAATTGTAGCAATACTTTAAAAAAATATATTATGTATATCTATCTATTCTTTTGATATGACGTAGACCTTTAAACAGGCTGGTAAGACTAAATATATTTATTAATTTAAAATGAAACTTAAAAGTTATAACGATTTTTAGCCACAAATTGTCAAATTATCTTATACTATTCAATTTTGATACTGTCAAAAAAAAATGCAAGTGTCCCCAAAATTTCATATATATATGTAAGTATTAATTATATATCGAATTTATATACAATTGCTCAAATGTTTATTTTTTTTAAATGTTGGTAAATTGTAAATGTTGGTAGGGCTTGATTTGATGTGCATATTAATTTTATACAAGTCTTAGTTGAATTCGTTACTTAATTACTATTATGTTTCTGATTTCAAATAAAAGTATTATTTAATTAGAAGCGGTTTTATTTCTTTACATAATATTTGGATGGTACGAATGGCATTTTAGCAACTACACACGAGATATCTTTCCCTCGGATATTCGCAATCAGTTCTGTGCCAATTTTCTTACATTCTTCAGCGACATAGCCCATAGCGACGTTACCGCCCAGCGAGGGACTTGGACACCCACTTGTAACTTTACCCACCGTTTCATTCTTTGCATTCTTAATAATCACGTCTTTCCTCGCTGGTGCACCACTCTCTATTCTTAACCCAATTCTTCGTTTTGCTACACCTTCCTTTATTTGCTTCAAAATTATATCTGCTCCAGGGAAGTTAGCTTCAGCTCGACGAGCTTTAGCAACCAACCAAGTCAAATTTGCTTCCACTGGAGTCACACTTTCGTCTACATCATTACCATACAAACACAAGCCAGCTTCTAAGCGAAGTGAGTCCCGAGCGCCGAGTCCCGCTAATTTAACATCTTGAGACTGTAAAAGAGCTTCGACAACGACTTCAGCCTTATCGGCCGGCATTGATATCTCAAATCCATCTTCTCCTGTGTAACCACAACGGGTTATTCGACATTCCACACCTGCTACTTTGCCAGTACGTGAAGTCATAAACATCACATCTGCCAGCGGAACTTCTGTAAGAGCTTGGACATTAGACGCCGCTTTAGGTCCTTGCACTGCAATTAAAGCTCGGTTACTCACATCCCAAAATTCTATTGACACATCTTTACCGCGCTTCCGAAAAATTTCCGATGTTTCTTGCATATGTTGCTTATCAACATCTAGGCGTCCCGCATTCGATACTATATACAATTGATCGTCGTTTACTTTAGTGACAATTAGATCATCAATTATCCCACCTTTGTCCGTCAAAAAAGCTGTTAAAGAGCTTGATCCAGGAGTCATTCCTTTTAAATCTACCGGGCATAGTGTCTCGAACCACGACATACAGTCTTTGCCTCGAACATTTGTTTGTAGCATGTGTGAAACATCGAAGATAGAAGCGTTAGTTCTTGTAAATAGGTGTGATGCTGACACACTCAAATCAGAATATTGGACTGGTAAGAGAAAACCGGCAAAATCAACTAACTTTCCACCATATTTCTTGTGTAATTTACACAAAGAAGTTTCTTTCACATTATTACTACTGTAACTGCAACTCTGCAATTTTGTAATACAGTAACGACTTCTATATAAATAACTTTTTTGGAACATTGTAATACTTCTTGAACACATTTTATTTAAATTACGCAATCGTGTTGATTATTTGGAGACAACTATATGACTGATGTATGTTTATTATCTTTCTGTAATGATGGGTCAAGAGGTCAACTTGTGACTTAAAAATTTCTTGATAATAAAGCAAACGCGGACCAATAACATGCTACCATTATAATTTGAACAAGAATAAAAATTTATTTTAAATTAGCATTGCCCGTGGCTCCGCCCGCGTTCAGATGACCAAAAACCAAATTCTTAGGTTTAACATATTAGTATACTCTTAAAATGCAGTTTTTGTACTTTTTCTCAGAAATGAGACATTTTGCTGCGGTAAAAAGTATCCTATATGTTGACCCGGATAACCAGCTATCACCATACCAAATTTCATCAAAATCCCTCCGGTGGTTTATTCGTGATGCGGTAACAGACAGATAGACCGACAAAAATTCTAAAAACTATAGATTCGGCCTCTGTATCGATAATAAGATTCAATAAGATTTTCCAAAAAATATTTAATGTACATATTCGGCTTAGTTAGAATTTTATTATATGTATATATATTTCAAGGTAAAATATTGTGGGGTAATATTTTAGTCATATGAACTTAAAAGTAAATAGAAGCAAGATTCGTTCTTTATTTACAAATAGAAGTCGATAGGTAACTACTAAATTCCAAGCGAATACGCTTCGAACGATTATCGATTTGGCAACCGATTTTACATCTGTAAATAGCTCACGCTTATGCTAATGACAAAGGAATATGGAGTATGTCATAGTGCACTCAGGTGCACGCTCGAGAACGGGGTAATTTTAAGAATTGCATATTGAAATATCTAAGCGGCTGGCCGATCACTCGTGCCAAATGATATTGTATTCTGATGCTTGATATTTGTCTCTGTAGATCTCGCGTCTATTGGGTTTTATTAACTATACACATTAGTGAAAAGTGACTTTTAAGTTTTGAGAGTAACTAAATAGCTAATTTAGCTGAAATTCTAGTTTATTTAATGAAATCCTTATTTAAAAATATAGTATTTATTACATAAAACCTGTTTATTTTGTTTATAATAGCTTATAACAAAAACAATTTTTTTTATTATGATGACCTCACTCAATGACAATAATATTGGTGACTTCATTCGCACAGAGTTAAAGTATAATTTAATGGAAAACATGTTTATAACGGCTTCTATGATTTTACGATTTCTATTAGGTAGCTAAAAGATTTCGCTTTCCTTGTTTCTTTGAATCCACTTTAAAATCTATTAAGTGGGGTTCGTATACCAAGAATTACCTGAAACCTTTCTTATTCTGTAGGAAAATTTATATTTAAAAAAAATCTATGCAGTCTTCGGAAAGTCCTATCAGAATGGAAGTGTTTTAAAATTTAAAGCTCTATCGCACGTCGAAAACATAAAAGATACTGGGTGGACTCACTTTCATTTCTTCTACAATATTTAAAAGTTTACTTGTAAAAAAAATTGCCTTATCGTCGGCGTAATTATTATTTATTATAGTTCCTTCATCTTATAAATTACTAGAAAGATATTTTTGGAGTTAACCTTGCTTTACCTAAATCTAAAAGCAAAATTTATTTAATAAAAATAATAAAGTATTCTTGAAGCATCTACATTTTACAATATAAATTCGCTAGCATTGCCCATACGCCGGGAAGCGTATGACTGGAGACGAGGACGTAATGCGTGCGGGACGGCGCGGGGACGACACGGACACGACGCGGGCCGGCACGGCGCGTCACCTGCGCTTGGCACGCAATAAGCGCTGAATCTGAAAGCTCAAAATTCGCGGGGAGCACCGCCGCTCTACCGCCAGTACCCCTTCGACCAGCGATGCTGTGCTGTCTCCGGAAATAGAGTACGTCCGTTCCTACCGTAGCACCAAACGCGATAGTCGCGGCCACTACTATTGCGGCTCATTTTAATCATTGTTAAATTAGCTTTTTGATTCTTTTAATAGTATATACAATATACATATAGTACTGACTAATAGTAATTGCAATCAAGTGGCCCCGACCGACACGAGCTGCATTCTTGTTGGAATGCACTTCGCGTCGATCCGCGACAGTGAAATTTCTGTTCAGTGCAGTTTGTGATTCGCGTCCATAGATCGACCGATCGGGTGCGCGAGTGTGTGTGCAAATGACCGGTAGCCCGGTGTAGCGGGCTAGAACCTTTCAAAATGTGGACAAAGAGATCAAAGTTATGGAGGTTTATGTTGTGCATGTTATTTGCCGTGTCGGCGCTCGCGCTGACGGCGAGAGGTGAGTCTGAGGTGGAGTCGGGCGGCGGGCGAGTGGGAGCCGCGCACGCTCTGCGTCACTACATCGTTGCTATTTTCGGTGTAACTTGCGCTGAAATTATGTAAAAAGCGCGTTTGTGAGCTATTTTTGGCCATAACCTTAACGGAAAATATAGAAGACAAGGTTGTAGCGATTAAATTATCACTCGTCAATGTTTCGTATATTAGAGGGAGCACACGCGTCGGATGTCCTATCCAGCATAGCTACACAAATAGAAATACAGGGATTTGTCGTTATGCGCGTCGCCATCTTGTGAAAAACGATAGGATCATGACGACATTATAAAAGTTAGACACTGATATATGTAGGTCACTCATAATTTTATATAATTACTGGCACCCATAATAAATGCGTAATAAATAAATATGTAAAATTTACTTTGGAGCTATATATAAAAATTCAAGAACATATTTTTAAGAATCTTTATTATTACAAGACAAATGAAAAATTAAGTTGTCTTACTAATCCGGCTCGAAGTATCAATTTCATAGTAATACATTTTTGTACACTACACAATATTTCTGTTAGTGTGCATTTTTTCATAAAAAATGTTATTGTTAGCAAAATAGCATCATTCACAAAAGTATTTATAATATTGTTGATACCCGGCTTACTATTTTAGAAGCTTTAAATTTAGTTCGCTAATTCAATGACAAGTCTTGTACAGCTAAAATATTAAAGCACGGGAAACAGCAAGGCTAATTATTTAGGTCATACATCTTGTAAGAAGAAAGTTTATGATAAATCATAAATCTAAAATAGCGTGTAAGACGTGGAGTGCATAACTGATTGTGTTTACTTTTCCTGTGCGAATAGTTGCAAGTATATGCCTGTAGCTATCTACTTATTTACCTATTTCAAACAATTTTTAAATTTTTATATGAATATAATAAATATTCTTATAAAATGAACTTCAAACGAATGGCAAAAACGTGCTGAAAACCTTATTTTATTACGAAATTTCTAGCTTTCAAAATATTTTCAATTTAAAAATTTTAATATAAACACACAGCCAAACAAAGTTAAATCTTATCTTACGGACTAATATTGTAAAATAATAAACAGTCATCGAAAAATACAACAACATTTGTAAAGTTGGTACAAGGTAAAGTACCTAAAAAACGTTGCGCCCGCGAAACTTTTGTAAGTCAATATTTGTTGAATTGTTTGTATCTTCTTCTTACACCAGCATATATCATGTGTAAATTATTAGATCGTTTTTATTTTTTTAGAATCTCTGTAGCTCACATAAAATTAAATTAAAAATTTAAAAAACCCGGGGGTTTTTTTGGTTTGCGTCGGGGGTTAAAAATAAGTTGGTACAGTGCAAAAATTGCCTTAGAACACTAGAGTTCTGGTAAGGAATGAGAGTGGATTGTTACTTCTAAAATAAAATGCTAACAACTGCTATTTTCAAAAATTAAAAGTGACTTTGAAAGTCACATTCATTCAGTTATTTATAATTCTCTTGAAGTTTAAAATATATTGTTTTCGCAAATAACAGCAAATGGGTAGGCAATAGAACACATATTAAAAAGTTTTAATTAAAGCTTCACGTATTTATTTACCAAATTAACCGAAAAAGCTCTCAATGATATGAAAGTTTGTGATAGATGCGATATACTGTAAGTTTTGCAGCAACTTTTTATTTATCTCTGTATTTAATGCCACAACAATTTAATAAATCAAGTATTGCTGCCGGCCTATCTTTGCCAATAGTGTGAAGCTTTTTAATTTATAAATTCTAGATGTTGAGAATTTATCAACATTGATATACGTTCAAGTAAATGCTAGTTTTGTTGGAATTTCCTAACTGAATGAATTCAAAAAAGTTTTTAATCTGTATATATTTAATGGCGAGAATCCAAGAACGATGTTCCACGACAATGCCAGAATTGAACGTCGATTGAGTCTCGACTATTTATTATTCTGTCCGTTCAGCAAGATATTTTTATTTGAGAATTGTGTTACCAGGTCACTATAGAGTAGGAATCCTCGTTATAAAGGAATTTATTACTAAATTAATCGATTATATTCATAAAATTAGTAAGTAAAAAACGTAATAATTCGTAAATACTTAAAGAGGAAAAAAATACATCTAATGACAAATAGTTTAGTTTTACAAATATTGACCAAGTGAACTCTTAATCTGCCATAAAACATCAGCTTGCCTTGTTTTCGCCACAACAAATGTTCCTTGACGTAAGTAGTAATGCTAAAAAAATTTGGAATTTAGCTATATTGTGTGTCTAACATAAGTTTTTGTGTATTATTAAGGTACTTCTCATAATTTCATAAATTACCTGTCTTGAAAAGTAATGCGTTAAGTTAATCAACATTGGGCACAAAAGTTTTAAAGTACAAAAACTTTATGGTAGCTCTCAAGGAACATTTTTCCTAAGTCCCGTCATTAAGTGATTTACAATTAGACTATATCTGAAATTCTTGTATTTATACCAGTTTCACTCGCATTTAGTCTTCAAACATTAAGCATGATATTTATTCTATGAAATAAGGTATTTTTGTTCATATCACCTTTTTTTTTTAACGTTGGGAAATGCATTTACGTACGACGTGTGGGACTCACCGGCGTAATACAGCCAGTACTACCCACTAAAACCCAACAAAACCTTCCCCCGTCTTAATGGGGCGTCGCAGGATCGCTTACGCATTCAACTACGACGCCCCGACGGCAGGTCTGCCGAAGCAGACCACCACAACCATGGGGTTGCTCCACAGTCCACTCTGCTATCAGAGAAGTACCAGGAGCAACCCGCATGGTACACCGCCCCACGAAGAGGGCAACCTCCCTGTGCGTTTCTTAGCTTCGCGCCCGGTTGGATTGCCGGGCACTACTGAGCCCCCCCACCACGACAAGGTGAACGCACTGTTATCATTGGAAAAATTAAAATCTTTTTAAAAAATAATCTCTTAGAATACTGTCAAGACGCGGCACCAAAGGTAAATCTAGCTTTTATATTATCGATGTGAGGTTTTATGTAACTAATGTCAATGGGAATTAACTACATCTACGCTTAAGTAACAATTAGTTTGAAATGAATCAATAAAATTCAATAAAAATAAAATGTAAAATATAGAATCTTATGATAAAATATGTTTATTCGGAATTAGTTTCCGCTAGTTTGAGCTCATCGTAATGATACTTTACGTGTCGACGATTTATTAGTAATGTTAATGTGTTGTTTCCGTTTATTCGGACAACCTTTCCATATGATAAGGCCTTACGGAGCCGTAAGTGATTTTTCACATACACCATATCACCTACTTTATACTTAATGGGCTTAGTTCGTTTATCATAGTATGATTTGGAAATCGATTTTGATTTTAATATGTTCCCTAGAGCCTTTTCTCTAGAAAGCTTTAAACGTTGTTGTAGAACACGTACATAGCTATTATATGTCGGTTCTAAGGAAGTATCGTAAATAGAGGACGGGATAAAGGGCTTATGGCCAAAAACTAATTCATATGGGGTAAAATTTGTTGTTGAGTGAACTGTAGTATTATACGTGAGCATTGCAGTGAAAACATACCTTGGCCAATTATCTTGGTGTTCATTTATAAAGGACTTAAGATACTCCTTTAGGGTGGAGTGACTACGTTCAAGAGCACCCTGAGTTTGTGGGTGATAAGGACTGGACCAAAGTTGTTTAATTTTGAGAAAAGTGCACGTTTGTTTAAATAATTCAGCCGTGAAGTTTGTACCCTGGTCTGTTAAGATAGATTTCGGTATGCCGAATTGACAGATGAAGTGGATAAGGCACTCGGCAGATTCCTCAGCCGTGGCGTTGGGTAAGGGATATGCAGCTGAATATTTTGTAAGGTCATCCTGTAGTGTAAGTATAAATTTATATTTAGAAGGTCCGGCCTCCGGGAGAGGGCCAACGAGATCTAGCGCGACACGTTCAAAGGGTTGTGTAGATGTACTCGTAATCTGCATAGGAGCTCGGTTAACTTTACGCAGGGCTTTATTGGTTTGGCATAATTCACATTTACGGACATAATTTTCGACGTCACTGCGCATGTTTCGCCAGTAATATCGTTCTTGGATACTATTTAACATTCTATTAGAACCTAGATGACCCGAGATAGGGATATCATGGTTCTCTTTTTAAATTCAAAATGACCTTGTGGTACACTAAATTTCTGTGTCCTAATTCGGTATAATCAATTGGGGATAATGTGAATAATAAATTCGAATTTATATGTATAGGTTCATTTGATACATTAAGTACTGTTAGGTTAATTCTATTATTATTTTTTAATTTTACTATACAATTAGATACAAGCAATGAGTCCGAAATGTGTTGGTCAAATACTATCCCTTCTTTCATTTCAGGATTTTTAACAGAGCATTCAATTACTGTTTCTGTCCGAGGCATAATAGTATAGGAAGGATTGCTATCTTCTATTTCTAGGGACTTTGAGTCATAATTAATACTACAGGCATGTTGTATGAAAAAGTCATTGCCTATTATACCGTCATAAGGTAAGTTAATGCTATCAAAGACATGGAATTTATGTATTATTTGTAAGTCTTGAGAGAATTGTAGTTTTAAATTAAGGTAACCTAAACTTTTTATAGGACTATCATCTTTTGAGTCTATACCCTTTACCTTGACATCGGTATCGCATAGCTGTGTTGGATTGGTTAAGCAATCATTTTTTAAGATGCAAAGGGACGCTCCAGAGTCTACGAGAAAGGTAAGTGGATTTTTATTAGCAGATGTTTGGACTACGACGTAAGGTAAATACTTTCTTTTGGTATTAATTTCGTAAATTTGTTCAATTTCAGAATTTTTTTCACAAGGAAGGCCACGAGTTTGGGGCTGATTACCCTGTCCATGGGCCTGTGTAGAAGAAAGACCACGAGTTTGGGGCTGACTACCCTGTCCATGCGCCTGTGTAGAAGAAAGACCATGAGTTTGGGGCTGACTACCCTGTCCATGGGCCTGTGTAGAAGAAAGACCACGAGTTTGGGGCTTTAAAGGAAAGACCGTGAGTTTGGGGCTGGTTACCCTGTCCATTGGTCTTTAATTTAGCGTGAGTATCGACTTTAGTAGGAAGAGACTGACCCGTGCGATACTTATACGGGGCAGTAATTAGTTTAAATTTTTATCCGTTTCATACTCACCTTCAATTTCGTCATTTTCTGCATAATTTATGCGGGGACCTGGTTTATAATCATTCGCTTTTGAAGTTGATTGGTAAGGTGTAAATGTTCTAGTAGGTCCATTCGAATATTTTTTGTTATTATATTCGCGGAGCCTACAATTATCTAAGGTATGACCGATTTTCCTACAATACCTGCAAAACGGCGCTTCTTTAGAAGGGGAAGGGGCATATTGATTTTTGGCATTATTAATATTATTATTTGATCGGAGTCTGTCATTAAAGTCATTTCTTTTAGGGATAGTTTCATTGGATTTTTGTTTGAAATTATTGCGGGAAGAGAACTGTTGGATTTTCTCCTCCGATATGGCACAGTTTATAGCATCATTTAGATTCTTAGGGTCTCTACACCTTACTAGGTTGGAAATGCGGGGATGTAAACCTAGTGTGAAAGTATGAAGGGCAAGGTCCTCCATAGCTGCTAACCTACCCGCTAGCTCCATTTTCTTAGAATTAGAAACCGTGACCTCAGTTAATAATTTCTGCAAGCAAGTTTCTACCCTAAGGGAGAACTGGCTAACAGTTTCTAGATTGCCTTGTCTACAGTCTTGTAATTCTGTGAGAAGGTGGGCGTAATGTTTACGCTCACCGAATTGGGTTTTAAGAAATTCTTTTAAAGATGCCCAGGAATCGAAGTCTTTTATGGAACAAGCTGTTTCAGCTTTACCCTCTAATTGACTAAGGATGTATTTTAGAATTAAATCTTCTTGTCGTGGAGATGCCAAGGAGATTGCGCTGTCGCAATTCCTTAAAAAGGCAGTAAGTTTATCGCGGTCACCGGTAAAAGGTTTTATAAATTTTAATATAGTATTTAATGGGGTTTCTTCTTCTTCTACTCGAGTCTCTCTCAATTCCTTTTTGGAATCTGATTTCGACATTTTGAACAAAACAAAACAACAAAAAAAAAACGTAAAAAAAATATATATATATGAAAAATAAAATTAAGAGTAGACGAAACCTGTAAATAGGAGTAGTATAGTATTCTAAGGTATTATAATACAAATGAAATCGATACGCTACGGATGCGATAATAGTTATGAGAAATAATTGATAAGAATGACTGCGTTGAATTATATTGAATTATAATTAGGTTTCAATTTAATAAATATTAACAAATTAAATTATAAGATGCCTTAATATTTCTATAAACATGTAAATTATGACTACACATATAAAAGGTTTTCTTTTTTTTTTCTTTTTTCACTGGAAATTGTTCACGATAATTACTGGATCAATAAAATGAAATAGTTTGACTCACAGGAATAGTTTCACACACTTCATCTTTGATTTGACTGGAACCTGGGTTTAACAACTGGACTCGGTGTCCGGATGCCGTCGGGATGTCACGTTGATTAGGTCGGTGCTGGATACAGAGCTGCGTCAGGCGTGTATGCCTCAACAGCTAGATACCGCTTACTGCACAATGGACTCTCTTCGTGATTCAGGATACCGGGATTTTTCCGGTTTAGAATGGTCAATGCTGTGACCTTGGGTTGAGTTCGGATCGGGAACTTGACACTGGATTATGACATTGGATTTAGACACTAAAAATTAAAATCTTTTTAAAAAAGAATTTATTTATTAACACTAATTAATTTATAATATAATTAATGTAGGACAACTTAGACGTGAGAAATTCGGCAAGTGTTAATGGTTCCGCGATCAGATCCGAACTGAGCTTGAGCTTTACTATGGGATAAATCTATGGAGTTAAAGATGCTGATGAAGCACTTACTCATTATTAATCCCTACAGTACAGGGATGTAACAGCACGTTGGGGGGGTTGTTCATATCACCTATACAACGTATAATATCCCAATAAAATCCGCCCATCTGCTATTAAGAAACGCACGATTACACAAACATATCTATCTACTTAATCGCATATTTTTAAAACTAATATAGTCTTTCAACCTAATCTATACAAATTAATAAAATTGAAAATAACAGCTTTTTACTAAATATATATGGAATTATGTACGGTATTTGTAAGAAAAACACTTTTTTTTAATTTTGTCTGTCTGTCTGTTTGGTCCGGCTAATCTCCGAAACGGCTGGGCCGACTTTGACGGGACTTTCACTGACAGGTAGTTTATGTTATAAGGAGTAACTTAGGCTACTTTTATTTCAGTAAAAGAATTAGGGTTACGCTCAAAAAAAATATAAGTGTAATAGAAACTGGTAATATCAGAAGCAAAGCAAAAAATCCAATCATTTGCAGAAATGGCTCAAAGGACCATGTATAATTACTAGTCGATATAATAAGTGGTAGTCCCCGTTACTAACATCATTATAAAAGTATATTTCATTTTATAAATCAATAAGATGACAAAAGTCAATGATTAATCATCAATTATAATATGTAAGCCAGAATTAATAATAAATTATAGGCCTATATAAATTCGATTAGTTACATGTAAAGTACACACATCAACATTGTCTTCCTGTTAGGATTTAAAATACTGCGCATTTTCATATTAGGATTCTTTAAGAAATTCTTCGTGCTTTCTTTTTTTCAATTCATGAATAACTAAAATATCCCTAGATTATGTTGATGTGTTTAGATACATTAGTTTTTAAGTAGTACCAACGTAGTGTTAATGTTAGAAGTAGGTATTACTGTTTTAAACTCTTATACTCCATTGAATATAGTTTCATATATGGTGTTAATTTTTGTGGTCCGGATGAATTTCATGTGTAGATTAATATAAATAGATAAACAATTTAAGTCTTAGAAATAATGTTGATTTATATATAATAAAATAAAATAAATGAAAGAATTGTCTAGAGGAAAATCTAATTTTATAAGAAATATTATTGCATAGTTTCTTGAATATGTTTATATTACAGTGAGACCGATAATAAGATTTAATATTTGTCATTAATAATTTCAGGCGATGACGACATTCCTTCAGAATCACAATGCCGTCCATATATCGAAAAGGCGCTTAAAGAACTCGAATCGGGAGATGTAGAGCCAGGTAAAATATTGGATTATTTATTAATATTATATACCTTACTAGCATTGCCCGCGGCTCCACCCGCGGTCAGATCGAAAAATCAAATTCTTAGGTTTTACATATTAGTATACTTTTACATTGCAGTTTTTGTATTTTTTCTCAGAAATGACATATTTTCCCGCGCTAAAAAGTATCCTATATGTTGACCCGGATAACCAGCTATCACCATACCAAATTTCATCAAAATCTCAATTATAAATTATATTAATCTTACAATTTTATTATATCTATAGATATCCATGACGTAGTGCTACCCAACCTAAACCTTACCATCAGGTGGATCAGTGGCTCTATTGCCACTTGTTTTACAAAAAAAATCTGTGATTTATTATAACATTTAATTTGTAATTAGTTAATGAAGGACACGAGTAAAGTAATTTATCTAATTTAAACACACTTGGCGAAAGTATTTTATAAACACTTACCGTCTTCAAAAAAAAGATTAAGTTTAACTCATTTAGGAGTGACGTTTACGTTTAAGTGATTTTGAGGTCGGTGTTTCTTTAAACTTAGAAGATAAAATTAACACTACATCCTTAATTGAGCAGTTTTAATTATACATCTCAGCAAAACATGGACTTAAGTGTGGACTCTGGGTCAGTCCAAATAATTCTCGATCTCTTCTTTCAAATAAACATCGAGGAAGGATTTAAACTTTAAAACCATCTATTATCTATTTTGCATCGGGCTTGTTGGCTTGTTAAAATATGACAAAAATATATAAATTATTAGAGAAACGTAATAAATTACTATTAGCACTTATTTGTACAAAGAATGAGGGCAGAAATCGAAAGTGTGGGCCACAAAAGATTTTTTTTTATTATTTGCCAAATTTACGGAACAAAAAAATGGATCATTAATTTCACATCTATCGTGGGGGCATCGAGAGAAAATATCAGTTTTGACGCTTAAAGTAAGTTCCCGAGCCTGAACTAAATAACTCCATGAACCAAAACTTTTTAATAAAACTATATAACATAAACACCTGCTGATTTGGAAAAATAAAGACCATTTGATTGCTCATAGCCTAAATGTAGATAGATGATCATGGGAGGTCGTTACATAACGGAAGCAGCCATGATTCATGACATCATTTTGAAAGACATCTAATTAAAAATTCTCCCAGTTTTCTATTCGTAGAATAACCTCGAATTTACTATTGTAAGTTTTATAGTTCTAGATTCTTGTATAACTGAATTAGATGCGAACGTCACTGACATGTTCCGCTCTTCAAAATGGATTTTATTGCACTTTAATTTCTTCTATGTTTATAAAAGTTTTCAAGATATGATTTTTTTTAAATGTCCGTTTATTGTAAACCATCTAGTATGATTACAATTGTGTATGAATTTTGATTCATAGATTTCGGGCTTTTTGTTAAGATTAGTAAAAAAGCCCGGTTCATTTATTTTTTTAATTTTATAATTTAATCATTTATTTTATTTAATCATTTTTTTTTATTTATTTAATTTATTTAATCATCTAAAAGGTGATATTTTATGTACCGAACTTATTTAATGTACTTTGCTATTAAACCTAGTATGTTATCATCACATTATGCAATAGATGTTGTAAGCGAGTACTTTTTAGTAGATACTATTGTACTTCTGCCAATCTGCATTATTTTATGATATAATGCAATCAACAGACTCGCCAATTGCACGTCACGAGTCACGTTTTTTTAATTGTATTAAAACTTAAAAATATATCAATTTATTAAAGAGACAACTTCATTTACCTTTTAGAATTCGATTTTTTTGTGCTATATATATTGTTATCAGCACAATAATTTGTTTTATAATTATCTATCCAATATTAATCATCTCAATCAATCAATCAATTATCCAATATTGTGAGCCATACTTTGCTTACAGGATCTTAAGAAAGTCATCGTACAGGATTTTATTGTACTCTGGTAATTAACCATACAGAAATTGCACTCAAAACACACTACGGAAATCTTATAAAATTTTGTTATATCGTATAACTATAAACATAATAGAAAATACCTATACGAAAATTTAAGAATTAATTTGATAATATATAACTATACCACGTTATGTAACTTTTACTTATATTGAGCTCGTACTCGTAAGTGACGTGAGGACTCTGGTTAAAAATAAAAACTGAAAGCGATTTATTATACACACCTGCTGCGGGCGCTTAATTTTAGTTCATTTTAAAAGCTTAACATGGGTTACGGCAGTTTTTTCTCACTTTTCACTGAGTTGTCTGTTGAGTAGTCAATCAAAAAAAAGCCTTAGTTAAAAATAGAATGGAATCTGATAAAAATAAATTTTGATAAGAGAGATCATATCAAATAAGTAGTCTTACTAAATCTAATAATAAACATGCTTAAAAAATATTATCCGATCAAAGTACTATTGATATAACAGCCGTGAAATTTTGAAACAAGTTTGTCGATTTGTTCTAAAAGATTTGAAAGTTATTTTTCTAAATATTAGATATTCCAATATTGTCTAATTCGTCGTAATTTAATTTCCTGACATAACTATTAATTATTTAATGCCTCTAATTTTTGTAGTCCATATATATGTATGTATGTATGATATATTACTACATAATAGAAATCGACAATCTTACTTTATGTTTAAAAAATGGTGTTGAATTTAAATGTATTGACGACACGTTTGGCTCAGCTTGTAGTGACCCTACTTACTGTGCCAGCGGTCGCGGGTTCGAGTCCCGCTGGGGGGCATTCATTTGTGTGATGAGCACGAATATTTGTACTCCAGTCATGGGTGTTTATATTTATAATATGTATGTATTTAAAGTTATTATATATGTGTAGTGTATCAACTATCTGGTATCCATAACACAAGCCTCGTAGCTTACCATGGAACTAGATGGTGCTGTGTGTTATATATTTATGTACTAACATATTTCTTATATTTCTTTCTTATTTCTTATTACTTACTAGTTAAGTACTATACAATTTGAAGAATTTTTGATGTAAGTATGTATAGATACTGTGCAGGGAGCATTACAAGAGCACTGTATCATAGATGTCAATGAAACGTTTCAGTATGCTGTATGTACGTACAGTTATCTATTGATACTTAAAGTGACCGTTTGCATAAAACATGTAGGTATGAGTATTTAATCCGGAGTGCGGATGGCTTTCAGTTATCATGAAACCGCGGATAACAAAAAAGCAGAAACCAAAATTTGTAGCTTTAAAATTTGTGAAACTAATATTTGTATTATAACAGACTTCAAGGGCTTAAGTTTGCCAACCTCTGGGCGATCTTCGTCTAGTTGTTGCAAGGAAATTGTAAAAACCGTAAATTTATAATTTCACTAGTGAAATCATGTATAATTACCCGAAGTATTGTCCATAGTATCTTTTTCTTACAATATCATGAGATATTTTTAGGTACCTATGTATATTATAATTTCTCTTAGCACATTCAGTGAAATTATAACTATCCTAGTTATGGTACAGGAAATATTTACAGCATAACTAGCTCTATATTCATGTAAATTACACTACTCGACATACTAAAACATAAAAAAATCGACTTCAAAACACTAAAAAGTAAAAAGTAACTAAATGAGAGTTTTCATTAACTATAGATACCTAATCAGATATTTTCAAAGTCGGTGCCAGTTCATCTGGCCTGGCACCTTTCAAACAAAAAACAATTTCCAAATTGGTCCAGGCGTCTTCGAATAATCAGGGAACATACATAAAAAATAAAAAATTCCGTCAAATTGAGAACATACTCCTTTTTTGAAGTGGATTTAAAATAAAATAATCCGTATATAAATAAACTTAAACACTCTACTGTGATCACATTTAAAGGAACAGACATACAGACTTAATTTTATAAACTATTCAATAATAAACCATTTTCATTGGGGTACATTCGTACTCGTTTTAGACAAATCAAATCAAAATATTTTATTCAGCATTAAATTATTACAATTTTTTACTGAACGTTATGAGTCTACTACCAGTTCGGAAAGAAGAAGCTTCAGACCTGAGAAGAACTGGCGAAAGAAACTCAGCGGGACTAATATTATTTCATTATCTTTTTTTATAAAGTTAAATTATAATTTACAATATTTCTATCAAGTTGAAGTAGCCTGGAGGTCATTTCATTCCCAAGGTGTGCCAACTTCTATAAAATCATTTATTGTATTATAGCCTTTAGCACACAAACGTTCTTTAACAATTTTTTTGAATTTGGCGCCTTTTGAATATTTTTTGGTATCCTGTTGTACAAGCGTATACATTTATTTATTTATTTATTTATTATTAACACCAACAAAATACTCAATATCACATTCTTTTACATACATAGATAAGCTTAGACTAGGTGAACTAAATGGTATTTCAATTACAGGTGAAAACGGCATGCAAAAATTTAGACAACAATGATATTAGATAAAAAACAAGCTATTATAAACTAAAAGAAATAATAATAAACAAAGTTATATGCATCTACTGCTAACAAAGATAGGAACAAAACCAAAAATATATTATATACATATCTGTTAAGTATTTAATTAGATATTTAATTAGATATGATACATTGTCCATAAAAAGACTTACTAACTCTGTGTAGACGAGTCACAGGCATTACAAGTTTGTGTTTGCTCCTACTATTATTGTTATGCATGTCACACTTGGCATGGCATACATAACATTTTCGTACACGTACTGAAAAGCAATAAAAACGTTTTAACAAAAAAATTAAAACCGACTTCAAACAAAAGCACTAATAAAAACTTTTTAACAAAAAAATAAAAACCGACTTCAAACAAAAGCACTAAAAAGTGAAAAATAACTGATTGGTAGTTTTCATTTACTATACATACCTAATCAAATATTTTCGAATTCGGTGTGCTTTGCTTTGTATGGGCTGGCACCGATTTCGAAAATATTTGATTAGGTATGTATTTAATATGTAGGCTTTAATTACTTAGCCAAAGCACACCGACTTCGAAAATATTTGATTAGGTATGTATAGTAAATGAAAAACTACCAATCAGTTATTTTTCACTTTTTAGTGCTTTTGTTTGAAGTCGGTTTTTATTTTTTGTTAAAAAGTTTTTATTTTTCCCTTTTTAGTGTAGACAGTAGTAGCAAAGTAAGGATTCTAACGTGTTAGGCTTGTCAAATCAAACAAAATAAGCCCAAACTCAAAGTATCTACTATTAGCCGTTGAAGAGTTCCACCTATCCACCTTCCGGCCTTGCCATCAGATCAGGTCAACAACACCGAACCACTGTACTATCAACGAAAATAGAAATACATGCAAAGTTTCAAGTCAATATGACAATTAGAAGTAGGTTAAATTCATTATTAGTTGTTTTTCCACCCTTAGGGGTGGTATTTTTTTTTGAAATTTAAATGGGACCAATCTGGAAGTATACCCTTACAAACAAAACAAAAATTATCCAAATCGGTTAATAAATGACGGAGTTCTGAGGTAACAAACATAAAAAAAAAAAAAACATACAGTCGAATTGAGAACCTCCTCCTTTTTGAAGTCGGTTGAAAAGACAGGCCATTATATAGAAAATTCAATTTTAATTCAAACCGTTACCGACTTCTTAGGATAAATTTATATACAAATGTTTCAGAATCTTCAGAAAAAAACGAATCCAGTGAAGTTAGTATAGGCGACGATACGAAAGAAGAAACTTCAGCAGAAGCAACAGGGACAGATGACAGCAAAGAAGATACAGATAGCAAAGAAGTAGAGGTAGATGTGCCATCAGTGGAAGTTGCCGATGAACCCTATGTGTCCCAAGTATCTTATGAAGAAGGGGCTGAAAGCCCTGCTGATGAAGAGTCTAAGGAAAATGCCACTGAAGAAGAAAGTGAAAATAGTGCAGAGGCACAGGCAGATGAAAGTAAAGAAGACGAAGTAGGAGACAGCAAAGAACAAGCATCTGCTGAAGAACAAGAAACCGAAAATGGTAGATCAATATTTTTTGTAAGACTATTTTTTACAAGCTTTTATTATTTTCACCTGTCCGGGTCTATGTAATGGAATCTTGCAAGTGAAATTTGACCCACTTCCCTGAGTGTCTGATTGAACTAAACTTTGGCACACTAGTTTAGTTCTCGATACAATGCACGAAATGAAATTAAATGAAATGGGTTGATGTGCGAAACAATAAGCAACGTGATATTTTAAATCAAATATTGCGGCCGACGTAAAATGGCGATTTACAATTTCCAAATTAACTCCAACGATATGGGGTATCAAATGAAAGGGCTTGATAATCGAAATACGATGAGTAATGTGATGTTATTATAAATCCAATATGGCGGACGTCGCAAAATGGCGATTTATCTTTACAAAATTTTATTCAGTTTCACTTATCCAGGTGTCGGTCTGTTTGTCTGTAATCAAATCTTGTGAGTTAAATTTGACTAATCGTCATTCTAAGTCCAATATAGCAGGCTCTTAGAGATGTTTTTTATATACCCCCATGATATGGATATCAAATGAAAGGGTTTGCTAAAATATATGATTTGCTGAGAAGAATACGAATAAAATAAAATCTAGTAAGTAATAACTTCAAAAAATAAATTAAAAGTAAAAAAAAAATATGTTTGGAAACAAGCTTACATTTAAAGGTCCTAAAAAGGACAAAATATACTTTAAATTAAATCAAACCCAACAATTTTTACATTACACAATTTATATGATATAAAAGCTTGTCGGGAGATTTACCTGTGTACATAAAGAAGGTTATAATATTTACAATAGGTAAATCTCACGAAAAAATTGTATATCATATAAATAGTATAATGTAATAAATTGTTGGGTTTCATTTAATTTAAAGTTTATTTTCTTTTTTTAGTGTATTTAAATAAAAGCATGTATTAAAAATGTTTTTGACTCTTTAAAATAAAGTCAGTATTACTTTCTGAAATAAAATGCCCTATTATTTTAAAGATTACATCGATCTTCTTTTTTTTTAACTTTTGCTATTTTTTATAGAAAGTGGCGAAGTAGCAGGCGCGGCTGATAGCCAAGAAGATTCCGAAGGTAGCAAGGCAGATATTCAAGACAGCAAAGAAGATGATGCTAGTAAAGAGGAAGCAGAGGAAAAGCAAGAATCCAATGAAGATGCTGATGCAGCCGAGAGAGAAGGTGAAGGTGAAGAATCCGATGAACAAGACGAAAATGTAAGTGAAGAAGCACCCGAGGGTGAAGATAAATCGGAGGAGTCTCCTGATGCATCTAAAGAAGTTGATGAAGCCAAAGATGTTGAAGGTGAAAGCGACGAAGACAAAGTTGAAGACGATAGATCTCAAGAAAAGGCTGAATCTGAAGAAGGTGAAGAGGGAAGTAAACAAGGTTCTGACTCCCAAGAAGAAAAAGACGCAGAAGAATCTAAGGAAGAACCAGAAGAAGGAAAATTAGATGACAAATCAGAAGAAGAGACAGAAAAATCAACTGAAGCCGACGAATCTGCTGAAGCTATAGAAAAAGAAAAGTCTGATGAAGGTGTAGCAGAAGAATCGGTCGAAGAAGAACAAGCCGATCAAGCTGATGACCAAAGTAAAGAAGAAGGGGCAGAAAAATCTGAAGAAACTGAAGAAGCCTCTTCAGATGAAGAAGCTGCTGAAGAAGAAGGTGCACCTGAAGAAGATTTATTACTCGTAAGTTCACAATTTTGTAATTACTTTTTATTTACATACACATTTACAGAAATTAAACAATTTAATTATTCTATAGAAATTATAAAAATATACCTCGACTTTTATATGGTTTGCTTTGAGATATATTTTTAAGTTCTTGTATTCTAATTTTCCAGACTATAGAAATACCGGAAAATCTGAGATCACGTGACCATATCATTCAGATATTGCGATTGGATGAAGAAGCAAGTGAATCTGAATTGATTATAGAAAAATCAGCTGATATTGTCCTAAGAGATTTAAAACGGTTGTACGAGAATTCTATTAAGCCATTAGAAGGCCTATACAAATATAGGGACTTAAGCAATAGGCATTTTGGTGATCCAGAAATATTCTCTAAACCTTTAGTGCTTTTTATGGGCCCTTGGAGTGGAGGAAAATCTTCAATATTGAATTATTTGACAGGAATTGAGTTTTCCGAATGGTCTCTAAGAACAGGTATGATTTTACTATATGTATGTTTAGCTAATAGCTAATACCGTCAGCAAATTATCTGTGAATTATTATATTTATATATAACTGATTTTTCATATAATAATTAATTTAGTTGTACCCTAAAGTTCAGGCGTTCTAATTATTCATTCAGTTTGTGATGGTCATATTTTTGAATGATAATCGCGATACTCAATTTGCGATATTTACGTTCAACAAATATGAATGTTCAAAAATAATGAAGGTTTTTATTAGGTGCTGAGCCTTCTCCCGCATACTTCAACATCCTAATGCACGGCAAAGAACCAGAAGTACTCGACGGTACCCAGCTAGCGGCTGATTGGACTTTCTCAGGACTTCAGAAATTTGGACAAGGCCTTGAAGAGCGTCTGAGAGGACTTAAATATCCCAGCAAATTATTGGAAAAGGTAAATTAAAATATGTAAAAGTTTATATATTTTCTGAAGAGCCGACAAAACAATAAAATTAAGTTTGACAGTAAAACGTATAGTAATACCAATTACAATTTGATGTATATTTTTTATTTCTCTTGGAAAAATGATGAGTTAAAGTACAAATAGTATGTCTCGTGTTCAAGAAGATGAACTATTTGTACTTTAACTTTCGTAAAGTGTTGACAAAATCTATAGACTAATAAAATAGATTACCTATATGTTAATGAGTAATTTTAGGTGAACATAGTAGAAATCCCCGGAATACTGGAAGTGCGGAAGCAAGTATCACGCGTTTTCCCATTCAATGACGCTTGTCAATGGTTCATTGATCGCGCAGATATCATATTCCTCGTCTACGATCCTTCAAAACTTGACGTCGGACCTGAAACGGAAGCTATCTTAGATCAGCTGAAAGGAAGAGAATCACAGGTGATATATACGAATATAATAATAAAAATTAAATGCTGTTCGTTGATAAGCGCATAACTTGAAAATGGCTAGACAGATTTGGCTAATATGTTTTTGATATTCGATTTTTTTATTCGGTCGGTTTTATTATGTCTGTCAGTCAGCTAGTATAAAATAACAATAATTATAAATACTATATCGCAAAAACACAAAAATTGTTCTTAAAATTTTTAATAAATAAACCTAAGGAATGAATCATTATACATTTAAAACATTTGAAATTAGCAAATTCAATATGAAAAAAGTACCTATTCTAATAAAATTCACTCCACCAGACGCGTATCGTACTAAACAAAGCGGATACGGTAAAGCCTGAAGAGTTGATGAGAGTACAGAGTGCGCTGATCTGGAATATATCTCCCCTGATGAGCTCGGCACAGCCTCCAGTGATGTACACTGTGTCGCTGTGGTCTCTGCCGCTAGAGGTGGGGGCTCCCGCGCGGCTCCTACAGGCTCAGGAGCGCGAGCTACTTCGCGACTTACGCCAAGCTATCGACAAACGTATAGAGAATAAGATTGCAAGCGCCAGACGATTTGCGGTGAGTCATTCTGCTACAATGTTAATATGATTATTATAGCAAACAGTGTTAAAATTACTTGCAATATCAGTATTAGTATTGGACACAGGTCAACTATCCACATATGAAATTACTTGTTACTGTGTCCATATTTCATCAGACCAAAATGTTTGAGTCATTGGACATTCTCTTTCTTTTGTAGATTTTCATATAAACACTCTCTTCTTATTAAAGGTGCGAGTGAGGAACCACGCTAAGATGGTCGACTGTTATCTAACTACGTACTACAACCACAAAACTATCTTCGGCAACAGAAAGCTCATCGCCGACGCTATTATTGAGAACCCTCAGAACTATCACATCTATGAGGGTCTTAGCACACTTACCAACATTTCAAGGTTTGTACATATTCAATCAGTCACATTAAAAATAAAATTATTATAAATAATAAATATTTCTAAACTATTATTGTACAAGTAATATTTTTAAGATCCAATGAACTGATTCAAATAAAACTTTCT
Source organism: Brenthis daphne (assembly GCA_947093115.1). NCBI lineage: Eukaryota > Metazoa > Arthropoda > Insecta > Lepidoptera > Nymphalidae > Brenthis > Brenthis daphne. The sequence goes on along the minus strand of OX352478.1, from coordinate 10,679,076 downwards.
GTCCCATGAATCTAATGAATTAAATAATACTAGTAATAATAATCGTTGTTTTTAGATAGTAAAACTATGATTTCTCTTCTACGTCAGCATATAATACGTATACCTATGCTCGCCTTCCCAACAGGTATGACCTGCCCGATCCTGAGACGTATCGAGACTTCTTCCGGCTGAATCCCTTGTACGAGTTCCAGCAGTTGTCTACGACGTGCACATACTTCCGCGGCTGCCCCATCACGCGGCTCGACGTCGCCATCGCGTACGACCTGCCCGAACTCGTCGGGAAGTACAAGAAGATGGTAGAAACTGCCACCCCCCAGGGAATGCCCAAGAGTTGAAACACAGCCCTGCCATTTATAACATAACACCTGCTTTTTTATTTTAGCGAATTGGTTTAGGATTATTTTGGGCACATTATGCATTTCTTTTTCTAATTGGGCGTCGTAACGTTTTATAAAAAACGCATTTTCTATTCAATCGTTTAATCGTATGTTTATTTTGCTTAAATACTCGCTTGTTCCTGTTTTGACGTGAATGATGTCGTGTCGAATGATATCTTTTAAGGCGATTTTCCTCTTGCGTTTTTAGTGAATGTAGAAAAATTAAGACACTTCCAACCTCCTCATTAACCATTTTTTTACAAAGAAAAAAAATCTAGTCATTATGTTAAAGTTTGTTAGCGAAAAGTTGTTACTATAATTTATTTATTTATTGAGGTGCGTTCCTAGTTCACTAGGACTAAGTACTTAATATAATTTAACGCGGTCTCAACCTTATTACAATTTTGTTAGTGTGAGACACCACGTGAATATTTAAAATAAAAAATAAAATGATATTGATGTTTCATTTCATTTTTTACCCTTAAAAAAAAGGATGCATTCTTCCCATCTGATACCGATCATCAACCATAGCGATGGTTTTCCGATATTTCGGAATCTGCTATATTAACTGTTGGCCGATTGTCGGTGATCCATCGTGTAAACGCGCCATGTCCGCGCTTAGTTCGTTCATGTAAACGCTGCACAATTTATCTACTCTCGGGGAATTTTATAATTTCATTCTACTAGTTGTATGTATTCAGGCCTTATGTTTACGACCCACGGGCACGGGCCTCCCTTCAATACAAGGGGGATCAGGCCATAGTCCACCACTTTGGCCAAGTGCGAGTTAGCGGGTTTTCGGGGGCGAAAAATCGACCTAGATTAGTCTTATGTCATGAAAAACGCGTGTTTTCAAGTTTTCATGCGGTTTTCTTTCGCATTATTCCACGCAAAATATGGTCGCTAATTTCGGACGCTCGGGCATATGCATCGTGGTCTAGCGGCCAAGGCGCAAGATTGACAATAACAGGTGGTGCTCGAATCCCGGTCTGATAATAAGTTTTTATTTTGTTTTTTTTCTTTGTATTTATTCGAGTTTTTAGTTAAAAAAAAAAGAAAATTATTAAATAAAATAGTTTAAAAAAAATACTAAATATTCGTTTATGTAAACCAATCAAGCTTCTCTCTGTTCCACATGGAATAGAGAGAAGCTTGATTTTTTGCCTATTATTACTATGAATTATCGTTTTTTTATTATAAATAATAAATCAGACCAGATTTCGTAGTATTTTCAAAACAGTAAACATGTTACAAAGAAAAAAAAGAAATAAACATCTATAGCAAAACTGCGTCCTGAATAAAGATCTGAGTAAGCTGTGTGAGATTATTAGAATAGGAACGGAAAAACCGAATGACCCCGAAATCTGAAATCATCCGAAATGCAGCGCTCGCATTTTTGCTATTATTTTGTAATACGCCGCACACGAACGGAAATTTTCGTTCAGAATAGGGATGTCGGCAGTGAAAAAAAATATCGATATATCAATGGTATCGATATTTATTAAAATATCAGTATCGACCTCAATATTCCAAGGAAAATAATCGATATATCGGTCAAATTTTCAGAGAATTTTGGTTTATGTATTTAGTTCAGTCTGGCTTAATAAAAGATAATACTATTTTTTATATAAAATTCACATTATTTTATTACATGAGAATCTTAATTACAAAACAAAACGCATACACACACACACTCATACACGCGACAAATACAAACTCAAAATATTTTATTTAGCATTTTTTACTGAACGTCATGAGTCTACTACCAGTTCGGAAAGAAGCCTCAGACCTAAAAAGAACTGACGAAAAAAACTCAGCGGGACTAACGTTATATTTTTTATAAAGTGAAATTATAATTTACAATATTTCTGTCAAGTTGGAGTAGCCTGAAAGCGATCACTTCATTCTCAAGGTGTGCCATCTTCTATAAAATAATTTATTGTATAATATCCTTTAGCACACAAACGTTCTTTAACATTTTTTTTTTAATTTGGCGATGGAAGCAATTTGAACATTTTCTGGGATCCTGTACCGGCGTATACATTGTCATAATAGGCATAATTTTACTGTGTTTCATTAGATAAAACAAAACATAGTAACTAGTCGTAGACAATACGGTATTTTTTTCCTTTTGTTTCTACCTTTTATGGCTTTGAATTCTGTTCAATATTCCGCTAATAAATTAAATTTGAATAAAATATCGTCTTTGATCCGATTTTCGATGTTGAATATTTTGTATCGATTCATCGATGAATCGATATTTTTTTCAACAAGCTTCTTCCTACCGGCAGTGTAAAATTCCTAATACAAAAAATCGAACGTCTGCACTAGTCTTACGGAATACCGAACTAGGAGTCCTGTTCAGGAAACCGAATCAAAGACCGTACATATGTGGCTGGCCTAACAGGTGTTGCATGTCATGATGCGCGGGGTACTATTGGTTTTAACTTTTGAATTTATACCATATCTCTTTACAGTCTGTCCCTGTTTTCCAATTACAAATCGAAATTCTACACTGACGCACAATGCCGAATTATGCTAATATGTACGTAATTGGAACTTGAATTAGTTTTCAAATGCACCAGCATAGGGCACTAGCTTCAGTGTTGAAAGAAAAAACCTAATAAATATATAATATAATCATATATATAACTAATAAATATAGAATAATATTAAAATTTAAGGAAAACAGGGAGAATTTAGAAGGCATCGATTCTATTTAAAAATTTTATTGTTGATAGGTTATACACCCGTAATTATAGCATTAAAGCGCATTATGCGGCATAATGCTAGCTTGAGTGTTTCTACTACAGCAGTGCTCCGCACAATCGAGCATTTTGAAAAGTACTGCTTTGGCATGATACGCGCAAGGATACCAACACAGTAGCAGAAAATATAAGAAGTATTTTGTCTTCACGGTGGCATTGATCAAAATTTTATTTACGTTATCGTTAGTAATATTTGTTTTACGTTTATATTTTATAATATTTTATAGAGATAAAGTTTGTGAGTTTGTGACGTTGTAGTGGTAATCTCTGGATCTACTGAACCGATTTAGATGAAATTTGGTAAGAAGATAGTTTGAGACCCTGGAAAGGACATAGTATAATTTTTTATCCCGGAAATCATCCCTTAAGGGGGTGAAAAAAGTTTGTATTGGGAAGCTAGCTAGGGATGAACCCGAGCGAAACTAGGGTGAGTCGCTAGTTTATTATATAATTTATAATATCGACGATATGTACTATTATTTAGTATATACATATAAGTTAGGTTTTTTTTTCAACACTGATCCTAATGCCCACTGCTAGTGCACTTGAAAGTTGAAACTAATTTACGTTCCAATTAAGCATTAGCACATTTCGAAATTGTGCGCGAAAGTACGGTATTATGCTTTGTAATTGGAAAACAATGTCTACTTAATCTGTGCAATATGCTCTGATAACATAGAATGGATAATTGACATATAACTTTTTGATTCAAGATACACTGTCCATAGATGTGATAGAAATTATAATGAACGTGGAGACACAATGGGTGGCGGTGTACTTGTCGCCTTAAAATCTAACTTAACAGTTCGTTCGTCGACATCCATACAATTGAGCAACTTTTCAGCTGAAATAGTAATATGAAAGTAACAATATCGTTGGTGTCTACTGCAATAACTGAGTCACTTCATATATATTGCTGCTATTTCCCTAATATTAACGGCCATTGTGATAAGCTCATAGATTTTTTTGAATTGGTTTCCGATGACAAGCTAAATTATCCTAATGACAGTTTCTTGGTGTTAGGTGATTTTAATGTTCCGACTGCGCAGTGGGTTAAGAATGACAATCTCATGATCCTGAGTAATCGTGGTGATGATAATAGTCTAGTGTACGCCTTGACCAACTTTGTGAATTTTACTGATCTGAGGCAATTCAATTCAGTTCATAATATTAATAGCAGACATCTAGATCTTATTTTTAGTGACTGCCACTGTACCGTCAGTCGTTGCCCTCAACCTCTTGTTAAAGAGGATGCACATCACCCAGCTCTGGAGATACTATTTGCTATACATAGTTTGCGAATAATTAAACCGACTCCTAGAATGATTCGACTTTTTCACCGTGCTAACTACGAAGAAATCAATAATGCACTGTCCAAAATTGATTGGATTGAATTATTAGATGACCGTGAAATCTCGGATGCTGTTAATGTTTTTTATGAAACTATATTTAAAATTGTTAATGATTTTATTCCAATTAAAATTGTAAAATATAATAATAATTATCCCTGCTGGTACCCTAGATCCTTAATAAAAGTTATTAATGAAAAATTAAAATATCATAGGAAATGGAAAATTTATAACAGAACTTCTGATTATGATACGTTTAGTCTCTTACGTTATCGTGAGAAAAGGTTACAATCTAAATATTATGATTTGTACATTTCAAATTCTGAAAGTAAAATTAAAGAATGTATCAAATTCTTTTGGTCATTTGTCCGATCGAAAAATTCTTCCTCTAATATCCCTGAGATTATGCAACTCGGAGAAATAACTGCCTGTGACGGAAATGAAATATGTTCTCTTTTTAGTAATTATTTTGAATCCGTTTACGAGTCACCATCCTTAATCAACAGCAATAATCGTGTGAGTACCTCAAGTGTGAATAATTTTGTTAGCATAGGTTCGATTACACTTTCTCCGTTTATTGTACATAAATACCTCAGTAAACTAGATATAAATAAGGGATACGGGCCTGATGGCTTGCCTCCTATTTTTTTGAAGATGTGTCGTTGCTGTTTATCCCTTCCTATTTATTTATTATTTCAAAAATCTATTTGTAGCGGCGAAATGCCTCAACTGTGGAAACAAAGTTATGTGGTACCAGTTTTTAAATCAGGTGATAAGCACAATGTGAAAAATTACAGATCTATATCTAAATTATGTACTATCGCTAAACTTATTGAGAAAATTATATATGACTGTGTTTTTCCTATCCTACGAACCGTTATAATTCCTCAACAGCATGGCTTTATAAATAAAAAATCTGTAGAGTCCAATTTATGTGAATTTGTTCATCAGGTTACTTCCGCTATGGATCAAGGTTTACAGGTGGACGTGGTGTATACCGACTATTCAAAGGCATTTGATAAAATCTGTCATGTAACCTTGATTCGTAAAATTGAAGAACTCGGTATATATGGCGACCTCCTCCGTTGGCTTACTTCATACCTCAGAGATCGTAGCCAGGCGGTTACAATTAAAGGTTACTGCTCTACGTTTGTGCCTGTTACTTCTGGTGTGCCCCAAGGTTCTCATCTTGGACCCCTTTTATTTAATTTATTCATTAGACATTATTGCGGTATTTAAACATTCTTCAATTCTACTCTATGCTGATGATATGAAGATATATAAAACCATAAGTAAACCTTCTGACTGTAGTTTATTACAGGATGATCTGAATGAATTGTGTAAGTATTGCAATGATAATCTCTTACAACTTAATATTAAAAAGTGTAACGTAATATCATTTTCCCGCAAAAAAAAAATACTATTAATTTCAAGTACACTTTAAACGAAAATCTTATTGAATGGGTTTTAGGGGTGAGAGATTTTCGTATTCACCTTGATTCCTCGTTAACCTTTAGTCAACACTATAGATATGCGACTGCAAAAACCTATCGGATGCTTGGTTTTGTTCTTAGAATTAGTAAAGATTTTAAGAATAATACCACCCTGATTCTTCTCTTTAACGCATTCCTTCGCTCTATACTAGAATTCGGTTCGGTGATTTGGAATCCACATTACAAAGTCCACATTCAAGAAATAGAGAAAATTCAAACAAAATTCTTAAAGCATTTAAGATTTAGATGTTCCGCTACTGATCAAGTTGTTCCTAATTTGACCTCTCTGGAAAAACGTCGTAAGATAAAGGACCAAACATTTCTGTTGAAATTACTACATAATATTATTGACTTTCCATTTCTTCTTAACATCATTAACTTCCGATGTCCAAGACAATCTTCGCGAATTAAATCTTTATTTTATTTAAATACTACACGTACCAAATATGCACAAAATGCCTTCATTCATCGTTCTTGTTTATTATATAACAAAGAATACTGTTCAATTGATTACTTTACGGGTTCGTTACAGAAGTTAACTCAACAAATTAAGAAAATGACTTAGTTTAAATTATTTTTATTTGTATTAAATTATATTTGCGACTCTTTATTAACTATAATTATGTAATTATTACTAAAACATTAATTATTTTCTATTCATATGATTATTATTTTATTTAATGTTAATATTTCTTTTTTTAATTGTAATTAATTTGCTCGCATTATTCTATGTACTATTTAATTGTGGAAACTTTATTGGTCAATGATTTATATTTTATGTATTGTTTTTTAATTTGTATTAATTTGTACTGTTTGTTTCCCTAATAAATGAAAAAAAAAAATATAATAAAATCTGGTATAGACTATAGTCTTTATATATGTAGCAATATACTCTATGCTATAGTCATTAGTCTGTGTTGATGCTGATGTCTGATTGCTGTCTCTAGCCGCTGATTATTCAATGGATTTTATCTTTTACTTTATATAAGTTTTTATTCTAGTATTAATACTTAATAGTGAATTTATATTAAAATACGTAATATGCACACAGATTTATCTCCTCACTTACATACGGATGAGTGTAATGTCTTTATAAAATTACTACAGGATTGTCACGTAAACGTAAGTACCTACAATAAAATATCATAAGATAATTTTTTCAACAATTTACAAGTTAATCAGATTAACTATATAATGCTCATATTTTTAGCATCCTTACAGAAAGTTTATTGGGTACTGTAATGACTATGATCGAGATATGAGAAAATGTTTGAAGGCTGAACGACTTCGACGACAAAAAGCCAATAATGAGGAAGCTATAAAGAAGCACGCAGCAATTCGGGCCCGAATATATGCTCAGCAGCAAGCTCAAGAAAATTAACTGTATAATTAAAATAATATTTTGACACAATGGAGTACAACATTCTGGATTCTATAAACCTTAATGATGAGTCTATTTATAAATCTTTCACAGATAGATATTTCAGCAAGAGATACATATTAAATGCTAATGGCATAGAACATAATGATATTATGTTACTGTTTCATTCAAACCGAATAACCTTACTTTGTTTGGCTCCAAGTCATTTTTTCTTCAAAAAGGATGATAAGTACAGCTTAAACTTTACTATAGGCAAAGTGGATAGATTAAGTAACACTGTAAAAGGTAAAGGTAAAAAGGGTGGTCAATTTTTGACTCCACAATCATCACTATGCAAAGTAGAGTGGAGTGATGGGACTGAATTTAAAATACCTTGTGGTATGAGAGGTACTCTTATAGAAGTGAATGAAAATTTGGTACATAACCCAGAACTATTAAGAGAACAACCTGATGCTGATGGATTTATTGCTATAATGTTGTCCAGTATTGCTATTTCAGAAGCCACCAAAAATGAACTGTTGACTCATGAGGAATATATAAAAACCATCAATTTTAGTTCTTAGTATGCAAATTATATTAAATAAATAGATTTAAAAATTACTTATTTTACTTGCCTTCAAAGAATACATCCTTAATTTAAGTATAAGTTAAGTATGTATATGAATCAATTTTAAATATTCTTTTTTAGCAGTTACTAAGTAGCTTTACTTCTAATAATTGAAGAAATTTAAAACTTTGTAAACATGTAATATCTAGATGACACTCCAATAATTTTATTTTAACTTCGAGAGTTCTTAACTTTTAAAATTATTTTAATGGTGGTCTTTGGAATAAAAGTAATAATTTAAAGCACACTACATTTTTTTACTAAAGCATATAATTTGCTATTTCAAAGCACGAAAGAATATCATCAAAATTTTAGGAAAATGGAAGGAAATGGTGTTTAATTACAGAGAAATTCTTTAGCTATCATGACATCTCATGCATCTATTAAAGATCAAGACATTATTTTAGAAAATTGTATTTAAACATACTTATTATAACTTAAGATTACATAACATATATTACTACTACTGTTAATGGTCAATTATAATTAATTCATCTATACTCCAATCTTCATAGGAATGATCTGGAAGGTATCTCCGGATAATAATAGGAATTTTTCTTTGTTTCAATTCTTTCATGGCAATCTGCAGTGGATCAGTTTCTCCTTCTAATTCCACCATAACTGGTGCACACATAGCAATTTGCAAAGCTCTTGTCCCTGAAAATACATTCCATTATTTAAAATACATAATAATTACAATAAAGCTTATTTATTACTAGTATTTGTTTAACAAGCACTACTTACTGCATTTGAGACAATACAACTCTATATTGAACAAACATCCAATATCTAAATATTCTTTAGGTACATGCAAATTGACATAAGAGATCTTGATATAGAGAGAAATGAGGGGAAAATGTAGTCTTTTTATCCACTATGCAGGGAAAATAGTATAAAGGTGTTAAAATATAACAGGTCTGCAATAAAAAAGCTTTGTAATATTTTTTTCTTTATTTTATATTCAAACTTTTATTTAGCATATTATTTTTATATATATTTAAAAATTATACACTAAATAAAAGCTTGAAAAATAATTAAAGTAGAATTATATTATGTATTTTTTGTTTTGCACTTTTTCATATTCAAAGTTCAGACTCAATGCCAATCTATATCTGGTAAATTTGGTGTGGTGTATATCATACAAATAATATTTTATATTACTTTAAACACAATTACAACAAAATTACAGTAAAACTAGAAAGAAACTTGAAATTAAATTCGTAGTACTGTGTATCAATAGTTAGTGTAAAATAAAGCTGACATAACCTATAATGGTTCATTATATTATTAATTACCTAATACTCTTGCCCTTTCGTATTTAGTCATATAACGTGTAGTAATTCGCTTAGATTTTTCAACACCTCCTCCAGCCTGTCCCGGCGCCAAGCATTGCGCATTATATCCGTCTTCTTCCTGTTCCTCTACCTCCTCAATATTGTTGTCTTCTTCAACTATATCATCATAGTCACCCCCGGCATCTTCTCCATCATACTCTTCGTCTGCCATTAGTTGCTAATTATTTTATCTTACTATGAATGTTTTTGTTATTATAAATTTACTTAAGATGGTAAACTCGCTAGAGTAATTGTATTCTGTGATGGTAAAGCTGTTTGACATAGAGTATATTGCTACATATATAAATAGAGGTACAACTCGTCGTCGAAGCTGGTAATGCTTAAAAAGCGCCATCTCTATTGTATTGCGTGAAACTTTCTATATAGGTATATACGTAGCTATATATATATATATATTCATATTATTGTTCATTAATATTTTTACTTAGGCGCAAAGGGTAAAAATAAAAAAAATATATGATGTATTATAATTTATTTGAACATTAATAATTCTTATAACAATAAAATTCAAATATAGACATCGTCCTTCAACTAACTTAACTTAGTAGTAGACTTTACAAAGTTGGAAATGCTTTACCATCATTTCACTAGTTTTACACCTGCTAATAATGGTAATTATAATATTTTATGACCAAAAAATATTTACAGTAAGCAATATTAAATACAGAAACAAACATATTATATATATACATAACAATCATTACTGATTTTATATTTTTGTCAACATAGAAGGTCTGCCGTCTGGTAGTCTCTATTGCCATACTAGGAGAACTGTATTATGGCATATGCCACAAATAGCACGATATTAAATAAATAATAACAAGACATTACATAAACCAATCAAGTTTTCACATATAACAAAAAAAATAAGAAGCAGAAGACAAGAAAAAGAAAAATAAACAACTAAAACAAAAATAATATTTATACATCTAATTAAAAAATAACAGAAACAATGAGTAAAATGTATCTATCTATACATTTAATAAAATTCTAACTTATATAATATCTATAAATTAAATATTTTGTTAATCAATTTAACAATACAGAGGACGAATTTTTTACAATTTGTCTGTCTGTGACCAAATCACTCGAAAACAACTGGACAGATTAAATGAAAATTTGGGATGATGACAGGTAGGTTAACAAGGTAAACACATAAATTAACATATAAACGATATGATGACGGACCCGAGCGAAGCGAGGTCCAGTATTTAATATATTTATAGCATAAAGGACACAAAAAAAATATTTAAGTTTCATTTGCATAATGACAAGTTCGACTCAGTTTGTAGTGACGCTACTGGCTATACCAGCGGTCGCGGGTTCGGGTTCTGCTGAGGGAATTCATTCATGAGCACAAATGTTAGTATGGCTTAATATTAAAGACATTAATTTCACTTTTATTAAATTTGCTTTTCTTTGGATGTGGTTTGTTGATGTTGGTAACAGGGCCATCAGATTAATCCTTAAATGCACACTTTAGGGATTAATCTATTGCCCCGGTTGCCTGGGTCTTCATTATAGTTTTCCCCACTGCTCTCTGCTCTCCTGTAAAAATGAAAATAAGACTTAGTAAATAAACCATCTGCTACATCTTATAGTATATAGGTTGCAAGTGCCCAAATCAAACTTTTTATGTAGCTGTTGTCTTTGTCTTTTTTAAGCACATTTATCACTAGATCTAGATGTAGTTTTAATGCAGGTACTTATCACGGTATATTTCTACCCCGACTATATGTCTAAATGGATAAACACCTTGAAATTAAAAATATTATTTGCTTGCTTACCATGATGTTGCTGGTTCATATATATTGACTATTCCTTTGGTTCTTGAGTGAAGATTCTTGCGTCGATGTCCCGTCTGCTCTCTGCTCTCCTGTAAAAATGAAAATAAGACTTAGTAAATAAACCATCTGCTACATCTTATAGTATATAGGTTGCAAGTGCCCAAATCAAACTTTTTATGTAGCTGTTGTCTTTGTCTTTTTTAAGCACATTTATCACTAGATCTAGATGTAGTTTTAATGCAGGTACTTATCACGGTATATTTCTACCCCGACTATATGTCTAAATGGATAAACACCTCGAAATTAAAAATATTATTTGCTTGCTTACCATGATGTTGCTGGTTCATATATATTGACTATTCCTTTGGTTCTTGAATGAAGATTCTTGCGTCGATGTCCCGGCTGCTCCCTGCTCTGCGAAAATTTCCATATCCAACCAATAGGTGGTAAATACTGTATTGATTTTTTCGCATAGGCTTTACAGTTCTAAAAGAAAAATGATACAAATTATTAGTTCATTCATCTTAAAAAATGTATAATTAGTATATTTTCTGTAAACATAAACTTTTAAGATTCACCGTCTTGTTTTAAACTGACAATTCATTTAATATCTTATCTATACTAATATTATAAAGATACAGAGTATATTTGTTTGAACGCGCTAATCTTGGGAACTATTAATCCGATTTGAAAAATCTATTATTTGTATATAGCCGGTTTATTGAAAAAGACTATAAGGTTTGTATATCATTATGCTACTACCCAAGGGAGTGCATTGCAGTAATCATGTCAACAAATCAGGCAGACTTCCATACATTATTGTAAAACTTATATTGATAATAATAAGTTAAAGGCTTTATTAAGTTTAGAATAGTACTTAGCAGCAAATTGTATCAATACTGTTCGTTATTGAAGTTTACTTATAACAAATATAAGTAACAATTAAACTAAGTATATAGATTGCATGATGCTATGAAACGGGTCCATAGTAGCCATAGATAAAAAATATGTATAGGTATATGTATTTACTTCAATAAATATATTATAACGAACACAATTCGATTAGCAGTCATGTCACAATTGTTATCGAAGACTAATAATTTAATTAGAATATTTTAAACTCAATGTTAGTAGTTTTAACATCTTTTAAAGTATATATAATGTATCGTTAATACTGTTTAAATCATCAGAAATAGGTAAATTATCTTTAAACAAAATGCAATTTTGGTCATTCTTTCCCTATTTACTACAAAATCATTATTTACTGTCAACTGTTACTATAATTACACTGCTCGTTAAATCGCAATTTATATATAAATTCTTTTCAAATTACAATACCTTGTTTTATTTTAATTAGGTACATAAAACATAATGAAGCTTTATATTGGGAGGACTTTGGATTTTCAGCCATGCATATTCTGAACAAAAACACCTGTTGCAAACATTATCTCGGTTATTTAACGGCACTTGTGACGTGTGCTATACGTGAAATAATATCTATTTTATAATTGATAGTACATTTAAATAAGTAAGGATTTAGATTATATTAAAGTAAACTATGAGAATCTTACTTGTACCTATAGCACATATGGCGAGAAAACGAGTGTTTACTTATTGTAACAATTTGAATAATAAAGAAAATATTAATGAGAGCTATTTTATTTAACCAACTTCCTAAAAGGAGAAGGATGACCTAACCGTGCGACCGACCCGACTGCAAGGAGAGGCGTATGTTTTTCGCGCCTATCTTTGTATGTTCGTTTTTAATATTCTTTATTCCCTCATATCTTCCAAACCACTCGATGGATTTCTTTAATTAAGGTATCGTTAGATTCGTCTCATTAATGCAAGAATTAAAAATATGCGGGCTGCTAGATTTCATTGTTTAAGGTGATTTTTTTTTAATCTTTTTCTGCAATATGGGTATCATATTAAAGGTCTCATAACAAGGATTCCAAAAAGGTATAAAATTCCTGTATTCCTTATAATAATTTAAGATAAAAAATTGTTAAATATAACTTCTAATGTCTGATTGGCAAAAACTAAAAAGCTGTAAATAAAAAAGAAATATTGTAAAAATAAGAAACTACTGCATAAAAGCTAACTAAAAAGATGAAAACAAGTTCACAAAGGAATATAGTATTATGTAGTCGGATACATACATTATACATTATTATGTATTTGCATACATCTTGCGGCTAGGATGAAACGTGTACGTCTCCAACTGCATAATACTACGAGTATATTCCTCCGTGAACTTGTTTTCATCTTTTTAGTTAGCTTTTATGCAGTCGGGATTTTTATTTTTATAATATATATTTTTTACATGTAGTTAATGTTATTTATAAGTATCGATTTGTTTGACACACCGCTAATCTATAAACATAGTTATTAGTTGTTATACATAGAAGTCTACTTATCATAATAAACAAAAAAGTGGTAAGATCTATCTTTATCAATAGTTATTTATAAATTCTAGTTATTTATAATTGCTAAGACCGCATTTGCTTTGACTAATTCCTAGCAAATATTTTCGCTTAACAATAGCAAAGATATATTTAAAATAATACTTTTCTCAACCAAATTTTGAAATTAAAATTCAGTACAATTCATACAGTGCAATTTACGTGGTACTGCATTTATTTCTCTTTTGAGAGAAGTAGTCAAGGTTTGTAAGGTTAATAATCTTTGCTTCAATTAATGGAACATGTTCATAATATTATGTACATACGAGTATATTAGAGATTTCCACAATTCAATACTTAACGGTTAAAAAATTACACACAATATTTATTTCCGAATACGTTTTTAAAACTGCTGAACCGAATTCGCGCGACTCTAATTACGTTTTAATGTTTAGTATACATTTCTCAGAGATAAGATATTTTCTCGCAGTAATAAGTATCCTACTCGTATATGTTGATCCGTATAACTAGATATCATCATACAAAATTTCATCAAAATCTGTTCAGTGATTTTCTCGTTATACATTCCCAAACAGACAAACAGACGAACATTCTCAAAACTATAGATTCGGCTCTGTATCGATAATAATGACGATTTCAATAAGATTTTCTAAAAAATATTTAATGTACAGATTTGATTTAGTTAGAATTTTATTATAATATGTATTGAAAACAAAAGGTTTCAAAAGGAACACTATTTCTTATATGTATTTAATTTTCTTAAATCGCATGAAGCTACGGCAAACTATTGTAACTGTTGCTACAACTTGATATGGTGCTGTTATTACAATATTATTCATTCTAATAAATTAAATTTACAACTACACTGGGTTTAGATTATATTTTGTATACTAGCGGCTTATCCTCGCTTTGCTCGGGTTCGCCTCTAGATAAACATGAACAAATCTATCCCTCGGGAACCGTATATTTTTCCAGGATAAAAAGTAGCCTATTGTTTGACCGGCAATATAAAGTGCATGCCAAATTTTACTAAATTACGTGCATAAGTTGTTCTGTACTAAGCTTTATAAGTTACTATAGTTTTTTAACTATCCTACGAGAACTCTTTGATTTTCCGGGATGAAAAGTATTTAAAATGTTGACCGGGGATATAAGGTACCACCATCAAAATTTCATTTAAATCAGTCCAACAGTTTTGGAGATTAGCCCTTATAAACAGACAAACAGACAGAAAAAAATAAATGAAAAAAAAAACTGGATTTGTTCTATTTCTCTTCTTACGTCCCCGACTCGGCTTTTAACATTTTTTTCTATGTACAGACATTCGACCTCTTTATTATATGTACCTATAGATTATATTATACCATAGACTGAGTATATATAATTAAGGGATTACAATATAAATTATAACTACCAATCATCCTATAAGCTCTTACAATATTACCGATTTCCAATACAAACGTAGTGTGAAGCTCAAAATCTCGCGATTGACTTCAAATTCCAAATTCAACTTAATTTCATAATGTAGCTATGATATATTTTTCAAAAGATTGTTGTTCTTTTGATTAATTTTAGAAAAATCGTAAATGCGCCATGCGCGTATATTTTCAAAAACGATTTCAGCACAGAAGGAACGTAATATGGGTGACGCGTATGGAACAGATACCTCAAGTAAATCCACAACGCGTTTTCGATTTGACGCCTTCCTCCTGAAAATTCTCATCTCAATAATAAGCCCCGTGACACAGAAGAGACAGTCTAAGGATGTCCTAAATGCAAAATTGATCCAAGAAACTACTAAGCCAGTGCCCGCGCCGGTATTATTCAACAAGCTTCTGATAGCATACATATCTTTACAGATACATCTTCTCGATCTGAACTTCGATATAGTAGCGAAAACTATATTGAAGAGCTCCTCGAATCCCATTCCAAGTATATAGAAATACTTGGAATGGGATTCGGGAATTTATGTCCATAATGAAATTTCATTGAAATCACAAAAGTTTAACAACCATAAAGGCCAATAGATAGTTCATTTGCTTATATATTTAATTAAATAAAGAATTGTTTATCTTTTTCTAAATGGAAATTTTATAGGAAAAAACTTATATTATGATTTATGTTTAACATCACTCATTTATGAAACTCAGCTTTGAGATAGCCATGTTATTAGCAAATTCAGGTCTAAATATTTAATTAAGTATATATTGTATAACTCATTAACTATTTCACCATTAAATATTTAATGTTATTAACTAGTTTATAAGTTATAACTGACTAAATTTATAATACATATCATGAAAATATTCCAATTATTTTAAGTTATGTTAAATGAATTGAATATATTGAGTACAGGGAATGTTTATGCAGAAATTATTATAAAATTAAAATATATAATTCATATAGTATAAAATAAATTTATAATATACATATAAACATACATTGTCTATTGGAATTAATACTGCATGTTTGTGCATTCTAATCTATATTATGACTGAACAGATTTCAAAATCAATATAATTATTTTACTCTTTTGGCTACAACATTTACTTTTCTGTGGTACTTTCTGGGGTACTTTGAAAAAGGATCTCATGTTTTTTCAATTTTAAGTACTATACTATAGTTTAGAAATTATTTTTCTAGATACTTTGTATTGTTATATTTTTATAGCTAAATTGTTATTTAAAACTACATTCATCTAGCAACAACAATGCTACATAGAATCACTATGGAATTTTATAAATTGCAACATGAGCATTAGTTAAAACAATGAAAATATTACTCTGTATCTATTTTTTTAATACCTTGAATGGAGCTTTCTTGCTTTTTTTTTGCTTGCTTTTTGAAAATGAACAAGCCTCAAATTGTTTAAATAGCATGATGTTAATACAAAATTAAAAAATATATTAAAAAAAATGTAAGTACATACACATATACATACACACTATAAACAAAAGTCATTTATGTAATTTATAGAAATATCAGATCGATATACTCACTCCTAAAACTTTGATACCGTCACAGAAGTGCCAACCCATGAGCCAGTCTACTTCATAACTATGGTTCATAATAAGATAGCCATGTTCTTTCCCATGGTATCTAGGTATCATCATTCTTTATGTATATGGACAACTTTGTTCCTGACCACCATTCAGATATAAACACTAATTCTGAAAATAAATTACCAATTTCTATTTCATTTCTATAAAATTGATTGACACTTTAAAATAACATTAATATATTATAATACTTACGACAGTAAAACGAGTATGACGGGTATTCATATATTTGACATAGGTACCTTCAGTCTCTTTACATCCAGGAACGCAGCATTGCTTGTCTGATGGCATAATTGGGCCTTGACCTTCTTAATGAGCACACCAAAAATGAAAAAATCGCAAATAAACCCAAACGCCAGAAACGAGTCCTAACTCTGTTCGACTAACTACGAAATTGTGATATATTGAGATCACAGTCATATGAATTTATCGAAGGAACATAAGCTCAACTCAACGTTAAAACACAATAACGGGCACTTAGTTTGGGGAAAATTATAAATTTTTTTTGACTTTGCAAATAACTAAAGTTACAAGACCATCACATTCACCAATCACCACAGAGTACATTACCATGGCCCATGGATGACAAATAAAAGTACATTGCGTTCAGCTTTAGCCATAGAGTATATTTTTTATATGTAGCAATATACTCTAAGGAGTATATTGCTACCACAGACAACACAATCTAGTATTGTCTGTGATTGCTACCATGGATGACAAATAAAAATTACTACATATAAAAAGCTTTAGCGTTCGCACTTTTATTTAGTACTTTTTAGTCTCCCTAATGATTAATCTGTGGTTTGTACATTGCAACCATAGAGATCTCTATCAATTTTTATTTGTCATCCACGCTTTTATAAAATAATGGAGCCGACAATATTTTAAAATATGAATATCTAATAGATAAATATGTGTTTTACGTATCGAAATATATTAGATTTGCTTTCCATCGGCTGGCACCTACTACGAAAATATCTCATTAGGTATCTATTCTAAATGAAAACCCCCGCTTAGTTATTTTTTACATTTTAGTGCCCGGAAGTCGATTTTTTTTTAAGTTTTTATGATCAGTATTCAAAGACCGACACTAGCCCGGATCGTGACAAACTCACGCGAGATAAGCCAAACACCTCGCTTACACGCTTGTGTTTATGGACGCTTGTCGAGTTTTGCCAACCGTGTAAATGTAGCGTTACAATACTACGCTATGGATAGGTCAAAATTTACAACTAATACATTACAGCGGTATTAGAAACTACCAAAACAATTAAATAATTTTATTTTCCATATTGTTTAAATTAAACATATAGTTTTTACTTAGCCTTAATAATTTATATTCTAATATAGACTAAATTGTAGTAAGAAGTTTACCCTGCTATCCTAATAATAATATCCTAAAAATAATATTGAACGCAACTTATTCTACTGTATTTATTGATGCTCTATATTGTTTGTGGTACATTAATAGTATTTCCTTTTCCGGTTCTGCATCGAAGCTGAAACCATGCCGGTGAATATTATTAAATATTTGGCATCAATAGAATGGTTATGTGGTTAAATTGTGTGATAGTTTTGTTTCTAATAATGATTTATATTTACTAATAGGGACGTTTTTTAAAATTGATTGCCTTTCCCCGTTCAAAACAAGATAAACACATGGCACTCTCTGACGTCTTGCTTGTCTGACACAGAACTATAACTTCCTATGGTTTTTACAAATGAAATCACTGTGCTCGTTAATAATATTCGGAGATTTTACAATGTGCAACTATGCGGATCATGCCATATATAAGTTTTTTTGGTATTGTGGAGACGTAAAACTAACCTAAACTTGGTGCATTTCAGCTCGCAGTAGATTTATTGCACCCTACGCCTGCATCTGAAAAGAGGAAGCACAAGCTCAAGAGGCTAGTGCCACATCCAAACTCTTATTTTATGGATGTAAAATGCCCAGGATGTTACAAAATCACAACGGTATTCAGTCACGCGCAAAGAGTTGTAGTATGTGCAGGATGTTCCACAATTCTTTGCCAACCCACTGGTGGTCGTGCCAGATTAACTGAAGGTATATTCATTTCCTTAATTTTCTTTAATTGATCCTTGATGTTTTATTTAACTATACCATTGAAGTACCAAAGCATGCTCAACAAGCATGGAATAAAAAAGATTGTCATGACAATCTAGGGTTTGCCTTATTATGCTTAGTGGTGCAATAGGAATTTTATATTTTCATAATATCATATCATAAATTTAATTGTTTCAATATGAAACATCTCCACCAATTTCATACTAAATTAACCTAATAAACTTCATACAACACATTGGACTATTAATAACAATGCAATGCATAATGTTGTGAAAGATTGTGAAACTTGTATTAATAGCAATATTGTGCAACTTTATCTACCTGATTGGTTGTCAAGTTATAACATGTTTTTATTCAAAAGAAGTGCATTTCTTAAGTGAATTGAATGAATATAATTTAACCACCTTTTTTATTTCAAATTATTTGTGGTTTTGTCGGGAGCATTTCTCTAAATTCATGGCTACTTATCATAATATTAAATATTACATAGATCGGCACAAACAATATTTATAAATCTAAGCTAAAAAAGAAGTATAATTATTAACAAAAAGCAATAATAAAAGTTAGATATTAACATTAGAATACATATTTTATTGTTGCTTTACTGTTTTGAAATGTGGTATGAATTTCTTTAAAATTTTTAGTAAAATGTGTTATATAGAATGTAAACTATTACCAATGAAACTCAAGGTACTGAGCATTTTTCTTTGATATAAGTTTTTCTTATATTAAATGTTGACATTATAGTCAAGTTCAATCAACATCATTTTTATATTTATATTAGCATTACCCGTGGCTCCGCCCGCATTCAAATGACTAAAAACCAAATTCTTAGGTTTTACATATTAGTATACTCTCACAATGCAGTTTTTGTATTTTTCTCAGAAATTAGATATTTTCCCGTGGTTAAAAGTATCCCATATGTTGACCCGGATAACCAGCTATCACTATACCAAATTTCATTAATCCCTCCAGTGGTTTTTCTGTGATGAGGTGACAGACAGACAGACAGACACAAATTCAAAAAACTATAGATTCGGCCTCTGTATCGATAATAATGTTTATTTCAATAAGATTTTCCAAAAAATATTGAATATACAGATTTGGCTTAGTTACAATTTTATTATATGTATAGATGTTTAATAAGTATGTAATTAGGTTATTCTAAATACTGTATGTAGTCTGTTAACTTTGCCTATTTTTGCTATGCCAGTATTTTGCTTTAGATTTCATCTATGTTTTGAGATGTGGTGGGATCATCTTCATTAAATAATAAGATTTTTTCTATTATTTTAACAACATCAAATTCTTGTTGAATAATCGTTGGTGGTTCAGACTTGGGTACTTCAATTATCTCATTCATCATTTACTTTTGTTCCTTATATTACAACAAAATTATATTTACTAATATCTAAATATTAACACATTTCTTTGTAATAGAGAATGACTGTTGCTCTATAGTGTATTAATTGTATGGGTTTAAGGTAAACCAACCAATTGGAGTGATTTCTATATTGTGGGGAGTTTTTCATTATAACAAATGATTTTATAAAAAGTATACTGTATTACAATGACAGGAGTCTTAGATCTTGTAAATTTACGAAGCTCAATTTTTATTATGTATTAGTATTTAGTATAAAGAAAGTAATAGGGAATGTGTGATGTTTATTTTTTTTATTTTTTTATACCATAGCTATCATATTCACATAATTGTAAAAAAAATATTCAGCTCCATAAAACCAAAATTTAGTATATTTTTTTTTAAATATTCCGATACTTAGCGTGACGTCAAAGTATCATACATAGAAAAATAATGACTAGTTTGTAGCAACAAAATAGCGAATCGCTCGGTTATGATTATACTTTGACGTCATATTCGGTCTGACTGAAAGCGTGAGTTTCAACAACCTACTTTGAATTTTCCACCTATATTTGCATTTTTTATAATTATTTTCTTAATCAAACGGAAATTCATTAAAAATTATTGATACAGGCTTAATTCAAAAGCAATAAAGATTATAAAAACATATTTCATTTTTATTTAAATCACACGCATATTCCCCATTGTAGGGTCATTATTAAGTGTGAAAAACGAAAGGGAGAGGAAGATAATGAGTCTTTCTTATTATTAGTTCTGGATATAAAAGTCACACAATTATTACAATTGCAAAATATTTCCACATTATAGTAATTGTCCATTTCTTTTCAGGATGTTCATTTAGAAGAAAACAACATTAAACCTACCTGAAGAGAGAGCCCTAATTTAAGATTGCATTTTATTTTTAAATTTTTCAATGAGTGATATTTTTCTTATTCATTGGATTTGTTAAAGCATTACAAATAAAGGCTTTTTCAAAGGTGTTGTATGTTTTATTCAGAAAATAATTTATTTAATTAAAAAAATTATAACTATTATATATATATATACATTTAAAAAATTAATAATGAACACATCTTGTGCATGTAGTATATTATTTAACATTATTATAATAATGTATTTTTTAAAATATCACAATATGCAATTCCCTGCTTCTTTTAGTACTTACTGTATATTTTTATAACATTTTATACCTTTACATATTATGTAGAGGTAAAATAAATAACACCTATAATAAATAGACTTGTGTACAATATAATTAAGCAACTTTAGTATAATCTGAGAAATCAAAATGATAATATAACAAAAATAAAAGATTTTCTACAATTTCAAACAGTTCACTGGTCAGTAAAAAAACTTGTCTTTCACATTTTTTGACTCTTCTAAATCAAGTGCTTTAGCAGCGTTATTTATATCTTGTTTGATGGCTTCAATTAAGTTGTCTAAGGAATTAAAATTCTTTTCAGATCTCAAATATCCAACTATGCAAATTTTTAGTAAAGATCCATAAAAATCTCCTTTGAAATCATGCATAACATGTGTTTCCTGAAATAAGATAAAAAATCTAAATAAAAAAAATTAATGTTTGTATGTTTATCATATATCTTTATATATATAATTCTTGTGTGAGTGTGTATGTCACTGAACTTCTCTCAAACGACTGGACCGATTTTGATGAAATTTTTTGTGTGTGTTCAAGGGGATCTGAGAATGGTTTAGATTCACAATTTGAATAATAATTTTTATCAAAATGGTCCAGAATGATTTAGCTTATTATAAAAAGTTTGAAATTTTCAAATTAAAGACGTGTAGACAGGACAACGTCTGTCGGGTCAGCTAGTATATTCCTAAACCATTGATGTGATGGTGATGAAACTAATAGGTTAGAATAGTATATGCTGGTATCTTTAACAATGCTCTATATAACCTTTTTCAAAATAAATATGTTTGAGACATTACACACTGCACTGTCTAGTTCCATGGTAAGCTACGAGGCCTATGATAGATACCAGATACTTGATACACTACACATATTATATAACTTTAAATACATATTATAAATATAAACACCCATGACTAGAGAACAAACATTCGTCATCACAGAAATGAATACCCCCAGCGGAACTCGAACCCGCGACCGTTGGCACAGCAAGTAGGGTCACTACAAACTGAGCCAAACGTGCTGTTTTTCAGATCGAACAAATCAACTTAAAGATTATAGGAATCAGAAATTCATTCAATGTAATTTCTTAGTATAATTTATTGTATGTAATCTATATTAATATTATAAAGAGGTAAAGTTTGTGACGTAGAGGGGTAATTTTTGGATCTACTGAACCGATTTAGATGAAATTTGGTACAAAGATAGTTTGAGACCCTGGGAAAGACATAGGATACTTTTTATCCCGGAAATCACCCCTTAAGGGGATGAAAGTTTGTTTTGGGAAGCAAGCTCCTTAGCTTGCTTCCCAAAACAAATCCGAGCGAAGCGAGGGTGAGTCGCTAGTAATTAATAACCACACAAAATTACTTACAACAGACATCTCTTTATTCTGATAGAAAGGGCACCATCCAATGTTTACAACCATCTTATGAATAGGGCCTTCATCTACTTTTGCCCACCCATAGTACACGCCTGGTTTCAAGTCCTTTGGTAATGATTGCGCTACTTCACGCGGGTAATTAGCTGAAATTTCATTTAAATTTAAAATATGAAAAATCGTAAGAAAGTTAACTCCCTAAGATCTAGAACCTAATTTTCCTACGATTGTTGTACGAGTAAAAACCTACCTATTGTATAATAATAATGTGCATTTTTATTAAGAATAGATTTTCACTATTGATTAACATCCCTATTGAAAAACTCCAATAGGACCCCATAGAAACCTATAAATATTTATTGGTTTCTATGTGGCTTTTGTCGCTTTTGATAGGATTCCATTGGAGTTTTTCAACAGAGATAGAACCTAAGAATTTTTCTTTCAAAGCAGCTGGAGAACGTTTAAGTATCACAGGAAGTATGATTTAACGAACTTCGAAAGAACTTGGTCTTCAGGTACCTAGATCTCAAAATTTTCTCGCGACGAAAAATCTTGATAAAGGTCGGACAAGTGCGAGTCTGACTCGTGGACTGAGGGTTCCGATTTATATTAAAAGTAAAATAAACTATTTTTGTAGGATCTTCTTAAAGTAAGTTCGTAATGTAGTCAAGTCGATCGAAAATATGCCTATATCTTATATACTATATCAATATTTTTGACAAAATTTTACCATTCTTTGAAAGTTTTAGGTATTATGAATCAAACCTTTTTGGCTTATATCAAAAAGCCATTTAATACATATTATTTTTAGTAAGTTGGTTACAACTCTTGCGACTTATATGAAACCTAATTTTCAAATTTCATGTTTGTCCATATTTAGTATAGAACCCTAAGCCTAAATAATAAAATAATTGATTATAATATGTATTCATAATTTATACTTATTAATACAGACAGACTACCCTAATTACGTTTTAACGGCTAGAGTAGAAAATAATGTAAGTACTAATATCGCAATTAAAAAATAGGGGTTTGTATGTATTTTTTAATGTCGAATCGTAAAAAAATTGACCACAACATAAAAATTAAATTTTGGGGTGGACCACCCTTATCACTTAGGAGTATGAAAAATAGTTTACGTCCTATTCTCAGACCTGAATATACACACAAAATTTCATACCACGAGAATTAGATTATGATACATCAACCTATAGTAGCTCTGTTTATCTATATTGTTTTCACAATAAACAGCTGGACTGATATTGAAGTAATTTGAATGAAGACGACAAAAATGTAGGATACCTTTAAAAACTAAGTTACTAATGGACCTAAAAGGAGTAGCCACTAAAACTTCATTTTGGGCTCAAGTCAACATGCAGATCAATAAAAATAATTACGGACAAGTGCGAGCCGGACTCGCCCACTGAGGGCCCCGTAGAAATTTGTAGGAAATCTGTTTAACTATAAGTCATAACTTTTTTATTTTTTGGAATTTTCCCTTTATTTGTGCTGTTAAGAGCTTGCTTTGTTTGTAAGAACTACCATATAGGTTTTCGACCCAAAACCTATAGGGTACTTCTGGTTGACCTAGAATTGTCCATTTTGGTCAAAAGCAAGATCTTACAGCACAAGTAAAGGGAAAATTCCGAAAAATTAAGGTAAATTTTGGTACTTACAAGTTTTCGCGAAAATCTAAATTTTGCCCATATATTTTTATGGTGTTCACTCAGGACCTTGATTTTTATACACCTAATAGAGACTATAGACCTCAATATTTGGTATAAATTTCAACTGGCTAGGTCCATCCATTCCTGAGAAAATCGGTGGGGACACACGGACAAGAGAGTGATGTTATAAGGGGTTTTTTTACCTTTTGAAGTACAGAACCCTAAAAATGTGTGCAACCTGTTATGACAGCCTGTGCATTTTTTTACTATGGCACTGAATATCCACAATTCCTAGAGCTATTAGGTACTTACTTTTAGATCATAAATACTCAGTACCTCTCATCAAAATGGGGATAAAAGTGTGTTCAGTGTCATGAATGTAAAGTAAATGGAAGAGATCTTACTTTGCTTGTGATGACAACATCATCAATCATAATTATCTTTTATCACAAAATAAATTACTCATAAAGGTTGAGTGATAATTAATAATCTTGATTGAATTAAGACAGTCAACTTGTGATACTCGTGAAAAGTAAATCATTGTATTTTGTTTATTGCATACATTATAGTATTAATGACAATAAATTAGGTAATATATTCTTCATACTTCATAGAAAACGAAAAATAAGTACATATAATATTTTAGATAAAACAACTTTTGAGCAAGTAAAACTAAATTACGAAAGGTCTTTTCTGCATATCACCTGCTAACTTCCATCAATCATCAAGATGTGACATTGGAACATCCACTGAAACTCAATGATACCCTCAAGAACCTAGCAGGGTGGCTTAATAGCCACCCTGCTAGAAACAACCGCATTCACTTAATACCATGACATACCTATAGTAAACCTATGTCCTGCTTATGCAGGCTTTGTTAGATGTCAGCTTTTGGGTGCTTTGACTGACAAAAGCACCCTCAGTCCTGGTCTAATTTTAAAAATATATAATGTTTATATTCTATTAACTAATTTACTATCAAATGTTGGGTGATGTATACAGAAATCAGTAAATGTATTTTCCGAGGAGTTATGATAAGCAATCAAAGGCTTAATGATAAAACAAGCAATGACTGCATTAAACTCATAATGTATGTTATGAAATAAAATTTCTATTCATTAATATTACTTACTAAGATATAAAGTGACTAGGTTTCCATTATTTATAGAAATCACAAATACAAACAATATATAATGTGCAATAGTAAAGAATAAAACAATATATATATTTTCATTAAAAAGAAAATATAATAAAAAAAACTAATATCATAAGAAAATGTTGTTTAACACTATACCACCATTTAAACACAATATTCCCTCCATGACCATGGACACGCTGGCATGTCAGTTAACAATAGATTTCTTAGAATTTTTATTAATTTCTTAGAAATTTACCTGGATGTGTTAAAATACTGTACTTTTCAATTCAATTTCAATTTTAACAACAACAGTACAATTGAAATATACATATAAGACTCAATATGCCAGACAAATTAAGTACACAGTAAATAGTAACCACTAACTACAAAAATAAAAAATTACATTGATACAAAAAGCATAATCAAAAATTATAATATTTAAAATTTGTTTACCTGTAGGACAACCTAAGTCCTTTGAACCTCTTCCAAATCCTTTTACAACTTTGCCTTTTAATAAAAGTGGCAAATATGTAAGAGACATTATAAAGGAATGCTTTATTACACTATGAAGTTTAAATATTTATTTAAACAGATTGTTTATAAAGACAACCTTATACATTTATGAGTTACAATGTCACTAGAATATTTTTTTATTGTTTCAGTTTTGCAATCAGATGCCTATCGTAATATCACTTTAAATACTTTCTACTGATTACTGAAACATTTATATTACAGGCCTTAATATACACTTGAGACACAAAAAAGAATATAATATAGAGATTAGAGAGATCAGGGAATTCACAGATATCAATGCATAGTCAAAATTCAAATTGACATTGACAAATGACAGTTTAAAGTTCAAGAGATAGGCAAAATAAATAAATAAAATTACCTATATTACCTACATAAATAGCTGGAACTTTACAACATTTTACCCATAGACATAGACCCTGTTTTCCAATTACAGAGCATAATACCGTACTTTGGCGCACAACGCCGAAGTGTGCTAATGCTTAATTTGAAGTTGGAACGTGAATTAGTTTTCAAGGGCATCAGCGGAAGGCACTAGGTTCAGTGACTCAGTGTTGAAGAAAAAAAATAACTAACTTATCTAATAAATTTAAACGAGCAATTCTTGTATATATTATAATTATATAATCTGAATCTCGGAAACGGCTCCAAGGATTTTCATGAACTTTAGTACACATGGGGTTTCGGGGGCGATAAATCGATCTAAATTAGTCTTATGTCTGGAGAAACGCGTGTTTTCGAATTTTCATGCGGTTTTCTTTTGCATTATTCCACACAAAATATTATGTTCGATAATTTCGCACGCTCGGTATGAGTATCATGGTTAAGCGGCCAAGGCGCAAGATTGAATAAGTGTCCAGGTTCGAATCCCGCTCGGGTGCAAAGGTATAATTAATTATTATTTATTTTTTGTATTTATTCAAGTTTTTTCTTTTTTTTTTAAGAAAATTGGACTTTTGACCAAAAACTCCGAGCGAAGCTCGGTAGCCCAGGTATTTTTAGAAAATGTCGTTTTATTCGTGTTTTTAATAATCAACTTTATCGATAATCATCTAAAACATAAACTTATTTTTTTTTATTGGAAAAAAATAATAAAAAGGTGGCGTTTGGTTAGTCCTAATGTTGCCACTTAAACGTAAACTGAAAAAAAGTGACTCTTTCTAAAATCTAATGGCGAATAATAATACTATTTTTTTTTATTGTAATCTGAATCTCGGAAACGGCTCCAATGATTTTCATGTTATTTAATATACAGGTGGTTTCGGGGGCGATAAATTGATCTAGATTAGTCTTATGTCTGAGAAAATGCGTGTTTTCGAGTTTAACATTATTCCACGCAAAATATGGTCAGTAATTTGCACGCTCGGGTATAATCATCAAGCGCCCAAGGTGCAAGATCAACAACCACAGGTGTCCAGGTTCGAATCTCGGTCGCATACAAAGTTTTTACTTTTATTTATTTTTTTATATTTATTCAAGTTTTTAGTTTTTTTTTTTAAAAAGACGCAACATTGACAATCAAAGGTGTCCGGGTTTGAATTCCGGTTGAATATAAAGGTATAATTTCTTTTTTTTTTTGTATTTATTCAAGTTTTTAGTTTCTACTCGGTGGCCCAGGTACTATGTATATAATATATAATAATACATATCGTCGATATTATACATTATATAATAAACTAGCGACTCACCCTCGCTTCTCTCGGGTTCGTCCCTAGCTTGCTTCCCAATACAAACTTTCATTCTCATTTTTACCCTCTTAAAGGATGATTTCCGGGGTAAAAATTATATTATAATCCTATGTCCTTCCCAGGGTCTCAAACTATCTTCTTACCAAATTTTATCTAAATCGGTTCAGTAGATCCAGAGATTACCCTCATGGATGACAAATAAAAATTACCCTTTACAACGTCACAAACTCATAACCCACTAAAGATAATATAAATAAAATTATGATCTACGCCACCTTGAAGAAAAAACACTTCTCATATTTTCTGTTATTGAGTTGGTATCCTTGCGCGTATTACGTCAGTCGTCAAGAATAAGGTACTTTTTAAAATGCTCGATTGAGCGGAGCGTTGCTGTAGTGGGAACGTCCGAATTTAGCATTATGCGGCATAATGCGTTTTAGTGCTCTAATAGGAAAACAGGGAGAGATTAGAGAGTAAAGATTAAACTGAAGTCTGAGACTCTGAGTGTTTCTTTGCCAGCCGTCAACTAAAAATGGCGAAAAGGACAGGGACAAAATGAATGTGCGGAAAAAAGTCTTCTGTATTCATTAAAATATGATTAATGAAGTTACATATTTAGTATCATTTTACTTTTACAAATTTTACATTTTATTTATAAATTAAAATTGGAATAAAAGACAGGTATTTTTCTTCTCTCTAGAGAGTGGTCAATTTAATGAGAGTTCCTATTGCTCAACCCTCAGGGCTCAAACCTTAGTCTAATTTCTAGGTCTATGGGTATTGCCTACCTAGTAAATTACGCATGTTCGAAGATTTCGCATGACATTTTTTTGATATTGAAAAAATAATGATTTCTTTATGAAATCAATATTCTCTCA
Organism: Brenthis daphne; assembly: GCA_947093115.1. Taxonomy (NCBI): domain Eukaryota; kingdom Metazoa; phylum Arthropoda; class Insecta; order Lepidoptera; family Nymphalidae; genus Brenthis; species Brenthis daphne. The sequence goes on along the minus strand of OX352478.1, from coordinate 10,650,565 downwards.
TAATTTTGGATACAATAGACACTAGTTCTTATTCTACAATTTTTAACACTATGGTTATAAAATATTATTTGATATCTGTACAAAGATAAAAATATCTAAAAAAAATTGTTTGTAATGTAAAACTTATTACTTAAAATATGACACTTTTTCCTGTGAGAATATAAAGAAAAGATAATAAACCACATATCAATTTAAATAATGATTTCCTTGAGTTAGAATTTTCATGAGTTATGTGCAGTTGTTGTGTTAATGTCGAAAACAAGTTTTCTTCAGAATTGTGACATGATTATTATAAACAGCAGAATGAGAAAATAATACAATAAAAATGACTGAAAGAGGATATGATGGGGAACAGTCATCTGCATGGGATATTCCTGGTCCGTCGTCTATAGCTGCAATTTTGGATACTGTTTATACATCTCCCGCTTCTGACAACATAATACGGAGTGGTAAATTTTTATCTTTTGCTTTATAAGTCATTTTTATAACGTATTTTCGTTTTTTAACTGCCTTGACGTTACAGATGAAATGGATTGTGAACCATTGTTTGCTGAAAGTGATGATGATGTAGAAGTTTTACCTGTTCCTATTGAAGAAGTTATGTCGCAAATTCGAGGGCCAATACCAAAGAGTGCAATGTCAAATTATGTTAATTCAACATCACCAATCCAACCATTATCGCATCCTGTTTCTGCATATACACCCGTTCCAGAAGAATATCAGCCACTACCAGATAGTTCCAGTTCTATAGACTATGTTCTTGGAAGGGGTAACTCTGACAATACTATTTCGAATAATCCTGGTTACAGTGATATTAATATGCGTTATCAACCTAAACCAGCAAATCAAAGTGGTTACTTTTACTCAAATTATCCACCCAGTCATTACGCAAGTGTAAGATCAACATCTCAGTATGTAGTTTCTCCATACTCTACTAACAATAGGATTGTTGTTGGTGATGATAGAAATTATTTGCCAATAAATTATACATTGGCTGCAAATCAGGCCCCTGTACCAGATAATATTTCTCATATGGGATATGAACAAAGACAACCTAATATAAATGATCCTGTCACTCGTTATTCTGGTAATGGGAGTCAAAGTCAAGCAAATAGCTTAGAGAGACCTAGCCGCCAATTAAATATATCCCCTGGTAGAAAGCTATCTAAAGAAAGTGAAGCAAACCCAAATTTGATAGAAGTTAGTTCCGAGGAAGAGGAAAATCCATCCACAACTAGTAGACCACAGCATCCATCCACAACTAATAGTAATGTCAATTTAACTAGAGCACACTCAAATTGCAATAGATCTGTTGATTCAAGCTCAAATGCATTTATAGATGTAAAAAGGGAACCTCAAAATCAACCTAGTACTTTACCTAACAATGTCAGGCAAAATGCAACTCAAAGTCTTCACACAAATAGGCCAAACCAAGTTAACTATATTCAAGCGCACATACATAATCGGCCTCCCTATGTTCATCAGCACATTATCAAACAGGAGAATATCCCAAATCATAATAATGCACATGTAAATAATCAAAGAGTATGCATACATCATATTGAAAATACTAGAGCTCATAGGTCCAATCCAAATTATCATAGTGGATCGCATAACCAAACTCCTCATATTCGTAGGATATCACAAGATAATCAAAATCCTACTATAGTGAATATTAAACAGGAATATCGTCAACCAGTTGTTAAAACTGAAAATGTAGAAAGAGATAGTAGCTGTAATACAGAGCCTAATACTGGAATTGTTAAAGTTGAATCGCTTGAATCTGTCACTGTCAAGACTGAACCTGTGTCCAGCCCTCAGAACAGTGTAACTAGTGACAGTAATAGTACTACTCAGGTCAAAATAGAGAAAATAGAGTTTCAAGAGCCAAGAAGACCAAAAGAATCTTCTCCTCAACCTGGTACTAGTTCAGGGAGAAATGTGTCACAATCTGAAAGCTCTGCTACAAGCCAAAGCACTAGTACTGAACAGGTCAGTTCAACACTTTTTGTTATTTATATGATACCATGGTAGTCTAGATAGTACAGTATTTTAAAAACTGTCTAAATCTTCTTTTATCTTTTATCTGTCTTCCACTACAAGAAAAGAAGTATAATGCCTCGGAAAAAAAATTGTTGTGGATGTACATAAAGATATTCATAAAATCTAAGTCTTGTTAAAACATTTACCAACCATATTGTCATAATGAAGTAAATAAACTCTATGTGACTAACAAATAATATAAGTTATGCTATAAGTTTACATAATTTATTGGGTCATGCTAATATTATGGTGATGGAAGACGGTCACAGACAGATGAAAGATAATTTAATGTCTGACAATGAAAGAAATAATTGAAACATATTTCTAGTACCACTAACTCTATGCCAGTGTCACAGAGTATAGTCTGATTCCCCTTGTATTGAGGGGAGACTCCTCAATTATGCATATTTTCATATATTTTATTTATTTCATATATCTTAATATAAACTAATACCTATAAGAATGAAATGCATGAATGATATACAGATATATATTTTTATTATTTATGTTTATTTTATTTGTCAGGTAAGTCCACCAAGTAGTTCAAATGCATCAAGTGCTAGCAGTGGGAATGTGTTATCTGCACCCGACTTACAGTTGGATTGGGTGTCTGATTCTAGTTCAGACAATGATATACAAGTTTTGGAAGATCAAAATGTAAATATAAATATTTTATTTATTTCATACTTAAACAATTTTTATACTGTTTATTTAATGATAAATGAATTAACTATAATATTTTGTTTTCATAATGAACAACCAAGTTTTTCACCTCCATCTCTTTTAGATATTATTACCCTTTATATAAATATGCTACACGCTATATTATATTTGAACACACATCAGTTATCTGTTAATATAAATCTACAAAACTAATATTTTAAATATTTTTTTTTTGACCTAAAGGATGGAATTGTTTCTTGAAATTTATATAAAACATTACAAATTTGGTTCATAATTAGTGAAGTTGTTAGTTCGACAATTGACTTTTAAAGTTTCATTTGACAATTTAAATAAAACAATCTTTTGAATTTTGTTTTCTGTATTTATTTTGATTTTTGGTTGTCCCATGTTCAAAATTGCTGTAAAGCATTTGAAATGTTGGGAGATTTTTTTTTTAAATCCAAAAAGGTAGTTTTTTTAAATATTATTTGATTCAGTATGACAATTTTAATTTAGCAACCAATTTTCCTCATGTTTCTTCTATTCTGCGGGATATTGGCGAAGTAGTGATAAACACAAAAATTGAATTGAATTGTATTTTTCAGAGACAAGTGATAGACCTGACAAACTCGCCGGGACGCAACGCGCCCAGCGAGGGCTCTGCGCCGGAGGCGGGGCGCTCGCCGCGGCCGCTGTTCGAGGCGGTGCCGCACAGGGACCCGCCGCCGCAGATATATCACACGCCTCCCATACTACCTGGGAATCCCATGTTGCAGAGACGGTTTGTTTTTTTCTTTACTGTTTATTTCTTGTGTTCTTATGTGTTTATTTTGGGTTTGATACACAATGTTCTTGTCAATTGTGACGCTTTTAACGTAGTTATTGATTTGAAACTTTGTATTACACGGTAGAGTCAAATTGTCGTGGAAGTCATCAATTCCAGTGTACCTTCGAGTTTGTGTCATTCGATTCATTTTGGACTAGTAATTAATTCATTTATTTTTATAACATTTTCAATTAACCATTTTTAAAATTGTTTTTTAAGATATTTCGCAAAATGATATGATTAATTCGAATTTTCATCTATTAATAATAGTTGTAATAAAATTCGGAGTAGAATCTGTACATTAAATATTTTTTTGCAGGATCTTATTGAAATAGTCGTTATTATCCATACAGAGGCCAAATCTATAATTTTTAGAATTTTGGTCTGTCTGTCGGGAATGCATCACGAGAAAACCACTGGACAGATTTTGATGAAATTTGGTATGATAATAGCTGGTTATCCAAGTCAACATATAGGATACTTTTTACTGCGGGAAAATATATCATCTCTGAGAAATCTACATTAAACTTTAAAACGTAACTAAGGACGAACCCGAGCGGAGCGAAGATGAGTCGCTAGTATGATGAATAATATTTAAGGAGCAAATAGCATGTATCTAGTGTTATGCATAACTTTTATTGTATATCACAGATTGGCTAATTAAATAATCAATTCTTTAAAGTTAAATAATAGGAAATATTAACACTTTTAGTGGCATACGTTTTGTATGGTGATTTGTCTCGGGAAATGCGGATTTATTACTAAAAAACCAAGTAGAAAAGTAAATATAGGGTTAACGTAGCTAGTAAACATCCACCCCCCCCAACGTGCGTTCACCTTGTCGTGGTGGGGGGGCTCAGTAGCAGTAGCGAAGCTAAGAAACGCACAGGGAGGTTGCCCACTTCGGTGGGCGGTGGGAGGTGGCCCTCTTCGGAGGGCGGTGTACCATGCGGGTTGCTCCTGGTACTTCTCTGATAGCAGAGTGGACTGTGGAGCAACCCCATGGTTGTGGTGGTCTGCTTCGGCGGACCTGCCGTCGGGGCGTCGTAGTTGAATGCGTAAGCGATCCTGCGACGCCCCATTAAGACGGGGGAAGGTTTTGTTGGGTTTTAGTGGGTAGTACTGGCTGTATTACGCCGGTGAGTCCCACACGTCGTGCGTAAATGCATTTCCCAACGTTAAAAAAAAAAAAAAAAAAAAAAGCTAGTAAACATCCATACAAATAAATAAAATTGAAGTGTCTGTCTGCAATGTCAAAATAACTACTATTTACTAAATGCATATAAAAGTATATAAAGACAAAACAATTAAAAAAAATGTCTAGTGGTTTGTCTGTTTGTTCCGGCTCACCTCCGAAACGACTGGACCAATTTTAACGGGACTTTCACTGGCAGATAGGTGATGTTATAAAGAGTATCTTAGGCTACTTTTTATTTTAGAACAGTAATTAGGGTTCCGCGTAAAAAAATTAAAACCTATGAAATTGTAAACAAACAATATAAATGTAATATGAGTGTGTGTATGTATTCGGGCAGGGTGCAGCGCGTGGTGCCGTGCCGCGGCTGCTGCTGCGCGCCGCCGCACCCGCACGCGCTGCTGCACGCGCGCGCCGCGCACCCGCACGGCCCGCCGCCGCACGCGCACCGTGAGTCCCACCGCCACCTTCACTCACTCAGCCAACTGCGCAACAGACATTATTCTATTCCATATGTTCATCCATTATTTAGATATATTTGTCCATTTATTTTAACGAAAATGCTGTCAAATACACGGATCGTCATAATATCATTTTTCATGGCGAACAGTTTCGTTAAAGCCGTAGTGCCGATTCTTTGTAAGGTTTAGTTATACTTTCGACCCTAAAGCCGTTTCTCAATTGTCATAAAAAGTATATGTATGTATGACAGTCCGGTGCTCTTAATCCGTATCTCATCTGCACGTCCCTAACGATTGCCCTGTCTAGAAACCTTCGTTTGATGACTGTATGGATTTGTAGACTGTGACCGTTTTTTTTTTTTTTTTTAACGTTGGGAAATGCATTTACGCACGACGTGCGGGACTCACCGGCGTAATACAACCAGTACTACCCACTAAAACCCAACAAAACCTTCCCCCGTCTTAATGGGGCGTCGCAGGATCGCTTGCGCATTTAACTACGACGCCCCGACGGCAGGTCTGCCGAAGCAGACCACCACAACCATGGGGTTGCTCCACAGTCCACTCTGCTATCAGAGAAGTACCAGGAGCAACCCGCATGGTACACCGCCCCCCAAAGAGGGCCACCTCCCACCGCCCACCGAAGTGGGCAACCTCCCTGTGCGTTTCTTAGCTTCGCGCCCGGTTGGATTGCTGGGCACTACTGAGCCCCCCCACCACGACAAGGTGAACGCACGTTGGGGGGGTTGTAGACTGTGACCGTACTATTACGTATTAGCACTGGGCGTCCACGCTTGACACCATTTTTTGTTATAAGTTTGGATATGTATTTATATTCGCATACCAGCTATATAACAGAGGTTTATGTGGTGACTCACCGGCTAGAAAAACCAGCAATTCCCATTAAAACACAACGGAACCTTCCTCGTCCTAATCGGGAGCTGCAGGATCACTTATGCAATCAACCTCGCTGACTCCTACGGTCCACTCTGCTATCAGAGAAGTATCAGGAGCAACCCACCGACTCCAAGTGCGTCTCTTAGTGTCCCCATGTCCGCAGCCGAGGCCATACTTGCAGCGATCAACATAATTATATGAATTCCATCATTTCCATTCAGGTGTCCTCGACTTATGCGCGATTAAACAGCTAACTACTTTTATTGCTATACTCAAAGCTTTTAATGATAGATGGCGCTGTTCGAAATTAGATCGCACTAACATTACGTTCAAAAAGGTATAATCTTTACCATATAAATGTTCATCAATTAATAAATATATCTATACATACATATTATGTATATGTCTAGTTTTTTTTTATTTAATCATTTATTTCAGGCAATATTTACAAAAAAAAATATTAATATTACACGTCCTTACCATGTGTGTATTTACATATTAATATTGGTACCTATATATCAGGGGGGGAGCGGCGGCGAGACCCAATGCAGGCGGCGCCGCCGTATCTCGTACACGAGCGACTTTGGCAACGGCAACAACACATTCTAGTAAGTTATTTGATATTTCACTTAATGGTTATTAAAACCGTTAATGTAACTTCATGAGAGGTTATGCCTTATAAATATGTGAGAAGAATAATATTTTTTACAAACGTACATAATTAGTACAAAACAATTACTTGTATTGGTCATAATATTATGACGTTTCATAATGATATCAATAATTTGATGAGACTGTGTAAAAACATTTTAGAATTGAATTTGAAATGTGATGTGGAACTCCTTACTTATATTCTATTTTCCTTACTTAATATTGTCAATGTAAAAATGTGCTTGTGGATTCTTCTTCTTCTTCTCTTGAAGTTTTCTTTCACGTACCCACGTACGTTTGGCCTACAAAAGTTCTCCAACGAGTCCTCCGTTGAGAGCGAGTGTGCAAGCCTGTGGCACAAATACAAATGTAATATATATATATCTATACTCGGAGATATAGAGGCGACAGCTTTTCGTGTTCTGCTTCGGCACAGACATATAACATCACCTTCTTGTCAAAAAAAGTAATAATTCGTAATAACCACGAAACTTCAGAATCTGGAGTTCTGTTAAAAATGTCTCTCGTAGAGTTATAATATTTTCCTTATAGCATGTTGCAGGTGACACTTGTAATTCTTACTTAAAGAATAAAAAATTAAATAATGTACAAGAAGTACTTCTCATATCGACCATTTATCAATGATGTTTCATCACTAAGACGTTACGTTACACGAATATTAATATGTAATCGCAAAGTTTTTGAAGTTATACTTCTTTTGGGACGCTTGGAAAAAAATATGAGGGTAAAATTTTTACGATGCGCGCACCCACCGACAGCCAAAAAGCGACATGATGAAGCTAGCTGATAACTCTGTTGCCATGGTAACCCTTGTTATTGTCTGACAAATGATATGTAACATATTCTTTCCTTAAATGATATTTTATAAATATATGATTATAATATGTCTTATTTAATTATTTGACATTATGGATATAGGAGGTGAAATCTTTAGCTATTTTTGTTCTGTTACGCCAAAGAAGTATAACTTCTAATGTGCGTAACTAAGTACACACACACGTTTTTTTTAATATTTTGAATTTATATAAAAATATCTACATGTTGTATATTAAATTCTTTGACTTATTCTAATCATAATATTTGGGTTATAACATAAATATTACGACATTTTTGAAAAAAGGAACGGTTTTTCTATTGTCACCCGCACGATGTTACAATGAAAATACAGTACAGTCTGTTTCTAGTAGAGTATATATCTGAATGAAGCTAGAATATGATATTAATTAATGGAAATAATATACATATTATTTATGTTTTATATTTTTTTTTTCATAGGAGGTACAACGTCGCAGTATGATGGGTGACGCGGGCGCCTCGCACTACCCGCCGTATATATCGCCCAGACCCACTGCTATGCTTGAGGTATTATTATTATTTATTTATACATAGACTGTTATATATTACAAAAAATATTGAAGACATTTTTTATCATTTTTGGGAATCAAAAATATTAATGAAAAGTCCGATAAAATATTTTTTTTTACTAAAATTCTCTTCAAGGCAGATATGCGTTCAAAGTTACCCAAATGCTAAATTTGAAGTGTATACTAATTTTCTTTCTTACAGTTAAATTCCAATTTTTTATGTTAAAAATAAAAAAGATTCATGTTTAAAGTTACCCAAAGTAATTCTTGTTTTTTTTTTATATTAATTGTTTTATATGAAAGGTTCTTGCGTTTAAAATTTTGGTGGTTGGTGGGTGGTATGCTTTAGCTAATGCGGAGTCAAATTCTTTTGGTTCGTTTGGAAAAAATTATGATAGTAAAATTTATCTTACGATGCGCGCGCACGCCGACAGCCAAAAAGCGACATGATGAAGTTGGCTGGAAGCGATATGATGAAGTTAGCTGTATTTCTTTTACAAACAGATAGTTGTGACATACGGAACGAAATCTTTAGCTATTTTTGTTCTGTTACGCCAAAGAAGTATAACTTCTTACGTGCGTACATAAGTACACACCCACGTTTTTTTTACTCACAAACTTTGGTGGGTGACAAATTAACATGAGCGGCAAGAGACCAGCTGCAGGACCGACGCAAAACTTGCTCTCCGAGCTACTGGCTGTCACTGTGAATTTATTGACAGAAAATCCCAAAAACTACACTCGACCCGACCCGGGACTCGAACTCAGAACCTTCAAATCTACATGCGGAAATGCTACAACTTGAGGCGACGTTACACAATGTAATTATAATTTAGACACGATTTTTAATTCCTATTCTTTGGAGTGGACTGTCTTATATCATTTCAGGTCTGAAGTTTACTGAGCTTTGATGATCAGTCAGGACAAGCTACATTATATTTGATGACACGTTTGGCTCAGTTTGTAGTGACCCTACTTGCTGTTCCAACAGTCGCGGGTTCGAGTCCCGCTGGGGCATTTATTCGTGTGATGAACACAGGCCTCGTAGCTTTCCATGGAACTAGATGGTGCTATGTGTAAATGTCCCAATATATTTATTTATGTATAATATATACTTTCCGCCAATCCGCACTTGGCCAGCGTGGTGGACTATGGCTGATCCCCGTCGTATTGAAGGTAGGCCCGTGCCCTGCAGTGGGACGTTAAAAAGGGCTGAATACAAATATATACTTTACGTATATTTAATTATAAATCAAATTTAGAAGTAGTTTCAAAATTTAATTTGGTTATATCTTAACTGGGTTATCTCAGATCTAGTTCATTGATATGGTAATAATAATAAAGCGCAATAAAGTCGTTAGTGTCAACATGATATGTTGTGTTGTTTTGATAGAAACGAATAAGCCTAATGGCCTTTGTAATAAAATAAGCGAAATTTGTTAATAGTGAATTAGTTTTTCTATTAAATATATTGAATGCATGAACCAATGTGGTGTTATTGTAAATTTAATTTTTAATAAAAATATATAGGTATTTAATAAGTTGTTATGACATAGAACGTGTTTCAGCCTTTGTGTACGACAGTTATTTTTTTTATATGAAGTTAAATCTAGTGAATGTTATTTATCATATTCATTCTAAAGGTTTGTGTTTATATTTTGTTGCACGTTAAGACGTAGTGCTGTCCTGAGATAATTTCATTTCGCTCACGGCCAATGACACTGAGACATGAGAAATAGTAGCGGACCCACTTGATCTAGATTCTAAACAAACGACATGTATTCACAAAACACCAACGACACATGCTAATCGTAGGATATTTTAAAAATAGCTTTAATGGATAGCAAATTCGACACTTATGGTAGAGGTCAGGGGCAGGATCTAGGTACGGGAGTGAAACGCCACCAACTTTCCAACTCCAGGCTACTACTGATTAATTATTTTGTGTTAGAAAACCCCAATTAGTATTTTGGTCCCACCCAGGACTTCCATAAATATAATAAGTACATACTAGCAGTTTCAACGACCTAATTAAGTCCTCCTTCCCTTTTGTGATTATAAAGAAAAATCTAAGATGTTAATTTTTATTTTTAAAGCTTTTTATTTTTGTCTTTTCAGTTTCCGGACGAGCTAGATCAACCCAGCTTAAATACGCCATTGATGCTGTGAGTATTCATAAATATATCATTGTTCATTATTATATTAACGCAGATGATTATGTGATAATTAATACTACGCTAGTATACATGAGGCATCCCATATAAAGAAATTGGATAGTGTTTATCTATGCTGATATTATAAAGAGGCTGAGTTGGTTTGTTTGTTTTTTGTTTGAACGCGCTAATCTCAGGAACTACTACTCCGATTTGAAAAATTCTTTTGCATTAGATGGCCCGTTTATTGAAGAAGGCTATAGGCTATATATCATAATTCTACTACCCGAGACAGCGGAGCAGAATATAATATATGGTCTTATCTATTCCATAGTAACCGTTAAAATGTACCCCCAAAGAAGAATCCGAGCGAAGCTAGGGTTTGCCGCTAGTTAGGGCTAGTTTTGTTTACTTGAATGTATAATAGTTGATTCTCAATACAAACTTTCATTCCCATTTTCACCCCCTTAAGGGATGATTTCCGGGACAAAATTATCCTATGTCCTTCCGAGGGTCTTAAACTATCTTCTAAACAAATTTCATCTAAATCGGTTCAGTAGATCCAGAGATTACCCCTACAACGTCACAAACTAACAAACTTTACCTATTTATAATGTTAGTATATAATATGTCGTTAATCCGCAAACTTTCGAACAATTTTATTTATATATACAAATATTTGTGTGAACTAAAATACGTTAACTATTGTAAAATTCATCCTGCATTTAACAAATTTCAATAACTAACAGTAATAAGTAACTAACTAAAAGTAAAAACGACATCTAAGAATATGCACTACAAACCTGATTGCTGATTTTTCAATAACTAATAAAATTACGCAAATTTCATTTACGACCGCATTATTTCGTTTAAAATATTTTAAGCGTTAAAATATTTTATGTAAAGATACTTAGAATATTTTAAAATCATAATATAACTTTTCGACATCTATTTATTATCTTTTGTTTATTTTACACAAATTTATAATATATTAATACATGTAGTGCCATCTATTGGCATTATTTTGAACTAATTTTTCTTTGTTTCTGATGAAATTCTATGATATTAATAATAAAATATATAACATGTAGAACAATTTAAAATTTCTTTTATTTAAAAATATAAAATATTTCAAGTTTTTCCTAATATTAAATAGTCAAAAATATTTTTAGGATAATTTATATTGATCCGTGACAATATTTAAAAAGAATGAAGTTGGAGGACATAAAAAAAAATGTCAATAGTCAAAATACATTTAAATACTAATAATTTGTAAAAAAATTATAAAATAAAAACTACATTATTTTCTTTTCTAATAAGCTTATTGCTTAGTATAAATTATTTATTTTTTAAATTTAATTCATAAATTATTTAATTAACTGCTTATCTTCCAGATCGGACGGTCAACACGTTCACCATCATATGCATCACTTTTTCCAAATGCCTCCACATCTGCACATTTCCATACAACCCTCACTAAATGTGGTCAGTATTGATGTAATATTAATTATTATAATCTTTACAGATAGATAATGCATTAATGATTATATCTTCTTGAAGTTGTGAATGCGAGTGAGAGAGTGAAGAAAAAAAGTGTTCACATTTGAAATAATCATTTTTGTTTACTCTTCAGAGTAAATTATATAATTTAAATTTATATAATTCAAACTTTCAATTCTATAATTATATATTTACGAATGATAAACATACATATCATACCAAAATTAAAGCAGTGTAGATATATGTATACACAGATATATCGATGTTGTATGTTGGTGTCTTATGGCGTTTCTAGGACGCAAATATACATAATACAAATATAGATAGTACGTACAGTAATCGGCGGTAAATAATGCACATCGAGTTAAAGAGGGAGACAATCGTTCGTTGTAGAGCGTCGTCTCATTCACTCACTACGTTATGTCAAGTTCCCAGTAGATACCGGACTCTTTAGTGCCCCGTTCGACAGAGACGACGGTCTACGAAGCCGAAACTAGCCGTCTCCCTCCTCTATCTTGCTGGTTGTGCATTATTTACCGGCGGTTACTGTATGTCAGTGTCGTATGTCGGTGTGTGCAGGGCGTGCCGATGTCGCAGATGGCGGCGATGCTGCGCGTGAGCGCGGAGGAGGCGCGGCGCACGGCGCGCGGCGCGTCGCGCGCCGTTATCGAGCGCAACACGCTGCGCCACGCGTACGCGCCCGCGCCCGCCGCGCCGCGCGCCGACGAAAAGTGCACCATCTGTCTGTGCGTGTTCGAGGTCGACGCCTACTGCAGGTGATAGTAGCTAACTGTACAGGAGATATTATTGTGCACAAGTGTGCGCTAAAGTGTGAGCGTGTGAAATTCCGGTGGGACGACAACTCTATACTAATATTATAAAGAGATAACGTAATTAAACTTGGCCTGATCCAGGTTTTAAACCCAAAACCTCTGGATCTGCAGCCATTCATGTTAGCTACTAGCCACGCTTTTTATATACAGTACAAACTAATTATATAATAGATCATTGTCCTTTCAATAGCAAAATTGTTTATAATTTTTTAAACTTTAAAAATCAATAACTAATGAACCATCTGCCTTAGAGTGTAGCCAAGGGACCTTCTAGATTTCATGATATAATGATCAGTATAGCATAATAAATCTTGTCTTACTGTGAGATTATAGTATGTAATGGTATTGTTTCATTTTTTATAATAATTTAAATATTTTATGATTTCAATATTTGAAATATGTCTATTCAGACGACTACCATGTATGCACCTATTCCACATGGAGTGTGTGGACCAATGGCTCAGCACCAACAAACACTGCCCAATCTGCAGAGTGGACATTGAGACACATCTTAACAAAGACGCTACATTTTAAAGGTCAGTTTAATATCCATTAAGTATAAATACTTCTATTGCTTTATAGTTTAATTCAGAATTTGAAATTTTGTGAGCTTTACTTGGTTAACCGATTTCATCTTTATATCTATACAGATAAATAAAAATGAAGTAGCTGTTTGTAATGTCAAAATAACAGCTTTTTACTACATGCATATGAAATTATAATGACCATACTTATAAGAAAAATATAATTTTTAAAAATGTTGTCTCGGTTTGTTATATCATATTTACATTTTTAGCTCTATATTAAACAGAAATCTGTAGAAGTATTATCATTGGATAAAAAAAACAATAAATCTGTATTACTTATTTACTAATATCACCAGTGAATTAAGTTGTTCTAAAACTAATATTTGAAAATTAATTTATAGCAACACATCATGAACGAATTAACCACTGGACCAGACATAAGCGGACGTACCTTTAACGGTCATGTCAGTAACCAGGGAATTTTAGCCTAGGTCGTTTGTTTCTTGTGTCAGTCTCAAGCTACTTGTCAACAAAACATCTCCCAAAAATGACTAAATGTTCTGTTAAATGGTGTAAAAACTATAACGGCGGAAGCAGCACTATTTCTTTTCACTTGTAAATACATTATTTTATTACATTGATTGTTATTTATCACAAAATTTAATTAAATGTAAAATAAAATGTCATATTATCCAACTATGTTAAATATAGTCGATATTTCTATGTATTGTTGACATCTGACAAACATCATAAACGGGCTGGATTATACCATTCAGAACAAATGACAAAACTGTCGAGTGAGTCCATTTGACATCGACTAGTGCTTGACAATGTCGAAAAATATATCGATATTTGACGAAATAACTGAACGAATTGTGTTATTTGTACAGTACAATAACATAAAATACTTTTATCACAGTATCCTACAATCTGATGACAATAAATTTATAAAAATATTTTCTAAATCAAATAAAAATATAAATGCAAAAATTATAATTAGTATGTGTACTTAATTTTTTATTTTATTTTATACCACATTTATATACTTTGGAATATTTTTCCATTGTAATAATAATAAAGATCAATTTATTTCAACACATAAATTACACAAAATCAAACAATAATGTTTTAGCACTAAACTTCTGGGTTGGCGATTTGTAATAAAACACTTTACCACTTGCACTAATTATTTTACTTTCACGATCCAACACTCACTTTTTCACAATTTGCAATCACTTTTTCTTTTTCCTAATTTCACAAATGTTTATTAATAACTGAGCAATATTAGGACAGTGTCACATTTTTATAACTACCCGAGACAATCAATTGCCAATTAAAATAGTTCAATAACAGAATCAACAAAATCACTTTATTTAATTAAATTAGCTTAATATTTTTTTAATATTTACAAAATAATATTTATTATATATTAATGGAATATACACCCGATATTCATTTGTTTATTAACATTATTATAGGCCAACAGAATGTTGCCATCAATGCCATCGTATTTATATAAATCAAATTAACAAATAATTATTATTTGACACATTATTATTGCCTCTTTAATTCATTTATTTTAATTTATTATAATAAATACAGATATTTTAAATTAAAAGATGTAAAATATGATGACTATGCTAACCAATGTCTAAAATGTCATTCATTGGTTCATCGATATATGTATTTTATCGATTACGTTCAAACACTAGAAATATTGTATTGTGTATCAGTGTTTATAATAATGTAATAAAATCTTTGTGTGTGTTATGCGTCACTTGGTTGAACTAGTTTTCATACATTTGTATTTTATGTCAGGTCCAGTCTCTAATTCGTCCATGCAACACATTATTCTGTAAGTTTTTTCTTTTTGTCATCTGGCGATTCACTTTTCAATTTCTCTTCAAGGTGCGGTGCACTGATGATGGCCTGTTGCTGCAGTTCCAAGCTCTCTTGTTGCAAGTCATGTGTTAATTGTTTCTGAGTGTTGCAAGCCCTGCAGTTATTGTACATAAACTAATTAACATAATATAAATGAATTTTTTTTCAACAATTTGTTATATTTATCACATTAGGTTAATGAAAGACTATTTTGTTGATATGTAAGTCTAGATACAGAGAAATTAAATGTAATGTTAATGGTACCTTTGTAAATTAAATCAAAAAGTGAAGGCATGTGAAAAAATTATGTGGGTTTTTAAATGAAATTGCAATATTTTGAAATAATCAAAATATAAATGGAAATTGACAATACAAAAGTATATTGTCACCAATATTAAGTTTAAAAAGGTTTAAATTGAACAAATTGGCTGGTTTGTACATATAAAAAATTGACATTAAAAGTGTTAAGTCTTTCTGTTTTGCATGTGTCACTTAAGAATGTAGTATAAAATAATTTGTATTGTAATCAGAATATAATCAATATTAATTATTAAAGGCTCAAAAGTATATTATATTGTTGTAAGAATAATTTGTATATGTTTCACAGATGTGCTTTTATAAAAAGCCTTTTCATCTCTGTCCTTCATTTATTATACAGATGGCAGAACAAATTTTAACTGATTTTGCTTCAATTATGACATTAAAAACCGAATTTTTACATTCAATAATACTATTTGACATTGTTAATTTCATTGCTAGAGATTAAAATATATATTTATATTTTACACATTTTAGCATTCTTTTAGCAACTTTTATATATTGTTATGTTTTTTTAAATATTCCATGCTTATTTTAATCAGATTTTTTAGTTATTACATTGGAAATTTGCAAACCTCTTGCCACTAAATGATAATACATTAATATATAAATGAAATTTATATTATTTATTAATACATAAATGAAATTTGTGATATGTTCAAAGTTTGGTTGAATTTTTGGGAACAATCTATATTTTTTAATATTTTGACTGAATGGATTCGAATTTTTAAAAGTATAAAATGAATTGTAACTTAAAATAGATACTCTGATTCTAGATTTACTAATTGTGAAAATGATATTTTGTTTGTAATATACTATTTGTTATTTTGATCTTGCTTGGTTATAACTATTGTATTTGTAAGGGAATTATCAAAAAGATGTAATACTAGATGTAAAATATATATATCACAATTTATTAAAGCCTTTTATATAAATATATTGCTTTTATTTCTAGCCAAATTTATCATGAGTAAGGATGTTTTTAATAAAACACCATTTAGTTTTGTCTAACAGTTGATCAACATTTACAGATTAATCCTATAAATATTATAAATGTGAAAGTTTGGATGTATTGATGTTTGTTACTCAATCATGCCAGAACGGCTAAACAGAATATCTGGATGAAATTTGGTACAGAGATAAATTATAGTCTGGAATAGCAGATAGATTACTTTTTATGCTGGAAAAATGTAGGTATGGTTCGCGTGGAGGCACAAGCTCGTGGAATAGCTTTTTTAATGCTTTTCACTAGGGCCAAGCCCGAGAGAAGCGAGGGTGAGTCGCTAGTTGATAAATATTGATAATCATTGATGAGCAGTGTAGAAATGTTAGTTAATCCTGTAAAATGTTTTATGACTAATCATATTAATTTAACTATGAACATAAATATCTTTATACCTGCAAGCATGATCGATCCTTTCGCAAATGGCATCAGACGCCACTATGTTTCCTGACAAGTAAGAAATTTCAGCAGCTGTTGTAGCTAATTTTTCTGCATAATCCATATAGCCTTAAAAAAATGGTTCACTTAAAAGTTATTATGTTAATACTGTAAAATTCTTATGACATACATAAGATTATAACTTCATTTATATATCTACATTATTTAAAAACTAGGTACTAAGCAATCTGAGCAACAAATAGCAGTGAGTGTCATAAGTCATAACAATATCAAATTAAGGATGATATTTTTTTTGTAATAATTGATATATATCAATAAATTTTATTTTGTAAAATTGATTAGCTTACATATGTCATAGCATGAAAAAGTGAAAAATGATTAAATATAAAAGTCTAATAAAAACTTTATTTTTTTTTATAAAGAAACAAGACTATGAAATTTTAACTATAAACTTACTAAACAAAGTTCTGAGATTATGCTTTAGGTCACAAAGAGCGCCACGTACTGCAATTAACTGATCCCAGTGATGTGGAGGAGTGGCATCATCTCCCCATTCTAAAGCCTGCCTTACTAAACATATTTCTTTATTCAAAGCATCCCTTAACCTGTTATTAAATTTTTGAGCATATATATTTTCTTACTGCCTTCTATTTATGAAAAATATAAGGGAATTATTTACTTTCGGATGTATTAAATACTTTTACCTCTCACTAGTATCCTGAATTGCAACCAATGTAACTGTAAGCAGTTGTGTTGCTGCATTTATATTAACTGTAGTGGCTTGCCGTATAAGGAATTCATGTTCTAAACTTTCTGCGTCCCATGATAAATTAACTTCGTTATGCTTTTCTTCACATAGAACAGTACTTAATAATCCTAAAGTTACCGGCGTAGAATTTCTTATCTTTACGGATACTCTTCTGGTATTGATTCTATAAGCGGTTTTAATCAAACGAAATAATCTATTTCCAAACATTATGCAAAAGGATCGATGGCAAAGCGTATTAATAAATTATATTATTTCATCTTAATTTTTCTAACCAAATATTTTTAAATTCATTTGACATTTAAGAAATAAGAAAGCAAAAGTGACATTTGACATTTTTAAAGATTTTTCAATCTTCTCCAATCTAGGCAACATTGTGGAGATAATTAAATTGTAATTGGAATACTCCCCGTTTTCCAATTAGAGCACTTAAGCGCATTACATTGCAAAAAAAAAATTTTTCTCCTAAAATATACACTAAGTAATCTATATTCCTATATAGTGCAAAAACCCAATCTTTCTTCATTAACATTAAGAAATATTTTCGCCATTGTCTAATTATCCGTATATTCGCAATATCCCTAGAGTTTACGCGAAAATTTTAATTATCAAATTGTCCTACGACATATATTTATATAAAGATTAGGGGCTAGACATTAATATTTAATTTAATAAACACACGACATTTTAATACGCCATCAACACACATAATATCATTTTAGGTGTGTTATCTGCGCGTTTCTGCGTTGATAAAGTTAAAAGGGCATAATTCTACGTTTCAAGAACAAGAGAGAGAACGTGTCAAGAACGTACGTTGTCTGGGTATATTCTGATTTCTGCGTTGATTTTAAGAAAAACAGATTGATTGCTTGCGTTTGCATCGATACTCGACAGTGCGCCTATGAGTGCCGGATCACGGATAGCGATGGGCGTTGAATGAACGGACTATAGTTCAATCAACCAGTCGACGATGCGTCGACGGTTCGACGGTTCACGTATATCAAATGAACTAGTTCAATTCATAGACTAAGACAGTCCGTCTCGCAATGTAAACTAGTAACTATAGACTGTCTAGCGTCTACAACTACATTGACGCGTACGTGAACCACAATCCACGATTTGAACTAGTCGATCGACTGTTGACAAAAGAAAATGAACGGTCTAGTTTCGTTCACGCTAAATACGTCGACGACCCATCGCTAATCACGGATGGGCGTCGATCGCGCGGCGACGGCACATCAGTCTTCTCTTGCATAAATAAATGAAATTTTCTTTAGTACAGTTGTAAAAAAACTTTTTATAATACTTTTAAAATATTTACAACAGATAACAAACTAGTAATATTTAGAAAAATATATAACGATACTAGCAGAACTCGTGGCTTCGCTCGCGCTAAAACTACAAAAAAAAAACTCTAAAATAGTAGGTTTCATACAAACTTTCATCCGCTATTTTACCCCCATATAGGATGAATTTCGAAAAATACTAAA
This sequence comes from Brenthis daphne, assembly GCA_947093115.1. NCBI lineage: Eukaryota > Metazoa > Arthropoda > Insecta > Lepidoptera > Nymphalidae > Brenthis > Brenthis daphne. Next base: position 10,631,574 of record OX352478.1, on the reverse strand, counting down.
ACACGAATTTAATTAATTGTATTGAAGAGCATTTATACCAAGTTTCAAGTAATTCTGATCATAATTTTTTTTTGGATTGTATTATAACGTGTTTTCCCGTGGGAATTAGGTAAAGTCCCGCGGTAAAAATAGCCTATGTCACACTCCAGCCCTCCAACTATCTCGACGCAAAAAATCACGCCAAGCCGTTTCGACGTGAAAGAAAGACACAAACACACTTTCACATTTATAACATTAAGTATGGATATGAACTATACAGGTATATAATTAAATAACAACTAAATAATTCCAAAACAGTTATTATTATAATATTTATTTACCTACTATCTATTTACAAATTCAAATCTTTGAGAGTAATCACGACAATGAGCTGAAGATTTGTTCAAATTAAAGTTTAATGTTGCCACCCCTCGATCAGCTGCAGCAATTAATTTAGTGGAATCAAAATCTAGACAGTAGACAGGAGATGATTTCTTCTGTGTAAAATACATCTGAAACAAATTTTATTACTTATCTTATTTTCGTATTCATATTTTCGCAAAAAAAATATTAATTCATGTTTTTACTTTTACTAATTTTATGTACTTATATGATAGCAACAAACACCAAGAACACTCCTAGTGCATACGAAATGACATCTTGATTTTCTCGTAAGGTTTTTTTGTTTAAATTAAAAACCTTTATTTCACTCATTTGATTTTACAATCCTTTATAGCTAACATTCAGAGCGCGAACGTTATGGAATTGTTAACTAATAATAGCGCGTTGTGGTCAAAACTCTTGATCGAGTCACGATGCGATTTTCATGTTATGGCAGTTTAACTTAACCGCTTGCGGTTAAAAAAAAACCTTTTTACAAAAATAAAAACCTGATTGCGTAAAAAGCCAACTAAAAATATGAAAAAAGTTGACGAAAAAACATAATATTGTGCAATCGGAGTCTTACATAATATAATACATGTTTGGTAATAGCTGCGTGTGTGTACATACACTCGAAAAACATTACCCTCTTTCGGGTAAAAAAGCCTTGAAAAGCTTTGAGCCTAAAATAAATAAATGAAAACTGTTTTTAATTTGAATACCTGTAAATGATATTTAGATCGTAGATCATATAGAACACATCGCGTGTACTCCGACGAACCAGTAACTATAGTGCGGTCACAATCAGTTTTTAGACAATATAAAGACGATAGAAATGGATCTGTAGTCTGGTATACCTACAAAATAAAAAGGGAATATATTTTTATGCAATTAAGTAATAGTACCTCGGCGACCAAGCTTCGCTCGGAGTTTTTGGTCATAAGTAAAATTTTCTTTATTTTTTAAAAAACTAAAAACTTGAATACAAAAAAAAACATAAGTATAAATTTTGTATCCGACCGGGATTCGAATCCGAACACCTATGATCGACAATCTTGCGCCTTGGCCTCTTGACCAAGATGCTTAAGCCGGAGCGTGCGAAATTAGCGACCATATTTTGCGTGCGAATGAAAACTGCATGAAAACTCGAAAACAAGTGTTTTCTCAGACATAAGACTAATTTAGATCGATTTTTCGCACCCGAAAATCCCCACATACCAAATTTTAGCTAGAGCCGTTTCCGAGATCGCCGGTATAAATAATAAATATACAAGAATTGTTATTTTAAAGGTTACAGATTAAGTAATTAAGCTACAAAGACATTATACAAAGTTTTTAAAAAAAATTAAAGTACTCACTACATTTGAATTTCTGGTATCAAAAACCTGCACTTTTCCCGAATAAGTAACATATGCCACACACTGTTCATTTAGCCAATGGATATCACGTACGACTGTCGCATAATTTATAGATGATGAAGTCATAGTAAATGTGCCACTGTAAATATAAATAAAACATAATATTTAGTCAAACAATAATGTAATTTTCCTAACTATAAAGGTACCACATCCAAAGGTAATATGATAGTTTACAAATGGGAAGTTAACTAACCATCCATCACTTTGACTGACGTAACTATGAAGGCTTGGTTTTTTTTTAGGTTTTAAGATTTAATTTTAGGTGTAATTGGTTATTTTACTATAACATATGACTGTACAACTAATATTTGTTTGATAAATTTTAGTCTGGGATTTTTTTTATTAAAATTTAAAATTGTAAATAACTCGACTTACGTATTTACATCAAGAATCATTGGTTTATCCTGCCCAGTTGGACCTAAAGCTAATTTATCTTCTGCCTTATTGGCTGCTATGCTTTGACAGCAAACTTGATGAGGAAGGAGATATTCAATTTTGCCTGTAACAAACAAAGTGTTAAACTAAGTAACAGTTAGTGTCAAAATAAGGTTCCATAAATAATAGCTAACATACATAATATATATGGTGTGTATCTGACTGAAACATTACTTTGCATACATTATATTAATAGGACATAGGTTCAACCTTGTATTTTAATATGTTAAAACTTCACAAGTAAGATTTTATTGTAATAAATTTAAAATTCAAACATGTAATACTTACGACTAATATTAGAGGGCATTTTATATTGTACGTCACTTTCATTATTTTCCAATTGCCAAAAACATATGCTATCACTTCTGTTTGAGACAGTTACAATTGTGTTTCCAACTTTTTCAACTGCTGATACCTCTTCTAATCCTGCTTCATGACAATCTTTTATATGAATTAGAAGGTTAGGTTTATGATCATTGTCATTTAATTTATATACCGCTGCACACCCATCTCTGTAATAATTATAATACAAGTCTTTATCAAAATCATTTTTAAATTTTATGAATGTAATAGATGTACAGTAAAAACTTTTATAAATATTAGCATAACAATTAATTTGTAGTTTTCCCTGCTCTCATTTATAAAAAAAAACAAATACATAAAGGTTTCAACTGACTCTCAGGCAAACCATTTAAAAATAGGTTATAAAATAGAAATATAAAAGCTTTGTTATATTATAATATTAGGTAAGTATTTATTTTTGTACTTGCCTATTACCACAAATAATAATGTTGTCTTTGACTACAAATCTTGAAATGTCATTAGTGCGTACATCTGCTCTTTTTACTATTGGCACTTCAAAAGACCAAATATATCCATTATGAGGTATACCTCTTCTATCAAGTATATAGCATCGAAGCTCTGAACCAACAGATAAATATAATGTCTCAGAGTTACTGAAATGTAGCCATGGCATATAATTTGTTTTGTGTTGTATTATTACCTAAAATTATTGTTTTCATAGTAATAATAATAAAATATGCTTCTTAATCATGTTTTTTTAGAAATTAATGATTATGAATTTGTAATATAATTAAAAAAAATAGTTTAGATACCTTTGTTTTATATATTCCTTTGCACCAATTTTTAAAAATTCTACATTTGTTATACCACGTAAACAAATTTTGGTCACTAAAAAGAACTTTATGATTAGTATATATTGTGTAATATATAAAAATGTATACATATAAAAACCATGTCACACCTTTTGTTTATTAAAATAAATTTTTGCTTTGATATTAACCGCCACAGAGTATTTTGATTTATTATGATAGTTTTCATAGTTTTACAGGTCAACATTAAATTTCGAATATCTGATAATGTTATATATGATAATATATTAATCAAAATTTCCCTAGGTAAACATAATATAGTGTTCTCAAACATTTTTATATTTATTTGAAATGAAATTTCATTTATAACGAGGTTTAATATCGTTCTAGTAGTTTCTATAAAGAAATCACTTTGCAAGTATTGAGAAGGAATATTATATCGCTGAATGGTTTATATGGATATATAATTTGCAAATCGTCATTTTTTTAAATTTGCTTTGAAGTTAATAAGTCTATTTTAACATTTACACCATTTGTTGTAACTTGTAAATTGTCAATGCCAATTGCCACAGGCCACTGTCATTTTAATTTTAGTGCTGTCAATCGTTGTTTGATTTTATTATTTTACGGTTTTCACTGATCACATAAAAATATAAAAAAAAAATCTATTTACATTTTTTATTCTACCACTTACAAATTACAATAATTTACTGATCGCTCTGGTGATAATTTAAGTGTATTAATTAGATTATTATGAATAGACTTATAGCAGAGGACTAACAGTTAAAGAAAGATCTACATGTTTGTCCCGGCAACTAAGTACTAGGACATCAGACCTAAATCCTAATAGTAATACTTATTCATCGATACATCGTATATGATGGTATTACGTTATTCAAAATAATTTATACCATGAATTTTAGTAATGTCTCAATTTTTGACAGTTGAAAACCTTTCGTGCTAAATCTTTTTTTGTATGTTTAAAAACCACAGATTAAAGAACTAGTCCCCGTTTTCCAATTACAGAGCATAATGCCGTACTTTGGCGCACAATGCAGGAGTGTGCTAATCCTTATTTGGAACCTGAATTAGTTTTCAAGTGCACCAGCAGAGGGCACTAGGCTTAGTGTTGAAAGAAAAAAATATAGTGAACTAATATGTGTATAATAAACAGGGTCATTTTTAATTTACTGAAAACCTTTTGGGAATATACAATTTACATCATCACAACAACACCTGTAACAAGAAAAAATAATATTTCCTAAATTTGACAACAATAAAAAGTGCACTAAGCACTAAGCAGTACTTTTCAAAATACTTGATTGTGCGGAGCGTTGCTGTAGTTGGAAGATCCGAAGTTAGTATTATGCCTCATAATGCGGTTTAGTGCTCTAATTGGAAAACAGAGAGTAACTATTCAAAACTTCGCAGAACTTTCAAAGTATCAGCTGTCTCTTGTCAGCTGTCACATTCCTTCAAACGTTGACTTACAAGTTACAAGAATAATTTGAAGTATCAAGTAGGTACTATTTTGTGAGTGAGTCATTATTCATTTACTCTGTGGCTAAAGGAAAACGGTCTTCTGCGCAGTATTTAATAGTTTAGTCTTGTTATCTTAGTTTTTGTGAAATGGAAATTACATAAATTAAAAGTGATACTAACATATTATATTTAAAAATCTAACGTTGTAGAACTGGAATGGCTTGTTCTTAAGCAAATTGTATTGGACTGTTATTGTGACATTACGATTTACGACTACGAAGTGTATTGCTATGGATGTATTTAAACAGGGTATGCTTATTAAAATGTAAAACTTAATATGTTTTTAAACAACTATTTCATATATTTTTAAATTTAAACTGAAAGTTGAAAAAGAAATGAAATTAATATCGCATAGTGCGTTGTTATGACAAACTCAATCAAGGCCGTACTCTCCCGTACCTGGCACTTTACTGCGTAAGCCGTAAAGCGCAGTGCATATGAATCCTAGTGGGTGGATCTAGTTTTTATCAATTGTTTATCATATTGAGCGCCACATCCGCCGAGTGCCCCAACAGTTTCAAGCAATAGCAGTTAAATAGTCATTTTTTCGTGAACATTGCTAATTAGAATTTCCAATGAGAATGTTGTGCTAGTTACTAGTTTTCTTGTTATTTTATTTATAAAATATATTGTATGTTTTGTTGATAATATTTTTGTTACATTTATATTTCGAAGGTATGAATGATTATTGTTTTTTTTTAATAATTATAAAATGACATGTAAAATTATTATATGGAAATACGTATAACAATTTAATAGTAAATTATCTCTACAGGTATGAAAGGTCCAACAAGGCCTGCACCTAGTGTACCAGGAATGGTTACCAGGTACTCTCCAGTAACTAATTGGAATGATGACCCTTTTGAGGCAGATGTGTTTGAACCACAACCATATTCGCAAAAGAAGAAACCACCTCCTAGGCCACCACCACCCAATATACAGAAACAATCAGATGTCCTAAATAAACCTTCACATTTTATACGTAGACCAACAGTCCTTTCTTCTCTTTTGTCTCGGAAAAATAAAAATACAGTGAACCATCCAAGTGCTAACAACCAGTCTAATGTGTTAACAAATATAAGTAGTGAAGTGGACACTAATAAAATGTTTCCAAAGTGTGATAAAGTTAATATACAAACAGGAACTCTTATAGATTTGTCATCACCACCTAGTTCTCCTACTTTCACAACTAGATCCAGTAGTGATGGTGTCAGTGTTGATAGTTTTGGATCTGATGCTACAACATCAACAAATCATCATAATGCATTTAGTGGAGGAAATGCTTCTCAAGCTGAGAGTGGATTTGAAGATGACTTTGAGCTCTTCGTAAATACCCGAAAACCATTAAGCAAAGAGGATACATTAGAAGATTTTTCAACTGTTGACCCATTTTCTCCCCCAGTTATAAATAAACCTACAACTATGAAAAAATCATTATTTAGTTCAGATTCTTTTGAGACATTGAGTAATGCAAGTAGCCAATACTCGGTTCCTCCATTTAAAGGACCAACAATAATTCGTGCAAAGCCAGCAAGACCTAAGCCACCAGATAACTCTGCACTGTTAAAAAGCACATTTGGAAGCAATTTCTCAACAACCTCAATGAATGTTAACACTACTACTCCTATTCAGAAATTTGGCAATGGTTTTGTAGATAATGTGGTAAGTGATATTTTTATTTTTTATAGACTTCTGATATCCATACTTATTATATTTTTTCTTAATATTATAAATGTGAAAGTGTGTTTGTTTGTTTGTCCCTCTTTCATGTGGAAACAGAGTGATGGATTGCTTTAATTTTTTGTGTACAAATAGTTGGAGGGTTGGAGAGTGACATATGCTATTTTTTACTGTGGGAGATTATCCCATACTCCCGGGAAAACATGTTATAGTACAGCTTACAACAACTCGTCATACATAATATGTATATACATTATACATACATAATATATGATGATGTTCTCCTAGCCGATTCCGGCTACGGCGGCTAATCTCATTGAGACTAGCCAACTGCGCAGGAGATATTATAGTGCACAAGTGTACGCGCAGACACAAGTGCACTCTCTATTCCTGTCACTCTCATACTCCGGTGGGACGACTAATCGACACGACCAGTGAGAGTTAAGGCGCAGGACCGACGGCTTTACGTGCTCTCCGAGGCACGGGGGTGAAACACCGCCAACTTCCCAACTCCGGGCTGCTACTGAGACTTAGTATACAGAAAGACTCAATAACTAAACTTGGCCCGACCCGGGACTCGAACCCAGGACCTCCGAGTGTGCAGCCGTACATGCTAGCCACTACACCACCGAGGCAGTTAACATACATAGTTAGGTATAGTCTATCAGGCTATATATATTGTTATGTTAATAAAATAAATGTTACTTCGTTATTTAAAATAGCAACTTGAGTTTCTTGCCGGCTCTTCTTAGCAGACCTACTTTCCGAGCCGGTGGCAGTTCAGTTTCAGAGCCGTTTCTCATGAACTGACTACACTGACGCTTACTTAATGTAATCTTATTGACAAAAGCACTTGTAGTAATGGCCGGTTTACACGTGTTAAGTCGTTTAGTAGTTAACTAAATTTTAACTTAATTTTAAGTGACTTATATTTTAGTAGCTGTCCAAACGTGTTTAGTAGTTAGTTGATAAGCTCTTTTACACGCATAATTCACACAGAAACAAACGACAACCTCACAGGACTAGTATCCAGAGGCTGCCCACAAGGGGGTGTCCTCTCACCACTACTCTGGAACCTTGTGGTAAACAGCCTCCTCAATGAGCTAAATAACAATGACATACAAGTCATTGGTTACGCAGACGACATAACCATCCTAATAAGTGGCAAAATTGAAGCCACCCTAGGAGAACTAATGCAAAGCGCCCTTAATATAGCAGAAAACTGGTGCATACAAAACGACTTATCAATTAATCCCGCAAAGACAGAACGACTGCTTTTCGCAACGAAACGCAAAATCAAACTAACAAAAATGCCAACACTATTCAACGAAAAACTGACATTAGCAAATGAAGTCAAGTACTTAGGTGTAACACTTGACAGCAAACTCAGTTGGAACACACACGTAAACAACAAAATCACCTCAAGCCACAAGATATTGAACCAATGCAGGCGCATGGTAGGGAAACAATGGGGCATCACACCAAAAACTATGCTCTGGCTCTATACCACGGTGGTACGAGCATCCCTCACCTACGCCAGTGTAGTCTGGTGGCCCAGAACAGAACTACACACAATCCAAAACGAACTTCAAAAGTTCCAAAGAACAGCCACGTTAGCAGTAACAGGCTGCATGAAAACCGCTCCATCGGCTGCCCTAGAAATAATTCTGGGCATACCACCTCTACACATTTTCATAAAACAAGAAGCTGCCCTGTCAGCTCTAAGACTAAAATCAGTTAACTCATGGAAACGCAATCTGGGCAAACACACAAAAATCCTCGACATATATGAGGCAGAATTTCCACAGCTCAAATGGCCAAATGACAGAATAAATAAAACACACATCATAGAAAAACATTATACTATAAACCCAACAGATGACGGAGATGTAGACAACAACCCAACAATAATACCAATCCACACCATCAACACAGACGGCTCCAAATCCAAGGAAGGAGTAGGTGCAGGTATATTCTGCCCCACTCTCAATATCAAAACCAACCATCATATGGGTATGTACAACACAGTGCTACAAGCAGAATGCGTCGGCATCACAATTGGAGCACAAGAACTACTAAACAAATCGATAACAAACTCAATAATACACATAAAAACCGACAGCAAAATGGTTTTACAAGCACTAACTAAAAACACAACAAAATCAAAATACATACTAGAATGTCACAAAACGTTGGAACACCTTTCCCATACTAACACAGTAAAGGTCTCCTGGGTAAAGGGTCACACAAATAACAAAGGCAACTCAACTGCCGACTACCTAGCCAAACAGGCCTCTAGACTAAAAGTTCAGGGGCCTACACCTCTATCCCCAATTCCACACTGTGAATACAAGACATGGTTACGAAACTTCACTGATAACACAGTTAACACATTATGGAAGGCCAACACAGATTGCCGTCAATCGAAAGAAGCATTCCCCACACTAAACAAACAATTAACAATGAAACTAACACGCCTAGATAGACTCAAACTAAAAACGGTGGTGGAACTGATGACAGGACACTGCCAACTCAATAAACATCTTTTTAACATAGGTCACACGGACAGCGCCCTCTGCAGAGCGTGCCTCCAAGAAGATGAAACACCAGCACACATTCTAACTGAATGTAGTGCACTGGAACAATTACGCGAAGAAAAACTCGGCCCCCACAGACCGATCCCAGAAATCTTCCAGGACACCGGCAGCCTGCTAGACTACTGGGACGCTCTAGGATGGAAAGAATAACACACACAGCAGCACAAGCTCACGCACAACGGGCAAAGATGCCTAAGTGCGGAAAAAGCCGTGTTAGAAGAAGAAGAAGCTCTTTTGTTGTCTTCTCCATTCTACGTGACATTGGCGAAGTAATCTGTGCTCAATAAAAGAATTAAATTGAAGCTCTTTATTTCATTCAAGATTTATTTATTTATTTATTTGCAAGATATGCCAACAATACATTGTACCTACATTCTAAATTATTATATTATAAGATTACTTATTCTAGTACAAGCATTAATTATAGGCATACACAGCATTAAGCACATTTCCGGCTTTAAAACAATAATATATAAAATGTTAAATACAATTTCTAATAAATATTTATAATAGATGAAATTAAATTAAAGAATTACACATATTAACTACTATAATTAAATAATCATAATATAAAGTAATGTTAAAATTAGAATAATATGAACAATAAAAATAATTATTAATTTTTATAATTTGAAACAACTATACTTATAAAATTATATAATTATATTAGTTCAGTCATACAAATATATATATATTTTTTGAAGTTATTTAAAGTATCGTTAAAATATCAATTTCAATACCATTGTCAGTATTTAGTAAACTATTGTACGCATTAATTAAATGGTTTATTGGGGAATATTTGCCAAGGTTGGTCCTGGAAGTGCTAGGTGAGAATATATTTTTTATAGGTAATCTAGGAGTACAGTGCGGGACATTAACATTTATTTGACAAAGAATTGATATTGATTATAGAAAAAAGAAGGAAAATCATGAAATCGTAAATTCTGTGCTTAAATTTGTTTTAAGCGAGATATTCATGCTTTTTACGTTCCATAAGCATTCTTTTTTTTAAATATGCTTCTTAACAAAAAATAACGAAAAAAAAATAAGCTCGTCATTACTTATGCGTTTGTAACTAAATTGTACTGTCCAAGTGTCCAAACGTGTCAAGTGACAAGCCCCGCCCACCAACTAAACCGAAAAAATAGGAAACATTCTAATTTAGTAGTTAACTTAATTTTAACTTGCAACTTGCTACTAAATTGTCTGTTTACACGCAAGTAATTACTTAAAATTAAGTTAAAATTTAGTTAACTACTAAACGACTTAACACGTGTAAACCGGCCATAAGTCTAATTGAATAAAGCTTATTTCATTTTATTTCACAAAAAATTGAAATAAAACTATCCATTCTACATCCATATTTAATATATTAGGTATAAATTTGAAAGTTTTGTGAGGATGTATGGATGTTTGTAACTCTTTAACGCCAGAACGGATCTGGATGAAATTTGGCAAAGAGATAGATTATAGTCTAGAATAACACATAGGCTACTTTTTATATCGGAAAAATGTACGGTTCCCGAGGAATAGGTTCGTTTTTGTTTTCTTAGAGGCGAACCCGAGCGAAGCGAGGATGATATATTTTCCCGCAGTAAAAAGTATCCTATATGTTGACCCGGATAACCAGCTATCATCATACGAAATTTTATGTGTATCGATAACGATGACTATTTCAATAAAAAAACTCAAAAAATATTTAATGTAAAGATTCGGCTCTGTTAATTATATTCGTATGTATAGATGTGTAGTGGGTTTCACATTTGAGAACATGTGACCTAAATTAGCGAAGAAAACGTGAACTTTACTAAACGGAGCAATTTCCTAATATACTTGTTATTCTATTATTGCACGTCATCTAATAATTTGCATCTACAAGATTTTGTGTCAGAAAATAATTTATGAAAATATACATACGATTCTTATCATTTAAAAAAAAAATAAGTAAAATTTATAGTTTATTATGATCTTTAATTTTTTGACCATTAATTTTAATGGTAGTAGTGCAAAGATCTAAAATCAATAAGTCCATTACATTTTATTACATTTTTGTTTGTAGTAGGGTAAGGTAGATACAACTTTTGTCATTTGTGATTTGACTTTGAAACCTTAAAAGTAAATCATGGTTGTTACATCACGATGTTATTTGTTTACGTATCGAGACTTGTGTACGTAATCGGATTTTAATTCCAATATGAATTTAATATTAAAATATACGACTAGGTAGTTATTAAGGCATTGCTAAGTTATTATCTTATAGACTAGCAACTCACCCTCGCTCCGATCGGGTTCGTCCCTAGATACCTTTTAACATTTAGTATAGATTTCTCAGAGATGAGATATTTTCCCGCAGTAAAAGTATTCTATATGTTAGACACGGATAACCAGCTATCATCATACTAAATTTCATCAAAATCTGTCCAGTGGTTTTCCCTTGATGCGTTACTAGACAGATAGACTGACAGATTTTTTTAAAACTATAGATTCGGCCTCTGTATCAATAATAATGACTATTTCAATAAGATTTGCCAAAAAATTATTTTAATGTACAGACTTGACTCAGATAGAATTTTATTATACATTTATTATATATAGATATCAAAACATAAACGAGGATAAATATTTACGAAAAATGTCGAACTAGACGAAAGCGCGCTAAAGTGATAGTTTTTATTATGCTCAGAACTTGCTTAATATAACAGTATATTCAAATTTATACAATTTGATAACCAAATTTCGAATTTCTAATACCTATATGTATTCTATACCTACATACATATTTATTGTGTTTAAGGTGTCCTAAATATAATCTGACCTGATTATGAATAAAAAGTATGTAATTAACAATAGATTTTTTTAAACAAAAAAATAATAATAATTTGTAATTATCTAAGCTTTGGGGATATTCCTATGTTAAATATTTTAATGTATCTTCTGTACAATAAATCTAAAACTAAGCTTACTAGCAGAACCCGCGGCTTCGCTCGCGCTAAAACTACAAAATATCCCAACAAAAGTAGAGTTTCATACAAACTTTCATCCTCTGTTTTACCCTCTAATAGGATGAATTTCGAAAAATGCTTAAACTCGTATTTATTTAATTTTATTGAAGAGCATTAATACCAAGCTTCAAGTAATTCTGATCAAACACATTGTTTTGGATTATATTATAAAGTGTATTTCTGTAGGGTTTAGGTAAACTCTCGCGGTAAAAATTAGCCTAATTCACTCTCCAGCCCTCCAACTATTTCCACACAAAAAATCACACCAATTCGTCAATCCGTTTCGAGGTGAAAGAAGGACAAACAAACAAACAAACAAACAAACAAACAAACAAACACACTTTCACATTTATAATATTGGTATGGATAAACCCGCGTGTTACCCATTGTAGGTTAAAGTATTAAAGTTTCGTTGTAATCTGATGAAGAAGAACAATTGTTTTTATATATTCTTATTAGCAGATCCTGCGGCTACGCCCGCGTTCAATCTACAAAAAAATATCTTTGGCTTTTTGTTATACAGCGACTCACCCTCGCTTTGCTCGGGTTTGTCCCGCTATTGCTTCCCAATACAAACTTTCATCCCCATTTTCACCCCGTTAAGGGATAATTTCCGGGATAATAAAAAGTATCCTATGTCTTTTCCAGGGTCTCAAAATATTTTCTTACCCAATTTCATCTAAATCGGTTCAGTAGATCCAGAGATTACCCGCTACAACGTCACAAATTCACAAACTTTACCTCTTTATAAGATTAGTATAGATTTTTCATACAAATATACTAAAATAGCTAGTAAAAATGGGGGTGGGGGTAGGATGGTGAAACATACTTTACGACCTACCAAATAAACAAAAAAAAACATGCGTTGCGATGTGTTTTAATTATTTGGAGCGGAACCCTAAGTCTTTTTCTAAAATAAAAGTAGCCTATGTTACTCTCTACAACATCAGATATCTTCCAGTGAAAGTCCTGTCCAAATCAGTCCAGCCGTTTCAGAGATTATCCGGAACAAACAGACAGACTGACATACAAATAAAAAAAATGTGTTTTTCTTATAGGTACCGTATATAATTTCATATGCATTTAGTAAAACGCTGTTATTTTGACATTACAAATAGACACTTCAATTTTATTTATCTGTATTCACCCGCATTCAAACTACTAAAAAAACAAACTGTTTGGTTTTATGTTATAACAAACAATAATTTGATAACACGCCGACTGCAGCGCTACCTACCGGGCCCAATTGTGTTTTCAAACCATCCCCATTAAAATATACATACAAAATTTCATCCAAATCGGTCCAGCCCTTTAGGAGGAGTAAAGTGACAAACACACGTACAGAAGAATTATATATATTAAGATATTACACTATATTCTTAAACACGTTAAAAATGCTAGACGAATTTGGATATATTTTTTTTGGTACAAAGGTGGACTATAACGAACCTGTAGTAATACATAGGTCATTGCCATGAACGAATTAGAGACTGGACCTGACATAAAATACAAATGTATGAAAACTAGTTCAACCAAGTGACGCATAACGCACACAAAGATTTTATTACATTATTATAAACACTGATACACAATACAATATTTTTAGTGCTTGAACGTAATCGATAAAATATATATATCGATGAACCAATGAATGACATTTTAGACATTGGTTAGCATAGTCATCATATTTTACATCTTTTAATTTATTCTTCTTCTTTTAATTTTAATAAATTAAAATAAATGAATTAAAGAGGCAATAATAATGGGTCAAATAATAATAATTTTTTAATTTGATTTATATAAATACGATGGCATTGATGGCAACATTCTGCTGGCCTGTAATAATGTTTATGAACAAATGAATATCGGGTATATATTCCATTAATATATAATAAATACTATTTTGTAAAGATTAAAAAAAATATTAAGCTAATTTAATTAAATAAAGTGATTTTGTTGATTCTGTTATTGAACTATTTTAATTGGCAATTGATTGTCTCGGGTAGTTATAAAAATGTGACACTGTCCTACTATTGCTCAGTTCTTAATAAACATTTGTGAAATTAGGAAAAAGAAAAAGAGATTGCAAATTAAAGTGAGTGTTGGATCGTGAAAGTAAAATAATTAGTGCAAGTGGTAAAGTGTTTTATTACAAATCGCCAACCCAGAAGTTTAGTGCTAAAACATTATTGTTTGATTTTGTGTAATTTATGTGTTGAAATAAAATGATCTTTATTATTATTACAATGGAATAATATTCCAAAGTATATAAATGTGGAATAAAATAAAATAAAAAATTAAGTACACATACTAATTATAATTTTTGCATTTATATTTTTATTTGATTTAGAAAATATTTTTATAAATTTATTGTCATCAGATTGTAGGATACTGTGGTAAAAGTATTTTATGTTATTGTACTGTACAAATAACACAATTCGTTTAGTAATTTCGTCAAATATCGATATATTTTTCGACATTGTCAAGCACTAGTCGATGTCAAATGGACTCACTCGACAGTTTAGTCATTTGTTCTGAATGGTATAATCCAGGGATTTTATGATGGTTGTCAGATGTCAACAATACATAGAAATATCGACTATATTTAATATAGTTGGATAATATGACATTTTATTTTACATTTAATTAAATTGTGTGATAAATAACAATAAATGTAATAAAATAATGTATTTACAAGTGACAAGAAATACTGCTGCTTCCGCCGTTATAGTTTTTACATCATTTAACAGAACATTTAGTCATTTTTGGGAGATGTTTTGTTGACAAATAAGTGCTTGAGACTGACGCAAAAAACAAACGACCAAGCCTAAAATCTCCTGGTTACTGAGAAGACCGATAAAGGTACGTCCGCTTTTATGTCTAGTCCAGTGGTTAATTCGTTCATGGTCATTGCTATTGCTAAGCGTCTTAGGTCGCACCCGAGCTAAGCGAGGGTAGGTAGTTACATTATAGGTGGTTTTTTAATGCTCATCTTCAAATTTTTCAACTACAGCAACGCTCCGAACAATCGAGCACTTTGAAAGGTACTGCTGTGGAGTGATTTGCGCAACGGACACTAACTCAGCAACAGAAAATATACGAAGTGTTTTTTCGCGTTGTTCGTGTTGTGCGCAACGAACTGAAATATCGATAATTAAACAAAAAAAATGTTACAAAATTGGATAGATCATGTATTTTGTATTATCAATAGTTAATAGTGACAGACTTATTTGACATATTTTAATGATTTTTCAAGTATATTATAAAATTAATTGATAAAGGACATAAAATATCAGTAATAAAATTATCGTATTTCAGTTCGTAAGAGCAAAAATTTGAAAAAATAAATATTCGTGAGCCTGTAACTTTGTTGTTATTGATGATATGAAAAAGTTGACAAGGACGTTTTTATAGGGTTTTAAGCGTACTACAAATTTGCCATTTAACATTTTTCTGTAACTCTTACAGGTTAGCTAAAAAATGCAAAAAACTATAAATTTGAACTTTAAAGCTATATAACAAATAAAATATTGAAGGTAGAAATTCGACTCAATGGAACTTTTTGTAGTAAATTTATTAGTAAAAACGGTACATTCATTCATTTTTTTGAAAAATATTTTCGTCATAGTCTGCAGGACAAAAAAGTGTTAAAAGTCATATTTTCCATAAAATTTGTATGGGAAAACTTAAATTTCGATGGAGAACCTCTTAGAATTGAAATTTTGAGCTCCGCTTTTAACAGGAGCTGTGTTGGAACATTTTCTAAGATATTTTGGGGTGAGAGCGAAGAAAAAAAATCGTCATTTTTTGGCACACCCTAATATATATATATAAATTAGTATTTTTCTAGAATTCACAGACTACATAGAATTGCTAGTAACCGCAGCGAAAGAAGTAGGGTTAACTTCTTGAGATTTAAGCATAAACCCTAAACTAAATTACGTAATTGTCGGCATAAGCTCTACTTATTGTTAGTAATAAATAATCATATAGTCACTTAACATTTTATTTTGCTTAAAAATGTCGTACCAAAATAGTTTTATATTAAAAAATAATTTTTAATCAGTTTTCAATGAATGTTATATCGTACCTCTGTGGTACCTAGATAAAAAAAATGAAAAAAAAATAACCTGTTGCTATCATCATATTACAAAGCGAATGAAACTTTATGTTCACGTAACCTGCTTGCATCAAAAATGATTCGGATATCAACAGTCAGCAATATTTATTAATAAAAACAATATACATATTATGTAAGTACTCGTAGTCTCAATGCATCGGAATTTATACACCTACCAGTAATACAATTTTAATAAAATATTTTCAATCGATGGCAATGGTAGTTGTTTAATTCTTTTAAACAATTTGATATTTATTATTGATTAACCAAAACTTTCCAAATTGTAAGGGCCTCTATACAGATTACGTCAAAATAATATTCTTATTAATATACAATAAGAGAACAATATGTCCAAATATTATTATAATTATTTAGCAATATTAAATGTGAATACATTTACGTTGCAGGATTCAAAGGCGATAAGCTGGGAGCACGAAGGATCTCCAGAAAGAGAACCCACACCGCCCATGCCGACTATCCCACCGCCACCGCCACCGGTCATCGAAGACGACTTACCAGAAGTATGGCCAGATGATATCCCAGATTTGGAGTCATTAGAAATATCTGATGAAGAGGAGCAACCGTACGCCGTTGCACTATTTGATTACTTCACAGATCATCAGGAAGATTTATGTTTTTCAGTAAGTACATTTATTTCAGATGTTATTAGATATTTGTAGATTTTAATTGATAATGTATTTTTTTCATTAAACAAATGATTATAATGTTTATAAGATACTAGCATTGCCCGCGGCTCCGCCCGCGTTCAGATGACCAAATACCAAATTCTATATTAGTATACTCTTACAATGCAGTTTATGTATTTTTTCTCAGAAATGAGATATTTTCCCGCGCTAAAAAAGTATCCAATATGTTGACCCGGATAGCCAGCTATCATCATACCAAATTTGATCAAAATCTGTCCAGTGGTTTTCTCGTGATGCGGTAACAGACAGACAGACAGACATAAATTCTAAAAACTATAGATTCGGACTCTATCGATAATAATATCTATTTCAATTAGATTTTCCAAAAAAATATTTAATATACAGATTCGACTTAGTTACAATCTTTATATATATAATTCTTCTGTAAGTGTGTATGTCACTGAACTTCTCTCAAACGACTGGACCGATTTTGATGAAATTTTTTGTGTGTGTTCAAGGGGATCTGGGAATGGTTTAGATTCACAATTTGAATAATAATTTTCATCAAAAAAATTATTAAAAAAAGTTTGAAATTTTCAAATTAAAGAAGTGTAGACAGGACAACGTCTGTCGGGTCCGCTAGTTTTATTATATGTACTAGCGGACCCGACAGACGTTGTCCTGTCTACAATGATAACAAAACTTTTTTTTAATTTGATCGCAGCGCTAACTGTCGGGACAGACTAAAATTAAAATTCGAATATTATTTAAAATTTGACACTGCGATGGTAGCGCCGTCTGTCGGATCCAATGTAAAACATTCCAAAATCAACAACTACTAATAAATTAAAAATTAATCAAAAAAACATTGTCCAGCGGACAAAATTGTGAATCTAAACCATTCCCAGATCCCCTTGAACACACACAAAAAATTTCATCAAAATCGGTCCAGTCGTTTGAGAGAAGTTCAGTGACATACACACTCACAGAAGAATTATATATATAAAGATAGATTTGAGAGATGCATATAGCGGTGGATGTTTTATATTTATATTATGTAAAAATGTACGAGTGAGATGACGTCTTTGGTGTGACCTTTGTTTTTTCATCGTGATGAATAATGTGTTTTGTATGAAATGAAAAACTGCAATTAGCCTAAAATAGTCTTCCTTATAAATTTTACACAAAACCAAGAAGTTTTAAGTTTCTTTTATTCTTGGATGTTTAATTATTGTCGAACTCTGAAGTATATTATTAACTGTTGATTATATAAACATAAATGTTTTAAAAATTAGAGAAATTCGTTAATATACCAAAGAAATAATCTTACAATATCGTATTAAGCTTCATGATTGTTCCGCTCCTAATACTTTACCAGTCTACGTGTTTGTAAATACGTCAAATTATGGAAAATATACCCAGATATATTTAAATGAGACCTAAATTTTATCATTTATGTTTGAGAATTGAGGTCTTTATCGTTAAAAAGTAATCTCTCTTGCTTTCAGGCGTTAAATGTTTATTAATTAGTTTTCCAAAAATACTCTTAAGTTCTGAATAAAAATCATTAAAGTAGTTTTATATGTGGGAAAATCGAACTTGTAATAGATCATCTCATCTTGCCGGCTCTTCTCAGCAGAACTGCTTTCCGAGCCGGTGCTAGCTTCCTCACGGACTGACTACACTGACGCTTACATTAAATTGACGATACAAAATCACTTGTAATAAGTCTAATTGAATAAAGTTTATTTCATTTCATCCATAAGTAGGGTAAGGACAAAGATTAACCTTCCAACGTCGATGATTCAAATGACTCCTAAATAATTGCTATAAAGATTCGACCCTTAACCCTGCAATACAGACGTCTGACTTCATCTAATTGCAATTAGTATTTTAGTACCCAGTAATTTTGACTGCCGCGGTAGTGTAGTGGCTAGCATGTCCTGGGTTCGGGTCCCGGGTCGGGCCGAGTTTAGTTATTGAGTCTTTCTGTATAGTAAGCCTCAGTAACAGCCCGGAGTTGGGAAGTTGGCGGTGTTTCACTCTCGTGCCTCGGAGAGCACGTATAGCTGTCGGTCCTGTGCCTTTACTCTCAATGGCCGTGTCGAGTGGTCGTCCCACCAGAGTATGAGAGTGACAGGAATAGAAAGTGCACTTGTGTCTGCCCGCACACTTGTGCATTATAATATCTCCTGCGCAAGTTGGCTAGTCTCAATGAGATTGGCCGCCGTGGCCGGAATCGGCAGGATAACATCATCACCCAGTAATACGAGTATACTCCATACATTGCGGGAAGCAACGTCACATTAAAGGAAATGTTTTTCAGACGATTATGTTTATACGTGTATTACCTATACGTACGTTTAAGAAGGAATATCAATGAGTGTATAAATAGCTTTTAAATGGTTTGATATCTTATTAACGCAAGGTTATTGACCCATCCAAGATCAGTTTTATTCTATCGTTAAAGCGTTTTATGTTATTCCGATGGATAACTATATGTCCTCATATGTATTGTATTACATCTGTTTTGTTATATGTTGGTATAGTACGTACTAAATACGGAGTTTAAATATTTCTCGAATGTGGCTTGAAGCCAAATATTTGACTATATTAAGATATAGCTTTTTTCTTTTATCGTCTTTGCTTAGATACAAGTTCACGGACAATTTGCATGTTTAAATTTATTTACAAAATTCTTATAACGTGTTTGTGTATCTTATGTAGGTACTGTGCATTATAATTTTATGGCATGTAAGCTCAAATTATCATAGTATGTATTTAAAATCATTCGAGTATGAAATGTTTCAGTAAAAACGGAAACAAGAACGAGTTTTAATATGTGTTATGCAGAAAAACCAGTTATTTATATAAGTTGTTATATTGATACATCCGGTTCCGTTGTCATATTATACAGTCTACACTCGTTTTAAAGAGTGTAGGTATAATGTAGCTAATCTTATTTACTTAAAGGTTAATCTACTTAAATAGAGTATTTGTGACGCAAGTTCTCATTATGGAATATCGTCTAGTTTACATCACAATGCGCTAAAACCCTAGCAATGTTATCTAAATTTACCTCACCGTTCATGGACAAACTTGTTAGCGTTTATTTAGCAATTATCGTCATGACACCACATTATGTGTCTGTTTCTCTTACTGATGAAATTATTTTTAGATCAAGTATATTGTTTAAATGCTTTCACTAAAAACCTTTATTTAACACTAGCGACTCAGCCTCGCATCGCTCTGGTTCGCGTCTAGCTTGCTTCCTAATACAAACTTTCATCCCCAGTTTCACCCCCTTAAGGAATGTTTTCCGGGATAAAATGTATCCTATGTCTTTTCCAGGGTCTCAAACTATATTCTTACTTAATTTCATCTAAATCGGTTCAGTAGATCCAGAGATTACCCCCTACGACGTCACAAACTCACAAAGTTTACCTCTTTATAATATTATTATAGATTTAAATAATTACCAAAATTAAAGCATTGCTGCTTCATTTCCATCGTAAATATTTTTCACAAAAACAAATGAATTTCAAATTTGCTAAGACTTTGTATACCTATTCAATTTGTTTCATTATTTTTATATATATACACAACAAGTCTGATAATAAAAATTGAAAATATTTGGTAAAAACATGTTATTCATATTGACTCAGCGTAAGATATTTGCGTCAGGAAAATGAATAGTGCGCATGCGGTCCAATGACGTACAATTTTGTATTTCTGTTCATGTTTGTTTTGTTATATTATCGCTGTGAATATGAATATCAGTAATGTGGACAATTTGCAGTATTTATTTTATGAATGATAAAAAAAATCCACAACGCGTATCGGTATCACACAGGAACTTAGTATCATGAACTTCCAGTTGGTACTGTTTTAATAACATTCAGTTTGGAGATGCATAATTTTTTGGCTTTTCTGTATTATAATATGCATGTATTATACATATAAACCTACCTCTTGAATCACTCTATCTATTAAAAAAACCGCATCAAAATCCGTTGCGTAGTTTTAAAGATCTAAGTATACATATGGACAGACAGACAGCGGGAAACGACTTTGTTTCATACTTACGACGACGACACGTTTGGCTCAGTTTGTAGTGACCCTACTTGCTGTGCCAGCGGTCGCGGGTTCGAGTCCCGCTGGGGGCATTCATTTGTGTGATGAGCACGAATGTTTGTACTCCAGTCATGGGTGTTTATATTTATAATATGTATGTATTTAAAGTTTATATATGTGTAGTGTATCAACTATCTGGTATCCATAACACAAGTCTCGTAGCTGACCATGGAACTAGATGGTGTTGTGTGTTAATGTCACAGATATAGTCTTGTTTGTTATCCATTATTGAATTCATAAGGTAATTTTCAAATATTAAATGGCCAAAAAAGGTTTAGAAATTTTCTGTAGGTAGGTATGTCTTTTTGTACCTGATCTCTGGATCTGATTTAATGTGAATATCACTGGCCGAAATTCAGTGTAGTAGTGGAGTAGAGTTCAAAATTAGACAATAGTTTTTCCATATCGATTTTTTTATCATATTTTTATACAAACAATCTCTACCAGACAACTTAATGTAAATATTGTAAGTGAATCATCGTTATCATTATAATGAAGGAATGAAAGAAAGATTGCTTTGTAAATAAGTTGATAAGTTAAGAATCTAATAATATACACATATTGTTTATTTGCACTATTAATATACCTAAACATTAGTATTCTTTCGTGATAAAAATACAACAATATTTAAAATGATAAATGATACCATAGATTATTATAAGGTATCTACTCGATGATAATAGTTTTTTTTTTGGAAAAACAATGTAGAATTTAGGTTCTTTTAAATAACAGCAGCATTTAACAATAAATGGTTAGGCTTCCTTGAGCGAATACTGTAATTTTTCATGTAAATTAAGTGTAAATTTTTTTTTTTTTTTTCGGGTAGGTGTACAAATAGTAACACATATTTTTGTAAGCTCCTCTTCATATATTTAATTAAAAATCATAATAACTTTAATTTAATCTCAAGTTATGTGCTAAAAGTGACAAACCTACCAGCAATAATTCCTTAAGTAATCTCCATAAGAGTACTTTGCCTCTACACTGAAAACATTTACTTAGTGCATAATCACTACTTCGTTGTGACACTTTCATACAATGGATTCAATCAAGCAATCCCTTAACGACCTGGCACAACACTTTAACACCACAATGGCTGAGTTCCAGCAGAACTTAAATACTTCAATTCCAGCAACAAGTCCAACATCAAACATAGCGGCACAATTCAGTACTTTTCGAAACTTTGTACTCTCAGCTCTTGAAAATCTGCAGCAGCAGGTAAATCATCTCTCTGAACAACAAGATCGTTTTGATATGAATACTAGAAAGAAAATCCTCTTAGTACACGGTGTTCCGGAAGCTAAAAATGAAGATGTGTCCACAGTAATGATCAAACTTCTATCTGACCGTCTTGGCATGCCAGAACTCTCAATCGAGGATATCAGTCGTTGTCATCGCATAGGAAGCTCCAAAAATGACAAACATCGTGTAGTCCTTATCAAATTTAAGCTGTTGTTGATTAGGAATAAGGTTTGGTATTCTAAGACCAAACTTAAAAGTACAGGTATAACCATATCTGAATTTCTTACTAAAACCAGACATGATGCCTTCATGGCTGCTAGGCAGCGCTTCGGTGTCTCTAAATGCTGGACCAGGGAAGGAGTCGTATTTGTTATTGCACCCAGTGGAACTCGACATCGCATTAGTTCGCGATCGGAGCTCGACAATATTTCCAGTCTATCTGAGGCCCATGTGTCGACTGCTGTTACTGGTTCTGCGCCTGGTCCTATATCTTCAAAAGCAAGAGCAGCTCCGCCAACGCAAGTGAACCGGGCCAAGCGCAACATAAAGAAGTGATAATGATGTTTTGTTGTATGTTACGGGTAATACACATTTATACTAGTTGTTTTTATAAAATGCCTATTTTGCACACTAACTTTACTATTTCTAATAAATAATTATGTATCGGAAAGGTATACCCGCAATTATTTACTCGATTTGTTGTTTAAACCATAGATACAAATACGAATTGTGAAATGACACTGCCACTGTGACAGTGTCACTGCCAAACTGACAGCTAACAGCGTCATGTTAAGTTCCGTTCTAAAATTTGTTCAATTTATTGTCTTTTAGAAATAATTAAAAATGTTACCTTAATAAATATTAAACATTCTTTTATATTTTACTAATAGGTGTATAATATATCTTCTTCTGTTATTTTAACTCGAGATCAAACTCTTGCATTGGTTTATTTTTGATAATTACTTTACCATTTATTCATGCAATTTTTTTTTTTTGCTTTTGTTATAACGCTGTTCAGACTTTGATTGAGATTTGATTTTTTTTTAATACTACTTTTTTATTTATTTTTTTCTCTATGTTATTTTTACTATAAGGCTATAATTATGGTATGTCTCACAATTATTGTGTATAGGCAATTTGGTTACGGATATGGCTGGTGGGTTAGTATGACACAGTTTTATTTTACTATTTATTTATCTTTTTTTTTTTTTATTTTATTTAGTGTATACTTTATCTTTATTATTATATAGTATTATATGAATATGACGTATAGCGAAAATGATAATACTTCAGATGACGACATTTACTATCCATGTGATTCCTCATCATCTGACGATGCCAGTCTCCCCAGTCCCTCCATTCCCCTCAATGAAACCTTACACTCTACCTTCTCTCATCATTCAAAAAGCTTCAATGTTGCCCACATTAATGCGCAGAGTATCCCAGCCCACTACCCGGACCTATTAAGCACGTTTGACGTCAAAGATCTACATGCGATCCTGGTCTCGGAAAGCTTCCTTAAACCCTGCCTTCCTTCTACTTCGTATGCTTTGCCGGGATTTCATCTGATCAGGAACGATAGAACAGACAAGGGTGGTGGAGGGGTTGCTATTTATCTCCGATCACACATTCCTTTTAATATTTTAAGCAAATCCCCCTCCCAATACACTGAGTCAGCTGAATATATTATAATTGAGGTTCTTTTCGGTTGTTTGAAACTTTTGTTGGGAGTTTTCTATAGTCCTTCAATGCGCATCGACTACTTTGATGAATTTGAGGTTTTAATGGAGAGACTTATTCCAGATGCTGATCACTCTATAATCATGGGGGATTTTAATACCTGTTTGATTAAGGACGACTCACGAGCAAAGCGCTTGAACAGCATTATCAAGGGCGCTAATCTTAATATAGTCAACTCTAACAGTGCGACTCATTTTTTTCCTGATTGCACTCCTTCGTTGTTGGATCTGATGATTGTCTCTTCACTTGACCTCGTTAATGTGCACGGACAGCTCTCAGCTGACGCGTTCTCTTACCACGACTTAGTTTATCTGTCCTATAAAATACGTCCACCCAAAGCCAAGCCTACGGTGGTTATGCGACGCAGCTTTAAGAACTTCAATAATGACAGCTTTATGAAAGATCTTAGTTTGATTGACTGGAATTCAGTTTTGAATGCCTCGTCCACTGATGATAAGTTGCATATATTTAATTCCATACTTACGGATCTGTTTGACATACATGCTCCACTCAGGCCGATTAAAATCAAGCATCTCCCGGCACCTTGGTTGACACATGAAATTAGAGTGCTAATGACCAAACGAAATAGAGCTAGATCCAAATATAAAATTAACCCCACAGCCGATAATTTGCTTAAATTTAAGTACTTACGTAACAAATGCAATAGACTCTGCCGAGATGCTCAGCGCGAATATGTCCATGCCTCAGTGGAAAATAAAGATTCTGCTAGTGTTTGGAAATTCCTAGATGCTATGGGTATCGGTAAGGATAGTAAAACCTCTCTCATGACTGGTAATATAGACGTGGAAGCCCTTAATAGGCATTTTGCTACTGTTCCCTTAATAGAACATACAATAAAAGCTAACACTCTTTATTCTCTTGCTCTTGACCCTAAGCCTAATTTTACGCTCTTTAATTTTTCACCTATCTCTCCTAAGGATGTTAAGATGCATATAATGGCTATAAAATCTAACGCCATTGGTAGCGATGGAGTGAGTCGAAAGATGATTCTTTTAGCTCTCAATCACATTCTTACAGTTCTCTGCAACATCTTTAATCATTCTCTCTCTTCAAATACCTTTCCTAGATGCTGGCGTTCAGCTCATGTTATTCCCATTCCAAAAATCTCCAATCCCTCATCGTTCTGTCACTATAGACCAATTTCAATACTTCCTTTTCTTTCTAAGGTGCTTGAACGTGTAGTCCACAGCCAACTTTCATTACACCTTTCAACGCATAATTTGCTCAGCCCCTACCAATCCGGATTTCGACCGGGACATAGCACGACCACTGCTCTGATTAAAATCTGCGATGATATAAGGAACGGGATTGACAATAAGCAAGTTACCATAATTGCGTTATTAGACTTCTCAAATGCTTTTAACACTGTAGACTTTGACATTCTCCTAGCAATCCTACAGACAATGAATATTTCGTTGAATGCTGTTGACTGGTTCCGCTCCTATCTCTATGATCGGAAGCAATGCATTCGTGTCGAGGACAAGCACTCATCCTTCTGTTACCTGAAAGCGGGTGTCCCTCAAGGCGGTGTCCTATCTCCTCTCCTTTTTTCTATCTTCATCAACTCCATAACTAAGCTTCTATCATTGCCTTTTCACCTTTATGCTGATGACCTGCAAATCTATGTAACAACACCCATAGATGGTCTTGATGATGCTATAGCCAAACTCAATTCTAATCTCAATACTGTAAGTACGTGGAGTAAATCGTTTGGGTTATTTGTAAACCCGAGTAAGTCGCAGGTATCCCTATTTGGTTCTCGTCAGCTAGTATCCAAAATTAATATGTCATCCCTTTCACCTATTTTATTCGACGGGACTATACTGCAAATTCGCAGCTCTGTTAAAAATCTAGGCCTCATAATGGATAATTCCTTATCATGGGCGCCCCAGATTTCTGAAGTAAGTAGGAGGTTCTTCACTGTAATTAGTCGTTTGAGGAGGTGGAAAAATTTTTTACCAATAAAAACCAAAGTATCCCTAGCACAAGCCCTTCTCCTTCCCTTACTCGATTATGCCGATACATGCTATCCTGACTTGTCGCAGATTCACCTCAATAAATTGGAACGTCTACAAAATATGGCAATCCGATTTGTTTACGGTTTGAGAAAATTTGACCACATCTCTCAATATCGAGCTCAACTCAAATGGCTCACCGTCAAGCAGCGTCGTAACTTGCATATCCTCACTCTCCTATACACCATCCTTTTTCACTCCCACACTCCTCCTTACCTTAAAACAAGGTTTAGTTTCCTTGGTTCTGGCCATTCCCTAAACCTTCGATCGCAAGCTGACAGTAAATTAGCACTGCCCGTCAGTCGCACCCAAAACTATGGTGACTCATATACAGTCAAAGCCGCAATATTATGGAATGCTTTACCACATAATATTCGCCAATCAAAATCAGTGCAAGTTTTTAAACGTCGTCTTAAAGACTATTATTTATCCCTGTAAGTCTATGTATATTTATGTACATCCTGTTTATGTAAGTTTATTGTGGAATATATATGTATATTGTCTAAACTTATATATTTATTTATTTATTTATTTATGTACCATAAAATATACGTTATACAAAATAAAATAACAAAATGTTGACAAAGGATAACTTATCTCTTTAAGAGATTTCTTCCAGAAACCCTTCAGAAGTGAGAAAATAAGTTAATATAGTGCGGTGTAGGTACAGTACAGCATTGAATGGAATTGTCTTATTATTAAAATACATATATTAACTAAATATTATGATTATACAAATTTCACATACATATATATATACATACATACATACATACATACATACATACATACATACAAACAAACATATATACTTACATATAAATACATACTAATCTACAATAATTTATGTCTGATTTGATAAATAGTATTGTTTAATTCTAAACTTAAATGTTGAGAATGAGGGATCATCTTTGAAAATATAATCAGGCAGTGAATTCCACAAACTTGCTGCCGTAACAGAAAAAGATTTTTTATAGAATGTAGTATTGTAGTGAGGAATCACTAATTTGGGCAAATTGACACAAGAACGCACTGGTCTGCATCTAGGGGACACTAATGTGAAGCGTTCACTTAAATAAGAAGGTGTAGAAGTCTTCAAAATATTGTAAAGCACACATAATACACGAACGTTTCGGCGAAAACGAATGGGGAGCCACTTCAGTTGCCGTCGGAAAATACTTATATGATCAAATTTGTGCAATCCAAATATAAAACGGATGCACAAATTCTGAAGGCGATCTAGCTTGTCGAGTAGCTCCTCGGTTGCATCAAGATAGCAGACGTCGGCATATTCGAGTAGAGGGATTAGCAGTGATTGAGCTAGGGTAATTTTAGTTTGAAACGGAAGAAAATTCTGTAAACGTCTCAAGGAATGAAGTGAATAATGTACGCGCTTACTGACCTCGTTGACATGCGCAGCCCAGGACAGGTTGCAGTCGATTGTTAAACCTAAGTTTTTACACGTGTCTGAGATATTGATGCAAGTGTTATCGTAGATGATGTCAGGCAGATTGTTGAAGTCGATTTTGTTCCGCAACTGCTTACTACCAATGATCATGGCCTGAGACTTTATTGGATTGACAAGGAGTCCGAAAGACTTTGCCCAATCTTTGATTCTTGCCAAATCAAGGTTTATCCTGTCTATTTCAGACGCTAAGTCCCGACCAAAGCATGTCTATAAAGTTGCAGATCATCCGCATATAGGTGGTAGTTAGAAGAGAGTACCTGTGGGAGTTGGTTAATAAAAATTGAAAAAAGCAATGGCGATAACACACCACCCTGGGGGACGCCTGCGAAGAGATTGGACCACTCTGAGATAGTCTCGTCGCAGTAGATTCTCTGCTGGCGATCATAAAGATATGATTTAAACCAATCAATCACAGAAGACGAGAAGTTAAGGGAGGCAAGGATAGAAAGTAAAACATCGAAGTCCACTGAGTTGAAGGCATTACTAAAATCAAGCAAAATAAGAATAGTCACTTTCTTATTATCCATGGCGAAACGAATATCGTCAGTGACTTTTAGCAAAGCGGAAGTCGTACTGTGCGAAGGACGGAAGCCAGACTGAAAAGCATTTAATAGGTTATTTCGTAATAAGTACTGACACATCTGCTTAGATACTAAGCCTTCAAAAACTTTCGACAAAATGGGAAGAATTGAGATAGGACGAAACTGTGAGGGAACAATAGGATTGGGAGATTTAGGTAAGGGGATAACATGTGCTAACTTCCAAGCCGCGGGAAATGAGCTAGAAGACAATGAAAAATTAAAAATGTGAGTTAATATATGGCAGATGTGATCAACTGTTACAAGCAGCATATCACGACTAATTTCATCACTCCCAACGGCTTTAGAAGTAGTAGAAAGAATGCCTCTCTTAACATCGTCCTCTGAGATCTCTTGAAAAACAAAAGGGTCACAGTTAGGTTGGTTAGTCATAGTAAGTTGATTAATGGTTAACGTCTTCTCGATATCAGAAATTTGAACAGGCGGAGTTGAAAAATGTTGATTCAAGCAGTTGACATTGACGGACTCAAGAGACAAATGTTGTGATTTACCCACACCTAGCGACTTAAAAAACCTCCAAGTTTGAGCCGGTGTGCAATGTAAGATACATGAGTGGATATGGCGGCGCTTAGCATCTCTGCACATCCTATTACAGAGATTACGCAATTTTTTTATATGTAATATATATTTATATATCTCTTTATTGTTATTTATGTAAACTTATGTGTAATTTATAGTATGTACCGTATAAGTAAGTATGTTATATTGTTTTTTGTTGCGCCAACCCCTATCCATTCTACCTTAAGAGTTCCCTTATCGGTTTATGGGTTGCCTGGAAGAGATCACTTTAAGTGATAAGGCCGCCTTTACACTGAAATATTTTCTATATAATATGTGTTTTAAAATTGTACTTCTTTTCTGGTGTAATAAAGTATTAAATAAATAAATAAATAAATAAATTGTATGTACGTAATTATATAGTAAGGCTAGTGTATATGTATACTTTATAATCATTAAATATATTTCATAACAAAGCAAAGTGAATAGCCTAACCTAGATAAAGTTTATTGGTCTTGTATTTATTTATAATTAAAAATGTTTATTATGCAAATATGTATAGATTATAAAATTAAACCATATTTCCTAAATGCCCTCAACTAAGCTAATTTGTTTAATCTCCTTTAAAAAAATAAACAAATCATAGATAATAATTATTTTTACTACTCTGTGCAATACGTTCACAAATAATAAGTATTATGTCCCATACAATAAACATACATACGTTATAATATGAGGATACATAATAAACTAGCGACTTAACCTCACTTCGCTCGATATCGTCCCTTATAAGTGATTCTTTAAATGGACATAGGTAACTTTTTTTTAGCCTACAATATTTTAAGATATGAATATCTAATAGGTAAATATGTATTTTACGTATCGAAATATATTAGATTTGCTTTGCATCGGCTGGCACGGACTTCGAAAATATCTGATTAGGTATCTATTCTAAATGTAAACCCCTGTTTCGGTATTTTTT
This sequence comes from Brenthis daphne, assembly GCA_947093115.1. NCBI lineage: Eukaryota > Metazoa > Arthropoda > Insecta > Lepidoptera > Nymphalidae > Brenthis > Brenthis daphne. The sequence continues at coordinate 10,601,962 of OX352478.1, read as the reverse complement.
ACATTTTAGTGCCTGGAAGTCGGTTTTTATTTTTTGTTAAAAAGTTTTTATTAACATACTTAAGCATGTACGGATACATCATTACTTACTCTATTATTTTGTAACTGATTTTTTCAAGACAAAGCACGTTTAAATAATTGAGTTGGTGATATAATATTACATTTTAAGTGCTAGTTTTGCCTAAGTACAACTGTAAATAATAAATTATTAACATGTTGGATTCATAAGAAATAATATTTCGAAGTCGGTGCCAGCCGATGCAAAGCAAATCTAATATATTATTTCGATACCTATAATACATCACAAATTGATATATAATATTTTAACTATAATTAGAGTTCATACCTAACCATATTTACCTATTAGATATTCATATCTTAAAATATTGTCGGCTGGCACCGATTTCGAAAATATCTGATTAGGTATCTATTCTAAATGAAAACCCCCAACGATACTCCACTTGAATCGGCTCATGCGTTTGGTCTAAATAGTTCCACAAAGGTACAAACCCACATACATACATACATATATAGGCTGATAAATACATTACCCTCCTGGACGTGATGAGGAAAATAATATATCTCTATATTTAATTAATAGATTTTTTAACTTAATTTATTTTAATACAAATTAAAAAATATTACAGGCGAATTCGAAGATAACATTGATAAGGCGAGTGAACGATGAATGGTTGTACGGAAGATTGAGAAGTGGTGCAGAAGGCCTTTTCCCGTCCAATTACGTAGAGGTCAAAGTACCGCTACCAAACGAGAGGCCAGCTGGGATTGGTCAGGCGATAGCATTATACGACTTCGATCCAGTGCAAACAGGCGACCTAACGTTCAGAATAGGGGATAAAATTGCTGTACTCTCGAAAATCAACGATGAGTGGTACTTCGGTGAGTGCAATGGCCTGAAAGGACAATTTCCCGCGAATTACGTTCAAATGAGTTAGTCTATGTTCTTTACATGTATATAAAAGAGGTTTGATTGTGTATTTTCAATATAATGTAAATTAATTTCAGCATTATCATGTAAAATAACTTACCCCAGTAAATAGTAAATATTAAAAAATATATTAATTTAAGTTCAATTATAATACAGTAGTCAATACTTTAATTATTTTCGTATTCCAATTTTTGTTTAATCAATATAATTGATAATTATATTTTACATTCTAGCATGCTTGCTTGTTTGTTGCCTTACAATTTTTTTAAATAAATAATCAATGAAATATTATTCCTAATGTTCTTTTCTAAGATAACGTAACAGAATTACGGATATTTGAAAATTAAATAATTAAAAATTATAAATAATAATTAAAAATAATCAATTATATTCATTTACGAAATCGTCCAATAATTATTATTATAAAATATGTATGTAATATGTGATATAAAATGTGAACTTCACAAAGACTGATGCGTTTCGATTTGTTTTTTGCTTGATAAAAACCAGTTCAAAAAACTTTTCTAGCGTCCATTTCAAAATTAAAATGATTAAGCAATGCAATAATTTTCTTTCATAATAATAAAAGTGCAATAATGTACCATAAAGGCATGCAATGTTAGACTTAAATAGGAATAAAAAGTCAAAGCGACGTAGCTTACTGGCTTGGTCTGACAGCAGAATAAGCCCTTTTAAGTCGCAGATACTTGATAAAATATATTTATGAACTGGGGTTTTCTATAAAAATGTAGTATGTATAAATAATGTATTATGGGCGCCGTAAATAGCTAGCCATTCGTTTAAAGAAATAGTCCTTACGTGTACAATTATTATGCGGTTATCACATTTTTGCCATAATAAAATAAGTAGGAAATAATTATTTTTACTTCAATTACAAATGGCATACCGCGACTAATATAATCTAGATAACATTTGTTACGAATGAATGTTAATATCGTATTGTGCTCGTGTTTTTAATATATGTTGTGTTTATGTTATGAAAGATCTGATTGTGTGTAGTTATATGTTGAAATTGGTAACTCCTATACTTGATTATAGGACATGACCATTGATACAACGACATGATTCGACTTTATGATTTTTATATCTATTCTTTACAATTGTATATTAGTTAAAAACTAAAACCACTAAGGATTATACAAATTTTTCGCAGTACATTCAAAGTTACCAATTTTAACGTTATACAGTACCCAAATATACCTCATAGTTAACAAGATCTTTTATGTATCCACACTTTGGGTACCAAAGTGCGGCTTACTAATATATCTACTATATCAGCGGTTCCCAAATGGTGGTCCTCGGAACCCTAAGATACCGTGGTCACAAGGGTTCTCGAGTTTCGTCCGACAGTTAAATAAAAAGTATAGACATGAAGCCTAATTTTAATGCTATTATAAATAAATGTATGAATGAAAAAAACATCAGATGAAAGAGTTATATTTTTGGTACAATAAATATTATTTATATGCATTTTTCATTTATGATTTGTTCTTTCAAATCAAACAATAAAGTATTCTAATTACAACACATCCAGTTATTATTAAAAAGGAGGTCCATTTAAAAAAAATATGATCAATTATGGCTCCGTGGCCAAGATAAAATTGGGAATCGCTGTACTATAGAATCATTATGAAATTGTTACTGTAGAACTCTTCCGAATAATAGCTTTTAATCTAAATCTGCTGCACAATTGTAACAAAAGTATGTCACTTGATAACGCGGAAAATATAATGCTAGTTTTATCGATGCACTAAAGTTTTATGCTTATAAATAATTGCGTTATAATAAAGTAGAAACCGTTCGTTCGTAATAAATTATGAATCTTATGTATTTAATTTTGTACATGTTTTTACTTTCTTATGGAATTAAATAAAAATTGTATGGCCCAAGGCTCGTTATTCATAAGTTTTCTCGACAGTAAAATAAGTATATGTGTATATTGTATCTGTAATTTTGTGTCATTTATTTTTAAGTAGCCTTTATTTTGGTGGGACCATATTGTTAAGTGCCTTATGTATTTCGAACTAAATCAATGTATATATTATCTACTTATTTATAATAAAATGTAATTATATTTTCTTTTTTATTTTGCCTCTGCCTTTATTTTTTGCGTTATTCTATTCTAGTTACTTCTTAAGTAAGAATAATAACATACAACATACTATGGATCTATTTCTATAGCTGTGGCATTTACTGTAGTCTTATACTGGCAAATTAAAAACTCCGTCTAATTTTTTAAAGGCCAGTCTCCATATGTTTACAGATTGTTTTAATTTTTATTTAACTAGGTATTGTAATTGTACACCTTTAACCAAGTTTGTGATTAAAGTTGCTGTTTCAAAAACACTAATTAATCTTGAGACGATCTGAATTGCAATCTTGTAAATATTATGATCATAAAAATAAAATAGTGACACAAATGAAATAAAAAACGTAACGGCTGTTTAGCTATGCCTAATAATGTGCCTTGAAGTAGACATAATATGCCAAAATTTGATTTTATAATATTTATTAAATATATCTGTAACAATTTCTAATTCTAGAGCTTATTTATTTATATATGTAAGTAATTTATATATTTAGACTACACGTAAGCAATGGCCACCTGTCACGTCTAAGCTTACACAAATATATATGTACAATAAAACACTTATATCATCACATAGTGAGATTTATTATTTGAACAAAAATAATCTATTTTTAGGTACTTAAAATATTTACATTCCGCTTAAATTATAACTTAATGTCAACATACCCTGTTCGCTTTTCAACCGTTGCTTAAAAAAACATTGCAGTGGCAAGATAATATTCTGAATATGGCTTTAAATTCCAATCATGGAAACGGTAACGGTACTCAAAAACCTTCACAACTTGTTGAAAAGGGAAAAGAGGGCTAATATATCTAACAAATATTCTACTATAAACAATTACTTGCCTAATAACACAGTCCCGAAGTATTTCCTAACAATTTTGCTCATCCTTCAAACTTTTTCTAGATATTGTTCTCTCAATTCAAGATAACCCAAATTACATTATAAAATTAGACAATTATCATTAGTAGATTGTCAACGTAAGAACGTTTTATTGAAAAGCCATGTTTAATTTTATTTCAACCTTTATAGGTTTAAAAATAATAAAACTGCTTTTAACGGATAAACCAAAGTTATGAACAAAATTACTATACAAATTTTTGGAATAGTTTTTATTTTTCTTAGTAATATTTTTTATAAAATAAAAATAAACCTTTTGCACGACTAGTTTTGCAATGTAATATTTCATGGGCTCGTGTGTCTACTTATATTGACATTCAGGTACATAAAATACAGCTACGTTTTGTGTTTATTGACAAAGAATTGTTCATAAAAATTCGGATTTGAAAACTTTGAACAATATTGAAAATAAAAAATATATCATTAACACCACACAAATTCATACTATGACTTGCTCTTACCAAACTGTTTGGAATTAAGTAAACCTTAAATTCGTAGTTTAATTTAAAATGGGCAGTTGTATTGTAACATAAACTATCAGATAACGAATATCTGAAGTAATGTTTGTATTGTGTTGTAGATGATTGTGCGAAGGAAAGCTTCAATTGCAAAATTTAATGTACAATTAAAAAAATTAATTACATAATTTTCTAGCCTCATCTTAGATTTTCGAATTCTTAAAGCTATATTACACATTAAGATAACATCGCTTTAAAAGCAACAGAAGCTTGCAATTTAATGTGACATCTATATTAGAGGTGAGCGATTATGTATCAAATTCAATAGCTTTAGAAAAAAAAAGTTTTATTACATCTATTTAAGTAGTATTAAAGAAGTAAACACAGTCTATTTTATAGAAATTCTGTTAGTTTTTTTAATAATAATATTAAAGAATAAAATAGATCACAGACGCCATCGCCCACCTCTAAATACACACAAAAAGCGTTTAACCACTTATTCGATATTTACAAAATGTTTTTAAAACAGATGATTTTAGATACACAATCATCATCAATGCCGCCTGAGTCGCAATTTTCATATTATACGTTTATTTACATACTGATGTTTTATTTAATCTGGCCTGTATATCGGTATTTTGGGTATGAATTCTATGAGTAGAACGTATTCCATCATGGAAGAAGAGTCGCAGTGTTGTTTAGTGAGGCGCCAACGCAAGCCCAGTTTGTTGTAGAGCCGGCTGTTCTCCCATTCCAACAGTTTGTTCAGTGAATGTTGTGTCTGTAAAATACATTAATATTTATAATATAAACAAATTGAGAGCTTTCTATCAATATACTCGTGCAATAGTATTTTGTAAAAATGGATACGCAAAATATTTTTTCTTATATGCCCCGTAATAAATTGAGACTTAATTCACTTGCTCCTAAGCCTGCTTTATGTATATTACAGGTGAAAAATAATAAAGGTTACATCTCGTTCTTTTTTTTTCGAAATACGTTCAACATGTTACGAATTATATAATAGTGTCATTGTCTTTTACTATGTTTTAAAGGAATATTAATACAAATTAAATAAAAATAAAAACTGATTTTGACACTCGGGAGTTTGCAAATGAGAGTTTTTACTAGGAATATAAGTAACAATAAGTTCCCCAGTAAGATTCTGATTTTTGATAATCTTATATCATTACTAGCATAGCTCGCCGCTCCGCCCGTGTTCAGATGACCAAAAACCACATTCTTAGGTTTTACATTTTAGTATACTCTTACATTGCAGTTTTTGTATTTTTTCTCAAAAATGAGACATTTTTCCGTGGTAAAAAGTATCCTATATGTTGACCCGGATAACCAGCTATCATCTTACTAAATTTCATCAAAATCCCTCCAGTGGTTTGTCTGTGATGCGGTAACAGACAGACAGACCAAAATTCTAAAAACTATAGATTCGGCCTCGGTATCGATATTAATGTTTATTTCAATAAGATTTTCCAAAAAATACCTAATGTACAGATTCTCCTTAGTTACAATTTTATTATATGTATAGATTATTAAAACAGTGAAAGTACATAGATTTTTTTTGTTTTGCTATAAAGTTATTTAGTTAAGACACTTTGTTACAGGGTACTCGGGAACTCGGCAATCTAGAGCTTTTAAATAGACAAATTATGTGGTAATAAATCATTCTCAGTCCTTTAACTGGCGCTTAAAATGATGTAGGTACGTGTATAATGTGTAAATTATCTATTGTTTTCCTGTAGTAACAATGTTTAGACCTACATAATAGCTTATTACTCACCCGTTTACTAAGACAAATGACCGGCCATAGAGAGCATCCAAGTGTACAGCAGCAACACACGCAACCACAGAAAAGCCACTTCACATTGACGGGCAACGTTTTCTTTAGAACGCTGTTGATCCTAGCTATCGTCGCTTGGTATTCTTCTGGCGCCACACGAGATTGTAATCCAGAGGGAAATTCGCCGTTGAAGCGGTTGCTTAAACCAAATCTGGAATTAAAATATACTTTTTTGTTAACTTATTTTCACATATTGACCACACAAAATATTTTAAACTAGCATTGCCCGCGGCTCCGCCCGCGTTCAGATGACCAAAAACCAAATTCTTAGATTTTACATATTAGTATACTCTTACAATGCAGTTTCTGTATTTTTGCTCAGAAATGAGATATTTTTCCGCGGTAAAAAGTATCCTATATGTGGACCTGGACAACCAGCTATCATCATACCAAATTTCATTAAAATCCCTGCAGTGGTTTTTACGTGATGCGGTAACAGACAGACAGACTAAAATTCTAAAAACTATGGATTCGACATCTGTATCGATAATAATGTCTATTTCAATAAGATTTTCCAAAAAATATTTAATGTACAGATTTGGCTTAGTTACAATTTTATTATATGTATAGATGTCAAATATTCGCATAAATCTAAGAGAGTATCACACAAAATATGTTTGTCTCGGCCTAAAATGGTCACCAGTCACAGGTGGACTATTTTATACGTCATCTTTTATTTAATGAGAAATATTAAAATGAAGTTTGAAAGCACTATCTTTCCATTTCAAAAATCTTAAATATTTTTATGAATAATATTTGACATCTTACTAAATGCATAATATGAAAGTACCTATAACTATACGGTAATAATAAGAAAAAAAAAATCATTTTTTGTTTGTCTGTTTGTTTCAGCTAATCTCCGAAACGGTTGGACCGATTTTGACGGGACTTTCACTGCCAGATAGCTGATGTTGTAAGGAGTAAAATATAGGCTATTTTTATTTTAGAAAAAGAATCATTTTCCCGTGCAAAAAAGTTAAAACGCATGAAATTATAAGCAATTCGGTGTGCCTAGGGACGCACCCGAGCGAAGTGAGGATAAGTCGCTAGTAATAAACAAATATATAATATTCGCAAGAAAATATTTTGCTTATTTTGTTTAATAAATTGAAATGAATATAAATAATGTACGCGACACTGGAACTGTTCCAAAAATGGACAGTTGTTTTTGCTTACTCTAGCAGAGATAAAAGAAATAACATAGAAATAAATAAGTCATATTTCACTCCATACGCGTACTAAATTAACTTATGAGATATTGCATGCATTCTCAAAATTAAATATATATAAGTAATTTTACTGATAAATTAATGTAAGGGTGAAGTGAAAGGGAATATAATATTTATAAAAGTGAATATCAAAATGATTGACAGGGTTTTAAAACTACGACAATTTTATGATTGTTTGCTAGCAAGCTAATGATGTAAAGCAATAAGTACTAAATTTTACTCTGGGAGTTACTAGTCTGTAGCTACGGATGTCTGGCAGCAGTAGGGCTACCTGTTTCTTGTTGGGTACTAAAATTTGTATATCTAAGAACAGCAGGTCTGAGAGTATGGAATACATAAATGTGAATTTCTTAGACATAAAATCTTAGGATTTGATATTTAAGTTGAAAATAATCTGAATTTACTATTGCCTATTTGGATAATCAAATAATAATTTTTAGCAGAAATTCAATTTTAAAACAAACTAAAAAGCAATGTGTAAATGGCTTATATAATCATAATTAACCTGCTTGATCTTTATTGATAAAGTTGACTTACTTATTTTGTAGTTAAAAAACAAAGAACAAAATACGAAGTTAATTATAAATACTTAATAATGTATATTATCTAAAAGTCCTATATTATTTACTTTACCCATTACATAATAGTGATAAATATTTGTTATACCTTAAAGACCTACTAATTTTTACTATCTATTCCCGAGACAACAGAGCAATAACCATCAATTTATGTTGTATACATCCCTTTTTAACGTCCCACTGATGGGCACTGGCCTCCCTTCAGTATGAGGAGAATCAGGCCATAGTCCACCACGCTAACCAAGTGCGGGTTGGCGGACTTCACATGTCTTTTGAAAACTTACTAGGTTCTCTCAGATATTCAGGTTTCCTCACGATGTTTTCCTTCACCGTTAAAAAAGCGGTAATCATGTTAGAAATGATTTGCACATGAAAATATCAGAGGTACGAAACCCAGGATTTGAACTCGCTTCACTTTGTTTTCCAAGCGAGTGAGTTACAACTGGGCTACCACTGCCTTTACCATCAATCTATGTAGATTATAGTATATAGTGATGTCATAACATAAAAAAAATAGTCTGTTTTTTTTGTGTGGAATTTTCCATCTGATAAATAACACTTCACATTTATGATATCAATTTAAAAAGAATACATTAAAAATAGTCACATATAACTAATTAGTTTAATCATAATACAGACAATTTTATAAAGTGCTAAAATAATGATTTCAAACAGAAACTAGATAGTCAGTTTTTTCATCAAGTGTCTCTTTTAATAGATAGAGAATGATTGCATTGGGACACTTATGCCAAACATAAAAAAGACTTAGTTTTACTTTTTTTTATTAATTGGTTGATAATACACTAGAAAAAATATTGTCAGTATTAAACTTAAACCATAACAATCAATATAAAGTCATTAAGAAGATTGTTTATTCTCATTAACCTACAAATTACATATTAACTAGTAATTGCTTTAAATAGTAATTGATATCAGCATTTAAATTATATACAACTAAAACCAGTTTCCTCCTATATAAATAATGTAGAAATGAATCATTCCATAATAACATTTATCAGAATATTAAAGGAGTGGTATCGTTAAGGTCTCATTTCCGCTCCAGAAAAATGAAAAAATAATATGTTATTAGATTTAATTTTTTCTTTACATATTCTGAATATAGACTGTATGCCTGGTAAGAAAATATATTTATGAGAGAAAAAGTTAGATTTATTGTATTTTTTTTTCTCTCTTTAAATATATTTTTTTATTTAGGCACACTTTACTTTCAGAATATGTAAAGAAAAGATCAACTCGTATGACATAGTTTTTTTCATTATTAAGGGACATAAATGAGGCCTTATGGATATATATCCTTCCTTTGTATAACTTCCCAAGTCTTATAACCCAAGCCTTAAGATACAGTATTCTTAAAAATATTAAACTTCTAAAATAAATGTATCAAGATTTTTAAACTGGTATAGTATTAAGCATAACATTGAATTAGTTTCACTAATTGTCACTGTGGTACATCAAGGTTAACTCTCTTTAAAAAGGGGATATTACCTAACTTCATTTTTGAATATGTATCCAATACTAGTTTTAATATGTAGTACTATTACTCTTTGTACTCAGCCCTTTTTTTTTTAATGTTCCACTGCTGGGCACGGGCCTCCCTTCAATACGTGGGGGGATCAGGCCATAGTCCACCACGCTGGCCAAGTGCGGGTTGGCGGACTTCACATGTCTTTCGAAAACTTGCTAGGTTCTCTCAGACATGCAGGTTTCCTCACAATGTTTTCTTTCACCGTAAGGCAAGCGGTAATCATGTTAGAAATGATTCGCACATGAAAATATCAGAGGTGCGAGACCCAGGATTTGAACCCGCTTCACTCGGTGTCCCAAGCGAGCGTGTTACCACTGGGCTACCACTCTTTAAAATATGTTATTATTTAATATTATCATAAGTAAAATAAATGTCTTTTAAAGGAAATACAGAACATGTTTAGTATTAATTTCAGTTAAATATTGTTATTAATTTACTCAATTTATATATGATAACATTTTGTAGAAAGCTTTGTTTATCAACAGCTGTTCTATATATTATATTGATATAATTAATTAAGTTTTAATCAAAGTTCTATAAGTATTCTATAAGTATCTAGAAAAAGTAAACTGTTAATTCATGACTGACTTTAATTAATAGAGAAATAAACATTTTGACATTTAGTCAATGTTCTTAATGAAATGGTCAATGCTACAAACTAATAACAAAGAACCAAAAATAGCTTTGCACTTAGTCAATATATAAGCGATTTAAATTATATTAGAGGTATTACAAAAGGGAAATAGGCTAGTTTTAAGATTTAATTTAAACAGCTGATAAAATGAAACCTACACTGTCATGTTACCAGCTCCTCGAACGACGATAGGGTCAGGCACTAATGTCACATGCGTCTCTTCTATATTCTCCTCAGGTTCAGTCTCCTCTGGATAAATAGCATCAAAGTCCGCCATCTTTTAATAACACAAACTCAACAACCTTTACACTTCTTCTGTTTGAAACACATAACAAAGCACAGTGTTTGCTGTTTGCTAAATTTTCACATTCATTACAAAAAGAAGTATCAAGTGACGTTTTCATAAATACAAAATACGAGTGTTGCCACTTGCCACTTACTGTGTTGTTGATGACAAAAACATTGTGATATGTCTATAATGGTTAAATATAGAATAAGGATAAAACCTAAAAATTAAGTATAATTATTTTATTTACTTCTAATTATAGAATATATTAATATAAGGAAAAGTTTGCTCTTAATACCCATACCTTAATTGTTTATGATATAAAATAATACTATTTTCATCTGGTGGCGGGAGCGGTTAAATTAAGAATCAAAATTGTCAACAACAGTAGAACTTTAGAAGGTAAATTAAAGATGGCGTTGAAATTTGAAAATTATATACTTTCAACTTTGTAATTTTTGTATCTTTTAGGACCTGTGAAAATCTGGGTATTGTCTAGAATCATCTAGATTCTAGACACATTTTAAAAAGAAATTGAAACTGAAAATTACGTAAATAGTTCTAATCTCCTGGAGATCCTATTTGCGTAATTCTGAGGTGGTATTTATTATCAAAATTTATTTAATATTTTCAATTATTGTGCTTCTCTTTTGCGCAAATTCTCAAATTCCAGTATCAGTATTTCATGTAGGCTGTATTGGCACGGTAATGTAATGCATATACCGTGGTATTGGCTTGACGATCAGCCATAGATAAATATAATTATTTAAGCGAAAGCACTGAGCGGTGCAATCTCTTTCAGAAAGCAAAATTTTCAAACTAAATTAAGTTTATTTCATTTCATTTTAAAAAATTAAGAAATATTTTAAAGTAAAAACAGATATTGATATTGAATATGCCTCACGTGTCTCTGATGATGAAGGTATGTTAATCTGCCGGTTTGCAATTTGGGAGGTTGTTAAGTGAACCCGAAAGTAGCTCCCATTCAAAAGACTGACGATTCCGATGTGACGCAAGGACGCAAGGCGTCGGTGGTTTTTTGAATATGCGAAAAAATCGCTATTTTATAAATACTCGAGCGCGTCAGATTATTATACAGACGGTTCAGCTTGAAGCGGTTGGTCCTAGTGGTGCTGACCCATCTCTCCTAATCTGATGATTATTTGGAGAGACTTATTACGACGGCTTAAAAAATATGATTTCGTTCTGTAATGTTGTCATGGTAATGACGTAGTAGATGTAGGAAAGTAGTGTGGGAATGGCGCAAGAGAGTGACAGTTAGAGAAAGAAAGAGAAGTACAAGAAAGAGAAGCGCGGAGTGAAGAATACATGCTTTACTACACCTGCAACTGCTCTAAACTTTATCGATGATTTTTGTTTCTTCGGCTTGTGGAAATCGGTAGATTATATAAATGTACATTATTCAGCATGTAATTAGCCCACCACATTTTAATCTGACGCGCTCAAATATTTCTAACTAATTAAAATATTTTTCTATTCTGATCGACTGCCCTAGACGCGCGAACTTATCACGTTGCACTCAAAAGAGTGCAAGGGCCCCCTTATGTTAATCTGCCGTGCTTGAGTAAATCCCAAAATACCCTACTGCAAGCAATGTGCTATGTACCTAAATATAAATTATGTGTGTGATTCTCAAAGCCTATGTTGTTAACAAAAATAACATGAAAAAGTTTTATCATAATAAATATACTGTTTGTTTCATATTTGACGGCTTAAAAATAAATATAATAAAATTAGTGAGAAAAACCTTATAAGGGCAGGGCATTAAGTATATTGTGTTTTACGCGAACAACTACACATGCACTTCATAACATGCAGCTGTGACCTAATAAATTATTTTAAATACCTTATAGCTATAACTATACATAATAACACGCAATCGCTCTAATCTACTACGAATAATTTTAATAAAGGCTTATATCTGTATAATATATTATGTACATAAGTACCTATTTTATTACACTTAATTTTGTCACAAAACTAGCGACACAGCTTCGCTTCACTCGGGTTCGTCCCTAGGTTGGTTCCTCATATAAACTTTCATCCCCATTTTCAAGGAATTTCCCTTTAAGGTATGATTTCCGGGATAAAAAATCCTATGTCCTTCCCATGGTCTCAAACTATCTTCTTACCAAATTTCATCTAAATCGGTTCAGTAGTTTCGGAGCCTATTCAGTACAAACAAACAAACAAACAAAAATCAAATCTTTACTCTTTATAATATTAGTATCAAATAACAAAAAGTGTTAATATAATATTTAATTTATTGTTTTGTGGCGTGTTCGGACATGTATCCATATCACCCTGCCCGTTGACGGCCGGAGGATCCCCATGATTGGTTTCCCCAGAGTCATAAGAAAATATGTACCTATCCATATCCCCCCAATGTGTGTTCACCTTGTCATGGTGGGGGAAGGGGGGGGGGGAGGTCCGGCTAGATTGCCGGACGTGAAGTAAAGAGCCACCATTTCGGTGGACGGTGTACTATGCAGATTGCTTCTGGTACTTCTCTAATAGCAGAGTGGTCTGCGGGAGCAATCCCTTACTAACCATTAAGTTGCTTATCCGAAGGTATAATATTTAAGAAAAAATTACAAAGATCTTGAGGAGAGCATCTTGAAGTTAAAAAGCCTCGTATATTTTGCTGGCTAAAATCTATGAAATCAAAATGGAAGTAAATGTATGTATCGTTTAATGAGCATATTAGGTAGGTACTTTATCAAAACAAATTAATACAATTACTAAAAGACAATAATAATTATATTCCACGACAAGTCATAAACAAATCTATCCCACGGGAACCGTACATTTTTCCGAGATAAAACGCCTTTTTTTTAACGTTGGGAAATGCATTTACGCACGAGGTGTGGGACTCACCGGCAAAGCCAGTACTACCCACTAAAACCCAACAAAACCTTTCCCCGTCTTAATGGGGCGCCGCAGGATCGCTTACGCATTCAACTACGACGCCCCGACAGCAGGTCTGCCGAAGCAGACCACAATAACCACGGGGTTGCTCCAAGGTCCACTCTGCTATCAGAGAAGTACCAGGAGCAACCCGCATGGCACACCGCCCACCAAAGAGGGCCACCTCCCACCACCCACCGAAGTGGGCCACCTCTCTGTGCGTTTCTTGGCTTCGCGCCCAGCTGGATTACCGGGCACTACTGAGCCCCCCCACCACGACAAGGCACGTTGGGGGGAGATAAAAAGCCTAGCCCAGGTAGCAGCGGTGTAACAAACCCGACTATGTTTTATATAGATGTTCGTAAAAGTACAAATAAGGTTTTTATGGATCAAAATTTGGTAATATTGCCCGGAACATTGGGAAATTTAGGAAATACTGGAAGTTTTTTTTTAATATAAAATGTATATCCTTAAAAATCATAAATAAGTTTATTGAAATTAGACCACGACAGTATCTGTCAGGTAGTAAACTCATATTTTTTACTTTTTTCTGACTGATTTCTCTGAAAATAATGTCTAATTATCTCAATCTGGCTTGTTATCTGTAGTTTCGGATTTCGTCATGTTGGCCCAGTTCAAAAATTCTCCTTGTATCTATTGCTTACCACCACCTGCTTAACTAAGTAGCCTTTTTGTAAATTTGCATGAACGTCTAATTAAATCTAAAACTTTTTTCTATAATTTGGAGTATGCTTAAGCTAAGTGTACGATACAAGCTGTATCTAATTAAAGTTAAAATTATGATTTTAAGAACACGAAAGGAATTCTCTATCTTTATTTACACAATGAGCTATTAAATTAATATGTTGCTCAAAAACCTGTTGATTATTTAATATAGACATAAAAATTATTAATCATAAACTAATTCATTTTTTATTGCTGAATCTAGACGTTATTGTTGTAGACTTGCTTTAAATAAATAGTAGGCGTTTTATTCCAAAATATTTCTAAATCAGAAATATGAAATACATATTTTTAATACGAATATTATTATGTAATATACACATCATCAAAATAATTAAAACCTTACCCTAGTGTAATTTTAGTGAATGTGAGTCTGCAGTAGACTTTACAAGGAGTGTATTTGACGAAATGACCCATTGGGCACTGTGTTTTAAAAAAGTAGTGTAGGCATTTTATCTGATGTTTCATAATGAATCTTGAAAACTCTTTAACTTTAGAAATTATTCCAAAATTACAATTTTATAGAAAATCGTAATCGTGACAAATTTAAATAATTTAAATAAAATACATTCTGTTAATAATGGCTAATTTGAGAACATGATATTAAATCTTAATAGGTATATATAAATGCTTATTACACATTTTAAGTCTCAGTCATCTTTAGTATGACTGTTGGGGACGACTTAAGCTCATCTCGTGTGCTTTGAATATCAACATTCTAGTGTTATGCATTTTCGATTTGCAAAATAAGAATATAATATTCTGACGCAATTTCATTGCCAGTTTGTTTATAAAACAGTATCAAATTTACTTCCACGCATGTCCTATTCGCAACTTCGTAAGTGACCTAAATATTCTAATTTCAGCGTGTACCTATTAAATTTGTGGTTTAATACATTGTTGGATAGGTACATTAATAATTCAAGCGATAAAGGGCCCTTGTATGTTTATGATTAAATTTTTTTCTAGGTAGGTTCAATGCAGTGCAAGTACCTATATATACAGCAGGAGAACCCCTCAGCAATCACAGGCTCTCAGTTCGTCTACGCGTCAACTGGTCACTACAGAATGAAGGTACAATACAATAAAACTATATTAAACTTTGTTAATAGTACATTGAATGGATTTTGTTATATAAAAATATTCATATTATATTCCTATAAAACATTTTTAATTAGTCACACGTAAACAATAATTTGCAATTATAGTTATTAGTATTATTATTGCATTCCTTACGTCAGATAATTATAATTAAAAAATATAAAAAAGTTCAAAACCATATTATTTTTAGAAAATACTTTCTTTAAATAAAAATATTATATTTATAGTTAACGTCGCTCCATATTATATCCACATATGTTAACCCTTATTGTCCAAAGATAAATCAAATCAAATAAATTTTTGAACCTTATAATATTTAACAGCACTCTGTGCCGTTTTCGCTTTTAAGCAACGCTTTTTTTATTAAAATAATACAATTATTATCTTTACTTAGGTTCTAATTTTAGCAGCCCTCATGGCATCCAGCGCCTGTGCTGGTTTACTCCCTGCACCCCTAGGGTTAGGCTATGCTAGGCCTTACGGCTTAGCTGCACCCTTCGCAGCTCCTCTAGCAATCGCCAGGCCTGCTTTAGCCCCGTACGCAGTGGCTAGGCCTGCATTAGCGCCATACGCAGTAGCCAAAGTTGCAGCTCCTGTCGAAGATTACGACCCAAATCCCCAATATTCCTACGCCTACGATATTCAAGACGCATTGACCGGTTAGTACATTTTTCATATTTTTTTATTGGAAATATTTTTTTGTGTAGACATAGTAGTTGCAAAGTAAGAATAAAGTATTTTATAAAAATTTAGTAGGTATAAATCAATCATCCTCTACTTTCTACACTTGCATAAGTGTTGTTTTCTTTAAATTTAAATGGGACCAACTTTGAGGTATACCTTATTCAATAAAAAAAAAGAGTAATCGAAATCGGACTACGCTGTAAAAGTTATAATAATAATAATCTTTATTTCAGACGTAAGTACATCCATATATTGTTAATTGGTTAGTAACAATTATTCTTAATACTATGTTAGTATTGTTATGCGTGGTCAAACATTAAAAAAAATATACGGTCGAATAGTGCTCCTCCTTTTTTTCGTCGGGTAAAAAATTGTAAAATACTGAAGTTAAATTAAATTTAAACATTGCATTTCATGAAAATGAAGAAAAAGAGTGTTGTGTAGCCTAAGGTTTTTATTTGTCGATTAGAATAAAATACAATTGTACATATAAATTTATAAGGTGAATATAAAAAAAACTTACAATTAAATGGGGTAAATGGGTAAGCAATAAGTAAATGTTTAATTACATAAAAATATGCGTACTTGAAGCATTTCCGCGGGTTTGCTAATGAAAATTACAGTAATTCAAATTTCCTTAACGTCTTATTATATATAGCACATATAACATAATAGTATAAGCTAACTTAAATTACAGGTGATTCCAAAAACCAACAGGAAACTCGTTCCGGGGACGTAGTACAAGGTTCATACTCCCTTGTTGAGCCAGATGGTACACGTCGTATCGTGGAGTACACCGCTGACCCCCACAATGGTTTCAATGCAGTTGTTCACAAAGAACCACTTGGCGGAGTCGCTGCTATTCATTAGATTATTATGAAGCAGATTTATTATAAACCCTCAATGCCAATAAAATTGTGTTCTGTAGAATGTATTGGATAAATTTCTTTAAATTTTTTTATTGCCGTCATTTGGTATGAGGTTTTGATTATTATCTTTACTTAGGTACTTTGCTTAGACGTTTCCCATCACAGTGACCTGCATATTAGTTTTAATGTATTGTTAATGTTAATGTTAAAAGTAGGGTAATAAATAAGAGGAATCTATGTTATTTCGTTTTATTTATAATCTGTTTGAAACGTATATTTTTATTGTGTAAGGACAAGACGAGTCCGGCACAAACTTTGATATATTATATGTAACCATAAAATAATATGCTTATGGTTTATGTAATTTCAATGCGCAATCATATGCTGTTTAGCATTATTATTCCTTTTTATAGTAAAGTAAAAAAAGGTCAATGCCCTGTTAACGTTAATTATTGAAACTAACAATGTTTAACACCTCCAGGTAAATTTCTAAGACATTAATTAAATTTCTAAGAAATCTATTGTTAACTGTAACGCCAGCGTATCTGCAGACGTTGAGGGATTAATAATGTCATCAATATTTTAAGCTGTTTATGAACTAGAACAAGAAATAATGACATATACAAATGTGTGTCAGCCCCGCCCGCTTATATCATAAATATTAGTGATACACGCTTGGCCCTCTACGTAGGACATGCACGACTATTATAGGTACTTTAAAGCATGTTATATCTACGTGTAGTATCTAAATAATATATGGGAATAGTATTAAATAAGATGACGTATTGTAATCCGTATTAATATTA
Organism: Brenthis daphne; assembly: GCA_947093115.1. Taxonomy (NCBI): domain Eukaryota; kingdom Metazoa; phylum Arthropoda; class Insecta; order Lepidoptera; family Nymphalidae; genus Brenthis; species Brenthis daphne. Next base: position 10,584,282 of record OX352478.1, on the reverse strand, counting down.
TAAATGTGAAAGTGTGTTTGTTTGTCCTTCTTTCTCGTCAAAACGGAGTGACGGATTGGCGGGATTTTTTGTGTGGAGATAGTTGAGGGCTGGAGAGTGACATAGGGTACTTTTTACCGCGGCAGATGATCTCATTCCCACGCGAAAATACGTTATAATACAACCGAAAAATTTATGATCATAATTACTTGAAACTTGGTATTAATGCTCTTCAATACAATAAAATAAATACGTGTTTTAGCATTTTCGAAGTTTACCTCATAAGGGGGTAAAATAGGGGAGGAAATTTTGTATGAAATCATTGTTGCATTTAACGTAAATAATAGACATTATGCAAAAAAATCGTGCTAATCATAAAAATATTTTTAACCTAGTAGCGCGTTGATGTCTCTTCTATGTACATGTATCAGACGTGTACAAAATCGACAAAAAAATCTATTCTTTTTTTGTCATAAACTGTTATCCACCGCCAAAGGTTAAAGCTTTTTTGTGATAAAGAATTAGTCATATATTATGCACATTAAACAATAATTTACTATTGGTAACGTAAATAGTTACTTATTCAAACAAAAAATATTGCTCGGCATCCGCTCACGAATTGTTCTATTTGTTAAGAGCTTCCTGCATATAATTGAAAATCACTTTATCTTATAAATTTTATGTTTAAATTAAGTATATTATAATACATGAATAAGGATTTCGCACTCTACTACATATATGTAATATATTTACAAGGACATTTAATTGAGGAGCACGTTCTAATTGGTCAATTAACTCCCAAAGTTTGGCCGTGACTAATATGAATAATGGACTAAGAATGGTAGGTAGTTGTACAACAATTGTAAAATCTTATTTATTTTGATAAAATAATATTTATCACATTATTTTCTAAAGCTTAGTTTAGGTTTAAGAAGTATCACAGCCGGGCGCGAAGCCAAGAAACGCACAGGGAGGTGGCCCGCTTCGGTGGGTGGTGGGAGGTGGCCCTCTTCGGAGGGCGGTGTACCATGCGGGTTGCTCCTGGTACTTCTCTGATGGCAGAGTGGACCTTGGAGCAACCCCATGGTTGTGGTGGTCTGCTTCGGCAGACCTGCCGTCGGGGCGTCGTAGTTGAATGCGTAAGCGATCCTGCGACGCCCCATTAAGACGGGGGAAGGTTTTGTTGGGTTTTAGTGGGTAGTACCGATTTCGCCGGTGAGTCCCACACATCGTGCGTAAATGCATTTCCAAACGTTAAAAAAAAAGGTTTAAGAAGTATCACACCTTTTTTATACAAATTTAAATTATATAATTTTAACAATTTATAGAAATCCTTAATTATACTATAAATAAATCAAGTCATTTCTTTGTTTAAATGAAAAATAAGCTATCAATTATTTTTCATTCGATCTCTGATAAACATGTTTTCTGTCACGGAGCAAACGGGTGCGTCCCTGGTGTCAAATGTAAGCCTACGTGTTACGTAGTTCCAGGTCATAGTCACATTCAAATCGGTCCAACCGATTCATTGTGAAGGAGTAATAAACGTATACACACAAACAAACATTCGCATGAATAATGAAAGTCGAATTATAATTTTTAGCAATTATTGCATTATAGCCACTATACATATATATATTATATACTAAAGAGATTAAAAATTATAACATTTATTATATATTATTTAAAACGGAGGTTTTTTAGAAGGTCATTTGGTTTCTGTATAAAAAATATTACTTTAAAAATAGGCATCCTTTGAAACTTTGATTTAGTTATTTATTTAGATAAATATTAGAAGATAAGTATTTACTTATTTTCCAAGATTTGTTGTTTATTTATGGTTTATTGGTTTGCTATATTTTATTGCGATATATTTATATATGCAAAACAATCGAAAGGCATCAACGTCATTATGTATAGATATATAAAAATTGGTTTATAAAACAAAAATTAGCATAGGTTCTTTATATCAGTGCAGTATGTGGTGGGATACGACACCCAAAGAGCGGTTGAGAAGTTAATTATAATCCAGTGTTCCTATATATTTGGTGATCGAATCGAATGACTTAGACACCAATACACTACTTAACGGTACAATTTACAATGTTATGTAAATTATCAGTGGAAATAGATTAGTTAGTACTATTAACGTACATACAGTTATATGATGATTGATTACTCCCGTTTGCAGTCTCGTCCGCCTATACTGTCCGCTTGTAGCCTTAGGTTAGTCACGATTGCAAAATGTAACAAAAGGTTTATACGAGAATCTAAATCTAGAATAGAGGTTATCTATACATTCAAATAAAAGAAAGGACAGAAATTTACCTGTTATATCTAAAATTGAAAGTACATAAGCATTTGTATATTTAGATGTAAATTAAGAAAACAAACACCAAATACAATGTTGCAATAGGCGTGTCTTTCACTGCGCAGTATAATGATTAATTTACTCTAAGATAGAGTTACGTTTATTTAATTAATAATAAATATAAAATTTTACGTTATATAATTTTTTTATATAGAATTTAAATGAGTGAAACCACTCTTTATTAATTTGTTCCTAGGAAACTTGTATAAGCTACGTAATTTTACTTTTCAAGTGAAATTTTATGGGTAATAAAAATAGTAGATAGCATTAAGTGGATGGACAAAAATACATAGTCATTAGTTTTAAATTATATTTTAACTGACTCACAAAAAACTTTTTAACAAAAAAATAAAAACCGACTTCAAACAAAAGCACTAAAAAGTAAAAAATAACTGATTGGTAGTTTTCATTTACTATACATACCTAATCAAATATTTTCGAAGTCGGTGTGCTTTGGTTTGTATGGGCTGGCACCGATTTCGAAAATATTTGATTAGGTATGTATTTAATAGGTAGGCTTTAATTACTTAGCCAAAGCACACCGACTTCGAAAATATTTGATTAGGTATGTATATTAAATGAAAACTACCAATCAGTTATTTTTTACTTTTTAGTGCTTTTGTTTGAAGTCGGTTTTTATTTTTTTGTTAAAAAGTTTTTATTTTTCCCTTTTTAGTGTAGACAGTAGTAGCAAAGTAAGGATTCTAACGTGTTAGGCTTGTCAAATCAAACTAAATAAGCCCAAACTCAAAGTATCTACTATTAGCCGTTGAAGAGTTCCACCTATCCACCTTCTGGCCTTGCCATCAGATCAGGTCAACAACACCGAACCACTGTACTATCAACGGAAATAGAAATACTTGCAAAGTTTCAAGTCAATATGACAATTAGAAGTAGGTTAAATTCATCATTAGTTGTTTGTCCACCCTTAGGGGTGGTATTTTTTTTTTGAAATTTAAATGGGACCAATCTGGAAGTATACCCTTTCAAACAAAACAAAAATTGTCCAAATCGGTTAATAAATATAAAAAAAACAAACATAAAAAAAAAACATACAGTCGAATTGAGAACCTCCTCCTTTTTGAAGTCGGTTGAAAAGAAGAGGTTCTCAATTCAGAACTGTATTTTTTCGTATGTATACATATTGTTTTTTTAATAAGCAGGCCATACAAGAGCCCACAAATTAAAAAAAGTGATTTACTTTAAAATTATTTATTTCGCTGGACTTGTAGTCTATATACTTTTTTTTTAAAAGTCATTATGCTAGATAATTTTATGGACAGACTTATTTTTTATATTTTTTATTATATACTTTATTTATCAACGTTGGTACAATTTCAACATGTCTAATTAAAAATAAAAATATTGAAATTCTAATGATACAGATTACATATACCTACATCATCATTAATAATTATAATTAGATTAAATATTGCATGTGTGTAAAATAAAAGTGATCATATGAAGTTTCTATTATAATGGTATAATGTCTGCTCTGTGACAACGCAGGTTGTTGCTTGCAACGCGGAACATGCACTGGTGAACGCCACGCTTCTATAAATACGACCAATGTCGAGAGCGCTCACGTTATTACTTCAAACCCTTTAACAAGAACATTTGCGATATGTTTCAGGTAATTTTTTAATTATAAAAAGATTATATTTTGATAATCAATAATTTTTTGGTATAAAGTTGTGTAATTGTTTCCAGGTAGTGTTATTCGCATGTGTAGTGCAGGCAGTAGCAGGGATCATAGTAACAGATCCACCTCCAACAAGCACAGAATATAATTACTGGTACGACATTGTTGACCCTAGTACTGGCGACGCGAAGAGCTTACACGAGATCCGTCAAGGGGCTAACGTCAGGGGTTCCTACTCTGTCGTCGATCCCGATGGCATAAAACGTATTGTGGATTATATTGCTGGTAAAAACGGATTTAAAGCGACAGTCCGCAGAGAGCCTCTTATTCACTATCATCTTAGACGTTACAATTATCGCCCTCCAGTCGCTCAAAATCTTAAAAGCAACGGATATGTGAGCCCTGTGCGATATTTAAAGAGGTTTCAAACACCAGTGTTTTCCACAAGTAATTTCATTGAAAGTGAACCGACTTATTTTACGCCCGGCAACGACACGTCATCTGAAAGCCTTAACTTTAATCAAGGAGAATATTTTTTGCCCAATTATCTGCACAATTAAAATTACTTTATATTATGTGCAGACTTCATCGATTTTATAAAAGTGATGTGATATTCTTTCATGTAATTTATTTGGTACAAGTGGTATTAGTTGCAGTGGTAATACATAGAATTTAAAATACGTAAGAAGTGAACGTCCTTTGTGTTATTGATTTTACTAAAAAACTCACATTTAAGTGATGTAGTATAAAATTAATTAAAGTTAAACCTATTGTATATAAGATTTATAATTAATTTTATTGTGAATAAATATTTAAAAATATTATTTTGTATTAAAAAAAGATCTTTTACGTTAGTTTATTGCATTAACTTATGTTTCGCGAATTTATGTATATAGGAAGGATCTGTTTTGATAGAATATATGAAATTAATATTTTATATAACCAAAATATTTTTTATAATTTGCATTAATTTTATTTATAATAAATTACTTTTTGTCTGCGACTCCATTTGTCTTGTATGCATTATATTATATGCAATTAAGATGTATCAAATTTTGGAAATGTAAACGTAAGCTTTGTGGTAAGTGGTCAGTTCAAGGTCGCAGAAAGTGGGTCGCGCAGTAGCAGGCAGAGCCGGTCTTTTAATGTCCTGAATTTTGTAGAAATATAATTTCAATAATATAGAAATATAATACAATAAGATATACTTATATATTTTTTAATTTAAAAAGTGTTTTGTTAAATAAGAGAAAAAAATGTTATCTGTTTAATATAACCACGGTAATGTTATACCGTGATATAAGTGTATCTATTCATAAATAAGAAATATCGATATTTACAAAATTTTAGTCAAATTAATAAAATAAGATAGAAAATATATTTTTAAATAATAACACCAGTGTTTAGAAATTTATGTGTACGTTATGAGCCCTAAGTATTAAAAAATATATAATTAACAATCATGACTTTCCTTACATTATAATTTATAATTTATTTAGAAGGTGTTTCAGAATATTTACAATAATCTATACATAACTATTATAAAATTGTAGAGGTCGAATGTCAGGGGGATGTAAGAAGAGAAATAGAACAAATTCAGTTTTTTGTTTCTGTGTCTGTTTGTACGGGCTAATCTCTTGAAAGTGTTGGGCCGATTTAAATGAAATTTTGCATGGTGGTACCTTATTATATCCCTAGTCAACATTTTAGATACTTTTCATCCCGGAAAATTAAGAGTTCCCGTGGGATAGATTTGTTTTTTTTTGTCTAGAGGCGAACCCGAGCCAAGCGAGTGACCCGCTAGTAAACAAATAATTTTATTAATATTTAAATATTTATTTTATTAATAAGCTACATGTTTATATACCAGTAGCATATTTTTAATATATAAATGAAAACATAAGAACTAAGCCAGTATTTTTATTACTAAAACATTATTTCTGTAATTGTTAATATATATATTTTTATAGTATTTATTAAAGCGGTGCAACAGGGCACAGCTCAAACCAGTAGCCGCAGCCGCATCGCTTTGGCACGCCCATGTGTAGCCACATGTATTCAATGTGGTTAGTCTCCGGGAAACATACACATCCCACGAGGCGTTTGCTGAATGCACTTGGAATTAGATTAGGCCGTTCACAAGTCCCTGGACCTAACAATTAAAATATAGTTTATTTAGTATCAGGGGCGATCTATATATATATATATATATATATATATATATATATATATATTAAGATATGAATATCTAATATGTAAATATGTATTTTACGTATCGAAATATATTAGATTTGCTTTGCATCAGCTGGCACCGACTTCGAAACTATCTGATTAGGTATCTATTCTAAATGAAAACCCCCGTTTAGTTATTTTTTACATTTTAGTGCCTGACTCGTTTTTTTAAATTTTTAATTTTATTAAATTTAGAAATTTTGATATTTCATATCTGTATTGCAATGCAATGTGTAATGTGCGTGTTTCAATTTATATTATAGAATTGATTCATAATAATCTTTTTCAATTAAGCAATACTAAATCTTCAGTTTTTAATCATGTTCAAGAAATGTTCTTTGAGAAAAATTTTATGGTAACTTTCGTGAACATAAAATTACTGTACTATTACTGACTGCCATTACCTTTACCATATCATCTATTTCAGTAATTTTTAAAGAATAAAAGCTGACTCGTCAATATTTCTCTTTGGTGTTTTATTAAAATTACTAGCATTGCCCGCGGCTCTGCCCGCGTTCATATGACCAAAACCAAATTCTTAGGTTTTATATATTAGTATACTCGTATTAGTATATTAGTTGACCCGGATAACCACCAGCTATGCCCATACCAAATTTCTTCAAAATCCCTCCAGTGATTTTTCTGTGATGCGGTCACAGACAGACAGACAGACAAAAATTCTTAAAACCATAGGTTCAGCCTCTATTAGCTATAATAATGTGTATTTCAATAAAATTACCAAAAAAAATTTAAAGCACAGATACTGCTTCATTTAATTTTAATTTATCTATAGATGTAACTAATTTATAAAGCCAAAAAGATTGGTTTTTGATAATTTAAACACGGGCGGGGCCGCGGGTAATTTAGAAGTAATTCTAATAAAATCATAGAAAGGTCGAATTAGTACATTCAATTTTTTGGAATTAAAACTACGTATTTTAAAGACACATGGCGACATCTATTGACAAATATCCAAATAATACAAAAATAAATATTCATTAAAATAATTTTTTTAATGAATAAAATAGTGCTATTGATATAATTTTTCAAGATCTACTATTTTTAATAGTTTTTGAAATAAGTTCACTTGTTAAAATCTCGTTTTTTTATTCTAACCAGTTTTTGTATTTTTTCTCAGAAATGAGATATTTTTCTGCGGTAAAAAGTATCCTATATGTTGACCCGGATAATCAGCTATGCCCATACTAAATTTCATCAAAATCCGTCCAGTAGTTTTTCTGTGATGCGGTAACAGACAGACAGACAGACAGACAGACGGACGGACGGACGGACGGACGGACGGACGGACGGACGGACGGACGGACGGACAGACAGACAGACAGACAAAAATTCTAAAAACTATAGATTCGGCCTCTGTATCGATAATAATGTCTATTTCAATAAGATTTCCTAAAAAATATTTAATGTACAGATTTGACTTAGTTACAATTTTATTATATGTATAGATTTAGGGGTTAAGTAAAACGGTTTATTTAAAAAAAACTAATAAAATTAAAATCGTAACCAATTTAAATATGTTTTTTTTTTAATTTGTACGCGAAATGTACTTGAGAATATATTAGTATTATATATAAACAATTAAAAAATAAATAGATGATTTTCATTGAACGTACCTTTTTTAATGCTCATTATCCGGAAAGGATCACAATCACCAGCGAGATGAGCAAGCATTTCCCGTTTCTCGATACCCGTCAACTGATCAAGGGTGTCATGGAAAGCTCCATATACTCTAGTGCCTATTTGTTTTAATGGTGTTATGGACCTCAAAGACCACATTTTTCCACAAGTAAAGCTAAAAACAATTAGTAGTTGAACCGTACTAACTTAATGTTGAATAAAGTACATACGCATGTACATATAATTGTGGTTTAGTTTTAAAACAAAGAGATAAAATTTCTCACCTCTTTTATTTTTACTTTACTTGTTTAGTTTTTAAAATAAAATAGTAATTAGTTTAAAATAGTAATAAGGATTTAAGTGACCGCTGTGATTTATATTAGACGTTACAATAACGTCAATGTAATATTTTACATATAATTTTTTTGAGTACAATATGTTTGTCCAACAAAAAGTATTTATTTAAATTTTATTTTATAGGAAATAAACCTTTAATTAGTGTGTTTATTTATTGCGTTCTTTCGCCTGACCAAAGAGTACTGGTTTCCAATGAAATGCAAGTGATCTTTAAGCCAGATATCGATCATAACCTACCTGCTCTTTATCTTCTATTATACTAGCAAATCTAGTTGGCTTCATATTCGGCTAACAGTGACCGTGCGATGTTCCCTTCGAAAGTAACAGCATTATATTTCATGCACCGGCGTAATGGTATATCATAACGCCTGCGGCAGCCATAATGTGTATAAAAAGTCCGTCACACTTTATTGTAGCACATTCGTATTGAGGTATCCTCATAGTGAAGTTAATCTCCATCCCTTACAAAATGGCTTTCAAGGTACTATAAACTCGTAAAAGAATCATTAAGAAAATTATTATGTAAAGAATTTTTTTTTTCTTACATTTTAATATCTCTTTTTTTAAAATATATGAAGATATCAATAATCGAATTTTCGAAAACTTAATGTAAATTTACTTTGCAGCTTGTTATCTTGGTGTGCGTAGTCGCTGCAGCCCAAGCAGGCGTGATTGCTCCCGTAGCCTATACGGCGCACCCGGCGCCGCTTGCATATGCCACTGCTCCAGTGGTTCATGCGGCCCCAGCTGCGTCCTACATCCAATCTTACCCCGTCGCCTACGCTGCCCCTATTGCTAAAGTTGCTGCTGTTGCACCAGTCACCAAAGTCGCTGTTGAAGAATATGACCCACATCCTCAGTATAGCTTCGCTTACGATGTTCAAGATAGTCTGACCGGAGACTCCAAAAGCCAGCAAGAATCTCGCGATGGCGACGTTGTCCATGGCTCCTACTCTGTTGTCGACCCCGATGGTATCAAGCGTACTGTTGAATATACAGCTGATCCTCACAATGGTTTTAACGCCGTTGTGCACAAGGAGCCAATTGCAGTAAAAGCTGTAGCTCCAGTCGCGAAAATTGCCGCAGCTCCTGTTGTCCACCACGTCCACGCTCCAATCGTCCATGCTGCTCCCGTGAGCTACTCTGCTCCGCTATACCATCACTGAATTGTTAGTTACAAGCTAGTCATCAAACAAAAGAATCAAAAAATAATTTATTATAGATATGTAAAAGCAAATAAACTTATCAAAATTATTATATGTATGTAGTTTTTTTTCTGAAAAGTTTGACTCTGGGGGTAGGTACTTCGAGGTATAAACTTTGTATTCATTATAATAAAAATCATGAATATCAGTTCACAATTATTGAAGTCTTGAAGATATTGCATAAAATACACAAAAAGTATCCACCCTTTTAAAGTCCATCAAAAATGAGCAGTAGAAGGATATCAATATGTACATATTGAATATTTTCAAAATATTTCAATTTTTAATAAAGAGATAAAAATATAACTTGTTAAGTGGTGGCTAAACAATATTAAAACTAAACTAGGTGTATATGATCTTTTTCTACGTCTATTTTTTAGTAAATCGCTTAGACTATTTTTGAATGAATTAATAATATACTCGTAGACACTACGAGACATCATCTAAAAGATTTAGCAGCTTTCTACCATATTAAGAATAGGAGTTATTTTTCAACCGACTTCAAAAAGGAGGAGGTTCTCAATTCGACTGTTTTTTTTTTTTATGTTTGTTACCTCAGAACTTCGTCATTTATTAACCGATTTGTACAATTTTTTTTTGTTTGAAAGGGTATTCTTCCAGATTGGTCCCATTTAAATTTCAAAAAAAAATACCACCCCTAAGGGTGGAAAAATAGCTAATAATGAATTTAACCTACTTCTAATTGTCATATTGACTTGAAACTTTGCAAGTGTTTCTATTTCCGTTGATAGTACAGAGGTTCGGTATTGTTGACCTGATCTGATGGTAAGGCCAGAAGGCGGATAGGTGGAACTCTTCAACGATAAATAGTAGATACTTCGAGTTTGGGCTTATTTTGTTTGGTTTGACAAGCCTAACACTTTAGAATTCTTACTTTGCTACTACTGTCTACACTAAAAAGGGAAAAATAAAAACTTTTTAACAAAAAAATAAAAACCGACTTCAAACAAAAGCACTAAAAAGTAAAAAATAACTGATTGGTAGTTTTCATTTACTATACATACCTAATCAAATATTTTCGAAGTCGGTGTGCTTTGCTTTGTATGGGCTGGCACCGATTTCAAAAATATTTGATTAGGTATGTATTTAATAGGTAGGCTTTAATTACTTAGCCAAAGCACACCGACTTCGAAAATATTTGATTAGGTATGTATAGTAAATGAAAACTACCAATCAGTTATTTTTTACTTTTTAGTGCTTTTGTTTGAAGTCGGTTTTTATTTTTTTGTTAAAAAGTTTTTATTTAACCTTGAATTTCCTCAGCAATAACTAATGTTTGTTAAACACATTTAAGAGTATTTTACATCTTTATATATAACTTAATTTTTTTAAATATATTTTTAACTAATGAATAAACAAGATTAGAGTATGAATGAATTTCATTTCTTTCTGTAATTACCTTAAAATAATTTTTTTCAGATAAATCAATAAAATCAACTCCAAAATCGATCAAAAACTAATAAAATATCGATGAATTCGAAAAAATTATAACATTAATAGATTCTATGGCAAAAAAATACAAAACCACTGGTGTATTTTACGTGAATTCCAACGTTTATTATTTTTTCACGATTCATCAAATTAAAAAGTTGGAATGTTTACGGCGACATTGTATAAATAATAAGCGTCAAATTAAAAACTTAAGGATACAATTTTTTTCGTATTTTCCTGAAAAAGACATTGGTGTAATCGGTTTACAAAAATTTGGTCAATAATAGTAGGGGAGCCCAAGAGGGGATTTTCTGTAGTTACTCGAGCGCGGCAGATTAACATAAAAGAGGTTACCTTGCACTCTATTGAGTACTTTCACCATAATATAAGTCTTCTATATAAAGGGGCGACTATAAAGTTTATGATGATTTTTGCCTCTTAGGCTTGTGCAAATCGGCAGATTATTAAATTGGACACTTTTCAGGATGTGACTAGCCTACCACACCTTAATCTGACGGTTTCAAGTATTTTTACCTTATCAAAACATTTTTTAAATATTTTAATCGGCTTCCCTAGACGCGCCCCTTTATATAGAAGACTTATATTGTGGTGAAAGTACTCAATAGAGTGCAAAGTAACCTCTATTATGTTAATCTGCCGCGCTCGAGTAACTACAGAAAATCCCCTCTTGGGCTCCCCTACTATAAAGTGCACTTCTTCAATAATAATTGAAAAAAATGTAATTTGCAAAGTAAGAATTATCGATTTCTCCAATTTTTAAAATTTTTAAGGGTGTTTTTGCAAGATGACCATACAATGTTTTTATATTTTCAAAAAGTAGAGTTCAAGACGAAAACAATGAGCGCTATCTAAAAATTGAACGAATTTTTTTTTAAATGTATCCACCCACTTGAAGTTGGGGGTGATTTTCAGCCTATCGAGACCATAAAACATACTTTTCTCGGAAATGTATAAACATTTCAATTTCATTTTTTTTATTTATTATATTTATTTCGAAGATTACATTCCCTTAGTTTCATGGAAATCAAAAGATTATTCTAGAAATAGAAAATAAAAAACCAAGAAACAGTTAAAAACCGAGTTTTTGTAAATATCTCGAAAACTTTGAGGTTATTATAAAAAGTGTTATTTATAAAAGTTGTACATTTTTACTAGACCGACTACTTTTGTTAAAAATATTTTTCGATAGAATGTCACAGTAAGCCGGAAATTGAAAAAAACTATTTTTCAACGCTGTGCGTTCACCCATTTCTCGGGGGTAGCTGGGCATGTGGGGCATTTTAGGTATTTCTATTCCTTATACACCCGCAAACATTTTAGAGCCATAAAAATTCAGGTTTTCAATATTTTGTTCCCAAGCCGGATTCCGATTGCACTAATAATTTTCATATTGATCTTCGCATATACCATTTGCAGAAATGTCAATTGTCGAAGTACATAAAATACACATACATTATTACCTAGTCGTTCTAAATCTTGATATCCCAGTGAAAAAGAAATAAATAAAATATTTTTATGGTTATATAGAAAAAATACGAATTTGATAAATAGATAAATGAGTGTAAATCCGAAAAATTAAATACATAGATACTAGATATAATCAAAAATCTCGATATTAGCAGTAGTAGTGGCGGCGCCTAAGGCTCCCTGTAGTACATATAAAAACCGCACGCTCGCATGCAGTACATATCATTAAATCAAGTGATCTTATCAGACATAATGGCTTTTAAAGTGTGTAAAATGATTTTATTTTTTATTATTTATTTTATATAAAATAAATTTAAATTGTTTATTTCTTTACTTATAAATAAGATATAACTCTATCTGTTACCTTTTCACGCTTAAACCGCTAAACAGATTTCGATAAAATTTGTCAAAGACAAAGATTAAATCTGGGATCGTACATAGACTTCTCTTTATTCCCGCCCTGCTTATCACACGATTTAACTTGCCTTTCTGTTTATCTCTATAAGCGCGTTTCGACTAATATACTTATATTTTAAATACTTTAAATAATTAATTAATATTAGTACACATGTTATGCATTTCTAATTAATTTAAAAGAAATATATGAAAATACTTAAAATAAAAAATATACTTGTTAACAGTTCGTCGTGTTCGCTTGCTTGGTGGCTGCCGCGAGCGCCGGCCTAGTTCCAGCAGCCCACGTGACATACGGTGCGCCGGTGTACCAAGCCGCGCCCGTAGCGTATGAAGAATACGACGCGCACCCCAAGTACAGCTTCGCCTACGACGTACAAGACTCCGTCAGTGGAGACTCCAAGAGCCAGCACGAGTCCCGTGACGGCGACCTCGTACAAGGCTCGTACTCCGTCGTGGAGCCCGACGGCACCAAGCGGATCGTCGACTACTCTGCTGACCCCCACAATGGGTTCAACGCAGTCGTGCGCAAGGAGGCTCTCGGTGTGAAGGTCGCCGCACCCGTAGCCTACGCCTCCCCCCTCGTCCACGCCGCGCCCGTAGCGTACTCTGCCTCCCCCGTCGTGCACGCACCTTTGGCTTACTCCGCTCCTATTTACCACCATTAAGCATCTATTCAACGAACTAATCTTAAATATTAAAGATATTTATTAAATAATTATATTCTATTATTGATAATGCCCATAATAATTGATCCGTGATCCCGTATTATAATACTTCTTTTTTAGAAATCAGTGGCTCCTTTTTCAGACCACTTATAAAATTCTATCGCTCCATACAAATTACCATTTACTCCACCTAATTCTTTACAAATTACAAATATGATATAATCTAATATAAATTAGTTATGTACTACACAACATACGTAAGTAATTTGTGTACTACACTAAAACAGTTCATAATTTCTTTACGACTTATGTTAATATAAATTAAACTAGAGAAGCGTACCGAGGGTTCGAGGGATAATTGTAAAAATGTACTTAGTTTACAGACCCACCGAAAGTGGACCTGGCGAAGCCCCGATACTATGACAAAAAATGAGATAGACTTTATTATGACGGACAAGAAGCGCATATTTAGAGATGTCTCCGTGATCAATAGGTTCAACACCGGAAGCGATCACCGACTCGTCCGAGGCACTCTAGGTATTGATTACAAGCTTGAACGGGACCGTTTGATAAAGTCTACGCTCCGACCCAATATGCTTCAAATCCCTGCTGGGTCTGAAACGTTCCAGCTAAAACTGGAGAACCGATTCGCTGCCCTGGAAACCACAATAGACGTTGACATTGACCAAGACCTCGACCAAGTAGTGGGTATTCTCCGGGAAGAAGGGACTAAGATCTGCAAGATGCAACGCACCGGTAAGAAGTCCAAACTCTCTGAGGAATCTCTGCAGCTAATGAAGAAGCGACGTGAAGATACCGCAGTTACTCCGTCAAACCAGCGAGCTTTGAACAAAAGAATATCGAAGCTGGTAAGACGTGACCTCCGAAACTCCAATACATGCTCCATCAAGGAAGCTATTGAGAAAAATCGGGGGTCCAAAGTCTTTGTTCAGAAGCTGGGACGTAGCCATCTGACGAAGCTGACCACAACTAGCGGAAAAGTCGTCGTCTCTAAGCCGGAGATTCTGAAAGAAGTTCAGGACTTCTATGGTCGCCTATATACATCGCAAGCGCCCCGTCCCACGTCTAATAACGAAGATCCCAGAGCCACGCTTACCCGCCACTACACAGAAGACCTGCTAGAAGTCAGCCTAGACGAAATCGTGTCGGCTCTAAAACAACTTAAAAATGGAAAAGCCCCCGGGGAGGATGGAATTACAACGGAGCTCCTAAAAGCAGGTGGAACTCCTGCGCTAAAACAACTCCAGCGCTTATTTAATTCCGTCCTCTTTTCGGGGAGAACTCCTAAGGCATGGAGCACGAGTTTGGTCGTCTTGTTCTTCAAAAAGGGTGACAAAACCCTGCTGAAAAACTATCGACCTATCTCTCTCTTAAGCCATATCTATAAGTTGTTTTCTAGAGTTATCACGAATCGTCTCACGCGTAGACTCGACGATTTCCAATCCTCTGAACAGGCTGGTTTTCGAAGTGGATACGGCACCATAGATCACATTCACACAGTGCGGCAGATTATACAGAAGCAAGAAGAGTATAATGAGCCCTTGTGTCTAGCATTTGTAGACTATGAGAAAGCCTTTGACACTATCGAAACCTGGTCTGTTTTAGAGTCTTTGCAACGGTGCCAAGTCGATTGGCGATATATTCAAGTGTTGAAATGTCTGTATGACGCCGCAACAATGTCCGTCCAAGTCCAGAACCAGCAGTCTGAACCTATCTTCCTGCATCGAGGAGTGAGACAAGGGGACGTAATTTCCCCCAAATTGTTCACAACTGCACTGGAGGATATGTTTAAGAGTCTGGACTGGAAAGGACGTGGAATAAACATAAACGGTGAGTACATTTCGCACTTGAGATTTGCAGACGACATAGTCATCATGGCTGAAACCGTGGAAGACCTGCAACACATGCTGCAAAGCCTAGCTGATTCTTCAAAACACATCGGTCTCCGGATGAATTTGGACAAAACCAAGGTCATGTTCAATACACATGTAACACCGGGACCGATTGCTCTCAATGGAACAACTCTCGAAGTAGTACAAGACTACATCTACCTTGGGCAATTACTGCAAGTCAGTAAAAACTACTTCGAGAAAGAAGCTCAAAGAAGAATACAGCTGGGATGGGCAGCATTCAATAAACTTCGTCGGGTCTTTTCGTCGCCAATACCACAAAGCTTAAAGACAAAGGTCGTTAACGAGTGCGTCCTACCTGTTATGACATACGGAGCCGAGACGTGGACACTGACGGTGCGATTGGTCCACCAATTTAAGGTCGCTCAGCGTGCTATGGAGAGGGCTATGCTCGGAGTTTCTCTGAAGGATCGGATTCGAAATGAAGAGATCCGACAGAGAACCAGAGTCATCGACATAGCCCAAAGAATTAGCAAGTTGAAGTGGCAGTGGGCTGGTCACCTATGTCGCAGAACCGATGACCGTTGGAGTAGACGGGTTCTAGAGTGGAGACCACGGCTCGGCAAACGTAGTGTAGGACGCCCTCCAGCTAGGTGGAGCGACGACATACGTAAACTGGCTGGCAGCGGTTGGATGCGTAGAGCTGAAGATCGAGCTCAGTGGCGTGCCATAGGAGAGGCCTATGTTCAGCAGTGGACGAAAACAGGCTGAAAATGATGATGATGATGATGATGATGACTTAGTTTACAAAGTAAAAATTATCGATTACTCCATTTTTTTAATTTTTACGGGTGTTTTTACAGGACGACTATGTAATGTTTTTATTTTTTTTAAAAGTAGAGTTGAATCAAGACGAAAACAATGAGGCCTATTTGAAAATTGAACGATTTTTTTTTAAATGTAAACGTTCACTTGAAGTTAATTTTCAGCCTCTCGAGACCATAAAACATACTTTTCTCGGAAATGGCTAAACATTTCAATTTCAATTTTTTTAAATTTATTATTTGTATTTTAAAGATTACATTCCTTAGTTTTATGAATATCTAAATATTATGCAAGAAATAAAAAATAAAAAACCAAGAAGAAGTTACAAACCGAGTTTTCTGCAAATATCTCGAAAACTTTGAGGTTATTGTAAAAAGGGTTATTTATAGAAGTTGTACATTTTTACTAGACCCACAATTTTTGTGGAAAACATTTTTCGATAGCACGACACAGTAAAACGGAAATTGAAAAAGAAAACTATTTTTCGACGCTTTGCGTCCCCTCATTTCTCGAAACTGGGCATCGGGGACATTTTACGAATTTCTATTCCATATATAATAGTAGATAGGGTGCTAGTTGCGATTATGTCATAGATTTTTCTTACATTGTAAGTAGTAAATAGTTTTTTTGTCATCGTTAAAACAGTTTAAATTTTTGTCTGTGTGATTTGCATTTGTTAAGGCCATTTAAAATCTATGTAAGACCAATGTAATTAAAAACTTTGAAGCACCTACTATTTTGTTATTCGGCTTATTACATAGATAAATAGAATCAAAACAGTGAATAATGTTGTAGATTTTTAAACCCCTACGAAAAAAGAGAGGTTATGTAGTTTAAGTTTATCGCTTGTATCTGTGTATATGTATCAGTCTGTGGCATCATAGCGCCCAAACTGATGAACTGATTTGTGTAGTTGATTTCTTTTTTTAAAGGTGACTTGTCGAGAGTGTATTAATTATTAATGTTAATACTTTATGTTTTTATAAACCAGGTGCCATAGTCAATATGTTAAATGAAATAAAAATAGAATAAGTTACATAGGTTATAATTATTTGTTAATTTGAACTTGTATTGGAATGCGGTGCAGGGTATCAAATTCTGAGCAATATTGCGGTCGAGCGACCGACAGAAATGTTGCCTGGCGCTTTGATACTGATATCTGTATTATGAGATATATAAAATTAACTTTTCATAGCAACAGACGAAGATATTATTTACAAGGAATAAATGTACACTATCGCTAGGAAGTTGAAAATAGACGTTATGGACTAAGATCCCACTGCAAGATTGCTACGTTCATTGCCTATTTAATCGAAATCAATTTTTTATATACAATAATAAAAGGGACAATATGTTTTGACCGGGGTGCCTATTCAAATGTGCCCGCTAGTATGTTTAATTAACTAAATAATAGTTGACTTTTTGGAATAAAAACGATGCATTTGTTATTACAATGAATGATACTCCACTTCACAGAACTATACGTAGAGATCTTGAAAAATGATTGCTGCCGTTGCGCATTTAGCCTTAACCTCTTCGCAGCCAGGTATAAGCGGGTCATATTTTGGTATGTTTATGCGTTCATAGCGTACATGCATCATTTATATATCAAATGAAAGCTTATTTTTTTCTGTACCTAATAAACTACGTCTGCCTATGTAAAAGTGGCCGCAAAAGTGGTTGCGAGTCATTAAAAGTGTTTTTGTTACATTTATACGTTCATGGCGTATATTCATCATTTATATATCAAATTAAAGCTATTTTTTTTCTGTGCATGATAAAATACCTCTCACCTATGTAAAAGTGGCCGCAATGGAAAGAAAAGAAGGAAAGATTATATATGTCATTTGTCAGACAATAACAACGGTATTCCATACTAACCGTTAAAACGTACCGACCTAGGAAAGAACCCGAGCGAAGCGAGGGTGAGTTGCTAGTTATACATAATTGACATTGACGCATTGTTGTAAATGATAGGTCCACCACTAACATTATCTATTAAAAGTAGTCCGAAGTAGTGTACAAAATAAACTGTCCTGAACTTTCCGATTTTACAGCAGTTCTTATGGGTTTTCCCTATATATTTTTATATTTAAACCACCCCTGACATATCCCTAACAAAACAAAAAATATATATTCAAATCGGTCCAGCCGCTTTTGAGTTTTAACGATATTAACGGACGGAAAAAATTGAACTCGCATGTCACAACTCACAGTCTCTAGAGATAGTAAATCAATAAGTGTTATAATTATTAATACAATGTTTTGAACGGCCTATCACTGGGTATGCGTCTTACTCAAATTGAAGAATGTGAAGAAGATCAGACCATCACAGTAAGTACGGGTTAGCAGTTCATATGTATTTGGATAACTAGTTAGATTTACTTAGACATACAAGTTTTTCTTCTTCTTAAGACACGTGGTAATCATGTCAAAAATAAATCGCACATGAAAATGTCAGAAGTCTTAAGACCCGGAATTTGAACCCTCTTCACTTAGTTTTCCAAGCATTCACTCACGGAAAAACGTAATCACGTTACAACTGCGGTTCCGCTGTCTTTTTAGGGATATGCAGCCAAAAGACAATAATAGAATTTTTGTAATTTTTTTATGTCACACTGTCTGTAGGTAACAATTGGGACATATAGGCATTTGTAACATTGTGAACTACTAGACAATTGTAGTGAAATTACTAAATATAAAAAATAAGAATCATCTCTCTATATACATATGTACTCTATCCACTTTGTTAATTAAACCGTTTTAAGGGAACGGGTATCCACGATCTGTGAGTCAAGTTTCGCACTCGTCCGAATTTTACAAGTACCTAATTGTTAATTAACTGCTTTCAATTTTATGACTTTCTTTCATTTCTTTAATTAACGATCCTAGTGGTGAAGCCTAATTCTTATCCTGGTTCCGATTTCTACTATCACAGGAATCGTGGCTTCGTTCTTTAAAAGAGTTGAAGTTTATACATACTGATTTTTAAAATATTTAGGAACATAGGTGCATTAATCACTATGTAAAACTTTTCTAAAAAAACATATTTTATTTATAAACACAAATTTCTATAATACTTGTATTATGGTGTATAATTGGGAAATTAAGAATAGATACAGACAAAACCAGTTCATCACCTTTTTCTCCTCTGTTTGTCAATCGATTTTTTTTTTTGTAAAAAATATGGATGAATTTCAAACCATCGGGCAAACTTTTTGAACTAGTCCTTTTTAGTCCAGTCAAATAAGGTCTGAAATCAAAATTTGAACCTCAACTTTGCATTTTTGATATAATGTAGTTTTAGTGATACAAAAACAATGTGTAAAGGTTTTCGTTTAATTAACACCCGGCAAGGGTTGAGAAAAAAATTTCAAAAATGTTTATTCGCAATAACTCGAAAACAGTAAAAATAAGACAAAAAAGTTTTTATAAAAATATGTAGAGCTTAAAATGTTACATAAAAAAATACCATGACTTTTTTCCTCCAGTCAACCTTTACACATTTTTATTAAAACTTTTTTGTCTAATTTTAACCGTTTTGGAGTAATTGCGAAAAAATATTTTTGACAATTTTTTTTCAACCCTTGCCGGGGGTTGCAGATACTAAAACCTTTACACATTATTTTTGTATCATTAAAACTATATTATATCAAAAATGCAAAGTTGAATGCCAAATTTTGATTTCAGACCTTATTTGACTGGACTATATTTTAAAACAATAAAAATATAAATTGTCCATTAAAACATTACTAATGATCGATTAATTGGCAAAATATATAAATCAAGATCTTACGATTTGAAATATATACTTATTTTAAGACATACAATACATTAATTACACTGGTTAAAGAGGATGATATTCGTATACGACAAAAATATATTTATGGTTTTTATCGTTGTTCTTCATTATACTTTACACACCATACTTTGATTCAATACTATAATAATTATGTAGGTTAGATCCTGGACAGAAAAAGCAGTTTTTGTTTAATTTCATAACATTTGGCCTAAAGTCAAGAACACTGAATTTTCCGCCATTGACAAATTGCTACTCATTTTCAATTGCGCGCACATCCATAGTGATGCACCGACATAATACTAAGCGCGAACTTGGCCCGGTGTCACAACCTATGCCGCTATATATACCTCGGTAAACTCTTCAGGAGCATAGTCACACTTGGCTTCATCATCAACTCATTCAAACAACAATGGCCTTTAAGGTAAAAAAAATATCTTGAGAAAATATTTTTTTATTTATAATAATCAATTATTAATTTGATTAAGTTTTATCCTTATCATCTTGTTTTTACTTTTTTTATTGATACATAAAAAATTGATGAGATACATATAAATACAAAAAAAACTTCATAATCTATAATAGCTTTTGCAATATTATGTAAAGTATTATGTACATACAAAGAACACCATATTAGTTAACGCTAATCTTATTATAATTCAGGAGACGACAAGTGTCCGTCCTTGACAATTATTTACACGGCTTGTTAGTAATTTCTCCGTGCTCGCTTTACGCAATGTGCTCTAGTGTCATCCTCATAAAACTGTGTCACTATTTCAAGTACGATGTATGAGACGTATGAACATATATGTGACATCTAATTTACCTCTTAGGATTAGTATCTATTCAAGATTTAAATTTATTTTTTAATAAATATTTACAGATCGTCATTTTCTCCTGCCTTGTGGCTTTAGCCCGTGCTGGTGTTCCAGTGGCAGTCGCCGCTCCTTTAGCCGCGGCACCTGTTGTTGCAGCACCCGCAGTCGCCGCCAGGCTCGAAGAATTTGACGCTCTCCCTCAATACCGATTTGGTTACAATGTAGCCGACGCCCTAACTGGTGACTACAAGAGTCAACAAGAAGAACGTAACGGTGACTTGGTACAAGGATCATACTCACTCGTAGATCCTGATGGCACACGCCGCGTTGTCGATTATTCCGCTGACTCTGTCAATGGATTCAATGCGGTTGTGCGCAAAGAGCCTTTAGTCGCTGCTGCACCAGCGGTGGTTGCCGAGCCCGCGGTGGTGCCTGCGCGCATCGCCGCCGCCCCTGTCGCTGCCGCTCCCGTCGTCGCCGCCCCGGTGGCTAAATACACCGCTGCATATTCTGCCCCATTGGGGTACGCAGCATACACAGCTCCAGTCGCCTACTCTGCTCCCTTCACGAGATTTGCCTCCTATTCATCCCCATTGATCGCTAGCAGATATGCAGCTCCACTGGTCGCCGTCTAATAATTATTTTACATTACATACATTATGACTGATTTCTCTCTATATTTGGCCAATAAACTTTTATATTTGAGACAATTTATTACCTTTATTTTAAGTTATTCTTACATAAACTTCTAATTTTATATGAGTACATACAAACATATATACGACAAAAGCATACTGATAGGCTAATCGTATAAAATTATCGTTTTTACTTGAAATTTAAAAGCCTTTTATTAGTAAAAAATGAGTTTTAAGTATAGAACAAAGCAACAAAGTTACTAAATTTCTTGCATAATAAGGAAACTATCAAATAAATATAGACGTTGGCTCAGTTTGTAGTGACCCTACTTGCTGTGCCAGCGGTCGCGGGTTCGAGTCCCGCTGAGGGCATTCATTTGTGTGATGAGCACGAATGTTTGTACTCCACCCACGGATGTTTATATTTATAATATATATGTAATATTATATATGTGTAGTGTATCAACTATCTGGTATCCATAACACAAGCCTCGTAGTTTATTACCATGGAGCTAGAGGGTGCTGTGTTAATAAAAAAAAATTGATTTTAATAAAAAATGTTCTGAAAGTTGCGTCTAAAACGTGAATTTTTCAGACTGAAAGATCTTAAAAGAATAATATTAAGTTACTAGCAGATCCCGCGGCTTCGCTCGCGCTAAAACAACAAAAAAATCTTAAGTTAGTTTTCATACAAACTTTCATTCCATATTTTACCTCCTTATGGAATGAATTTCAAGAAATACGTATTTATCTAATTGTATTGAAGAGAATTAATAGCAAGTAATTTTGATGATAAAATTTTTTTGGGTTGTATAATAACTGGTTGTGTTTTCCCGTCGGAATAAGATAATCTCCCGCGGTAAAAAGTAGCCTATGTCACTCTCCAGCCCTCCAACTATCTCCATACAAAAAATCATACCAATCCGTCACTCTATTTCGACGTGAAAGAAGGACAAACACACTTTCACATTTATAATATTAGTATGGATACTACAGTAATGTTATATTACCATACTGCGTCTGTAAAAAATAA
This sequence comes from Brenthis daphne, assembly GCA_947093115.1. NCBI lineage: Eukaryota > Metazoa > Arthropoda > Insecta > Lepidoptera > Nymphalidae > Brenthis > Brenthis daphne. The sequence goes on along the minus strand of OX352478.1, from coordinate 10,561,855 downwards.
AGTTAGTAACAATCATAGTTTAAAAAACTAAAAAAACACGCTCTAATGATGAACCGAACAAAAAGTAAAAGATAATTTTTTGTGTAAGAATAGTAATCGTGGGGAGCTTTCTACAATATTTTTATAATAACTCTACTTTTAGAAATCGAAGGTACCAATGGAATAATAACTGATCTAGCACCTTACAACTACCAGTATTTTTTTAAATTATAACTTATTTTCAATTTTTTAGCTTGATCTGCTACAAAGGCGTGTTTTTTTTAGTTTTTTTATATTATGTATTATCCTTCTTGGTCCTTTGTTAAAGGAGTCTGCCCACTACATCGTTTCATACACTTTTAATGTGCAAAGCTTCAGTTCAATCTGAAGTTTTGAGTGGATGAAAATTACGTTTAAAGTTTCCGTTACATAGATAGATAGATTGATTGATAGATACAAGTAACTCTAATAAAAGCGTGTTAAATACATGTTTATTTAATTGTAATAATATTGAATGATGTGCATTAAGGCGAAGTTTCAAGTAAACTGATCATAAACATTTTTTTCCCATATAAATATTACCACCTCTTTTTACCCTTTTATGGGTTGAATTTCAGAAATATCTGATATACGAATTCCCTTTATTTGTTATTTTAAACGTAAATACCATCTTCCGTATATTCCTAATTAGAAACGACACAGTTTCATACAATCTTTCATCCCCTGTTTTACCCCCTTGGGAGATGAATTTCGAAAAAAGAAATTATACATGATTATATTGTCATCGGTCCTTGTTAAATGTGCAAAGAATCAGATCAATTTGAAGTTTTGAAGAGGGTGAAAATCACCTTAAAAAAATCCGTCACATAGATCGATCTAGATAGGTAGATAGTAGATACAAGCTGATAAAGGCGTGTTAAAAAATAGCGAGATACTCGTATATCCTAGTGCTATATTTTAAAATAGATAGTGCCAGGTTTACAAAGTTCATGATAAGTTTTAATAATAATTCATGTTTATTTTTGTCATTTAAGGTTACACAGGTAGAAAATGTTAAATTACAGAAAAGATTTTATTCTTTTCTGCGATAGTTCAAGAATATTATTGTTTACTTAATCTGTAACATTTTATTCAAAAACCGAAAAGGTCTACTTTATAGTTGACAGAAAATGTGATCGTATAAATCGTTAAATCCTGAATTTTTTGACATATTTTAAAATTTCTTAAATATTTTCAATATTATACAATATGGAGGAAAAACAACTTTATAGCGCATTAACAGTATACAGAGAAAGAGGAGCATATTTGCGACGCCTTGAACAATTTGAAAAAGCTAAGGCATCATACGATGAAGCCTTCAGAAATGCACCAGACGATGTTCGAATGCTCACTGGCCGAAGTCAGGTATGTGCAGATGCAGTTCAACCTATTCAAGCATACTCTGATGCAGAATTGGCCCTTAAATTAGAACCTGGAAATATGAATGCTCGAAATATGCAAGCTCGAGCAATGTACACTATGTCTGATTTTGAAAAATCAGTAGTAATGAATTATAGAGGTGCTAGACATCGACATCAACCACCTTATTTCATAGAGGGAATAAATCAAGGAGTTGAGACTATTCAAGACTGTATTGGAGTCAATGCAGGAAATGTTATGTTAGAGTTTTTACCATTAATAAAACATAACGAAGCAGTACGTGTTGATGAAGATGATCCACAGAAACCTCCACATGTATCTCGAATACCTAAACCGAAAAAGAAGCGAAAACTTACTCAAATGGAGGCTCGTAAACATTTGACTTTATCACGTGTATTGGCAATGAAATACTTAGGGCCAATGGCATATGACAAATTTTTTCTACAAGAACTTATGGAAGATCAAAGGCTTAAATCTGCAAACGCAGGTGGAACTGTAGAGTTAAAATCTATTGTCAAGGAAGCTTTAAGGTCACTTAGTCAGAGACAAGATATGTTGCGATCACAGAGACCATATTATACGGTCAAACTTGCAGAAAAGGCTGAATCTAAACATCAGAGTCAGTACAAAGAAAATGTTCTAATTAAAGAACGTGAGATTGGTGCAAGGACAGCAGAGAAACTTCTAAAACAAATAGAAAAGAGTATGCGTGAGAATCGCATAATGGATTCAATTGCTCAAGCAGAACGAATGCAAATGTTCCTTGACGGTAAAACACCAAGAACTCTTCCAGATAAAGAAGTATACACAGATCGTTTGTATCGTGCTGTTGGAGAAGCCTATCTATCACAACATCGTCTTTCGTATACTCTAAGTGAACGTGGAAATCGACGTCGTATTGCTTTCCTGATGGGCTTACCAGTAGGACGCCCAACATCATTTGATTCTGTCATGGCTAATTATCCTTATAAATTTATAGATATAAAACAAGCAACTGCAAAAGTAATGGCGACGTTGGAAATGTGTGAAAATTCAACTATGAAATGTTGGCTAATGTATGAAATTGCTCGCCTGTTATGTACTCAAAAGAATTACGCACTTGCTAAGTTCTATGCCAAGCGATGTCAACGAGAAGCTCAAGAAATAAATAATGTCACTTGGTGGCTCAATGGGTGTTTCGTTCTTATGAGTGGGGACATGCAACAAGGTAATTCAAACGAAGTTCGCATACAAGTCGAAGAAGCTTATGAATTTTCAAAAAAAATGCAAGATCCAGAACGTGTACAAGCATTCTTAAGCAAGTGTGCTGAAATGGCGACAGAGACAATGACTGCAGATGAAAGAAAAGCCATAATGCAACGTGAACGACAAATTATAGGCGTAATGGATGAAAGTCAACGCGTTGAAACGCAAGTATTGTTCAAACGGATGTATACAGTTCCGCCTGGTCGACGCTTTTCAGTTTTGCCACGAAAGTCAGAACCTGGCGAGGAACGAGTAGAACGTAAGCGTCGACGCCAAAGAGGGCTGTCAGTTATACCTGGTCCGGAGAGAGCTCTACCACCTCCACCAAAATCTGGCACTCTTGGATTCCAGGTTTTCGATATTTAATTTACGCGCATATTTTATATTCTCTAAATACAATTGTTTTTTTTTCAATTAAAGTAAAAGATCTTTTTAATAAATAATATTTTATATTTAATTTACAACATGACATTTTATTTTTAATTTAATGATGATATAAAGGAGCAGAATATGTGAGGGGTGAAGCATGTACTATGGGCGCAGAGTGTACCACAGGTGTGGCCGTGTAGGCAACAGGAGCTGCAACCTTGGTGACTACTGGGGCAATGGCTTTCACGACAAGAGGTTCTCTGTGTACAACGGCATTGAAACCGTTATGAGGATCTGCGGTGTATTCTACAGTACGCTTAACACCATCGGGGTCTACAACGGAGTATGAGCCTTGTACGACGTCTCCGTTACGGCTTTCATGCTGGGATTTGGAATCACCAGTGTGACCATCTTGAACATCGTAAGAAAAGGTGTATTGAGGATTGGCGTCATATTCTTCAACAGCAACTTTGGCGATGGGTGCCACTGCTGCAATCTTGGTAACTGGAGAGGTGTAAGAAAGAGGTGCACCATAACCAACATGGCTTGTATAAGAAAGAGGTGCAGAGTATGCAACGTGAGCAGCGCGCAACAAGCCAGCGCTAGCTGCAGCTACCAAACAGCTGAAGATTACAATCTGTAAAAATAATAATTTCTTAGTCATTCATGGTTAACGTAATGCTTATCTTACTTTTACCCATTCTTGTATTTTAAACAAATTATTACTGTGAATAAGATTATCCAGAGGCATCAATATATTTTAACATGAGGAAGTAAATATTATTCAATTCATTTTGAGAGCCAGTTAGTCATACAATTATCTAATAGCCAAAAAGTCTAATGCTAGAAGAGATTTATGGAAATCAATAATACTAGTTTATAAAAGTAATATGTACATATAAAATTACAATTGTGTTTATATGAAAATAAAATTAAAATTACAAATATTAGTAAAAAATGATATCACCTTAAAAGTCATTTTGGTTGTATCTTTGTTTAGATGTAAAATTAAACTAATAAATATACATTGTGCTCTCGTTATATATTAATCTCATAGGTGACGTCACAGATCTGGCTTGGTAATTGAATCCTGCTTTGGACTTTCGATTAAATAAGTAGTAGCAAGGTCGCGATGTCAGCGCAAATGCGGCCATCGGCTCATATAAAGGTCACTTATTCTTCCACAAAATAAAAGTGAAAATTGTTAATGAAGTTGAACTTCAAAATAATTATTATTTGACAAGGCTCTATAGCGTAAATCTTTTTTCCGGGAGTTTTGAAAATTGATAATGAAATAAATTTTTGTCAAGTTGTCTGTATTAATACGAGTATTATAAATGTGAAAGTTTGTGAGTATGGTGTTACTCTTTCACGACAGAACCGCTGAACGGATCTAGATGAAATTTGGCACAGAAATAGACTGGAACAACACATAGGCTTTTTATCCCGGAAAAATGGGCGGTTCCCGTGGGATAGGTTTGTGTATAGGTTTTTGTTTTCCTAGAGGCCGCTGCAGAGCCGCTAGTATATAAAATAAATAAATAAACATGTTTGGACATCATCTAGTTAATAAACAACACATATATGTATAACTTTATATACATACACTAGCAGTACCCGCGGCTTCGCCCGCTTTCAAACTACAAAATAACCTCTTTGACTTTGTTATAACTAATAATAATTTGATGACACACCGACTGCAGCGCCATCTACGGAGTTCATTCGTGAATTCAAACCTTGCAGGGACCCACTCGAATGAACACAAAAAATATCATTAAAATCGTCCCTGCCGTTTAGGAAAAGATCAGTGACATACTGACAGCAGCACCACCTATCGGGTCCAATTGTATTTTCAAACCATCCAAGAACCCATTTAAATATACATACAAAATTTCATCATAATCGGTCCAGCCGTTTATGATTTTTATGATTTTTTAATAATTCTGACGAAATTTTGTAAATATGAAATTAATTTTTTTCAATATATTTTTAACTAATGAATAAACAATATTAAACTATGAACACCTTAAAATCAAATTTTTCAGAAAAATCAATAAAATTAACTCCAAAATCGATCAAAAACTAATAAAATATCGATAAATTCGAAAAAATTATAACATAAACAGTTTCTAGGGCAAAAAAATACAAAAGCAATGGTATACGTGAATTCCAACTTTTATTATTTTTTCACGAATCATCAAATTGCAAAGTTGGAATGTTTACGGTGACATTGTATAAATAATAAGCGTTAAATTAAAAACTTAAGAATGCCATTTTTTTGGTTTTTTCCTGAAAAATACATTGGTATAAACAGTATAAAAATTTGGTCAATAAAGTACAGTCTTCAATGATAATTGAAAAAAATGTAGTTTACAAAGTAAAAACTATCGATTTCTCCAATTTTTATATTTTTTATATTATTATACAATGTTTTTATATTTTCAAAAATTAGAGATCAAGATGAAAAGAATGAGCCCTATCTGTAAATTGAACGAATTTTTTTTAAATGTAAACACCCACTTGAATTTGGGGTGATTTTCAGCCACTCGAGACAATAAAACATACTTTTCTCGGAAATGGCTAAACATTTCAATTTCATTTTTTTAAATTTATTATATGTATTTCGAAGTACATTCCTTTAGTTTCATGGAAATCAAAAGATTATTCTAGAAATAAAAAATAAAAAACCAAGAAAAAGGTATAAACCGAACTATCTTTTCGGATTTTGTCGCGGATTTATTTGCATTTTTGTTTCCCGACGTTTCGAATGCTTTACAGCATCCATGGTCACGGGAGAGACTCGCGTAAATCTAAGAAAGTATTAGGTATAAACCGAGTTTTTTGTAAATTTCTCGAAAACTTTGAGGTTATTCTAAAAAGTGTCATTTATAAAAGTTGTTGATTTTTACTAGACCTACAACTTTTGTAAAAAACATTTTTCGATAGAACGTCAGAGTAAGCCCAAAATTGAATAAAACTATTTTTCAACGCTTTACGTCCTCCCATTTCTCGAGGGTAGCTTGGCATAGGGGGCATTTTACGAATTTCTATTCCTTATACACCTGCTAACATTTTAAAATCATAAAACTTCAGGTTTTTAATATTTTTCCAATTGGAAAGATTCCAATTGGAATAATATAGGATAAATAAATAATTAATGTCCTAAGCTTTTTTGTTAATTTAATAGTTTTGTAAGTTGAATAGTACTACTGCTGACTGCTGCTGCACTCCTAAGTTCCACGACGGTTGGTATAATAAGACAACATCATCATCAATAGTAGGAGACAGTAGTATTAGTATAGTATTATGTGATCTGTGCTAGTAGTAAGTAGTTTATCGCAAGGCGATAAAAAAAATTGTCTTGTGGAACATCAAACATGATATTTCAATAAATTAATAAAAGTATATAAAATAAGTTTTATTTTTTATCCCATCTTTATACAAGACTAAAGGTAGGGTAATTTTCCAAATAGAATAAATGATATAGAAACGCATACTAATAAATTTCAAATTATAATATAACGTTGATGAAACTTTATCAAAAATCATTACGAGTGTTTACACCACAACACACGAACGTACGTACGTACGTATGTACATTTTCTTTTTTATATCGACAAAAATATATTTTGTAGTATCTCTCCTATCCTAATTATTTAAAACATAAATGGAATTTCATAAAAAAATACCGAAAAACTACAGAAGTTTCACTTCTTGCACGTACACATTGATACTGACTCACGCAAAGAAGAGGGTAATGTGTTTATCAGTCTATGTATGTATATGTGTGTGTGCGTGTGTGTGCGTGTGCGTGTGCGAGTGCGTGTGCGTGTGCGTGTGCGTGTGCGTGTGCGAGTGCGTGTGCGTGTGCGTGTGCGTGTGCGTGTGCGTGTGCGTGTGCGTGTGCGTGTGCGTGTGCGTGTGCGTGTGCGTGTGCGTGTGCGTGTGCGTGTGCGTGTGCGTGTGCGTGTGCGTGTGTGTGTGTATGTGTGTGTTCCTATGTGGCGTACCTACTAGAAACCAAATACGTGTGCCGATTTTGATGTTTTATACGTCGTTAAATTTGTTTTGATAACGCGAATGTCATAGGCTATATACTACATATGTATATCAAGATAGTTAAAAATTAAAATACCCAGATAGTTAATAATTAAAATACCAGAACCAAGCTTATTTAAAAGCTCTCACAACTCGTCACAAAGTAATATTTTCATGAAAAAAAGGCGACATCAATTCAATCATTTAATAACATAAATAACAATTATAAAAAGCCTTAATTTTTAATAGGTAGGTATATACAGCAACACAACAAAATTGTATTAATTCATCTACAAATAATAAGGTAGTCTGTGGGCTAAAAGGGGGGCAGGTGCTGGGGCAAAGACAGGTGCTCTAGCAACCACTGGGGCGGGGGCTACGACGGGAGCCGGCGCGATGACTCTAGCAGGAGCAGCTACCACAAGGGGTTCACGACGGACGACAGCGTTGAAACCGTTGAGGGAATCAGCAGAATAGTCCACAGTCCTCCTGGTACCGTCAGGGTCGACAACGCTGTATGAACCGGTGACTAAATCACCATTTCTGTGTTCTTGGTGGCCCTTGTAATCACCGGTTAGCGCATCTTGAACGTCATAGCCATAGGAGTATTGAGGGAAAGGATCCAGGCGCGCCACGGGCACTGGTGCTACGATGCTGGCGGAGGTCACACCTACCATGCAGATGAATACTACAATCTGAAACAATAATAATTATAAAATCAATTTAATTATAAAATTATAAAACGTTTATCTTTTTTTTCCAAGTTATATTAGAGAGATTATTGAAATATAGTGCTCTAATACTGATAATATGTATATATGTTATTTAAAAATATATATTGATTACATCTATGACTGTTAAATGTCGATATAATTAATCACAGTGCTACTAGTAATGTAATGATCCATAAGCGATTGGTTGCGTAACGCGTGGACACGAATTGATATGCACGGATTGTATAGCGCACTGAATACATGCACTTATTGCGACATGTTCCTGTTCAAAAGAAAGGGTCACTTTTCGTAATTATATACGTCGGGAATATTGATAGTTAAGTTTGTGGGAAGCTAATGGATAATTGTTGACTTTGATTTATATTAGGTCAAACGTGGTGCGGTGTTTCAATTGAGTTTCACTTTTTATCCACCGAATATATTATTTGTTTCTTTGTTTTCTGCAAAAACTGCATCTAGACTCTAGACTCTTTAGAAAGTAAATCTCTGGTCTTTCCTATTTGTAAGCTATATCGCATACTAATTTACTTAGTTTTTTTTATTTAAATACTATTGTTCTATAAAGTATATAATAATTTCAAAATTTACAATAAAGAATATTTTTAAATATAAAATACTTTTTTTCGCTCAAATGTTTTTTTAGAGGTAGAAGTACACTCTAAATGGTTTACTCCATGATAGCTTAGAGGTACGAATAATATATCAAAGTTTCACACAAACTAAAATACTTACACAATTCTTTTGTACAATTATACATATGTATAAGTAATCGTATCATATCAAACATATACATATAGTATATAAAGTTTTAAGGATTTAAATTTTACTTACTTAAAAATTAGTTCAACATTTTTAAAGCTCTTCAAATAAAATTATATAAATAGAAGACGAAATTGAAAGTGCAGTGTCGCAAATCGTCTAAATAAGGCGTCAATTGTCAATCAAGCATGGCCGTATAAGATGCTATCCACAAATGATAAGCGGCATGATAAATGATAACACGTGTTGTAGCGCTATTATTGGTCGAGGTCTTTAATTTTATTATACCGAGTCTTCTACTAAGACTGTAGTAAGTAGGTCTCTATGTAAACTTTCATGTAAAGCAAGTTAAATAAAGTTGGAACTATAAAAATACGTAAGAAAGAATAATTATTATATGATTTTAGCTGAATAGATTTAAAAGACTAAATAACAATACACAAATATAATCCAGATAAGTCAATTAATTAAAAGAAAAATTTTACTTTTTAGGACAAGTATAAAAAAATGTTAGGAAAACCTATTTTTTCAAAAAACTTACTTATTATTTTACTTATCATCATTTAGTGATATGATATTATTTTATTGATTAAAGTTATCAAAATGATATATTAAATATAATTTCTCACCTTGTTGTTCATGGTTGATTGCTTAGGGGATGTGCAGTGTACAAGTTGAACTGTGCCTATCCTGGGACATCACCGCGTTATATATACACTGCTGCGTAACGAGGGACGTGAGCACAATACAGGTGGCTCATTGAAGAAAGTTACACCTGCAAGACGTTGTTACGCTTTATAATATACTTTCTTCATATAGAGCACGCGTGGACTTGAATATATGTCAACCGAACCAGCAAACTGCCGAAAATACGACTCATTTGTTGGAATGCTAATTACATTTATTACTATACTAATATTTTGACTTTCATTTTTGGAAACAAAACACTGATGAACTGAATGACATCAGCTTACAATGTTGTTTTAATTGCTTACTATTGGAAAAAATACTAACTATATAATTATAGTACAGATTGTTGAAATTGATCACTTGAATATCCTGATAATACCATGAACGCGAAAATTTGTGAGGATACATGGATGGGTGGGTGGATGGGTAGATTTTTGTTGCTCTTTCACGCAAGAACTACTTTACAATAATTTAGCTTATACCTCAATAAAAAATAATAGATATATTAGTATATTTTTGTAATCAACGCTTAAAGATCTGTATTTTGATATCCCATTAGATTGATCCGGAGGAAAGAAAATATTTTCAAGACACATTGGCGTCTTAGATCCGCTATTTTGATTTTTATTTATATCTACATATATATCCTATGAAACTCGCTTTGTCAAGAGTCAAAACGAAGAGAACGACGTATGAATCATCAAAATCAGTTAAGCCGTTTAGTAATTACGAGAGAACATAGTATCGGACATACATATGTACATATATACATACATGCAAACTAATTTTTAAATGTGAAAGTTTGAGAGGTTTAATGGATTTTTGTTACTCTTTCACGAAGCGAAGCGAGGGTGAATCGCTAGTACAAACATACAGTTAAACACACAACCCTCCTTTGAGCTTCGCAGCGGTCGGGTAAAAGAAATCGCCAAAGGTAAATCTGACTTGCACATCGAGGGCTTGAAACAGGTATGTTTTAATATACTTATTTGTTACCTCAAAAGTAAGACACAATATTTACCTATCTATGATATTCAATTTATTGGCGGTATAAAGAAGTTTGTTGACAGATAAAAAAGCTACCAAATATTGATAGACTGCAATAAGGTTCTCTCTGATTCTGAGAGTTTTTATTTAGTAGGTTTTTACAGTTTCACGTCATCATTGCAAAAAAACTATAATGATAATGAAAGCTAAAATGTAAAAAAGATCGTAGATATAAAATTGTTATCATGAAAATTAGCGATGTTTAATGATTTCATGACATTACAATAAAATAAAAATCTTAAAAATTGTTAAGATTATAATAATAGCAACCCCAATTTTATAATTTCGAGTTGGAAAACTGTAGCAACCCTAATTAAAATTATTTATTAAATTTTCCAAATTATAATGTGCTTCGGTGCCATTTTTCTTCTCTTCATTTTGGTATATTTTTTGTGGATAGACACCGTCTGTAATAGCTATAACTTTTGAGACGTCAACTCTGTACAGCATTCAAAATGTCATGATCGAAAAATCGTTATTTAAAATGAAAAAAATAATTTTATTTAAAAATTAGGTTTATTTTTCAATCAAATATATAGACTACGTGTTACAAAATAGTGATGCTAAGCAAAATTATTCTCACAATTTCATTAAGAGATGGCTTCTTTTTCAGGTGGAATGAGACTTATTCTATGATTCGCTATTTACTGATTTCGATATCACCTCGCGATTCATAGACAATTTTTAGGTTTATGCTCTTATTTATCTGATTTGAAAAAGCCATCTTATTCAGTAGAAAAATGTTTCTCAAACATCATTAATTCTATTGCAACTATTTAATTTATTTACTTAAATATATTTCGAGTGAGAGAACAGAAAAAGTTTCACCAAAGTGAGGTATCTTTTGGTTGGGTTACTTACACGATACTTTCATATAATATCCTTTTTAACCGACTTCCAAAAAGGAGGAGGTTATCAATTCGTTGGAACCCTTTTTTTATTTTTTTTATTTATGTTCACCGATTACTGGAAGGCGCCTGAACCGATTTGGAATTTTTTTTTTGTTTCAAAGGGTATACTTCCCAGGTGGTCCCATATAAATTTTTTCGAAATCGGTCAAGCGGTTTTTTAAAAAATCAACCATAAATATTTTTTGTAAATAACTTGTTTAATCGAATATGTTATTAAAAAACTTTCTTCTTACAAATTACCTGCTTATTACGTCTACACTAAAAATGGAAAAATAAAAACTTTTTATCAAAAAATAAAAACCGACTTCCAGGCACTAAAATGAAAAAAATAACTAAACGGAGGTTTTCATTTGGTCGGTAGTAAGGCGGTGCCAGCCTACAATATTTTAAGATATGAATATCTGATGATGATGATGTTCTCCTAGCCGATTCCGGCCACGGCGGCCAATCTCAAAGAGATTAGCCAACTGCGCAGGAGATATTATAGTGCTCAAGTGTACGCGCAGACACAAGTGCACTCTCTATTCCTATCACTCTCATACTCCGGTGGGACGACCACTCGACACGACCGGTGAGAGTTAAGGCGCAGGACCGACGGCTTTACGTGCTCTCCGAGGCACGGGGGTGAAACACCGCCAACTTCCCAACTCCGGGCTGTTACTGAGACTTACTATACAAGAAGACTCAATAACTAAACTTGGCCCGACCCGGGACTCGAACCCAGGACCTCCGGGTGTGCAGCCGTACATGTTAGCCACTACACCACCGAGGCAGTTATGTTGATATCTAATAGGTAAATATATTATATTTTACGTATCGAAATATATTAGATTCGCTTTGCATCGGCTCGAAGTCAAAGAAGTTCGTGATTTCTGGACATTCTGGATATTTTTACCAAATTATTTATTAATAGACCGATTATAATTTAATAGTAACACCGTACTTAATTTGTGCAAAATTGATAGAAATGAATTATTTATGACAATTTTGTTAATAATATACAAAGTATTTGTTATAATATCATTTAAAAAATCTATTATTCTCATTAGCAATATAGTTTTATTTAAAATGTTTATTTTTAAATTTTTAAGGATATTAATGAAATAATACTAGAAATAAAACAAAGAAAAGTTTTAATCAACTATGTACAATATCAAATATTTATAAAATGGACCATTAAGTAGGTTTTCTCTAGGGGTAACGATAACCAGCTGCGACATTTTCGACGATCTTGGCTGGTGCTGCTGCGACCGGCGTGGCGGCAAATTGGGCGGGTGCGGCTACGGGAGCGGCATAGGTGAACCTCGCAGGTACAGCTGAGGTATAGGCAGCTGCTACTGGAGCAGAGTAGGCAGCGACATTGGTCGCGTAGGCTGATACTGGAGCGGCATACCGGGTTGCTACAAATGGACTAGCGGCGTATCGAGCGCTCACTAAGGGAGCGGGGGCAGCCACGTACTGAGCGGCAGGGGCAGCGAGATATTGAGTTGCAGGCGCAACGTATTGAGTTGCAGCAACAGGAGCTGTAGCGTATCTAGAAACTACTGGAGCTGCTACGGGCGCTGCCGCTACAGTGTAACGAGCAGCAGGAGCGACGGCGTAACGAGCTGCTACAACAGCAGCCGCGGGTTGGGCTACGATAGGAGCAGCAACCTTAGCAGCTACCACGGGCTCGGCAACGGCAACTGCAGGAGCTGCGGCAATGCGAGCGGGCACGACTGCAGGCTCAGCAACAACAGCAGGCGCTGCAGCAACCAGGGGTTCGTTACGTACAACTGCATTGAAACCATTGACAGGGTCCGAAGCATAATCTACAACGCGGCGTGTACCGTCAGCTTCTACAAAAGAGTACTGTCCTTGAACGACATCCCCATCGTGATGTTCCTGTTGGCTCTTGTAGTCTCCAGTGAGAGAGTCAGCTACATTGTACCCAAACCTGTACTGAGGAAAAGAATCGAGTTCCTCTAGTCTTGCCGCGACAGCTGGAGCAGTGTATGCAACAGCGGCTGCTGCTATAGCTGCTCGTACTGCGCCTCCGTAAGCCACGGCCACAAGGCAAGAGAAGACCACAAACTAGAACAATAAATATTGTATTAATCCTTAACAATAATATTATAATTTTATCTGGAATTATTAGTTAATTATTATTAATTGAAGTAAAGTTAAAATTAAGTTTCTTTTAAAAAAATTTAGATGTTACAGATCCACATGATTATTTTGATTTCATTGGCAGGCAGTTTACAATAAGAAAATAAGGTCCACTTAATATGCAATAGCAAAAATTAGGTGATTATAATGTATCATTAATATTTAGAATTATAATTTTTTAAAGTAAAAAATATTTTCTTTGAGAAAAATCTCTTGAGTTTGCACTTTTATATACTTTCACAAACACAATATTAAGCACTTCACAAAAAAAATCCTTTAAGGCTTTGTACCTTGAAGACCATTTTTCTGTTGTTTATTTGTTGATATGTACAGGGATGGTAGAAGCTGTGAACTGTACCCCTTATTTGCCACTAACGGTATTTATAATGTAGTATAGACAGTGTCATACTGTTGCCTCATCCTGGTGGCATCTCCTAATTTAAATATATTCAAGTACGCACGTATGCAGCCGCTGGCACAGCTAAACAATATCATATAAACAATCCTCAATACATTTAAAACAATTAAAAATAAAAGAAAAAAATCTAACGCGTAAGGATAATCTCTAACTAAATATTCAAATAACACTACTATTTCAAAAGTAAATTCTCTTAGTTTTCAAGCGAGCGCATTATCTGTGGTTTACCACTGTTTGGAATTTGCTTAGAATATTTTCCTCTGATATACATAATACGATTTTATTAGAAAATCGGCAGTCGAAAATGTCTATTATACATATAAATACTGCTCTTTAGAGAAAAATGTAAAATAAAAACAAAGAAAATGACATAAAAAAAATTAACATGCACTATATGCACTTTTGTAATTCATTCATAGATTTATTCTTGTAGTTTACCTTTACCAAAACCTAGACTTAGAATTTATGTGAGTTGTTCACGGAACAATGGTAAAATTAAAAATTTTAAATTGCAAAAGATAACAAATAGTGATAGCGCTCCCCATAGCTGTAAATGAGGGATGAAAAAAAAGTTTTAAATGTACATAAACGTGTAGGGCATCCCTAGATAGGTCTTTAAAATTCAAATGGATATACCTGTTTATGAGATTTTTTGTTGTTGTTACCCCTCCCCCTCTTTCCTTTGAAGTATGATGAAGAGCTTTCAAAATACTTTCAACGAAAATTATTTTAAAGAAAATAACGTTGAGTAGTTTTTGAGATATAATATTTACCGTTGCACGCGTTCGGCCTTAAAATTACCTTTATGTCTCTAGTAATATCTACTAACAAATGCAAACTTATTTATGTCGTCAATAAAATAAATATCGTAAATTGGTTAATATTTTATGTTACTCTTGACTTAACAAATTAGTATACGAGTATTACTTATAACAAAAAAATAATAATGTTTCATCCTACGTGTGAGAGTCATACTCGTATTTATCTTTTTTTTTTACCCAACTGCGCGACGCGAAGGAGGGTGATGTGCTTATCAATATATGTATGTATGTATGTATGTATGTATGTATGTATGTATGTATGCATGTATGTATGTATGTATGTATGTATGTATGTATGTATGTATGTATGTATGTATGTATGTATGTATGTATGTATGTATGTATGTATGCATGTATGTATGTATGTATGTATGTATGTATGTGTCGAGTGGGGTATCAAAATAAAGCTTTTTAAAAGGTACAAAAATATATACAACGTATATGTTTAAAAGTAATTTAGGATAAAAAATTACTAAATATAACTTCAAATGTCTAATTGGCCAAAACTAAAAAGCTGTAAATACAAAAATATATTATAAAAATAAAAAACACGATTGCTTATAAGCTTACTAAAAAGATGAAAACAACTTGATTAAGGAATATAGTATTATTCAGTCGGAGACATACAAGTTTCATCCTTGCCGCGAGATGTACATAATGTGTATGTATGTCTTCGACTGCATAGTACTATATTACTTTGTCAATTTGTTTTCATGTTTTTAGTTAGGTTATATGCAGTCGCCTGTTTTATTTTTTATGATATATTTTGCATTATTTCAAAGGCAGAGTACGCCAATAAAGCAACTCAACGGCTAGTTTGTTCCGACTTTCATTAATGTCATTATATTATGATTTCTGATAGTACCACAGATTTAGACTTTCTCTATATTTGAGGTAAACACATTTTTTAGGGAATAAAAAATAACACTCGACACTAAAGAAATTTCAGAATTGGATCAATGTCCGAGATTACCAGGGGTATGTAGGTACATACGTTTGCTTGGTAATAAGTTATGTATATGTCTAAGTTTCTTATAAATTTACTAACTTAAAAATGTTAAAACGTACCTAGGGACGCATCCGAGCGAAGTAAGGATAAGTCGCTAGTTTCATTTTAGTAAAACTGTCAGATTTTAATAGAAGCGTTTTATATTCGTTCCTTTTGCGTTAACCAAGGGATATTGCAGATAACGATACCCTCCACTATCATTACTTGATCGTCCTGCAACAGCAAATTATTCATCAAAATCCTTCTAGTAAGCTCACGTTCCGTTCATCTCCTTCTTGTTCTATCTTCAGATCTTCACATTTAATTTTCTCTCTAACTTCGCAATCAGGATAGACTAAAGAGAATTATTTGATACTTTTTAATTGTTTTAACGCACAAAACGAAAAGATGGAACTATTGTAATCATTAGAATCACTTTTATCTGTTTAATGTCCTGTTGATCAATTATGACTGTAACTAGTTTAACTGCGCAGCAGTTCTTACATGTGTATAATCATGTGCGTAAACACATGCTCACCTTTCTAATCAAATGAATTTTCAAAGTGTGTAAAAATGTTAATTGATATATTTTTGTAATACGAATATATATTACAAAATATAACGAGGATGATTTGATTTTTATTTAATTTGTGTTTTATTTCACATACCGCTCGAGATTATTACATGATTGGGTTATTTACTATAAGAACATTATATTACCAGCTCCTTCTATAGTTAGAATAATAACATGACTCTGTTCTTATTTAAATGGAGGCGTTATTGATATGCATTTTTTAAATTATTTTTATATTTTATTTTATTTAGTACTCATCATCTCCCTGACCATTTTCCAATTACTTGTAGTCGGCGCAGTACACCTTCCGCACTGCGGATTTGGCAAAAGTTTTATGACCGACCGCCTGCCTGACATCAACCCTCCTTGGGAATGCTATTGTTTATTTTATTTTTTACTTATTTCATTTATTTAAATATGTTTAGGTAATAAATTATATCGAATAATTTATTACTTAATGTTTTATTTGAAATAAATAAATACACTGTTGAGATTCATTTTCATCTCAAAATAATCTATATAAATAAAAATCAATTCTCAAATGTATGTAAGCCAATTACTTCAGAACGGCTGTACCTATTTGGCTAATTCTTTTTTTGTTGTGTTTGTAATTATCAAGACAAGTTTTGTATGAAAGAAATGTTTGAAAAATTGTACAGAAAAGTGAAAAATTTGGGTTAACAAATTTGCATATAAAAATGAGTTGATACATTGCCCTTCAGTTGTTCAAATTCTTACATTGTTTTATCTTATATAGCGTTCGTCTTATAATATTTAATGGTAAAAACCATAAGTTTAATACATATTCCTAATAATAATAGAATTTTTTATGACAATATTATTAAATTTCTATTTTACTTAGAAAATAAAATAACAACGACTCTCTCTAGATTTTAGTCTGCCCTACTCTCCCGCAGGCAATTGTTTTTCGGAAGACAAATTTAAAAACTTGACATTACCTACATTGTTTCCATGCGCGTAAGTTTTAATTTATCAGAATTTACGTTTTTTTGGTTTTATTCTTTAGTTTGACTTAATACTTACGACGCTAATATTTTGCAGAAATATTTGCTTGGCACTGCGCATCCATTGTTTTCATATGTAAATATTACCAATTGAGTATTTATTTATTGCCTTTTTTCATACATTTAGTCCATAGCGATAATTAAATATATACTTACGGTAATACTACTGAAATTTCGGCCCTCTACATACAACCGTCTGAACTAGTATATTGGTATCCTAAATATAATTATAATCTTTATATTATGTAGTATACAGTTGTAAATTGTGATCATTCCATTATTATGTTTCTAAAGAATATAATAATTATTTTAATAAATTAATTTGTAACCATGCTTCTTATATTTTATATTTTATTAATCTTGTAAGTACTTGCTTTGAATTTTAAAATTACTACTGTAAAATAATTTAAAAGACCCTAAGCATAGCATAAACCTAAACATAAAATAACTTTGTATCCACAACTTTAACTTTTTTAAAATAAAACAATAAATTGTAAACAAAGTAATAATTTTATTAACTATGTACATATCAAGTCTTTATAAAATGGGCCATTAAGTACGGGTTTTCTCTAAGGGTAACGGTAACCAGCTGCGACACTTTCGACGATTTTGGCTGGTGCTGCTGCGACCGGCGCGGCGGCAAATCGGGCGGGTGCGGCTACGGGAGCGGCATAGGTGAACCTCACAGGTACAGCTGAGGTATAGGCAGCTGCTACTGGAGCAGAGTAGGCAGCGACATTGGTCGCGTAGGCTGGCACTGGAGCGGCATAGCGGGCTGCTACAAATGGACTAGCGGCGTATCGAGCGCTCACTAAGGGAGCAGAGGCGGTGTAGTATTGAGCAGCAGGGGCGGTGTAGTATTGAGCGGCAGGGGCAGCAACATATTGGGCGGCAGGGGCGGCGACATACTGAGCTGAAGCAACAGGAGCAGTAGCGTATCTGGCATAAACTGGAGCTGCTACTGGAGCTGCTGCTACGGGAGCTGCTGCTACAGCATAACGGGCGGCAGGAGCGACGGCATAACGAGCTGCTACAACAGCAGGTGCGGGTTGGGCTATGATAGGAGCAGCCACTTTAGCGGCTACCACGGGCTCGGCAACGGCAACGGCGGGAGCGGCAGCAACTAGGGGCTCCTTACGTACAACTGCATTGAAACCATTGACAGAGTCTGCGGCGTAGTCTACGACTCGTCGTGTACCGTCGGGCTCGACAAGAGAGTACTGTCCTTGAACGACATCCCCATCACGTTGTTCCTGTTGGCTCTTGTAGTCTCCAGTGAGAGAGTCAGCTACATTGTACCCGAACCTGTACTGAGGAAAAGAATCGAATTCCTCTAATCTTGCTGCGACAGCTGGAGCAGTATATGCAACAGGGGCAGCTGCTATAGCTGCTGGTGCTACACTTCCGCAAGCCACAGCCACTAGGCAGGAGAAGACCACAATCTAGAACAATAAATACTATATTAATTATATTTCAAATAAGTTAAAAATTTTCTTAAATTTAATGATAATTTTAATATTATAGATCCATACGATAATTTTTATTAGCCATTAAGCAGGTATGCAATGAGAAAATCAATCATCACATAAACCATATCATAAAGGATTGAATTTTAATAATATTACAAGATATAGCACATCTCGTCTTCAATATTAAAAATATTTTCTTTAGAAATGAGCTTTATAGAACGGCACTTTTTATGCACTTTCACTATCACAATATTTTTACACTTCACAAATAATCCATTAAGTCTCTGTACCTTGAACACCATTTTGTTGTTGTTTGTTGATATGCACAGGGATGCTAGAAGCTGAGAACTGTACCCCTTGTTAGGCACTAACAGTATTTATAGTAGACAGTGCCATACAGTTGCCTCATCCTGGTGGCATCTCCAAATTTAAATATATTCAAGTACGCACGTATGAAGCCTGGCCGCTAGTTCAGCTGGACAATGCCATGTAAACAAAGGTGTTACTTGTGCAATTCGACCGGGACTGTGAAATATCGCGGTCATGCTATTTTTTTTCAATAATTCTTATTTGTTTCAGGTATTACTCGATCTTCACATTTCACTATTTACTACTCCAACACACTGAAATGTTTCTCATTTGCATATGAATTTATTATAAGCGAATTAAACTTAACATAAAATAGATATTTTTGTTTTCAAAAACTAATAATAATTATTAGATTATTTTTAAAATCCAATGCTATTTATTTAAGTAAATATATAATTTATTTAGGTCCATCCCATAGGGTCATAAAGTGATGTAAGGTAGCCTTTCACATTACTCATTAAATACAGTTTTTTTAATTGGTTGAATGTAAATAGGACTCGTAAACTGAGGCTTCTGTACCATCAAACCATTACCTACATATTTAATAGACAATATCGATCTACCAAATACCATAAACTTTATTTGAATTTAATAGGTTTAAATTCCTTATGCGAGATGATATATACAAAATATGTATTATAAATTATAATATAAGAATCTCAATATATACATCTATATATTATATCTCAAAACATACAGCCCTTAATATAGGACAGACGAAATCTTAAAAATACTGCTTTTGTACATATATGTTACCGTACATATATTTTTTTTGTCATTACAAGTAATTATCACAGCATCTCATATAGCACTTGAGCAATACATAAGGAGCACTATAATGTATAGATGGACGTTAAACGACGTTGCGTTATACATAAATTTAAGTAAAGAGTGCAAGTGATCCAGTTTAAATGTAGTTACACTTGATGCTAACATTTGAAACTTGTCCGGATCGTGCTACGAATCGCTAAGTTGTGAAATGACTTAAAAGTTTTCTAGTGCTTTGTACACTTTGTACTATAAATCTTTAGTATATAGTAGTATACCTTGACGTAAATAAACCTGTATAATGCTTTACATAATTTTGTAAAAGTTAAAAAATATGCATACCCACCAATAATAGATTTTTAAATTAAGATAAATTTCAACACCCTTTTTTTTTGGTTTTACATCAATAATGTACACAAATCTCAGACGTCGGTTATGAACTACTTCTTATTGTCTAATTGATTTAAAACTTGTTGGTATAATCCGGAAGGCAATGAACACCACAAAGCTGATCTGATATAGAAAATCAGGTGGTAGATAGAAAAACCTTCTTCATGTTTGGTCTCGTTTTAAAATAATTTAAGCACTTTATTTCGGACGGTATAACGTTGGACATTCAAAACTATTGATGCTTCTTATTATCGTCCCTGTGTTTATATTCTATTTTTATGTTAATGATCTAGGATGTATGTATGTACATATATAAATTTTAAAAGCCTTAAAAAGCTTTACCATAATTATTTTGCATTATTTTATTTTATTTGTGAAAATTCTATTCTAACACAGCCGTATAGTGTTTTAAAAATGTTAATTTATACATGTTGAAATGGGTTTATTATGTCATAATTACAGTTTAACGCTGCTAATAACTAAAACAATACATGATATTAGTACTCGTAACAGTTTCGTAAAGAACTAAAAGAATCCGTCTCGTCGGCGTCTCATTTCTATTGTTTTCTGAATGACAAATATGTACGTGCTAAATTATGTGGAAACTTTAAAAATATTTTTATGAAAATAATTCAAATATGCTAGTAAAACACGAGCAATTTATTAGTAGGTAGGTACTATAAATAAAAATATAAAAACAACGATATAGTCCGTATGTAGTACCTTATAATAGAATGATAACTACATACTAATACATATCGCCAAGTGAATAGTTAAAGTCGGGCGTTTAAAGAGTAAAAAAAGTAAATTTTCAATCTGACTTTCCACCATATGGTTGATTATATTAAAAACGTACATATGTTACTCGTTGGAATGTGAGAAATAATAATTACGTAAAAGTCTGTTTTAATTCATATATGCGAAGAAGCATGCAGCATATAGAGCAATCAGTCTAGAGCATAACTAGTGCAATGTTGCAAGGCCGTAAGACAAAGTTCGGGTATGACTCGCGGCCCAACCTAAAATTTCATTTGGACGTGCTTTACATGCGTGAGCATATACTACGTTCATCCCTTCATTAGGATTGTCAAAAAATATTTATGTTATTGTATAAAATGTATATATTGTATATATAATATATAGTATAGGCAGTGGTAGCCCAGTGGTAACGCGGTCGCTTGGGAAAGCGAGTGAAGCGGGTTCAAATCCCGGGTCTCGCACCTCTGATATTTTCATGTACAAATCATTTCTAACATGATTACCACTGGACTTACGGTAAAGGAAAACATCGTTAGGAAACCTGCATGTCTAAGAAAACCTATCAAGTTTTCGAAAGACATGTGAAGCCCGCCAACCCGCACTTAGCCAGCGTGGTGGACTATGGCCGGATCCCTCACGTATTAAAGGGAGGCCCGTGTCCAGCAGTGGGACGTTAAAAAGGGTTGAATACAATATGATATATAGTATTCTAGTTAGTGTAATTGGCACGGCCGTTCTAAGAAAATATAAATAAATATAAACAAATACATAAATAGTATATATTATAGTTTTTAATATTATATCATTAAAACATAACAAAGTAAATAAATTATATAAATATTCATTTAAAAAAAACGACAGTTCTATTTAGCATTTTTGCAATAAATAAAAATTTAAATAAAATTATAGATGATATTATTAGAAGAATACCTTTTATTTAATTAATAAACTTTAACAACAATAATTTATGAAAGGAACATCATAATTTATTAATTTTTGAAGTGAAACTCCATTAGAATCGTTGCGATTTGTAACTCTATGAAACGAAAATGCGCCACTAAAAAGAGATAAGCACATAAATATACCTATATATATAGGCTTAAGCCGGAGAGAATGAGATAGAATACATTGTCACGTTATCATGGTAAGCGTTGTTATTGTCTGAAAAATATATAATATTATATTCTTTCCGTATATGATATTCTATAAATATATGATTGTAATATGCCTAATATGCCTTATTTAATTATTGATTTGTTTTAATTTAATCGCGATATTTTCCAAAGAAGTTTTACTTCAACCGCGCGTAAAGGTTACACGCACCCATTTTATATACTGGCATTTTTTATTGAATAATATTGTCAACCCTATCTATTCCATTAAAGAGCGATGCGCGTATAAAAATGGCAGGTATTTTCCCAGTTGCGACGCGCACGCGTCCTTCGCAAGGCCTACCTTTACGCAATTTTACGTTTAGTATGTGTTTGATTCGTATCGAATATTACCGCTACTGGAATTTAATAAGATATCCTCATAAAACCAGACTTGGTATATAAACTCAACATAATCCAGTTCATAATATTTTTACACAAGTGAATTCACAAATCTAGAGAAGGTAAAGTGGAATAATTACAATTTAGAAGACATAAATAATAAAATTTAAAGAATAATAAGAAAACAGAACTTCATAAATAGTTAAAATTTATCTGTGAAAAGTCTTAAAAAGAGGAAAATTATACAAGATGATCGTTCAGTACAACAGATAGATAAGATATCAACGCGCTCAAAGCTCTTAACAAAGAAATATTAATGTCTACGTAGTATCAAAACTAAAAATCTGAAGCTTAAAAAGTTGTATACAAATAATGAAACAATTATTTCATTATTTATTAAATCAGTATTGTTAAAAATATATTGTCACCTGGCATAGCGGTCATTTAGGATCTGCTGCTACGTCAAAGGTCATTTAGTGTTTGAGACTCGTTCGAGACAGATATTTGTCCTTATCTAATAATGTTTGTTTACACTTTACTGTTATATTTTTGGACTTTGACCTTTTTGGTCACTTCCACTGTAATTACTTTAAGAAAGTATCAATGTGAAAAAATCACATCAGTTGTTCTGTTAGAGCGTGAAAGAAGGGCAAACCAAAAAAAAACTGTTTTTTGCATTATATTAATAATATCAATCAAAAATAATTTCATTAGCTTTATAATGTTGTAAATATTTATCATGCATCCGGTGTAACTTTCTCGGTTGGCCTCTGTAAACTCGTTCTAATACCATGTGCTGACATTATACGCACTTCAGAACTAGTTCGCACTTACCTTCACATTATTACAGGACACATACATACATATATTCAATGTAGGAGCGCATTCATAATAAATGTCACTTGTGTTTTCATACTACAATAAAATATAGTATTACATCATATTATTTAATTTCGATTTAATGATATACGTATATATATTAATTATATACTTTTTATTTATTGGTACTTGATCAGTCAGATTAAATTATAAAGCAATAATTGTTAAAATTCCTATCTAGAAGAGTCTGCGCTGTCTCATAAATTCCTAAGTAAAATATATGAGTAAATAAAATTCTAAAACTTATAATAAACCTTCATATTTATGATTATATCATCGAAGCATTGTAAATAAATGAATAAATAGGCATAAAATACTTTTTTTACGTAGATATCCTTTTTTAAATTTTTTATGAATGTTATAGGACAAGTGTTTCCTTTCATTATTTTATAATGATTATCCCTTTGGGTTAGCAGAAAACCGTAAATTCGATATATCTAATGCAATTTCGCCAGTTTTGCATTCACTCGGATAAATTTGATATGTTCTTATTCCGTTACATCTGCGACCTTTTAAACTTAAACATTCCAGTCGTGTGCGTGCCGCTTGCTTCGCATATGTTATCATGTAAGGCTCACACAAGTGTGACACGCAATAATACAATAGGTTATTTTATAAAGCGCCAATTTAATTGAAAAAAAAAATCGATAGATAAGAGTGAATAAATGTTGTAATAGAACTATTTAACGAATTCTTTTTTTGCGTATTATTTAGTTTAGGGGCAAATAGTTTTATTACAATAACAAATATTTACGTAAACCTTCTTAAGTTTTCATTGCAATTTAATCGTCGTCTATTTTGTTCAAGAATACATTACCTCGTGATTTGAAACATTTAAAAGTCTTCCCGGTATACGCTAATATATAACTATTTTATTCTATTGAATAATTTTGATATAGGCATTCGACGACACATTTGGTTCAGTTTGTAGTGACCCTACTTGCTGTGCCAGCAGTTGCGGGTTCGAGTCCCGCTGATGGTATTCATTTGTGTGATGAGCGCGAATGTTTGTACACCAGTCATGGGTGTTTATATTTATAATATGTATGTATTTAAAGTTATATATGTGTAGTGTATCAACTATCTGGTATCAATAACACAAGCCTCATAGCTTACCATAGAACTTAATGGTGCTGTGTGTTAATGTTCCAACATGTTTATTTATTTATTCATGCATCAATAGATAAGAATAAAGGAGAGATACTACGGGGCACTGGGCTGTGAACGATAAAAAACCTGGATAATAAAAACATACGAATACAACGCTTTAAGACAAACTATTTTTTCTACATTATCCATAAAATAAGCGTTTACTGTTTATGTACATAAACTTTGGGCTTACTCATATTAAGTTCATGTAAGCTGTAAGCAAATTGAACGAATAATACAATCCAACATATATTGACCTCGCACTCGATTCGAAGTATGTTAATAAAGATAAAACTGTCTAGGCAAAATAATTCAAAAATAAGTAATATTATTAAAATTATATTTGTTAATATCACTTATTTTTACAATATAATATTAAAAATCCTCGTTTGTTTTTAGTCAAAGTCATAAAATATGGTAAAAAGGCTTTATTCTTGAGACGGACACAGGCTTATAGTGTAATACGATATAAGGTCGTTTTTCATCCCTCTGCGTACCAGATATATTAAACAGAAATTAAGAAACATAGAAATAGTAAAAAAATATTTTTAATAACAAAAAAATAAAAACCGACTTCAAACAAAAGCACTAAAAAGTAAAAAATAACTGATTGGTAGTTTTCATTTACTATACATACCTAATCAAATATTTTCGAAGTCGGTGTGCTTTGCTTTGTATGGGCTGGCACCGATTTCGAAAATATTTGATTAGGTATGTATTTAATAGGTAGGCTTTAATTACTTAGCCAAAGCACACCGACTTCGAAAATATTTGATTAGGTATGTATATTAAATGAAAACTACCAATCAGTTATTTTTTACTTTTTAGTGCTTTTGTTTGAAGTCGGTTTTTATTTTTTTGTTAAAAAGTTTTTATTTTTCCCTTTTTAGTGTAGACAGTAGTAGAAAAGTAAGGATTCTAACGTGTTAGGCTTGTCAAATCAAACAAAATAAGCCCAAACTCAAAGTATCTACTATTAGCCGTTGAAGAGTTCCACCTATCCACCTTCTGGCCTTGGCATCAGATCAGGTCAACAACACCGAACCACTGTACTATCAACGGAAATAGAAATACTTGCAAAGTTTCAAGTCAATATGACAATTAGAAGTAGGTTAAATTCATCATTAGTTGTTTTTCCACCCTTAGGGGTGGTATTTTTTTTTGAAATTTAAATGGGACCAATCTGGAAGTATACCCTTTCAAACGACACAAAAATTGTCCAAATCGGTTAATAAATGACGGAGTTCTGAGGTAACAAACATAAAAAAAAAAAAAAAAACATACAGTCGAATTGAGAACCTCCTCCTTTTTGAAGTCGGTTGAAAACAAGCTTTTATTTAAATGAGCTTTTATTTAAATGCTCTAAAAAGAAGAAAATAAAGTTTAAAATAAATCAAACCCAACAATCTATTACATTACACAATTTATATGATAGCTTGTCGGGAGATTTACCTACTTCAAATGTTATATTCTTGTTTATCTACACAGGTGTTCTATGAAACTTTTTAGCTATACAATATTAATGTATTCAGTCCTTTTTAATATCCTACTGCTGGGCACGAGCTTCCTTTCAATACAAGTGGGATCAGGCCATAGTCCACCATGCTGGCCAAGTGCTGGTTGGTACAATGTTAATAGTTAAAACATATTTAATGTAGGTATATACTCTACTAGCGACTCACCCTCGCTTTGCTCGGGTTCGTCCCTAACTTGATTCACAATACAAAATTTCATCCCCATTTTCACCCCCTTATTGATGAGGGATGATTTCCGGAATAAAGATTGTGAATTTGTGAAATTGTGACGTTGTAGGATGTAATCTCTGGATCTACTGAATCTATTTAGATGAAATTTGTTAAGAAGATAGATTGACATCCTGGGAAGGACATAGGATACTTTTTATCCCCGAAATCATCATAATTTAAGAGGTTGAAAATGAGGATAAAAGTTTTTATAGGGAATCAAGCTAGAGACGAACATGAGCGAAGCGAGGGTGAGTCACTAGTGTACATTAAAGAGAATTGTTATTCCTTAAATTCTCTGTCTCCTCTTTTAAAATTTTATTAGTAAATTAAAGAAAAGTTAAGCAAAGCCGTCGACGTGGAGTATCTTTTCAAAATACTTTCAAAATTTGTTTCAATTATATTATGTTTTATTATATTCTATTTTCATTGGACTCGTAAATATAATTACCCGAACTTTTACTTCATATTATTATTGAATTTATTGATAACATTGAAAAATATTATAAGGATAAGAAAATATTAAAAAATAAATAATTGATATGCCCATGAGAATAGCGTTAACCTTATAAGAACGTACTTTAACAGCTAATTTCACTTTTTTATGTACTTCATCCAGTTTGCCAGTTATCATTAAAAAAACATAAAAAAGGAGTACCTGTTGAAATAAACTAATTAATTAGCAATTTGCCGTTAACATTTTCAACACGCGTCGATTTGGGTCATTGTCACTAGGTATTAGGTATAATTAGGGTTAACCATGGTACTTTCTCACAGATCCTGGCAGTATAAGTTACTGCATTTACGTTTGTAGATGCTTTTATTATGAATAAGGTTGCTTCATTAGGTTCAAATTTAAATATATTACTTAAGGTGTACCTATAGATAATTGAGCAAAACATTAAAATGTGAGCTATTTATTTATCTTTTTATGTAATTTTTCCATTTGTATATTTATAGCCGTTAAGTTAATTTAGATAAAAACAGTAAATTTAATTAATGATTATAAGATTTGCTAACTAAATAATACAAATAATCTACATGTGTATATACATACAGATAAATAAAATTGAAGTGTCTGTTTGTAATATCAAAATAACAGCTTTTTACTAAATGCATATGGAATTATATTCGGTATTTAAAAGAGAAACACAATTTTTAAAAATGTTGTCTGTCTGTCTCTCTGTATGTCTGTCTGTTTGTTCCGGCTAATCTCCGAAACGGCTGGGCTGATTTTGACGGGACTTTCACTGCCAGGTAGTTGATGTTATAAGGAGTAACTTAGGCTACTCTTATTTTAGTAAAAAATTATGATTCCGCTCAAAAAAATTAAAATGTAAAAACAAACCGAAAAAACCCGAACGAAGCGAGGGTCAGTCGCTTGTAAAATAAAATAATTTTCCATACATCTCAAATGCAAAGAGGAAATGAAATAAAAAAGAAATAATTTTATTCATATAGATTCTGTTAACATTCCAGAGCTTTAATAACTATTAAACTCTTCTATAACTTTATTATTTGCAATTAATTTGTATAAAAAACTTCACATAAGGTTAGTTCTATTACACTGATGTGGCCATGGTGATTGCTGATCGTATGATTATGTTACGGAGGTCGGATGAAAACAAAAGTGGTACAGCGGGTGGGGTCGTCTAACTGATAATAATTATTACTATCATTCACAGCGAGTTCACGAGCTTTGAAATGACAATGAACTTTTCAAATCTAATATGTTTTTTAAATACACGATATAAAATATTTTTCTATAAAATGCTTAATTATATTGTAAATAATATTTTCTTATCTATATTATATGAAATAAAATAATTAAAGGCATACTCAATTATATTGTTGATTATAAATCTATCTATCTGAAAACTACCTATATAGTTTTTTGTACATAGACAGGTAATTATTATTATTATACTTGCAAAAAATGAGTGTTTTTTATAATACTTTCTATAATTTTATAGTCTCCCCCAAAAAACCTTCAGCACTAAAAAACTAAATTAATTTTCGAAAAATCCAAAACGATAGTTTTATTTAAAAAGCTTTATGAATTAAAAAAATGACCGTTTTTTTTTAATTTAAATTAGTTTAATACAAATAAAATACATATGTTAACAACTTTGAATAAATGATAATAGTATAATATTAAGTGCTTCTTATTTCGCAATACCTGATAAAATCGTCTAAATTAAGACCGTCATTGCATTTTGAATTGGTCAACGTGGGCGAGTTACGAGTAAGTTTTCTATCTAAGTGTAGAGTAGCTATTGATAGACATTTCAAACTTTTTTAAACTAATTAGTAAATATTTTGTTACTATTAATAATAATAATTTTTATTTTTTTAATAGTAATAATTTTTTTAACTAAATAGTAACAAAAGAAAATCTTTACATGATTTTTATTTAAACAATGACTGTAACGTATTGCATACAGAATATAAGAACATAATCAAAAGTTTTTAAATTTTTTATGTCTGATTGTCTGTACACCTGAAGTTTTGTGTAGTGATAAGTTATTTCTCGGGACAACCTTTAGGATATTTTTTACTATAGGAAAATCTTCATTCCTATGGGAAAGCACAATAACTGATTAGTGGTTACATGGTTAACGCTGGCAGCTGGCTGAATCTTAAGAGATACACCAAAATAATGTACTAGAAAACTGTACATCCTAAAAAGTTCTACGGAAATGTCCCCAATAGCATACATACTCGTATGTACCTATCTACTAATTGGTACAAACGCAATTATATTTTTATCTATTGAAAACGTATCTAGTTCGCTAATGTATACTAATACTATAATGAGACAGAGTTTGTTTGTTTAAACGCTCTAATCTCAGGACTACTAATCTGATTTGAAAAATTCTTTTTGCATTAGCCGGTTTATTGAGGAAGGGTGTAGCATAGGCTACAGCCTTCCTCAATAAACCGGCTATCATATAATGATGAGGAATGGGTGAGTCACTAGTAAATGATGAGGAATATCATGATGAGGGATGAGTAATATAATGATGAGGAATAATATAATATATGATGAGGAATATCATTTAATGATGAGGAATGGGTGAGTCACTAGAAATGTAATATACCTACATAATATATTTATGTATGTTATAACTTCTTTATTAAAATCATATATTTATAATAAAACAAATTGCATTAATAACTAATAATGAATTCTCTACAACTTTGCTACTCTATCTACAACCTACATATAATACCAAGTGCCAAGGTTATGCCCCTTATTGTTTAAAATTGTACAGCGGCTCGTTTAAATCATTCGATATGCACCAACCATGCTTAGCATATTGTACACAGAAGAAGTAAGATACTTATATACATTAGAGTTTTATAAAATAGGTAGATATTTTTAAACTAAGACACGTAAACATAAGTTTTACTTAATTAAAATTGAAAAATTAGCCATTTTTTAATATTCAGTACATATTATACATGCACATAATACATAAGTCATTATATTTTCATATATTAGACATTTGTACATATACATAAGATTGAAATGTTTGAAATTCTCGTTTAACAGCTGAAATCCAAACGTATTATTCTAAAATATCATACGAAAATATGCCTTACGTGCTACAACCAGCAGACGGTGAGTTAGGTGGTAGATTTTATTTCTCTGTGAGCTACGTTTAAAGTTATTTAAAAAGTGCTGCTTAATATCATACATATTAACTTCAAAACTACTTCATATAAACTTACTTTATAAATCTTAACCTTCACAATTACACAAAAAAATAATTTTAAAGAATTCAAAAGAAGAGACGTGGACACTAATGGTGCGATTGGTCCACTAGTCTAAGGTCGCTCAGCGTGCTATGGAGAGGGCTATGCTCCGAGTTTCTCTGAAGGATCGGATCCGAGATGAAGAAATCTGACAGAGAACCAAAGTTATCGACATAGCCCAAAGAATTAGCAAGCTGATGTGGCAGTGGGCTGCTCACATTTGTCGCAGAACCGATAACCGATGGAGTAGACGGGTTCTAGAGTGGAGACCACGGCTCGGCAAACCGCCCTCCAGCTAGGTGGAGCGACGATATACGTAAACTGACTGGCAGCGGTTGGATGCGTAGGGCTTGAAGATCGAGTTCAGTGGCGTGCCATAGGAGAGGTCTATGTCTAGCAGTGGACGAAAGCAGGCTGAATATGATGATGATGATGATGAAAGAATTCAAATATCAATTTTAAGACAACATAAGTAGCGTTACTGTAAATGTTATTTTATAAGACTTGCAATAATGTATTAAATGTGTTCAAAATATAAGTCAAATTATTATTTAAGGCTACAGACGACGGATCTTACGAGTTAAAATAAATCATTTGCGTATAAACAAAAATCCTCACGGTGTGGAAACCTCTCAATAAAGCGCAGCTGTTTTATCAAAATGCTTGTTAATGCAGACCAAAAATACCAACGAAATAGTGCTTATTACAGCTATAAAGTTCATATGTCGTTTTGATAATAATTTCGGAATCAATAAATTTTGCGAATAATAAAGCAGGATCTTACGTAAATATTTTTACTGACACATTTTTCGTAGGTAGCTACATACTTATTCCCTTTGGCTTTCAACACGACATACTTAAAAATAAAATTATTTTTGAAGTACTAAAATAATTTTTTTATTTATTAATTCTCACGTGAATCACGCTTAGAAATAACAATTACACAGACATCGTGATAACGTGAGTGCTAAATACCGTGTCATAAGTTGATTAAGCTTTTCTTTATACTATGTATAGGTACTACATGTACATAATTTGATTCTCTTGTATGATATTATAATTGTACCTACAGTATTTTTTAAATAATCTTATTTTTTTATTTTCATATAGAATATACATATATAGGCTTTAATGAAATGAAATTTATCTTAAAATATTTTTGATTTGAATTTATTGGTACTAAATTCAAAAACGATCATTATTTTACATTTTCAGTTCTTTATACAATTATCAAAAATAAATAAAAAGGTTTTATATATTATGTAATGTGGCATTAAATATTCATTAATTTAGTCTTTATTTCATAAAGCCAGGTTCTTTTGAAGATATTGAAGATTTTCTAACCGACCCTTTTTCTCTGCGGTCCAGCGTATTAACTTTCCATTTATAAATATTTATATTTATGATTCTGTTATTGCTTAGTACTAGATTTTTTTTTGCTTTTATATAATGATTAACACCTCCAGGTAAATTTCTAAGAAATTAATTAAATTTCTAAGAATTCTATTGTTAACTGTAACGCCGGCGTGTCCGCGGTCGTGGAGAGATTAGCATACGTATTAATTTTTAATAATTAATTTTATTGCAGTGATCTATAAAAATAGTAGTGTAGAATATATATATATATGAAACTGTGACATCAATTTAATGAGGTTGCAGTCATTGCCAATAAGCGCAAATATCACGCTCGAGGATACTTAAGAAAGTGCTCTAATCGTGCGTCCGGTTACATAAAACGGGGGCATTTTATTGTAACTTACCTGTTTTTAGTTTTATCATATATTTAAGGCCGAGTTGAAATATAGATCAATGTCTTAATTGAAAATTCAAGAGACCAAAAACTTGCTCTTCTATTATTTATGATTGAAGTGAGTTGATAATAATTCTGAACGTCACATAAAAGATGTATGTATTTAGTTGCTTACCCTGACTGATTTGTCAATGTTGATGTAGCTTACACCAAGGGATCAAAATTTTATTAATAAGCTTATAATGACATTGATATTCGACTCCTGTTATCCTCATTTCGCCTGGAAAATCAACCGCATGGAAAAGTTTGTATGAAATGCAGTATTTTAGCACTAGCCAAATGGCTTAAACAGAAACCTAGTAATTTCGCCATATCCGTCAATCCGTCTGTTATTTATATTTACATTGCTTGAATTTAATAGGTGGGTCTCATGTGAATCGCTAGAAACTCTGTAGATACTTAGTCAAATTACAGGAAAAAAATATGGGTGGGTAATTTTTTGTTGTAAAGTTATTTGATTCTAAAAGACATTGTTTGAGTCAAGGTGCAAGCAATTCCAATAATTACAAAAGTGGCTAATCTCTGTTTCCATTATCTACTTAAAAAAATAAATTTTACTCGGTTGTTTGTTTTCTTTTTCCCCCGACTACAGCGAAGCCCAAAGGAGGGTTATGTGTTTGATCTGTATGTATTTTAATGTATGTATGTCCGATCTTATATTTCCTCGGAATTACTAAAAGACATTCATACATTCGATTGGTCTTGATAACTTGTGTGTCATAGGATATATCTCTAGATATTATAAAAACCAAAATGGCGAATCCTAGGTGCCAATTTGTGTTTCTTGAAAATTTTTTTTCATCCGATTAAACTGAACGGTGTATCCAAATACATGTTATTAAGAGGCAATTGCAAAAATATATACAACTTATAAGTTTTAAATGTTAAATAAAACTGATGTGTAACTAACCTAAACTAATAAGCTGTAAATATAAAAAATATATACAAAAAGCAAAAACACGACTGCGTAAAAAGCGAACTAAAAAGATGAGAACAAGTTGACAAAGGAACATAGTATTATGCAGTCGGAGACATATGTACATAAGTATATTTTTTATAGGTAATAGCTGCGTGTGTGTAATATCTGTCCGACTTATCTTTGTTGTTCGCTTTTTATATAGATTTTTTCCACAATTCGTTTTAATATTATATAAAACTAACTAACTCTTAAATTCTATGTTCAAATGAACTTTATGGATGAATTAAAAATTAAAGAGAGATAGATATTTTTCTTGTTCACAGCAATTAATTAGAGGTGTTTTACTGCTACCGACAATACGTCACTAAATCATATACCTATACATATCTATAATAAAATTGTAACTAAGCCGAATTTCTACATTAAACATTTTTTGGAAAATCTTATTCAAACATTCTTATCGATTTTTCTTATCGATTATCGATACAGAGGCCGAATCTATAGTTTTTAGAATTTTTGTCTGTCTGTTACCGCATCACAGAAAAACCACTAAAGGGATTTTGATGAAATTTGGTATGGTGATAGCTGCTTATCTGGGTCAACATATAGGATACTTTTTACCGTGGGAAAATATCTCATTTCTAAAGAAAAGCCGAAAAACTGCATTGTAAGAGTATACTAATATACTATAAAAAATGTAAAGTTTGGTAAGAAGTAATATAATATGTAAAATCATCGCATACACAAACTTGAAAGTATGCTTAAATAATTTTGTAGCAGTTATAAATTCATAACCCAAAAATTGTAGATGTCACAGACTGTCCTTTGAACTTTAAAGTAATCGAGTGAATGTAATATAACGACTGTTGACCGCTGCCCTAATTTTATTAACTTTCCACTTAAGAATTCTATCTTAACTAAATCAGTTGAGAAAAAAAATATAAAGTAAACAATAATTTGTTTAAAAAAACATATTTAACTAATATTAGAGCTTCCATAGGGGCTTTCGATAGCTCCTAGGGCTAACTCAGGGTCACTTGACGTCACCGCAATTCTGAGTGAAAGGGTGAGCCCCCGCTAACGGTATAAAAGCTCTATGCACTCCCTATCTGCCATCATACCACATCCTCACATCAAACCAACACAATGGCTTTCAAGGTACAATAAATAAATGATTTTTACATAACGGTGAGGTAAAGTTACAATTGCAGTATCTTATAACTGTTTTTAATTTCCAGTTCGTTGTCCTCGCCTGTTTCGTGACTGCTGCCAGTGCTGGTCTCTTACCAGCTGCTCCCATCACTTATGCTGCAGGTCCAGCTTACCACACTGGTCCCGTGGCTTACGCGGCGCCTATAGCCAAATACGCGGCTGTCGCGCCCGTCGCTAAGGTGG
The DNA here is from genome assembly GCA_947093115.1 of Brenthis daphne. Lineage (NCBI taxonomy): Eukaryota > Metazoa > Arthropoda > Insecta > Lepidoptera > Nymphalidae > Brenthis > Brenthis daphne. Next base: position 10,527,789 of record OX352478.1, on the reverse strand, counting down.
CCGTGGAGGAATACGACCCACACCCTCAATACAGCTTTGCCTACGATGTGCAAGACGGTCTAACTGGTGATTCCAAGAGCCAGCACGAATCTCGCGATGGTGACGTTGTTCAGGGCTCCTACTCCGTAGTTGACCCCGATGGCGTCAAGCGTACCGTTGAATACACCGCTGACCCCCACAACGGTTTCAACGCTGTTGTACACAGAGAACCTTTGGCTGTCAAGGCTGTTGCCCCCGTTGTGGCTAAAGTAGCTCCCGTAGTGCACTCTGCCCCCGTCGCCTACTCCACTGGTCACCTAGTTCACGCCGCTCCCCTGGCCTACTCCGCCTCTCCCGTAGTCCACGCTGCCCCCGTTGCCAAACTCGCCTACTCCTCTCCGTACTACCACCACTGAGTACCAAAAATAAATTAAGTCATCCAATGTTGTGACTACTAGTGACGTTTTAGAAGATTTTCACAACTCATTAGGATAAGTAAATTAAATTGTTTTTTTACCGCTATTTCTTTTCTTTTATTCCTGCTGCCATATCTAACTACATACCTATTACTAGGTTACCTGTACCAACAGATCTGTTCGGTAATAGCACACTTTAAGTATATTTTATTTACCATCTTTGATACAGCTCTCTCCATACCAGGTATTTTCTGTAAGTTCGCCCATGTGTTTCTATTTATTACAGAACCTAAAGATAAAAAAGTTAATGATAGATAGGGAACTTAATCTACGAGTATATCACTCAACTTCTTAATTCATATTATAAGCAGACTAGATAGCTATAAAACTTTTAAACTATACAATAAATACATACATATAACCAAATGACATATTTTAAAGGGCAAATTATATTAAAGATTAATATTTTATTTTTCAAATGGGCAACTAAACTTGGCAAAAAAAACTTTTTCAAACAATTTTTCACACGTTTAAATTTCATAGACATATTTTCTAAGCTTATCCGTTAATTGTCTGAATATATGTAAATAGAATAACAATTGATATTTTTTATTTTTATTATTCCTTTAAAAGTACTTATATCAAAGTTAAGTAAAGTTTGATATAAATCACACAATTATTCAATTCACTAGTCACATATGTAGGTGGTTGACATCACAACCTTGATATTTGAATCGTTCCCACGACTCGGACTGGGACACCATTGCTTGCACAACTTCATTATTTCATATAAATTTTTGTTTAATTTTACTAGGATTATATTAGTTGGATATTTTTCTTAACGTAAAGAACCTTGGAATATAAAAATAGAAACTTTAAAAAATCCAACTTCCTACACTAAAAAAATGGAAATTCAAAAAAACTATTTCTAGACACTAAAAAGTAAAAAAATAACTGAAAAGGGGGGTTTTCATTAACTATGTAGAATGTAGGTGTACCTATTGGATCAAGATCCGGCTGCAATAGTGCTAAGTTCATCGACTATTTAATCATTCAAAGAAAATATTAATACTTAGATTTACGCGAATATTTCACATTTTAAATAAAACTTTATATATATATACATATATATATATTTGTTTAAAAAGAAAAAAAAAGCTTTAATTGGATATATACGCCATGAACATAAAAATGTTACAAAAAAATCTTTAATAACTGGTAACCCCTATTTGCGGCCACTTTTACATAGGCAGAGGTAGTTTATCAGGTTCTGAAAAAATAGCTTTAATTTGATATATAAATAATGTATATACGCCATGAACGTATAAATGTAACAAAAAATTACCTGCTTATAGCTGGCTGCAAAGAGGTTGCGGGCTGCGCCGAAGTGCGCAACGGCAGCTATCACTTTTCAAGTTCTCTACGTTTATTTCTGTAAAGTGGAGTATAATTTATTTTAATGTCAAGTGCATCGATTTTGGTCCAAAAAGTCAATTATTATTAATTTAATTCAAAATGCTAGCAGGCACATTTTAATAGGCAACCAAGCCAAAACATATTGTCCCTTTTATTATTGTATATAAAAAAATGATTTTGATTAAATACTCGATGAACGTAGCAATCTTGCAGCCGAATCTTAGACCATATTCAGATATTTTCAAAGTCGATGCAAAGCAAAGCAAATCTATCTTGGTATGTATAAATTCATCAAATGGATGTATAAATAATATTTTAACTATAATTAAAGTTCATACCTAGATAAATTGTACATACACAGACAAACAGACAAAATTTTTAATAACAATTGGTTCGGGGTCTATTATTCTGTACACAAAAAGTATGTTACAGACATTGTTTTAAAAAATATATTTTATGTATAGATCTCACTATTTTATTATACACATATATAGACATATGGATTGCAATCTTTACAATAATTGATAATAATAACACACAGTAACAAACGATTTTTTATTCGATTGATCCATATATCGGGTTTTGGGACCCTAGATTTTCAAAATCTATGATTCTATACTAATATTATAAAGAGGTACAGTTCGTGAGTTTGTGAGTTTGTGACGTTGTAGGGGGTAATCTCTGGATCCACTGAACGGATATTAGATGAAATTTGGTAAGAAGATAGTTTGAGACCCAGGGACGGACATAGGATATTTTTTTATCAGAAAAATCAGGGTGCTCCTTAAGAGGGCGAAAATTGGGATGAAAGTTTGTATTGGCAAGCAAGCTAGAGACGAACGCGAGCGAAGCGAGGGCGATTTGCTAGTGTATATTTATAAAAATCATGTAAAATTTGGGTTAATCAACGAAAAAAAATCAAATATAATAAATCAAGTATTTAAAATAAGTGTAGTTCGTATTTTTTTTTTCTAGACTATTCGCCCGATCTACAGGTCTACGGGAAACTCACTGGTCGTGTCGAGTGGTCGTCCCACCGGAGTATGAGAGTGACAGGAATAGAGAGAGCACGTGTGTCTGCGCGTACACTTGTGCACTATAATATCTCCTGCGCAATTGGCTAGTCTCAATGAGATTGGCCGCCGTAGCCGGAATCGGCTAGGAGAACATCATCATCATCATCATCACCTATTAGATAAATTCATATCTTAAAATATTGTAGGCCTTCGAAAATATCTGATTAGGTATCTATTCTAAATGAAAATCTCCGTTTAGTTACTTTTTACATTTTAGTACCTGGAAGTCGTTTTTTTTTTAAGTTTTTATTTAACTCTATCGCTAATGCTATACCTAAACAAACATTAGTGTACTTGGTACTTACTATAGTGCATTAGTGGTGATAATATTGTGGATTCAGAGTTTCAAAGTCCATTTTAATACTTATTTTATTGCCAAGGTATCCAAGTGGAAAGTACAGTTAGATACTTACAACCTACATACCTTTGTTTTTTTTTTTGTAAGATTAACACAGTTATTTTATATTTTAAATAAAACTATCTTTTCGGATGTTTTCGCGGATTTATTTAGATTTTTGGTTCCCGACGTTTCGAACGCTTTACAGCAATCATGGTCACGGGAGAGACCACAGAACACTTTTACTCGGGAGGGAGAGATTAAGGTGTTAGATGTCTCAAAGGTATCATATTATAGTTGTTACAGACAGCCTACCCATAAATAACAAAATAAATTCAAAAAATTGAAAAATGGCACCAAAATACCTCACAATATTGTTTAATTTTAAACATTGTTATAATTTTAATTTTTTTTTTTATGTTTTTATATATATTTTATTTTATAATTTTAATTAGTTTTATATGAAAATTACCTACTCCAATAAACAACAGGTGAGATTTTAAGTATTTTTATGGCGAAACATTTTTTCTTAAATGAGGAGTTGTTAAGTTGATTATCAATAAGGAGACTAATTATAATAACTTTTTCTTTATTTTTCCTTCAAAACATGATTCTTGTAAGGAAGTTTCGGTTTCGGCCGAAACTGAGACCGTTGCCGAAATTCGGTTTTGATTTCGGTCGTAAAAACCAGTTTTGGTGGGACACTATTAATTTTATGATAATTATAGAAAATGAACAATTATGTTTATGCACAAAAATTTACTGAGTACATAATATGTCATTCCAAGAAATCATTTTAATGTTACCTGAATATAATTTCTGAACGTCAATCGGATTTTATCTGTACTTTTCAAGGCTTGAGCGATTTGTTTACGCGAGGTTTGTATACATTAGAGGCAATTTTTTTTCTTAATTTTATTCATAAATTAAACAATATAGTGACACATATAAGTAGTAATATTTTAGTTTAAGGAGTTCTTCAACGCCTCATATGGTCATTCTGACAACAATCATTTAATAAACGGGGTGTGTCTTATGAAGAATTGCTTGTTCGTTTTTCGTGTTTTTGGGTTCAAAGTCATGTTGCCGGTTCTGTGATATATGTTGTGCTAATTGCTATCGCTATAGTACCATATTTGAGGATTTAACTCTAGTGATGGTATCAACGAGAGGTGTTCGATATAAATTTACTGAAGGTGAACGTGTTTTATGTTACGAACCCGATCCAACAAAAGCCAAAGTTTTGTATGATTCTAAGGTTTGTAAAGTTTTATGTTTGTTTTATATATCTAATGTAATAGTGCTATTAAAATGAATCAAATAAATAATATTTTTAACGAAATTTTCTATTCCCTTCTTTGTTTTGCAGTGTGTAAAATGATTTTTGGAAGTATCTATTGTATAATTTATTACAATAACAATTGATTTTATTGTAATAAATTCTCATATTCTAGGTCTTGGAAGTAATAGAAAGTAAAGACAAACGTGGTCGCCGTACAGTGGAGTACTTAATTCACTTCCAAGGATGGAATTCCTCTTGGGACCGTTGTGTAAGTGAAGATTTTGTTCTGAAAGACACAGAGGAAAATCGACAGCTACAAAGGGATCTTGCTGAAAAATCACAGCTTCAATTGTAATAAAATTTAATTTTCATATTATTTAAATTATAATTTTAAGATTGGCATTATTTAATATAATTTGTATTTTAGAGGTGCATATTTATATAGAAGAGAACGCAAAAAAGGTAATAGTACAAATTCAGGCTCAGGTCCAGCAAAGCGACCAAGACATGGATTTAGTGATGATGGTTCTTCTACAAGTACCCAGCCTGATGGTGACGGTTAGTTAATTTTTAACCTAAATACTTAAATTAAATCCACGATAACATGTATTTAAAAATGTTATATATATAGTTTGCCTTGATTTATTAACAATACTGTTAACCACATTTTGTTATGTAATGTTTTTAGAAGGTGAAACAGGGGATACAGATTCATCATCAGGCTCAGGTTCGAGTAATCAACCTAACTCTCCACCCAATTCACACAATGGTAGAGCGAGTATAGTATTACCATCTGCTCTGAGGTAAATAATTTGAAATATTATTTTATTTAAAGTAGACTAATACTGAAAATATATTATCATTAAATAAATAATAGAATGTTTTATCACAAAAAAATGTGGTAAAGATGTGCCTTCACCATTTTTTGTGTTCCATCCTTGTCAAGGGGAGTGCTAACCGTCTCTCCTTTCAATAGACACATTGGTAACTTTCAAACTTTTGCTTATATACTTAGACACTGTGAAAATTTTAATAGCGTGATTCAGGACTTATATTTTAATAAGTTTAACACATTATAAAACTTATATTTTACTATTATAAACCTTAGACGTAAAATATTAATACTCAAAATTATTGAAATTTAATGCATATTCACTGTTATTTTAAAAAATTAACGTTATTTACGGTTTTAATATCAATTTTTCTGATCAACGCCATCTATGAAAATCACGGTAAACTATGAATATAAAATAAGATGGCGCTGTAATTAAAAATATGTTAGTCTTTTCTATACATAATAAAATAAAATTGTAACTAAGCCGAATCTGTACATTAAATTTTTTTTTGGAAAATCTTATTGAAATAAACATTATTATCCATGCAGAGACCGAATCTTTAGTTTCTAGAATTTTTGTCTGTCCATTACCGCATCACAGAAAAACCACTGGAGGGATTTTGATGAAATTTGGTATGGTGATGGCTGGTTATCCGGGTCAACATATAGGATACTTTTTACCGCGGGAAAATGTCACATTTCTGGAAAAAATACTGAAACTGCAATGTAAGAGTATACTAATATGTAAAACCTAAGAATTTGGTTTTTGGTCATCTGAACGCGGGCGGAGCCGCGGGCAATGCTAGTATTCTTATATAATATGACATTTTAAATGAAACTTTAATTAGTTTTAATTTTTAAAACGCGACAAAATAAAAAAAATCATAAGAGTTTAAAAGAAGAGTAAGTAGTAAGAGATTTAAAAGAAGAGTTTCATTCAAAATTAAGTTTTCCCCAATAGTATTAAAAGCATTCAACGACCAACTTGCAGAGACCGGCTAACGTTCGACTACCACCTGGTGGTGAAGCGCGGGCGGCTGTCGCGGCTGCCGGCGGTGCCGAGCGCGGCGCAGATCCTCGAGTCGTTCGTGAAGTGGTTCGCGCGCGCCGGCGCCTGGAACCCGCCGCGCGCGCGCCACGACCCCCACCACCGCCCTGACATGCTGGATGTTTCTTGCAGGTATGTATCTCTCAGCGCTGCCAATTGGCGGGTAAATTACCCGAAAAGCGGGTAATTTTCGACCATTTTTAATGGTGGGTAATTTTAACGAGTATTTACATAGAGCGGGCAGTGGTAGCCCAGTGGTAACACGCTCGCTTGGGACACTGAGTGAAGCGGGTTCAAATCCCGAGTCTCGCACCTCTGATATTTTCATGTGCGAATCATTTCTAACATGATTACCGCTTGCCTTACGGTGAAGGAAAACATCGTGAGGAAACCTGCATGTCTGAGAGAACCTAGCAAGTTTTCGAAAGACATGTGAAGTCCGCCAACCCGCACTTGGCCAGCGTGGTGGACTATGGCCTGATCCCCCCACGTATTGAAGGGAGGCCCGTGCCCAGCAGTGGGACATTAAAAAGGGCTGAATACATACATTACATAGAGCGGCGTCAAAGCAGGTATTTTAGTTAGTTCCCACACTTCGTGCGTAAATGCATTTGCCAACGTTAAAAAAAAAAGGTATTTTAGTTTAGCTGATTAATTTGGTATTTTAAGTTTTTTTATGTTTGATTTTATAATTTAAAGCTGTTTAATTGAGAACTGATTACAATGACTTCTTTTTCTAACATTAGTTCTTTCTTTTCTTCTATATAAAGCATTAATAAATTACTTTTTCCAGGATAAAAAGTAGCCTATTTGTTATTCTGATGTATGATCTATATTATTGTACAGTTTCATTAAAATCTAATCAGTAATTTCTGTGTACTAAGCTGTATAAGTTACTATAGTTTTTTTTTAATATCCCACGGTAAAATCTTTAATTTTCCGTGATGAAAAATGTTGACCGATGATATAAGGTACCACCATGCGAAATTTCATTTACCCAACAGTTTCGGAGATTAGCCCGTACAAACAGACAAAGAAACAAAAAAATTTATAAAATCTGGATTTGTTCTATTTCTCTTCTTTCATCCTCCTGAGTCGATTTTTAGCATTTTTTTTCTATGTACAGACATTCGACCTCTACAATTTTATTATATGTATAAAAGAAATGAATTTCGTTATGAATTCGCAAAGTCTGCTTGGACGTTGACTAGTATCTGGGTGAGATAGTAGTAAATATTAAAAAAAAATTATAAACTTTATCTCATAAATGTCATTTATTTCATGGATAACGTAAAAAGTTAAGGAAATGATGTCTTTGTTGTTATTTAAACTTGATTTATATTTTATAGTTAATACTAGCCATAAAAAGTAAATAAATTGCAGACTACGTTGCATATAACATGCGTTTTGGCACAATTAAATAAATATATGGGGTCGGATATATATCTTTATTCTGCAAACGCGCGACTTGCAATCTCAATGCAATGACATTTACATCTGCATCACACATGGTTAATTCGTTCATGATAGAAAACTATCAAAAATATTTTGTATATAGCTAAAGTAAATAAATTAAGTTCTCACATCTAACGCTTTAAATTAATATTGAGATACAATAGACTAAATATGTAAGTTTTTTTTTTAATAATACTTTCTTAGATTTACTCGAATATTTGACATCTATACTAATACTATTCTATACTATAATATTATAAAGAGGTAAAGTTTGTGAGTTTGTGACGTTGTAGGGGGTAATCTCTGGATCTACTGAACCGATTTAGATCAAATTTGGTAAGAAGATAGTTTGAGACCCTGGGAAGGATATAGGATACTTTTTATCCCGAAAATCATCCCTTAAGGTGGTGAAAATGGGGATGAAAGTTTGTATTGGAAAGCAAGGTAGGGACGAACCCGAGCTAAGCGAGGGTGAGTCGCTAGTTTTATATAAAACTGTTTTTGAATTTTTTCGCGAATTTATTTTGATTTTTGGTTCCCGAATAGGCGGGGGAAACTAAGGTTTTGACGACACAAAGACATTATGTTGTAGTAAGCTGTCTGTAACTGCTATATATAACTATATATACAGTCTATTTAAATAAAAAAATGTGTTTATTGGGTTCCGTAAAACCAACGAGTAACTGGAATCACTGTATAATTGCTCACTACGTGCACATATCATATTGATTGATATCAATAAAAGAAAAGTACCATGAAAACTTTACAAATATGAAATAAATATTTGCGAAATATCACAGATCATATAATACTATACTGAATTAGAAAGAAAATCTAAGGCAAACAACTGGTCACCAAAGCACATACATATTATTAAATAAACTTTATTTGTAATATTAAGTATCAACACCAGTTTAATTTTTAACTAACTTCATAAAAGGAGAGTTATTTTATTCGAGTACAATATGTATTTATAGTACATATGTATATTACACGATAATTCCATTTTTATTGTGTTGAAATTTTGATACGCTTGACTCCAACCATTAAAATTTCATACTTTTGAGTATTAATAAGTGGTAATTGTTTTCAAGTATACAATTTTCTCTTAATTTTTTTCTGTTTCTTTCAGATTAAATTTACTAAGGGAAGTGGCAGATGGCTTAAGGGTGTACTTTGACTTTATATTAAGAGGACACTTGTTGTACAAACAAGAACTTGACCAATACTACGAGATATGTGGGCAATATATTGACGAGTAAGTATTATTGAAGTTATCTTATTTGCATTATTTGTAACTCACACAATTTTATAAATGTAGATTATAATGTGTATATGTATAAAATAAAACAAAAAGTTACACAAACATTATTCTTTATGATATTCTCCAACACTAACTAAAAACTTTTACAACTTAAAGCAGTTCGATTGTTTCCAGACCGGAAATAAAAACAGAGCCCGAAGATGAAGAGGATGAAAACCAAGACGTGTCCCAAGACGAGGCCACGGCGTCACTCGAGGAGGACATGAAGAGTCCCAAGATACCGGAGTACTCACACCTGCCGCCCGACCCCAACCCCGACCCCCACCCCGACGCCCGCCCCGACCCCCGCCCCGACCCCCAGCCGGACCCCCAGCCGGACCCCCAGCCAGACCCCCAATCCGACCCCAGCCCCGACCCCCGCTCCAACCCCCGACCCGAGCCCCGACCCGATCCCCGACCCGAGCCGCATCCCGAGCTGCACTCCGGAGAGAATGGAGAAGGTAACATTCAATTAAGTAAATTCGCTTATATTCCATCCACCATTATAAAAAAAATAAGGCCGTCACGGAACGCTTGGCAGATGTGAAACATCATGTTTTGTATAGAAAATATCCATGACGGGATGGTTTTTAATGGCAGTAAATATGGCACAATTAAAAACAAAATATTCAGATTTTTTAAAGGGAAAAAAAACTTCATTTTAAAAATATATATTAATTTAATATGAACATTAAAAATTGAAATATGAGCTCAGCATGGTGAGAGATAGAGGGTAATCTTCGAGCCGAATGGGGAGACAGTCTGAGAATTACGAGCGGCGATTTGACCCGCCGCATTAGATGTTTCACATCAAAACATATTCCAAACGGGGAATAACTCTTTATGACATACCCTTTTAGTAAAACAATTATATTATATTATTCCATATAACATGGAATCGCTTAGATGAATTTCAGTTGAACTCATTATTTAATTTACAGTTTTAATTTCAATTGATGACTTTGTTTGAATTTGTTGATTAAAATTTTGTCAAACAAAAGTAATCCCCTATTTCATTATATGTATGTAAGTTTTAAAGGCGCTCGCTTGGAAAAACCTAGCAAGTTTTCAAAAGACATACTCAGTCCGCCAACCCTCCATCACATCCCCCTTATGATAAAGGGGCCTCCCTTTACGTTAAATAGTGCCCAGCAGTAGGACTTTCAAAAAGGGCTGAGAGAGAAATGTTCATTTTGCAAATTTTTCTATACAATGAAATTTCAATTGACAGAAAACCATGACCACAACGAGATGGAAAACGATACAGTCGAAAACGACGCGGAAAGAGATGGCGAAATTGAGCCCAAAGTCGAAGTGGAGTCGGAGGCAGAGGCGGAAGTGGAGATGGAGGAGGAAATGGAGAAGAAAGTGGATAATGGCACCAGAGCCAGGACTTCCCCGAGGCCCGACCGCGAGGCGCGCGCCGCACTGCGACATCATAATCTTGCTAGAAGGTTCGTATTAACTCTTCACTGAGTTCAAAACAGAATGTATTCAACTGTGTTGTATGTGGTAGGTACTCAATGTCTTCGCCAATTATGATTCTATAATAGCAATAATAATTAGTCTTTACTAATATTATAAATGTGAAATTTTATGAGTATGTATGTTTGTTACTCTTTCACGCCAGAACGGCTGAACGGATCTGGATGAAATTTGGCACAGAGATAGATTATAGTCTGGAATAACACATAATATGCTACTTTTTATCGGGGGAAAATGTACGGTTACCGTGAGATAGGTTTGTTTTTGTCTTTCTAGTTTTTTATAATACTGTTACTCTTCTGTGTGGACTAGTGGATTTTAAAGTGTTATTCAACTACTACTAACTACTACAACTACTTGATGTACCGGAAACAAAAGGTCCTCTACTTTTACACTTGCATTAAATAATTTAATTTTTATTTTAATATTAATTCTACTTAACTTACAATTTTAATGGTTTTTATTTAAATCATTATTAATGTACAGGCTCCGTTCACACAAATCAGCTGTGTCACAATCAGAAAACGAGGAACCAGCGCCGTCTACATCCACGGGGGAACAACGGACTTTCGAAACTCTATCGTCCAGGTTGGTCAACAATATTTTGTATTGTTTTTTTTAACTCTATCCCGACTATCATACATATTTTTATATGACAGTCGGGAGACGGCGTTAGGGTTGACGAGTATATCCGTAACATGCCATGAGATAATCTTACAGTGCTACTGCAGTCAACTTTGATACCGTTCGCCATAAAAATTGGTATTATTTAAACTAAAATGGAAAAAGAAAAACTTAAAAAAAATGGTGTTTTCATTTAGAATAGATACTTAATCAGATATTTTCGAAGTCGGTGTGCTTTGATTTATATCGGCTGGCACCAACTTCGAAAATATCTGATTAGATATTTATTCTAAATGAAAACCTCCGTTTAGTTATTTTTTACATTTTAGTGCCTGAAAATCAGTTTTTATTTTTTTGAAAAAAGTTTTTATAATATTAGTATAGATAGATTGACGTATTATATATGAAAAAAACCATCTTATAGAAATATCACTCAATACGTTACGACGCTGACGCGGTTCCATACCTACGAGTATGTCGTATTATCTCTAACCATTTGTCCAAATTATATGCAGTAAAAGGGAAAAGTTTTTTGTTTTATATATTTTAGACGATAAATTTACTTATTTTGATAAGAATTCATAACTGTTGATAATATGACCAATAAACATGACCTACCGATTTAAATTATTTTTTAATGTAAAAAACTACTTTTTGTGACTTAAATATAAAAGTTAGACATATGCTGTCGCTGACTTTTTTGTAGGCATTATTAAGCTCTACAACTTTTCTTTAGAACATAATCATATATCTCTCATCGTTAAGGCAGCGTTCGTAAGAAACGTTTTCGTTCACATTTGCAAATCCGACTACCATGAAAAAGTCTTTTCATTCTTCGGGTTAATATATAGCCTATGACACTCAGAAAGAACGTGGCTTTCTAGTGGTAAAAGAATTTTGAAAATCGGTTCAGTAGATCCAGAGATTACCCCCTACAACGTCACAAACGCACAATATCACAAATTTTACCTTTTTATAATATTAGTATAGATAGATAATTACTTCACTGCTAAAAAATGTAGCTTGATTTTAGATAACCTTTATCAATATTATATGAGTACTTACATAATATAAAGATGAAAAGTTTGTTTGTTTGTACGTATAAATCTCTGTATCTATGGGTCCGTTTCAACATTTATTTCTCAAAATCGATCAAACTTAATAAATTATGGTTGATTTTCAACAACGAGACGATCACTAGTTATAATAAAACGGTTATTTAACACGTACTAAAGTTTACTTGCAGTGTCAGCTGTCGCGAGTTCAAATCCCGCTGGAGGCATTCATTTGTGTGATGAGCACGAATGTTTGTACTCCAGTCATGGGTGTTTATATTTATAATAATATATGTGTAGTGTATCAACTATCTGGTATCCATAACACAGGCCTCGTAGTTTACCACGGAACTAGATGGCGCTGTGTGTTAATGTCCCAATATATTTCTTTATTTATTTACAACAGCGTGGGCAGCAGCGGCTCGTCCATGAGCGAGGGTTGGGCGCGCGCGCGCGCGCCGCCGCCCGCGCCGCCGCCGCGCAACCCGCTCTCGCAGCTGCTCGACAAGGTATCGCACTGTTCAGGACATCCATACTAATATCATGCGGTCTCAACAGGAAAAAAGAAAAATTATCTACTTCAAATAAATGTCAATACATGACGTAACATGTATCGATTTGTTATTAAGGTTGTCTTGAATTAACAAAAGATAAAAATATATATCTCAAAAGGGTGTATTATTGTATTAAAAAATATGTTAATTGAAATAATTCGCTCGTAAATCAAATTTGCATAATTTTACTGATCATTGAAATATGACCAATAAGATCGTGTGTTTGTAGTGTATATTCACAGATGGCGCTTTTGCTTTTTATGAATTGTTTATCACGGTAAAAAATTGTTAAAATCACTAACATTTTTTTGATGAATTTTTAAAAGGATGAATTTTACAAAACTTACCATACGTTAGTTTGCACATATTTATAAATAAAACAGTTTAACTATTTGCAAATTAACGATATCTATTATCTATTCAAGCAAACAAAATTAGCCCGAATAAGCGTACAAATTCTTTGTATGGGATGAGGCTTCTGTATAGTATTATGTGATCTATGCTTACATTATAAATGTAAGTGTGTTTGTTTGTCTTTCTTTCACGTCAAAATGGAGTGACGGATTGGCGTGATTTTTTGTGTGGGGATAGTGACTGGAGTACCATCGAGTCATTTTCTTATCTGTGTACTAAAACTAAATTTCATCTAAACCCAGCTTGAAGGAATATCAAACATACACACATATACAAACTCGCCTATAAATAAAAAAACTGTTACATATTAAATTCTTTAAAGTTAGGTTTCTAATGGGCTACACAAATACACAAATATTAAATCAAATTTCATAATGAAATGTTGATCATTAAGCCTACATAATATTATTATATTATAATTTCTTTCAAAGGTAGCAAAATGGCAAATTATTCCTCGAGAAGATACAGAGCATCTACCTTGTAGAGTTTATGGGGCCATCCATCTCGCCAGACTTTTTGGTAAGATTATTTTTATAACTTTCCTTTATAATCTATCTAGCGAACTCTTAAAAAAATAATATTTGGTGTTTGTTACAGTAAAGCTACCTGATTTTTTAAACGCGACACAGATGCCAGATTTTAAATTAAAGTTAATCTTAAAACATATAGATATGTTTGTGCAGTGAGTATTAAAAAAAATCAAATTTATTGTAATATGTCAAAATATTCATATAATATTTAAAAAATCATATTTTAGGTATTTGGATGAACATACTGAGTGGTTTGGTGAAATGTACTATGTGACAGACGGAGTGTCGCGGTCACACTGAAGTTAAATAATTGTTAAAAAAGCAACGAAATTACTGCAAAATTGTTGAACATTCAGAGAATTATAAAGGAGTATGTGGAGCTTTAAATAAAACCCGATAAATAGTGAAAATGGTCTATGGAATTTTTAATTTCTGTCGGTACCATTTTATGTGACGTGAATCGGCTATCATTAAGGAATTTTAAAAAATGTACAAAGAAACATCTTTAAGTAAAATTAAATACTAGCAAGACTTAAAATTTAATTCTGACTTATTGTTAGTGTTGCTAGAATCATCACATATTAGATAAAGATATGCTAATGAGAAATGCCTCAGTACCTCGTACATTTTTAACTCTAGATTCTTCTAATTAGGAACCAAAAGGTGTACCTGGAAAAGCAATAATAAATATATACTTTAGCCCGGTGTGGTGGTTAAGTGCTCGTTAACTTACTTTGTACTAAAAATTAGATTATTCTACTGGCAGTACTTGGATTTTTTCAGTTATCTATGGATCTCATTTGAAGCTCGCTTATTTTTGTAATAAAAGCAAAATAAAGAAATGTGATCACAATTGAGTTCCTTTTTTTTCTTTATGTTTACTATCCCCTTATGGTCTTATCACTAAGAAAAATTAGTTCAAATAAGTGTCAATAGATGACGTTACATGTATCGATATATTATTAGTGATAAATTAATAAAAGATAAACAAATAGATCCCAAAAAGGTGTATTATTGTTTTAAAAGATATTCAAATGTAAAATAAATTTGCGTAAATTTACTGGTTATTGAAATATCAGCAATCGGATGATGGGTTTGTAGTATATATACACAGATAGCGCTTTCACTTTTTATAAATTATCAGTTAAAAATTATTGTTAAAATCATAGATTTTTTTATTCGAATGCAGAATGAATTTTACAAAATTTACCATACATTAATTTGTTTATATTTATAAAATACTATTCGTAAATCAACATCTATTATCTATTCAAGCAAACAAAAATAGCCCGAGGAATAATAGCCTTAATTAGCGCTGTCGAGTTACTGTATGGGATGCGGCATCTGTACTAGTATAGTATTAAATGACATGCTATCCCTCAATATTCTTAATGGCTTTTTATAATCACCATTTTTAACATTTCTTTTATTAGCGACTTTACAAAAAACAAGAATAAATTAAGAAAATAGAAGGGGATGCGGCAATTGAAATCCTAGTATTAATTAAAACAAAGTTTCAAAATTAAACTTTAATATTAGAAATTAGTTATCCCATGCTGAGGTTCCAAAAATTATGTCTATGAAACACAGGATTGTATGCGATAAAGAATTTACAATAACATTTCCTCATAAGGCACTGGTATCAGTGATTAACATATTAAATACTAAAAAGTTAAGAACTAAAAATGTAAGTCTTGGTTTTAAACCATACATTATATAACAATTTCACTTTGGATTCTTAACAAATTTGCCATTTTATTATTAGGAAATACAATACATTATAAAACATACATACATACATAAATAGAAAATTATTAGAAATGAAATATTAAGCAAAACAAATTTGAATGAAGAAAAAAATACACACAATATGAAATAAAACTAGTTTGTACAATGTTGCATTCAATATTTATCAAGTTACTGAAGTTTAATGTTCATAAGCTCGCACAAAACGCTAATATATTCTCAAATAATTATGTTTATAAATCCATTTTGGCAAAAGACATTACAAAATTAGTTTTACTTCAGAAAAAAATCAAAAACCTTAGCAGAAACAAAAACTAATATTTAAAAAAAGACATTGTTTTTAGCAACTTATAATACTCGTAATATGAATTTTGGATTTTATAAAAATTACACTTAGATTTATTATTAATACTAGCTTTAACCTGTGGCTCTGCTCACATAGAATTAAAACACTATTCTGAGACCGTCTTGATATTTCTAAATGTCGAGTGATAAAATTCATGACTATAAAATTCATATTGTTTGTTACATTAAATATTATAATCATTAATACAAAAAGATTAACAAATGATTTTTATACAAACGATTTATCTGAGGTGTTATTCAACTATATAGCTACATAGAGTTTAAGATATAGCTAACATCGACTAAAATATTAAGGAATTTTGAATATTATTTCACTATGGCAGTAACAAACGGACAAACGTGTTTCAATAGGGAATATGCGTGTGATTTAAATAAAGTTGAAATAATTCTTTTTATAATCTTTATTGCATTTGAATGAAGCCTATATCAATATTTTTTAATATAATTTCTTTTTGATTAAAAAAATAATTATTGAAAAGTGCAAAAATATAGGTGGGAAATTCAAAGTACTTGAACCGCAACGCCATTGGTCGGACCGAATGTGACGTCAAAGTATACAACAGAGCGCTGTCGTTTGATGTTTGCGATTGGTACTAACATTCTAGACCTGTTCGTTCGTTGATTTTAATGTTTCATGGACTATGACATGAAGCCAAGCGCGCCAAAATGGTGGGCGTTTAAAATATCCGTATCTACACATATTTTGAATTTTTTTTACACTAAATTCTAGTGTTTTGGATCTGGATATTTTTTTTTTAGTTACATAATGATGTAAGCTATTGTATAAAAAAACACGCATAGTTCCCTATTGTGTATTTAATTAACAATCCTGCTCCATTCGATGTATGACGCGCCGGTACTCGGACTCCAGGGAGAGGTAGTGTGCAGACAGACGCGCCTGCGTCTCGGGCAGCCCGCTGGAGGTGAGGGTGGCTGCATATTCTTCGGGCTTTAATACTTTCTGCAACTTCTTCATTTCCAGCTTCTTTTTCTGGAGAATGAGATAATATTAATTTTTTATAATGTTGCTTAAAGCAAATGAGTTTTTTATATTAATAAATTCTAAACAATCTATACAGATAAATCAAATTGAAATCTCTGTTTGTAATGTCAAAATAACAGCTTATTACTAAATATATGAAATTATATATGGTACTCATAAGAAAAACACATTTTTTTTTATTTTCTTTTTCTATACTGTCTGTACCCAGAGACGGACCAGAGCGAAGCGAGGGCAAATCGCTAGTATTCGAGTAGTTTGTATACCTCTAAATAAATTTAATGTTTTTTTGAAAAAAATGACATATTTTTGTACAATTATAGATATTAGTGTAGTGTCATCATTCTATTATTATTTTAGCATACTAGTATTTATTATTTATTTTTTTTATTTCCGCTTGACGGCTATTTTGTATCACTGCGACCATTTCTGGTCTATTGTGATCGCCGCTATTTTGTACTAGAGTGAACCACTAAACCCTGCTGATGTTAAGAACTGCAGGATTTTCTTAGGGTTACACTCTTTTATTTCATCTAGACTTGGAAATTGTTTTCCTAGATGAATACTACGTTTGTGCATGAGCGGTCCACATTCCCACAGAAGATGCAGTGGCGTTTCGTCTGCCTCCCTGCAAATTCTGCAAGTTCGCGTTTCGCTCAGCCCCAGGTTGAACATGTGCTTATTTAAGCAGCAGTGTCCAGTAAAGGCCCTTACCAAAATTCGTAAGGTTTTTCTGTTTAGCCCTAGCATAAGATTGTTAAACCTTTTGTCGTAGGCTCTAATTAATGCCTTGGAGTGATTCATTCCATTTGATTCAGTCCAGGTCTTGTTCGCAGTCATAGCATACTAGTAACTATATATTATCTATATTTTGAAGAAAGCAGAAAAACACAAATTTTGTATTATTAAATTGTTTACTTTGTATTATTGAAATCTTATCGAGAAAAAAATCATCCCTAAGAATGGGACACTTTTAAACTCATTTTAAAGTTGGTTCACTATTTAAGTTAGAAAACCAACTTCAAAAAAAAAACACTCAAAAGCAAAAAATAACTGATTGGTAGTTTTCATTTACTATAGATACCTAATCAAATATTTTCAAAGTTGGTGTGCTTTGATTTGTATTGGCTGGCACCGACTTCGAAAGTTCAGTTATTTTTTATTTATTAGTGTTTTTTGAAGTCAGTTTTTATTTATTTATTTTTATAATTTTTCCCTTTCTAGTGTAGACATAGTAGTAGCAAAGTGAAAAGAAAATATTTTAATAAAATATTCACTTAAGCCGTTTAAGTTAGTTTGATGCTAATTTTTATACGAAAACTGACAAACTTAAATTCGCTTTTATTAGTAACACTGAAAAATCTGGCTCTAAAATCCAATTCTAATGTATTGGGCTTATCAAATCAAACAAAATAGGGCTAAACTCAAAGTACCTTCTATTAGCTGTTGAAGAGTTTCACTTATCTACCTTCTGTCCTTACCATCATCAGTCATCGGTCAGATCGACAATACCGAAACTCTGCACTATCAACGGAAATAGAAACACAAGCAAAGTTTCAAGTCAATATGACAATAAGAAGTAGGTTAAATCCATAAAGGATATACATTTTCAAACAAAACAAAAATTGTCCTAATCGGTTAGTTATAAACGACGGTGTTCTGAGGTAACAAACATAAAAAAATATACAGCCGAATTGAGAGCCTCCTCCTTCTTGAAGAAATCAGTTGAAAAGTATTTGTATTGTAAAATAAATAGAACAGTATCTCACTTGGAATGGTGCATTGAGCCGATTCTTAACATCTAATCTATAATTTAAATAGCCAGCCTTGTCTGAAGTGTTTGTGCTCTTTAGACGCAGTATCTCGTACACGCGCCGCGCTTGCTTCTTGTTAATTTTAAACTTGGCGCGCGCTTGATTCGCCATTTCTGCAGTGAAACTGAAATTATAAAAATATTATATAGTAGTTAAACCTTGTTGTACATTTTTGCAAAGGCCTTTAAAAAGAATAAATAATGTTTTCAAACAAAAATTGCCAAAAGTTTCTGAAGTCGTAAACATTGTGTTAATCAGAGAAATCAAATGAAAACGACCAATCAGTTATTTTTTACTTTTTAGTGCTTTTGTTTGAAGTCGGTTTTTATTTTTTTGTTAAAAAGTTTTTATTTTTCTCTTTTTAGTGTAGACCGTAGTAGCAAAGTAAGAATTCTAACGTGTTAGGCTTGTCGAATCAAACAAAATAAGCCCAAACTCAAAGTATCTACTATTAGCCGTTGACGAGTTCCACCTATCCACCTTCTCGCCTTACCATCAGATCAGGTCAACAATACCAACAATACCGAACCACTGTACTAACAACGGAAATAGAAACACTTGCAAAGTTTCAAGTCAATATGACAATTAGAAGTAGGTTAAATTCATAATTAGCTATTTTTTGATGACAGGAATTTCGATTCGTCAGAAGCCGACATAGATAAAAACTACAATTCAGCTTTATTTTCAGTGGAAAAGCTAGTTTTAGACAGGCACTAATTAAGTCTTAATTACTACTAGATGAACCTTAAAATGTTTTTCTATTAGTTCATACATACCCCTGTGTTAATTTTTCAGGTTGAAACGCCGCTAGAGATTCACAATTTTTAGCATCAACATAATCTCGAATCCGTTGAAAATCTTGGGAAGGGTCCTCCACCGTTATATCAATAACCTCAGCTTGAATAACAAATTGTGAATAGATTGCCTGTAAATATTTTTTAAATAAAAATAAATTATGTATGAAAGAACAATATTTTATATTTATACTTGGAGACAAATATTATTACGATGTGCAATATATAGATCATATCGGGGCTATGGACTTTTATGCAAGTGTTGTAAATTTTTTTTTTATTATATACAAAAAAAGTTCTTCAAAGGCCAATTTTATTGAACTTTAATCAGATCAGTAATTTCAGAATTTACCATGAAAAACTACTTCTTTACAATATTTTATATTAGTGTAGATAGATATATTATAAGATAGCCTATGTGATACAGACACATATAGCCCATAGCCCATATTATATATAACTGTGAAGTTTCATCAATCAAATGCGTCCAGTAGTTTTTACGTAAAAGAGTACAAACACACTTCAGCACAAACTTTCGTATTTATAATATTATTAGGATTAGTAGGGTATCAAGTTTTCAATATGAAGAGTACCTGCAACAAGTTGGCACAGATGCCCAATTTCCTGAAGGGCGGCAGCGTGAGCACCTGCGAGACGCGTGGGCGCGTGTGCGTGGGGTACGCGTAGTAGCGGTACACCGTGGCGTACGCCGCCGACGCGTATCGCGCTCCGCCCTCGCTCGTGTGGAACTTCTCGTATCTGGAAATATTACAAAACAATATTTATAATACTCTCTTAGAATTATGCGAATATTTCTCATTTATTTATACTAATATTATATATATATATATATATAATATGTATGTATATAGTTATATATGTATAGTATATCAACTATCTGGTATCCATAACACAGGCCTCGTAGCTTACCATGGAACTAGATGGTGATGTGTGTAAATGTTCCAACATATAAAAAAATATTATAGAGGTAAAGTTTGTGAGTTTGTAGGGGGTAATCTTTGGATCTACTGAACCGATTTAAATGAAATTTAGTAAGAAGATAGTTTGAGACTCCGGGAAGGACATAGGATACTTTTTGTCCCAGAAATTATACCTTAAGGGGGTAAAAATGAGGATGAAAGTTTGTATTTGGAAGCAAGAACAAGACAAATAAAATTGAAGTGTCTATTTGTAATGTTAAAATAACAGTTTACTAAATGCTTAAGAAATTATAATATGAGGTACTTATAAGAAAAACATATTTTTTTATTGGCTATCACTGGCAGATAGCTGATGTTATAAGGAGTAACTTAAAGTAGCCTACTTTCACTTCCAGCTTGACGATTTAGCAAATTATTTTTCATCTTAGATGTTCTAAATAAGGTTTATATGGAAAGTAAAGTTGCAATAATTGCCAAGAATATATGTAAATAAAAAAGCTTCTTTATTTCTCTCATATGGTGTTCATTTTTTTTGTTTTTTTACATCAAAACAACAGTTTTTTTTACACAAAAATTTTAGGTTTTAAAATGACCTACAGAAAGTCTGCCAAAGGATGTGTCTATCTAATAAAACCATGACAAACATGACATGAAAAATAAGACATGTTCATTTAAAATGTCAATAATTATAATTAAATTTCTAATTACAATTAGATTTATTCAAGGATTTACTAGTCCATTTAAGAGTTCAACTGTCCATTTGGTCTCAGGGAGCAAAAAAAATTTTTTTTGCAATCTATACTAATATTAAAAAGAAGCAGAGTTTGTTTGAACACAATAATCTCAGGAATCACTAATCCAATTTGAAAAAATATTTTTGCATTAGATAGCCAGTTTATTGAGGAAGGCTATAAGGCTTTATTATTATATATCATCCAATATATAGTCTATCTATTCCATAATAACCGTTAATACCTATGTATATAGATTACTACGCTAGTAAACTAATATTAAAGGAAATCATTCTATTCATTCAAAATTATATCATTTAGCTATAACATGAGTCATATAACAAGTTATAAAATCATCTACTTAATGTAAATTACATGGTATATTATTTTTTGTAATTTCATACATTTCATACATAGAATATAATTGTGCCAACTCAAGTATTCCTATTTAGATGATGAAAATTTATCATTTAAGCTACATACTGTTTATCGATTAAAATTAAACGTGTAAACAATCATTCAGTGACATATTAATTGAATCTAAAAATAGAGGGATAATTTT
This sequence comes from Brenthis daphne, assembly GCA_947093115.1. Lineage (NCBI taxonomy): Eukaryota > Metazoa > Arthropoda > Insecta > Lepidoptera > Nymphalidae > Brenthis > Brenthis daphne. Next base: position 10,506,026 of record OX352478.1, on the reverse strand, counting down.
CTTCAAATAAAACAGTGAAACATGTTTAAATTCCACCAATAAAAAAAATGATAGAAAAAAGGTTTATTCTAGTTTTTTATATGTATATTAAATCACTTACACAGTGAAGAAAGTCCATTGATCATCATCAACATCTATGAAGGAGGCCGCATCTACATACCAAAGTAAAAAGGTCTGTAGACGCTCATGGTAATCTAAAAATCCTTGTGTTGATACTTCAGAATAATATACTTCAAATGTTCTACTTTCTCCACCATCATCTGTAATTGAAAAAGGAAAACTGTGCATTCAACACACATCATCAATTAAAAATTACTAGCGACTCATCCTCTCTTTGCTTCAAGTTCATCCATAGACAAAAACAAATTTATCCCACAGGAGCCACTTTTCCAGGATAAAAAGTAATTATATCCTATTCCAGACTATAATCATCTCTGTGCCAAATTTCATCCAAATCCGTTCAGCCCTTCTGGTGTGAAAGAGTAACAAACATCCATCCAACCATCCATCCATCCTCAGAAACTTTCATATTTATAATATTATTAAGTAAGGATAACACTAATAGACTTGAGTCTGTATATTTTCAAAATAACATTACAATAACATGTGTAGGTCACTCGTCAATGACTCCAAATTACAGATTACACTGTTCAGTATCAATTTAAATGATTCCCTTTAATACTTACAAGGTTGGGTTGTAAAAGAATGAATAAGATTTCCATATGGAGTGAACAATTTATCCTTTTCAAGCATTGATACAAAGATGTCTAAGTTTGTAACATAGCCTGGTGCCAGAACCTTTTTTAAAGCTCCTTCAACATCATCTGCTTTGATTTTTTCTGAATTATTTGGCTCTATCTGCAAATGATTGTTTAGATAATATTTAATACTAAGTTATGGTGATAATAATGTAAGACATGGAGTACAAAGCAACCTTATCTGTGTATGAAATTCCTAGGTATGTCTTCAGACTTCCTGCAGTATAGTACAGTTGAATTCTTAGGTCTGTATACCCAAATATATTTTCGTTGTCTCCAAAAACTTGATGACACATTTCAGGGCTAAAAGTTGTATCATCATTTTCGATATCTTCAGCCGATCTAACTGCAATAAAAGGTTATATTTAGCAAAAAGACCCAATATTAATTCGTACTCGAAGTAAGAGACGGTTGACTTACCTAATTTCAATTCTAATACATCATTTCCATCGACAACTAAGTGCTCTAAAGCGTCTGCCATTATTTTAAACTTCCGATTTGTTAAAATTACTAACGATCAACGAAGTTTTTCATTCCAATTCAACTTCCCGCGCAAATACCGCCAATTATTTAGAGATTTTTACCCTCGAAAGCAAGTGATTAAATGATTCTTAGTTATTTTTTTTTTTATTATAGTCACGAGAAAAACAAAGGCAGAACAGTTTACCTTTAAATAAAAACGAATTGAGTTTAAAATGGAAACAATAAAAATTTATAAAACTGGTATTTGATAGTTGATACCCGGTCAATTACTGTTGCAGTTTGACTTTTTACTTTTTAAAATATCATAAATTGACAACTATGAACTACCAAAATTTTACATAGTTGGTAACAATTTATATAAAAAAGTTAAAAGTAAAATAAATATTATAGATTTTTTATGTAATTCTTTTATAAACTTTGCATATAAAATATTCTCTTTTGTTTTAAATTTATTTACATTCTTTTGAAAGATCCCTTATCTTTGAGTGAAACTAATATAAAATTATTATTTTTTCTATTATTATGATTTATGATATTTAAAAATAATATATTTAATCTTATTTCGAACTTTTACATTTCAGATGAATTTCTTTAAAATATATTTAATAAATGTGAAAGTTATTCGACAATAATATACAAATCATGATTTTCCTTTAATCTGTCAACATACGGTCATTAAGTGACGTCATTATGGCCTGGTTGGGTTAGGTTTGCTTGGAAATTTTTGTTAAAAATCTTGTATTTTAGTGTAATATATGTTGTGTTACTTATTTTAGATTAGTAATATAAATACCTCAAACAGTAGCAGTAATTCTGGTGCCAACAAGTGATTATCTCGGCGACATTTTGTGGCGAAAATGAATCGCCATGAAGGTGGGTAATGATAATCAAAATTTGTGCGATGCTTTTGTCACTATAAATTTCTTTGCTAAATTCATAAACAGGGATACATTACCATTTTAACAGGGTTTTCTATCGAATAACTCTTTTCTTTTTAGATAGATAAACAAAGAACTTTGTTTAATTATATATTATCAATTTCAGGAGTCAGCTGTGATTCTTGTTTGAAAAATAACTTTAGAGGACGACGATACAAATGTTTAATATGCATCGATTACGATTTATGTGCCGCCTGTTATGAGTCCGGTGCAACAACAAACCAACATACAACAGAGCATCCTATGCAATGTATTCTTTCCAGAAGTGACTTTGGTAAGTTTTATTTATTACTGACTCAACATAATACAATTGGCCTACATTTTTTATGTGAGAAATCAGTGTTGTGTCAGGGTTAGTAACAAGATTAAAGATATTGAAATAGATGTTTATTGAATTTTAATAATTGAATTGAATAATAAATAAACTTCAATTGTTTACAAACATTAAAGAATCAAAGAATTATTATATAAATGTATGTATTTGAATTAATTTACACATTTTTAATCATTAGGATGAGAAAACTTTCTTTCTTATATATGTACATAGAAAATATGTGTGATTAAATTTTATTTAAGTGGTACTTGTTAACTTATATACTTAAGTTATTGCAATTTAAAGTAATAAATACAACATTACAACATATCTATAAAATAAGTTGCTTCTAGTATATTTGTATATTTTATCTTTTGATTTGTATATAAATAAATCTTAGAAAAATATTATTAAACTTTTCAGATCTCTACTATGGCGGGGAAACGCTTGCACTTGAACAGCCACAGGCATATACTTGTCCTTTTTGCAATCGAATGGGCTTTACAGATACTGCTCTCATGGAACATGTCACTGCAGAACATGCAGACACTACTTTAGCTGTAAGTAAAAAGGACAGAGTTTTATATTCAGTATATATTTTAAATATTGTCATCACTAGTACCTTTGATTCCATTATAACACTTAATGATAATTATAATATTCTCATGTATTAATTTCTTGTAATTGTGATTATGCTAACAAAAATAAGCATTATATAAATAATCTTACTTATATGAATTCAATCAATTTCTTTTGTCATACAACTTGAAGTTTTCGACTCATTCGCATTCTTTTGACAGTTCTTAGGACAGTGTTTTGTGTAATTTACTACATTTAAATTTAATAAATACTCATAATAATTGTATATTGTATCTGCTATAACATAATATTTTTTATTTTAAGGTGGTGTGTCCAGTTTGTGCTTCAATGCCAGGTGGAGAACCAAATTTTGTAACTGATGACTTTGCAGGCCATCTTACACTTGAACATCGAACTGGACCAAGGGATCTCATATCTTTTCTGATATCCTTTTTTAAATACTACTATACTAAATATTTTAATTTCATTTACTTGATTAATATTAAGGGCCACTTGTACCAAATTAATCTTTTTGAAAAGTTTTTAAAATGCTCAGCGAACATCATATTGTTGTTGATTACTGATTCAATATTTGTTAAATATATTTAAGAAATTTAAATAATATTGGGAATTATGGTTAAATTGGTCTTAAGGATGTCCATTAATTAATTTACTTTTTTTATCTACTACCATAATATTTTAACATTATGCAAATTACATTTTTATTAATTTGGCTTTTGAAAATACATATATGTAGTAAACTTCTTCATATTTTTAATTTATACTACAATAGTTGAAATGTTGAAAAGTCACACTTTAAATTAAACTCCAACCTCTTTTAAGTACTCTACTATATAAATATTTAGTACTTATTACACTGCAACTGCATAATATATAAAATAATACTAATGAATGCAAAAGTTAAAAAATGAATGTTTGTTACTTCTTTACATAGTAACTGATGTATGGATTCAAGTGACATTAGGGATGGGGTAAAGTAATAAATATATTTAAGCTAATTTTATAATTATTTTTCTAGCTATTTGTTTTTTTATTTTAAAGTATCGGTTTGACCTCGCTTTGCTTGTTTGCGCGTCCCTAGCAATGAATGGTTTAGGAATGTATAGAGAAGAAACCTACAAAGAAAAAATAGTCTTTGGTTAAGAAACTTCACAAACATGCAATGAAATATTTAATTTTATTTATATAGGTTCAGGTAACATTATTTACAATATAAATCCTTAACCACTGTGTACGATGAGCCGAGCGGTATCCGACACGGAGGAGTGCGCCGCATGCCGCCCTCGGGCCGCGGCGTGAGTCGCGCGCGCCGCACCAACATGCAGTTCAGGTACCAATATTTCTTACTTGACATTTTTGAAATGATTTTATTAGATTTATTTATTTATTATGTAATTGACCTGAAATGTTGAGTTCAACCTAGTTGTTATTGAGTCGATACATTTTTATATATTTATGTATGTAAATCCAGATGATAATACAATAATTTATTAATATCGAGATATTCCGACGATGAAGTCAGGAGATGGATAGTTGAACTCTTCAATGGTTACTAATAAAAAACCCCCCGGACTTATCATTGGACACTTTTTAGCTTGCTATTTATATGAGTAAAACCAGCAACTCAATCTCGATTCGCTCGCACGGACTCGTCCCTGAGTGATTCTTTAAATTGACATAACTTTTTTATTTATAAACTGATTGAACTAAAACAAACACTAAATATTAAGTGAAGCTTACTAAAACACGTTAGAGAAATCGCACCCAAATTGGTTATGCCGTTTCTGCGATTATCGCGCATAAAAGCAAACAACAAACCGACAAACAGACAAATATTCTAAAAATCATTGTCTTGGATTCTACTGCTTTAATAAAGACCCCCAAAATAATATTTTATCTCCAATATCTTTCATGTACAGACAGCGATCAGTTACTTCATAATATGTATGATTATATGTACATACTACATACCAGTGACTCACCCTCGCTTCGCTGGGGTTCGTCCCTAGCTTGCTTCCTAATACAAACTTTCATCCCCATTTTCACCCTCTTATGAGATGACTTCCGATATAAAAAGTATTTTATTTTTATCTGAATCGGTTCAATAGATCCAGAGATTATCCCCTACAACGCCACCAACTCAAAAGCATCTTTATAATATTAGTATAGATAGTATAATAAGGTCATATCGGTGGTATGTAACTCAAAGTTCGTGAAAAAACATGTCGTTCAGCACGAGCGGCGGCATCTCGTCGCTGTCGCCGTCGTCGCGCGACGCGGTGGTGGACCCCATCGCGGAGCTGCTGTCGCAGCTGTCGGGCGTGCGGCGCGGCGCGCAGCCCGGCACGCCCAGCCAGCTGCAGCAGCTGCAGATGCAGTTGCAGCTCGAGCGGCAACAGGCCTCGGTGAGAATTTGACAATTATATTATCTACAACTAGCGACTTACCATCGCTTTGCTCGGGTGCGTCCCAATTTTATTTTTTTTGAGCGAAATCCTAATTATTTTTCTAAAATAAAAGGGGCCTAATTTACTCCTTATAACATCAGCTATCTGTCAGTGAAAGTCTCGTCAAAATCAATCCTGCCGTTTCGGAGATAAGACGGAACAAACAGACAGACAGACATTTTTTTTTATTTTTTTTCTTTATAAGTCATTGATATATAAAAACATCTATAACTCGTGGCCTGATCGTAGATTTAGTCACTTCATGATGTGGCCGACCATTTCATGAAATTGTCAATATCCGCTGCCCATATCATGTTATGGTCTGGCCAGATCAATGAATAATCAGCGTTTAATAATATAAACAGCTAAACGCATGGCTACTCCATGATAATGATTAAATATTAGTGATCGTAATTCGTAGCGTAAAATTGTTACGTTACCCACCGTTAGAGGCGCTGATATCCTTTTTTTTGTGATGATGAAGTGAAAGTAGGGTGACCACGCAACGAAAATGGTATCTTATTCAGCCCTTTTTAACGTCCCACTGCTGGGCACGGGCCTCCCCTTCAGTACGAGGGGAATCAGGCCATAGTCCACCACGCTGGCCAAGTGCGGGTTGGCGGACTTCACATGTCTTTTGAAAACTTGCTAGGTTCTCTCAGACATGCAGGTTTCCTCACGATGTTTTCCTTCACCGTTAAGACAATAGGTAATAAATAAATGTTGGAAATGATTCGCACATGAAAATATCAGAGGTGCGAGACCCGGGATTTGAACTCACTTCACTCGGTTTCCCAAGAGAGCGCGTTACCACTAGCTAAGTCACTGCCTTTTACAACGAAAATCAATGGACTATTATTAGATTTCAAAATATGACTTCATGGACTTCAAAAATGAAATTGTGAGTGAATAGATTTAATTTAAAAAACGAAAAAGGTTGACGATCCTACTATTGGTATAATTCCCATGGATTTATTTTAAAATTTTGGCACAAGTTTAGTACATTATGGGGCGCGGCCTCTGGAGGAGTGGGTGGTATTTACGTTATACGGAATCTGTTCTGAACATATTAAACCCGTCTTAAGATTTTCATGTTTATAAATACATAATATGTATTCTAATATTATAAAGTGGAAAAATTTGTTTTTTTATTTGTTTGTTGTATTCCGAACAGGCTCCGAAACTACTGAACCGATTTAGATGAAATTTGGTAAGAAGATAGTTTGAGACCCTGGGAAAGACATAGGATACTTTTTATCCCAAAAATCATTCCTTAAGGGGGTGAAAGTTTGTGTGGGGCAGCAACCTAGGGACGAACCCGCTGGCTTTTTAGCTAAAATTAAGCGATCAGCTAAAATTGTGCAGTCATTGCGCAGAAGTCGCGCGATAATCGTATTACCTAAGCGATGGCTTGCTAAGCGTTCGCCGATTGCCAATTCGCTAGCGCCACTAACAATTTAGTAGCGATAATTGAAACTAAAAACGTAGCAAATAATATTTTATTTTTATTTATTTATTGAAATTTCAGTACATATATAGCAAAAACAAATATAAACGATACTGCAACGAAATTGCAGAAGTAAATAAACTATAATTGTAATCTCTGCTAAAAAATGCAAATTGACATTTGGCAATTGGATAGGATTTGTGTTGTACTCGTATACCTACCTATTTGTAATTATATTTAAATAACAGCTCAAATTAAATAAATAATATTTCATATTCAATTATGAAACTAATCAAAATTATAAAAATGTTTAAAGTTAAAAAATATTGTAAGGTACTTTGGTGCCATTTTTCAATTTTTTGACCATGATTGCTGTAAAGTATTCGAAACGTCGGGAACCGAAAATCAAAATAATAGTTATATTAAAAATAGTTTTATTTAAAATGTCAAGTATTCGCATAAATGTAAGAAAGTATTATTTTATGATTAATTAAAAAAAATGTTAAAATGGATCTGGTTGAAACTTGGTATACATGTTTTACGACTTTATAGTTTTTATTTATCGTCGAGGATTTTTGATTGAAGGGGTATTTCGTCCAAAAATGGACAAAAAGGAGGCTATTGGATATCTCTGCCTTATGAGGTCCGATTTCGATGGTTCTTTTATTATTTGAAAGATAGTAACTTTGAATTGGTCTCATAAAATTTTGCTGAAGACCTAATGAGGCTCTTCAGCGTGATGAGCAGAAATGAAGTAAAATGAAATGAAAGTTGAAATGAATTTAAAATGTAGTTTGTGCTCGCGAGAACTACTAAGAGAAGAGATTTTAGCTAGATATTAAATGAAGTCCGAAATCAATATTGCTATAACATTGAATTACAAAGTTGCTTCTTACAGGATTCTAATTGCAATAAAGATAAAATATGGATTAATATCAGCATGTTACGCTATTGATTATACAATCCAAATAATCGGTATTAATAGCCTCGACCTGACAATTGATATTCGAAGAGTTTGATATTTTCATGTCACCATTCAAGAATATATTAATAAACAAAAAAAACATCAAGAACAATAAGAATATAACACAGGAAAACTACAAAATATTGTCGTTATTTTTCGGGAAAGATTGTTTTGTTAGTGTATGTTAATTTTCGTATCTCTGCAGGCCGCCCGGCAACAGCTAGAGCGGCTGCCGCGGAGGCCGGCGGCGGTGAGCTCGAGCACGAGCGCGCCGCCGCCCGCGCCGCAGCCCGCCGCGCAGCCCCCGCCGCAGCCGGACGCGGCCGACTCGCAGTACCTTCTTGCCGGCTTCCTTGGTAAGTTATGCCGTTGTCTTATCTACTATTTTATCAATAAGACTAACGTTTTCCTGCAGATCTGTTATGTATATGTACATATATCATTCAAACAGCTGTAGCCAATGTACTCTGATACGTAAGCTATATTACTGTTAAGATGTTGCAACATAGATAGATATTCGACATAATTTCCGTCTTGTCCACGTTTATTCTAAGACAATTGGCCCTCGAAAAATCGGCTGAGATTAGGTCCTTCATGGTCTCTGCTATGATCACAATGTCGAAGGCAAATCGAAGATGATTGTTGTTGATGCCCAGTCTGCCCCAGGTCAGAATCTTAAAGAAGTCCAATGCAGCAGTAAACAATTTTAGGGAAGTGATAACACCCTGTCGTCCTCTGTCCTCTGCAATTGGATGGGATAAAGTCCCGATCCTGAATTCAAACTAATGATGGCGTTTCCATTCAAAAACTTCAACACTTCAATATACCAATACTTAACTCGCCACTCATAGAGAGGGCTGTGCTCGGAATTTTAATGCGAGATCGAATCAGGAATGAGAAAATTTGCATAAGGGCCAAAGTCACTGAAATAGCCCGCCAAATCTTGGCGATTTATTTTGGTTAAGTGGGCGGGGCACATCGCTCGCATAACCGATGGTCTTTTGGTACAAGTTGGGTACTGGCAGCTGCGTACTGGAAGGTGATGCGCTGGCAAGCTTCCCACAAGATGGGACGACGACTCGGTCGATTTCGTCTGAACCCCTGAACTGGATGCGGATGGTACATGACCAGCAGTGGTGGAAATTCTTGTGGGAGGCCTACATCCAGCAGTGGATGTCATTCAATTGAGAAGAAAAACATTATTTTAAAACATTTACATGCTGACAAGAACCAACATTTTGCCTATAATTTAGTTTTACGTCATTTGCGGACACTTTATCTTGTAGTGCAATTGTTGTTGTTGTGGATTGTACACTAAAAATGTTTTAATGGATATTTTCGCTTTCGTTATCTTATATAAACACGATCTACTATCACATTTTCTACCTCAAAAGAGTTATGTGCACACATTAGGTTTGAATTATGACAATAAGATTTTAAAGTAAAATTTATCAATTACCTACTGGAAGGAAATCACATTTTGTGTTTCTATGCAGTTTATCAACGTGTTTATGCAATATCCAAAGATGAGCAGATTATACCTTGTATTAGGTGAATTTCTTATGATCTTACTACTTAATATGACTGATTGACGTCGGTTAATAGGATAAGTTTTACATTTTAAGTTCTTGTTTCTTTAATTTATATAACTAGGTACTATATCTCAATGCGTCGTTCACTTGCAGGTGCAACGAACGGAACGGACGTCGCCGAGGCAGAGTCCCGCGCTACGCTCCTCCGCGGGCTGATGCTGGCGTCGCTGGGCCGCGCCGCGCCCGCGCCGCCGCCGCCCGCGCCCCGCGCGCCCGCGCCGCCCGCGCCGGCGCCCGCGCCCGCGCAGCCGCCGCCGCGCGCCAAGCCGCAGCCGCGCACCAAGGTGCCCGCGCCGCCCGACCCGCCCGCGCTGCCCACGCGCCCGCGCCCCGTCTGACCGCCGCCCGTGTTGCAGGAGCGCGCGGCGCGCGGCGGCCGCAGCTAGGGGCCGCCGCGGCCCGCTGCGGCAGGGGCAGCTCGGCCGGACCGGCCCCGCGCCGGTCGCCCACGGTGTAAATATACAGCCACAATGCACGTCACGTACCGGTGACGCCCTACGACCGGTTTTACTATGTTGTTTTTCGCTAACACTTATTAGTGGATGCTTAGGTTTGTTTTGTTGGCTTTCGAAATATCAGTGTGATTTCCTTTATTATAGAGAATACTTAATAGTTATGGAATGTTTTAATCGATTTAAAATAAAATATAAATAAGGTAAAAAAAACGATCACAGAATGACTGTTAGATATAATGATAATGTACGAGAGGAGTCCTCCGTAACCGCTAGCATTCGATGTTAACTCGAGAGAGACCAAAAGCAGTATTGAGTGATTTTTGTTATGAGATTATGTTATGTTTGTCAAATATTTGTAGTTATATAATTAATAGATACATGTATTTTTATAAAGGCGACATCTAACACTATGCTACACGTATATATTACTGTGACTCCTCTCCGACATAATATTCTTTAGTAAATCAATTGAAAAGCTACTTACACTCAAATTGTCCCTAGCTATTCAAAAGTGCTTATTAGTTTGATCATTATACTCCGACATCGCAAACTGTTTGTATGTACCCTAATTAAATTCTATAACATTAATATTGGTCATTATTTTTATTTCATTACCCTCAAGTACATGTTCACTAAAGAAATATATGTAGTTAGTGTCACGGCTATACTTCTACTAATAATTTAATATATCAATGATAATTGTTTTACAGCACATTAAAAATATCGAAACATTTAATTACCTTTTTTATTTTATACTAGCATTGTCCGCGGCTCCGCCCATGTTTAGGTGCCCTAAAACCAAATTCTTAGGTTTTACATATTAGTACTAGTATAGTATTATATGATATGTGATATTAGTATACTCTTATTTAGCAGTTTTTGTATTTTTTCTTAGAAATGAAATAGTTTCCCGTGGTAAAAAGTATCCTATATGTTGATCCGGATAACCAGCTATCACCATACCAAAATTCATCAAAATCCCTCCAGTGGTTTTTCCGTGATGCGGTAACAGACAGACAAAAATTCTAAAAACTGTAGATTCGGCCTCTGTATCGATAATAATGTTTATTTCAATAAGATTTTCCAAAAAAAAATTAATGTACAGATTCGGCTTAGTTACAATTTTATTATATGTGTTTGATTTAATATATGGTTATAAAAAGTATATTTTAATTTAGTATCGAGTTTACACTGGCTGGCAATAGCTTTTTAATTTGTTGTAATGACACTTCAGTTAGAATAAAGAAATAGAATGAGTTTGACAACATTCAACAAAAAAAAAATGAGTTTCTCAACATCCAACATACATTGCGGTATTTTATTTTAGTTAAAAGTAAATAAGTTAACAGTACGTGCAAAATACAATATGTATAGATTTAACATTACTACTATTTTGTGTCAATTGTTTTCGTCATAGAAATGTACATCGTAAATCATATTACGAGTAGGTACGAATATAAATTATACTTATCTATATTAATATTATAAAGAGGTAAAGTTTGTGGCGTTGTATGGGGTAATCTCTGGATCTACTGAACCGATTTAGATGAAATTTGGTAAAAAGATAGTTTGAGACCCTGGAAAGGTCATAGAATATTTTTTATTTTGGAAATCATCCCTTAGGGGATAAAAATAGGAACGAAAGTTTGTATTGGAAAGCAAGCAACGAACTCGAGCCAAGCGAGGGTGAGTCGCTAGTATATAGATAAAGGTAAACAACTTCTTACGTGCGTTCATAATTACGTACGTTTTATTTCTTATTAACAGTTTTAATTAGTAAAACATTTTTAGTTTTATTTGACAATTATTTTTTAGACTTATAAGTTGTTTAAAGCTTAGTAATCGTATATTTTTCTGGCAAGTTTAGTATTAGGGACGCGGCCCCTGGCGGAGTGGGTGGTATTTCTGGATAGGGGACGTGATAGGGAGTCCAAATATATAAGAATTATTTTAAGGAAACAAAAGAGTCAAAAGTTATTGAGACTTAAAGTCACAACATTTCCATACATTTTCATACATTTCTTTACCACCATTCGGAGTAGGTGGTATTTTTAGATAGGGGAGGTGACAGAGAGTCAAAATATATTAAAAATATTTTGAGGAAACGTACGAGTAAAAAGTTATTGAGACTTAAAGTTATAACATATCTAACACATTTCCATACATTTCTTTACCTAAATAAGTGATTATGTATTGAACAGCATTGATACAAAGTTTCAAGTAATTCTGATCATAAATAATTTACCCATATAAACTTTATTACCCATTAATTTCAAAACTTATTTCACAACATTAAGAATGACAGAGTTTTATACATTCTGTAATCCCCTATTTTACCCACGTAAGGGATAAATTTCGAAAAATCCTTTCGTATCGGATGCCTGTATATTATAAGAAATACGTCCTATAAATTTCACGTTTCTACGACCAGTGCTTTAGGCTGTGCGTTGATTCATCATTCAATCAGATCACCACAGGATACACCTCTCCTTCTCAATTCTTCCTTCAGCTGGTTTAACTTCCAGGTACAATACATTGCACAGTAAGGGTAAGAGGGTAAATCACTAGCTGTTAATGAAAAATAATTAATAAATTTAATAATTCATTTTCATTTATTTTTAAATTGCTTTATTTTATTTGGCTATTTTTTAACAATTTTTAGACCCATTACGAGTTTATGCAAAAATTTCATTGTAAGAAAATTTAAGTTCGGTATGATATTCATTTTGTAGCACTACGTGACCAGCACCCGCATTAAAGTATCGCTTATCAAAGAAATAATTCAGTTCCATTTTCTTGATTTCAAAGAATGAAATAATGAATCTACGTAATACATCAAAAATACATGAAAACAAAAAAACTTTTTAACAAAAAAATAAAAACCGACTTCAAACAAAAGCACTAAAAAGTAAAAAATAACTGATTGGTAGTTTTCATTTACTATACATACCTAATGAAATATTTTCGAAGTCGGTGTGCTTTGCTTTGTATGGGCTGGCACCGATTTCGAAAATATTTGATTAGGTATGTATTTAATAGGTAGGCCTTAATTACTTAGCCAAATCACACCGACTTCGAAAATATTTGATTAGGTATGTATAGTAAATGAAAACTACCAATCAGTTATTTTTTTACTTTTTAGTGCTTTTGTTTGAAGTCGGTTTTTATTTTTTTGTTAAAAAGTTTTTATTTTTCCCTTTTTAGTGTAGACAGTAGTAGCAAAGTAAGGATTCTAACGTGTTAGGCTTGTCAAATCAAACAAAATAAGCCCAAACTCAAAGTATCTACTATTAGCCGTTGAAGAGTTCCACCTATCCACCTTCTGGCCTTGCCATCAGATCAGGTCAACAACACCGAACCACTGTACTATCAACGGAAATATAAATACTTGCAAAGTTTCAAGTCAATATGACAATTAGAAGTAGGTTAAATTCATCATTAGTTGTTTTTCCACCCTTAGGGGTGGTATTTTTTTTTTGAAATTTAAATGGGACCAATCTGGAAGTATACCCTTTCAAACAAAACAAAAATTGTCCAAATCGGTTAATAAATGACGGAGTTCTGAGGTAACAAACATAAAAAAAAAAAAACATACACTCGAATTGAGAACCTCCTCCTTTTTGACGTCGGTTGAAAACAAAGTACCTTTGGATGTGATTTAACTCTGGTTACCCTTCATTGTATATTTTTATTTTTACTAATACATCTATTTTATTTATAAAACAAAGACGGATTTTTTACAACACTTAGAACTCTAGAACTGCTGGACTGATTTTTATGACCTTTGTTTTGTTGAATTTCTCGTCACCCCGATAGCATTATACCGATTGGTCTATTAGCCAAGGGCTAGTGCAAATTCATTAAGTTGATATTTTTTTATTTGATTCAATAATTTAAAGTTGTTTAATTGAGAACTGATTACAATGACTTCTTTTTCTAACATTAGTACTTTCTTTTATTAAATATAAAACATGAATAAATTACAAAAAAAATCTATTTTCGGGTGCTTATGGTTGGCGCCGGCGGGATGAACCGGGTATGGTTGTGATGAGGATTATTGGTTTGAGATGAGGTTTATTGGTCGGGTAAATCAATGACTGTTATCTGACAGCCCTGGTCTAATATCTATATTAAAATAAAAAGTTACAATTGGTTGTATATGTATGTCTAATGCACTACGAATAAATATGGGTATTTATTCGTACCTAATGCATAATACACGAAACAAATGATTTGAATTAGTCTAATTTACGACACAATAATCGAATACAAAAGGCACACGTATCGAATGTACTTTAATATTTTGAACTATTTAATCTGTGTAAGTCAATGTGATTTTTTACCTATTCTTGTTTATAAAATGGTGGTAAAATGCAAATTGTTGTTATCTGTGATTATAAATTGTCACCACTAGATTTGGTTGGTTGTTGGTCTCCAATTTTTAATAAATTGTAATAGTATTTTTTATAAATTAAATACCTACCAAAAAGTTATATTGTATTAATACTAGTTCACAAAAACTGATTATGGCTGATTCTACTGTATCAGATGTTAGTAAAATGAAGGTAGTAGATTTGAGAAAAGAGTTGAAGTCTCGTGGACTTTCATACGCCGGTGATAAAGCTGAGCTTATTGCAAGATTGCAATCAGCTATGTCTGAAGATGACCATGGAGATATTAATCTGGATTCTGATGAAATTGACTCAGATGGAGTATTAGAAGACGAGGAAGACAAAAGTCAAAATGATATACTTGACGATTCGGCTGTAGATACTCTCAACGAAGAACTTGCACTGGTAGAAAATTCTCCGGAAAAACACATACCAGAAAGTAAGCCTCTGAGGACTTTGAAAAGAAAAATCACAACAGAAACTCCTAAAACGGAAAACAAAGAAACAATTGCAAAAAAAATTGTATTGAACCGATCGGTTTCTGTTTCATCAGTTACCACAAAATCCTCAGGTGATAAAAAAGTAATAGAGGCGCCAGACACAGATATATCAGAAAAAGTATCGTCTAATAATAAAATAAAAATTTCGGCTGAAATAGATCCAAAAACGAGGCTTGAAATGCGCGCTAAAAGGTTTGGATTGCCAGTGAAAATGACAGAGGAACAGAGAAAAGAAGCAAGGAAACAAAGATTTAATCAGAATACAGTTTCTAATAATAGTAACGCAAGTATTACTACAGCAGAATCTGGATCTTTAGCTGATAATATAGATAAGTTAAAACTGAGAGCTCAAAGATTTGGGCAGTCTGTATCAGCTATCATGACTGACATTGAAAATAAAGAAAAGCTGGAAAAACGAAAAGCTAAATTCAATGCCAACAAATAAGCTATAGTAGTCGATGAAAAGCTAATCTCTTGTGCATATTGCACCAAAGTTTTTGTAATTAACATAATTAAGAGTTTCAATGTTATTTTAATAATCAATTATAAGCTTAAAAATACAAATAACTTTTAATTTATAAATTTTGTCTTGTCCAGATATCATCTTTCCTATTTTCTCTCATTTCTTAAAAAAAGAGGAAGAAATAACAATTATACACAACTAAAATATGCTAGTATAGGTTGTACTTGCTATGTTGATTTTAGAATAATAAATCTGATAATTTTAATATGTATGTTATATTGATATATCTAAAGAGCCTTTGTTTGGCTTGGGATTCATCGCTAGGTGCTTAACAATGCAAGCGAGCAACTCAAAGTCCAGTTTGTTTTCAGCTTCAAATAGTTATTATGATTCCTGACAGGAAAAACATTTTTTTAGAATATATAGGAAGCTACTTGGCTGACATATAGCTTACTATAAGAGAATTTTCAAAGTTTATAATACTAACATTGCCCGTGGCTCTGCCTGCGTTCAGATGACCAAAAACCAAATTCTTAGATTTCACATATTAGTATACTCTTACAATGCAGTTTTTGTATTTTTTCTCAGAAACGTTATATTTTCTCGCGGTAAAAAAAGTATCCTATATGTTAACCCGGATAACCAGCTATTACCATACCAAATTTCATCAAAATCCCTCCAGTGGTTTTTCTGTGGTGCGGTAACGGACAGACCAAAATTCTAAAAACTAGATTCATCCTCAGTATCGATAATAATGTTTATTTCAATAAGATTTTCCAAAAAATATTTAATGTACAGATTTGGCTTAGTTACAATTTTATTATATGTGTAGATTTTATTAGTGTAGAAGTGTAGTAAAAATCAGCTCTTTAAAAAAAATATTTTATTTTTATTCTGAATATTACATTGTAGATTATAATAATTTATCTAATAATGGAAGTTCATTAAAATCTTCAGCCTCAATGGTAAAACTTTCAGGTTCAATATTTTTTTCATCATTATTAAAATCTTGTGGTATCTTAATGCTACCATCCATATAAGATTCTTTGTATAATGTTGACCATCTTACTGCAATATCTTTATGTAATGATTTCCTAAATGCCATACAATGCATATGTTTAAATTTTTCATATTTTATTCGAGAAAATCCCATAGTTGCCAATGAAAATCTCCAAGATTTCATTAATTTACTATTCGCTCCAACATGCTTTGAGTCTGGTGTATTAATTATTAAAAGACCACCAATTCTTAATAATTTGTAGGCATTTTCACAAGCAACAACTCTTAATTCAGAAGAAGGAATATATTCTAGAAGAAAACAAAATGTTATAACATCAAAATAGTTTTCTTGAAGCTGTACAACTTTATTATCAGTTATTATTTCATTAGGTCCAATAGATACATTTAGAAAATCACATTCTTTTACTGAGGCATTAGCAGGACATAAATCTATAGCAAATACCTCCAAGAAATCATACATTTCAAATGGATTATAACAACTACCAACATCAAGTAATTTATATGGTTTTGAAAATAGCTCTTCCATGTTAACTTTTAAACCAATTTTATCACCAATGTTCGTTTCTCTCTCATCATATTTTTGTAAGCCATTGTTATTAAAATAATCATAACAAAAATCTGCAGACCATTGTATTCGAGATTTTAATAAACTAGGCTTATTCGAAGAGTTTTGTTCCCAATGTGTGTTAGCCAATTTTTCCATACATAAAGAATATTTCTTTAAAACGTCTTTATTCGCACAGTGATCTAACCATGCCTTATTCACCCCTTCAACGGCAGTTTTATTTCTAAGTGCCGAATGAACATTCTTTAAATATAGAGCCAAACGCTTATGTTCGTCACTAGCCATTGATATTGACAAAACCTAAGATATATTAGACGGTAGACCAGACTTTTGAGTTCTATTCTAACTGAAATGAATAGAAGTTTTTCATGTTAGTATAAACAATAATTATTCGTTGACGTTTTGTAAGTTGTTTAATGTTTATTATTCATCACAAACTATATAGAAATGCTACGCATTTATTTAGAGGTATGGTTTGTAATTTGTTTACTATTGTAAATTGTAATTACTAATTTGTCGAATGTTAGAAATGTCAAAGTCAAAACTTTTGACCATTTTATTTGTCATCACTCATCCATGCTTTTGAGCTAGGACGATTTGTGATACGTACATCGTCCTAGCTTTTGAGTTTTGACTATTGACTCAAAGTCAAAAGAAAAGCTACCTTCTATAATATACCTATCTATGCTAGTATGCCTACATATTATCTGCTGCGCTGCCAATTGGCGGGTGAATTACCCGAAAAGCGGGTAATTTTAGGCGATTTTTTGATTGCGGGTAATTTTGAGCGAGGTAAAAACGGGTACTTTGGTTTAGCTGGCAACATTATCATAATGGTCTATACATAATATATTAAAATTCTAACTAAGCCAAATCTGTACATGAAATATTTTTTTGAAAATCTTATTGAAATAGACATTATTATCAATACAGAGGCCAAATCTATAGTTTTTAGAATTTTTGTCTGTCTGTTACCGCATCACGCAAAAACCACTGGACAGATTTTGAAGAACTTTGGTATGATGATAGCTGGTTATCCGGGTCAACATATAGAATACTTTTTATTTCGGGAAAATATGTCATTTCTGAGAAATCTGTACTAAACGTTAAACCGTAAGTATGGACGAACCCGATCGGAGCGAGGGTGAGTCGCTAGTAATTTATAAAACGAAGCAAATATATATATAAAACAAAGAAAGCAGGAGGTATCGTGAAATTCCAGCCCAGTGTTAAAATGTTGCAAACTAAATTATGGTCATCTTCTCATTCTACTAAGCCGAGTACTAGCGGAAATTGATTAATTTGATATTTTAAGTTTTTTTTATTTTCGATTCATTAATTTAAAGCTGTTTAATTGAGAACTGATTAAAATTACCTCTTTTTCTAACATTAGTACTTTCTTATATTCCATAAAGAACATGAATTAATTACTTAAAAAAACTATCTTCGGGTACTCTGCTCATGGTTGGTGCCGCGGGCGGAAAAAACCGGGTGTTTTGAGGTTTATTGGTCGCGTAAATCATGGATGACAAATTAAAGCGTAAATCAACGACTGTTATCTGGCAGCCCTAACTATATGCTTAGATTGTATCATAGACATAGAGTTCATAGAGTTTTTTGTTGTTCTTGGTCTATGTCATGGATGACAAAATGGTCTGTCTTTAGAATTCTGTACGTCTACGCCTAAAAAAAATGACTTATTTATACACTATATAAAACAACATAATCATAATGGATTAAAAGCTTAAGTAAAATAATACGATTGGATCCGTACATACAATAATATTAACAACTAGCGGCTCACCTTCGCTTCGCTCGGGTTTGCCTCTAGAAAAACAACAACAAATCTATCCCACGGGAAGCGTACAATGTTCTTGGATAAAAAGTAGCCTATTTTATTCTGATGTATGAACTATATTATTTTAAAGTTTCATTAAAATTAAATTAGTAGTTTTTGTGTACTAAGCTGTATAAATTATTATAGTTTTTTAAATATCACACGGGAACTCTTTAATTTTACGGAATGAAATTAAGGTGTTGACCGGGGACCGGGGATAAGGTACCACCATGCAAAATTTTGTTTAATTCGGTCTAACAGTTTATGAGATTAGCCCGTACAAACAAACAGACAGAGAAACAAAAGAAATGAAAAAAAAAATCGGATTTGTTCTATTTATCTTCTTAATTCCCCGTGAGTCGGTTTTAGTATTTTTTTTCTATTAATAACATTTGACCTCTACAGTTTTATCCTCCTCCCTCTATCTACTTTTAACCTATTCGGCCGAATACCGAATATACAATAATACACCAAACAAAACTAAATAAAATAAAGTTATGTTAAAATATTATCTATTTTAATCTATAAAAGCAAGTTACATTTTTTTCTGAAATTACCGGGAAACTTACCTTTCTCATTGATATTTCTCCGTATTGGCTTGCAAATGGCCACTTTTGGTCATTTTAATCTGGAGCGAGATTTATAGTTTGTTTTGATTTTTGAGTTTTGACATTGACAACCGGTCTGTCGTATTATAAAATTAATTTAAAGCCATTAAAGCAAAGAACAGGTACTGTTTAACTACCTTGTTTATTTATATTTGGGAATCTGTTTAATGTGAAGATATATTAACATTTATCAAATATGGAAGACTGGGAATCAGATAGTATAGTAGAAAAATGGCTACAAGAAAACGATGACACTAGTATGCCATTACCTAATATAGAATCTAAGCCTCATCTCCTCATATCAAAAGTAATATAAAATAAGGTATAAATAATTTATAAATATACAAGGCATTGTTTTTAATTTTTATTTCGCAACAGGTTCGTAAGCACTACATGGAATATCTTATTAAATTACTGTCTGTTAATTATGAGAGCCACCAGAGGTTACGGAACAAGAATATTTATCTTCCAAGTGCTATATGGAGATGTGCTAAGATAATAGAGATGTCGGCAGCGCAAGCATCAATGGTAGTTCAATTATATAGAGAAAGTATTACAAGTGTGGTAAATGCTTTGTTAATTTTTATAGCATGTATATGTCAAAAGTTATCTATTCATTTTATATATTATCTAAATTTAAAACAAAATTTGTATGATGTTTTCATTTTCTATTACAGATAAAAGATTTAAAAAATAATACAAAAAAAGGACTACTTTTTAGGAAATTGTATGAGTGTCTTCATTATTCACCTGAAAATGAGAAAAAAACACAAGTATCCTACACCAGTTTTAATGACTGTAAGTGTCAGTGCAACTGTAATAAAAGAAAGAAAATAAAGAATATATCAAAATCACCTAATAATAAAGATACCAATTTAAGCAATAATATTACCATTCAAAATGATAAAAATGATTTGAGTTTAATCACTAACCCTGTAGATTTAATATCACAAATAGAGATGGATATGTCTCAAAATGCTGCAATTATTACATCTTCTCCACAAATAAAAGATCAGATACCTGTAGAATTACAAAACTCTGATGATCTGATGCAACAACTTGAGAAATTGTTTCAAGGTGACCCTAATGATGATGATTTATTTGATGGAGCTCTATGTTCTGCAGATCTTTCTAAGGTAAAAAATAAAGAGAGTCTAAAAGTAATTAATGATGATCTAAGAAGCACAACAAACCCTCAAGGAAAAATTATTGAAAGCAAAGATCTACAAAATAAATGTTTAGATGAAAGACTGTCATTACTTAGTGGCATATTGGTGAACAATGACTGCACTTCCCAAGATTCTACCAGTATTCAAAATAAAAAAAAACGACCAAGTAAATGGTTATGTGAGGAATACTTTCAAAAAGTAAAACTGTTTGAATTGTTAGATCAAATAAGTGACTGTGATAGAAATAAATTGGCAAGAGTAAGTTATCACAAAATCAGTTGAGGGGTACTAAATTTATTACAAATAATATAGGATCAATAATCTTATTGCATTCTTATTTTCAGATAAAAGAGATGTTGCTAGATCTTTTTGGTGAAGATAGTGATGATGAAGATGTTGTATCACCTTTAGAAGAAAGCACAGAGTTTGTTATAAGTTGCAAAGAAAGGATTACACCATGGGTTGTAAAAATACTAACTCCATATTATGTTAAGGGTAGGATTAGAGGCAAAAGTTTATTTAAATCTTTAGCCAAGCATTTAATCAAACTTATCTATCAGTGTAGTAAATATCCATGTAAGTATGTACATATGTTTGTTTAAAATTAATTTTGTTTTTATAATTTAATATTGAATTAGTGTTTAAAAAAACAGAGCCATCAACATGAATAATTAATAAATAGGAAACAGAAATGTAAATAACATTTGATAGATATCAAACATTAATATATAATTTTTTTTTTTTAGATGAATATGAGGTGCAAAGCTTTGTTAAAGATTTTCTAAACACCCATAAAATGATAAGATGTGAAGCTGATTTTAGAGAATTTAGAATTGAAAACGTTTAGAATAAATGGCTGTGAAAATATGGTAATATTTTCAGAGATTTTCTAAAGCAATATAATATGGAAATATTCTATGATTGACAACTATTAGCTGTTTAAGTCTATAAAATGTAGTGACCGATCGAAGATTCGGTTCCGGCCATAGTTTCGGTTTCGGCCAAAAACAAGTTCGTGTTTGCTTAAAAAATGTAATTTCATGCATCGTGGTCGCTAGCCTAGTTCGTCAGTCGCCGGCTCGATAGCGTCAAATTAAAGTTATGTGTACTGTATACACCACTATTATGAATGTAAAAGTGTGAGTGAGTGTGTGTGTATGAATGTATATTGCTCTCTGTGGACTGCCTCGGTGGTCTAGTGGTTAGCATGTACAGCTATAGATCCTGAGTTCAATATAGTATTGGGTTACTGACAAGAAATTTCTTGGTAGAATACCAGAAACAGCCAATAATTGGAAAGATAGCGGTGTTTTAACCCTGTGGCTCGGATAGCACGTGAAGCCGTTGGTCCTGCGCCTCATCACCGGCGACGTCAAATCCTCTTGAATTGTCGTGCCAGAGAAGTCTGAGAGTGACATGGTAAAAGTGCACTTTGCCTGCGCGAAAATCTAGTCTTAGTGATAATGGTCAATGTTGGGAGATCGGTCAGGAAGACAATATGAGTGTGTGTAAGTGTATTTACGTGCGTGTGTGCGTTCATGCATGCGTGTCAGCGTTTGTTATAAGTAAAACATAAATTACTGTTAAAGAACTACTGGGCGAAGCGAGGTGTAGTCTAAATAAGTTTCATTTCGGCAGAAACTGAAGATTCACTAATATGGACACTAATAAAAAGTTAATTAAATTAAAAAAAACAAATTTTTTTACCCAGTATTTTAAATGGTAAATTTTTATTGATTCCATCTATGATATAAATGATGTAAGAGTTGTAAGGGACCATTCATTAATTATTCAACCCAATACTCTCATAAAAGAGCACTTAAGATTTCTCGGACTCCCCCCTCCCCTTTCTTATGTAACATTTTATTTTTCTTATTTTTGTTTTAGGAAAGGATCAATTGCACTAAAACTTATAATTTGACCTAATTCAACGATGTTTATTTTTTAAAAGACAGTTTGGGTTATATTATTATTAGATTTAGATGACGATTATATCTAGCATGTCCGTTGGCACATCACCTTAATCTAGCCACTCTGCATCTTCTTTACCAGTTGGAGAGTGAATCATATGGCACAGCACCTCTCTGTAGGATTTTTTTTATTTGTTTTTATTTTTAAATTATTAAAGTATTATTAATATGTGAACATATTAAACAAAGATTTTGAAAACTTAAAAAAAAATGTTTTTAAAAATATGTATAAATGAAATTGTACATTAAAAAAGAAAATATAGGGGTTTTAACACCTCCCCTCTCCCCCCTCCCCTTCCGAAAAGAGATTTTGAGAACCTCCACAAGATCCTTGCGTAATGAATGAATGGCCCCTAAGTACCTACATAGGGCAAATTAAAAAAAAATGTTCACACTATAGTTTTAGATCAAAAGTAATTATGTTAGTAAAATTGATATTTTATTACAGTGATCCTGTTTGGGCACTGTATTTGCTAAAAGTACCTTGCTGAAATTTGTATATAAAAATGAAAATTTTAATTTCAATTGAAGTGAATCAGATCTTAGAACAAAAATGCCATAATTAAAAACCTAAAAAAAGTGCACTTTAATCTATTGAAGAGTTCTTTGTAATTCTGGCTTGTTATATATAAAAGAAAACTGATGAACTAAAACTATTTTTATAGGGGTTAGTATTAACAACAATGTTTAAAAACTACACTTCTCATTTTACACTTTACAATGTTGCTAAATCCTATCCTATAATCCAAATTATTCCATAAATATTTAACATTTGATTTATGTATGTTAGATTCCATATCAATTACACATGTCTTACATTTAAAAAAAAATAATGTTCATGTTAGCCACCCCAAAATTTCTTTACTATTGAGTTAACTACTACTATGAGATTGGTTTTATTGTTACTTTAGATGAATGACAATAAAATATATGAAAATTCTTTATTAGATCAATGTGTTGTTTTCATGTTATGCTCAACCTACAAACCCCTTTTTCAATAGAACCAGGGGGAAAGAAATATAATAATATTAATATTTTTTGTAATTTAGTATATGATACTATATTGGTTTTTAGTTTGGCTTTAAATACATTAAATATTAATAAACAAATTATTTTTTTATTTTTTTAATATCCTGAGTATTTTCTTCAACTTCTTTACGTTTTTCAGATTTAACAAAAAATGAAGTTAAAGTCTTTTGTTTCTGTTTATTTTCGGTGATCCTTTTGTTACAACTTGTAGATTTGTTTTTGGAATTGTTGACCTCGATTGATACTCGATGCCAGGACAGTAATTTAACTGGCTTCAGATATGTCAAAGCCATGTCTCCATTTATATTCTCAGTGTCAAGCCATGCCTATAAAATATTTAATGTATATGTATAGACTATCAATCACGTCATCTATACATAAAATAAAATAGTAACAAAGGAAAATCTGCAACATACTGTCACGAGTAAAGTGAAGTGAGGAGCAGGTATTGGAGAGGAGGCGCTAGTGTAGCGGTGTGAAGTGTGAGGCGAGTAGAGGAGAGTGGGATATATAAATGTCTTGCTCGGGATTTAAATTTATTATTCTGCAGTGTTAGTGTTGTGAAATAATTACCAGTGTATAGATTTAAAAAGTTTATAAGTTGTAATTGTATAAAAATCTGTGATTATTAAAGTGATTTGTGAAAAATTATTTTTATTTTTCCTGACTGCTTCACAATACTTTTTAAAAACAATTACTGTTAGGTACATGTTGTGTACAGAATATAAAAGTTAGATTTTATATATGCATTTTGAACAGAGGAGAGTTACTGCTTTATGGAATAATTTAATGTAATATTTTTAATATTGCAATTAAAATTATACAGCATAGCAAAATAAAAAAAAATCAAGAGGTTTTGAGTGACACTCCATAGAAACAAAGTTCTTTTCTCTGTCTGTCCTAGTCATAAATTAGGTCATAAAATTATCACAAGTACTAGGCCTCCACAAAGTGCTCAAGAATTTTTTACAACACACATTCCTTATCAGTTATGATGGTCTGGTACTTTTGGTGATGACATTATGAGCGGCCCTTAGTTTTTAATACCTGGTGTCAATAATGGTCACAAGTACTAGGGGAACACAAACCTCAAGGAATGTCCATTATATGTGTACACCCCATCATAAGATGCATATGAACTACTTACTACATACATTCCTTACCACTTAAAATGTCACATAGGGCTGTTAGTAAGTAATAAGAAGTATGATGATGGTTGATATATTACACATTTGTCAATTTAGCTCTCAATCAATTTAATAATATAAAATAGTGACTTCGTTATCTACTTACATAATCAGTTTTACCATTTTTATGAAGTTAAATAAATTCTTACTTCAATTTGTTCCTTGTTGTCTAAAATAGCGGGCATCCTATGATGAAGCCATTCCATTGTATTGTTTGAATCCATAGTAATAATGGAATAAGAGTAAATTATTGTCCCCTCATTTTGCCATGCATGGTACAGACCAGCCATATACAATAATTTTACACCTTTCCAACCTTCTATCTCGTCAAACTCATTGGTCCAGGTATCGGGATCATCAATCTGTATTTCATGTTTGTAAATAAAGAATTAAAAGTCAACAAAAAAATCTTACTTAATATTATAACTGTGAAAATTTAGATGGATGTTTGGAGGTTTGTTACTTAATTACAACAGAATCGCTGAATGGATCTGCCACAAATGGCAATTTTCATCTATTCATTCAGACCATCAACCATCTTTGGATAAATTATTGTCCAGAATAACATAATAATAGGCTATTTTTATACTAGAAAAATGTATGATTCCCATGGGATAGATTTGTTTGTTTTTGTATTATTTAAATGATATTAAAGTTATTTATTAATATAATATGTTATATATTATGGCAAAATCATTTTGTTTTTAACAAAATGATTTTGCCATAATGATCTTACCTTTATGTTTTCATCCTGTGGTGCATATATAAAATATGGTTGCTTTATTATAGTTTTAATTGTTGTTTGCCATTCATAAAAGCCTTCTGCAATAATTATACATCTACCTCCATTTGCTAATATTGGACTGTATAATTTTGAGCTTTTAATATTTTCAATGCGACAATTATTTGTACTAAGCCCATGATGTCTATAGTCGCCCTAAAAATATGTCATTTTTATTACCTACAAGAAAAAAATAACATAATAGATACATTTAAGTTTTTGTGAGGCTTACTTTATGCCATGGAGGTATGATGCCCCACATCATTGGTTTGAGTGCTCTTCTTGATCTATCTGCAGATTTTACTCGATAATTTGAGATTAATACAGGGGTTATATCAGTTGGAGCTATATTGTAAGAGGGTGTAAATTCTTTTCCATCATTATGCTCAGGAAGCCAATCAGGCTTAATGTAAAGACCTCTGTTGTCTTTTGCTTTATAACTACAAGCACATTGGATCTGCTCCTTGTTGAGAGATCTGTAATAGATGATATTCTTTCGTTACCTACTTTGTGTTTTATTTTATATGATAAATACTTACATAGCAATCAACGAATTAGTAATTACTTACAACCCCGTGCGACCGCACATATTTATGTACGATAATTAATCAAAACAATAAAAGTTTGCCTTCTTGTTTTAGTTATTACACAAAATCTTGTTTTACAATTTTAACATTAGAATTGGGATTAGGGATTTCGTTTTCGACATTTCGCGCTTATTTTCATAATTCATAGAGTTTGTAACCTTTCTTTTATTTTTGGACTAAGAAGTTTATTTGTCATCCATGGGACCATGGTCAATAGTCAACAGACCTAAATAGTAAATAATAAAATTTCTCTTATCTATACATATAATAAAATTGTAACTAAGCCGAATCTGTAAATAAAATATTTTTTGGAAAATCTTATTGAAATAAACATTATTATTGATGCAGAGGCCGAATCTATAGTTTTTAGAATTTTTGTCTGTCTGTCTGTTACGTATCACAGAAAAACCACTGGAGGGATTTTGTTGAAATTTGGTATGGTGATAGCTGATTATCATCAGTATCAGTTAGAACTTTTTACCGCGAGAAAATATCTCATTTCTGAGAAAAAATACAAAAACTGCATTGTAAGAGTATACTAATATATAAAACCTAAGAATTTGATTTTTGGTCATCTGAACGCGGGCGGACTAGCAAGCACTAGTTATTAGTTAATTAAAGATCAGTATAAAAGACTTTTACATGCACGTCTATGTCTGGTTTTATTTTTTAAATAGACATATTATTTGTATTTTGTGTTAATGTAAACATTAATCATCTGTGGTCAATCATAATCATAGAGTATATTGCTATTTTCTACATAATACATATAAAAAATCATAATTCATAATTTTGTGAAAAGTCGAATACTTGTTGGCTATTTTGCGTAAATTTATAATACCATATCAGCACGGAAGGTCAGATTTACTTAAAAATATAAATAGCAATATAAATATTGCTATTACAAGATGGAAATTCTTTAATTATTGGTGGTGATAATATTAATTAAAATTAAAAATGTGGAAATATGTAACGCGTCGAATCAGGGATACATTTGAGAGGAGTGCTAATCATTTTGATAAACGCAGTTCTACTGTAATTAATCCTTCAAATGGTAGTTTAACTGAAGATAAGAACAAAGGTGTTAACTCTCCGTGCTGTTGCTTTATTTCGAAGAAATGTTGGAATACTTTTCAAAGTGAAAATGACACTAATAGCAAGAGATGGAACTTTGAGCAATTAAACCGTACTTGGATTGGCGCCATAACATGGGTAAATTCTAGTCAACTTATTTATAGCTGTGTGTAATATATTATAAAAAATCTTACTAATTAGTACTATAAAAAATATATAGTTCTTAGTTTGTAGCTATTGTTTTCGACCTTGTATGTATTGTCAAACATTCTTGTTTGTAATAATAAATATAGTTAATTCATTTTAATTCTTTCATTTTCAAATTTACAGAGTAGTGCCCTTGTGTTTGGTTGGTATACAAGCCAGCTTATCCACTTGAATTTTAGAAAGCAACATAATGAAGATAAGATAAAATGCTTGCAGAGGAATAAAGATTTATTTGAATATTTGCCATTTTTGACTTGTGTTAATAAAAAGAATCTAAAACCTCTGAATTTAAAGAATCAGATAGAAAGTCCACTAATATCTATCACTCCAACTGTCCATTTGATATCAAATGACCAAACTGGAGGAAAAGACAGGCAAACTAGAAGCAGCACAAGTAGTTCTGAAAATTCAGATAGTGATTTGGGTGAAGTATTAAATTCAATTGAAAATAGGCTTGGCTTAGCTGCAATTGAAAACGGACAACACCAAGACGGACTCAACTTACTTAGGTAATCCTTTCATTGTCCTACTTGAGTCTTCTTAGTCTTAAAAGAATATTTCAAAGTTTTTTACACACAACTTTACTCTATGCCTTGCAATAAACTTATGTTACAAATTATTGATATTGAAGATAATGTTTAAAGAGGAAAGGAATAAAGGCATAATTATTTTTTACTAAATAATCTTAAATGAATTTAGAATTTTAGATTTTATTTAATCATTATTTCTGTATTAACAAATTTTTAAAGGCATTTTTTTCTATCGAATCTAAAATGTATAATATACATGCAATATAATAGGGATAGATGTATAATATAATAATTTTCTTATAGATCAGCAGCAAATCGCAACCATGCCCCTGCTCTATATAATTTGGGCTTGTGTTATGAACTGGGTTTAGGTGTGGCAGTCAATGAGAAAATGGTATTTATGTTATAATTATTAATAGGTTTTATCCTTGGCACTACTTTCCACACTTGCTATGTGTTAATGTAAAATATAAGATTTAACTCGATTCGTAATATGATGTATGTGAACTGAAATAATGTGAAGAAGTAAAAACACACACATATGGTATAAATGGGCTGGTTTCTGCAACTTAATGGTTTTGCACTTATTTTATGTGTGTAAACAACACAAATTTTCACATTAATACTACACTTAAATATGAAATATGCTTTATTCTTACTTTTATAAAATGTAAAATTTGGGTTATAAAGAAGGAAACGCAAAATTTAAAAAAATGTTAATAATAATTGTTTAAATGTAAGATTATCTTTCCTATATTGAAATAATATGGTTTTTGTAAAAGGGGTTAAGTCCAAAAAAATGTTAAAAGAAGTCTGCCCATCTGTTTCTTTGTGAACCCTCAACTCTTATATGCTGTACCAAAAGTACAAAAGTTTAAAAATACTTATATTATTTGTATATCATAATATCTGGGCAGATCTGTAGACAACAGCTAGTGATATAAATATATAATTATATTGACACTAGCATTGCCCGCGGCTCCGCCCGCGTTCAGATGACCAAAAACTAAATTCTTAGGTGTTACATATTAGTATACTCTTACATTGCAGTTTTTGTATTTTTCCTCAGAAATAAGATATTTTCCCGCGGTAAAAAGTATCCTAGGATCGCGCGCTACATCGCCCGGTTTATATAGCTTGAGCAGGCGGTCGAGCGATGCGGGGCAGAGGGATGGACTCGCCGTAGGCATCTCAATGCTCGCCAAGCATTAAAAATGTTTCGCTACTAATTACTTCTAACAACGATATCTCAAAAACTATTCATCTGATTGATTTAGTGTAAAGAGCAATTTTAATCTGCATTAAATGACTAAGCTAACTAAAATATTCATTTGGATAAGGATTAATACCGAACTAAAGAAAATAACTTTGAAAATAACGTAATGTTTTTAATTAAAAATGTTAACATAAAAGTGGTTATTGTAAGTCAACCGTAAGAGATAGAGATATGCTATCGCGGACTTTTTTGTAGCATTTTTATAGATTTTGAATTCTCTAGTACATTACTTAACTGTATCTTTGCTAGTTTACGCGGCGTTCGCGTGGAAAGTTCCCATTTGGCGAGATTTTTTGCGACCTCTTCAACATTTGTCGCCGTATTTCAGCTAATTTACATAAAAGCATAATAAATTATATACCTAAACCTTCCTCAAGAATTACTCTTTCTATTGTTGAAAACCGTATAAAAATCCGTTCAGTAGTTTTCGAGTTTATCGCGTACAGACAGACAGGAGGACAGACAGGAGGACAGAAAGACGCGGCCGGGGGACTTATTTTTATAATAAGTATAGATTATGCAACATTCCTTAAACCTGTGGGATAATACAACACAATAAAGTTAGTTTAGTGTTTCAAAATATGTAATCGGCTTTTGTTAATATGACTGCTTTTTTGAATGCCTCGTTAGTTCAGTAGCAAGCTTAATATATCATGGTAATTAATAAAAATAAATTTATCAAGTACCTGCATCATTATGATGTCACTGTGCTGTTCAAATTTTCATTATCCTATATGCATTTACTAATTAGGAGTTATTCTTTATTGATATGAAATAAACAGAATTTTCTTAAATAATATGTTACAGGCAATGGAACTTTATAAATCTGCTGCAGCACTGCAACATCCCGGTGCCCTATATAACCTGGGTATTTATTATGGACAAGGACGAGGTGGTCTGACTCAAGATCGTGTGACAGCAACGAGGTTGCTACGTTTGGCGGCCATTCAAGGACAAGAAGACGCTATTACAGCATTAAAAACTATTCAAGATGAAACGCCAGTATCAAATAATACTTGGACTGAACAGTATTTACTGCAAGAGAAGCATGGTGACATCATACCAACTCACTCTGCTCTTTTTGTAGAGAATGTTAATAATTTACACACTTGTAACTATAAATATCAGCCTGTAGTATATTAAACACAACTCTACAGGTGATTATACTTGGTGTTGGTTACAAAATGCATTTAATGCAAATTTAGTGATGCTGTATTATATATATTGGTCCTGTTTAACATACAAGGCATATGAAGTAAATTAAGAAGCAATAAGAAACAACATCCTTCCATTTAAATAATGAAGGTGCAAAAAAGTTTATTTGTATAAGTTTGAACTTAACTATGATTATATTATGTATGTGCTAGCCACGGACAGTTGATGAATCAATACTTTACTGTTTTGTATATATATTAGCGACTCACCCTCGCTCTGCCTGAGTTCGTTCCTAGTGAAAATTTAGGTTTTTAATTTTTTTTTTATTTTTAAATGCCGAATCATAAAAAAATAAAATTTTATTGTCCAAAAAAATTAAAAATATTTTTTTGGTGTGGACCACCTTTGTCACTTAGGGGTATGAAAAATAGTTTATGTCCTATTCTCAGACCTATTACATATACACACAAAATTTCATACGAATAGGTCAAGCCGTTTCAGAGGAGTTTTGTTACACTGTGACATGAGAATTTTATATATTAGATATAAATATGTCTTGCATTGCCTTCTTACAAATACTGCATATTTTATTCCTTCAATTAAACCATTACTGTTAGTAAATAGAGTGTCAACTGTAAAATAGCATAACAGAAAAATGTTATATAATATGCAAATAGATGTATTAACTGTTTTTTTTTAAATAACCTATATTTAGTTGTTTTTTTTATATCAGCTTATTGAAATACATACATAATAAATATTAGTTTTTAAATTTTTTATATCTTTTCCAAATATAGAACAAAGGTTAAAATATTCGATCAACAATCCTACTAGATAACGTGTCACATACAAAATCAAAGCTAAATTCTGTCCGCGCGAATATGCACTTATACAGCTTCATTTGTATACTAACGAACCAAGAGAAAGTCTTATAATAGTTTTATTTTCAAGCTAATCAACACCATAGCACCCTGTAATAAAGTCACAAATCTTCAAATTATCATCATACAGTTAGGATAATTTCATAAGTTTTATAATCTTTATTGTAAAATCAACCTTATATTATAAAAACGCAGTTTTCCCGTTGTTGCTTTGTGAGCTAAATCGTTATGTTTTGTTTCTGCTTGCTTCTTTGAATTTGAGCATGTATTGGCCGACCTGGGCCAACGTTCTTAGCGGATTTAAAATTGTTCACAATTTTATTTTTATATTATTTCGTAAGTTAAATCTTAAAATATTAACCTAATCTTCATGTACTTATCGAAAATAAGACATTCTGGCTGAAAAATTTCTTCTACGCGCATTATTTTTGCTTTTATATATTTCCTTCCGAACGTGTTTCCGTTGGCAGTGTTTGAATAGAACTAAACGATAACGAAATATACGCTGTCTTTGCACGTGAGCTTATATTTACCGAGACGGATTTCTTACGCTGACCCGATATCTAGTAGTATTGTTGATCGAAGGTTAAAATTGAACTTTTAAAATCGAAGCTAGAAAAAACAGAAAATCTGTAATTTAAATAAACAAGAGTTGAAAAGGGTGTTTTAATTTAAGCTAACAATAATTATAAGGATGCAGGTATTAAAATCAAACTTTTATACATACACGATTTGTTTAAATAATGCATTTTGCAAACAAATTGTTTACTTTAAGTCAGTTTTTTTTTAAATTTCCTTGTAATTTACAAGAACAAAGATAGTATTATGAGTTCAAAAGTGATACTAGTAGAGATGCGAAATTTAATTTCGCTTATAAGATTTAGTATGCTACAATTGTTTATTTAGACTTGATCTTTCACTTCTATTATATTCTAAAAAATCTTGTTAAATAAATTTTGGACAAGAAAATGTTAGAGACATTGTATAGATCTGTATCAAGGATTCTTTTGAAAAAAATAAATGTAAGTAAGTACGAAATTTTGATGTTTTATTTGTAAACGACAAATCCTAATTTATTATATTTCATCTCACTTGCTTTGATTTCATTTGAATATAGACCATCTTTATAGATAATATACATAATATTATATTGAATCGTTCTGGTTGACACAAAATATATCGAGATAATTTTTTATGACGACACGTTTGGCTAAGTTTGTAGTGGCCCTACTTTCTGTGCCGGCGGTCGCGGGTTCGAGTCCCGCTGGGGGCATTCATTTGTGTGACGACGAAGGTTTGTACTCCAGTCATGGGTGTTTATATTTATAATATGTATGTATTTAAAGTTATATATGTGTAATGTATCAACTATCTGGTATCCATAACACAAGCCTCGTAGCTTACCATGGAACTAGATGGTGCTGTGTGTTAATGTCCCAACCATGAACGAATTAACCACTGGACTAGACATATAAGCGGACGTACCTTCATCGGTCTTCTCAGTAACCAGGAGATTTTAGGCTTGGTCGTGTGTTTTTTGCGTCAGTCTCAAGCACTTATTTGTCAACTAAACATCTCCCAAAAATGACTAATGTTCTGTTAAATGATGTAAAAACTATAACGGCGGAAGCAGCAGTATTTCTTTTCACTTGTAAATACATTATTTTATTACATTTATTGTTATTTATCACACAATTACGACGAAATTACTAAACGAATTGTAAATTTGTAAATTTGTACAGTACAATATCATAAAATACTTTTACCACAGTATCCTACAATCTGATGACAATAAATTTATAAAAATATTTTCTAAATCAAATAAAAATATAAATGCAAAAATTATAATTAGTATGTGTACTTAATTTTTTATTTTATTTTATTCCACATTTATATACTTTGGAATATATTCCATTGTAATAATAATAAAGATCATTTTATTTCAACACATAAATTACACAAAATCAAACAATGTTTTAGCACTAAACTTCTGGGTTGGCGATTTGTAATAAAACACTTTACCACTTGCACTAATTATTTTACTTTCACGATCCAACACTCACTTTAATTTGCAATCTCTTTTTCTTTTTCCTAATTTCACAAATGTTTATTAAGAACTGAGCAATATTAGGACAGTGTCACATTTTTATAACTACCCGAGACAATCAATTGCCAATTAAAATAGTTCAATAACAGAATCAACAAAAACACTTTATTTAATTAAATTAGCTTAATATTTTTTTTAATCTTTACAAAATAATATTTATTATATATTAATGCAATATATACCCGATATTCATTTGTTCATTAACATTATTATAGGCCAACAGAATTTAATTGAATAGAAAATTACGGATTAATTACAGATTTATTTGAATAGAAAATTAAAAAATAATTATTATTTGACACATTATTATTGCCTCTTTAATTCATTTATTTTAATTTATTAGAGATTTTAAAATTAAAAGAAGAATAAATTAAAAGATGTAAAATATGATGACTATGCTAACCAATGTCTAAAATGTCATTCATTGGTTCATCGATATATGTATTTTATCGATTACGTTCAAGCACAAGAAATATTGTATTGTGTATCAGTGTTTATAATAATGTAATAAAATCTTTGTGTGCGTTATGCGTCACTTGGTTGAACTAGTTTTCATACATTTGTATTTTATGTCAGGTCCAGTCTCTAATTCGTTCATGGTCCCAACATATTTATATTTTAAAGTTTTTTTTTAAATTATTTTAATTTAAAATTTATAAACTATAATTGTTATATTCCAGTATTTTTAATTATATATTTTTATTATTTATTAAGAGGGATTTATTGTGACTTGGAATTTCCCAAATTAATATACAAATGAATAAACTTTACTACTTTATTATTTTAATATTATACAAAGAAACCCAAGTTATATTATCATACTCATCATCTTTTTTCTTACAATATATATATCCAGTAAATTAATATATTACAAACATTTTCTTACAATTTTCCACCTTGTAAACAATGTCGTAAATAGAGCGATAGATGTCTGATTTAATCATACATAATATATGCAGTATGTATAAGCAACAAAAAAATATATTCTAAAAGTATAATCATAGACTTTCATCCCTAAAACTTTACAAAGTACTTCTACTTTTAGTAAAAATCACAATATTAATATTGTAAAAAATTTACAGGAATGAAAAGAAAACTATTAATAAACTAAATTATTACTAATTTAATCAAATAAACACTGAAACATGGCGAATTGTATAGAAGTTCTTTGTCACGATTCTGAAAAAAAAGAAGTAAAACAATAATATATTATTATTATTTTGAATATTCATTTTTATGATTGAATTATGTCTTGACTTTGGTACATTAACGGATATCCAATATTATTTCACCTTTTTTAAATTAACTCCATATACAAATCGCCTATCCCTATTAATATTGTCGGATGTGAAAATTGGCAACTTTACAGGAGAGTGCGTCAAAGTTTGAATTGTTTATATTTTTTTAAATGTACAAGTTAGGTTAACAAAAATTACTTGTGGCTATTTTAAAAACTACTCGTAAAAAATATTTTTTGTTGCAGCTACTAAAAGAAGAGACTTTTTAAGAGTGATTAGTGAAATAAAAAGAAAATGACAAATTTGCATATCCGACAATGTTAATAGGGATAGGCGAAATATATATTAAACTAGCGGGTTCATCTCTAGGTTACTTCCCCATACAATTTTTCATCCTTGTTTTCACCTTATGAGATGATTACCAGGATAAAAACTGCTATTTCCTTCCCAGGGTCTCAAACTATCTTCTTACCAAATTTCATCTAAATTGATTCAGTAGTTTTGTATAAGTTGATAAGGTCTGAGGATCATTACAAATACATATTGTTTACAATGTAAACAAAAAAAAAAATGTATTTATTATAGTGATTTTTAGAATAAACTTTATATATGTATGGAACTATAATATGACATGACGAGTGGTGCGCTGATATGGTGTGGTAAAGTGGCGTAAAATATATTATACGGTTAATAAAATAGGTTTTATATATATAATAACAAGTTAATAAAATGGAAAAATACTGTGGACGAAATTCTTCGTAATTATGTTTTTCGAGATAAAAAGTATCGTATGTCCTTCCCAGAGACTGAAACTATCTTCTTACCAAATGTCATCTAAATCAGTTCAGTAGATCCAGAGATTACCCCCTACAACGTCACAAACTTTTACCTCTTTATAATATTAGTATAGATGTATTATTACCATAAACATTCCACGTAAGCTCAGTACTTGCGCGGGTAGTCGCGCGCGGCGGGCGGGTAGCGGTCGGCGTAGGGCGCGGCGGGCGGCGGCGCGTAGGCGGGCGGGTAGCGTGCCTCGTACGCGCCGCCGTACCGCGCCTCGCCGCCCGTCCACGCCTCGCCGCCGCTCGTGCCGCTACCTATTACATCAAATACACATCTTAATATCAATTATTATTTCTGTAGGCATAAAGAAGAACATGACGTGAAAACAACAATAGATGACATCGATGCTGGACATTTAAAGCAATGAAACAGAGGCACAGGTAGTTTTTATATATATTTATGTATTTACAAATCTTCTAACAAAAAGTAAAGGAACAGGAAATTAATGAAATCTGAATATAGTTCTATATTTTCTATTATATTTTACCTTTGGAAGGTGCAGTTGTATCGGTGTATCGACTTGATGCATTCCAGCTCCTTGCTTCTGGTTTACCGGGGGGTGATGGGCGATAAGAGCGGCCTTCGCGGGTGTCATATGATCGGCTGTAAGAAATAATTTTACAATTTTAAATGGATTAAGCTAAAAACTTAATACCAAAAAAACTTAATGAATAATAGTGATTTGTATAACTAAAATTTCTTTTATTCATTCACTTATTGTACATGAGTGTAACTATGTAAGCATAAAAATATTACACACTTTGGTTCTTTTGGCCTAGTTCCTGGTGGCAATTGTTGTCGTGCATCTTCAGTGGTACTGCCATTGCTTGGGTATTTTATGTTGCTAGCTAAAATTCAAAGAAAATGTTTATTAGATTATGTGGAACTTTATCTTTAAAATATCTGTTACTTTTGGAAATGAGAAAATTGTTTTATCTATCTCTTTTTTCTTTTATTTAATGTTGGCAAATACATTCACGACAAGTGTTTATGTGGTGACTCACCCAATCTAACCTCTCTAGTCATCCCTTTTATTTTAGCATATCAAGTGCTTACTGTACAATGACATATGTATAGAAATACACCAGATGTTGTAAAGCAAATACGGATAAATAATAGTATTTGATATAGATAATAGAATGTAAACAAACTCACAAGAAACATGTCGCGGATAGTCGCGCTTATAGTCGCGGTCGCGTTCACGTTTGTCCGCGCCGCGCTCGTACGCCGCCGTCATTTCGAAACGAGGCGGCGGTGGCGCTTCGAACTGACTGCGACTTGTTGCCTGGGAATCATAAATTATTCATATCTAGCTTGTCTAATACAAACACTATATTTTATATTCTTTTGAAATGATAAAGTTCTTCATACTACATGGATGCTAGTTGTTAGTATATGAATATTTAATTGTGTTTGCTATAAATACTTAATTTTTAATTATAAAACCGTTTCGAAGTTGTTGCTGGTTTTTCCACAAAAACTAGTTTCATTTTATAAAAAAAAAACTGTAGACACTAATATTTAATTAGAAAGTTAAGGGTAAAATCAAAAATGGTAGGGTGTGGTACCATAGGCGGCGGCGGCGGGCGCTTGTGGCGCGAGTCGCGCTCGTAGGCGGGCTCGGGCGGCGGGCTGGCGGCCTTGCGGTACGCGCTGCTCTCGTAGCCGCGCTTGCGTCGCTCCTCTTCCAGCCTGTATTGTACAATTGCACACGTGTCAACAAAAATTATTTTATATCCTTGTTATATATTATATAATTTATTAAGGTAAGTGATATTTGCAAATAAAAAATATAAACAGGTAATAGATTATACATACCTTAACTGAGCCCTCTTCAGTTCAAGTCTTTCCAATTCTAGCTTCTCGCGTTCCAATCTGTGTCTTTCGCGTTCTAATCTGAGCAGTTCATTCTTTTCTCGTTCAATTTTCTCTCTGTGATCAATTGAACATTTAATTGTTATATTTGGCTCATTAATAAGTAAATGTTTAAAGTTATTCTTTATATGTATATATTTTTTTATTTGAAAATATATTTTAATTCATTATAACATTTTATTACTTTTCTAGTTTTTACTGTACAAAATTATTAAATTAAAATATATATTATTATTTATTATATTAATAAATCATAGTATTCATTTGTTACTTTCTACTTGCAGGCAGTCTACAAATTCATAAAGACGTTTGACGAAGGCATATAGAAAAGCGGGGCATGCGTAAAACGCGAGTAAGGTGCTTCCCGTTACAATCAATAATCACCTACTGTATGGATTTCATACTGTGCTTTAGCAAAAGCAAATAAGAAATATGTTAAGACAAATAGGCCGTATATAAAATAGCAGTATATGTCAATTGGCGGTAAATTAACCGAAAAGCGGGTAATTTTAGGCAATTTTTGATGGCGGGTGATTTTGACGGATATTTTCATTGAGCGGGATTAAAGCAGGTACTTTATTATAGCTGATTAATTTGAAATTTTAAGTATTTTCTTATGTTTGGTTTAGTAATTTAATAAAAAACAAGCTGTTTAATTAAGAACTAATTACAATGACTTCTTTTTCGAACAATAGTATGTAATTTATTTCATTGTTTACTAGCGGCTCATCCACGCTTCGCTCGGGTTAGTCGCTAAGTACTATATATATATATATATATATATATATATATATATATTCGTTAATTTTTTTGATGTTTTAATATTTCCTATTCTGGACTAAGACAAATCCAAAAAATCAAATATCATAAAAATTGGTCCAGCCATTCTTGAGTTATAAATGATGTTGCTAACACGACTTTGTTATATATATAATTTCCCTTACCTTCTTTTTTCCTATAACCCTATTTTATATTTTTTTTCTTTATTAAAATTTTCTGTGTACCTTAAGGAACATACGAAAAAAAATCGGCTGAATTGGTCGAGCCGTTTTCGAGTTTTGCACTTAGCAACATTTATTTTTATTTATATACATGTAGATGAAACATGAATAAATTACTCTAAAAAAACTATTTTCGGGTATTCTGCTCATGGTTGGCACCGGCGACCATATATAATAAACCGGGTATTTTAGAGTTTTTTGCGCGGGTAAATCTACGACTGTTATCTGGCAGCACTGAGTGTATGTGGCGCCCACCTCTCCGCGCGCAGCTTCTCCCGCTCGAGCGCGAGCCGGTGCTTCTCTTGGCGCTGGCGGCGCTCGCGCTCACGCAGCGCGTCCTCGGCGGCGCGGCGGCGGCGCTCCTCCTCGCGCGCGGCGCGGGACCGCTCGCGGGCGCGCGCCACGTCACGCTCTTTCTGACAATTCAAATTTTATTTAGCATTCAATTATTACAATTTTTTACTGCACGTCATGAGTCTACTACCAGTTCGGAAAGAAGAAGCTTCAGACCTGAGAAGAACTGGCGAAATAAACTCAGCGGGACTAATATTATTTCATTATCTTTTTTTATAAAGTTAAATTATAAATTTCTCCAAAAATTGAAGTAGCCTGGAGACGATCACTTCATTTGCAAGGCGTGCTAATCTATACATATAATAGAATTCGAACTGAGCCGAATCTGTACATAAAATATTTTTTGGAAAATCTTATTAAAATAGCTTATAATTATCGCTACAGAGGCTGAATATAATTTTTAGAATTTTTGTCTGTCTGTTACCACATCACAGAAAAACCACTGGAAGGATTTTGATGAAATTTGGTATGATGATCGCTGGTTATCCAGGTCAAGGATACTTTTTACGGCGGGAAAATATCTCAACTCTGAGAAATCTATACTAAACGTTAAAACCTAAGTAGGGACGAACCCGAGCGGAGCGAGGGTGAGTCGCTAGTCTTCTATAAAATCATTAAATGTATTATCATAGCCTTTAGCACACAAACATTCTTTAACAATTCTTTTGAATTTGGCGATAGAAGCTTTTTGAAAATTTTCGGATCCTGTTGTAAAAATGTCAAATGTCACCTTCAATTACTCGCATATCAATATTAATATTATAAATGTGAAAGTATGTTTGTTTGTCTGTCTGTCTTTATTTTATGTCGAAATAGAGTAACGGATTGACATGACCTACTGTGTGGAGATAGTCGGAACTAGAGTGACATAGGCTACTTTTTACTGCAGGGGATTGTCTGATTCTTACAGGAAAACACTTTATAATACAACCCACAAAGACTCGTCATACTATATATTTATATAGTATGACGAGTCGAGACGAGAACTATATATATATATATAGTATGAATAGTATGACGAGTATACTAACTATTAAAACGTACCTAGGGACAAAACCTGAACGAAGCGAGGGTGAGCCACTAGTTTTTTTTTCTTACGCTTTCAATCCATCCATTCTACGTGACATTGGCCAAGTAATAGTAAAGATTATTGCATTGTTTTTTTTTAATCAGAATACATTTTAAAAAGCGAAAATTTATAAAGAACTTACCCATATTTTGGAAAATGATAGCACTTCCCTTGGTGATCGTCTACGTTCGCGACTCCTCGAACTGCGACGGACTTTTTCCTGAAGACAAATATGATTAAATATCTACTTCTTCTTCATTTTTTAGTATAATTAGGTTGTGTAAGTATGTTTTTCGTTTAAGGCAATTCATACTGACTAAACATGGCCTATACATAGTTGGGTAAATTATACATAACAGGACAACTAGGAATTAAAACAGGAAAAAATTGACTTTGACTTACTATTGTTAATTTACAACACAAAATTATTATATTATTATGAATATTAATATGACATGTTGGTTATTTGATATGGACAGTTTCCACCCAGTGATATGGTATCAAAACTAACCTTATCAGACCTATGTGACTTTTCTCGCGTACGAGATGTTGACCTCGTACTTTCTGCGCCAGAAATGTCACCCTCTTTCTTCTGCTTTGTTTCTCCACTTTTTTCTGCTCCTTCTTTAGCTTCCTACAAGTTTTATACATTTTTTTTATTAATTTTTCCATTTAAACTTTTCTGTTTTTATTAAGGAATGATAATTTGTAAATTATAATTAAGGATTATTTGCTTTTAAGATAAGTTTACAATGAGATAAGTATTGTTTTTAGTAGCGATATTTTAAAGACAATAAGATAAGACCTTGTCTTATAGTAATGGTATACATACCGGATTCTCTTTCAAGTCGTCCTTGCGGTCCTTGCTGGAGCGACGCTCGGGGCGCGCGGAGGGTTGACGTCTTGAGGCTGATTCCGACTCCGACTTTGCTTTCTCAACCGATATCATACGTCCATGTAGCTCTGTTTAAAATGTTACATACATATATCATTTTTTTTGTATGTATGTATATAAGAAAAACTAGGTTCTAATTTTTTAACTAATTAACTTCTTATAAAAGAAGATTCTAATCTTGTGTATGTAAAAAGTTCCACAAAATTCATTGCTTATTTGCTTGTTTCTCTAATTTATGTTTAATTAATATTGAAATTTTTCTGCAAGAATCCAAAACTTGTTTTTAGCAGGTAAAAAAGTATAATTTACCTGTTCTGTGTAAGTTTTTAATACAATTTTCAGCATCTTGTGCACTAGCCATAGTAACATAACCATAGCAACGAGATCCTGGGGTTCGTGCATTTGTCACGACTTTTGCGCCAATTACCTAAAAATTTAAATATAATTACATGTTATATTTCGATCTTCTTTTCACAATAAGTAAATTTTTCTATTGCTTATTATTTATAGTTATAAATATTTGTAAAGATATATTTTACTATAATACAATTATTATCCATAATTAAGCTTACCTTGCCATGCTTGCTACATAGCTGCTTTAAGTCTTTAGCCCTTGTGTCACCTGATAGGCCACTAACCCAAAGATTACGAGCACCACCCTCTTTGCTCTCGTCTTTCTTTTCCCTTTTATCATTATCCCCTTCTTTCTCTTTTTCATCTAAGATTTAGAAAACAAACATGATTAATATATGATTATAAATATATAATTATTTTAATAATAATCAGGATTTTTACCTTTTTCATCTTTCTCATTTTTCACAGTATCATTGCTGAAAAAAAGAGAAATGCTTTAATAATTTTCTATTTGAATAAAAACTTAATAAATGTACAGTTCTTTAAAGTCTTTAAATTTGTTTCTAATTTCAATTATCAGTATTAAAACACACACATCAACTACAAAGTTTTGCACCAGTACTCCACCAGGCAGAAGTGCTGTCATCTGTGGCATCTTCATCTGCACCAGCATCAGGATTCACTCGCTGCTCAATTGCTAGGTATTTGAAGGTGGGAATCTCCCAAGTAGTTGATCTCCAATTCATAAGCACAGCCGTGTGATAAGTCCGGATGTCGCTGTAGTTGAGGTGAACCTGGCCCAAATGATGTGACACTGCTGATGTTCTTCTTCCTTTATCCAAGATTGGTGCAAAACTTTGTAGTGATAACGATTAAAATAATTTGAACGTGGTAGTAGTATATAGCTGGGACGCGGCGTCGCGACGACCATTCGATGTTCACCAACCTAGTGGTTGTTGCTTCGGTGGTTACTTGTTGATTTTCTGACGATGCTGCGTCGGCTGTGGAGTCCTGCACTGGCTCGTCGCTCGAAGGCCCCGCAGGTTCGTCCCGCACGGCGTCATCTACGTCAGTGGTAATGGTCAGCTTGGACTATCAGCATAGGTCGCTCAATATGAGCGACCTACCCTGTATTTTTCTTTCTTCTTTGTCAAATAACAACTCTATCTTCATTATTTTTTGTTGATCAATATCATCTTGACCTGAAAACTTGATTTGACATTAACACCAGTGCCTGTGTAACACATGGAGCATAATGGCATTAATCCTTTGCCAGTTACGAGTATAATATTGCTGGTGAATACCTGTGGTATGAGAACTCGCACAAATGACTATGTTAGAAGAGTCACTGTAACAATTTATTTATTGGAGATAGGTGAATTCAAAGAACAATGTTAGAATGTTGAAAATGTAATTCCATTTGTAAAGATTTTTCTTCTTCTGGTTATTTCCTTGATATTTCTCAATTGATGCGGTAGCCAGGTTTGCTTTTAGAAGCCTTTATTATTTATTAGCTTTCTTCTCAAATATCCATCCCAGAAACAGATTCACTTCACAGTATATCTTATTATTATTTAATGTCATAATGGACATTTTTAAAAATTTAATTACTACAATTAGGAACTTAAAGACAATGAAGTTATTTTTAAATTTTCTTAACGTAGAATATTTGAGTGATATATCAGTGTAATGGAATATTTTAGTTAAAAACTTACCTTTCTTAGTCTTAGCTGTGTTGTCAGTCTGAAATTTAAACATTTTGTGTTAAAAATTATGGTAAAAGAAAATGAAGTGATTCTGAATGTTAGACCACACAGACTATTAAAGAAAATAGAACAATATTGTATTGTACACTATTTTTATTTATTATTCCATTTAGTTTAATTAATCAACTTCCATTAGAAATCCATTAGAAAAATTCGTCTTATTTGAAGACAATGTAAAATTCACTTTGAAGACATAGAAACGTACCTCTTCATTTAAAAGTTCATCATCACCAATGTCTAAATTAATACTGTCCTCAGCATCAGTGTTATTTTCAGTTTTGTGATCTTCTTCATTTTTAACATCTTTGTCTAAGCATTGTTTTTTTGCTTCAGTAGCTTCGGTTTCATCTTTACTCTCACGTTTCCTACTTAATTTTTCACTTTCGTCTGTTTCCATAGTCTCATCAGATTTTTTTGGAGATTCCTTGACTGATTTGGTGTTATTCTCCGTCAAAGCATTTTCCGATTCTTCTTCTTCTCCAGCAGTATCCTGGACGATCATATCTTCCATAGCGGGATTATCTTCCGACTCT
The DNA here is from genome assembly GCA_947093115.1 of Brenthis daphne. Taxonomy (NCBI): domain Eukaryota; kingdom Metazoa; phylum Arthropoda; class Insecta; order Lepidoptera; family Nymphalidae; genus Brenthis; species Brenthis daphne. The sequence continues at coordinate 10,462,761 of OX352478.1, read as the reverse complement.
GCTACCCCTACTGAACTTTCAGAACGCCTTGTTCTTTTGGACGGTGTTTTTACTTCAGTTGTACTCAACTCAAATGTAAATGTAGCTGGATCAAGTCCTTGCTCTTCTAAATGCTAAAATTATAAAACAAATTGAATTCATTTGTACTTTTAAATACATATTAATTATTTAAATTTAATTTAGTCTATACCTTTGATAAGCGTTGTATGAGCACATTGCGAACACCGCTTTTATCCAAGTTGCGCTTTTCGAGCTCAGCGCGTAGATCTATTACACGGAGGTCACATACGCGTTTTCGTTCCGACATTGCCTCACGTTATTTTAAGCACTATTCTAATATTATCCGCAAAAGTTTAATATTAATTTGCGTAATATCTAAGAATATATATAATAGTACAAGTCACAGATTCCAAATGCTAATATCACGAAATAGTGGTCAAAATGGCGACGGTTAGCACTATCTATAAGCATGGATGACATTTTTCATCAAGACAGACTATATATATAGAGACTCTAAGTATAAGACCACAGACTATGCTATGCCACTAATCAGAAATCTTCTATGATATTATATTGTAATATTTTCATTTTTAGCTGGCATCAATAATGTATACATGCTAGTCAGATTCGGTCTGCTCCTGATATGATCCTCGCATTGAACTTCATAGACAAAACATTTATGGAAAGTAATATAAACATATGGATAGGCACCATATAACGTCTTTGAAATAATATATAATTTGTGTTATCCGGTTTGGTAATAGGCTCAATGACTAAAAAAAAAAACAGATCTACTGTAAGTCAAAATCGTACCTTCTATTTACACCTTTAAAAAGCTTAAACGTGTTAAAATATACATAGTCGGTGGTGACAACTGACAATTATTTAAAAAAAAGATGTTAAGATAAGATATTGTCAAATGTCAATTGTCATGTGATTACATTTCGACATTGATTTTTAAAATAAAATATTAGAAAAGATTAGAAAATTAGTGTAATCGCCGTATGTTCGTAATTGTTTTTACTCTATGAAAGTACTTTTGTGAATCGTTTCAAACACGTTGTATATTAGATAAGTGCTATTGTTTTTGCTTTATTATGAACACATCTAAAGAAGGTAAATGACGATTTTTTGATGCATTTTTTCCGTAATATAACGTGATTTTTGTGAAAGTAGCTAGTTATCCGATTAATATATTAAAGTATAATAAAATTAATATTCACATGATAATGCGAAATAATATTATTACGCTTAATTATTATAATTATGCTTTATTACCCAAATCCCAATACCCAATTTAGATCCACCATACACAGAATTTTTTAAATCTTTAGCTATAGTTTGTAATTAGAGGAATTGGTTGATAAAACATTTGTCCGGGCTCCGAAGGTTTAGTTTTGATGTGAGTGTTAAGGAACTCTAAATAAGTATTTTTAAGGTGTTAGCTATTTTAGTATCAAAATAATATATTTTTGTTAAATTAATATATATGTTTGCAAAATTTAAGACATTTTTTATATTAAACCACGTTTATATTAAAACACATTAAAGAAGAAACAATTGTATCAAACAGATATTTATATAAAAGAAATCAGTGTTATATAGATCTTTTAGTAAAACATACAACATGTAACCAAATTAAATAATTCTTAATCATTGATGAATACTATTTCAGCTTCTTCTATGGAGACAGTTTGTGATTTATTAGACAAACTGGTTTTAAGACAATTACATCTTATGGAAGATAAAATGTGTTGCGAATTAAATATTGAAAAAAGTATTAATAATGGGAGTATACACTTGGCTAAGGCGAGATACATTATGGGACAGAGCTCTGTTAGCAAAGAGAGACTTCCAACAGAGAGCAGTCCAGAATTCTCAGCTTTAACTGTTTGTGAGACTATTGAAGAGGATAACATAAAACAATTAAAGATCATTGAAAATGATGATAAAAGTGTCGCAAATCCTATATATTGGTTTGGTGTATTGGTACCACAAAATTTACATAAAGCAAAAAAAATATTCCAAAATGCAGTTAATTTTGTTGTTGAATGTGTCAATATCCAACTGCAATTAACAGAGACTATGAAAAATATTGAAAATTTGAATAAATATAAAAGTAGTCTAATAAAATCAACTTAAAAGGTGTTATAGTAAGAAAAATAAATTGTTATAGGTTATTTCATTTATTTGAACAGTGACAACTGCTATTTATATTTCAGTAACATTTAATGATAATACTGTACAAGCATGATTTCATGTTACAAAATTAAATAACACAATTGTTATCCAGGAAATAAAAAAATATTTGTAAAATTTGAATATAATCGTATAGTATCACTATGCATTCTTCTAAAATATATATAATAAATGCTACATAACTATGTTGTAATGTTTTATTGACTGGTCTTCTCATTACCAGGCAACATTTTTTTACTTAAATGTGTAACAAATTAAACACTGCAGCTTTGTTATTATAAACACAAGTGTTTTCAGATCAAATGAAATATGTTCAATAAATATATGATAATCCTTTGAAGGTATTAAATTAAAATATGTATAGTCAATTCGCATTAAGAAAATAGTGAGTCATCAAGTGCAATGGCAGGTAAAGGTGTATTTCACAGTGTAGTTAAAATTCAATTCAAATATTTTTCAAAAGATTGAGTTTAATGGATACAAATCAACTTAATTATCTTACTTATATAATAATGACTTTGTTTTGATTTGAGGTAATTCTAATTAATCAACATAATTATCTTAAATCAAAATAAAGTCATTGATAATGTATTTAAGTCTGCCTTCAAGTGGTCATTGTGAAACTTGACTTTATAATTTTAAGCAACGTAATTGGTCGGGGGGCGTGACTAGGCCGGTGGCCACCGTTGACTCGCCATTTTCTTAACGCGAATGAACTAATACTTAAAACTATATTTTGTTTACATTATTCTAAAACATAACAGTAAAAATATGTCTTAAAAGGTTTGCACACAAAATTAGCATAACAATAAATTACTAATTTTATAACCAGTAAAATTCTTAAAGAAGTATAAAAATAATTGTAGAAATGCAAAGGTTACAATTTTACATCATTAAAAAAACACTTTGTGCTCTGATTATAAAAATTAACATTAAATAGTGCATATAAATAAAACTAACTTGTGCTACATTTAAATTAGCGCCATGACTAGACACATGAGCTTGATTCAAAACAACAAGAAAAAAATTAAGTACATATTATAGGGTATGTGAATACAAGTAAAAACAATTTACTAACAGCTTCGATCAACAATAGTGTTGTTGATCGAAGACTAACAGGATATCTTGATGATAGACTCATTCAACATGTATTTTTCATATATACCAAAGTACTTATTGGCAATAAAATATATTTAAAAAATTTTTTTGAACACATTCTTGTTTGTGAAGAAGAAATTGAAATTATAAATAATATTTATTTTACCATCAAATAGTTCATAGTGATATCATCGACATTATGGCACAAGCTTTCTCTTAAATATTTTAAAAAACTTGACCAACTCATATACTAACATCACGGTAATGTAATGCTTAAATTACCGTGCTAACATCATGATAGTCTGTCGGTCCAATTTAATAACTTTAAAAATTATTTAACAATAACAACATGAAATAAATAATTCAAGTTATTTTAATTAAAATAATACTAATGGTTTTTTTTATATTTTTGGAAATTTAGGAATGTTGTGGTTTGTCAATAACTTTTACTACCAATCAGGTCTCTTCACAACTAACGTTTTGTGCTAATGACAATTTTTAGAACTACTTAGGCATTTTATCTATGAATTCTTATTGAATTGCAAGAATTCTTAGACAATGTAACTATAACACAATAAAATAATCTATCGTCGTATTGCATCTAAGTACATTAACAATAATACCATAGGTAGGTATTTAAACATAATATTATGTTTTTGTATAATGGACGTAATACGATTTTTTAGTTTCATAATACGAGTACGAATGCGGTAAATGGAATGTTTTTACTTTTAGGTACAGTCAGGTACAGACATTCGTAAACAAAAACAATGTAGAAAAATCTTTATTTGTTGTTGCTTTTGTTTATAAACATCTCATTAAAATGCATGTTAATATTAGGTTACAGTATTTACTAACATTTTAACATCTATAATTTGATTTATAGATCCTTGTGCGTGATATAAATTTTTTTTATTGTAAAATCGCTTTTTATGTTTGTGCATCATCCATATAATATGTATAATCATTGTGATATATCCGTGATGTAGCTCAAGATTTATGTGCGTAAATATCTTATTTTTTGATGACATAAGTCATTGCTAATAGCCACTATAATTAAAAGTTTGATATAATACTTTTACTTGCTGCAAATATCGCACTGAAATAGGTGTAAGGAACATATAGGATCACATAATTTATCTTACTATTATTAACAAATAAATATATTTAACTGCGGAGGCGCAATTTTCTTTTAATTTATAAATATTTAGTCTATGGCGTATCGTGGACGCTACGCACGTCGCGCGAGGCGCGCCAGTCGCCGCGCGTGCAGGCGGCGTCGCGCCACCACGCCTGCACATCAGTGTAGTGTGCGCTGCGCTGTCGTTGCGCATTGGCGTGCACCATCGCACACACGCGGCAGAAGAAATATGTGTTTATGAACTCACCTGTGCCCTGGAAGTATAATAGAATATGCAACTGAAAGTACTTTTTCTTAGGTGCCTAACAGTAGCCTATGTGTTACTCCAAATCGTAGTCTATCTTTATACTTTACTAGCGGCTCACCCTCGCTTCGCTCGGGTTCGCGTTTAGGAAAACAAATACAAACCTATCCCAAGGGAACCGTACATTTTTCCGGGATAAAAAGTAGCATATGTGTTATTCCAGACTATAATCTATCTCTGTGCCAAATTACATCCAGAGCCGTTCAGCCGTTCTGGCGTGAAAGAGTAACAAACATCCATACTCACAAACTTTGACATTATAATATTAGTATAGGAGTATTGATTTAATCCAAATCCGCCCAGTCGTTTCAGTCTATAGGACTAACAAACAGACACATTCGCGCACGTACACATACACAAACTTTCGCATTCATAATAGTAGTCTGATTATCTACAATCGCTATTCTTTGTAAGAAAGAAATATATATGGCGTTTTTCGCTAATTTCTCACCTTCCACTTAAAGTATGAATTGTATAGAATATCATCTTCATCCAACCGACGTAAATAAGCAGCTAATTCCTCTGGACCAGCGAATTCTTCAACGTGAATATAAGAATTGTGTGGCGCCACCGCGGCATACTCTGCTGGCCGCGCGCCCATCACTATAGGTAGCACATCGTGCCTGTATATAAACGAACATTTAAAAATATAATTATTTTTACGATTTCAAATTTTGGCAGAGGGAATGAAGTATTTTAATAATTAGTATATTGTGTTTTATTTTGATTCCATTTATAACGACTTTGAGTTATCTATAACTACAACTACAGATTGTCTGTACGACTTATGAATCGGGTTCAAGGGAAAGCTCAAAAGCTTACATTAATATTTAAGTGCACCTGAAATATCAATTCTAACATTTTTTTATTTAATTGCCATAAACTCCCTAGTTAAATGCTATCAATGTGACGTACCTAAATGTAGAACGGAATTTATTTATTGGCATAATAGTATTGAAAGTTTGAAAGTAGGTAGATCGTGGTAGTTGGCACGTCCTAAAGCTATAAACATTATTTTCGGTTCAAACTGATTACATTTTACTAATCTCACTAATAGTCAGGTGGTTTCAGTTTAATGCCATCCTTTATGTATGTTAAACGTTATTTTCGTCGGAATATTTTTGTTCGTTTATGTGAAATAAACGAATTATAGGTTACAAATTACAATACACGCAATCTAATTGGACTGAAGCTAGTTTGGATAGCAGTGTATTTACAATATGTGTAATATATTAATTATTTTTTAAATTTTACGTATAAGTTGGGTTTCTGCCTCTTGGCTGTTTTTAGTCTATTGCTTTTATTGGCTTTACTCCAAAGTTAAAAGCAGCCAACTTCGGTCGCTTCGATTGTGCATTATAATCTTACATTTATACTAGCGATCCACCCTCGCTCCAATCGTTCGTCCCTAGGTTGATTCCCCATACAAACAACTATCCCCATTTTCACCTTAAGGGGTGATTTCCGGAATAAAAAATATCTTATGTCCTTCCCAGGGTCTCATTTTATCTTCCAAATTTTATCTAAATTGGTCCAGTAGTTTTTAAGTTTTTTCTTTACAAACATACAAAAATAAAAATCTTTCCTCTATAATAAGTAAAGAAAAATGTATAGGTGCATTTAAAGCAGGTATAAAATCTTTAAAGTATACCTAAGTAACGTAAAACATTACATTTCTTTTGGGATAATTTAATAAATTAATATGCAAATAAACTAATACCTAGTCGATGCCGGTAAGCGTATATTTAGGTACATTTAAATCGTTATCTAATAGCTCGTCACGACTGCATTTTTGAGTTTAAACTCTTTGGGTTTAAACTCGAAAAATGTTTTTTTATACAAATTGGCACCGCAAGTCTTTGTTGGGCAAGTCTTTGGAGGGCTTTAGGCTGGGCAGAGGACTGCATAATGCTATGTTTCTTCGTCAAATTGTTTAATCTTTTTAATTCGTTTTTCTCGCAGTGACTTTTTTTTATATTCAAGTCAGCCCGATTATAGGTGATAGACTCAATATAAGTTTATTAATTTAATTTAGAACGCTTACAACTATTTATAGTGTAATATTGAGGTTACCACATGTTTTACCCTATTAGGTACTCTTGGTATTTAAACTACACTACTACAAAAGATCGAAATATTGGCTTTAAAGTAGGTATTTTATTACCTTACACTTAACGCCTCTTTTAAGCTATATCATCTATACGTACCTATAATTAAATTGTAACCAAGCCGAATCTGTACATTAAATATTTTTATATTATAATATTTTTGGAAAATCTTATTGAAATAACCATTATTATCGATAAATAGGCTGAATCTATAGTTTTTAGAATTTTTGTCTGTCTGTCTGTCTGTTACCGCATCACAGAAAAACTACTGGAGGGATTTTGATCAAATTTGGTATGATGATAGCTGGTTATCCGGTTCAACATATAGGACACTTTTTACCGCGGGACAATGTCTCATTTCTGAGAAAAAAATACAAAAACTGCAATGTGTAACATGTATATACTAATATGTAAAACCTAAGAATTTGGCTTTTGGTCATCTACCTAAACGCGGGCGGAGCCGCGGGCAATGCTAGTGTACATATATGTTATGTATTATTCCGAATAGAAGACAAAGTAAAAAAAGTTATGTGAATATTATATATTTCTATGATTTTTATAGAAAGTTAGTTCATACTTTAACAAAGTACCTTTAAGTAATATTTGAACAACTAATAAATCAGGGTAACAAATTACTTATAACTGAAAAACATATATCACATTTAGATAAACCGTAGCAATATAAACTACGGTAATCTTAAACGGTCGTAACAGTTAAACATAAACGTTACGCGCTTGAAGAACATTGCTTATCGCAGTTACCTTGAAATAATAATAACCTCTTCGATTACATGGTTGTCGATTTTTATTCTTACACCGATTGTATATAAGAACTGCCTCGATGGTGTAGTGGCTAACATTTGCGGCTGCACTTGCAGAGGTTCTGGGTTCAAGTTTCGGGTCTGGTCAAGTTTAGTTATTGCGTCTTTTTGTTTAGTAAGCCTCAGACAGCCCGGAGTTGGAAAGTTGGCGGTGTTCCACCCCCGTGACTCGGAGAGCACGTATCGCGTCGGTATAACATAACATGGCAATAACATAACATGGTAATATAACATGGCGCCTGCTTGCCATTTACGATTATTCGATCTCTCGATAATTTTTTGTTTAACATTACCAAACTTACGGGACAAATAAATTCTTATTTTTTGTATCCATTTATACAAGGCAATCTGCTATACAACCGGATACATAAGATAACCATAATATACAATTTTTGTATCCAATTATACAATCTGGTAGCCCAGTCACTGCAGGTCGTGTCGAGTAGTTGAATCACCGGAGTATGAGAGTGACAGGAATAGAGAGTGCACGTTGTGTCTGCGCGTACACGCGCTGCACTATCATATCTCCTGCGCAGATGACTAATCTCAAAGAGATTGGCCGCCGTGGCCGAAATCGGTTCGAATCGGCCATTATTATAAGAAAAAGCGTCGGATTTGCAGGTTATTCATAAAACCTTCAAAGCGCCCATTTTATACCATAGGTTATTTGAAAAAGTTAATATTGGGTAAAATACTAATTCTATAATAACACTTACTGAAGACCGTTCACAAAAAACTTTTCTGTGACATAATCCCTGCAATTTGAATTCTCAAAGGCTAAATAGAACTTGTATTCCTTATCCAACATCTCTAAGCAATTTGGGTCTGCGCGTGGGCAGTGGTGGGATCCACAAGCGCCATAAATATCAACTGGGATGAATTTCGATAGCTGTCTAGCATACTGTAAGCGACGATTTCTAGCGTGACAATTCGACACAAACCATGCTACCTGAAAAATAATTTGTTATGTACAAAAAGGATTACTTTCATATAAAACTATTTTTTATAATTTTTCACGGTTTTCCATTGAGCATGTTTGTTGTAAAACATTCGAAAATCGGGAACTTTAAAATTAAAAATAAAACCGCGAAAAGATGTTATAAAATTAAATTTTCAATTTTATTTAAAATATCAAATAACGTCTTAGTGCGAGATTATAGGCTACTACGATGGACAAATGACAGGTTTTAATTCATAATTGTGTCTTGAAAATTACTTATATACTCTCAAGTACTCGGATTTTCCCACAATTTTTGTTTTATGAACCAGTAGTGGTGTTAAAAATGATTTCCTCATGAAAATTACAGAGTTAGTTTTGAACCTGCTTCACTGGCTTTAGAAGTAAGTGCCTTAATAATACAACTGCTTACATAAAAGGTGTAGCAAATCAATATGTTAATGTTAGCATTGTTCGAATATTTATTAAGTATTATACAATCGTGAATTTATGTGACAAACATTTTAGTACCTCAACATTTTTTTGTAACAATTTTATCTTAATTTTTTTTTATATAAAAAGCTGGCGTCATACAAAATTTAATGTATAGCCAAAAATTAAGTTTTAAAGTATATATACGAATAATTAATATACCTTTTTAGTTTTATTGGCAGCGTAATTTCTTTCCGGTTCTTTCTCCATGTTCAACTGATCATGGTATACCCATCTTTCGTAAGGTGCCACTATGTCCGAATCCCGACGATATGTCGCTGTCCAATTAAATACGTCTAAGGATGTAGGGCGAAGAGACGCCGTGTGGTACGGACATTCTAAGTAATATAGTATCCAAATCTGAAATAATATTTATAATACAGTAAATTTTACAATTTATCTGATCTAATGGAAAAGCCGAAATGTTTATTTGTATTAACAGTAAACACTTTACGTATCTCTGGAACTATTACTTTGAAATTAAAAAATAATTTTGCATTTAATAGTCTGTTTATTGAGGAATGTTATAGAATCTAAACTATCACGCAACGACCTCTTTGCAAGGGGAGTATAAAGTACTATGCGAGCGAACCCGCGGGCAATGGCAGTTCATTGATAAAATTTGCTTCATTTTATTCTTAAACTGATAAAATATGTTTTATGTTTATTAGGTAAACCTATATGTTAATTTTATTTTCAAGGCGATATTCTTCTGTACTACTATTTAAACTGTTTATTTAATTTATAACGGTACTTAAGTATGCAGAAGTATGCTGCAGCTGGTATGTAAACGCAAAGTTTAGACGAGAGATCTTGTTTTACCTTTCAGAATATAAAGTTAGCTTCTAATATTTAATGATTCATTTACTTATAGGTGCATGTAAAAATAAGTATTATAGAAATACATGTCCATACTAATATTATAAATGTAAAACTGTGTTTGTTTGTTTGTTTGTCCTTCTTTCACGTCGAAACAGAGTGCCGGATTGGCGTGATTTTTTGTGTAGAGATAGTTCGAGGGATGGAGAGTGATATAGGCTATTTTTTACCGCGGGAGATTATCTCATTCTCACGGGAACACACGTTATAATACAACCCAAAAAAATATTTATGATCAGAATTACTTGAAACTTGGTAATAACGCTCTTCAACGCAATTAAATAAATACGTGTTTTAGCCTTTTTCGAAATTCAACCCATAAGGAAGTAAAATAGGGGATGAAAGTTTGTATGAAACCTATCTTTAGAGTTTTCTTTGTTGTTTTAGCGCAGCGAAGCCGCGATTTCTGCTAGTATTTAAATAAATTAAATATGCGTTATAAGTAAATAAGAATTATAAAAAAATATTTACCTGATTTAGTGGCCTTTTCACATTGAATGGTGTGTGATGATCTTTATAGAGTATAGCATCGGCATTTCCAGCCTCCCTTGTGTCCGCTGTCAACGTGCACCGATCAACGGGGCATTTGTTTCGTATGAATTCCGTTCTACCTGCTGATACGCCCCATGTCCCGTACCCATTTGCCAGTAGGATTTTCTTAATAGGCACATCATTTTTGGGTAACGTATACATTAATTGCTCAACGATTCTGTGCAGAGAAATTAATCAAATTAATATTTCAATAGAGTTATGTAGAGGCACGGTAATGTATACAGTATAACATTACCATGGTAGAGGTTTTTTGATTTTTCAAATTTAAGTTAAGTTTGTCAAGTAAAGTATTGAAATTTCAATTAAAACTGTTAATACTACTGTCTGCGTTGTAAAAAAATTGTTAAATTAAGTAAATAATTTGTACAGAAACCTAGGGTTAACTTTAAAACTTTAATTTTAGGGTTAGCAAACTATTCAATATTTTTATACGTTAAAATACCGTTAGGTACAGCATCGTGAGGAAGCACTTAGTTTCTTCTTAGCAAGCGATGATGTTAAATAAATAGGGATGTCGCATCGTGCGATACGTTTCATAAAACGTAGCCATAAGTACTGTTACGAATTATACCTTTATACCTATAATATAATCTGTATTATGTCTGTCTATAATCTGTCATTAAATTGTACCTAGTATTCATAGTAGGTATCTACTTATAACCTTATAATTTTGTAATGAATGTGTATTTAAATAACGAATGTTTTTCATTCTCCTTTCACTATGTATTGAAAGCTTAATTAAAGTATAGTACTTACCTATCGTCACCTGGAGCGTCCTCGGGGAATAGTTTAGCGAGTGGGTCGTGGCGCCAAGGCCGCTGTTCACCTCCAGATAAAAACCATGGTCGTTTTGAAACCTCGTCACTTTCTTCATTAAAAAGTACCTCATTTTCTGTTATTGAATTCTGTAATCACGCTAATATTATAAATGCGGGCGTTTGTAAGTATAGTCGGTCATTACATTGAATTTTTAACCGAAGAAAAAAAGGAGGTTCTTAATTCGACACGTACCTACTTATATATTTTTTTGTTTGTCCACGCATAACTTTTACTTTTTAACCGATTTCGATGATTCTTCTTTTATTGGATAGGGTGTACCTCAAAGTTGGTCCCATTTAAATTTGAAAAATCTACCCCTAAAAGTAGAAAATAGGGGATAATTGATTTTTCAACTACTGAATTTTTAAAACACTTTCTTCTTATTTTGCTAATATGTACCTACTATGTCAACATTAAAAATGAAAAAATAAAAACTTAAAAAATAAATAAAAACCGACTTCAAAAAAAAACTCACTAAAAAGTAAAAAATATTTGATTAGGTATCTATACATAGTAAATGAAAACTACTATTCAGCTATTTTTTACTTTTTAATAAAAAAAATTGAAGTCAGTTTTTATTTTATTTTTTTAAAGTTTTTTATCATCAATCTCAAGATCGTTTTACACTTTAAAAAGCAGAAGGTAGGTATAGAATTAACTCTCACTTAAATTCTCAATCTACCAGTAAGTTCCGTAAAAAATACAGCCTTCCGTTATTTAATCGGTATAAGCTAATAGGCAGAAACTTTTTAGTCTTTTCTCTATTATTAACAACATTTAGATTTTAGGGTATGGAAGCTGAGCATTGAAATACCGATCACAGACTAGTTATTCTTAAATATTTATGTTTTTAATTTATTGAAAAGTTGAGAAAGAAGCTTAACATTAGGTATCTAAATGGCTTCACTTTCGAAATCAAAACTTAAATAGACTGCATCATAAAAATAAAATCTAAAAAATGTAACTAGTTGGTTTCGAACACAGGCGTACAAAGTTTAAACTTGCATCATATTAGGCATGCATCAAAAATGATACGGAAAGGAATTATAATTGCGTAAAACTGCGATTTTACTCAGTAAGTACAGATAATTGCACAAATTAAGACCACACGCAAATAAACTGCTTCATAAAATAATAATTGCAAAAAACTGTTTTATTATCACTATCAGTGTATACTTTATAGAGAATTGACGGTTCTTAGGCGCTAGGCGTTCAACAATAAATAATTATCTTTAATAATTAATTTATCTTACTTGTAAGTGCGTTTCTTCTTTCACAATGGGCAGTGGTGGTGGTTGTGACGGCATCCTCGTAGCGCTAAAGGGGGGCGGGCGCGGCAGCAGTAGAAGGGCCACTGCTGTCAGCAGCAGCGGCACTAACAGCGCCACACGCCGCAGCACCCGTGCCGCGCGCGCCCACATGTCTCAGCGAAATCTCGTCCGCGTTATATATATGCCCATCTTCCCACTATCTTTCTAGGGACATCTGAAATAATTGGTACATATAAGAATTAAAATGTTGGAATAAGAATAATAAGACAAGATTTGAACTTAAGTAGGAAAGTAACGAATTTATACACTCACTTAGGTTTTATTAGGTAATCTGTGCTGGGAGACTGAAAAAATACACAGAATACAGAGGTCGCATATATAACCTGGTCACACTTATGTATCTACTTTCAAACCTCCTAAAGATATGTCACGTACAGGATTCTACCCCAAGATTCCGCCGTAGAGATATGTAAATGCTATTAGACAGCTACGCCAGGCGGTCGTTGTACTTATATTTTTATAATATAGGAAAAGAAGTATTGCTTCGCGAGCTCTTCAATGAAAAGTAGCTAAGTATTATGATTAGCTTATAATCTATATCTATTCTCCATTTCACTCAAATCCGTTACATAAATACTTACATACTGCATACATTATACTTGTAGGTACTTCTAATCTATGCAGATGTGCTGATGTCTCAGCATGCAAACCATTTAAAAGTACCTAAACCTAAAGAACGCATACTTACCAAAGAAATTTCCATACAAATTTCCATTTGGTATTCAGCGGAAACTGTTTATTTTCAAGGGATAAGGGGCACGCTAAATGTCGACTTACTGCTAAAGTTTTTTTTTTATTTCAAGTAGGTATAGGAATTTTTACGCTTTGTTTTTCTATAATAATTATTTTACTGAGTAAATAATCTTACGTAAATTATGTTACAATTTATTATATTTTATTATAAAAAATGTGAAGTGGACTTTTTCTGAATAAATAAACTTTGTCAATGACTTGGACGACACGTTTCGCTCAGTTTGTAGTAACCCTACTTACTGTGCCAGCAGTCGCGGGTTCGAGTCCCGCTGGGGACATTCATTTGTGTGATGAGCACGAATGTTTGTACTCCAGTCATGGATGTTTATATTTATAATATGTATGTATTTAAAGTTATATATGTGTAGTATCAACTATCTTTTTTTTTGTTTAATTTTAATAACAAGCGCCTCACCCTCGCTTTGCTCGGGTTCGTCTCTAGGTTATTCTTTAAATTGACTTACTAACTTTTTTCTTATTTATGAACCGATTGAAATAAAACGAACACTAAACGTTAAGTGAAGTTTACCACAATACATTAGTCATTAATGAAAACAGCACCCAAATCAGTTAAGTCATGTCTGTATAGATTAGAGAGATAAGCGCGCACAAACGCACAGAAAAACAGACAAAAAATCTAAAAATCATTTTTTTATGTTCTATTGCGTTTATAAAGATCCCCAATAATAGTTTTTCTCAAATATCTTTCAGACAGCGATCGGTTACATTTTTCTGATAATTAAAATCACCAGAACAGAATGAACATAAAAATAAGAAAATAATAATTACTTGGCGATTGTACAGCGGAAGCGAAGAAGAGTGACTGGTCCCGCAAAAAATTTGTGGTCAGTGGCCACATAATATTTTCTCATATATAATAATCAGAATGGTTTATAGTATATTATATCTGGTAAACATTTGATCGTTTCCGTAGAATTTACCATAATATGACTTTCTTTACATATCAATAATTACGATTGAACAAACATTAAAATAGATTGATAAAAATACTATAAAGTTTAAAATAATAGTGACTAATTTCATAGTGACATTCACAGATTCAAATGTCACTAATAATTGATGACGGCACGGCATTTTGTACTTTCGCAAAATTGAAAATATATTTATATTAGGAGAACCCGCTTCGCTCGCGCTAAAACTACTAAAAAACTCGAAAATGGTAGGTTTCATACAAACTTTCATCCCCTATTTTACCCCATAAGCAATGAATTTCGAAAAATGCTTAAACACGCATTTATTTAATTGTATTGAAGAGCATTAATACCAAGTTTCAAGTAATTCTGATCACAAATATTTTTTTGGGTTGTATTATAACGTGTTTTCCTGAGGGAAAGAGATAATCTCCTGCGGTAAAAAGTAGCCTATGTCACTCTCCAGCCCAACTATCTCTACACCAAAAACCACGCCAATCCGTCACTCCGTTTCGACGTGAAAGAAGGACAAACAAACACATTTTCACATTTATAATATTAGTATGTATTGATATTACTTACTACAAATCTATGTGTGTATGTATTCTACTAGTAATCTCATGATGTAGGAAATTTATATAATTCTTCTGTACGTGTGTTTGTTAAACTACTCCCCCTAAAGTAGTGGACCGATTTGGATGAAATTTTGTGTGTATATTTCAATGGGTTCCTGCAATCCTGGATGGTTTGAAAATACAAATGGATCCGGTAGGTGGCGCTGCAGTCGGTGTGTCACGAAATTTTTATAAAAGAATCCATTTTCCGAACAATAAATAACTTTAAATGTCCAGGTAATCTTCAGATTAGCCCAGCGGGTGATCCTGTGAATTTTATTAGCGATCGGAAGTTTGGACGCGGACGAAGCCGCGCGTACTGCTAGTATTATATAATACTTTCTTAGATTTACGCGAATATTTGACATTTTAAATAAAACTATCTTTTGAACTCCCGTAAATACATAATAAATAAGTAGGTACATACATAAATATTTTGAAACAGCTATAAAAGTTATTTTCACATAACTACCGTTTTATTTGTAATAAGAATAATAATTTATTTATAAAAATGGTAAGAGATGGAATATCAATGTTATATCGAAATATTCGATACATACTTTATTTTTATTCGTAGTAATGAAACTTAAAATAATATGTAAATGACGTATTTATATTTTATAACATGTAGGTTATTATTCAATAGTTTTCATTACATCCATACTAATATTATAAATGTGAAAGTGTGTTTGTTTGTTTATCCTTCATAAGTAATTTAGCATTTTTCGAAATTTATCCTATAAGGGGGTAAAATAGGGGAAGAAAGTTTGTACGAAACTAGCTTTTTAGAGATTTTTTTGTAATATTGGCGCGAGCGAAGCCGCGGGACCTGCTAGTACAATATAAGTAGCAAAATGCGCAT
Source organism: Brenthis daphne (assembly GCA_947093115.1). Taxonomy (NCBI): domain Eukaryota; kingdom Metazoa; phylum Arthropoda; class Insecta; order Lepidoptera; family Nymphalidae; genus Brenthis; species Brenthis daphne. The sequence continues at coordinate 10,446,919 of OX352478.1, read as the reverse complement.
ATATTGAAATGTTTATTAGATATTAGTGTTATTATAATATCATATAATCATGTCATGTTACGATGTTGTGCGGAATGTTTTAGATGCAGCCAACAACACGTCAGTTGTTAATATAAAGATAAAGCACGTAGTAAATAATTTTGAAATTTTTGGGTTTACAGGTTAAAACAATGTTACAACATCAATATGAGCCTTGAGGTGTTGCATATTCATTATAAAAAATCCTCAAAAATCTGGGTTCACAAGCACAACTGGAAAAGACGTATAAAGAAGACACAAAATACTTTCACCCGAATTAAGTACCTACCTACATAATATTACAAATCATTTTTTTATGTAGTAGGTAGGTACCATACCTATACATACCTAAATGCAAAAAGAAATCTATTATAAAACAACTTTCTTGTAGAAAATTAATAGTACATTTTGTATATTAATTCATGTTTTATAGGCAGTTTTAGCGTAATGATAACGCGCTTACTTTGAAAACCAAGTAAAGCAGCCTCAAATTCCAGTTCTCGCACCTCTCATATATTTTCATGTGTGAATCATTTTCAACATGATGACCGCTTGTCTTACGGCGAAGGAAAACATCGTGAGGAAACCGGCATGTCTGAGAGAATGTGGTAAGTTTTTCAAAGACATATGAAGTCCACCGACCGGCACTTGGCCAGCGTATTGTATTGTGATGATTACTTGTATCTTCTTATTACTTTTCTTCATCAAAAATGTTTAAAATATAAAAAACTATATGTAAAAGATAACTATATATTTATCATAAAGTTTCTGAACATTAAAAAGGCCGATAGATAAAGATAAAATTTCATAGAGATTTCAGTGGGTCGTTATGAATAATATAAAATGTTTTAATATATTTAAAAGCAGTATAAAGCCATCATATATTAAAATAAATGAAATGAAATAAACTTTATTCAATTAGACTTATTACAAGTGCTATTGAATCGTCATAACTTATTTTTTTTATTAAAAACTTTTATTAAGCAAAGTTTGATTTAAATCGGTCGAGTAGAGCCATAATATAGTTTAAGCTCTACTTTTTACGCTGTTTTAGGTAACTGTCGAATAACAATAACGAACAAGTTGCATACGTATGTAATGATTAAAATAACAATTTACTCGTGCATTTTGGTTTACACGAGTATGTTAATTCCGACACGACAAAATGCCGCTACCTATTAGAGTCAATACTAAACAGTTCTTGAACTTGACAATATCTATTAGCTAGTGAGCTAGGTATAGGTATCACTCGATAATAATAATGTTTTTTACCGTTTTGTAACCTTTTACGTTACTATTTACAAGTTTATCAGCAAACAAATACCTACTAGTCAAATATTATCTATTAAAAGTAGGGCATATCTATATTTTAATAGATATTTCTTCGCAGATATATTTGGACATTTAGTTACCATCAAAAATCAAAGTAAAACCACGAAAAAACTGTTTAATTTAAGCTGACATAACAAATATTACCTAAATCCTAGAAAGTAGTATGTTGGCTATATAGATGACTAGAATTGCCCGCGGCTCCGCCCGCGTTCAGATGACCAAAAAGTAAATTCTAAGGTTTTACATATTAGTATACTCTTACACTGCAGTTTTTGTATTTTTTCTCAGAAATGAGATATTTACCCGCGGTAAAAAGTCAAAATCCCTCCAGTGGTTTTTCTGTGATGCGGTAACAGACAGACAGACAGACAAAAATTCTAAAAACTATAGATTCGGACTCTGTATCGATAGTAATGCCTATTTTAATAAGATTTTCTAAAAAAATATTTATTGTACAGATTTGGCTTAGTTACAATTTTATTATACATATTCATCATATTTTCAGGATGACATAACAGATAACGATAATTTACAATGATATAGTTAATTTTTAGGTATGTGTGTACGTTATTGTTTTTTTCTTGTTCTAGTATACCTACCTAGTATAAGTTATTACGTTATAGGCAACTTGCCTTTATTTTATTTTCGTCCTCATAGCACCTGTGTTGAAAACCTTGTCTAACCTAGCTTCATGCTATTTTCAATAAACTAAAACACTTCCTATTTGACCGATTTCGGCTACGGCGGCCAATCTGATTGAGACTAGCCATCTGCGCCGGAGATATTATATACTGCACAAGTGCATTCCCTGCTCCTGTTACTCTCACACTACGGTGGGACTACTCGAGGAGAGTTAAGGCGTAGGCATGACGGCTTTACGTGCTCTCCGAGACAGGGGGTGAACTTAACTTGGCCCGACCTGAGACTCGAACCCAGGACCTCTGGATGTGCAGCCTTACTTGCTAGCCACTAAACCACCGAGGCAGGCACTATTATACACCTAGCGACACACCCGAGCGAAGAGTTTATTATTTAAATTTATCATTATAAATTACATTAAAAGTTTATAGTCATATTAAAAATTTTAGTATACAGTATACTAGAATAGTTTTACATGGATTTTGATGTCATAAAAAAAAGCTATTTATACATCTTTCTTGTGAATAAAAATACAATATAATAATCTTATATATTTAAACGAGCTATTCTTGTATATATATATATATATATCAATATATAATCTGAATCTCGGAAACGGCTCCAACGATTTTCATGAAATTTAGCAGACAGGTGGTTTCGGGGGCGATAAATCGATCTAGATTAGTCTTATATCTGGAAAAACGCGAATTTTCGAATTTTCATGCGATTTTCTTTTGCATTTTCACAATTTTTGCTTTGTCACTTCTGGTGAGTGGGCGGCGCCACTGTGCAACTGTCAACATCGTGTCCGTATTTACATCAAGTTTAAATATATTTAAGTGAAAATAATCTAAAGAAAAATTAAATCTAATCTAAGTAAATTTTTAAATAAAACCTATGGGCAATATGTAAACATCACCAAGTCTTGATGTGTTGAAGAACAAATCAGCTTTTAAAAATTCACCTACCAAACAAATACAAAAGTGACAAACATAACTTAAAGATACTATCAGTGCAAAACCATCTTTTCTGTGTGTGATGACAATAAAACGAAATAATTTGTGAAGTGAAAGCGTCAAATATTAAAACATAAGTTTATAACCTCAAAAACTAATAGGTACTCGGAATAAAGTTGCAATTCAACTAGGTATAATTGGTGCTTTTTTTCAATCAGCTTTTCTACTTCCAACTTCACACATAAGATGGAGGACATAAAAAAGTTGCTAATAAACATGCAACAAGAAATAAGACAGCAGAAAACAGAAAAGTTAGAAATGTTAGAAATGAAAGAAGACATTAAAAATACAATCAACAATAATATACTTAAATGAGAAATTTAAACAGTTAGAAATAAAAATTGAAGTTCTTGAGAAAAAAATCCAGGAACAAAGTACCTCAATAAATAATTTAGAAAGACTATATATATATACTAGACTATATATATAGACTATATAATATGTCTTTCTAAACTTGGTTATGTGCAGAGTAGAAGAAGGTGAAAAATCCTATCATGAACTAGAGGAAAAAATAGTCTTGAACTAAACGGAAATAAAAAAGAAGTCTGCCTGTATCTCCAGAAACGCCTTACCTCAATTATAAACAAAAACTAACAAATAAACAACATACAAAGAAAACCATACCTGGTAATATTAAAGACTTTATATTACAAAAACTACCAATCAGTTATTTTTTACTTTTTAGTGCTTTTGTTTGAAGTCGGTTTTTATTTTTTTGTTAAAAAGTTTTTATTTTTTCCCTTTTTAGTGTAGACAGTAGTAGCAAAGTAAGAATTCTAAAGTGTTAGGCTTGTCAAACCAAACAAAATAAGCCCAAACTCGAAGTATCTACTATTTATCGTTGAAGAGTTCCACCTATCCGCCTTCTGGCCTTACCATCAGATCAGGTCAACAATACCGAACCTCTGTACTATCAACGGAAATAGAAACACTTGCAAAGTATCAAGTCAATATGACAATTAGAAGTAGGTTAAATTCATTATTAGCTATTTTTCCACCCTTAGGGGTGGTATTTTTTTTTGAAATTTAAATGGGACCAATCTGGAAGTATACCCTTTCAAACAAAAAAAAAATTGTCCAAATCGGTTAATAAATGACGAAGTTTTGAGGTAACAAACATAAAAAAAAAAAAAAAAAATACAGTCGAATTGAGAACCTCCTCCTTTTTGAAGTCGGTTGAAAAACCAAAATTAACTTTCAACCACACAAATGATAACCAGGAACAACTAAAAACAACACAGCAAGATATAGTATATTAAACACCGTAGGAACCTCCTCATCTTTATCCACCAGTACGGCCGGTCACTGTGGGGGAGTTCAACCGTAAGCCTCTAAAGAAAAACAGACATACAATGAACAAAGGTATACATATCTTCACCAGAAAAACTTCTAGAATTAAAAGCAGCATTTCCTACAACAAATCAAAAGAACACAAAGATAAAATTATAAACTTTATAGGCATATCAGAAACAAATTATATATTAAAAACAAAATTTGAGAGAGAGAAACCCTTTGCAATCATACAAGCATAATCTCCAACGGAGAGCTCTATGCAGGACTACTTTGGAGGAGGCTTTTAACCGAGAGGGGTCTATACATGAAAAAGACATTTACTAAATAAATACATTTAAATATGAAATTAAATACCTAATTTATAACTATTGTCAGAATTAATGTATGGAAAGAAATTTTATTTATATTTATTATTGTGAAATTTTTAGTATTTACTCAATTGAATTATTTAATTTATTGTCATTGTTAATTTATTTGTTTGTTAATGATAATTTATATATATACAGTATAATTTCAAATAATATTAAAGATTTTTAAAATAATTTAATTCCAGATTACAAAATTATTAGTTAAAAAATTATAAGTTAATAAATAGCCACTAAATTATATAATTTTATATTTCAGCAATGTGATATAGACATTTTTTTTATTGTACAACTAAAATGGCTCCTTATATACTCTTAACCAAAGAAAATTTAAATTGAATACTTTAATTAAAAAGCTGTGCATACTTTTAAATTAAATTTATATACAGATAGGTAAAATTATAATGTTAAATAAATGTTTTTATGTAAATTTAGTTAGTAAGCCTTTATAATAAATAAATGAATAAATAAATAGAGATTTATTATTATTATGATTTCTTTTGCATTATTTCAATAGATTAATAATTAATAATTCCACGCAAAATATTATGTTCGATAATTTCGCACGCTCAGATATAAGCATCATGGTCAAGCGGCCAATGCGCAAGTTTGACAACCACAGGTATCTGGGTTCGTATCCCGGTCGGACACAAAGTTTTTAATTTTGTTTTTTTTGTAGTTATTCAAATTCTTAGTTTGTTTTTTTTAATGTTTTTTTTTGGCCAAACACTCCGAGCAAGGCTCGGTCGCCCAGGTACTAATAATAATAAGCGTTTATTTCAGACAAGAAGTCCAAAAAAATCATCAGTAAGCATGGAACACAGAAAACAGAAATAACATGCTACAAAATTATCACAGAAATAACAATGTACAATATAAACAAATCAAATATGAAAATAGTGTTTATATGATTCTTCTACTACCATGATGACTGATGGGCATATAACGCAAAGTCTAAATCCAGTGGACTTAGTAATCTATAGGTACCTACATATAATAAAATTGTAACTAAGCCGAATCTGTACATAAAATATTTTTTGGAAAATCTTATTGAAAGAATCTATAAACGATACAGAGTCCGAATCTATAGTTTTTAGAATTTTTGTTTGTCTGTCTGTCTGTTACCGCATCACAGAAAAACCCAACGGAGGGTTTTTGATGAAATTTGGTATGGTGATAGCTGGTTATCCGGGTCAACATAAAGGGTACTTTTTACCGCGGAAAAATATCTTATTTCTGAGAAAAAATACAAAAACTGAAATGTAAGAGAATACTAATATGTAAAACCTAAGAATTTGGTTTTTGGTCACCTGAACGCGGGCGGAGCCGTGGGCAATGCTAGTTTAAAATAATTATTGTTTGAGTATAAATGAAATAGATATAAATATTTAATGGGATCTTTTTCTTGTAACATTGGAAGTACTTAATAAGTATATATATGTATCGAACAAATAAAAGGTAAAGTTTCGAATAGATCAATCATTCAACACAATCATCTTTAGCTCTTCGTTCTACTCTGTCTTCCTGGTTATATAAATTATAAACCACATGATGGTGGGGTTAACCTTTCTTATTCTCCTACTCCACTTCGCTCTATCGAGAACATCGTCTTCGGAAAGTCTTCACTTCTCCATATCCTTTAACACTGCATCTTTCCATCCAGTTTTTGGGCTGTCTCTGAATTTTCGACCTGGGATAGAAAGTTTTAGTGCCACATTCCTTTTCACGTGACCATACCTGACATACGTTTTCTATACATATAATAAAATTGTAACTAAGCCGAATCTGTACATTAAATATTTAAACATTTACATTTAGAAATAAACATTTATTATCGATACGGAGGCCGAATCTATAGTTTTTAGAATTTTTGTCTGTCTGTTACCGTATCACAGAAAAACCACTGGAGGATTTTTGATGAAATTTGGTATGGTGATAGCTGGTTATCCGGGTCAACATATAGGATACTTTTACCGCGGGAAAATATCTCATTTCTGAGAAGAAATACAAAAACTGCAATGTAAGAGTATACTAATATGTAAAACCGAAGAATTTGGCTTTCGGTCATCTGAACGCGGGCGCAGCCGCGGGCAATGCTAGTTAATACACAATAAAAGCGTAATAATATGTTTAGTAACTATGGATTACGTATCGATCTTAGGATGTTCTATAACAATATATTATGGATGTAGAAAATTACCATTATTGATAAGCCACTATGACGAATACAAAGTTTCGTGTCATTAACAATGTACATATTAGCACGTCTGTCTTTGTCGAGTTTATGTACTAACTAGTATTATATGATCTGGGTTTGAATATAAGTATAAACACATAGATAAATGTTTTAAACTCAGTCCCATAAACTTCTATTTAACCGACTTCCAAAAAGGAGGAGGTTCTTAATTCGTCGGAATCTTTTTTTTATGTATGTTCACCGATTACTCGAATACGTCTGTACCAATCTGGGTTTTTTTTGTTCCGAAGGGTACCTATACTTCCCAGGTTACCCTATTTAAATTTTATCGAAATCGGCCAAGCGGCTTTTTAAACGATCAACAATAAATTATATTTTTAAATAAATTGCTTAATCGAATATGTTATTCAAAAACTTTCTTTGTACAAATTACCTGCTTATTACGTCTACACTAAAAATGGAAAAATAAAAACTAAAAAAAAATATATATAAAATTAGTGCCTGGATATAACAATAATGTTTATATATGTTTATAATTCGACATTTTCTATCAATAAAATTTAATATTTAGTTATCATTGACGAAGCTTATATTTTCCTCTACGCTTTGTCAGATAATTGTAAGTAAAAAAATATTTTTGAATTTAAAATAACACAAAACATTTCTGTAAAAATATGTTAAAAATATATGACTATGTTATACATTTATAGACGGCCAGAGTAGTCTGTAGTGGCACTCATTCTTCAAACAAAAAATGCAATGGTATCGTTTCTTGGTGCGAAGGTTGAGAGAGCGAGTGTCAAGTGTAATGTCACTGACACTTAGGTCTAAGTCATGAACGAATTAGAGACTGGACCTGACATAAAATACAAATGTATGAAAACTAGTTCAACCAAGTGACGCATAACGCACACAAAGATTTTATTACATTATTATAAACACTGATACAATACAATATTTCTAGTGCTTGAACGTAATCGATAAAATACATATATCGATGAACCAATGAATGACATTTTAGACATTGGTTAGCATAGTCATCATATTTTACATTTTTTAATTTATTCTTCTTCTTTTAATTTTAATAAATTAAAATAAATGAATTAAAGAGGCAATAATAATGTGTCAAATAATAATTATTTTTTAATTTGATTTATATAAATACGATGGCATTGATGGCAACATTCTGTTGGCCTATAATAATGTTAATGAACAAATGAATATCGGGTATATATTCCATTAATATATAATAAATATTATTTTGTAAAGATTAAAAAAAATATTAAGCTAATTTAATTAAATAAAGTGATTTTGTTGATTCTGTTATTGAACTATTTTAATTGGCAATTGATTGTCTCGGGTAGTTATAAAAATGTGACACTGTCCTAATATTGCTCAGTTCTTAATAAACATTTGTGAAATTAGGCAAAAGAAAAAGAGATTGCAAATTCAAGTGAGTGTTGGATCGTGAAAGTAAAATAATTAGTGCAAGTGGTAAAGTGTTTTATTACAAATCGCCAACCCAGAAGTTTAGTGCTAAAACATTATTGTTTGATTTTGTGTAATTTATGTGTTGAAATAAAATGATCTTTATTATTATTACAATGGAATAATATTCCAAAGTATATAAATGTGGAATAAAATAAAATAAAAAATTAAGTACACATACTAATTATAATTTTTGAATTTATATTTTTATTTGATTTAGAAAATATTTTTATAAATTTATTGTCATCAGATTGTAGGATACTGTGGTAAAAGTATTTTATGTTATTGTACTGTACAAATAACACAATTCGTTTAGTAATTTCGTCAAATATCGATATATTTTTCGACATTGTCAAGCACTAGTCGATGTCAAATGGACTCACTTGACAGTTTAGTCATTTGTTCTGAATGGTATAATCCAGGGATTTTATGATGGTTGTCAGATGTCAACAATACATAGAAATATCGACTATATTTAACATAGTTGGATAATATGACATTTTATTTTACATTTAATTAAATTGTGTAATAAATAACAATAAATGTAATAAAATAATGTATTTACAAGTGAAAAGAAATACTGCTGCTTCCGCCGTTATAGTTTTTACATCATTTAACAGAACATTTAATCATTTTTGGGAGATGTTTTGTTGACAAATAAGTGCTTGAGACTGACGCAAAAAACAAACGACCAAGCCTAAAATCTCCTGGTTACTGAGAAGACCGATAAAGGTACGTCCGCTTATATGTCTAGTCCAGTGGTTAATTCGTTCATGGTCTAAGTATATCAGAAAAAAGCAGAAAATTTATACACAAAAAGACGATGAATCTTTTTTTGTTTAAGCAATCATTTTATTGTAAAAATATCAAGTCGTAATCTATGTATGTATAGTAGTATACCTATTGTATATAAATAAAAATGAAATGCTGTGTCAATAGAGACGGCTGGATCGATTTAGCCAATTTTTTTTTAAATTCTTATTCGATTTACGTATTTTCATATTTCTGTTTGTACTAGGAAAATGAAAAAGGTGTCCGGAAAATTAGAAAATGTACTGAAATATGGACAACGTCTATAGTGTCAATTAATTTAACTAACAATAAACATGTTTATATTGAGGCACTTACATTGATGACATTTTTTCGAGAATATGCATAATATTTACTGGGTGCTTGTGTTGCATTTCAGTTTAGCATTGCATGGATATAAGATTCGTTCTGACCAGCCGCTTTCGATACTCGATCAAACAATGAACTAATGGAAGCTATTGACTGGCTCTTTCAATAAGTTGTAGAGATTTCGCTGCTTTAAATATGTTAGGTATATTACTGATTACCTTGTTGTACTAAAAGATTATTATAAAGAGGCAGAGTTTGTTCGTTTGTTTGTTTGAATTTGGAACTACTAATCCGATTTGAAAAAATATTTTTGTATTTGATTGCCCGTTCATAGAAGAAGGCTAAAGGCTATATATCATCACCAATTCTATGGCCTTGTAAAAACAAACAAAATAAGCTTAGGCTTACACTCTTCAACGGGTAATATTAGAAACTTAGAGTCTAAACTCAGAGTTCCACCTATCCACCTCCTATCCTTACCATCAGGTCAGGTCGACGATATCTAACCACTGCACTATCAACGGAAATAGAAACACAAGCAAAGTGTCAAGGCAATATGACAATTAGAAGTAGGTTAAATTTTCATTAGCTATTTTTCCATCCTTAGGGGTTTTTTTTTTCAAATTAAAATTGGACCAACTTGAAAGTTCATATACAATTTCAAACAAAATAAAAATTGTCGAAAACGTTTAATATATGACGAAGTTCTGAGGTAACAAACATTAAAAAAAGAAAAAAAAAGCAACATACAGCCGATTTGAGAACCTCCTTCTTTTTGAAAAAATCGGTTGAAAATGTGAGAGTTAAAAAGGAATACCTAGAGAGCGCATTTGAGTCCGCATACATTTTTGTACACTCTAATATGTTATTTATATAAAGTTATTTACATAATATTATATCACAGTAGGCTAGTCCCAGGAAGATTAGGTGCTATAATTGAATTCGGTTCGGAGGGCTTTATTATAAGACGGAGTAAAATGTGCGTAAAAACCATTTTCGCGTGGGATTTGAACGTAGGTGCGGTAGAATAAATTGAAATAGATCCAGGTCCACCCCAAGAGATTTTCAATGACATGGTTCTTAACTCTTTATGACTTATCGTTTTTAAACATGGGTTCGGAGTTCGTACAAAAGTCTCCATTGTCATAAGTTGATAAATTCTCATAAAATTCTTAGAATTTAATACAATGTGTTTTATCATATAGAACTAGTACTCGTCGTAAGTATATAAATATAGCTTATAAATTATTCAGAATCGAAATAAAAGCGTTTTTTTTTATTGAAAGATAGGCTTGCGCTTGACTACAATCAGCGCTGGGAAGCACTGATGAGGTCTAGGTTGAAGCGCGCTTGTCTAGAAAAATGCCTGTTCACTCTAGCCTTGCTTTTTATTTAACTATGTTAGAATAGAAGCAATACTTTTACACTATGTAAGGGTATCATGTATTTAACGGTACAAGTTACGAAATCTAAGTATTAAAGAACGCGTACAGTATTATTTTTTATCAAATTTCTGCCCGATAATAACTGATAAGTTATACAAATCATGAAATTAAGCCAAGTCTGTACAAATGGTGTTATTTAAATACCCTAAATGTATTATGACGAAAAGCTTATCTACGACAACACCTTAACATAATATGAGTATATAAATGTCTTCTCAAGGCTTGGTTTTAAACCATCCTTCACTTAGACCATCGATTTTATTTTGTACGTCTTTTTGATAGATATTTTTACGTTTGATAAACATCCTTCTTCTTATTTTTAATATTGACTTTGACTAAGCTAATTCTTGCGACCTTTGATTTTCATTTTTCTAATCACAATTTCTATAGCTGTTATTTGGCATATTTTACTGCACCATTACAATAAAATATACATAATTACTGACCTATACCTACTGTATAGGTACATATAATAACATTGTAACTAAGCCGAATCTGTACCTACATTACATATTTTTTGGAAAATCTTATTGAAACAAACATTATTATCGATACAGAGGCCGAATCTATAGTTTTTAGAATTTTTGTCTGTCTGTCTGTCTGTTACCGCATCACAGCAAAACCACTAGAGTGATTTTTATGAAATTTAGTTTAATGATAGCTGGTTATCCGGGTCAACATAAAGGATACTTTTTACCGCGGGAAAATATCTCATTTCTGAGAAAAAATACAAAAACTGCATTGTAAGACTATACTAATACGTAAAAGCTAAGAATTTGGTTTTTGGTCCTCTAAACACGGGCGGAACCGCGGGCAATGCTAGTTAACATATATTTTAAATAAAAAGAATTATACCTAATATCCTTCAAAATATCAGAAGAGCAACATGCATAAATATATGTATATAGTTAGGTAGATGTTTGTGCATTTAATAGTGACCTCATTGATTTCATTTTCAAAAGTATATCGCGCCGGAAGTTAGTTTTTATGTGGTAGTTACATACATATTTGTACCGTTGATTATGTAAGTAACAATGGAGATAATATCTTTCGTATTGTATCCCTACATAAACATGGCTGCATGGACCTTAATCTATAGGTACATCATTATTCTTTATTCAATACATATTAATAAAATTAATATGTATATTTTTAAATGTGCATGTATTTTTAAACAGCGGTAGGTATTATATATTTCGAGTAAACTTTTAGATTTTATATAAATACCCTAAAATACGTACATGTAACATAAGCAGACTTTGTAAAACATTCGCGTGAGCTGGTTGTAGTAAGCAATAGGTAAAAATAATAGGTAGGTATTAGTAAGGATATGTTAATTTTAGCCTCGAGTAGTTTTACAAAAAAGTTCTATGTCAAAGATTATATATCGAATGCAGAAATAGACTGTAAAGCTTATATGCTATTTAAACTGAAGAAAACAAGTATGGTACAAAAATATAAATTTTCATTCAGTTACTCATGATAGGTCTGCTACCTGAATAGTTATCTACTAAAATTGAAAGAAAGTAGTGGTTAATTTTCATTACCAACTAGCGGCTCAACCTCGCTGCGCTCGGGTTCGCCTCAAGAAAAACAAAACAAATCTATCCCACGGGAACCATACATTTTTTCGGGATTAAAAGTAGCCTATGTACTATTCTAGACTATAATCTTCATAACTTAATGTTAATCTTAGTAAGATTAACAATAAGAAATTAATAAATAAATAAAAATGTTCGGACATTAATTCTGTATATTTTTAATAATGTACCTATATATAAGCTTGAAAATAACAATATCGTGAAAGAAATGTGTGAATAATGTATTGTTCTTAACAATAAAATGTCAGGTAACATACAACGATAATTTAAATAGTTCATATTATATAATAGGTGTTTACGTGAAGTTGCCTTCTTACAATACTGCCCTGGCCATTTGAAGGATGGCAATAAATTTTAAATTCAAATTAATTTTATTATAAAAGTATAGAGTTCTATTTTCAAATTCTATTTTCGAATTCAGTCATTTGTTTATTGGTTAGTGTTTTGTTTTCACTACATTTGTATCTTTTTCATCAATGTGGACACAAAATACAAGTAATTATGGAATACGAGTTCTGTCGCGTTAGCAATGCCGCACAAACGGCTAGCAATATTAAAGACGTGTCCGGTGTGAACACTATAAACGAACGCACGACTCGTTATTGGTTTGAACGCTTCCGACAAAAAATAAAAAAAAATAAAAAATGAATCCCGTGGTCGCCCGAAAACTAAAATCAACCACGACGAAATAAAGGCGATAGTGGAGGCTGACGATATTCAATCTGCGGCTGAGGTACGAGGCAATTTTTAACGTTAGCATCAAAACAATATTGGTCCATTCGCATAATACTTTCTTAGATTTCAAAATAATCCGAAAAGATAATTTTATTTAAAATGGTATATTTGTGTCAAATTGGCAAAGTAAAAAAACTTGGTAAGTGGGTGGCGCACGAACTGAAAGATCGCCAGCGTGACGGACGCGTTGAGATATGTCATGCGTTGCTTAACAGACGCAGAAACTAAGGGATTTTGATCCACATTGTTACTGGCGATGAAAAATGGATTATTTTTGACAAATGGAAGTGGTTGTCATGTTGGTTAGACCCTGGTTCCGCACCTAGGCAATGCCCCAAACGATGGCGATGGTAACTATTTGGTGGTCTAGTGCCGGTATAATTTATCACCAAATGGCACCAGCATTACTACGGATGTGTACTATGAGGAACTGGACACAATAATGGAGAAGCTAATCAGACGGTCTCTAAGCTTCAAACGCTAGGGTTGAAAGTTTTGCGTCTTTCACCTTACGCACCAGAATTTGCGCCAACAGACTCTACTTTTCCAAAATTTGGACAATTTCTTGGCAGGGGGAAAAAATTCAATACCTGAGAGGCAGTACAAAATGCCTTTGAAGAGTTTGTTGGCTCCCGTACACCTGGCTTCTTCAAAAAGGGCATTGAAAAATTACCACTGCGCTGGCAGAGATGCATGATAGCATGAATTGTGATGTGTGAGAGTTTGTGACGTAGTTGAGGGTAATCTCTGGATCTACTGAACCGATTTATATGAAATTTGGTAAGAAGATAGTTTGAGACCCGGGGAAGGACATAGGATACTTTTTTCCCGGAAATCAAGCTAGGGACAAACCCGAGCGAAGCGAAGGTGAGTCGCTAGTATTATATAGTATGGCATGATTTAGCATAAGATATGGAAGGCGTAAATTGAGAAAAAGAGTAGAAAATGAACTAGGAACTTTTTAAATTTTCTATCAGGCATAATTTTAAAAATTTACTTTTAAAATGAGAATTCTTGATTGACATAATACTTTCGTCATTAGGTCATTAATTCCTTTTCTATATAATATACTACTATAATACTAGCAGATCCACGCGTTGCTGTGGCACATATATGAAAATCGTTAATTTCGCCATAAAAAAAGAAATAATCAGGATAAAAACTATCCTATCTTTTACATTGGAACAAATCATACATTTTGAAAAAAAAACGTTAAGATCGGATAAGTTGTTTCGGAGTTCATGCCGGACCAACATGAATTTTATGTTATATGTATTAAAATTTATGTAGATATAATATTCTCCTGATTGATTTCGGCCACGGCATCCAATCTTCTGAAGTCTGAGATTAGTCATCCGCGCAGAAGATATTTTATTTATTTATTTATTTGTTTGTTTGTTTGTGTGTTTGTTTGCTTGCTTGCTTGTTTGTTTGTTTGTTTGTTTGTTTATTTATTTATTTATATATTTATATATTTATTTATTTATATATTTATATATTTATATATTTATTTATTTATTTATTTATTTACTTATATGGATCTCCAACAGTATACATAATTTTTCATTAACAATATAGCTACCTAAATCTAATTTAATTCTATTCTATTTTATATATTATATCTAATTTATTTCTAATATTAAATTATATAGGTATAATGTACAACTAACAAGTGGACAGGACTCAGCAGGAACACGTGCTTTCTCTGTTTTTGTCACTCTCAAATTCCGGTGGGGCCCAAGGCCCAACGGCTTTACGTCATACTCTCCGAGGCACGGGGGTGAAACACCGCCAATTTCCCAACTACGCGCCGTTACTGAGAATTTCTTTAGAAAAAAACTTTAATATAGCCTTTTGTTTCGACTGAAGGCATGTTCTTTTTCTTTTTACATAATAGAAAAAATATGTCAAAACTGAAAACATACTGAAAAAATATTAAATAAAAATAATATTTTTTTATTTTAATAATTCCGTATTCAAACCCTAAAAACAACAAAAAGAACATTCTAAAAGTAAAAAAAAAGTAACTGTATCAACTATTAATTATCAAATAGGACGAACAGACATGCACAAAACAACAACTGAAAGAGTTTTCGTTCCGTTCCATTGTCATTATTTATTTAATTATGATTAAACTTGTAAGAACATTTTAGTTTTTACATTTTTTTTAAACATGTACACAATTTAGTCATACATTTACAAAGTTATCTTCGATCCGCGCAGGTTAAGAAATCAAGACGAAGGTTTTTATATACCTAAATTTTTGCGACGATACCTAAAATATTTTATAAATTTTATCTGCGTAGATATCATTTAATAACTGTTACCAATATTAGTTATGATAAATAAATATAATTTGAAAATAATTGAACAGATAATATTTGCCAATTAAGAGCACAGCCGATTTTGGTTTGGATAAGTCGAACGATTACATTAACATTACCTAACGGTAGGTACTATTGGGAAGCACTTAATTAAAAGTACCTACCTATGTATGTAAGTTTATTTTGAAATTATTTTATTCGAAGAGAACGCGTAGTGAAAATTTAGGATTGTGTAATCATAAAAAAATATATATTTTTTTGTCATTAGATATATAATATCAAATGATATCTTCGCAACGATTAAAGGTAGACTAATGAAAAATAGATTCTGTAGTTTTGCTTGTGGAGGGCGTTAATAAATGCGACACATTTTCTTAACATCTGCAATTATTATCGTTTATAACTGTTTTTGCTATATTGATAATAAAAAAAATTAAGAAATCAACTTAAAAAGTGTATGTAAAATATATTTTTAAAATAATAAGTACCTCATGAAATAATTAACATAGTACACATTACAAAAAATGTTTAGATTGATATCGAATACAGCGTTGAATGACAACGATAACGTACGGTTTGATAATTATAAACAGCGATACCAAACCATGTGAATGTTGTTGGATAATCGTAAACACAATATGGACCGAGAGGGTGTATACATATTACATATTCACTAAGATGTCGATATAAGTTTTTGTAAGATAATAAATTGTTTTGGATATTATAGGATGGAATTTATAAACAAATAAGTTATATATGTATGTACCTACTTATATTTCTGTTTGTAATCGGATGGAGAATTATTTATTTAAGCAGGTATTTGTGGATGGAACACGAGTTTATAAATGGTTCAAAATATAATTTAAACCAACATATAATTGTAAAGTTGATGATATAAAAGTATTTATTAAACAACCATAATCTTTATTTACTAGTTATCTTTATAGTTTATATGCACCAGCTTAAAAATTCTTATTGCCACAATATATTAAGTCACGCTTTTATAGTTTTTACTGATTTAGTCCATATTAAATGTGATTTCATAATTTTGAGTTAAAATGAATGTTAATTTTACTACATATTTAAATTGATTAAAAATTTAGATGTAAAAATGAAAAGAACTTACATAGTATACGAAATACAGACGTTGTTTTCTGTACCATAGGTATCTTTAGATAGTTCTAACTTGTGTATATTTTTGGAATATATTTTCACTGATCTAGCACAGTATTTTCACAGTTTAACTCGGGTGTGTACACGTTTCTCTGCGCGTCGATAGAGGCGCGCGCTTACCGCGTTTCGCCATGAGGTATTGGCATCGCGGTCGGTTGCGCGCGCACTTCGCCGTTTGCGGCATATCCCTGCATTGACGTGAAGTATGGCGCCGCTCGGGACACCCGTCCGTCGCTTCGCCAGCCTCCAATTTTGACCGTCATTACCTAAATTTAACATTATCCCATACCTTTACCTGGTCATCTACGGGTATATAAGAGTTAACCATAATAATAAGTATACACGGTATATAATAAGAAACACTTTGTCAGACTTTCGATAATTACATTATACATATAATAAAATTGTAACGAAGTCGAATCAGTACATTAAATATTTTTTTTGAAAATCTTATTGAAATAGACATTATTATCGATACAGAGGCTGAATCTATAGTTTTTAGAATTTTTGTCTGTCTGTCTGTGTATGACCGCATCACGGTAAAAGCACTGGAGGGATTTTGAGGTATGATGATAGCTGGTTATCCAGGTCAACATATAGGATACTTTTTACTGCAGTAAAATATCTTATCTCTGAGAAATCTATACTAATTAGAATAACCATAATTAACTTAAAAATGTTTTATGTATACTTATGTATAATGTAATAAGTAATAACTAAACTTTAAAATCTGGTCCGTAGTAATTATATTATAAATTACTTATAAAATATTATAAATGTGAAAGTTTGTGAGTATGGATGTTTGTTACTCTTTCACGCCAGAGCGGCTGAACGGATCTGGATGAAAGGCACAGAGATAGATTATAGTCTGGAATAACACATAGGTTACTTTTTATCCCGGAAAAATGTACGGTTCCCGTCGGATAGGTTTGTTTTTGTTTTCCTAGAGGGGAACCCGAGCGGAACGAGGGTGAGCCGCTAGTAAGCAATATTTTTTCTGGGATTTACGCCTTCAAATAAAAATCTATCCTTACGTCCATAATCTCTTATCGATATCTATATATATCGATGTCTATCTTTTATAATACCAAACATATCCACTTTAATAATGAAAGGTTATCTTTGCTCTATATTTTATCTACTTATATATGTGCCGATGTTTTTTATAAATGTATTGTTTATACTTTCACACGACAGAATAACCGTTAAATATAGATCAGAACTAACAATAGCTTATTACGTAAATCGTAGAAACACAAATATTGTTAAACTATAGTGCTAAATTATTAAGGGACTTTATTATTGACAATTTATTAGTATGTCTTATCTTCATTATTACATACTAAAACATTACGAGAACTATATAGACCACCATTTATTAGACTACTAGTACTAGATCCCGGAACGTCGCCCGCGTTCAAACTACAAAAAAAAAAAAACATTTTGGCTTTAGGTTATAACTTATTATAATAATTTGATGGCTATAATCATTTTCAAACGTGTGAGTATGATTTTAAATCGCGTATCGAGGGTTCCGTACCGTTGAATATCATGTTGTGTTTATTAAATATTAACATATTTATTACCTACCTACTTTATTATTTGCAAAAATAAGTTCGTGTTTCAAAAACACATATTTATTTAATTTTATTGTAGAGCGGTAACGTCAAGTTTCAAGTAATTCTGATCATAAACAATTTTTTCCCCTTATAAACTTTATCACCCCATTTTAAACCTTTAAGGGACGAATTTCAAAAAACTTAATATACATCTTTTCTTTTTTTTTAAAGCTGAATGTTACTTTTTCGTTCATTTTTCAATAAAAATGACAGTTTTTCTGACTGATACAAATGACAGATACAAACTTTCATCCCTTATTAATTTCCCTATTTAAAAACTCCAATAGGATCCCATCGGGCGGAGACGCGGGCAATGCTAGTAAAAAATAAATTATAAACATAAAAAAATCTGACTGCGTAAAAAGCGAACTAAAAATATTGAAACAATTTAAGAAGGAAAATAGTATTTTGCAATCGGAGACGTAATATTATATGTTTTGTCTGCTGTGAGTCTTGTTTCGTGTGTATGTCTCCGACTGCATAATACTTTAGATAACTTATTTCCTTTTTTTACTTCGCTTTTTACGCAGTCGGGTGTTTTTATTTTTATTTATTTTTTTACTTACAGCTTTGTAGTTTACGCCAGTTACACATTTGGAGATTTGTTATCTTAAATTAATTATTAAACATGTTTTGAGATCGTCTCTTAAAAACCTTCAATTTTTAGGTTTAGAAGAATAATTTTCCAAGACATAAATTAGCACCTGAAACCCGCCATTTTAATTTTTATTAATATCTATATTACAGCTTACCTATACACATGTATAACGCTCGCATAATCAAGACGATTTTTATAACGTATAAATCACTACTAAAAATGAAAACAAATCTATCCTATAAATTGCACACTGCTAACTGCACACAATATCAACCAGATTTTTTAAATACCATATAGGTATTTCCATATAGGTAGACAAACGATTTACGCGGATTTTATTCGCAATTACATGGATTTTATTTTTATTGCACCGAACCCTGATTATTAAAAAAAAATTAGCCGAGTTTTAGCGATTACCAGGGTGCGCCGGCGTTCGACAGAAGCGCGCCCAGTTTAAGCTAAACGCTGTTTAATATGTTCATCCATATAGATGTCTCTACTTACATTGGCAGCGTCTTTTCTGAAATTATCAATTTTTGAGTTGGTTGTGTCCATATAAACTTTCAATCATCATCGTTTTACAAACTACGTATAATATAATTAACCAAAGTTTCAGCCAAATCAACTCAACAGTATCTTATATATTAGCATTATTGAAATTATACTTCTTTTGCTATGCGATGCGACAGATTTGGACTACGGTATGAAGTTAGTGATTATTGACTACAGTGTGAAGTTAGTCGTTATTGGCTACAATGTGAAGATTTTTTTATTTTTTATTTTATTTCTATATACATAACACGTGTTTTATATCGATAAATATAAAAATTATTACAAGCTTTTATTTAGTTTCACCTGTCTCATTATCTGTCTGTGATCAAATTTTACAATTTAAATTTGACCCACTTCCAATTGTCTGATTGAGCTGAAATTTGGAACACACGTTTGACTCTCGTGAGTGCACGATTTTCAAAATGCCACTATGTTTAATCCAATACGACGGACGGATGTTACAAAATGGCGATTTATTATTTTCATAGTGACCCACCCATATGATATGGGTATCAAATACAAGGGCTATAAATTTTATATTGCGGACTGTTTATTTTGCACCCCCAAGATATTAGACCAGGGTCAATAATTTTTGAAACCAAAAAAAAATTGTAGAATGAAACCCATTGGAAAAGGAAGAGAATATAACAAAAATGAAAGGAAAAATAATTAACGGGCGATCTGAGGTCGGGAAGTTGGAGAGGGTGAGTTTTTAAGATTAAAAAAACGGTTTATCTCGATTTCGGGCAAAATTACAAGTCCTATGGAAAAAAGTTAAATGGCAATGTTATAGGTAATAAAAAGATCTACAACGATGTATTGACACTATCTTCACATAACCTCAAAATTTATGTGAAAAATTCTAGTTTTTGGTTTATTATTTTTATATTTTACAAAAAAAAAAAATATTCACGAAATTCGGTGAAAACAAACCTTTTTATGTTCCTAATATACAGTATTTTTTTATTTAAAATATTTATTTTTTCACCTTATTTTGGCTTAATATCAAAAAAGCACCCTAATTTTCAATCGAAAATTCTCGCATCAAAATATCTGCTTTTTTAAAAAAGTCGGTGGGCTTTTCGTTCGTTGAAATCCCTACTTTCTAATGATGTAAAAAATTTTTACATTACTACATTGGTAAATTTTCTCAGAAAATGCAATTAATAAAGTTAATATTTAATAAGACGTCTACAAAATTTTGAGAAAGTTGTAGAATCTTCTTTAAATTATATGCGTAGATGCCTATATATTGCTATTTTAAGATAACTTATATACCTGAATGACCTACGGAAAATTTTAGCCCATCAAAAGATATTTCATAAAGAAGTGGGGAAGGGGCTAGGAAGGTCTGGCCTATACTTTTTGCATTAAGGTTATGTGAAAAAAGTGTAAATGCAAAAGGTATAGATCTTTTTATTACCTACAACTTTGCTATTTTACTTTTACAAAAACTCACCTCTTTCCACTTCCCGACCTCAGATCGCCCGTAAATTATTTTTCCTTTCATTTTTGTTATATTCTCTTCCTTTTCCAATGGGATTCATCCTATTATTATTTTTTTTACTTTTTACCATTTTTAAAGGCTTCAGCCCTGGTCTATATGAATATCAAGTGAAAGGGTTTGCTGAGAAGAATACGAAAAAAAAGTAAAAAACATTAAAAAAAGTTAAAACATTTCAAAAAGCAAGCTTTTATTTAAATGCTCTAAAAAATCAAAGAAGTATAACTTCTTGCGTGCGTAAATAAGTATACACACCTTTTTTTCCATAAATGTTTCTTGTGTTTTTTTATTAAATTGAGACGACTTTTTTATTTATGAACCGATTGAAATAAAACAAATACTAAATGTTAAATGAAGCTTACCATAAAATACATTCGTGAAAACCGCATACAAATCGGTTAAGCTGTTTCTGAGATTAACACGTACAAACAAACGCACAGACAAACAGATAAAAATTCTAAAAATCATTGTTTTGGGTTCTATCGCGTTAATAAAAACCCCCAATTATAGTTTTTCTCAAATATCCCCCATGTACAGACAGGGATCAGTTACAATTTATTATATGTATAGTTATGGGCATTGATTATTTTTCGTCACCTACTTTTGGCACTTTCAAAACAATAACATGTCAAATACGAGCTCGCAGGCCAGTACACAAGCGCTAGACTAGATTCGATAATCTTCGCAAGTCGTTGGCGCGGCAGCGAGCGGCTGGTGAGCGTGTAGCTCACCGCGCTTGCTGCTCTAGCGTTTTGTATGAATACAAGTTGACCGAACGCGCAGCGTAATTTTTTTATAAGTTAACACGTAATATATTGTAAAGTAATTTGTAACACTCGTAACCTGACTCAAACATAACTTTATCGACAACAGTAGGTACGTAGACATATACGATCCAGGGGGGCGCAGCTGCCCCCCCCCCCTTTTTTCTTTTTTTTTAACGTTGGGAAATGCATTTACGCACGAGGTGTAGGACTCACCGGCAAAGCCAGTACTACCCACTAAAATCCAACAAAGCCTTCCCCCGTCTTAATGGGGCGTCGCAGGATCGCTTACGCATTCAACTACGACGCCCCGACGGCAGGTCTGCCGAAGCAGACCACAACAACCACGGGGTTGCTCCAAGGTCCACTCTGCTATCAGAGAAGTACCAGGAGCCACCCGCATGGTACACCGCGCCTCCGAAGAGGGCTACTACTGTGCGTTTCTTGGCTTCGCGCCCGGTTGGGTTGCCGGGCACTACTGAGCCCCCCCACCACGACAAGGTGAACGCACGTTCGGGGGGGAGCTGCCCCCCCCCCTGCCTCTACCTCGGTACGCCCATGTCTATCTCTGTGCAAAATTTCATCCAGATCCGTTCAGCCGTTCTGGTGTAAAAGAGTAATAGACATGTATCCATCGATTCATCCATCAATCCTTCCTTATAAACTTTCACATTTATAATATTACGAGTAGTATGGATATGGATGGGACTAAAATCGGTTAAGCCGATATATGGCAATAATGCTTGCGAAAAAGCAGATAAAAACACGTTCCACTTACTCCAAGTACGACAAGAGAAATACATATCTATATTCAAAATAACTTTTAAATATATATGTATACTAGCATTGCCCGCGTCCAGCAGGGCTATTGCGTATCTCAATTGACAGTTCATAGTGAAGATCACTAGACTTAATGCTCAACGATGAACTGTCAAACAGCTAGTTTCGTATTGGCTAACGTCAGTGACCAACTGGGATGATGTCATAGGCACCGAGCCTCATTGATAGTCACCGTAACATATTTTGACAAGTGTTTATGTATCGATAAAGTTTAAGTTGCGATTGTGTAAGCATAGTTGACATCATATTAATAGTCATTAGACACTATCCACTTTTTTTGAAAAACACTACTCAAGAGCAGTGTTTTACGGATTCAAGGTGATTATCACTGTAATTTTAATACATACACTTTGTGTACTTGCTACTCGGAACATTAGGCTACATGGATTTGCACACTGTGTGGAATTGTTTTTTAATTTTTTATGTTTTTCTTTGTTATTAAGTAAGACAAACTATTATTTATTATATTTTTTTTATTTCTTTGTTATAAGTAAATTTGTGAACATAATGGCGCGCGCTTTCTTATTGGGATATGCGGAAGAAGAACGTAGACGTAATGTTCTACGAATTGAAAGACGCCGTCTGCGTGACGCTAGTGATCCATTGCAGTTGCCAGAGAGAGAGTTCATTGGACATTTTCGTTTAACAAAACTTGGATTCCAACAGGTTTTGGTGGAACTTAGTCCTCGTCTACCATTAGTTAGACGAAATACAGGTGTTCGCAATGAACTCAAAGTAAGTAACACTGTTCGTTTACTTTGACCTGTCATTTGCTTTTCAACATTAGGTATTTGATATCCACTTGTAAATTTATATTTTCATTTACACTGTTACTATAACTGACTGATGATGACTTTGTTTGTCTTTCTATTGTAGATTTTAGCAGCATTAAATTTTTATGCGAATGGATCCTACCAACGGAATGTAGGTGCATCATTTCTACTGAACATGTCGCAACCAACATTCAGTAAATGTCTACATGAGGTAACTGGTGCACTCAATACCTGCGAAATCCTTAGGAAGTACATAAAGTTTCCTATGACACAGCATGAAAGGGAAATAATTATGAAAGAGTAAGTTTAAATTTAAATAGTGTTACAATAATTATGTACTTAGTAGATACATACCTACCCAAGTAGCCTAAAACTTTGAATTGTTTTTTTTTTCAGTTTTATGGAGAAATTTGGATTTCCAGGTGTTATAGGTTGCATTGATGGTACACATGTGGCTTTAATCCGTCCTAAGGAGCATGAGGAGGCCTATTTTAATAGAAAGAATTACCATTCTTTGAATGTTTTACTAGTAAGTGTATTATAATTAGTATTGTAAAGAATAGCAATACATAGCATTAAAATAAAAGATTATTCCAGTAGTGAGTTTGTACCTGCACAATTTGATAGAACAAACTTTGTTTTGATTTCAGATTTGTGATGCTAAACTGACCATCCTCCATGTTGATGCATCATTTGGTGGTGCCTCTCATGATTCATATGTTTGGAATCAATGTGTAATAAAAGCATTTTTAGAAGGATTAGAAAGAAATGGAGAGCGCCTTTGGCTGTTAGGTATGCATATGCAACTTGTATAATAGGGTACAGATTAAATACAGACAATCATTTTGATAGAAAAAAATATATATTATGCACAGACAGTAATTTATCTGACAGTAGGTACTATGTTAAAATTAATTTCTATTTGTAGGTGATTCTGGATATGCTCAACGCCCCTGGATGATGACTCCAATCATAGGTGCAGCTCCGGGATCACCAGAAGAGTATTATACAGACCTTCATTGTCAGGTCAGAAATACTGTGGAGCGGTGTATTGGAGTACTTAAATCACGTTGGCGGTGTTTGCTAGCACACAGGGTACTTCACTATGACCCAGTTACCACTGGCAAGATAGTGAATGCATGTGTCGTCCTGCACAATATAGCCAATGCACAAAATATTCCAATACCTGACCCACAGGATGGTGATCTTGACAATGACCAACAGCACCAACTTTGCATACAGGGAAGGACTGATGCCCCTCTAGATGAAAGTAGGGTTATATTAATTAATAGGATTTGGAATGCTAGAAATATTTTGTGATTATAATTTTTTTTAATATAGTTTTGATTCAAATACAATTAGCCTTTATTTCTGATAAAAAATAAAATACATTTAGACAATTATTATCATTTTACAATATTATCATGCTACAAAATTAAAATTATTACTTATTATTATATAAAAATAGTCTTAATTATAATTATTTAAATATAATTTAATTTTATACTTATATTTTCAATACTACATCATTTTATAACTCTGCCTACTATATTATCATGCTGCTAGTTGAAATTATTACTAAATACTAATTATTATTATTAGGTATTTTTAATAGATTTAATTATATCAATTTGTTACTTATACTTTTTTCTTTATATAATTTTACAACATTATCATGCTGCTAATTTAAATTATTGGTGATCATTATTTATTATATAACAATAGTTTTAATTATATTTAATTCAATTTTACACTTATAATTTCAAATATAATAATGTAAAATAATGGTTTCATATATTATTTAATTGTAATAATTTAAATACTATTTTATTTAACATCATTGTATAGTCCTGTCTACTACAAATTCACTTAACAATATTATTGCATGCAAATTTAAATCAACATGAACACACAAAAAAATTTATCAAAATTGGCCCAGCCGTTTAGAAGTAGTTCATTCACATGTGTATGTGACTGAGCTTCTCCTAAACGGCTGGGCCGATTTCCTGTGTACGAACAGAGGAATTATATATAAAAAGATAATAATACTTTTAATTATTTTTAATTCAAAGTGTATTCTTAAGTTTAATTATATTTTTAATTTATTTGTTTGATGTCATCCTCATACTATTTACTATAGATATTATTTATTAGTTACATTAGGCAAGATATGTAGTTATTTACATTTAAAACTAGATTAATTATGTTAAAATGTTAAATAAAAATTTAAGTTTTAGTTTTTATTATAATAGTTTAAGGCTTCTCTTGATGTCTTGATGACTCTGTAAAAGATATTTTTTTATATAAAAAGTTGAAACAGACTCAGAATATAGCAGTAAGTGTATTATTAAAGTTAGAATTAGCATGTATATTTAGTCTTAAATTAATTGTAGGTATAATATTATTATTAATAACTATTTCAAAAAATATATGTTTATACCTGAGATATGGCAACATTTTGTTTCCCTCATTAACTCCACCATGGCCTCCAATGCGGATGCAATGCGTTCCTCAACAGCAATGCGTCTTTCCTCCAAGTCGTAGGCCCATCGTGGTACTCGCTCATCTCGACGTACTGAAAAGTATTATTTAACATTAATGTAACTTACATAAGTGGATAATAACATCGAAAAATTAGTACTTACTTTGACTACGTGATGTCGACCTTTGGGTAGGCAGTGTCGTGTGCACGGGAGGCCCTGAAATAATTATAATTTCATATAAAATGTAATACAAGCAGAAGGTTGTGAAAGCCAATGTTTATGCCATTTATTTATTCATACTTACTTTCTTCTCTTGGTGATGCAACTTCAGGTGGATTGACTGACTGTATAGTATGTGTGGCTGGGGCAGGGTGCTCTGTGGCTCGAGCAGGGGGCTCTGTGGCTGGGGCAGGGGGCTCTGTGGCTGGGGCAGGGGGCTCTGTGTCTGGGAGAAGTGGGTTTGAGGATGAAGGCTCAGAGAATGGAACTCCTAATGAAAATGGAACTTCTTCTTCAAGCCATTCCACATCCATTGGAGGTTCTGGAGATATAATATCGGGACAAGGAGCTGAGGAATGTGGCATAGGTGAAGCTGTACTGGGGCTGGCTGGTACAGCCTTTGAGGTACCTGGAGGCTGAGTCCCTTCTGCTGTAGGTATCTGTAAAATGTTTGAAATTTTATTTGATACCTACTTATTATTATAAATTATAATAATTTAACATTATAGCACTACTTAGCACTTAATTTAAGATTAGTTAATACATAAATTAGTAATATCAATTATAATACTTTAATAACTTACATCAAGAGGCAGGCGCACACCAGGCAAACCCTCCACCGCTACCGTACCAATTATTGCCAGCACTCGTTCTTCTGTATCCGTAAGAGGAACGAGTTTGTTAGGTCCTCCACCAGTTGCTGAGGCATTCCTTCTAGAGTCTGCTGCTTTGGATTTCGTTTTCGCCTTAAACTCTATCCAATACTGGATTGTAAAAAATAATACATTTTAATGCATGACAATAATAGAAACATCTTAAAAAGGTGCATAAGTACCTTTACCCAGTTGGGTGACAAAAACAACCAACCCTTATAAGTGTAAGGATTTATGTATTTTGTAATAACATTTGACATGTTGTCAAGATGTTTAGTTTTTTCTGATTCTGAGTTTTTGGGGTCTTTATTTTCGAGCTTTTTTTTGAATGAATGCCAATTAATGATGCCACTTAAATATTTGAAAGAATAAACACCAAGGGTGATACATGGGATAATATTTTTGATGACAAATTATGCATTAGTATTTTTTAGTATAAGATAGTAATTGAAAACTTACGCGACGCCACTGGTCAGCCGTTTTTTGTGGAACCTTCCGCTATAGCATTTAATTTGTTGGCTACTGAAACCCAAGCTTGCCGGGTAGCCTGATGGGCTAGTGGTCCGCCTGTTAAGCGACCTAAAGCTATGTCGCGATTCGACTCTGCAAACTCTAGAAGTATATCCATTTGCCTCGGGATATTTTTCTTCTTGCAGGCATCTAAAAAATGATAAAGTTAAATTAAGTAAAAATTGTTTATTTTTACCTTATTTACTCAAAAAGTAACTGCAATCAAGCACATACTTAAAATACAAGAAAAAGTTAAACAAAATAGAAATTGAAATATTTTATTGTTAGATAGTACAATTTGTATTGTTTATAATAACAACGCACAGCCTATTAATCGATCACTGTATTGATTTATACTTACTTTGAGAAAAAAACACTACTATTTTCTTAATTAAACTTACACGTATACGATATTAATTAATTAGTTATAATGTAAAATTGAAAACGTCTGTTTGGGACGGAGTTTTGTTTGCTTAAGTATTCGGGATGGGACAGCTGTATTAAAACAACTGTCTACGTCCAAAAGACTCTTGCAACTAACTTTCTTTCATATTAACAAATAACAAGTTACCTATTTATATTATAAGTGTGCGGAAATGTGTGTGGCAGATGTGCTTGGTCTCAGCGGCCGCTTCGACCCTTAGGTTATTATAGTTTTATATATGCATTGTTACATTGCGCAATGCCTTCTGAAAAGGATATCTAAAACAAAAGAACCTTCCGAGAAGGATATTTAAACAGACTACTTTCTAAAATATGTGAACCATTGGGTTAATAACTCTTCAAATAACATTTTACAAATTAATTTGGCGCCGGGGTTCGCTAATCACCGAACTTTCAAGTGTATAAGCCGTATAAAATAAAATTTCGTAAAATGAGCCACAAGCCATGTTTATAATGTCCTATTTGACTTAGCCGCATAATATCGATAAAAACTAGGGTCGCTCAAGTGGCGTGCTGAAAGGCACCGTAGAGCACCGTAAGCTCAAATCCACTCGATACGATACGCAATACCAATGTTATGATAATTTTAGTTGACATCAAAGTCCGGTTGACAACTAAGCCTTGATGGCCACCGGTGGCTATCAAGATAGCCAATAGCCCTGCAGATGAAAAAAAACCAAGTTCTTAGGTTTTACAGATTAGTATACTCTTACTTTACAGTTTTTGCATTTTTTTCTCACAAATGAGATATTTTCCCGCGGTAAAAAGTATCCTATATGTTAACCAGGATAACCAGCTATCACCATACCAAATTTCATCAAAATCCCTCCAGTGGTTTTTCTGTGATGCAGTAACAGACAGACAGAAAAAATTCTAAAAACTATAGATTCGGCCTCTGTATCGATAATAATGTTTATTTCAATAAGATTTTCCAAAAAATATTTAGTGTAGTAGTTACAATTTTATTATATGTATAGATGTCCTATAATTGAAACCAATAAACATATCAATGTCAAATAAAAAATTACAATACTAATACCACGGTAATGTATGTAACATTACTGTGCTAATACCCTATTTAAAAACACCAATAGGATCCCATCAAAAGCGACAAAAGCCACATAGAAACCAA
Source organism: Brenthis daphne (assembly GCA_947093115.1). Classification (NCBI taxonomy): domain Eukaryota; kingdom Metazoa; phylum Arthropoda; class Insecta; order Lepidoptera; family Nymphalidae; genus Brenthis; species Brenthis daphne. Next base: position 10,418,083 of record OX352478.1, on the reverse strand, counting down.
TAAATATGTATTGGTTTCTATGTGGCTTTTGTCGCTTTTGATGGGATTCTAATGGTGTTTTTCAACAGGGTACCTACTGTAGAAAATAAAATCAAGTTTCTATGGAAACATGTTAGAAGTGAAACTTCATTGGTTTAGAAGAAAATAAAAATATTGCAGTATTTTTAAGGTTTCTAGGTGACTTTAAAATACCATAATACACTCAGACTAAAGAATTATAACCTAAGTCTGAGAATACATATTATATGGCAGGCTCAAATCAATCCAAAGTAACTTCGTATTAGGTTTAGATTTCAAATAAATTTTCTTGTTAATGTTTAGTTTTATTTAATTGTAGAGGACAAGGAGAGCTTAATGATAAAAGTGAAACCATGACTTTTGAACACTTTTTATTAATGACCCCAATCTATTTTAACAAATTACTAACAATTACCATCCCACAATTTGACTTATTTTGATCTTGATACAGTCTCAAACAATTTTATTTTTTACTATATGGTATATAAACAATAAACAAGTCCTATTGTAAAATACATAAGAAGAAAATTCTAATAGTTATTATTTAAAATGTGCCTAGGTATTACTAAAAACTTCATAAATATTTGCACCAAGCACTTTAAGTTTTTCATTAAGTGTGAGTTGTTGTGTCAGTAAATCTGGAATGTTAGTGTTACCTTTGCAAGTATTTTTTGTTATGAGTTCATTCATAACTGGTAAGAGCTTTACAAAATGCATCTCAACTTTATTCACGTCTATGAATTCACTCCCCAATTTCAATGCTCCGTTGGTGACAATATGATCTTCAAGGACCTCTAAATGATTTTTTTTTGTTGGTACCCATTTTGTAGCAAATAAATTTGCAATTTCATCCACAATTGTAGAAAAGCTCCTACTTACAGTTGACATAGCAACTGAAATGACTTCATCACTTTCTAAAATATCCATTGTTTCCTTTACAATTGTTTCAAATTTAGCTTCATTTATTTCAGTATGATTAACCAAATAATGTACCATTTTTTTTACTGGGTCACCATCACTTGTGTCAGTGCATAATATTGTTTGTATGGACCAAAACACTTGTTCTACTTCTTGCAGTGTTATTTTTTTTTTCAATGAAATAGGTTCTACAACCCTTTTTACTGCTTTCTCAATTTGTTTTACTAAATCTTCAACTCCAGGTCCTACAAAATGGTGGCACAAAGATAAATATTTAGCTTGCAGCTCACTATCAATAAGTGGTTCATCTTCATGGACAGAGTCTCTATATAGGTATCCTCCAATAATGTTTAGTTGCACTCGCAATGTTACATTTAATATAGACAGTGCATATACTAAGACACAAATCCTAGTAAAAATCATAATTTTCATTTGCTCCCATAAGGCAAGCTTACTGTCAGGATTATTTTGTAATTTTTGTATAATATTTTCTGTATCAAGTACACTTAGGATACTTTCTGAAACAATTTTGGATAGAGAAAGTATAGTCTGATTGCATGTTCTTTCAGTACTTTCAAAATGTTGTTTTTTTCGTGTCATTTCGAAAAATTTCTTTGCTTCTTTCTCTTGCCATTCTCTTAGTCGTTTTTGGGCATAGCTCATAAGTAAATATAGAGAGCCAAACACTGCACCAGTTACAATGAACTTCCTTCTATGGCGATAAAGGAAATTTTTGATACTGGACAACATTTTACTACTTTTGAAATTTTATATGCTTATTGGAATTCAAGAGGAGTTTCAGATCGATACTTGGTTGTATTCATAAGTCGTTTAGTAATAAATGTTGTGGCATCTATAAATCGCTCAACACAGTTCATAATGCATACTTCAGTCTTAGAGTCCAAGCGAATTGAAGGTTTTCCCATGCATGAGTCCCAACATGTGTCAGTGAGTCCGTGTACTAGTACCTGAAATATTTTGGAAAGCAATATCAAATAAATGCATATATTAATAAGTAATGACTGTAAAAAGGGCAAAGGTCATTTTAAATTATAAAGAAAAAAAATAATAATAAAATTATACAAGGAACATAAACTGCGGATGTATAAAATACACAAAGAGGAAAACTATTGGGCTTTTTGTGATTAATAATAATACATTATGGATGATTCTAGACGGGATTTACCTGAAAGCGTTGTTTTTGCGTTTCTGTCAGAATGAAATCTTCTAATTGTGGATCAACACTCTGTGTTTCATTCATAATCAGTAAATGCTAAATTTTTATATTTTTCCAATTTTTACTTTATATTATAAATATCTAAATGACCGAGAATATTAATTATTATTGTTTGAGAGCGCTGCTGTTCACCGAAAACTAGAAGGAAAGATCATGGATGACAAATAAAAGGAAAGATCATGGATGACAAATAAAAGGAAAGATCAAAGAAATGTCAATTGTCAATGTCAATTTTTATCTTTCAAATTCTTTCTAGCATTAGCCCGCGTAGACACGCTAAAAGTCTGCTTTGACAAAGTAGCTATGATCAAAGTTGGTTGTTATCATGACAAACAAAAGTTATTATACCTTTTGACACGCTCAATGTCTGCTTTGACAAATAGCTTTGAAACGAAGTCGAAACACGGCTCCAAGTCCATTTTGATTGAACACCGATGTCAAAGTTCGCTTTGATTGCTCGTTTACACGATCAAAGTAGTCATCAAAACTACTTTGTCAAAGTAGAGTTTGATCGTGTCATCGCGGCTTTAGCTACGTATAATAATACGTATAATAATCATATTATTTAGCTATTTAGTTGCAGAATATGATGCGATAAATTATTACAGAATAAAAAAATATTTTTATTTTATGATATGTAGTACAACATACTAAAATAAAAGATTAAAATTTAAATGCCCCTTATAATATTTATTTTAAGTTGATGTGGTATAAAGAATAACTCTTCTGCGGTCCGTATATATTATGTACTATGTTGCAGTTGACGCACTGGTTTTCTTGGGTAATGTAATATGTTTATTCAAAGGGGTATACCCCTCTTCTCTTTAGACGTCATCCAGAGTAATTACAAAATTACATAAATAGCTCTTTTGCTTTAGGTTACATAGCGACTCACCGTCGCTTCGCTCGAGTTCGTCCCTATGTATTTATAAAATATATAATTATTTGAATATTATTCATACAAAAATACTAAAATCACGATTAAAAATGGGGGTGGGGGTAAGAGGGTGAAAAATACTTTACAACCTATTCTCATAGCTACCATATTTGGGAGCTAGTTTTCATATTTATAAAAAATCCATTAAAATCGGTCTAGCCGTTTCGGAGTAGTGCGACCACGAACACCATGATACGAGATATTTATATATTAGATTTATTAACATACTTTTTTCTAAAGTGACTCTGCAGTATGATGCGAGTCATAATATTTACAAATATTCAACTTTGTTTTTTAATTTCATAAAATTAATAAATTAGACAACTAACAATTATAAGTACTTCAGTATGACATTTTAATATGTTTTATAATTAGTTTTATATTTATTACTAGCAGCTCATCTTCGCTTCATACGGGTACGTTTCTAGTGCCTTTTGTATTTATGATATTATATAAATTGTGTACTGGAGTAAAAAACATACACACGCACTTATTCAACCATTCGTATTTATAATAGTAGCACAGTTTACTAAACCATGCAGTAGTCTAACGAAGGCTCCTAGACAAGGCGTGTAAAGCGTGCGAGATGAGACGTGATGCCGACAGCTATCTATTGATGTTCAGGTAATAGCTTTAAAGTAAGGTTAGTGAAACAGTTCTCCATGAAAATTGGTACTGAATTTGATCAAATCTTGTATTTGACAATATTTTTACCGTGGAGATTTTTATACTATGATAGTAGTGTGAATGTAAAATGGCTGGCAGTGGTTGAAAACAAAGCTGATGATCAAGCTCAGTAATGTATTCTATTGTATGTATTGTATATTGGACTCGTTTTCCGTACTTAGACTCGCATTTGGTCCGTTGTACGTTACGAATCCTGGCTAGTTCAGCCACCTGACTCCGTCCAAAGCGCAGAAGTTTTCTGGGAACGTCACAGGCTTCGCGGAGCGACCTCATGAGTCCGAGGATTTTATTTCGTTGAGAAGTTACCGGCTACCGCTACGCATTCCAGGACTACGTGAGCAAATGATTCTACAGTAATGTGTTATGGTAGGAGACTTATGGCAGCGAGCGAAAGCAAATTAATCATGATAGTAATGAAACTGCTACGTCGTCAAATGCCATTTTAATTCAATTTTCTTGTTAATGGCTTCAAAGCGTGCAAGTTGAGCACAAATTACTTCGCCAATGTCACGTACAATTGGAAAGACACGAAGGAGATCGGTCGGTAAATGCCATTTCATTAAGTGACTAAAATGGAATTGTATATTATAATATTGAACTGTATAACAAATGCTTCATATTAATTGTAAAGAAATATAATACATTATTATTACATTTCTGTCATAATGTCACTTTGATTTATTTTTTAATAAGTAAAGAAACTGTTAAAGTTGATACTTTTTTGTCCTAAATCTTTTCTTGTGTCTATCCCTGTTACCCAATCACAAAGCATAATGCCGAACATTGGCTCACAATGCCGAGGTGTGCTAATGTATAATTGGAACGTGAATTAGTTTTCCAGTGCACCAGCAGAGGACACTAGGTTCAGTATTGATTGTTGAAAGAAAAAAATATAACTAACTAATAAATATATATTTATTATTTATGTATAACTAATATATATTTATTAGTTTTATATATAACTAATAAATATATTATAATATAAATAAAATTATTACTAACGATAGTGTCAATAAAATTTTGATCAATGGCACCTTGAAGAAAAGACACTTCTTATTTTTTCTGCTAATGAGTTGATATCCTTGCGCGCATCACGCTAAAGGTGAAAGCAGTACTAAAAATGTTACATACTCTATGGCAGTACTTTTTAAAATGCTCGATTGTGCGGAGCGTAGAGTAGTTAAAATATTCGAAGTTAGCATTATGCCGCATAATGCGCTTTAGTGCTCTAATTGGAAAACAGGGTATGACTTTTTTTCGTAATGGCTTGGAATGGTCAATGGTGGTTAATTTTAAATCAAAACATGAATGTGATCTGTCGACTGTCAATTGTCAGTCAAAAATAATATGTCATTGTCATCAATCTAAAGTCTAAACATGAGTCTTAAGTTTTTAAGTTCAAAAGTTGTATAAATTATTGAACAATATTAAAATCTATAAATTTCTGGTTACGATATATGGATCGCAAAATGGTTAGCAGCTGTATATGGAAATTCTTGGACGAAAGCTCCTTAAAAGATTATACTTTATTAATTCCAAGTGTGGCAGTTGGTAATGTCGGTCAACTTGCTTGTGACTTGCTCATTTCTTCTTTAAAAATGACGAAAATGGGTTCTGTATATAGCCCGGCACATATTCCTGTTATAGGATATAATCCGTATAATTTAAAATCGGATACTATTTCGACATCTTGTGAAATTTACAAGTCGCAAATCAAGAAGCTATGTGTCTTACAACTCAGATCTCCAGTAATATTTAAATATGCTAAGACTTTTTTAGAAGAAGTCGTTATGATGTTTATGGAAAAAAATATTAAAGATATAATCATTTTAACTAGTAGCTTTGCTCATGAAAAAAAGCATATCTTAAGTTCACCATTTAGATATGTTGGAAATGAAGAAAACTGTTATATGGATATGATAAAGGCAGCAAATCTAGTAAAACATGAGAATTATGATGGCGAACTTAGAATTTTTGGAGGTGGCTTTGCTAGTTTACTTTATGAAATTTGTATTTGCAAGAAAATCCCAGCTTTAATATTATTCAAATATTGTTCCGAAGGAGACAATATACCTGATGCGTATGATATGGTAAAATATTTAACAAATTTCCTTCCTATTTTCAATGAAGAAAAAGATATATCTTCACAATTCGTACAACCTGTTTCTTGGACTTTGTTGTTTGGCAGACCTCCCCCGCAAGACATTTATTAAATATACAATTTGCCAATTAATCACATTGTTTTGTTTTAATTAGCAATAATTTTTATTTTTTGATTTATATCAATGACTGAAGTAAACCTGCACCTAATAAAGCTTATCCATGACTTAAGTATTTTTACACTGCGTTAAAATTAATTACTTAAAGTGCAGATATATGATAACCAAAAAGTATTTTGATGGCTAAGTTTATAACGGCTTGTTGGCCAAAACGATTCTTCAATAAAAATATACCTATTTGTGTATTTTTGCTCAAATTTATTTATATTATTAATATAAAGATTGGACAAGAAATAGAAAAATGTAGGTACTTATTGTCCATAATAAGTTGTACCAAGATGAATTTTTTGTCTTAGGTAGACAAATTTGGCTCAGCTATTGAAACAACATCCCTTAGTAGATTCTTGATTTTTTTTGTGCAAAGTACTTATTATCTTGAGTAATCCCACAAAGTTTCAAGTGTTGAACTTTAATACCATACCATAAAGTTTAAGTGTTAGTGGAGAGGTTCCGGGAAGGCAAAACAATTGAGTGACGTTAGTATCGTATAAATATTAATGTCAATATTTGTCAATATTATTAACAAAAAAAATATTACATGGTTAACGTATAACTAATAACTATTTATATCTATTTAAAATGTACCTAGCGACGCACCCGAGCGAAGCGAGGGTAATTCGCTAGTTGACAATATGTGTTCAATTTTTTGTAATAAAAGGTTAAGTCCCCATGAGTTCTGTGTTTACCTTTAGTTAACTACCTAAGCCTATGGAGTAGATATAGGAAAATATAACTTTTGAGTGCATGCACATTTGATGATAATATTGCAGACCTTAAAATTATAAAATAAATAAACTCGCGAAGAACCAAAAAAACGCATGATTATAATTAATTAATCATAATCCCTCTGTAACCTCTTTTTACATGACTGCGATGAACTGCGGTGAACGAATATTTGTTTTTAATATTTGAGAATAATATAATCATATTTGTACAAGTATTTTAGGTTAAAGTGAGAAAAAAAAAAATGAAAAAAATAATAAATAAAAACGAAAAAGTTGTCGCCAGTCAGAATTTGATTTATTTTAATTTCTTTGGGCCCCTCTCTTGTGGAGGCCCCGGGGCTCTAGCCCCGGTTGCCCTCCCCTAAATCCGACCCTGGTGTCAAATATTGATTCTAATTCGGAATCACGGTTTTGACGTTTAATAATATACCTAATATACTCGAAAACTAAAATACAATAATAAGATTCTTAACTTGCAACAATGACACAATGACATCTAGAATTCGTGTTCGGAGAATTATGTTAAATATTTTTGCGATTTTGTTTAAATTATACAGAAAATCAGTTACTTACTTGTGAAAAGTTATCCCAGAAGACTTTTTTCGAAAACATGAATTGTTTTTGCAGCAGTTTATGACACAGGACGGCTTAATTTCGCAATTATTATTTTACCAAAAGCAGTGGCCGTCTTCATATGGCTGAAGCGTCTTCATATTACTTGCCTCACTTTTAGTGCGTAATGCTCTGTCTATACTTTTTTATTGGTCTGAGCGTTAAAATGAGATTTTTAAAAATTCATAAAAAAATTTCTTTTCCGCCACTTTTCCTTTGCTGGGGGGTGATCTACACCCTTATCCCCACCCCTCTACCCCCCAAATATATAGATTTAAGGAGGTCGATTCAATATTCCTTCTCTAATGATGACTGGCACAGAGAGGATATTAAACAACTTCAGGAGCACCTTCAGGAATAGAATCCCGCCTACTTTTAACAATTATTGTTATCCCATACTCACTAGTTTTTTTGTCTTTAAGTTAGTTGAGAGCCATTTTAATCTGGCTAAAGTAATATAAGGGAGATATTCTGTAAGCTGATGGATCATGATCCTCATGATCTCACAGGCTTGCATCAAATTTTTCCACTTCCGCGAAAAGCTCTGGTTTTCAGGTGACAATGCGGCCATCTCCAGCGCTTAGGTTTGTTATAATATGTAATCTGGCTGTTATTCAAGTAGATTCGACCATCGGTTACACTCAAATGCAGCGTAGTGATTCCAGTAAAAACATAAGTAGATACCTTAGTTTTATTTTGAGAAAAATATTACTTAAGAACAATAGTTGAAAAACAAAAAGGACAGACAAAAACACTAAAAAGTAACTAATTGATAGTTTTCATTTACTATAGATAGGTATCTATAGTAAATGAATCTAAAAAAATCAGATATTTTCGAAGTCAATGGCTGTGTGTCAATGTAAATGGCTTAAACGACTGTGTTAATAAAAAACTTTTTTCTTACAAATTACCTGCTTATTACGTCTACACTAAAAATGAAAAAATAAAAACTAAAAAAAAACTGAGTTCCAAGCAAAATTAGTGGTTACATTCTCTTTGTTCCAAAAAGTAAAAAATATCTAAACGGGGGTTTTCATTTAGAATAGATATCTAATTAGATATTTTCGAAGTTATTGCCAGCCGTTTATGGCTCCAGATCCAGCGATGATAAAAGCAGTATTTTGAATATATTTTTTAAGTAGAAAAATAAAAAGTATTTTAGAGCGAAATAAAGTATAATACCGTTTTAAGCAGTATGGTTGGTAACCCTACATGTGGGGGTCCCGTGACCCTCCTCTTAGATTCGCACTTGGGTAACTACATTCTAGTAACGAGTCATGAAATATTTTTATTAATTACAGCTGTGAGAAAAACTTGTTAGCTAACTTATTGCCTATATTTTATGTCTTAAAGGTTAGACACTATACAACAAAAAAATATAGGCAAATTTGATAATAAGAAATTATTATAAGATTTATTAATATAAAAATATTATGCGAATGTATCTAAGTAGATTATTTATGCGTATACGCACGTATGTATGGTTTTAACTCAAATTAGTTCGATTTGAATAAAATTTAGCACACAGATAGACTATGACATGGGGTAAGTATGAGACACCTATGCCCGATTTCACCAACGTCACCTAAGTTTAAGGGATCCCCTAAGCATGGTTATGGGGCTGTTAGGGGACAGTTTCTGTTTCACCGACAGTTTGGGGTCACCTAAATATTAAAAGGCCCCCTAAATTTAGGTGCTGGAAATATGGGCTTAAAGACGATCGTAAAACGAAATTTAATTTAGGGGCTAGTTTAGGGGACTTTTAAGCTAGGGATCCCATACGTAGATGGTAGCTTATGGGTTGTTCGTGAAATCGGGCACTGGGGTCGCACGCAAGCGAAGCGACGCGACGGTTAGTAGACTATTATAATGTGATGAGAAACATCTAGATCTGCGCATTGAGCTTTTCATGTTTCAGTAGATGATCATGATCACCTCAGAGTGTTGTAGCAATTATTATTTATAAGACATAAATAATATACCACTATTTAAAACAAAGCAAATACTCAAATATTTATTAAAAATTGATGTATGAATACTTATACGAAAAAAAAGACAATTAATTTTAAAATAGATATTATATTTTGTGTAAGCAGCCTTAATTTGTTTATTTATTTTCCTTTGTGTATATTTCAATTTGTGTATTTTTATTTTCGACTTACGTGTAATTACTTGGTAAGTTCGTATTTTTAATGTCGAACTTACATACATATGTAGGTAGTTATAAGTTGTTGTTTTTAAAGTAAGAAAACTCTGTAATAAATTATGTTTTAAAGAGCCACCTCGAAGAGTTCAAATGCTACAATCTGTGACTCAGCTGGGTGAGATAAGTAGCATCATTATTTACGTGAAAGCATAAAATGTGTTAGCGCTTTACTCGCTGCAAAGCTTCAACGAGGGCGACGCAAGTGTTATAAATTGCCAGTTATCGTCTAAGCAATAATTCTTTTATGGCGTCATAAAAATTGTTTTCCATTGGATAAAGAGATTTCTAAGAACGACTGGAAATCTAAAGGACTATTTTATAGGATAAAGCTGTAAAAATACCACAAAATATTCGAGATATATAATACATATTTAATCAATAAATAGCGCGATAATTTGAATAGTTGTTAGGTTAAAATGTTAGTGTTATTTAATCTTATTTTTGAGCTTGCACCTTTATTATATGTAGTTCGCCTTTATGTTACTATTGTTGTGATAGAGTAAAAACAACTTTAAATTATTGGTCCTTTATTAAAAATATATATTAAGCTTTTATTTCCTACTAAACTATTAAATAAATGCCATAAATAAGGACAAACGGACAAAACATACGCTTCTAAATGTGATCAAATCTTTTATGATAATCACATCCAAAAAATATAATTTTTAGCAAATCATTTTATTCCGTCCCCGAATAGGTACTTTGCAGATGTAAAGGTAGTCCAGTAGTAACGCGCTCGTTTAGAAAACCGAGTGAAGCGGATTCAAATACCGGGTCTCGCACCTCTGATATTTTCATGTACGAATCATTTCCAACATGATTGCCATTTCCCTTAACGGTGAAGGAAAACATCGTGAGGAAACCTGCATGTATGAGAGAACGTAGCAAGTTTACAAAAGACATGTGAAGTGCGTAAAAAATAAAAAATGCCATCAACGTACTTGCGATAGGTGGCGAACGACTTGTATGGGATATTATTAGTCTAGATATAACAGCCAGCTAGCAGGTATTGTATATGTAAATTTCCATACAAAAACTTTGGGATGCGCCATTAGTTCATTTTACATTCTAAAAACCTCAAAATCTCTCGTGATGGAAACTGTGCCACACTTTTAGCGTCATCAGCTAAAAAATTGGTCACTGGCTGCACGTTCTATCTTAAATTTTGTCGAAACAATTTTGGATAATGATAGTTTCCGTTTAACTTTAGGTCTTCGGCTGGGTACACCGCTGTGCACTGAGCACAGATGCCCGTGTGGTAAAGAAGTTGCCTCTTATCGACTCTATGAACTCTCTTGCGTAAGAAATTCAGGAAAACCTTTTCGTTATGGTTTTCTAAATGATACCGTTCTTCCTACTCTTATTGACCTGATGGTTTGTTGTTTTTTCTTTGGGAAAGGGGACGGGACCTATGTAGGACGCTACGTGCGTGGGCATGTTGGCCCCATCCCATATCAGGAAGATGGCGTCTAATGTGTGGGCCTCGGTGAAAAAGGTTCAAGTAAAAACAAGTTATAATTTACTACTTTCGTATTTCGAAATTCATACTATTTATATTTCATATTTTAAATAAAACTATCTTTTCGGATTTTGTCGCGGATTTATTTGCATTTTTGTTTCCCGCATTCGAAACGTTGGGAAACAAAAATGCAAATAAATCCGCGACAAAATCCGAAAAGATAGTTTTATTTAAAATGTCAAATATTCGCGTAAATCTAAGAAAGTATTATATTTCATATTATTAAATTTGGAAAAATTATAATCAATGAAAACAAAGTAATGGATATGGTATCCTCTAAAACTTTTAACAGATTCTGATACATAATTCATTTTAATATAACTGAAAGAAAATGATAATAATAGAAATATTTAAGTAGTAATTTGTAAAAACTAAAATGTGTAAAATATATATACCCAAGCACATCAATATATTATGTATTTGAGCAAAGTAGGTCCATTTATATCCCACAACCGATTATTGCCTCCCCGATAACAAATGTTGATGACGAGCAGTGACGAAGCGAGCCTCATTTTAGCTACAAAAATAGGATCATTGGAAAAACATTATTTTGGTTATACTATGATTTATAAGTACCTAAACCTTTCCAAATCTTACACATTTTATTATAGTATTCCTAATGCCTTGTTTAATAAGCGGGACTAGATGTGTACGATCAATATAAAACTTTGCCTCGTGCAGACTCAAACCCGTGAGCATTGGTCCAAAATGAACAAGCAGGCAGATACCATTGGTGCAATAACTTTATTTATTGGCACTTTAAACATCTTACTAGTAACAAATCTGAACACTTTGATCCGATCAACTTTTTATAAGCATTTCGTAATTAAGTATACGAATTTATTTTACCTGGAAAAGTTGTCGGCAAACAAAGCACGAACAAAGGTTCCTAACCAGCCAGCTATTTCAAAAGTCAAGTTTGTTACCGCTACCACTGCATTACGTAGTCTAAGTAATTAGTGGAGTTATAGTCGAGAAGGTAAGATTGGTGTGTACTATGTCGTATCGAGTAATTGCATTAGGTCGTTGCGCGACTGCTTCTGATTAAACTGAACTCACTCTGATTACAAGTTCATTACGTTTTAAACTCACCGCCCCGTCTACGTTCTATTTGCTCTGAATTACTCTCACAATCGAGCCGGCTTAATTTCAGCACGGTCAAATTAGAAATTCTACTCTTTTACATTTGCCTGCTTTCTATGTGACATTTAATATGTAATAAATCTTTAAATTAAATACTTAATTTATCATTCGAAATATATGTCAAGTAAAGATAAAATGTATTGGAAAATGTGTTAAATAAAGTTTATATTTTTGTAGCGTTGTACATTATGACACCTATTGGAATTGACAATCTTCACGATTTCTATTCGTAAAATAAAATTTCACCTGTCAGTCACCCAACTTTACGAACGGTAACAAATCTTATACGAGTAAGTTATTCTCCGGGTGTCACGTCAGTTCGCGGGGCGCGTGAAAGAGTAAGTATAATTATCGCCAGTGCAAGTTTTAATTGGATCGATGCTGTACTTTGATCACTATCAGTTTTTAATACTGCTTGTATTACTTAGACCGTAAACATTTAAGGAGAAAAATATTTATTATCCATACTACAATATACAATATATATACAATATTATAAATGTGAAAGTGTGTTTGTTTGTTTTTTGTTTGTTTGTTTGTTTGTTTGTTTGTTTGTTTGTTTGTTTGTTTGTTTGTTTGTTTGTTTGTTTGTTTGTTTGTTTGTTTGTTTGTTTGTTTGTTTGTTTGTCTTTCTTTCACGTGGAAACGGAGTGACGGATTAAGGTGATTTTTTTGTGTCGAGATAGTTGGAAGGCTGGATTGTGACATAGGCTACTTTTTACCGCTCGGAGATAATCTCATTTCCACGGGACATGTTATAATACAACCCAAAAATTATTTATGATCAGAATTACTGGAAACTTGGTATTAATGTTCTTCAATACAATTAAATAAATTTTAGCATTTTTCGAAATTCATCCCATGAGAGGGTAAAATAGGGGATGAAAGTTTAGAGTTTTTCTGTAGTGTTAGCGCGAGCGAAGCCTCGGGTTAGACAGATTAACATTTGAACTATTGTTTTGGGGTCTATATTGTGTACATAATACGTTACAGTCATTGTTTTTAAAAAATATTCCATGTACATATTACGCTAAGTTACTGCTTTATTATAGTATAGACTAGCAGAATCCGCGGTTTTGCTCGCGCTAAAACTACATAAAATCCTACTACATTAATCCCCTATTCTAACCTCTTAGGGGTTGAATTTTGCAATACGCTGAAATACGTAACTCATTATTTTTCCGTACGCAAGTCATACGAAATTTCATGCAAATATGTCCAAGGAATAAAAAGTTTCATACAAACTTTTATCCCCTATTTCACCCCCTTGGGGGTTGAATTTTGAAAGTTCCTTCCTTAGTGGATGCCTTCGTCATATTAGGAATACCTGTGCGAAATTTCAAATCTCTAGCCTTAAGGGTTTGGCCTGTGCGTTCATACATCAGTCAACCACTTTTGCCTTTTCTATAATATATGTACATAATCTGTATATAGATAGATCGATTAGTTTAAAACACATCTAAATAAGATAACTATTATTTTAAGAGATTGATTAAATCGATTTTCCTCTACGTTCTAAATATTCGTACATAATACGAAGATTACATTATGACGAAGCCTTAGATTACAATTGCAGTAATATGTAATACTAGCACTGCTAGCGGCTCCGCCCGCGTTGGCAAAAAACCAAGTATATGTTGACCCGGATAACCAGCTATCACCATACCAAATTTCGTGATGCGGTAATAGACAGACAGACAGACAGATAAAAATTCTAAAACTATAGATTCGGCCTCTGTATTGATATTAATGTTTATTTCAATACGATTTTCCAAAAAATATTTAATGTACAGATTCGGCTTAGTTAGAATTTTATTATATGTATAGATTACATTTTCCTGAGTTCGCTAACGTTAGTAATAGGTAAATTAATAAAAAAACATATTTAATAACTAATATATTTTCCTTTAAATATATTCAGTTCATTATAGTAATAAAATAAGCATTATCCCGGTTTAGAATTCGATTTTCTCATGTTAATATTCAAGCGGTGCGATCCGATTTGTGTTGTGGGCCCGTAATGGCCAAATTAATATTTTGACTACACCTGCCTGGCATACGAATTTATTGCGTAATTGAAATAGAAACAAGGAGTTATTATTATTCGCCTACATTTTATGTTTTAATGCTCCATTTACATATCACCTATGTATATTGGCTTTTAACATTTTTACGTTTTTAAAAAGTATTATTAGCGGTCGATCAAACTGTTTCCACCTGAGAACGATCCATCTCCTAATAAAACTTGTGGAGATCTCACGATCTACGACGCAGACTTTATTATTTTTATTAATATTAATAAAAAAAAGTCACAAAAATAAAAATCTCTCTAAAAATCTCTTTGATTTTTTATCAGATTCCTGAATTACTTTTCTAGTGTTAAACCGGAAGTAAATATTTTGAATAAAATTTTTAATAACTTCGACCATTTTAATTTTAATTTTTTTATTGCAAAATAAGGTTAATATATATACATTTTATCATAAAAATTACAGAATGGGATATGAATTAGTTTAGGACATAAATCAATTAGAGTCCGTGCATGTCGCCTAAGAGAGGTGCCTGGCGCTTGTAAAACATACCTACTGTAGACAGTAGACACATTATAACATTGATTATATTTTAATAATATAATTTAATTTAAAATAATCAACGAAAATTATCAACAAAAATATGTGCAGAAAGTGAGATCAAAATATAGGTGTGTTTGTTTGTTTGTCCTTCTTTCATGTGGAAACAGAACGACGGATTGGCGTGATTTTTTGCGTGGAGATAGTTGGATGGCTGGAAAGTGACACAGGGTACTTTTTACCGCGGGAGATTATCTCATTCCCATGGGAAAACTCGTTATAATACAACCCAAAATATTTATGATCAGAATTACTTGAAACCTGATATTAATGCCCTTCGGTACACTTAAATTAGTACGTTTTTTAGCATTTTGCGAAATCAATCCCTTATCAATGTAAAGTCTCTCCCGTGACCATGGATGCTGTAAAACATTCGAAACGTCGGGAACCAAAAATCAAAATAAATCCGCGAAATAATCCGAAAAGATAGTTTTATTTAATAATCTCAAACATTCGCGTAAATCTAAGAAAGAATTATGAAAACCTACCATTTTAGAGTTTTTTGTAGTTTTAGCGCGAGCGACGCTAGTTGTACTGCTAGTAGGTATATAAACTGTTTAATATTATTTTTAAATTAAAATATTAATAACAGTTAAAATAGCTAAGATTATGTCCTTATTACGTTCCCAACTTTACGAGAGTCAGCTTTTCATTTGGTCTGGACTTATCTCAATCGAACTACTCTAATTTTAGTAGCGAGTCAGTTCTAAGGATTTGTCTTTTTATACGGAGACGTACTAGCGATAAAAAGATTAGTGGAGTTTCAGACGTTTTCCGCACGATAACCTATTGGAAATTTATGAACGACATTAAACCAATAATATATTTTGACTATTGACTAAAAGTAACACTATTAAATGAAACGTAGCTTAAAATATGAATAGACGCTTAAACAAAACAAACCTCCAATAACATTAGATATAAATTATAAGCATTTGTAAGTAAATATTCCTTTAAAAAGGTAGGCAGTTCTTACCTATTCTCATCAATTCAAAACTTAAGATATCTCTTAAATATTTGAGTTCACAAGATCACAATGACGTCCTTCACCCTACAGTTTGCCGACTCCACAAAGTTGTAACAAGTGTTGTAAGTTACACTGGGAGTGTCACAGTTCGTACAGTGAACAAGCGTAATTATTACCGGTACACGCTCAGCTCAACTTTTAATTGGATCGGTGCAATGTTTTGATCTAATATATTAATTAGACTATTTTTGCGTCTAAATCGGTCATTTTCGAATTTAATATTAGTGTCGATATATGTACCTACATTTAAAGCCGTTTTTTTAGTGCTGCTGGTCTATAATCTCGGTTTGAGCTGAATGTTGATAAGTCAGTCAGTGAGTGGCGACATTACCTTTAATACATAATACAAATAGTTATTACGATTGTGTACCTTGGGAGATAGACATATATTAATGCGGATTTTTCTGTAGGCCCTTTTAAGATCTATAATTTTCGAGTACATTGCTTTGATGTATCTTTTAAGGTTTAGCTAGCGTTATAAATTTCTAAGGACGAATCGATAGAACCGGTTATTGTGTTTTCCCGTGGTAAAAGTAAAAGATATCATAAACGTTGACCCGAGTAATAAGTTATCACTATTTTAAATAAAACTATCTTTTAGGATTTTGTCGCGGATTTATTTGGATTTTTGTTTACACAAAATTTAATTAAAATTGGTTCAGTATGTTTTGCGTTAAACGCGCACATCGATTTCGCTAAGTTACTGTTTTATTATATGTACAGATTATCATGCTATTTACGGTCACTATACAAACTGTGCAGTCCGTTATTCGCTTTGCGTTAGCATCGAGTGACTCGACATTGTGTATTAGATTGTGGATTTCATCGTCGCGCTTTGTCTCATGCTGACAAAGACCAAGATTTGTATGGACAACACAAATATTCACTTCTTGAGAAAATTAAAACAAACGGATAAATAAATGAATTCATTCTAATAAAATACAGTAAAGTAGTATAAAATGCAAATATTCTGCGATAGCGATATTGAGATACGTGGCACAATGTTGCTTTGTTACAGTATATTATGTATTGTGTATTTATTTTTTTAAATACTACTCGAGAAGAATGAAATATTTTATATCTAAACTTGAACCAGAGCTCGGAGCTGGTTTGAAAAAAACAACGCTTTATTTCGGCAATGTAATGGTTAATTCATTGCTCGTTCTTTAATCAGTTAATGAAAATGAACGGTTTAGTAAACCGAAATAATAATAAATGGTTAACGTTTAATCTTAGACAAAGGTTGAATTTTGGTTTTTATAAGTGGACCCAGTTATGCAAAAAACAGCCATGTGCGTAAAAGTACCAACAGAGTTTTAAGCATTTTATTATAAAAAATAAAATAATTATAAAAAATAAACAATACTTATAAAAAATAAACAATACTTATATAAATATTGTTCAATTTTAAAATAACCAGATAAATAAAACATAACCCAAGTGCAACTATCGACAGAAAAATGTTTATAACTCTGTTGCTACTTTTACGCACATGGCTGTTTTTTGCATTACTGGGTCCAAGTATGACACGGACATGTGTCCTTCTACTAAGCAATTTACTATTAGCAGAGATTCGCCTAATGTAGGCGCACAAAAACTCATTTCAAACAGTTTTGATTGTGTAACTTAAATTCGTCAATAACCGTTCTCCGGGATGTAACTAGGTATTTAAAGAACGTAACCGAAATCTTAAACAAGCCTTTCGGCTTGGGGTCAATAACTAAAGCCGGTTTAAAAATTGAACGGGTTTCCGAGCCCTAACTTGAACGAACGAAAACTATTATAATTATCACCCCTGTTCCAGATATTTTATCATCTGTGTAGTGATAACGATATTTGCCGAGAAAACAATTAAAAGCTTAAAATAGTTCGCATTCGAAATTTTAATAAAGCACGTTTTCACAGGTCCAATTATATATTGACCGCGCCGCCGTCCGTCCCAATTATTTAACATACAAACTTTCCAATACGAACTCAATGCGTTATTGAAGTTTCAACTTGTTTTTATATTAAAATGTTCGTTACTAAAATGTATACTAGATAAATTTATTAAACGTTGTTTTGATTATATGTAAAATATTGCATATTATTTATACTATGCCATGTATCATGTATGTACTTAATAAAATTATATGAAACTCTTCTTTGATATGTATTCACTAGCGATACGTTTTAATTTTTTTGAGCGGAACCCTAATTCTTTTTCTAAAATAAAACTAGCCTATGTTACTCCCTATAATATCAGCTATCTTCCAGTGAAAGTCCCGTCAAAATCAGTCCAGCTGCTTCAGAGATTATCCGGAACAAACAGTCAGACAGACAGACCAAAATTTTAATAATTGTGTTTTTCTTATAAGTACCGTATATAATTTCATATGCATTTAGTAAAACGCTGTTATTTTGACATTACAAACAGACACTTCAATTTTATTTATCTGTATATATATATATATATATATATATATATATATATATATATATATATATATAATTAGTAACAAGAAATTTATCTAACAAATCATTAAGGGCAAGCAAGCAAATGAACGCCATTATCTAATATCTGATGAATAATATGGGGAATGGGCGTTCGGATACGGAAATTGCCAATTAATGTATCCACCCCTTATCCACCCTCACACTCTACACTTTTTCTGCGAGATTTATTTATTCAGCCCCAAGATATATTACACTTATTTTAAACAATTATATCTCCCGCATTGCAGACATTGCTATTTTGATATGAGTTTTTAATAATGTTATCAGTGTAATAAAAAGTTTTTGCAATGTTCTTTATTCTTATAGTTACATTTCATATTTCTCAAATTTGTGCGACAGCTTAGCTTCTCTAATGTTGGCGATATTGATGTTTATTGGAGTAAATATTGAGATGTCCTATACATTACGTTTATTAACAGAAAAAAACTATATAAAGAAAATTAGGCAGCATAAAATGAAAAATCTACTAAATAATAATTGTTTTTCATACAAATATGTATACAATACATATATGTATGTAAAATAATAAAAATTAAAAATACACTGCAAAACATATCAAGGATATGTTTTGAAGTTGTATGACTAAAATCATGTAATAATTCTTTAGTATCAAGTAAATGATGTACGAAAGAAATTATAATTAAAATAGTTATGCATAAATGGAACTACATAATAAATATAATTCGTATAAAATGAGATGAAAAATAGCGACAATAATCTACTCAATTGCCACGCAATCCACTGAGTGACAGCTTGTTGCCATTAACATGATATTGATAAACCAAGTTACATTAACCACATAAAATCATTAAGTTAAGGTGCGTAAGATTGCTGGTTGTATTAATAAAATTGTATCGTTCCTTGAAGTAAAAACAGCAATGTGAGTGAAACAAAAATTTTGTCTCGCTTATTGAGATGATTTCCAGGAAATAAGTACAACTCTCCAGCATCTCTTTCACTACGGCAGTCGCCTCTGTGACGTAGCTGGAGATGCTACGCGCTCAGCTACGTCGTAGCGTTTAAAAGTACGCGTTTTATATGTATATTGTGAATAAAATCTTTCAACTGTTTATTAGATGTGTTAAAATTTAATAAATTATTTTTATTTTTGGTGTAAGATTTGATGTAAACAAAATTTATGGAGGTAAATGAAAACAATTCTTTCCAATCTCTTTCAGTCCCTTAATTTTTGATGTCAAGTTCGTGTTGTTATTATTTGATTTCATAATTACTAATTAGTATTGATTTAGGTGTGGAGTAGACAATGAGCAGTTTTAAGGTATAATAGGAGTTTTTGAAATTAATTAACAATTTAATGAGTTGTCTGCTTTTCTTCACAAAGAAATATGCATATTACATACCATAACAAAGTGATTTCTATGTACCTTTTATACACAGTAAAATATTTATAAAGATATTTATATTAGCATTTTTTTTCAATTATTTACATTGTTTGACAAACTAAATTCTTAACTTAATATACAAAGGATATTAAGATTTTAATTAAAAAATGACAAAGGATATTTAAAAAAAAAAGAAAAAAAGAAGAATGTGATGTGATAAAATGGCAGCTGATTAAAGCAAGAATAAGTGGCAAATAGGTTCAGTTTCTTAAACAAAAGAAACGATTAAGTAAATGTTAGGACTTTGTAGCGATTTTGTAGAATAATGCGCGCTGATGTGAAAATTATTCACAATTGTTTTTCAGGCGCTTCGTGTCCAATAAAAACTCTTACCTAAATTGAGAAAACGTCGATAGGAGGCTAAATTGAGTGTAACAGAAAAAAAGTGTAAATGAAAACAATAATGCATTCATTGTTTTGGATATTAAGCATCCTAGCGATGTTTGTCGCGGATGTGCGGACCGGTGCTTTACAGCATAAAGGTGAGATTTTTATACTTTAATATTTTAATACGATGTTTTAAAAAATATATTTTAAAAGTTTTATGTTTATTTATTTTAATTATTATTAAAATAAATTTATATATCAAATGCATTTAAAATTTTACTATACTTTATTTAAATCGAAATCTTTTTAAATTGATTATTTATTGTTAGTTCATGAGGAACCTACTACATTGGTTTGGAAAGCAATGTACAAATAGATTATGATTTTTAAAATTAGTATTTTAAAATATTTTCTATAAAAACAATTACAAATTAATAATTTAAAAAAAAATTAAATAGTACGAATTTTTCGCGTATTTATTTTGATTTTTTGGTTCCCGATGTGTCGGATGGTTTACAGCAATCATGGTCACGGGAGAAGGGGAGGACCATGATCCGAAAAGATAGTTTTATTTAAATTGTCAAATAATCACGTAAATCTAATAAAGTATTAAGTATCTAGTGCGTAGTAATAATGACCACATTGGCTCTTTGGAAAACTAATAAATATAATTTAGGTAAAATATTGTTTCATCTCCTTGCTCGTATGTTTGTCTTACTTTGTTTCGTTAATGTTTATTTCCCCACTAAAACAAATCCAAGCATCTCTTAGCCTATCGGCCAGAATATATAGCCTTAGTCTGCTGTATATGATGAGTGTTTTCCACTTTGCTTTTGTTATTACTGCTTGATGGGTTTTAATAAATTTTGCATAAAGTTTAATGAAGATGAAAACACTTTGGGAATATCAAATAATTTCGGAATAATAAATAAAAAACTAAAGCCATGAGTGGGTGTATCGAATTTGTTTGGTTGCAGAGTTTTACATAGTATTTTAAAATATATACAAATATACTAAATTTTTAGTTAAGGTTTACATACCTTTCCATTATATATTTAATTATAATTTTACTAATTAAATGTACATTTATGGGTGAGAGCGATAATTTTATTAGAATTCATAATATAGTAACTACACAAGTTACCAGTAATTTCAGATATTTTTAGCCTTTAAATTGAAGCTTAAAGTAATTTGTCAAATATAAAAAAAAATTGTCTTGATAAATTTTTATTATATTATACCTAAACATTTTACTACTATGACAACAAAACCTCCAAAATACTTTCCTCCGTAGGTAGACTACTCGTAATATTTGACAGACATCAGGCTCTAAAATCTATAGGAATATTACATACAGGTATACGAGTATATATCTAATATATAGAAATATTTGATTTATACCTACATAAATATTATTATATCATAAAAATATTCTACATATTCATTATGTATGTGGCGAGTATTATGTGTGTAGATATGTAAGCAGATCAGATCCCTTTATTTCAAATTAAATAAATTTCATATTTTCTATCGAAAAATACGCACAAAACAGCTAGTCTCTTAAACTACAAAAGCGATAAGGGTCCTTATACTATGAAGTGCGATTTGGCTCTTGTACGAATAAGGTCAATTGTGACTTGTAAAGTTATTGGCAACGTTTCTAGTTTATTGTTAATAATATTTTTTGTAGAAGAATAATTTAAAAACGACTTATTCTTAAATATTTTTATTATTATAAACGACTTCAATTACGATTCATTACTTAATCGACTGGACGTGCCTATTTTTTATCACATGCGGAAATGAAAGAGTGGACAGTCCCTAAAATAGAATGGAAAATAAATTCGAAAGATCTTGTATTATAAAGAAAACGGTCAAGTGCGAGTGACATTCGCACACGAAGGGGTTCGTACCATCGTACGTGTGGGTACTTTTTATTAATATGACGCTTACTCTATATATGTAGTATACTAACTTCTATGATCGATTACGAACGTTAAAAAAATGTTTCTTGTATTTTTATTCTTTATTTTTATTTATTTTAATTATTTGCTGTTATAGCGGCCATAAAAATACATCTTTTAAAATTTCTACTTCAACTTAAATAAATAAAATTTCAACTCTCTACATTATATACTTACTTTGGAATCATGAGATGTGAAAGCTAGATATAATTAATAATATATTTAATATTATAAAATTTTTACAACAACCTAATGTTCTTAATGAAACTAAACCTACCCATTTAATAATTAAAAAGTACATCAATATCGATTCCATTACAATTTTATTCGTAGAATGCTTTAAAGTAAAAACTTTTGAAAAACAGCGCGTTTTTTTTTCGCTTCATATTGGATTGCTGTCCAGAGCACTTTACGTTAAGCGTTCCGCGTTCGACGCATTAAACTTTATTGTACTTATAATGGCATTGTTGAAGGGGTTGTGTCTGCGTTGAAAGGCTCTTATTGGGCTTTTTAAATATTTTATGAGTGGTATAATTTGAAACTGTTTAAGGTACATTTTAAATTCACTACCTTCGTTTGCTAAATTATAAACACAATATTGAAAATAATAAATGAAGGCATTCATAAATACTATATAATAATCTATTATAAAGTTTAAAATGATCTTGATACAAAGCGTATAAGCATAAAATATAATAATGACAAAATTGGTTTATAATAATGGCTCGGGTGCGCCCCAGATGCCTTTTGCATTCAAATTTACAGAGGGCCATATTTTGGCAAATTTTATTACGAATAGTAGTCTATATGTTACTCCAGGTCAAAGTCTATCTGTATTTTGTATACTAAACACCAACTAAATCCGTCGAGCCTTTTCAGCGTGAAGATATATGTTTGTTTTTATTTTATGTTCTCTTTAACCAATGGCTGCTATAAATAAAGTTTTTGCTATTCTACTCGTATTATATTACAATTGAATGTTATATCAAAGCAAAGCGAAGGAAGGATGCTAGTATAGTATATTTTAAGAGAAATAAATTCAGATTATTTTGCACCACGTTCATGTGTTTAGCGTTAACACCGAGTTGCAAAGGTCGTTTGTAAAGATATTGCGTTCATTTTTACATAAAAACTTTTGGGGTTGAAGTCCGGGGGGAAAAAGAGATTGTGAAGGAGTTCTCTCACGTGTATTTTGACTACGTATTGTTTGGATGTTTGAAAATAATATTTAAATATTTATATATAAATAATAATAACTAATTTTATACATTTCATGTTTCATTTTTCTCATTGATAAATCAAATAATTTCACCCTTTCAACATTTTTATAAGTAACGAAAATATGAAAAACGACTAGTTACATAGTTATGTTAGTCTTCTTGTATGTTTTAATTACTATTGTCGGACTTTTATACGTTATAATTATTATTATTGGAATACTTACACTCGCTTCGCTTGGATATGTTCCTAGATACCTAAGAATATCTTACCACAGATCACATAATGTATTCAGCCCTTTTTAACGTCCCACTGCTGGGCACGGGCCTCCCTTTAATACTAGGGGGATCAGGTCATAGTCCACCACGCTGACCAAGTGCGGGTTGGTAGACTTCACATATCTTTCAAAAACTTGTTAGGTCTTCTCAAACACGCAGGTTTCGTCACGATGTTTTCCTTCACCATAAGACAAGTGGTAATCATGTTGAAAACGATTCGCACATGAAAATATCAGAGGTGCGAGATCCGAGATTTGAACCCGCTCCTCTCGGTTTCCCAATCGAGCGCGTTACCACTGGGCTACCACTGCCTCTTGTTAGAGGAGATCACATAATACTATACTAGTATATCAATTCAATAAGTAAGTAATAATATAATAGTAAATCATTATAAACACGATTTGTTAAGCGTCAAATGTATACAAAAATTAATTTATTAAAAAGGTTTCAATAACAATTACTTGTACCTGGTGTGGCTATAATCTTATCGAAGCAAGTTTGATATTCAAGGTCAATATCTCTTTTATATACCTACATAAAAATGAGAATAATATTTTTGTGTAGCTATAAATAATCACCTAAATACTATATACGATTTATCTGTACAGTGTGAAAGTGGCTTGGGGCGGATTCTTGGATCCGCTTTCTTGATAGACTGATGCGCAGGAAATTTGGCTTATTGGAAAAAAACGTAGAAAATAAAGATGTGTAAAAACTGAACTGAACTCTACTGAAAAATTTAACTGAAATGTTTGTATTTGTATGGTCAACGCTAATCTAAACGTTTGAGTTATGTTGCGTCTAACCAAAAACAAATCTAAACATCAATTTTAATTTTAATAAAATGTCTTTTAAAATAAAACATTGATAATACTTTTTACTTTAACTAATGTAGGGCCAAATTTTATGCAATATCTTCAAGGAACCTAACATACATTTACAAGAAATTATTTTGCAAAGCAACCAACAATTTTCTTAAACCATATAATTAACTATATTAATATTTTTAACATGCGACGTTTTTAACTGTTTTATGAAAACTAGAGATAGATATTTGAAGCAGCTTTCAATTTTTATTCAAGAGCACGCCCAAATATAACAATCGAACCATCTGCTAATACATATTTTTCTTTTATTAAGAATCCAATGAATACTTTAATATTAATACTTCTCTTCAATTTATAGTTCGAGTCAGGGAGCGGTTGTACAATTTATACAAAGTTTATTGTTGTTGAGTGGCTCTATTAAAGCTACGCCGCTGAGTCATAAGTTTGGAATACTGAAATATTTGAGTTTATTAAATGCCAAATTATAGATATTGTTAGGGAAATAATAAAATATTACTTTAATACTTTAAAATATTATATTATTTTAACTTTCGTTGTTGAGATAGTAATATAACTCACGTTATTTAATAGAATGATTATAATTACACATACCTTTCACTGCTTCATCGGTTTAGTGGTTATCATATATAGCTGTAGATCCTGAGGTCCTGGGTTCTATCACGATTTGGGCTAATTAAAGCTATTTAGGTTTACTTTCAAGTAACTCTTATATCAACCCGGAGTTAGGTGGAACGGTAGAGCATGTAAAGCCGTCGGTCCTACGCCTAATATCTTACCGTTCTGGCCGTATTATCATCCCACCAGAGTTTGGGAGACAAAGAAATTTAGAGTGCACCTGTGTACTTGTGTTAGCATGCATACTTACGCATTAACTTCTCATTGAGACTTAGTCTAGTCTCAGCCAAATCTCATTCAACCAATCGGCCGCCGTGGCTGAAATCAAGGGGATATTTTCTTTATTATAAATCACCCATCCTGTATAAATCCTGTGTAAAAATATAAATGATAATTATCACGTATCTTTTAGTAACAATCTATAGTCAAAATATGGTTTTGTTTATTCAGACCAGTTTTCTGTAGTCAAGTTGTTTTTAATATAAATAAAACAGAATATACTAGACAGTCAGACAGACTGGACAGTATTGATCTTATTCACATTCTCATGAGAGCGATTGTGTTTCGGTCGTAAGGATAAGAGATTAGAAATACATAAATATTCGATTCAAATAAATGGATATAAAAAAGATGTAAAACTGTTATTATTTATATTTTATCTATACGTTATATAAAGCTACCTTTTATGAAGAATTCATTAACACCCAAACAGCGATAGCTGAATCTGAATGGCTTTTTGAGAGTATATTTGTTAATAAAATGACGACCAAAATGAAATTACCGTTTGGCTAGAATTATTTTTTTACCTATTCAACACCTAAATGGACGGAAAGGGGTATTTTTTAATAGTCATACAAAAAGAACATTTTTATTCTGTTAGACCATACTTGTATACAGAAATTTTTGTAATTTGGAAATCTTCAAATTTTTACAGTATTACTATTTTCAGATCTGTCACCTCGGAGATGTCACCATTGCAGTCACAATTCAACAGCATGTGAACTTCCCGGCTCTCCTGTTGTTTGCCCAGCTGGTCAACCATTTTGTGCAACTGTAGCGGCATCGCCCAGTAATATATTCTTATATTTTTTAAAGATTTTTCATATTTGAATTAATATAGAACTTAAGCGTTATGTTATATAGAATTAATAGCGACTCACCCTCGCTTCGTTTTAATTTTTTTTGAGCGGAACCCTAATTGTTTTTTTTTTAAATAAAAGTAGCCTATGTTACTCCCAATAACATCTATCTTCCAGTGAAAGTTCCGTCAAAATCAGTAATTTCAGATATTATCCGGAACAAACAGACAGACAGACAGACAGAAATCTGAAAAATGTGTTATTCTTATAAGTACCATATATAATATGCATTTAGTGAAACGCTGTTATTTTGACATTACAAACAGACACTTCAATTTTATTTTTCTGTGTAGATGTATAGATTTCAAGTGCTGCTGGTACTTTATTAATCCTTGGTAGAAAACAATCAATAACAATTAATTAGGAGTGTTAATTAGCGTACTATAATGTAAATTGAGCGTTCTCGAATGAGAGTAATAATTGATATTGCCTCTCCTAGGGGAGCAGATTTTAGTTTATTAAATTTAGATATTAAAGCACACAAACACTTCGTAATACATAGATAATATTTTTAATAGGTACTTCTATCAAATATATATAACTCATCAATCGATCAATGTGTGATCCGTTAAATATTAAAATGAAAATAAACAAAACATAGACGAACAAAAAACATACACGCTTAGCTTGGCGATATTAAAGTATGTATCTTGTATATTTATACTTTTAATATACAAAAACAGGCTTTTACATCTACATGTCTTAGATTACACGAACGAATTTTTTGGAAACACATGCGCTCACATGGAAATAAATAGCACAAACAACGCAAACTTTTTCAAATGAAAGCTAAATGGTGGCCAATAAATTTCAATGGGTAAACCCATGACAATAAGAAAAATGCTGTATTTAAAATCAGTTTGTAAGCCCCCAAGTACATCATACTGCTGAGGTTCAGGTTCAGATAATACTAAAATATAACCGCTATCAACGTGATAAGGGTTGTTAATAGTGCAATCACGGTCCGAACGAACTTTATTTCTACGCTATCGATAGTTCCAGTTCTCTAGATGTAGAATTACGAACATTTAGTTTTTGTAACTGCTCTAAGTATAGTATATTTTATGTGTCTTTATTTTTATTAAAACTGAATATTGATTTAAGAAAATGATCAAGTAAGTATATGCTAACTAAAATATTCTCTTTTGCAGATTTTACGTCCACATTAACATGCGCCGTTGCAAGCGAGCTGCCGTGTTCATTAACGTTTAATTCGAAATTGGCCCTGGAGATGACCTGTATATGTGAAGACCATCTCTGCAACGCGCCATATTCCGCACAACTACGAAATGAGCTACTAAATTTTTCAACAAAAATCCCAATTAACACTACTGAGCTAACTGCAGCTTTTCTAAAATCGTCTGCTTTCGTGAACGTAACTTTTTCAGAATTATATGGAGTTATAACAAATTCTAGTAAAGCAAATGAAAAGTCCGTTTACGAAACTACCATGAATTTGTTAACATTTGGAGGATCAGATGAAGCACCACGAGCAGAAGCTTTAAAGAATGAAGCGACGGTGCCGCCTGATGATGATGAAGATGAGGGAGAAGGGAGTGGGACCTTTGAAGAAAATAAGTCTCAAGCGGCACCGGCCGCTCCCAGTTCTTTTTTGCCAGCAGAAGAAAATAATGTCTCATGTTTAAGCTTAAACAACTTGTTATTACTTATTACTTCATCGTATTTTCTTGTGATATTGTAAAGTATATGCCAAAAAAAACCTTTTTAATGAGAAGATTCTTAACAATCCAGAGAATTTATTATTCACGATAGTGTTGACTTGAAAAATTTATGTAAATATAAATATGGGAACAAAATTACTTTTCTACGCCCAGGTTATTTTTACATTAATTTCATAACGTTTCCCAGCATGTTTACCAAAAAAATTATAAATTAAGATTTTACTCCTGTACATTATATTTCTTAGAAAAAATAGAGCATTTAAGATGCCTTCGTATTAATGTTATTATTTTACTTAATAATTACTTCATGTTATGTTATATTTATAATAATGAACGCGTATTTTTTGAAAAGTATTTTTTACATTTTTAATTATTTATTTAAAAAACTAAATATTTATTTGATAAATTATAGACATGTTTTTCCCGAATAATTTAAAATTTAAAATTTAAATAGAAAAGATTACAATAGTTTTTCAAAGTGTAAATAATAATTTGAAATACATTACCTAAAAAGTCCTATGTGGTCACTCAGAAAGGCTAACTAAGCACACACATTGTAAGTTCATTTTTTGTAGATTTAGAGTCAATTACGATGTAAATCTTGAATACCAACATCGATTATCGATGATTTGTTGTGATCTATTGAATAAATAATAATAAAACATTTAATTTTGTTTTCTTATTTCTTACTTTTATCTTTACTTCAAGTCGTTCGTAATCATCATGTTGTTTTATGTAATTTACAAAGGACATGTCTGAAAGTGGTTTTTTAATCTATAAGAATTGTTACTTTTAACTAATTAACTTTTAGAATAAAAATTTTAATAAACAAAACAGCAAATCAATCATTAAACATGGTAAACACTTGTACCTTCTATAAGCTGCCAGTATCGTTGAATTTCTTAGAGAAAAAAGTTGGGTGTTTAATCACAAAAATTCAGCTCAAGAATTTTTAGATGGCTTAAGTTCCTTGACAAAAATGTGTAATTTATCTTTCTAATATTATAAAGAGGAAAAAAATGTTTTTTTTTATTTGTTTGTTTGTATTGAATAAGTTCCAAAACTATTGAACCGATTTGGATGAAATTTGGTAAGAAGATAGTTTGAGAAAATGGGGGTGAAAGTTTGGATGGGGCAGCAACCTAGGGACGAACCAGAGCCAAGCGAGGGTGAGTCGCTAGTATTAATAGAAACTTAAAATCAAAAGGAAAATTTTATTTGACAGTCATAATGATGTTGTGGAGTATTATGAATAAAGAATTAATAAATTTTGATTGTAATCTAACTTTTACGACCAGTAGGTATAGTTATAATATAAAATATAAATATAATATAAATTAAATAAAAATATATGGGAATATATATATACACCATTCATAGAAGTCAATATGATAATATTCGTTATTTTGATTTTAATAAGACTCCACTCTACTTGATGGACGATGCTGCAACTTTTAACTTAGTTTTAGGATACATACTTTAAAATAAGCTTAATATATTTTCCCCTGTATTAGCTTTATCCGCTTTAAATTAAGAAGAAAACATATTTTTGATCTTTTTCAGCCGCTCGACTGCCGTTGACAGAAATTGTACTTAATTTGATAATATTATTTTTAATAATACTGATATTTCCAATGATACATCAAATGACAATGAAAACTTGGACTATAGAACTTTGGCTTAATAATTTTGTTCCAATAAGCTTTGGATATCTGCTTTAAATATACTTTTCAGATAAGTAAGGAAAACCTTCTGTATCCATACTTAATATTATAAATGTGAAAGTGTAAATTGTTTGATTGTTTGTTTGTCCTTCTTTCACGTCAAAACGGACTGAGTATTTGACGTGATTTTGTGTGGAGATAGTTGGAGAGGCTGGAGAGTGACATAGGCATACTTTTTACCGAGAGAGATTATCTTATTCCCACGGGAAAACACGTTATAATATAATCCATACAAATATTTATGATCAGAATTATTTGAAACTCGGTATTAATGCTCTTCAATAAAATTAAATACGTGTTTCAGCATTTCTCGAAATTCATCCTACAAGGGGGTAAAATAGGGGATGAAAGTTTGTATGAAACTACCTTTCTAGAGATTTTTTGTAGTTATAGCGCGAGCGAAGCGCGGGTTATGCTAGTTTACAATAAAAATATGGATTTCACCACAAACATTGTTGGACCAATTATTTTTCATTGCTTTTATTCTGTTTAAAATTGTTTCTCTATTGATTGCAAGCATCGTGTTTTAATCGGGTTTTTATTAAAGACGCAGAAGAAGCGTTCAACATAGTACGTCAAAGGGAATTAATTTTAAGCCTGGGGATTAAAACAGTGCTCATTCCGATGATACTTGTCTATATTCAAAGCGGTAATTGTAATTGAAAAGGGCTTGTGTCGTAGACATTTGATTCTTAGTTATTTGGGGACGAGGTGATAAATTGATAAGGGTTACGAATACTTTACTAGTTGGTGACAAAAGGGCTTATTGTGATTTTCAAAACGGAAGAGGTTCTTAATTCGGTATCTAATAGTACCTAGATACTTTGAGTTTGGTCTTATTTTATTTTTTATATTGTTTGATTTGACAAAACCAATATGTTAGAATTTAATTTTAGAGCCAGAATCTTTAGCGTTACTAATAAAAGCGAATTTTAGTTTGTCAGTCTTCATATAAGAATTAGCATCAAACTAACTTTAAACGGTTTAAGCGAATGCTTTATTAAAATACTTTCTTCTTACTTTGCTACTACTATGTCTACACTAAAAAGCGAAAAACAACAATTCTTTTTAAAAAAAACAACTTCATAAAAAGTAAAAACACAAAAAAGTAAAAAAATAACTGATTGGTAATTTTCATTTACTATAGATACCTAATCAAATATTTTCGAAGTCGGTGCCAGCCGATACAAATCAAAGCACACCGACTTCAAAAATATCTGATTAGGTATGTAAAATGTATATAATCGGCAAAGGAAAACTACCAATCCGTTATTTTTATGTTGTAGGTATTTGACATTGCATTGAACAATACTGGGCATTTCTATATTTATAACCGAGATTAAAAGTTGTATTTTGGATCGCTGATGAAAAAAGTATTTGTAACTTTAACCCGACTGCCCCAGAAGGAAGGTAATATTTTTAATTTGATATATTTTTTGTATTTAAAGCCTCACTTACAACGGAGCTTTAACGGATAAAATACGGTACGAGTCGTGTTACCTACAGATTTTACTCAATAGATTGGCCTCTCTCTCTGAGTCACTCTAAGTAATTCACAAGGAGTGAGACTGACTGATATTTTAACATTGAAAATGTTTTTTTTTTGTCGCTTTAGTATAGGCCCGATTTTCAGCGAAAGTGCGACATCGATCTGGTGTCGTGGATTTTGGGACTACGTGGTTGATTGGGATGTTAAAAGATGCGTCTGAATGGGGGCTACAAAATGCAAAAATTAATAATTTGAAAACACTTAAAGGCTTTTTTTTTTTAAATCGAAAAAATGAGAAAAATGCGGTCGCTTTTCGCTCAGTTTCGGTCAGAAAAAAAACACATCTCGAAATGGAATAAGACATCGAAAAAATAATAAAAACCCCTAAAGATATGACTTCGGACTACATTTAAAAAAATATTGGAGGTGCATATCACTGATGGGTTATTCAGAAGTTGTACCTTTGTGACGCTGCGTTTACGCGAGATTAAAGAAATGTTTTTGAGCACGATTTTGTTTTTGAACCGAAGTGATTCTTTATGAATAAATAAATATGTATTTAAACTAATAACTAACTAATATTTATACATATAACAAAACAGTAACTAAGCTAAAATACGTGAAATATTTTTCCAAAACAATGACTGTAACGTATTGTGTCCTATAGACCCCAAAACAATGATTATGAAAAATTTTGTCTGTGTGTCTGTATGTCTGTTAGTCTGTTTGGGTGTGCGCGTTTCACGAAAAACGTACTGAACCGATTTTAACTAAATTTGGTGTACTGATAACTTATTACTCGGGTTAGGATATTTAAGATATCTTTTACTGCAGGAAAATAGCGAGGAGAGGAGCGGAGCGCGGAGAGGAGCGAGAAGAGAGGAGCCTGTTGTTGAGATATGGCCTGTCTTTTGCAGCTTCGCAAATCTTCTTCGCCTGTCTACTGCGCTTGTCTTCTTCGCCTGTCTTCTCCTCTCCTCTCATCCCTTCTTCGCTCCTCTCCTCTCACCCCCCTTTTCTCTTTAAAAAAACAAACAAACATTTATATTATATATTTATATTTTGTTTGTTTGTTTGTGTAACTGTTTCTTTAACTGTTTGTGTAACTGTGAATTTGCTTAACTGGAAGTTTGATTAACGGCTAGTTAGTTTAACTGTCAGTTATCTTAACTGCCAGTTAGCTTAACTGTCAGTTAGTTTAACTGTCTGTTTGTTTAACTGTCAGTTAATTTAACTATCAGTAAGTTTAACTATCAGTAAGCGTAACTGTCAGTAAGATTAACTGTCAGTAAGATTAACTGTCAGTTTTATGAACGGCTAGTAAGTTTGACTGTCAGGTAATTTAAATGTCAGTAAGTTAAACTGTCAGTTAGATTGACCGTCAGTTAGTTTAACTGTCAGTTAGTTTAACTGTTAGTTTGTTTAACTGTTAGTTTGTTTAACTGTCAGTTTGTTTAACTATCAGTAAGTTTAACTGTCAGTTTGATTTACTGTCAGTAACGTTAACTGTCAGTTAGATTAACTGATAGTTTCCTTAACA
This sequence comes from Brenthis daphne, assembly GCA_947093115.1. Taxonomy (NCBI): domain Eukaryota; kingdom Metazoa; phylum Arthropoda; class Insecta; order Lepidoptera; family Nymphalidae; genus Brenthis; species Brenthis daphne. The sequence goes on along the minus strand of OX352478.1, from coordinate 10,385,422 downwards.
GTCAGTTAGTTTGATTGTCAGTTTGTTTAACTATCAGTAACTTTAACTGTCAGTTTGATTTACTGTCAGTAACTTAACTGTCAGTTAGGTTAACTGTCAGTTAATTTAACTGCCAGTTTGATTAACGGCTAGTTAGTCTAACTGTCAGTTATCTTAACTGCCAGTTAGCTTAACTGTAAGTTAGTTAAACTGTCTGTTTGTTTAACTATCAGTAAGTTTAACTGTCAGTTTAATTTACTGTCAGTAACGTTAACTGTCAGTTAGATTAACTGATAGTTTCCTTAACTGTCAGTTTGATTTACTGTCACTCAATTGTTTGTTTTCCCGGAACCTCTCCACTAACACTTAAACTTTATATATGGTATTAAAGTTTATATTTTTTATAGCGACGGTGAGCCGCTATATACAAGAATTGCTCGTTTAAATATTTTAGATATATTAGTTACTAGCGACTCACCTTCGCTTGGCTCGGGTTTCTAGACAAGCAAAAACAAATCTATCCCACGGGAACCGTACATTTTTCCGGGTTAGAAAGTAGCCTATTTGTTATTCTGATGTATGAACTAATACAGTTTCATTAAAATCCAATCAGTAGTTTTTGTGTACTAAGCTGTATAAGTTTCTGTAGATTTTTGAACTATCCCACGGGAACTCTTTAATTTTCCGGGATTAAAAGTATCTAAAATGTTGACCGGGGATACAAGGTACCACCATCAAATTACCATTTAAATCAGTCCAACGGTCTCGGAGATTAGCCCGTACAAATTGTAAACAGAGAAACAAAAAATTTGAAAATAAATTGAATTTGTTTTATTTCTCTTCTTACAATCCCCCTGACTCAGTTTTTAGCATATTTTTTCTATGTACAGACATTCGACCTCTACAGTTTTATTATATGTATAGATAATATCTTTATGCATCCAAATACTTTTTTGTAGTCTGAACGCGGGCAAAATCGGTTTAATTAATATGTTAATAATTTAATTCAGTTCATTTGGCAGATTCATTTTCAATGTACTCTAAGGTCGTCGCAGACACGAAATTTGTAGATTTTTTAATATTGTTAGTCCCATACAAATAAATATTTAAGCTTCGGCGTAGTTTTTGTTATAGTAGAATATTCAATGTGAGTATGTATATATATATTGGAACAGTGAGTATAGAATTTATACATTATATATACCGATATATTATATATAAAATTATATCGAGGAAAATGGTATGACTTCTAAATCAATCCTTTTCTGACCCCACGGGTACTTTACCAGGATTATGTAAATCCCAGAGTTTCAAGAGCATAATCACAAATACCAATATTATAACTTACATATTTATTTTTTTCCATATTTTACTATAGGTACTTGTATTAAACAAGTATTATAAGTTGTTATTATTTAACACTAGCTTTTGTTCTTCTATGTCACTTCCCTTCACTCGAGTTCGAAGATCAACTACAGATACGAACAGACAAATCCAAAGATTTCTTTACATATTTGCATCTCATTTCCCCTTGCAATATTTCAAACTTCGCTATAATAAATTAGTCTACTTGTAATCAACTCCAGATATTGACTAAGATGTGAAGCACTTCAAAAGCTGTTCCGGACAGTTAGCTAAATAGCCGCGAGACACAACAAAGTCGCTGGTCGGTGGCAGATAGTACGAATTGATGTAATAACTTCTAAAGAGAAAAATCCAACCTTTTAATCCCTACACGACCGCGGACACGCCGGCGTTACAGTTAACAATAGATTTTTTTAAAATGTAATTAATTTCTTAGCAATTTACCTGGGGGTGTTAAAAGGCAATTTGAGGCCAAGTTGGTTAAATTAACTAAAATATATCATGTGAGGAATATTATGTTAGGCTGAATAATCATTATCTATCTGCATTTCTACATGTACTTTTCACTGCTGGAACGATTTTAATGGAACCTTTCTGTTGTATTACTCTATATTCAATATTAAGCAAATACAAAGAAACAAGTCGAGTTTACCTTTATATAAAACGTTACACACAACATACTCGGACCTTAACATACAATTAACACATTTTTTAATTTTAGTGATTATATAAATAACCTTATTAATTTTATTGATTAAATAATGTACCTTTTATTTATAATGTATTCAATATTTATTTCATTATTTCATAACTTTTAGGTATTTTTTAAATATCGATGTCGATAGTTAGCTAATTTGTCTGTTTTTGTAAATGTATGGTATAAATATAACTTTTTTTGCTATACAAATAGGAGAATGAATTATAAGCATGAATAAGTTTTATTTAAATAAATAAATATGTTGGGACATAAACACACAACACCGACTAGTTCCATGATAAGCTACGAGGCTTGTGTTATGGATACCAGATAGTTGATACACTACACATATATGTATGTATAACTTTTAAATACATTCATATTATAAATAAAAACACCCATGGCTGGAGTACAAACATTCGTGCTCATCATACAAATGAATGCCCCCAGCGGGACTCGAACCCGCGACCGCTGCACAGCAAGTAAAGTCACTACAAACTGAGCAAAACATGTCGTCCATAAAAAATAGATTAAATAAATTCAAAGATAAGTACCTCTTCAGTTCCCCATTGTACATATTCCTATATAAATATTCGGTGGTTGAGACTACACGTCCGGGCGGAACCGCAAGCAGTTGTTAACATATATAAAATAATAATAACTGTAAAGTGTCAATATGGAAATAGATTTTTTTTGAAGAGAAATGTAAAATTACTTTTTATATGAAGCAAAATTTTTTGTAATGTTTACTCTCTGTTTATTGGTGCGAGATAATTTTATCCATCAGTATGAAAGGCTTTTACTGGCGAGCGAGTTAGCTCACACGATACATAAAATATTCAAGCCGCAACTCGGTTTACCTTTATAAACTTTCAATTGCATTTAGAAATTTTACAAAGCACTGTGCAAACGTTTTTATTTAAGATTTTTATAAATTGAAAAGAACAAAGGAGTAATTATTTTTTAATTAATCCTATAAAAATATTTTTAATGAAAATGTTATTATAACAATTATTTATTAATTACAAAAACTCATCGAAATATAGAAATAGACACACACACATATATAAATAATAGACACACACAGATAAAAAAATATATAAATAGTTGATTTGGCTACTAAGTAAAATCCTTCAAAAATAATTTTACATTTTACGTACAGATTTTATTGAAGCTTTTATCGCTGTAGAGGTACGTATCTCAATTTAGTATACGTATGTTGTGTCATTTTGAATCTGTCGAGATATTGTAAAGAAAAGTTCTAGGTTGTGCACTAAATAATAAATACGCCCAGACATAGCCGACTGCAGATGTTAGTGTACGGTATTAAAAACAAAGAATTAAATCAATATTGTTTATTATTACTAATATTATAAATGTGAAAGTGTGTTTGTTTGTTTGTGTGTTTGTTTGTCTTTCTTTCACGTCCGAAACGGAGTGACGGATTGGCGTGATTTTTTGTGTGGAGATAGTTGGAGGGCTAGAGTAACATAGTCTACTTTTTACCGCGGGAGATTATCTAATTCCCACGGGAAAACACGTTATACTTATAATATATTATATGAGTTGTAACTCAAAAAAATATTTATGATCAGAATTACTTGAAACTTGAGATTAATGCTCTTCAATACAATTAAATAAATACGTGTTTCAGCATTTTTTGAAATTCCTTCCATAAGAGGGTAAAATAGGGGATGAAAGTTTGTATGAAACCTACCTTTTTAAAGTTTTTTTTGTAGTTTTAGCGCGAGCGAAATCGCGGGTTCTACTAGTATATATATAATATTGTAGCAAAGAAGAAAATTATTAGAGGAATATTTTTAAATTCTTGTTATCGTTTTATTTTTCTTTATCGTATTCTTTTTATAATTTGATCTCCGTTATTCAGTTAGATATATAGTATATAACCTACTTAAACCTTACATATGACAATCATCTTATTTTAAAACTGAAAATGATTTTTAATATTTGATATATTGAATTATGAACTTCATTTAAGAAATATTTGGTTTTATAAACTGAAAATAACTAGAGTAAAAATATTTAGTGAGCAATTTTTCTTGTATTTTGCTATCACAAATGTTAGCTGGGTGCAAATGTTGCAAGGTAGAGAATGTTACATTGCAAATAACTGCAGTTGTTTCTGGCTAGTTTTCCACGTAACTGGACTCATAATTTAAACGGCTTTTTAAATTCTTGAATTTTTGTATATAGTCACCTCGGGAATCTGTTACATTAGCAAATTTTTCTATTGTACCTATTAATATATAATTTATAATTTACAAATGATCAAAATAATTCATTTAGGTATATATCTTTTTTGAATAAATGAATGAATGAAGGATATAAACTCTAGACACTTAAAATATTTTAGATTTCTAGGTTAGGTACTCTAAAGGGATCGGGTAGTTTCTTTTATTTAACGTCATATTGGCAAAGTATACTCAACTATCTCACTTGAGAGCCATTACCAAAAAATAATTTGATTTTCATTTTTAAGATAATACAGATTTGGTTACAATAATAATAATTTTCCAATAATTTAATTTACTTTTTAGCGGTCTAACCCGTTTCTTTTCCCACTTATTTTCAAAAAACAAATCGATATTCCAAACATGCTGCAATTCCTTATTCCACTACATTCAAAACTGCACACAGAATGATATTCGAATTTTAGTAGTGTATGGAAAATTAACTTACATACTAACATAAAACCAAAAAATTCAAATTGCGTTCAGTCGATTGCGAAAATGTAATTCAGTGCAAATAAAATGAACTGGGACGGCGGAATTCAGATTTAATGGAGCAAAAATTAGTAGAAAATCAGCTTATATTTAGTTACAGTGATGAGTGAAGTATACACCTGTCTTAATTGATGGAGTAAGTTTTTAGTAATTTTGTGCGTGAGGAAATTCTGGGAGTATTAAGTGATGAGAACGGTAAAATTATCTATCAACATGACATAGTCATATAGAAAATACTCCAAGGTACCAAATGTTCAAACATGTTGTAAACTTTAATAAGTCCCAGAAAGTAGGTACGTGTATTTTTATTTTATGCATATTGATTGATACAGTTCGAAAGATATTTCACGTAATTTTATTTCAAGCTGAAATTTCAGGCGTTCATCGTATTCGAATTTCATTCAGTCGATTGCAGAAAGTTCATTTACCTGAAAAAAATTGCAATTGAAATGTACCTTGTGCTACTCGAATCCACATGTTCTCAGTTAATTCAAGTGAAATATGCTGCGAATTCTTTTTAAAATGTTATAACTATTCTCTGTCAATTAGAGAAAATATAAGTTTATACTCACATACTTTAATTATAAATATGTTCATAATTTAACATGCCTATATTTTAAATTTTTCTTATTAGGTAATTTTTGATAGGGCACAATTTAAGAATACGAGACGCGGCCTCTAAAGGTTTTTTTTAAAGATTCAGATCATCACCTCAAATCAGGGATAAAACAGATAAAAAATATTTTGACAAACTGAACAACAATGACGATTTTTTTAATATTTGAAATCGATATATTTCTAGTTCTTTATAAAAATAAAGTAAAGTGGATAAAAAATATATTTTATTTTTCAATCAGGAAATCAAATTGAGCTTGATCATATTCAAATTATGTTCAGACGATTGCGAAATGTAATTCGGTATAAATAGACCGACGAGTCGGGATGAGGAGATTGAGACGTAATAGAGCTAAAATTAGCATGAAACCAGTTTATTCAGCCGATACTCGTCGTGAACTGATGCAATAATCGAATGCTATAGAGAACACTAGTTGAATGTTTTGTGTACAAAGCTTTAAGCTGCTTTATTTGTATAAGTCGAAGTTTGTTCTATATTTTTTAAATTTTACCAAATTGTCGTTTTAAAGTACCCTCTTAGATAAAACTATCTTTATAAAGCATTCGAAATGTCGAGAAAAAATCCGAAAAGATAGACATAAAATAATAAATAAATAAAATTAAACTGTCAAATATTAGCGTAAATGTAAGAAAGAAGTACCTTTTTAGTTTTTGGTAATTCTTTAATTAAAGTCATATTTCGTTTGTACAAATAATATTGGGGTATCCCATAAATGATAATAATTAAACTTTTATGTCTTTATATTATAGTATTTCTTCGCTTCGTTCTTTCTAAGACGGGGGAGTTTCCATTACGGTGCGGTAGTACAAGCTTTTCTACCCGGCAACATAACTACCTGCATTTATGCAACTCGTACCTACGCGTAAATGCATTTCCCAACATTAAAAAAAGTTTCGTTTCATTGCAAATTTATTAAAATAATAACAATATTATCCTTTCTGAACTTAAATTTGGAAACGGGCACATGACTGTATTTTATTTCAATTTTTCACAAAGTAAAATTTATTAACTCCATTTTTGTAATAAATCTGTGTAATTTCCTTTGTATAGGATATTGCCAAACCGCTAATACAAAGCTCATCTCATCTCAAAGTCATGCAAGACTTACTTATAATTTTATTTATGAAATAGGTACTCTAGATGAACTATAATTGGAATTATTTTATTCTTTTAGATTTTAATATTTATTAAACTTGTTTTAATAATACCGTATCGATGTAGATAAATAACGTGATGCAATATTAATTAAGAAATATCTATGTGGTGTGCGTGTGGTGTGCTTAGTTTTATGGAGCTGGATTTTTTTTACAATTAAATTATATATATTAAGTAGCAGAACCCGCGGCTTTGCCCGCGTTCAATCTACAAAAAAACTCTTTTCCTTTATGTTATATAGCGACTCACTACAGGTCATCCCTATGTATGTATATAATATTAAATTATTTGGATATTTTTCATACAAAAGTACTAAAATCGCGAATAAAGAATGGGCGGTGGGGGTAGGACGCCGAAAATTACTTTACGACCTATTCTTTCTTATACTTACCAAAGAAAATACAAAAGAAAATCGGTCGAGCCGTTTCGGAGGAGTACGACCACAAACACCTTGACACGAGATATTTATATAACGACGTAAGCTATTGTATAAAAAATAAAAAACCACGCATATTACCTATTGTAAGACACAATTTTTATTCGAGAGATTTTATACTTACCCATACCATGTTCATCTATCGGTGATATACGTACCTTTCCTACACGCGCTTGCACTTGACCGATATCAGGACTATTTTGCATTTTTAATAATATTATTTTGTTCATAAATTTTATCTATAGTTAAGTACCAAAAATTGTTTTATCCATATTGTTTATTTATTAATAACAAAAATTGGACCAAATTGGATTGCAGTCAAAAATCATCAGTATTCCAATTTGATATACGAGCATGTACGGCTCGACAGCGGTGATAATTAATTGCAGGGTGTAAGTGAAGCTATACTTTGTTATTGAATTATTCAGGACCAACACTGGCAACGGGGTGTTAGCGTCTCTGGCATTATATCAAATCGCGGCGCTAAACTAAGTTTGCAACAAGTTTGAAGAGCGTTGAGATATTTATGAGGCGGTCGAGGCTCACACGTAATCAATATAACGGTTATACCCCCATTATACGTGGAATAGTTAACACCTCTAGGTAAATTTCTAAGAAATAAAATAAAATTCTAAGAAATCTATTGTTAACTGACACGCCGGCGTGTCCGCGGTCGTGGAGGGATTAATACTTGAAACATTTAACAAGCTGATTAAAAATGTTCACTTCTAAATTGTTTGAACTTTATAATAATAATAATAAATATGTTGGGACACACAGCACCATATAGTTCCATGGTAAGCTACGAGACTTGTGTTATGGATACCAGATAGTTGATACACTACATATATATATAACTTTAAATACATACATATTATAAATATAAGCACCCATGACTGGAGTACAAACATTCGTGCTCATCACACAAATGAATGCCCCCAGCGGGATTCGAACCCGCAACCGCTGGCATAGCAAGTAGGGTCACTACACACTGAGCCAAACGTGCCGTCGTACACGTAACTTTACATATTGCTAATGATTTTTTACCAAGTATCAATTCCAAAACCTTGATGTATTAAGATGAAACGTACTCGTACTTACCCTACGGCTCATAAACATAACAATAGTTGCTGCATGTCAAACAGAGAAACGGTAAAAGATTTCTCCATATGTAACTTTAGTAAGGGAGTAAACTGTAGGAGTAGGTACATAGTGTAATCTATCCATTTTTAAATGATAAACTTTAGGCATATTCAGAAAGCTTTTTTTAAAGCTAATATAGTATTTTTGGGGATCGACGCCTACTCTTATATGTAGTATGTATACATTTTCTTGTGTCTTGGAAACTACTTCTAATCTCGAAAGCCCTGTACACCATATAGCAAAAATAAGTGCACTAACGATCGAGACCAAGTTCGTCCGGTGAATCGAGATTACACGACTAAAAGAATGTTTTAAAAGAAAACGCAGGTTTATTACTTTTCTGAAAGGGCTTTACTATAGATTCCTAAATAATGAGATCGGCTTAAGGACTTTCTAGAAAATAATATTTTTTATTATCTTCTATGATTGTATAGATGTAACAGTCTTAATATATACATATCTGACTTAATAACATTAGAGATGATCACAATATTTTTTAGTTCATATACATAAATAGGTCCTAGATAGAGATCTAAACCATCTTCATCTATTTAACTACCCATTATTGAACTTAGTAATTGCAAAAACCTCAAAATCATATAGGTTTTTTTGTCTACAATACGTTTGTTTAAGCTATTTATCAATATGGGTTATTTAACTTTATAGAACTTTTACAGGCTTCCTACCAGTTTGAATTTAAATCTATCAATCAACAATAATGAAATGTATCAATCACCGTGAAACAAAATATTGTTGAACTGTTCCCTCACATTATTTACCTCTAAAATAAAATATTTTTGACACGTACCTATACATATAATAAAATAGTAACTTAGTGAAATCTGTTAATTAAATATTTTGTAAAAACAATGACTGTAACGTATTGTGTACAGAGTATAGACCCCAAAATAATAGTTTTTAAAAATTAGTGAACCGGTCTTATTAGTAATAACTTCTTACTCGAGTCAACATTTTGGATACCTTTTACAACAGGAAAATCTTTTATTCCCACGGGAAATCACAATAACTCATTCTATCGAGTCGTCCTTAGAAATTCATATGGCTAACGCTGGCTAAAGCTTAACAGATACATCAAAACAATGTATAACTTTAACTATTTATATCTATTTAAAACGTACCTATATGGGACGCACCCGAACGAAGCGAGTTTAAGTCGCTAGTCCCATATAATTTTCTTTGATATAGCGCATGCGTTATTAAGAAAAACATAAAAACCATGAAATTATAGATATTTTAATCTCCCACTGGTATTGAAAAACGGATCCCACTGCTGGGCACGGACCGCCGCGCCGTGCCCAGCAGTGGGACATTAAAAAAGGTCTGAAGAGAGAGCTTGAACCTCTCTCAATTCACGGAAAAATATCGTTGTCCGGTTATTGTATGTCCATACTTAATATTTTATTAAAAAAAACATTTTCTTACTTCTATGGGTTGAAATTAAGATGAGATTCATTTGTAATTCATATTTTATTTTTGCGTTTATTATTATAATATTACTATAAGTAATATATGTAAAGTATAACATAAAAAATAATTTACTAAAAGCATGTTTTGATTATAAATATCAATTATGTAAAATTATGTAAATATTGAATATATGTATAGAATAATATTACTGTTGATTGTAGTTTCAAAACAAGTTGTTTTCACCCGATACAGTGACAATGGCAACTTTAATACTGCCACAGGGAAATCCCACAAAGTTTGAGAGGTCAGCTAACAAAATTATTACATAAATATTTTATTTTGACCTAGATATTTATATTATGATTTGGTTTCAAGATCGTTGTCACACAATTTTTACTTTTGGGCACAAAGTATCCACGTACACGTTTTTTAATTTATAAATGTACGCTGGTAGTTCCGAAGGTACCCAAAAATATTTTGAGAACATTTACATTGTTATTTACTTTAATCGCTTGTGTCATATTATTTGTGATTAAGTATTTATGTATAAATATAATAAAAAGGGAAAAAATATCTTGTTATTTGTAGTATATATTTATATGTATACGAGCTAGGGTTCTTGGGTCGGAAAATAAACTAGTTCTTTACACTATATGTACATACATGTATAATTGATTTAAATTTACAAGAGTCACTTAAACAATTCACGCACAGTCGTTACAATATGCATAATTTTAGATTAGTCCAGTTTCTGAATTCTGAGCGCTATTTTTCCACCACTAACTACACTTACACTTTTACTTCTTGAAAGTCTTTTGTCCCTCTCTCACTCAAGACAATTTACAAATAACTTTTCTTGTCGTTTATTGCCACACTGTATTGGCATCTATTCTTAATAATCTAAGATCCCGATGTATGTAGTGCACCCTTCACTCTTTTTCTTCTATTTTTGTCTTTTAATTTTGATTGATACTAAGTCGTCACACTAAAAGAGTTCTTTACTTAAAAAAAAAAAATTATATATTTTTTAATTAAAAATGGCCTATAGCAAATTTTTGGTGACATTCTGGGTCGTGTTTTTTATATGTTTTATTGTTTAAAAAATATATTTCGTCTGGAAAAAGAGTGAGAGGTCCACCACATAGATTGGGATTTTTTTGTTTTGTTTTTATGTTGTTTGGCTGAATATTTAATATTGATTTCAGATTTTTAGCGCGAAAACAAAAAAAAAGTATTAAAACATTTTTTCACTTTTTAAAAAGAACGAACTAAATAAAATACTATAAAATTCAATATTTATTACAGTACATATATTTCCAGTTGTAAAACGGGTATCTGTCTTCATCGTAGGAAAATGCTTGCACCTGCGGTTGGCTGCAATTCTTTGTTGTTATTTGAATTTTTAAAAGAAAAAAATAGGACAGTAGACAAATTATCTTCGTTAATTTAAACTTAAGCATTCCATATAATATGTTTTTTTTGTTAGTGAAATAATATTAAATGTGTGTGATGTGTGTAAATTTTAGAATCCGACTTCAATTTTCACAAATCTATGCATGTAATAAAATTCTGAGTCAAATCTGTACATTAAATATTTTTTGGAAAATCTTATTGAAATATTTATTATTATCCATAGAGAGGCCGAATCTATAGTTTTTTTTGTCTAGGAATGCATCACGAGAAAATTACTGGACAGATTTTGATGAAATTGGTATGATAGCTGGCTATCCGGCTCAATATATAGGATACTTTTTTCTGGCGGAAAAAATCTCATCTCTGAGAAATCTATACTAAACGTTAAAAACGAACCCGAGCGCAACGAGGGTGAGTCGCTAGTAATCTATAAGAGACTAATTATCTGTGTACTAAGTTTCATACAAATCCGTTCAGTCGTTTCAGTACGATACACATACAATTTTTCCTTTTAAGTGAAATGTAAAGTGAGAGTAAATAATGAATATAGTGCTATTGTAATACATTGTGTTGACACGAATGTGATTTTTCTCATAAAGAAACTTATACGTACCACGACTCTAAACTAAGACTTCACTCTTTACTCAGTTTAGAACTTGGCTCAAATGGCTTCTTAATATGCTGACTAACCCTTCAAAGACACGTTCACCACTTGTTTATCTGTTACAAATATTGAACTCGTTGGTGAATGATTGCGATCTTCATCAAATGAGCAGTTGCATGTAGCTTCATATTATGTACATAGATTTCACTTCTCAATTTCATGTTTGAATAGTTAATACGAATAGATTTAAGACGCTTAACTAAGCTAAATTAAAAATGTAAAACTTACTCAAGTTTCACTTAGAATATTCATTACTTAGTAACTTAACAATTATTCTCCTAAGACTTCTTAAGTAAAGTCGTTGCATATGATGCTATGATAAAAGTGCTCAATAAAACTAAAAAGCTATGGAAGTAGGTTCCTATACATATGTTCTATTTAGTTTTTTTTTTCATAAATGAAAAAACAATATGCAACATATATAATTACACAGGAAGAAATGAAAATCAATCTATTCAGACACAAAACAAATACCGTAGGTTCTAAATCACTTGATGGTGTAACATCCATCTCAATTTGGTTTTTCATAGCAATAAATATCTCTCGCACCGACAGCAGTCGACGGCATTGTCGCCTTCATCCGTTGTAGTGACAGCGGGATTACGCCGATAGCAAGCGCTCGCTGATTTCGACAGTTATGGTGGATTTTCACATGCGAAATGGTTTTAATCATGTCAGAATTTAGATGTTAAATCGTTAATAAGAACCCATTATCTCATATTATTTTGTAAATACCTTCTTATTATAATAATAATTATTAAATAATTCAACCCTTTTAAAGTAGGTACTGGGTACGGTCGAACGTACAGACCACATGTTAAACAAGTGAGGGTTGGCAGACTTCACCAGTACTTCGAAGACTAGGTCACTTTTCTCAGCCATACAACATACAAGTTTCCTCACAATGGTTTCTTACACTGGTTCTGTATAATCTGTTTTTTTTTACTTGTAATTAAATACAAGCGGTCATGTAGAACTCATCGGGTACGAGGACTAGGAATATTCACTAAAACCTGAGTGCCGATACAAGCGTGACATCACAACCACAAAAAAACAATACATTGAAAATATTTTTTTCTGTCTGTCTTTTTCCTATAAAGTATCTTTAAATCGAGCGGCTTTTACAAAATCATCTTTAGAAAAAGGAATTTTAAATAGATTTTAAATTGATACAGTCACATGCTTACTACAGTATTAAATAACAAAATGTATTAATGGACTAAGATCCCGCTGCAAGATTGCTACGTTCATAGCGTATTTAATCAAAATCATTTTTTATATACAATAATAAAAGGCACAATATGTTTTGACCGGGGTGCCTATTCAAATGTGCCCGTTAGTATGTTTAATTAACTAAATAATAGTTGACTTTTCGGAATAAAAACGATGCATTTGTTATTACAATGAATTATACTCCACTTCACAGAACTATACGTAGAGATCTTGAAAAATGATAGCTGCCGTTGCGCATTTGGCCGCAACCTCTTCACAGCCAGGTGTAAGCGGGTCATATTTTGGGACGTTTATACGTTCATCGCGTATGTTCATCATTTATATATCAAATTAAAGCTGCCTATGTAAAAGTGGCCGCAAAAGTGGTTGCGAGTCATTAAAAATGTTTTTGTTACATTTATACGTTCATGGCGTATAGTCATCATTTATATATTAAATTAAAGCTAATTTTTTTCAGTGCATGATAAAACACCTCTACCTATGTAAAAGTGGCCCCAAAGGAAAGAAAAGAAGGAAAGAATATAATATTACCAATTGTCATTTGTTAGACAATAACAACGTTTACCATGGCATAGATAGATTAAAGTGAAAGAGAGTTAGTGCGTTAGTTATCTGTTTGCAGTGGGATCTCGATCCATAATCTAATTGATAGATTGAAATTATTTTAGTAATCATAAATTATTATACTTACCGAAATGTTATTTGTATTGTTCCTTTACTTCTTAAATTTTACTAAATTATTATTCGCACCATTAACCTAAACGAGTTTATAAAGTCTCGCGATAACTTCGTGCGCTGATTAAGAAGCAACAAACATTTGGCATGTCAAGGTAACATATCGCTGAACTTTAACCGGCAATTAGGAGCAAGTTCCTGCAGAGTCGTTAATTTTACAAATCGGTTATAAAGTTGGATGCTCGCCAAAACCTCTAGAATTACGGACCGCATCTGAGGGTCGGCGTACTTACAGTAACATTGTAAAGTAGGATATACATCACATTATAATTAAATGGACATTATAATTTATACAAATGAGAAATATATTACATGTTTAAATGATATTTTAACAAAATTATTGAATTATTTAATATTTAAATAATATCCAATATTTCATAGCTAAACACGATGGCTTGCATTGATGACGACAGGTTTGGCTCAGTTTGTAATGACCCTACTTGCTGCGCCAGCGGTCGCGGGTTCGAGTTCCGCTGGGGGGCATTCATTTGTGTGATGAGCACGAATGTTTGTACTCCAGTCATGGATTTTTATATTTATAATATGTATGAATTTAAAGTTATATATGTATAATGTACCAACTATCTGGTATCCACAACACAAGCCTCATAGCTTATCATGGAACTAGATGGTGTTGTCTGTTAATGTTCTGACATATTTATATTTTATTTATATTTATAGCTTACATAGAATAACGGAACTGAGTATTGTTTACTAAATCATATAAAATTATGTCTTTAAATAACTATTATATTTCTAATCTTTACTGCCTCGGTGGTGGAGTGGCTAGCATGTACGGCTGCACACCCGGAGGTCCTGGGTTCGAGTCCCGGGTCGGGCCAAGTTTAGTTATTGAGTCTTTCTGTATAGTAAGCCTCAGTAACAGCCCGGAGTTGGGAAGTTGGCGGTGTTCCACCCCCGTGCCTCGGAGAGCACGTAAAGCCGTCGGTCCAGCGCCTTAACTCTCACCGGTCGTGTCGAATGGTCGTCCCACCGGAGTATGAGAGTGATAGGAATATAGAGTGCACTTGTGTCGTCTGCGCGTACGCTTGAGCACTTTAATATCTCCTGCGCAGTTGGCTAGTCTCAATGAGATTGGCCGCCGTGGCCGGAATCGGCTAGGAGAACATCATCATATTTCTAAGCAACTATAATACACTTGTATCGGAGTCGAAATAGCATGAACATATGAACATATAATCTACTATATTAAAAGAATTAAATGAGGTTCTATATCTACATTTATATTTTTCTTCAATTAATGTTTGCTTAGTCTTTCAATGTAATGGAAGCTAAATCAATAAGTTTAAGAATATGTTTAATATATTTCTTATTAACATGTTATCATTTCAGTAGACCTGGAAATTGGTACCTTTCTTTGTTTCACTTTTAACAATATCAATAAATGAACAGCTTAATTTTAAGCAGTCAAATGGTAACAAGGAAATATACACACGGATGAAGCTGTAGTAGTTGCTATTGTACAATCGCTACTTAAGTAAACATTATTGCTACAAAAAGAGCGTACATCAGTACATTTTAAGCCATGTAATAAACAATTTTGAGTTATATATGAGTCTTATCTACTTTAAATAAATCATAGCCTATTTCAAGTTGGGTTATCTAACAACGTTACACACCCTCGCCGCAGATTTTACTCGAGGCAAATCATTCGAGAGCATTGATTGCCTTTTTACCGCTTCCCTTATTCTTAAATCACATATTGCTAGGGATGAAGAAATCACATTTGGCTTTACACTTATTATAGTAAATAATAAATCTATACCTACTTATATTATAAAGAAGAAAAAAATGTATGTTTGTTTGTAATGGATAAACTAAAAATCCGGTGAACCGATTTAGATTAAATTTGATATGTAGATAGTTTAAGATCCAGGGATGGCTATAGGATCTTTTTTATCTCAGAAATCATCCCTTAAGGGTGTGAAAAGTGGGTTGAAAGTTTGTATGGGGAATCAACCATTTCTCAAGTAAAGCAAATAAAACTAATACCTATGTGTGTATACATATATTAGTACTGTCTATCCATTCCATACTAACCGTTAAAACGTACCTAGGGACGAACCTGAGCAAAGCGAGGGTATGTCGCTACTAGTGTTTTATATACATATATACGTTCTATTGATAATATTTCACCTATATTACAAAATATTATGCTTTGAATTATGAACAATATATATATGAAAATTAAAATGTACTTTACATATATCCATACTTCAATATTATAAATGTGAAAGTGTGTTGGTTTCTTTGTTTGTATGTTTGTCCTTCTTTTACGTCGAAACTGAGTGACAGATTGCCGTGGTTTTTTGTGTGGAGATAGTTGGAGGACTGGAGAGTAACATAGGCTACTTCTTACCGCGAGAGATTATTAATAGATATTTCGCACGGAAAAAACGTTAAAACACAATTCAAAAAAATATTTACGATCAGAATGACTTCAAACTTGGTATTAATGGTCTTCAATAAAATTAAATAAATACATGTTTTAGTATTTTTCGAAATTCATCAATGAAAGTTTGTATGAAACTAGTTCTATTTAGAGTATTTTTTGTAGTTTTAGCGCGAGCGAAGCCGCGGGTTCTGATAGTTAGTATATATATTAGTTATTATTAGTTTATACAATAAAATAGTTCGAGATTTTGCGGATCAAGGTCATCTATCGTCTATGAACATCGGCAAACAAAAACAACCGAAGATTTGTATTAATTAGGGCTGACCAATTTTTTTATATATATAGGACTGGTAATTATCTATTATTTTATTATCTATACATATAATAAAATTGTAACTAAGCCGAATCTGTACATTAAATTTTTTTTTGGAAAATCTTATTGAAATAAACATTATTATCTATACATTTTTATAGTTATAAAATTGGAACCGAAAGTGAGAGATACTAAAATATACTGTATTTTGTACCTTTTTTTAACGTTGGAAAATGCATTGACGCATACCACCTGCACAACACGTTCAAGTGGTTGTGGGAATACATGTAGGGTTCAACGGGTAGAAAAGCAAGTATTAACCACTAAAACCCAACAGAACCTCACCCTTCTTAATGGGGCGTCGCAGGATCGCTTACGCACTCAACCATCATGCCCCCACGACAAGCCTGCCGAAGCAGACCACAACAATGTTATGTAAATTTTTGGAGTGCCGTATGTATGATAAAAAAGATCTTATTATGTCTGAATTCATTTAATAGAAAGAGCTTTTTGGGGCTTAATTTAATTTCATAGACCTAACTACAAATCTAAGGAATATTATTTTGTAAAATTATATATATGATAAATAAAAGGACTCGGGACAGGACATGTTTATATTTTATTAGTAATAAAATGTAGTATTTAAAAAAAAACACCTACGAAAATTAGCTTGTCCTCTTAAATCTGCAACTACGATAAATAATTGTTTGTTTAAGACGTATTCAATGCAGACTCAAATGGCTATATACTCGTAGAACAAATAAATGAGTACTTATTGTGGACGATAAAAAAGATAAGAAAGGAAAACAAACTAAAAAACGAATGTTGTGTATTTCATTTCAGAGGTCATGATTAATGTAAGTGGTTGCGTTAGTTCTAAATCCAGTTAGTTCTAAAGCCAGAAAAGACGTAGATACTAGATAGTACCTAGTTATGAATCAATAGCATTTTGCAGCTTTAATAATATGGAACTTTAAATCAATTTATAGTGCTGCAAATTAAAAGCTTTGCATATGTATTAATAGTATGACCTCATACTATCTATACTATAATAAAACTGTAGAGGTCGAATGTCTGTACATAGAATGAAATTGCTTAAAACCGAGTCAGGGGGGGGGGGGGGGGGGGGGTAAGAAGAGAAATAGAACAAATCCAATTTTTTTTAATTTTTTGGATTGATTTAAATAAAATTTTGCATGGTCGTACCTTATATCCCTGGTCAACATCTTAGGTACTTTTTATCCCTGAAAGTTAAAGAGTTCCCGGGGGATAATTAAAAAAACTATAGTAACTTATACAACTTAGTAGACAAACCTACTAATTAGATTTTAATGAAACTTTACAATAATATAGTTACAGTAACAAATAGACTACTTTTTATCCCGGAAAAATGTACTTTTCTAGAGGCAAACCCGAGCGAAGCGAGGGTGAGCCGCTAGTTCTTACCTAAAGTTGTACCCTCGTTGTAGTGTGATTTTTTATACAAATAAATTATACAATTTGTAGAGTCTATCTAAAAATATTTGCCATTTTTATCCATCGACATAATAAATGCACTAACTCCGTTAACAAATTTTGAAATGCCATCAGCAGCGCGGAGTGTAGAGAAGACTCAATATACATATATGTAAGGATAATCTCTCGTAAAACTGAGACTATTAAATATAACACTATCTATACATAAGCTTTTCTCACGCATATGAGTAGTAAAGTATGTTAGTAATAATTTGTTATTTGCCGGAGCGCTAAATTTTACGGGATTTCCCTCTGGCGATATTCCAGTCATCGTTATTCCGAGATAACGCAATTCGCTCGGAAGACAGCCATTAAGCATTATATTTTTTAGGAGAGATACTAAAGAATTATGTAGACATGTAAGATGTGATATATTTTATATAATAAAATAATAAATTCGTTTATTAATATACAATTGATATTTTCAGCTATGCTTTGTTTTATGCGAGGCTACGGTTATTTATTTGATTAAAACTATACCTATAACATCGTGTTTATTAAATTATGGAAATAAAATTAATAAAACGAAACATTTAGGGTGTTAAGTTCATCTTGTGGCCAGCATATACAATTTTCACGGCACGTTTGGCTCAGTTTTTAGTGGCCCTATTGCTGTGCCAGCGATCGCGGACTCGAGTCCCGCTGAGGGCATTCATTTGCGTGATGAGCACGAATGTTTGTACTCCGGTGATGGGTGTTTATATTTATGTATTTAAAGTTATATATGTGTAGTTTATCAACTATTTGGTATCCATAACACAGACCCGAACTACCATCAACTTACCAACTTACCATCGAACTAGTTAGTGCTGTGTTAATATCCCAACATATTTATTTATATACAGCTGCAGATCCGGAGGACCTAGGTCCGATTCCCGGATCAGGTCAAATATAGTTCTAGGATTTTTATGTCGAGAAACTCTCAGTAACAGGTCCGGTGTTGAGAATTTGGCTGTGTTTCATTCCTGTGCCTTAAAGATCACGCAAGCCGATTATCCTGCGCTAAAAAAGTAGGAGATTATCCAACTTTTTTCAGTTGATTTTCGAAAATCATACAAAATAATACGTACTTGACGTAAATTGCAACACTTTTTGAACACGATTTTGAAGATAAAGCACATGACATAGTGCGATTTAATTAAACCATATATTTTATTGAGGTACTTTGTAAATTGTAAACGTGGAAATCAACGTAGTGTAAATGCACATTTACGCTCTATTCAAGCGGACGCTGCACGTCGTCAGGGGCCTGTCGTCGCTGAATTAATCTTCAGCAAACAATATCTGCAGTGGATCGATTGTCCACTCGCTAGCGCTGTTATTCTCTGGAACATCATTTAATAAATTTATGCATACACATATTGATATTTATATTATATTTTGTCGACTTAATAAATATCTGTTTGTATTGTTTCATTAAAAATATTATTAAAATAATAGAAAACACATGTAAATGGTACATTGTACAAATTTTATATTTTTTTAATCAGCTTGGAAGATTTAGATAGAGGCAAATAGCTGGCAAACCTATCATGGGGCTTCATGGATGTACTCGTAGGTGTGAGATTCTTATCACTAAAACCCGTAGTGGAACCCTATCTCCGCAGCGTAATCGAGCGTATCTAGCATACGTTAAGCTAATATTATAAGAATTTATTAAATAAATATTCAACCTTAATAGAACTCAAAGAATAACAAGCACGAAGAAAATATTCGGGCAAAAGTACTAACTTTATTCGCTTAAATTTTAATAAGAACTTTTAAACATATTCTTGAAGTGACGGACTTAAATTATTATGTTCGTGATTTAGGATATCAATAAAATAATAAACTAGTTGTATGTACGTACAACTTAGGAGGTGGCAATATTTTAACCATTCGATGTTGTCACTGATCTTTTTTATTTTTATTTATCATCAGATCGTTTATTTTTAATAATATTTCATTAAAAAAAATATTTAAGTAGTGATTGCGTTTCGTTATTAGTACGACTTACTTATCTCTGGAACTACAAAGCTACGGGGGAGGGGGGGGGGGGGGGGATTAGTCAACAGTAATGATATAATAACATGATATAGAAAAATACACTATATATTAGTCAACGGTAATCTAAAATACGTTAAGGACGCACATTTAACTAATTGTTTTAATGCTTCAAACTTATTATACGAGTACCTAATATAGGTATACAATATGACGCTCTGTCCCCTCCACGATACATTAATTTATATAAACAAACAAACAATAACTTTATTGAATCAATTTGCTGACCACTTTCTTCCGCTTCAATCTGTTTTATAGCATGCATCATGTTAACATACATTTAACGAATTATTTTAATAAAAATTTATAAACAGCATAGAAGTGAAGGGCATTATTATACCTTGAGTCATGGAAAAAATTATTTTATGTATTATTTATCAAAATACATTCCGTAGTATTCAATAATGACAGGGTATTTTTAAGTTTTACGATATCAGTTAAGCAGTTTCCTCGTGATCATGTCGAAAATAGTAAATACTTCGCATTTAATATATCAATTATGTAACAATAACGAAATTGGTCGTAAGTCTAATGTTTAGTTCCTTCCTGCAATATTGTAAACGTGTTATATATTTTCTATCTTCCAGAGTTACTACTTACTGCTACTAGTTTATAATCACCGCATCTCATGTCTGTAATAGGCTTATAATAAACCCCCTCAAGCATAAGCTTTAAATATAAGCACATAATATTCAAAGTACACATCAAATTTAACGGCTGCGAAGCGTCATGTGGCACTGTCACATAACATGTTAGTAAATAATTTAAGCCGCGATATAAACAATACAGCAGCGGGCTTACGTATAAATATTAACTAAAATCGCATTCGTAAAATATGTCACCACCAGAGAAATAATGGATAAAGTGGCCCGCTATTGGTGTTTAGAATATAAATGTCGGTATTCAAACTGATATAACAGCGTTCTTGATAAAATATCTTAGAAATAAACTTAGATGAAACGTTGCATAGCTTTTAGACTGTTATCTCATATAATTTTTCAGTCATCAACTTATACTACATACTTACATACTTATACGAGTTTTAAACGAGTAAATTTGGGGTTAGACATGAAATATACGGATATTACGATTTTGTCGTTTTTACAAATAGGTATTTATACATATACCTAAATAAAACTGAAGTGTATGTTTGGAATGTAATTATACTATAAGACATTATTTTCGTCAATCTGTTTAACCAGGTTAATCTCCGAAACGGCTGGACTGGTTTTGACGGGACTTTCACTGGCAGATAACTGATATTATAAGACTTAGACTAGGTACTTTTGTTTTAGAAAAAGAATTAGGGTTCCGCTCAAAAAAATTAAAGCGTTCCTAGGGACCCGAGTGAAACGAGAGTAATTCTCTAGTTTTTTATATTTTTGATCCCCGTTTTAACTTGGCTTAAACTTTGGAAAATTTAATTACGATTTTTTTTAATAAATAAGCAATTGTTGCATCTTCTATAGGAATATAATTCTATACGTAATTATTATTAGTTTCACGCTTGACACCATTTGGCATACGAAAGCGAGGTGAGGAGTGTTAACAAATCTCATAATACAAAAACTCATTAGACAGGAGGGTTCCAAGTCTTGTGAATTAAAGCCTAAAGCTATTAAGTGGTTTTAATCTTAATAAATAAATAATAGCATAAGGGAATTCAATACGTGTTTTTGTATTATTATCTATAAGACTATCTGCGATAATTATTGTATACTATAGAAGATCTTTATGATTTTCAAAATAAAAACAAGAAATTAAATTAAACATTTAAAAACACTCCCAACACAATAACCTATTCAATGAGGCCATTTCAATAATAGCCCAAGAGCCCATGACGGTCAGACCTTCGTTATTTTATCAAAGCTGAAAGTTTTTCTGTGCATGTCCTTTATACAGGTAAGAAGGACCAGCGACTATAACAGACTACAGTTTCGGTTGTGGTTACTCGGGCAGGTAACAGGTAGTAAAGGTGTATATAATAGTACCTTAAATTCGTTAAAGTATAAAGCTCTTTTTTTTATATTTTCCTCGGGATAACTTTAGATATCTCGTCATCCATTGCCGGACACTTATGACAGTTGCTACCCCCTGCCAAACACCCCTAAACTTTAATAAATTATATTTATACTTTCGTTATACATAGTATAAAAGCTAAATTTTATATATGTTACTTGCATAAAAAAACTTTCAGCTTTTATAAAATAACGAAGATCTGGCCGTCATGGGCTCTTGCTCTATGAGCCTAAACATGATACTCGTATCTCTGCAGTATTTTAGTAACAAGTTTAGTATCTTGCAGTTTCCAGGCGACGCTGCAGCATCAGGCCAAGGTTACCGTTTGCAATGTCATTGAAGTAACGGGATACCAAGTTTCTGACTGTTTATATCTGTGGAAGTTGCTCATGTCCTTTTAACTTCTAGAAAAGAGCTGATAGCCCGCTAACGGCTGAATGGCTTTTCTTGATTTACATCTAAGAACATTCTCGATCAAGTCACCCTTCAAACAAAACATTGGGTGCTACGAAGCCATAGCCGCACGTTAAACATATAACACTCCCCTTTTTGTGTTGGGGTTAATAAAAGTGACATTATAAGAAGATTTAGAAAATTCCTAGGAATATTATTTAATAAAATAATAGAATGTTATATTGTCTTGTGTGGATATATTAGGCAGGGTATTGAGTGATCTGCGCAATTTTGGAAATAATTTTGGGAAAAGAAGAAATACGAAGAAGTTAAAAGTGAAGCGATTGTGAAAATGAAACTAGTGGTTGAAAATAATGCTTTGTATGTATCCTGTAACAGAAAAAAGCTGTTACTGCTCGCGTACCATGAGTGTACGTGATCTGCTATAAGGGACATAAAACAAGTATATTGCATGTGATCAGCTTTAATTTCCGATCCCGGAACCCAAGCATATAACATTAAATATAACGGTATATTATCAGATCTCCTTATCTACGAGTATAAGCGAAATTTTAAGAATGCTTATCATTTCTTTCATTTTTGTGTAGGCGCATTTATTGAAGACAATCTAAAATAAGAAAACTATTATTACGTAATTTATGTATATTTTACTAATAAACTAAAACTCAAGCTTTTTTAAAGATAATGCCTTCAATCTCCCTCTTCAACCGAACTCGAAAGGTTTACTATTAGCCATTAAAGAGTTAAACTATCCTGGATTCATCGTCAGATAAGTTCTACTGATTGACGTATAATTGTGTGGCTATTTCTAATTTTTTCGGAACATTCTAACTTCGGTCAGAAAAAACATGTAGAACCGTTTCGGCTCTATCTAAATATCTTAATCTATACCTATAATAAATTGTAACTAAGCCGAATCTGTACATTAAATATTTTTTGGAAAATCTTATTGAAGTAAATATTATTATCGATACAGAGTCCGAATCTATAGTTTTTAGATTTTTTGTCTGCCTGTCTATTACCGCATCACAGAAAAACCACTGTAGGGATTTTGATGAAATTTGGTATGGTGATAGCTGGTTATCCGAGTCAACATATAGGATACTTTTTACCGCGGGAAAATATCTCATTTCTGGAAAAAATACAAAAACTGCAATGCAAGAGTATACTAATATGTAAAACCTAAGAATTTGGTTTTTGGTCATCTGAACGCGGGCGGAGCCGCGGGCAATGCTAGTAAATCATATAATTTAAACAATAGATCAGAGCGGTTAGAAGAAGATGCTTCGAAAACATATTGTTTATTCGAAATATTTGCAAGACTACTGTGTTAAATTAAATTATTGAACACGATAGTCTTGACTTGAGATGACGCATTTAATGTAAAATTAGGTATTTATATATGGATTTATAGATAAAAATATAAAATATAGTTTTACCAAAATCTATTTTATCTATGAAAAATATAGAAAGAACATGTAACATTCTTAGATCTCGTTAAAACATTAAAAACAAAAATTATTATATCTGAAATCTCTCACATATTAATGCGATACAAGAATCTTATATGAATGTACCTAGATTTTAATAAAAAGTAAAAAAGGTTACATCGTTTTCAATTAGCTCCTATATAATGATTATACGCTATTATAGGAAGGAGTCCATATACTTAATATTATAATGAAAATGTTTATTTGTTTGTTGCCCTTCTTTTACGTCGAAACGGAGTGACGGATTGGCGTGATTTTTTACCGCGGGAGATCATCTAGTTCCTACGGGAAAACACGTTATGATATGATCCAAAAAATATTTATGATCAGAATTACTTGAAACTTGGTATTAATGCTCTTCAATAAAATTAAGTAAATTTAGCATTTTTCCAAATTCATCCTATAAGGGGGTAAAATAGGGGATGAAAGTTTGTATGAAACTATCTTTTTAGAGATTTTTTTTGTAGTTCTAGCGCGAGCGAAGCCGCCGGTTCTGCTAGAGCTTTATAAAGTTGACTTATTACCTAAGTAGCCTGCTTGTTGTATTTCAGAAAATCAGAAGAATTATTTTTACGCATTTTATGATATTTGTATCACCACTTATGAATGAGCCAGTTACTGAACATTGTTCATGGAGTAGGTATTTTAAATTTAAACCAATAAAACAGAAAAGAAAACTTTAAAGTGAGTGTTAATTATATTTAGCACTAAATTTTATTAAATAACTAGCGGCTTACCTAGCAGCTTAGCCTGCATAAATAAAATAAGTATTATGAGTGTAACTTAGGAAATCTACACCTTATTGCAGACTTTTTTGTAGGCTTTCTTAAAACCTACAATGTTCTAGTATGTTTCTTTGAAGTTAAAAATACCATAAATCATTTTATCCAAAATACTTATTTTTGTACACAAAGATTTATCGTTTATCTATTTTTCTTAATAGTTTATTTAAAAAAAGCGATGAACGAGAAACACATTTGTGTAAAGAGAGAAAGAAATACTGCTCGGCTGGAATATATCTATAGTAGGTATTACAGTACAGATAATAGGTAAGTAAATAGGTACTATTTTAAGTTGATATATTAGATATTACCGAAATACTTAATTTTTTGTTACTTTTTTACACAACGAAATTGTTGTTTGTATGTTATTTTGTAATTACTATATTTTCTATTGACCATTGTTGAACATATAACGTTTGTGTCGAGTAGGTACAGTGTGCTGGTATTTATATGTTGGTATAATTGAACGTTCACTTGCCACGTTACCTTTTGTTTATTGCGGCCACGTGATTTCCCAATTACCTTGTAAATAACCAACGCCTACATCGCTTTATATTAACAATGTAGTGGTCCATTGAACGTAAACTTCGTACCATACTATCGTATAACTACTAATAACAACTATAATTACATTACGTCAATAGTGACGTCCTATTGTATCCATAAAATAATTACGATATCACCAAAAATCTTTAGATATCAGTATTTATATTAAAAACAAAATAATTATTAGTGTTTGTATTACGTGATACATACACTCATTTTCTCAATCAGAAGTTTTCGCATTTTTAGTATGTTATTACTCGTAAAATATTATTTGTTAAATAGATAAACGCGAATACAGAACATTTATCACTAAACAATATATGATGAGCTATTAATTTGACACTATAAAAACCGTTATAACAATTAGTATAGTGTTTTTTTTAATATCAATACAGATATTTTATTTTATCGGTGGTAGGACTCTGTCAAACCTGAGGAGTCCGACTGTATGGGTACCACCCCCCTATCTATTTCTGCCGCCAAGAAACAATGATTACATTGTTGTGTTCCGGTTTGAAGGATGAGGTAGCCAGCGCAATCACAGGCAAGAGGCATACCATCTT
Organism: Brenthis daphne; assembly: GCA_947093115.1. Classification (NCBI taxonomy): domain Eukaryota; kingdom Metazoa; phylum Arthropoda; class Insecta; order Lepidoptera; family Nymphalidae; genus Brenthis; species Brenthis daphne. The sequence continues at coordinate 10,359,692 of OX352478.1, read as the reverse complement.
AGTCCTCACAGTGGCACCTGCAGTACTGCATTTTTGAAACATAAATCCTTAGTGCATGAACCGTAGGTGTTATGGGCGACAGGTACCGCTTTCCATCAGGTGGGCGGGCTGTCTGCTCGTTTGTCACTGAATATCATAAAAAAAAATTACAAATTGAATTTATATAATTAAAGAGCTACCTACCTACCAACATATTATGTAGAGTCCTTGATATGAATAACAACCAAATTTATCTCATGAATAATAAAATCAATACACCGAATAATACAACATTTGAGAAAATACTTTATTTGTGACAACTTCGGATGGAAAATATAAAACATTAACTGGGAAAGTGTTCTCGTTCAACTTGTTCCGAGCGGTATTTGAATTAGCTATTCCGCTCAAACTTTTATTGTATCGCTACGTTATACGTCACCTGCGCGACGTCTGCAAAAAACAAAAAACATTTTATATTATTGTCGCTGTCGATCTTTTTATTTTATTTTCTCGCTGGGAGACCTTTTAGAATAGATAATGTAGCATATAAATTTTCCTCGCATCGAGGGCGGCCTAGTGACACTTTGTAAAAGGTGCCTTGAATTAATTTCGTTAGACTTCAAGGGATCAGATCTCATAATAAAGTAATATATTTTGTGAAGATTTACGAAGCACATTATAAAATTATGAGACGATTTTATATTTACCTAATACAATATTTAAAATATACTAAACGTGTCAAAGCAGTTATTAGTCATTCAATAGTATATTTTTAATGAAATCTTTTTAATAAACTGATGTAATATTAAATTATATAAAGTTATATGCCTGAATGAATTTTAATTTGCTACCATTTTACAAATATTCTATAGTATATAAGCTATACTTAAAACTCTACTCTACTTTTTTTTACTCAAATAATTCTTCAGAAATTCTGTTTCTGTACCTCATTTTCTGTTTTAAATTCATTGTTATTCATGTTCAACTACACGTTAACATAAGTATTTATCGATATATACATACATACATTCCCTTTAGAATCCCCAACCACCTCATAAATATCTTATCGCTTAAATTTCCTGTAAACTTATTTTAGCACGAACTATTTTACGTTACATCGGAGACACTCACGCTCCACTATCAACCCCGGATCTGAAAATTTAATTACAAAATGCTGCATCGCCCACGCTATAAGTAAATCTATGCAATGCTAATATCTATTAGATAAATGTAGGAAATAGAGTTAATCTGCTATCACATATATATATATATATATATATATACACACTAATATATATATACACTAGCATTGCCCGCGGCTCCTCCCGCGTTCAAATGACCAAAAACTAAATTCTTAGGTTTTACATATTAGTATATTCTTACATTGTAGTTTTTGTATTTTTTCTCAGAAATGAGATACCTTCCCGCAGTAAAAAGTATCCTATATTTTGACCCGGATAACCAGCTATTATCATACCAAATTTCATCAAAATCCCTCCAGTGGTTTTTCTGTGATGCGGTAACAGACAGACAGACAAAATTCTAAAAACTATAGATTCGGCCTCTGTATCGATAATAATGTTTATTTCAATAAGATTTTCCAAAATATATTTAATGTATAGATTCGGCTTGGTTACAATTTTATTATATGTATAGATATTTTGTAACTTAGTTGTAGCCCAGTGCTAACAGCTAGCGCGCTCGTTTCAAGCGTACCATATTCAAATCATTTTTCAATACCGTAAGGCAAGAGGGAGCCAACCTCGTCTTTTAAAACCCTGTTAAGTCTGCTAATCCGTATTAGGCCTTTGAGGTGAGGCTCAGGAGTGAACTATTATGTTAAATATTAACACGAATTATATTATCAAATATGATTTATTGTAGAAATCGTGAAAATTACTTGACGTAATAAGTACTCAATCTATACTAACGAAAGATCAAGTTGAGCAACTCGTAATACAGCTTGCCTAACATATCTAAACCTATCGAAGTCGAAAATATCGGCCTTTTTAAGTAACTTATAGTGATACAAGTATATCTAATAAACGTCATAATATTACAAAGTGCACGTTATATCGTTCATATTTTCATTAGTACAAGTTATAGTTATTGTAGCAAAGAGCTTTAAACAGACTGTTGCCAGATATATAAAATTACCCCACAAGGGGTATCCCTTTTTGTAACGCTTTTAATTTATTTTCATGTAAATTATTTTAATATTACCATTAAAACAAAGTATACAAAAGGTTCTTAAATGTAGATAAAAGTAATTTATTATAGGCTTCCTTAGAATGTTATTTACTGTAGAAGTCCGCTGGCCCTCAGATGTAGTCGGCAATTCTAAAGAGTTTGGCGACCATCCAATTTTATAAATGATATGTAAAGTTAACGAATCGCAGAAACATCCTCGTAATGACCGAATGAAGTAAAGTTCAGTAAAATGTTATTTGCTTGCATGCCAAATATATTTGTCACTTCTTAATCAACAATTAAATTTTTAATATCTATTTCATATTATGCTCATATTGCTTCGTTGATCTAGTGACAGACATGTCCGGCTGCAAATCCCGAGCTTTGAATATAGTTAAATTGAAAAAGAGAAGTTAGAAAAGAACACGCAAAGGTCTTGGTGCTCTTCCGACCTCTCACCCTTCGCGATTGAGGGTGAGAAAGAATGAGAATATAGAGATTTACGTCGTTGGCCAAATGTAGTGTACTGTGTAATTAATATTAATTGAGTCATTTCAGTAACATTTTCCGCCGTAGCCGAAATCAATTATTATTAACTAGGAGAATATTGACAAGTAGAACCCGCGACTTCAATCGCGCTCAATCTACAAAAAAAACTCTTTGGCTTTATGTTATATAGTAATTAATATACATATATCTATAGTACAATAATGTATGGAAGTCTGCCCGCTTTGTTGACATTTATGATCACTGTTTAAAAATTAATAAGAACAAAATAACTAATTAAAAAGGGTTAGTAGTTCCTGAGATTAGCGTAGTGTTCAAACAAAGAAACAAAGAAACAAACAAACAAACAAACAAACAAACAAACAAACAAACATACGGATGGACGGACAGGCAGACACAGTCTAGTATAATCATAATAAAACAACATAATAATAATAATAATAAGGGCCCAATAAAATCCAACCGTACGTCCGAATCGACCATCTGATTCACGTAGGGGGCGGACACGTGATATGTTTTTACTGGCACGGCTAACACGGAACTGGTAACCCATTGAACATGGAGACACGACTAAAGAGTAAACGTTTAGGACCGCTACCCGGGGGCGATCGCCGGGGCGCACCTGGAGCTGACGCTGGGTGCCACAGCATGCGAACCGTCAGCGGTGAGGAGTTGAACAGGCGGGCTCCCACCGACAAAGATGTTACAGCCGAAATCATTTACGATGGCGACAGGACATCATCACCATCTTTATCATCATCACCTTCCATGCCATCGTCATCCCCAATTAATAGCCAGATAGATACAGTTCCACCCAAGCTGGCCTTGAATGTTGCGCGGTAGGCAAACGCCTTCTTACCCGCGTCCACCAAGGCTGGAAAAGCAAGAGTTCGCATGAAATGGAGCGAAGATGTAAACCTATTCATCATGCGAACATACTTACATATTACAAAATTAGAGACAGATATGACTACCTACAGACAAAAATTGCACGCACTTTTCACACGACAGTATCCAGAAATTACAGTTTCAGAACAGAGAATTTCAGACCAGAGAAGATCTATAGTTAGGAATAAACTTTTGTCACAAGAAGTTATTGACCAATTGAAAGAAGAAGTATGGGCGATATTAATACAGGAAGAGACAGAGAATTATGAAAAAACTAACGCAATTACATTAATACGAAATACAAATGAAAATGATCTGCAAGAACAACGGCTATCAATTAATCAAATACAACATAATACACAATCTCAATCGCACAGTCACTCAGGAGCTCACATGGAAACATTACACACATTTACGAACACACTACATATAATCACACAAACATCACACACATCCACACAGACCGAATCATTAACTTTTACGATCGAAAACGACATTGAAACCTTGGTCGATGAGGATCACAATCTAACACCAGATACATATATACACGAATTACATGACAAATATAGAACACAATTAACACATTATGCTGGAATGGACCCCACAGCGAGACCAAAATTATCTAAACTTAAATATAGCCCTAAACTTTTCCGATTAGTTAATGTATTTAATGAAAGTATCCTACCACAGTTCTTATCTGATGACATACAATTGATAGACATACACACTCTAATTTATTGCACAGCGGTGGTAATTTCTGAAGAACTCAACTTTAAAATTACCGAACACACAATAAATACAAGATCTAGAGACAAGATGAAACCACCCTGGCAACAAAGACTAGAAAAGGATATTGAAAAATTGAGGGCGGACTGTGGCAGACTTACACAGTATATTAACAACAATAGATCTCAAAAAGTAGTTAAAAAAGTAGAAACAATATTTAGGAATAGTTTAATCCACACCAAACATGAAAGTAGCAATAGGATACCTCATGATTTTCTGGACACATTAAAACAAAAACTGGCACTTAAAGTAGGCAGACTTAAGAGGTATATGAAGGGACAACAGCGCAAAAATGATAATGCTACATTTGCTATGAACGAAAAGTTATTTTATAGGAATATACAGAAACCACATAACGACTCAACAACTGAGAACGATGCAGACATACCTACGAAAGAAAACTTAGAAAGATTTTGGTCTAACATATGGGAAGAGCAGGATCACCATAATGATAAAGCATCTTGGATTGCAGAAGAAAAAGAACAATGGAGAGCAGTGGAGGCAATGGAATTTACAGAGATAACGAAATCTGATATTACAAATATAACAGCTAGACTACACAATTGGAAGTCCCCGGGCGTAGATAAAATACATAATTTTTGGTATAAAAAGCTTACGATACTACACAAATGCATTGCAAAAAATTTAACACATATTGTATTAGGTGAACAGGACATACCGGAATTTATTGCAACAGGAATAACTTATATGCTACCTAAAGCGAAATACACATCAGAACCTTCTCAATACAGACCAATCACATGCTTACCCACGATCTACAAAATACTGACATCAGCAATCACAACTAAAATCAACACACACATAGAACGTCACAATATAATAGCTGAGGAGCAGAAGGGGTGCAGACGGGGCCATATGGGGTGTAAAGAACAATTAATAATAGACTCCACCATTCACAAACATGCCACCACAAAAAATAGAAAATTACATTGTACATATATAGATTACCAAAAAGCTTTCGATAGCATTCCTCACTCTTGGTTAATACAAATATTAGAAATATATAAAGTTAATTCTAAAATTATAGACTTTTTGCGAATTATAATGACACACTGGAAAACTACGCTCCAGCTAAACAAAGGTCTCAATACATTAAGAACTCGACAGTTACATATTAGAAAGGGTATCTATCAGGGTGATGCTCTGAGCCCCCTATGGTTTTGTCTCGCACTAAACCCCCTGTCTCACTTACTTTATCGATGTAGAGCCGGCTATAAGTTTAAAAATAATACCGCTGAAACTGTTATCTCTCATCTTATTTATATGGATGACATTAAATTATATGCTAGCAACCAAAAAGAAATGAAAACGCTAATAGAAACTACTACAAAATTTAGTCAAGATATTAATATGCAATTTGGATTAGATAAGTGTAAGACATTACATATTATAAAAGGAAAAATAAAACCCGGCAACTATATAATTAATGACACCGACACAATTACAGCAATGGATTCAACAGATCTTTATAAATATTTAGGATACAAGCAACTTAAAGGAATCAACCACACAGAAATTAAACACACACTAAATACAGAGTATCGTAGGAGAGTTAACGCAACTTGTAAAACAAAATTATCTGGAAAGCATTTCATAAAAGCCCTAAATACTTTTGCAATACCTATATTAACCTACTCATTCGGAGTAATAAAATGGTCAAAAACTGATATTGAACAATTAGAAAGATCCACACGCACAATTCTCACAAAAAACAACAACCTTCACCCTAAATTGGCCACCGAACGACTCACAATCAAAAGACAAAATGGAGGGAGAGGCCTAATCGATATTAAAAACCTTTGGCAGACACAAATAACAAACCTAAGAACATTCTTTAACACAAAATCACGCACCAGTAACATACACAAAACAATTACCTTAAACGATTTTAATTACACTCCGCTTAATTTAAATGAACCAAACATACCAGACACAACCAACACTAACACACAAAGTCAAAAAATTGAAAAATGGAAACAGAAAGTTCTTCACGGTAGACACCCACACGATCTAGAACAATCCCATATTAACATAGAAGCATCTAACAAGTGGCTTAAGATAGGAAACTTGTTCCCAGAAACCGAAGGCTTTATGATAGCTATACAAGATCAAATTATAAATACAAAAAACTACAGAAAATATATCATAAAAGACCCTACCGTCGTCAACGATAAGTGTCGCAGGTGCCACATACAACCTGAAACCATACAACATGTTACTGGCGCGTGCACAGCACTCACACAAACAGACTACAATCACAGACACAACCAAGTAGCAAACATCATCCATCAAAAGCTAGTACTCAAACACTCTCTCATACAAAACACTCACACACATTACTATAAATACTCACCACAAACTATCCTAGAAAATGACACACACAAACTGTATTACGATCGTGCCATACTCACAGATAGGACCATCCATTATAATAGACCAGACATAACTTTACAGGATAAAATAAGAAAAATCACTTACCTGATAGACATTGCGGTTCCCAACACTCATAACCTACAAAAAACAATATCTGAAAAAATAAGCAAATACGCGGAACTTAAAGAAGAAGTCGCAAGAATATGGAGACAAGAAAAAGTTTACGTTATCCCTATAGTCCTCTCTACGACAGGTGTCATACCCAATCATCTTATACATAGCCTGAAACTAATAGATTTAGAAGAAACCGTCTATATAAGTCTGCAGAAAGCTGCCATTTTAAACACATGCAGAATAGTGCGTAAGTTCATGCAGTTAGAAGAAGAAAACACAATTACATCTTGAACAGGCACTCACCACACCACACGCTACATTTACTTGGCTTTGGCCCGTAATGTAGTTAAAACCAGCCAAAAGCTGAGAAAAAGAACATATCCAATAATAATAATAATAAAGTTTATTGTTGTTCTCTCACACAGTTAATACAATGAAGAATATTATAAAGAATATTAAGCTTAGTTTAGCATTAATAACTATGTGAGAGACTGGCGTCTGTACTAGGAGACCTGTATGACAGATTACCAGCCTCTCCTACACTGAACCGTTGAGTTTCACAAAAGCTTTAGGTATAAGTAGGTATTTAACTTCTATACAAGAATAATATTTTATCTATATGTATGTATGTATTATGTCGTGTGTGTGTAGTGTGTGTGCGTGTGTGTGTGTGTGTGTGTGTGTATGTATGTATACAACAGTAAGCACAAAGAAAAAGAAAACAAACGTGACTCTTACAAGAATCGATAAGAGCGTTTCCAGACAGATCAAGTATCTGATAAAATAAAATCACGAGTGTCCTTAAGGAAGGAGACTTGAAGCGGTCGTAAGGACACCGCCGTCGAAATCCTTTAGCGTATTACCAGCGAAGTAAGCGCCTCAGACTACATGCAATTACTACGTCCCTATAATCTACTACTGCCGTATACGATAATTACTATATTATATAATTGTAAAAGAAAAAATTATTATACTGTTAATTTTTAACCGACTTCCAAGAAGGAGGAGGTTATCAATTCGTCGGAATCTTTTTTTTTTCTTTTTTTATGTATGTTCACCGATTACCCGAAGACGCCTGAACCGATTTGGCAATTTTTTTTTGTTTCAAAGGGTATACTTCCCAGGTGGTGCCATATAAATTTTATCGAAGTCGGTAGAGCGACTTATTTTTAAAATCAACAATAAATATTTTTTTTAAATAAATTGCTTAGTCGAATATGTTATTAAAAAACTTTCTTCTTACAAATTACCTGCTTATTACGTCTACACTAAAAATGGAAAAATAAAAACATTTTAACAAAAAATAAAAACCGACTTCCAGGCACTAAAATGTAAAAAATAACTAAACGGGGGTTTTCATTTAGAATAGATACCTAATCAGATATTTTCGAAGTCGGTGCCAGCCTACAATATTTTAAGATATGATTATCTAATAGGTAAATATGTATTTTACGTATCGAAATATATTAGATTTGCTTTGCATCGGCTGGCACTGACTTTGAAAATATCTGATTAGGTATCTATTCTATATGAAAACCCCCGTTTAGTTATTTTTTACATTTTAATGCCTGGAAGTAGGATTTTATTTTTTGTTAAAAATTTTTTATTAAACAGAAAGTTTGTGTTATTGGTTACTTAAAAACATTATTAGGCGAGGTACTATTACATGGGAAGTTATAAAACCTGCAGACTCCTAAACTATAAAATATTATAAGAAAGGAATATAGAGTACATTGTGTTTGCGGACGCACTTGTACGGTATAATATTTTCGGCGCTTATATTGGACCGAAATTTGTTCAGGAGGACTATACTCGTAGATAGGTATTTATTAAGAAATTTCCATGGTTCCACTTGTGTGATAAAAATGTTGATAAATGTTAGGTGATTGGTAATATTAGTTATAACAACATTTATGTACATATATTACACCGTTATTCCAAATATTTACACCTCTATTCCGAATATTCATAAGTTGATTTTCGTTGATCCATTACAGCGTAGCAAAAGAAGAAGTAACTAACTTTTATTGACTCACAAGTTACAAACTTTCCCATTCATAACATTTTGCGATAATCCATACTAATATTATAAATGTGGAAGTGTGTTTGTTTGTCTTTCTTTCACGTCGAAACGGCTTGGCGGATTGGCGTGATTTTTTGTTTGGAGATAGTTGGAGGGCTTGAGAGTGACATAGGCTTACTTTTTACCGCAGGAGATTATCTCTTTCCCACGGAAAACACGTTATAATATAATCCAAAAAAAATATTTATGATCGGAATTACTTGAAACTCGGTATTAATACTCTTCAATACAATTAATTAAAAACGTGTTTTAGCATTTTTCGAAATTCATCCCTTAAGGGGGTAAAATAGCGTATAGATGTAGCAGAAGGAATATGTTTTTATGTTTTTACTCGTAAAGATTTTAACATGGAAATTAAAAGTGCAAGATTCATACAATTTCAAACCTTTGTTCATAGACCTTCGATGATAAATAAATCTCATGGTACTAAGGACAGTAAATGTGATACAATACATTGCCATTTTACTCTGATAAAATACAGACTTGTTTTCCTAACCTCGCTAGCACTATATGTGCATATGTACCTATATGAAAATAAGCTTGCACGTCTGGTACATGTGTTTTTACGCCTCAGTGAACGAGGCAATCGATCCTATCATCTTAAAACTCGGGAAAAGCATAGTTCGTACGTCGAACATAGTAACATTGTTATTCAGGCGTCGTTAATATTTTTTAAAGTCATATCTAATATTGTCAGTCGTTATACACATATATGTATTATATTTACTACTAGCGACTCATCCTCGCTCCGCTCGGGTTCGTCCCTACTTACGTTTTAGCTTTTAATATACATTTCTCAGAAATGAGATATTTTCCCGCAGTAAAAAGTATCCTATATGTTGACCCGGATAAACAGCTACCATCATACCAAATTTCATCGAAATCCATCCAGTGGTTTTTCCGTGATGCGGTAACAAACAGACAGACACACGAAAATTCTAAAAACTATAGAATCGGCCTCTGTATCTATAATAATGTCTATTGCAATAAGATTTTCCAAATAATATTTAATGTACAGATTCGGCTTAGTTCGAATTTTATTATGTGTACAGATTTTTTTCTATTACTTTTCTTAAAAAACAACATCTATCGTATCTCCTCCACTGGTGATAAGAGAGCTGGGAAATGCAACTAGCATTCTAGCCGAATTCGACACGAATATGATTTGTATAGTAATTATTAAATTACATTGTTTTGCAATTATATAGTAGGTACAGTATATATCCATAATTTAATAATTTTCTCATAAAATAACTTCTAGTGTTAAAAATTTAAGGGTTACTAACTTTATTGTAACGAACATAATAAAATTAGGTTACTGTGTTACAGTATTTATATGAAAAGCAAAAGTGTTCTGTGGACATCAGTTAGGATAGTTTATGAGCCTACGAGATAGGAATCGACGAATGACACTTAACTTTAGTAGGGGATCCTGTCCCGATCTATGTGGTGGACCCCTCACTCTTTTTCCACACAATATATATATATTTTAAAATAAAACATACTAACAAACACGACCCTGGGGGTTTGTCACCAAAAATTTGCTCCAGGCTATTTTTAATTAAAAAACTTGTTGAAAAAAATGTCGGGTGAATGAACGCGTTGCATTGGCATTCTAATTGATAGTCTACAGAATATCAATTAAAAATAAATATTTTTATTTATTATAATTATTATTTGAACAATAATACAAAAATTATAAGGGAAAGAATATTTTTGTTTAAATATGATCTTTATTAAGCTTACAAGTATTAAAAATAAAATACAAAACCTATGGATATATTAAAAATAATCGTGTGATATTTAATTATATTGTATTAATCTTATACCTGTAAGATAAATAATCGGTAAAAATGATTTAAAATGAAAGAGTTCGTATTAAAGGTTAGCAAGGATTATATATTATATATATATCTTTTAATAATTATGGGAATGAGAAGAGTTAGTTACGGTCGCGCTTAACTGACGTGCCAATAAAGGCACGCGTCACATAACCCGAGTATGCACCGGAAACAGTATTTTATGGATATTTTAAGGAAACCAATTACATCGTTTCCTTAAAATATTACATACTGGTTTTTCCTCTGCTCCGCCGTAGTCGGTACGTTGATAATAAATAGCGAATATGTCGATAATCTTTGCTTATACATATATACTATATATATATATATATATATATATATATATATATATATATATATATATATTATATAAGCTATATTTATTTTGAATTTCGTAAAAACTTTTTTAAATATTTTGCATAAAAAAGTAACAAACGCAGAAATAACTAAAACGTTCTTTCTTTTAGTGTTTGCGTTAACCCTATACTGAACGTAGAAATCAAATGTAAAGTTATATCAAGCAACATGCTTTACATTTTCAGGGATAAGACTTACCTAAATAGTTAACACTTAACAATGTTAATCGTATTTTTATATAGGTATAAAAATAATTATATTTTATACAAAAATGACTATGAACATCTTTTTATTTAAGTAATATTTTATAGTAAAAAAAGGTTCCTTATATTAAAAAAAAAGAAAAAAAATAGCTCTTTCAAGTGTTTTTATACGAGGGGATGGAGCGCATATAACGCGCATCAAAGCGTCATGACACAAGAGTGAAGAGAGCGCACAGCACAGCTACTCGTATATTGCACCCGCTCGGTGCACTGTTTTGCATTCATATCCCGCTGTTTGATCGCCACCGAGACACTATTGACGTCTCGTGGAAATATTGGATAAAGCGCATAATATTATTCACGTCAACTGCATGTTTTTCCAGAAAATGAGGAAGTAAAGCAAAATGGAATATTTTTCCGATTTTCCATGAGGCGATAATCTGAATTTCAAAATAAGCATTTTTGTTATAGATGAACATCATAATCATACAAGGATGATCATTTTTTAAATCATAATTTTTGTTATGTATATTACTGGTAACTGAGCTGTTATTATTTTTATCATTCCCGTTTTACCTGTAGATAATAAACATACATAATATGTTTCACTTATATTAAAAAGAAACAATCTTAATAATTTACCTTGGCAGTAATTAGCTGAAAAATCAGCTAAGCTATAACTACGTAAAAGAAGATTTAATTATAAAATAATACATTAAGGCAAACAATGTTCTAAGAATTATTATTTTACCTTCAATTTATATATACTTTATTCTTAATCTTCTACACAACAAATAATTAAAATTGAAAATTGTGTCTGTTTTATAATATACTAGCATTGCCGGCGGCTCCGCCCGCGTTTAACCAAATTCTTAGGTTTTACATATTAGTATACTCTTACATTGTAGCTTTTGTATCTTTTCTCAGAAATGAGACATTTTCCCGCAGTTAAAAGTATCATATATGTTGTCTTGGATAGCCAGCTATCACCATACCAAATTCATCAAAGTTTCTCCAGCGGTTTTTCCGTGATGCGGTAACAGACAGACAGACAAAAATTCTAAAACTATAGATTCGGCCTCTGTATCGATAATAATGTTTATTTCAATAAGATTTTCCAAAAAATATTTAATGTACAGATTCGGCTTAGTTACAATTTTATTATATGTATAGATTAAAAGTAATATCGGCTGAAACTATGAAATAGAATCTGCAGAATTGAAGTTTGTTCCTTGTTGCTTCGTTCATATATACGTTCTCATCAAGTAGATAATAAAAGACAGAATTATACGTAGATAGTAAATTGTTAATCTATCATACAGCATACAGTAATAACATACCTATTATAAGTGTACAAAATGAGAAAATCTAGAAAAATAATCGATTATTGCTAGTACTGTAATTTTGTTTTGTTTGTATTTAGACAAAAGCTTATTTTGAAATATAACTATATTTTAGGCTAAGCCTTATATTATGTACATTGTACAATATGTAGTACCTAAATAGTAAATAGCAAATATTTGGTTATGAATACAAAATAGAAATCTAAGTTTGATTTATAAAAACTACAATTTAAAATATGTATATAAAAGAATAGAACGATAATAGAAAAATATATAGCTTGCCTATAATAACGAGTACATTATCTAAAATTATTTGGATTTTACCGAAAATAAATGATATGATAGGTAGGTACTTCACAAAAAGGATAGGTACACTAACTAAAATAACACATTTGCTATGCCAAAATAAATGTGAACCGAAATATTGAAAATTATTTTTAATGTATACCAGTAAACTTTATAAATATTTTTGCATTCTCTAATTTTTGAACATAAAGCTAAACGTGATAGGCAAACAAAATTACAAAACATTTTAAAATATTTCTTATCAGGGCATGACATATCGTCCCGTTTCTGTGTAAACCTCGTATCTACAAAATCTTAATTTTCAGTAAATCGATAAAAACGTTTAGAGTTACTTAATTTTCATAAAAAGTTATAACTAATTTAAAATTTATACTCTTTATTTATCACCTTAAAATAATTAAACATCATTTTTGCTATCTGCATCGATACCTTGTTGTTATTATCAATTTAACGTAGATACGAGTTTTTTCATCAAATACCCTGGTAACTTTTTTGCAGATACGAGGTTTTGAAATTAATTTTTTTTTTCTATAAGATCATTGGCGAAAATTTTTTTTATGCGAGGCTTTCACATTCAATTCATTATTATTTTATATTTATTAATTAAAACAAATTCATTTGATTTTGATTTAATGTGTTATAAATCATATGATTACTATTTATAATATGATTTAATTATTTTTTTCAAATATGTTTACAATTTATTGAATAATGTACAAATTAACAGCAGGATAATCTGAAAAATAAGTAATAAGAAATAACTTGAACAATAATTTTATTTCTTATTTACTTGATGTGAAATAAAAATTCTATAAATGATTTTTATTTAAAAAAGAAATTTTAAGTATTTAAATAAATAATACTTACTTATGGTTTATATTAATACTTATATGTATTCATATGAATAAAAAATAAATGTCATTTAACAAAATACAGTCAACTTAAGTGTGAACATGTTTACAAACATTCAGTAATAAGACAACAACGCCATCTTAACGTTTTCAGCGATACTTACGGTAGATACGAGGTTTTTGAATTCGAACATGTAGATACGAGAAAAATCAAAAGCCCCTAAAAAAAATCTATCAACATTATGGACATTGCATGTTTTGTTTTACGTTACAAGAGTGCTAAGGAGTGATTTTCGCTAAAAATCTCAATTTCGAAAAAAATGGAGTTACGAGGTTTACACAGAAAGGGGACGATATATGAATAATAAAACAATGCTGTCAGGTTTGTTGAAAAATAGAGCTTAGTACTCGAGGACCCTTTGTTGTAATGTAAAAGCTATACATATAATAAAATTGTAACTAAGCCGAATCTGTACTTTAAATATTTTTTGGAAAATCTCATTGAAATAAACATTGTTATCGATACAGAGGCCGAATCTATATTTTTGTCTGTCTGTTTGTCTATCTGTTACCGCATCACAGAAAAACAACTGGAGGGATTTTGATGACATTTGGTATAATAATAGTTGGTTATCCGGGTCAACATATAGGATACTTTTTACCGCGGGAAAATATCTCATTTCTGAGAAAAAATACAAAACTGCAATGTAAGAGTTTACTAATATGTAAAACATAAGAATTTGGTTTTTGGCGATCTGAACGCGGGTGAAGCCGCGGGCAATGCTAGTCATAAATATAATAATGAGTGAAATGTTAGCTTATTATTAAAAAAATACAATCTAAATCTCTGACGGCTGATTTGCTTTGAAAGACAAGTTAAAAATACAACTGCGTATATTTATTATTTATTTACTTTAAATTCTTATAATAATAACATGTTATGTGAGCTTTTATGTGTAGCGGTATCAATTATATACAACTTCAATAATAGAACTAAGAACTTGGTAAAGTGCCAAAACTACAGACTTTGAACTCCAGAGTATTGACGGACGGAAAACTTAGTTTATGGGTCAAGAAGGCAATGGTGAAGTTATTACAGTATAGTTAGTTATTGCTGCAAGCTATTTATCCTGCATATTGCAAATTAATTTACTTAGTACCATAATTTGTGATATTTGGTGTTGTTAGAGCATGTCTGTTACTCAGAACTTTTGATATGACTGATTCCGGTAACTGTTAGTTACTGAAAATTCATTATTTGAAATGAGATTTGATATATTGTTAATTGTTATAGATCTGAGCAATCACCGCTCAGATACTAACCAAGAATTTTAAAAAGTAATGTTAGGATTATAATATAATAAAATGCTGTGAAGTTTTAATTATGTCATGGTAAGGTAAACATCTTATTTTGTCAACGTTGTCATTAGACATATTTGAACATGTAGAGTACCTGGAAGGCCGTGACCCACTGGTCACTTGACTTTGTTCTGCTCACTGAAGTGTTTCCAACTTGACAATATTTTAGACTATGTTGCTATTATGATTTATAAATCCTCGCAATTATTAAGGTTGTCAAAACTCCAATAACTATATTTTTTCTTCAATGTGAGAGTATTTTGACAGCGCGGTTAAATATTCCCATTATGGAAACGTCTAACCGCATTACTTTCACTCAGTAGAAAACAAAAGGTGCCCCTTTGATCACTTTCATCTGGGAGAAAAAGTTATATAAAGCTACAGAGTATATGAACATATCGATACAAAAAACTACCTTTTTTTTAAATATACAAATTGAAATCCTTTGAGTTTATATGTAAAGAGAAATCTATTTTTTAATGTACTGAAAATTATCCGTCTTCGTAGCGATAGTCAACTACTAGATACTCGTAGTTCTTTATGAAATGGCACTTAAGAGTACTTATTATTTCGCCATAACTAATTTTCTACGCAACACATTTTGGTCCTAACCAAAATAAGTATATAGAGCACCTCATTACAAGTTAACATATTCCGTATACCCTCGATGTCAGATGAAATTAATTCGTAGCACCTTTTAAATGAGACTCACTAGAAGCGTCGTAGAAGCGTTTTCGCTTTGTTACTTTATAGAGAGCGGTTTATATTAAAATATGCAAAATATTGAAAAATAGTAATAGGGATAGCTGGATGGATATTTAGAGTATCTAGATGAACTATCTAAATCATAAATATGTTTATCTAGATGAAATCAAAAAAAGGGTGATGTAGAAACTGTCACGTGCATTAGGTACTCTAAAATTCACCGCACAGTCGAGAGTAGAGTGAGTGCGAGAATCTTAGAAAACAATGTTTTACACTAATTGTAATAATTAAGAAATTCTTAGAAGAAGAAAAAAATATTAATTATATTTTTTATTAATAACACTATCAATTAATCGATAATCTTTAATTCAAAAATCCCTTTAACAATATTTTTTATTATAAACATTTAAATATAAGGAACTTTAGTATGTATGTATGTTTATGTTATTGAATAAAAATAGGAATAGAATCAAAGACTTATCTTTATATATATAATTCTTCTGTGAGTGTGTATGTCACTGAACTTCTCTCAAACGACTGGACCGATTTTGATGAAATTTTTTGTGTGTGTTCAAGGGGATCTGAGAATGGTTTAGATTCACAATTTGAATAATAATTTTCATCAAAATGGTCTAGAATGTTTTAGCTTATTAAAAAAAGTTTGAAATTTTCAAATTAAAGACGTGTAGACAGGACAACGTCTGTCGGGTCAGCTAGTGTTCTATATAATATTAGGTATACAATACGGTTGTATTGTTACGAGTTAGAGACATAAATATAACTTGGTCGACTCAAAGTATGATGGCAATTAACAAAATCATATAAAGATGTTTATTTCGTAAATTTTAGGGCCATCATACGATATGAATCATCCCTTCGACTGGTAGTAATTTGGTTAAGCACTTAAACGAGAAGGGTCTGTTAATAAATTTAGCAAATATTCCAGTTTCTGCGTTAAATAAGATTATTGTAACATATTTGATGAGAATCTAGGGATTATGCAATGCTGTAGACGTTACACAGGGATCTTAATTAAACATAAATAAATATACCTACTTTGGAAAATCTACACTACTTATTTTATAATAACTACTATATGTTTATGTACATAGTATAGGTCCGTTACACTTTCGTAATAAAATTTTATCACTGAATCACTAAAAGAGAACAAGGAACAACCAGTAGTACCCACTAAAACTCCTCGGATCCTCCACTACCTTAATGGGGTGTTGCAGAATCGCTTACACATTCTACCACTCTACGGCTGGCCTGCCGAGGCAGACTTCAAAAACCGTGTGGTTGCTCCCACAGTCTACTCTGCTTTTAGGGAAGTACCAGGAGCAACCCGCATGGTGCACCGCCAACCGAATTGGGCCACCTCACAGTATGTGTCTTAGCTTCAAGCCTGGCTAAACCGGCCACAATGACAAGATGAACACACATAGGGAGAAAAACCTTTCCTAACCTACAAACATACGACGAACACGCTCGTAATACAAGTTCACTTACGAGTGTCTTAGATTTGTATAAATGATTTTTTGTATTTGATAAATGAATAAATAAATAAATAAAATAAATACATACGTTATAATAAAATAACTGATTTTTATGAATGTTGTCCAAAACCTTATATTCATTCTCAATATAACAATTTCGGTGAGCCGTAACTTCAGTTATGCGTTAGAGTTCGTTTCCAGACCACAGATCGACCAGGGTCGATAATTTTGAAAACCAAAAAAAATAATAGTAGGATGAAACCCATTAGAAAAGGAGGGGAATATTATAAAAATGAAAGGAAAAATAATTTACGGGCGATCTAAGGTCGGGAAGGGGATGGGGGTGAGGTTTTAAGGGTAAAAAACGGTTTTTCTCGATTTCCGGCAAAACTAAAAGTCCTATCGAAAAAAGTCATATGGCAAAGTTGTAGGTAATAAAAAGATCTAAAACTTTTGTATTTACACTTTTATCACATAACCTCAAAATTTATGTGAAAAAATCAAAAAACCTAGTTTTTGGTTTTTTATTTGTATCTTTTACAAAAAAAAATTTAACGAAATTTGGTGAAAACTTACCTTTTTATGTCCCAAATACGCTGTAATTTATTTGATTAAAAATATTTATTTTTTCACCTTATTTTGAATTAATATCGAGAAAGCACCCTCATTTTCAATCGAAAATTCACCCGTCAAAATATCCGCTTTTTTCAAAAAGTTGGTATGTTTTCTGTTCGTTGAAATCTCTACTTTCCGATGGTGAAAAAAAAATATATATGTTACTATAGTAAATCTTCTGAGAAAATGCAAAAAACAAAAAACCTTTTTTATTTCATACACTTGCTTATCATCTGCCTTATTGCAGATGATACAAACAGATTCATCCATACTGATAATCTGAAAAGACAAAATCGAATTAATAATGCCTTCACTATTTTATCGTGAGTATACCCCCATGAAAAAAAAATATTAAAGAAATAAATGTCAAAATGTATAAAAAATATTATACATATATTAAAAGCGTTGCTAGGGCGCTTGTCTAGTGAAGCACAAACCTATAGTGTATGCCTATGTCCTTGGAACCTAGACAGCTTAAAGTTATATGGAATTAGATGCTCTCATATACCAAGGGTGGGCAAGCTATGTGAAGTTGAGACCTCATCCTTGACATCAAAAACGTGACGTCGACCATTAATCAAATAAATTCTTAGGAGAATTCTAATAAATTTAACTTGAAGGATGGTGAAGCTTTCGTCATTACACAGTACTTGTGGCGGGGCGGGTGAACTGTTACAGATCTTGCAATTTTTTTAATTCCGTCGATAATTGGACGGAATGGATACAAATTAATACATTATTTAAGATTCTTTGGTCTTAAAATATATTATTAAACGCCTTATTTATGTATATAAAAAATTCCATTGAAATCAAAATTTTATTTATGTGTAAATCTAAACAATAAAAAACTTTATACAATGCAACAATCATAATAAAGTTAATAAAATAGACAACATATTATCGAAACAACTGCTACATGTGAAATATAAATACTAAGTAATAACTCGGTTCATTAAAAATACATTTTAGTTTCATAGTGGACAAAGGTTTATCTTTCGAAATATCTATGCTATCAAGCAATAATAGCTAGCACACTGTGCGTCACACGTGTCACAACCATAACATCTAGCTATGACATTGTTAATGTTAATACTAAACGCTTATTAAATGAGCTCAATTCTGATGAAATGAAAGCTGATGGAATTATATAATATTTTTACTAACCTTGGTTCTGAGAGTTAAAATTAAAGCTGGTCACTTCCAATATAAATGTTTTATTGCTTTACGGTATACGAGAGTCAGTTATAGTTATTCACTTAGATACTAGTTACACAAAGTTAGTATATACTTAGTTACTAGGCTTAGTTCAATAACGGGCCATTATATACCCTTCTATATAGCCTACTAATCCACACTGTCGGCTAAAGAAGACGTTGAGGAGATTAAGATGGGTAAAAAGCTCACGAATGACGTACATATTTTATTTTGACACTCGGGAAACGGCTTTTAGAGATGACGATTGTCAGGGAAAAATTACCTATTTCATTAATTTATTTAAAACAACACTTAATTTGTTATTTATTATCTAATTATTGTCAAAATACTTTTCATTTTTTTAAAATCGGTGATAATATCTTACAGTGAATTGCCGTACTTATAATTATAAAAATATTTTATCTTATCGTGTCAAATCACAAACGAAAACAAATATAGGAAACAAACAAATATACGACATCCGGGAACACGAAAACCCAATACCTAACGGCGTGGATGACAAAATGACATACCTACGTCATATTCGGGAAGTACGAACGAATGACCAAGTTTAACTATTTTGTTGTACTGTAAATATTATGATAGACAAATTCCGGCTTCCAACCTATTTGGGGTGCCCATATACCACCCACCCTTGTGGGGACAAGAGGCAGCAAAAGCTTATGTTACCAGATTGTTGTTTTTTTTTACTGAATATTCAGAGAATTATATCATAATTATAAACCTAGTATGAAAAATGAAGCTAGTATAAAATGGATGACCATTTTAGTTTTAAATTTAAATGATTAAAATGTTTGCTTTAAAATTGTAGAGAGGTAAAAAATTCGCTACCGCTACATTAACAATTCAGAAGAGGCTCTTGCCACCAAAATAAAAGAGGATCGATGACATTTAATAGTATATTCATACTTTACTGTAGACGTTATAACTGAGGATTTTTACATCAGTATACATATTAATTCTAGTTTATACCTAGACATGGAAATTTCACCTCATTAAGAATAATAAATTGAACCATAATTAGAAGTGAGATTTGCATTGTCATGATCTTCAATAGTAACCCATTTTACGTAATCTTTATATAAAATTACTATTTTCTTTAATTTAAATTTTATTTCTAACTTTTGAAACTTTAATACTGTTTATAAAGTACGGTGATTTTTAATGGTCTAATATTATCTATACATATAATAACATTGTAACTAAGCCGAATCTGTACATTAAATATTTTTTTGAAAATCTTATTGAAATAGACATTATTATCGATACAGAGGTCGAATCTATAGTTTTTAGAATTTTTGTCTGTCTGTCTGTCTGTTACCGCATCACGCGAAAAACCGCTAAAGGGATTTTGATGAAATTTGGTATGGTGACAGCTGGTTATCCGGGTCAACATATAAGATACTTTTTATCGCGGGAAAACATCTCATTTCTGAGGAAAAATACAAAAACTGCAATGTAAGAGTGTACTAATGTGTAAAACCTAAGAATTTGGTTTTTGGTCATCTCAACGTGGGCGGAGCCGCAGGCAATGTTAGTAAAGAGATAAATTTTATTTAGATTTAGTAAGTTCGGACATACGGGAGTAATGTCCGGAGCTAATGATCTGATTCCGATATTTCTTTCTCTAATTATATGCCACTTTGAGATTGTTGGCCAGGCAGACGCCCGGATGTTTCGTCCGATAACTCAATTCTTTAACCCATCCAAACTACATTGCATTGTTTTATTTAGTTTTTCTTATTTTTAATAGCTCCTAGCTAATACCCGATTATCACCTTTAGGCAATTCGCAATGCATAAATTAGAGATTGAGGCACCATTATGCTCGTGCATCAAAACAAAACAAATTTTAGTCTCTACAAGAGTGTTATAAGTGTTGGACCGAAATTCACACGAAAGGCTCATACAGCTCATTGAAAAGTAACATAAAATTAATGTAAAAACAGTAACATAAAAATGTAATTAAATATATATCTAAGAATAACCTCGATAAGACTAGCTTACCTATCAAAATACGGCATCTTTCTAGGGTACGATGCTACGCACAGAGATATATATATATATATATATATATATATATATATATAACTCTACATGAATCTGCATGAATCGATGGATAAAAGGATAAAAACACACTTAGAACTAATAAAGTGGCATTCTGTTTCCATTTAGGGGCTTAAGTTAAATATGTTCAACAGAATACATGTCTAGAGTACGTGAGCTTACATTTGTCAAGCGAGCTGAGTGACTAATCCATCCAACATCTATATGCATGTGGCAAATGACCAAAGGTAAATAATTTTATGTAAATTGGAGCACAGACAGAGAATATTGGTCTCGTGAACTATGATATTGCTTAGACATAAGTTAATTCCAAAAGTATCAACTGAACTATCTTTAATAAAAATATGTTTCATACGAGTATATTTAATTTCGATTATATAGCAATTTTGACATCCCATAAGAAATTCTCTGTAATTTTAGGTAAGTACATTCGTATTCTGAAACTATGAAACCTTCTAAATAAACAGCTATTTCTTTGAAAGACCTCAAAATAAACAAAGCATTTCGTAATACATTTTTTACAAACACACTTATTATATAATAATAGAAAACACAACCAAAGTAGGCATTACTATTCTTTATAATTGTTTTTTATGAAATAATTTTAATATTAATATCCTTTTAATTATAGTCCTACTACGTTTTTATTAGCCTTTTAAATTTTAAAGACAACTAGCGACCTCTGCCAAACGCGGGCTGGCTTAATTAAATAATATATAATTAATCGATCTCACAGTTCTTAAGGAACTAAGTCATGATCAATGCGTCCATGCGTCGTTAGAATTTTTCTAGCAAAGGAATTTAAAATCTAATCATTTGCTATAGAACAAACGTCACCGACATGTTACGCGAGCGAATTATATTTTTTTATATAGATATACCGACAACTTGTTTATATTATAAGGGATTAATTCCTAAACCATCCACCTGATTGCGATATAACTTAAAAAATAGGTGTATATATATATATATATATATATATATATATATATATATACATATATATATCCAATTATTTTATATTTATCTTGAATAAGAATTACTTCTAAACCTACACATATATTTTGTATGGTTATTATAATTATTATTTATACGAAATGGCCCAAGATCTTATGACGCTCATATCTTCCCGTTCGCAAGTTGTAAGCCAACATATCGTTATTTCCTGCAGCGGAAGTCATTCATTATTCATTGTTATTTATCCTTGTACTCATATCCAATCGTTCCTAAATCTTTGTTATAATGTAGTTTGGACTTGATGTATTTATGGCGGAAAAAGGTTAATAAAATCTATGGTAAATCTAAAAACAGGTATAAAGTAGTTGATACCTATTAATCAATATTTTGTTAATATACTAAAATATTTGAAAAAAAAATGCTTTTTCTTAGAAAAACACAAAAAACTTTAAAATATTGCATATCAAAGCGAAATTATCGTGGGCCATGTGAAGTTCGAGCTTCGAGCGCTGAAGTTGTTAAGTTCAAATTTCAATTATTATTTTGAATGACAAATTAATCACGAGTAAGATTTTGAGACTTCACAGCGTTCAATATAATATGCTAAAAATAAAATTAGAACATATATAAATATCAAAATTATACGTTTTATGTTTTAAAATACTTTTACGTTATTTCATTCATAAAACAGAAATTGAACTAATGTATACATATATTACATACATATATTGGATTTATCCGAAGTAAAATTAAAATAAATTCATCATCAAAATTAAGCTAAGGATTAATCATTTATAGTGAATTAATTTAATTTATACTTATAACCATAAAATGTACCTGCAAAAAGGCTTATATGACTGATATTTTTTATTAAAAAATAAGTTAGGTAATCATTATATAATGGAAAATATAAAGCTTTTATTTCTTTGTTACTTTTCCAATTAAAAAGCTACACTTTGTTACGTTCAGTAACTGAAACAAACTTTTTTCGATTTTATTCAAGGAGTTTACCTGTTTCTCAGAAGTATCCTTGCATCGCTTATTCAGAACTAGTACGTTCCTTTTACAAACTAGACAGTTTAACTGCTGGACTTCAGAATTTACTAAGCGTATTCGGTTAGAATTTTTAGATTAATACTAAATATTTAGACCAAATATTATGTAATAGTAATTTAACGACTTAGTAATAATATAAGTAAGATATAAATGGAACAGAATGAAAAAGTTTTAAAGTGTTAACTAGGTATAATATACATAAGCATACATTACATTCATTTTATGTATGTACTAGCATTGCCCGCGGCTCAGCCCGCGTTCAGATGACCAAAAAGCAAATTCTTAGGTTTTACATATTAGTATACTCTTACAATGCAGTACAGTATTTTTTCTCAAAAATGAGATATTTTCCCGCGGTAAAAAGTATCCTATATGTTGATCCGGCTAACCAGCTATCATCATACCAAATTTAATCAAATCTAATATAGATTCGGACTCTGTATAGATAATAATGTCTATTTCAATTAGATTTTCCAAAAAATATTTAATGTACAGATTCGACTTAGTTAGAATTTTATTATATGTATGGATATAAATATGTTATGACCAAACGTAAAATAGATAATATCACTATGTATTCGAATATTTCACCTAAATTTCGCTTTCCTTCTCATAGGATCGGTTACCAAACTCTAATTTTACACAATGCGTGGTATGAACAACGTGTTTTGCAATTAGCGCTACCAGCGGTGAGTAATGTAACTATTTTACGGTATGTATAAATTATTTATGATTTTAATAAACAATATGTTTAACCATAGCTATGCTGTGTATTTTTCTTCATTGATTCAGTCAACAAACAGTTTAATATATTTGGAAATGCTACCCTTGCACGTAATGTTGGAATAATTCATAATATTATTAATTTTAAGATGTTAGCACGACATACATACATATTATATGTATATATATGGTGCCTATGATAAATAAAGTACCTATCTGAAAAATCTGCTTCTTTATAAAATTACTATTCGTAAAATCGGCATTAAATAATATCAATAGCTGGCCACAGGATAACATATAATAGACAACAAAGACTTTTTAAAAATCTTTTCCAGCTTCCAGCGCCATTTGTATTTTTAGAAAACACAAGAAAAACATTCAAAATATTTCTCTTGAATAAAGAAGAAAACAAAACAGATCATAATGGTTACAGTCCATTTATGTAATTATTATTTATGTTAATGCACGGGCACAGAGCGCGTGGCCTCAAGGAATTCGTTTTCATAATAATGACATCTCAGCAATGACGCGGCACGACACTTCCATTGGGCTTCAGGCTAAAACAAGAGAATTGCTGCTTCATTAAAATGCGAGCGGAAACGCTTCTCGTAGATCATTTAATATATCATAACCCTGGTGTGACTAGCTTATGTAATGGTAAGCTATAGGTATATTTGCAAATATCTAGGTACTATAAGTTTGACGTCGATGTCTGTCTGTGTGTGTGTGTGTGTGTGTGTGCCTGTCTGTGGCATCTTAGCTCTCAAACGGATGGACCGATTTCGATGCGTTTTTTTTCATTTGAAAGCCAGTTTCCTTGCGGTGGCTTTTGGCTATGTTTGGTTAATATCGATCCAGCAGTGTAAGTGTATCAGCTCTTTTTCAAAATGATATAAGGCATTTTGGCGTATCATTACTCAACTAAGTGCTACACGTGTGCCAGTGTAATCATTAAATGACAATTAATTTGCGTAGGGAGTTTTTAAACATTTTAATTTATAATTGTACCTACATTTAATAGGCAATTCTTTATATGAGCTCAAAACAGATTTAATCACTACGTTAACGTACATTCTCTTGAATGACATTTACAAATTACAATTATTATTAATTATAATAAGTAAAATAAAATATTAAGAAATATTATAGATATATTGATATATAAGAATTTTCATATTAAATTTAATTACATACCGCGGTATTCTTACGGCGCAAACAAATTCAATTTAATAAGAAAATGATAATTTTTTAACCAACAGTGATACAGACTTAATAGTAATATGAGAACCATTTTTAATCATGGAGCTTAAAATTAGTTCCCTTTGACGTACTGTGTTTCATTATCTTCGCTTTGTAAAGGGAGACCGACAAAATATGCAACAATACGTCATTAGAATGCGAGAAAAAACATATTGTAAAAAAATTTACAAAAACTATTATAATACTTTCTTAGATTTACGCGAATACTTGTCATTTTAAATAAAACTATCTTTTCGGAATTTTTCGCGAATTTATTTTGATTTTTGGTTCCCGACGTTTCGAATGCGTTACAGCAATCATGGTCACGGGAGAGTCTCTCCCGTTTTATTTAAAAACCATTATTGTAAAATAATCTGGTGGCACTTTATTTGATCGAATATTGATTATATTAATTTCAACCGCTTTAAATATTTATAGAAAGCCATTAGAAACATTGTATAGTCTTTTTAAATAAAACTATCTTTTCGGATTTTGTCGCGGATTTATTTGGAAATAAATCCGCGACAAAATCCGAAAAGATAGTTTTATTTAAAATGTCAAATATTCGCGTAAATCTAAGAAAGTATTATTGTATAGTCTTTTTGTATAATATGAATACCTTCGTGACTAAAATATAATTGTGTAAATTAACTATCAAATATTTATCAATAAACTATTCATAACATTATATACCGAATTACATAATTTTGTACGTATTTTATTTGTCGTGAAGAACTTAGAACTGCCCCTTTAAATAAAACATCTGAGAACAAAACCATAGAGATCCTACTTAACTTTCGCATTTCCATAAAGTAATACTTTGTTTTTTTAATTTTATTTAATGTAATTTTATACTTAATGGTTTATCACAAAAAAAATATTATACAGAATCAATAAAGCTACACTAAGTCCTTTGCATCGTTTATTGTAAAGGCAATTGTTAAGTATTTACCACTGTATTAACCAAACCATCATGATACACACATGTATTGTAAATAATGTTATCTGTCAGTTTACATAACTTTCTAAAATAAAAGAAAATACTATATTCAGCTATATGGTTTCATTCTGTCTGTGTATCCTGCACGATTTTATCGCTAATTATAACTATTTTTGTTTTTTTTAATGAATAGGTTACAACCTAAGGATGGTCCCAGAAATTAAAAGAATATTGTTCTTAAAAATAAAGCTGTTAAAAAAACTGATAGGTAGGTATACGTTATACAATCTATTAAGTCAATAATTAAATATGCGTATTTAGTACGACTCTACTCGTATCGTATTACTATGATAAAGAATACCTTATGTTACTCTTAATGAAATCTGACTGAAATGGATTATATGATTCTTACTCTATCATCTATTCTACTTGAACTGTTTATCTTTTTCCAGAACATATGTTGTCTATGTCACGATGTCACTCACGCTCAAATCAGTTCAACCGTAGACAAACAAATAGATTTTACTTTTTGTATATGGGATAGATTCTTATAGTTTGTCTTATAGTGTAGGATATATAAAACATGTAAAAGTAAAGAAATTTAGAACTCAATTTTCAGGTACCTTCTTTATCGTACAACATACCAACTTTGAAATAAACGATTTATTTTTATTAAAATTATTTGGAGTGTTTGGCTAAATTCCAACATCGTGGTAAGCCGTCCATGCATATCGACTAAATTGACATGACCCAGATCTGTTTATAACGAGACGTGTGTTAGACGGATCAATAAAATATTAGTTATATAAAAATATTTGGCAACATCTCTTAAGTTATCATTATAGAATTATGTGTTATGTGAAAAAAAAAATTAGCACATATTTTATAATGTAGGCTGCTACAATAATTATAAATATTATAGATAATGTAATGCATGTATGCTTTCCAACGCAAAAAGAGACATAATGAAGTTCTTCAAGAGTCAATAGAATTGCGAACCTCTCTTCGTGAAACTTAATAAACAAGATGACAATATCGCAAGCTCTCCTGAGAGTGTCACGGGAAACAATTTATGAAAGTTTACATCTAAGTCTTGATGCATGATTAACACAGAGCAAATAAATAAATAAAACCCCCATTAAAATAATTTACATATTATGTTTTAATTAAAATATAATGCCAACTCTACCACTATATTTGAATGAAATTCTGAACATTTGAAGTTATATTGTTTTCCTTAATTCCATACAATGAGAGCAATGTTATATATTTAATTGCATTATGACCCTTTTATAAGTAACAACAACACAGATAGAATACGAAAGCTACAGAATATCGGCAATTATCTGTCACAATATGAACTACGAGTAATAGGAAATTCCGTCCGGAGATACCTGCGCAGATGCCATGCATTGCGGAACACTGACCCAATTAGAAGCCTCTGGGGCTCCGCCAGTGCTTTGAATCATTAGCCACATCAGCTATGCCACGACTATGAATACGAAGCCTTTAAGAATAACAAAATAAGCAACCTCTCCCTATTGTAATACAGTAATTATTATTGTTATATGTACATGCTAATAAAAAGGAGAGAAAATCTTTTAAGAATCTACGCATACACAAAAAATGTTTATATTTGCTTAAACAAAGTTCTATGAAGAAAACTAAAGAGTACGCAAAAGCACTGTTGCTTGGGACTCCATCCAAACGAAATAGGATAAGGATATACATATGTTTCTCTATACTCATACAACGTGTAACTTATTACTTATAAGAAAACGAAGCTCTTACGTTTTGAGCTCGATAGTTGCGACATCAGCAAATTTTATAGAATATTTTCTGAATGCTTGATTAAATATAAAATCCGTAGAAAATGCTAGTCGACAACCCTATTCTCCAACATGCATTGTATTATTAGAACAGCTGACAAGGTCGAGTGTCGCTCGGACGTCCTGCACTTGAGGTGCATCTCACATCCTGCATTTATTACACTTACACAAATGCACACGCCACTTTTGTTGTAATAAAGTATGTAGAGATAAAGTTCAAAAGTAACTTTTTAATGAAATGGTAAATCATGTACGTGGATTGAGTAATAGTAAATTAAGCAAGATTAGGATAGGATAGATATAGTAAATTTTCTTCAATTAAACTACTTATATTTCTTTTAAAAGACGCTAAGGTTCTCAAAATCACACAAAAAGTTCAAGTATACAATGATTTAATAAAAGATATTATATAATAAACAAGAAAAGTTATAGATTTTTTTTAAAGTAAAACAACAGATAATTAAAACTGGCCAACTATTGTAAACTATTAAGCTAAATATGAATATTAAATTTATATCAAATACGTAAAAAATACATGATAGTGGTGTGAGATTCTCGAAAAATCTCTGGACTTTGGCATACTTGAACAATTTTTATTTACTTATATAAAAACATTAAAATTACATTCTATGAATAAATAAAAACTCTAATATTAATTTTCTTGATTCTTACAATTGAAATGACACGCGTTAAATGTCCATTTTAACTTTCAATTAAACACACTTAATTATGCATAAGTTGATTAAATTAATAATTAATAAGTATAAATATAAATAGTATAGAGCATTTCCGCGTGGAAAGTCATGAGAGTTGGTAAACAATACCTTTTTTTTTTTTTTTTTTTTAACGTTGGGAAATGCATTTACGCACGACGTGTGGGACTCACCGGCGTAATACAGCCAGTACTACCCACTAAAACCCAACAAAACCTTCCCCCGTCTTAATGGGGCGTCGCAGGATCGCTTACGCATTCAACTACGACGCCCCGACGGCAGGTCCGCCGAAGCAGACCACCACAACCATGGGGTTGCTCCACAGTCCACTCTGCTATCAGAGAAGTACCAGGAGCAACCCGCATGGTACACCGCCCCCCGAAGAGGGCCACCTCCCACCGCCCACCGAAGTGGGCCACCTCCCTGTGCGTTTCTTGGCTTCGCGCCCGGTTGGATTGCCGGGCACTACTGAGCCCCCCCACCACGACAAGGTGAACGCACGTTGGGGGGGTGGTAAACAATACCTAAATCAACCTGACATTCTTGACAATCTCATTGTTCTGTAAGCACCGTAACATTATACAACCCGACTCACGATGTAACGGAAATAAATGAATTCGCATATGCAATAAATGTATGAGTCCCATGTAAGCCCCTTTGAAAATTGCCACCGTGGACACGCTACATTATTTACTGCTTAGGACAGCTGTCACTGTAAACAAACTAACGTGTCCGCTAGCTTTGCTATAAATCTATGTAAATTAAGATTAGGTGTAAAATATAACTAAATACATAAAAAAGTTATAGACCTTAAGTAACATAAGTAAATACTCTAATTAACACTTATACTAATTTTATTAATATAAAATGCTAAGCAATATATTAGTATGTAATTTACTTTTATATATATGGTAAAACCCGGATAGTCGCCTCAGTGGGATACATGCCCCAGTTTTGAATACACTATACATGAACGAATTAACCACAATTTGTTCATGACACTATATTACAGATGTCCCTGATGTTCGCGCTCTTCTGTAATTTGAAGCACCTCTTCCACAGACCTTAGGACGATACCAGCAGTGGGACTAGGTAAACGCGTTTTGTCCGTGTGAGCGAAAATCTTCCGCGGCAGGACGTTGACGAGCGTTGAACTTATATTCGTGTGTATTTTCTATTGAATTTTTTTTTTACAGTTGTCAATTCAGTCAACTTTTTGCTTCTACGTGTGTACTGAAGTTTAAGTTACACTACCTATAACCTTAAACTGTCGAATAACATTTATTTATTTTTCAAAATATAAGGGCAAGTATCCGTACCGAAAAGGATAGTCGCCCTAAGGACAATTAGTGTTGTAGGTAGGCGAAATGCCTCGCAAATATGAGCAAGAGCTAAAAGGGCTACACAGTACACAATCTGCTGAAGTTTTAAATTTCAACGAAAAAATTGTCCAAAAACAGGATAAAGAAGAAGAAACAAACATTACAAAAATAACTAGAATGGATACAATGAAATAAAAAGATTTTAAGACAGTAGAAAAAAAATCTGCTGATAACGAGATGATAATTATGAAGAAAAGAGGTCGAAACGAAAGTAAAAGATCAAAAAATATGGCGATTTCTCTCGCAGTGAAACAGAATTTGAAAACATGGATTAAATTAAACTGAGCGGAGAAAGAGCTTTAACGATGACACAAAACAAACTTATAGTTCCGAGAGTGAAAATTAAAAAAAAAACATTATAAATACAAAAATAGCCAAAGAAAAAGCTACTAATGGAGTACAATAAAAAACATGAAGTAAGAAATTAAAGATGATAAGAGAGACTGAAAAGACAGTAAAAGTTATTAACATTAAGTTATTAACGTTTTCAAAATTACAATAATACTAAATCCAAATCATACTGAATTGTATTTCCCGGAAACTCGTTCATCATTCCAAGAATATTGTGTGAGATGTGGAAAATTAAAAGTTATGACTTCGTAATTGATGATGATTTTTAAACTGTTTTTGGTGATATATAATGATAACCTACCCACTAATTTTAATATTTGTGTCAAAGTTGATTACCATATTGTTTTTATCTTTAAAGTTAATTATTATTTATAACTTAAATTTTCGAGATTTTGTTTTACAAGTTGTATTGATTTCGATTAGTAAATACCTACTACTTAATTAATTGATGTTAATAATTAATAATGGTTGATTAAATTTACATAAATTTGTTTTAATCCAAAAAAATTGCAACAATTTTATGATAAGTCTTCTATCTAATGTTTTATTATACACGGGGCATATTGTAAGTAGATATTTATTTTTTATGTAATTGGAGATTTTCAAAAAGTAGGGCAACTATCCGGCTCTTACATATCTCAAATTATTAATTCTTAAATTGCAACTCTTTATTTAAGCCTCAAAAAATCCCATGCGTCACAAAGTAACTTTTTCTTCCTGATTTCTTGATAATATATATAATAATGAAAGGGACGACTTTCATATAAACTTATGATAAATTCAATAGCACGATGATGAAAGTGAAAAATATTCATAGTTCTTCTTTATGACGTTGTATGTTTAACTTTTTAAATCTTTATTTTAAAAACGATCTCGTAGCACTCTATTATGACAATCATAGTCCCGCCTTTTTAATTTACTTACGTTGTACTATGAAGTCTAGACGTTGCCATCTATCAACTAAAATTAAAAAAAATGAAATTTAATATACCATGTATCGTCATCGCTGTGGTTAAGGTTAAACAAGTACACAATAATAACTTTCCATTTACAGTATAAAAGGGAATAGTTTTTTCTATTAAAGAAAAAAATCTGGGACCGTTAGTGGACATTACCCAAATCAGCATAACGACGGTCGCATTTATTTTGCTTTTATTAGCTTCGGTTTCAGGCATCTGAAAAAAAGTCAAACCCGCACATAAATAATTGCAAAAACTATAATCCGCACAGGGTGTGAAATTTTTGCACATTTTTCTAGACGTCCGCGTTATAACGAATCCATCCATCCAGGCATCGCACGTATTTTGATTCTAAGTAGCAACAATTAACAGTTTCTCAACGTGTTGACTAGACTTATAGGCTCTAGCAACAAATAGTGTTTGGCACTTAGGGACGCACCCGAGCGAAGCCAGGGTAAGTTGCTAGTTACATTATAGAGACTTATAATTATACTGTTACATCTTTCCTTACGCTTATTCTCATTGTAACATTTGTTGCATTATATATTTATTTCTGAGAACATTTTTATACAGTCACTTTATATTTTACAAGTTCTATTGTCACGAGACTACCTGATGACTTGTTTAAGTTTATAACCCAACTTCAACTCGTTTATTTCTGTCAATTTAGGACAGACACAAAGAAAAATTACCTTTGACCGTTGAATTGAAAGACTTGGCAAGCTTGAGGGTAAAAGAAAAATGTAAAATAATATAGACGCGAGATTTTATTCTTGGCATAACAACAGAGAGCAGAGGGGCGATGGGGCCACAATAATATAATTATGGACTTCATGGTCGACAAATAAATGATTTGCATGTGCGGCTCATCTCGATCAATTGAACAACGTTTGTAGAATATGCAGCGGATGTCCTTTTCATTTCAAACTCATTTTTTTTGTTATTAAAATTTATGTAAAATAGATTAAAACTATATTTTAATGACACCTCTCAATACTACGTTTAATTTACAATTCGATTATCACTTATTACGTATTACAAACATGTTTAAAAATATTTTTGTGTTGAAACTATTAATGTAAAATATATTTTTATTTAACGCTGTAAAACTAAAATAACATAACTATAAATACTTTCTGAAAAGATTAAAGGATACAGGTATTTTCACCATAAACGATACGTGTGCTCTCCGGAGACTGTTTAGTGTTTAAAGCGAAAATAACGTTCTTATCGGAACCGTAAACTCTGTACCAGCAGACACGAGAGCATATACTCGTATTCCGAATATAAAAAATTCAAATGACAGCTGTTTGTCGTATCTTAAGGGGAACGGTTACTTATTGTATATACTATAGATACAACGTATAAAGAGTAATAAGCTTAAACATTAGAATTATTAAAATTGACTAGCAAAAGGTAACAGCTGAATTGGTAGTCTGTCAGTTGGATAATAAAGTTAGCTTTAATTTCATATATTTCCAAAAATATATAACTATACTTATGTATCTTACAATGTTGCAATTTCACAATAGTAGATTTTTTTCTACCTACCCCAAAAGAGTGAAAATTAGAGATAAAGTTTCTAAAAATATGTACGATAGCTCGTTGGATCCAGAAAGACGCCTAGAAAAATGTTTTTAAACCATTTTTCAGCAGTAAAAATTGTAAAAGTTATACACAAATAAAGATTAAAAAGAAAGTATTTATGTTTTTCGTTATTATTTTATGTTGATATGTTTAATGAATATATTAACAGCGCCATCTTTAGCAACGTTTTTAACAAATTATAATATAAGTTCTATATTAAACG
This sequence comes from Brenthis daphne, assembly GCA_947093115.1. Classification (NCBI taxonomy): domain Eukaryota; kingdom Metazoa; phylum Arthropoda; class Insecta; order Lepidoptera; family Nymphalidae; genus Brenthis; species Brenthis daphne. Next base: position 10,326,435 of record OX352478.1, on the reverse strand, counting down.
ACGACACAAAGCAAAAAGAAACATATCTACACTAACCTAAAAAAACTATAAAGCCAAAGTTATTTTTTAGAGATTGTACGTCCCTAACATACAATCTATAAAAATATTGAACCTGAACAAATAAATTGTTTTATAACAAAATATTGAGCTCAACCGTACTTATTTATCAAACACAGAAATTACATTTCCATCCGATTTCACCTTAAAATGAATCAAAATAGCGATATTACATGTAATTTGGTAACTCCCACCGTATAACCATATCACCTCCCGCAAACCCTCGGCAGATTGCAAATCTATACAAATAGAGGCATTTATCCCGCTTCGCGTACCAGCAGTGTCACCCGGAGGTACGCAAAATGAAGATGGAACGCCGTCCCGTCTAACCTTTAAATAAATCTTGACGCTCCCCCAAATTTCACAACCCCTTTTACAACTTTAACTAGTTGTTAGATATATTGAAATAGACTTTTATCATGCAATCATTCATAATGCTTTTAATATTGATTTTTAAGAGCCTTTATAAGTGCTCTTTATTATATACATAAGTAAATTAATAGATCTAATAGGCCATCTTGTACCCAAATTATTATTTTATAATTATTTCATTTTTAATTAAATATGAAAGAACATTAAATAAAGAATTTTGAAATAAATTTTAATTATATATATTTTTTTTGTAAATAATGTTTACAGAGCAAAGTGCTAACTTTATTTTATTCAACAATAGGATCGTATAATTTTTTGCAAAGATATAGTTTATGGGCCGGAGTGACTTAGAATTTTTATCCGGTCACATCCGGACTTTAGATTATTTGTCCATTGGTAAAGGTTATTTTAATACTCGTTATATTATAAAGACGCTTAAAAAATAAAGTTTAACTTATATGGATATAATATAATATATATAACTAAGTAAATAGTGAAAACATTAACAAAATAAAAGCACTGAACTTAACCACTGTTCAAAATGTCATGTAACAAGACTTGAAACATATCAACATAATATCTCAGGATAATACAAGCTGTACTTTTTCCAAGTATATTATGATGATGCGACGGCAAGTGGAAGGCGTCAAGGCGGCGTCGCAATGCAGACTGGATGCGCCGATGACCTACATCACAATATATCCACAGTACAATCTAACACGCAAAAATTCGCTAACGAGCTATTCCTTCAACCCACTTTTGACAATTACAGCTAGTGCCTTTGTTAAACTTTCAGATTGAAGCTGGTCTGATGTCTGTAATAATGGAGGAGGATTCGTTGTTCTAGTTAATATTTTGCAGAAATGTGGTGTGGAGTACAAATTCCATTACTTTGTTTTTATTATATGCTTTTAATAGTAGATATTAAGCTTCGAAGTAGCGCATATCTGTCGGCAAAATTTCAGATCATCTAACTCCACTATAAAAATATTTTGTGTCTTAGTCGAGGCATCGAGCCGCTATCGAGCGAGTCATATATGTATAGCTGACTGATTCTCTGAATTCCATTCATTTATAAGAAAATAAGTAAATTTCGAGAATGTGAGAATGAGAATGTGTAAATTGAATGAAGGGGCACGGGAACTCTTTGCCGGCAGCTCTATGCAGGCATCGCAGGTACGGTACTCCTGTCTGGCTCGACGCCCTCTTCGCGTCAAACAGGGCAGCAATTGTGAAGAGCATGACGGATCTTGTCGGTGAGAACGAAGCGGGTATACAATGCAGTATCATAAATACTTCTGGCAATCGACGCACTCTGGGAACTCCAAGTAGGTGCTTGCCGAGGCACCTATACAATTTTCAACTGCAACAACTGGCAAGCGGAGAACATCCAGCGTGAGAGAGAGGGAGTCGCTTGAAGCAGGCGCCTAGCTGAAATGGCCTTGATCCCTTGTTAGAAGTAAGATCTAGAGACCCTAGCCGCTGGTCAGGCGACAGGCGAAAATCAACAAGCTAATGTAACACAATCAAATATTACAATAATTGGAAACGTCAACATTTATTATTTGTCCGTCATATGACAAATATCCACTATTTGTCACTATAAAGTGTTTATTAGTTTACTACGCCGTCGAATTTGGAGAAAAATAAACTACCACTTAAAATAGTGATAGTTAAAGCAATGACATTGTTATAAAACCACGAATATATTTAGATCAAGTTGTATATTCTAAAGCATACGTTTATTATTATATCAACAATGGAAACAAGGGGTTAAATTTTTTACAGTGTATTCTTATCATACTTTATCATACCACTAAACAAAGTATTTATTGCCGTAAAAAATACAAAAAAAAAGTAAACAGAATCAGTAAAAGCTTAACTTATGGCAAAGGGTTCAACTCTTAACTCAGCTAAAGCTATAATACTTTCTTAGATTTACGCGAATACTTGACATTTTAAATAAAACTATCTTTTCGGATTTTTTCCGCGAATTTATTTTGATTTTTGGTTCCCGACGTTTCGAATGCTTTACAGCATCCATGGTCACGGGAGAGACTGAGGTGTTACATGTCTTGAAGGTATAGTTGTTACAGACAGCCTATCCACAATTGACAAAATGAAAATTGCACCAATTACATTACAATATTTTTTAACTTTAAAACATCTTTATAATTTTAATTATAATTGAATATGGAATATTATTTATTTAATTTTCCTATTATTTTTATAATTATTACAATTTTAAAAATATTAATTAGTAATCTATATTTAGTGTTGCCATTATTATATTTATAACCATAAAGAAAAATATAAAATATAGTATTAATTATTTAAGCCATATAATTGTTCTATGTGTAATTTAAAAAGTTAAAATTAATTAAGGATAATAATTTTAATTTAGTTTGCTATTTTTTAAAAACAACTTACTAAGCAACACTATTACTATATACTTTTACAAATGAATTAAAAACAAAATTTACAAATGCTAAAGCTGCTAAGGCCGAAATCTCAAGTAGCGCTGATTTTCAGTTATACCCAGCTAGCCGTTAGAGTGTTAAGCGGGAGCAAAGCAAGAGGAGTATTCCTTCCTATTTAGAGAAAAAACCCAATTAAAAATAAAGAGCAATAATATTTTTTTTAAAGAGTGTGTGCGCGTATGTCTGTGTGTGTGTGTGCGTGTGCGTGTGCGTGTGCGTGTGCGTGTGCGTGCGCGTGTGCGTGCGCGTGTGCGTGTGCGTGTGCGTGTGCGTGCGCGTGCGCGTGCGCGTGCGCGTGCGCGTGCGCGTGCGTGTGCGTGTGCGCGCATGTGCGTGCGTGTGCGCGCGTGTGCGTGTGCGTGTGCGTGTGCGTGTGCGCGCGTGTTCGCGCGTGTGCGCGCGAGTGCGCGCGTGTGCGCGTGTGTGCGTGTGTGCGTGTGTGTGTGTGTGTTTGTGTTTGTGCGTGTGTTGAGTACAATAGGATGAATATATTTAAATGGCTTATTAAATTAAGTATAATTATTATTATCATTAAAAATAATGTTTAAGTTGTGAATAGCTCATTCCTTCTGTATAGGAATACTTCAAGTTTTCTGCAGCAAGTTGTCTTTTTAATAAGTCTCTTTTGTATACTTTCCTAAAATTACCACTCACTTTAAGCCGTAGCCAAGCAATTTTTTTCGAATGATTCCTAATGGGCAAATTGAAGAGTTGGCAGCTTTTATCGTTTCTTTCTTCAAGATGTCAATTGTATAAAAAAGTGGTTCGACGAAGCCGGGACAATCTGTTAGTAAAAAAAACTTAAAGTATTAAAAACAAATCAAGTGGATGTAACTTCCGACACTAAGTATTTAGTCGTATTTATAGCGCGTACGTCACACGTCGCTACGTCACCTCTACAAGCTACAACGCGCAGTCCGCGCGTAGCCACGCGTGCGGTGACCCATTCACTAAGTGATAATACACGCAACGTAAAAAAAATCGCCAAGGTATTTTAATAATTATAGATTGAAAATAAAAAATAATATAATTAATCTAGTTCACTTTGTTGTATTTTATTTAGTACATAGCATAAAACATATGAGGTTTGTATAACGCATCTTATATTATAGTCCACTTTATATTATTATTATAAGTTATAAATTTTTCAAGATATTAGATGAAAACACTAATTCTATAAAACACTTTGGTATCAGATGGCGGGAATGAAGTTTTGTGGTTCATCGTCGAGATTGCTTCTGCTGAGCGTTCCAGCTTTCATTATGCTAAGTGGTGAGTTGCTATCCAATAAGTACATAAATAAAAATATAAGAATCTTTTGAAATATTAGAGTTTTCTTTGTGTATAAATTATTCGTAATTATTAGATAAATAGATTTTGGCTTTATAACTAAATATTCTTATATGTTCTCACATATCGAAATACCTTTATGCAATGAGTAAAACTAAAAAGTATTTATTACAAATAAAATATTATAATAATGAAGGACACCAACGAAGAATTGCAGTAAGATTTAAATTATCATGCAAACAATTCACGATTTAGTTTCTTGCATATTTGCCATTGCAAATGCATTTGAGAAGTTTGTAGGAATCGATATTTTATAACACTCAACTTAGCAAAAACTTTACTTTAACTAAGGTCGAGGGATATAGCATAATCATATTATATAAAAGAGCATTTTTAAATATTATTTAAAATATTCACAATTTCACATACGTACATACATATTAAATTAAAATATCAAGTTAGAAAATAACATTACTCAATGCTAGCCGGCAGTTCGTTATACAAACTGGCGTAACTGGGTCACATCGCTCTCGCATAAGTCAAAATAATTTAAAGGATACACCAATTTACGAACATTTTGTAGAAGAAAACTCTTATCGTTCCAAGAGCTTCCTGGAACTTGCCCAATATTCCATTACAAAGATATTTTTGTTACTAAAAAGTCATACTACAAAACTATGCTTTATAATAAATAAAAAAAAATCTTTTAGGTAATTTTGCTGTTTCTGTAAGTATAAATATAAAAATTATGTAATTTTAAATGTACATATTATGTATGTATATATTATAAGAATATGAATACTAGTCATTTGGTTTTTTTTTAATATAAAATAATGATATGCACGTGCAATGTGTATTGATAAATAAATATAAAATAAATACCATAAAATTTGACGTTTTTTAAACGTTAATTAATTAAGAGTTTGGTGAAGTGGCCCTTATAGTGAAAGTTCCGAAGTGGAATTGCTTTCACTCATCTGCTTACACAATTAAGTTGTTTTATGAAATATTCCATCTTTGTCATCCTAAAAATCAAAAAATAAAAATTGTGTTTGTTTCATTTGTTGTCTTGCATTGGCTATTTCGATTTCATGATTTGAGAACATGTTAAAATATTATAGTTTAACTATTAAATCAAACGTGTTGATATGAAAGCCTAGGCTTAAATCGACAGATATAAATTATATGACAACATATAATAAAACAAAATAAAAAGAGTTCTTATTATGAATAATTCCTTTTTTAATATTGTTTACTTTCATTTAACGTCGTTATTTCCTCAACGTTTGTCTTTGATACATAAAGGTACAAATGGCGTACGCCGTTAATATTTTATTCATTTTCTTAGCTGACCTTCACTACATGTGCCTTTTCTCACCAAAGGTTACAATTTAAAATTTCACATTATAAATTACATTGATTTTTTTATTAAATTAGTTTTATTATCTTTTAAAAACATATAATTTAAAAAAAGTACACAATAAATTAAACTTGTATTAGTATAACATCTTTACGTCTTTAAAAAAAATTCGTGCAATTCGGTTGAAATTTAGTATCTCTCTCTATATTGCTATAATAATACATGACGAATGAAAATATGCTTAATTCAAATATTTTTTCACATCTTTTTTCTAAAAAAAATCTTTTAACAAATTTCTTTTATTAAAAAAAAAATAAGAAAAAAAAATCGTATTATTGACAGACATCTTGTTGTTTTAATAGGAAAGAATAGTTATTACCTATTGGAAATTGGAATCGTTGAAATAATTATTGCAATCATAAAATCTTTAAATCTAATAGCAATTTGAGAATAGCATATGACGTCAGACTGAGTGTGGAATAAAGGCGATGGTTAAACAACTCAAATTTTTGTTTTACATATTTAAAAAATTAATAAAAAAGAAACATTGCCATCCGTAGTCATAATTTTATGATATTGGAATAATGTAAAAATGAAAAAAAGTAAAATAAATACATATACTTGTAGAGTTCCTTTGTTCCTTTCAGTAACCCTATTCTCTTCAAATACGACCTTTCAAATATACCTTCACGTAAATGCATATATTTAGTACTTACATATATAATATATATGAGTACATACTATTTTTAAAAATAAAAGCGTTTTGTATTAAGTAATACTTACGTTTGTTTAAAAAGGATAATTTTAAGAAGTTGTGATTTATTGAATTAACTCTATTATAAATGTATTTTCTATATATTTTAATGACTAGTATTGCTTTAGGCACGAATCTCAAAGGAATTATCTTTATCTCAAATGACATTTCTTTAAGATAAAATTGAGATTACTTTATGTAAGGATAATTTAAACTCGCGTCCCAGGAGTGTGCCACGTATTCTGTCGGATAGACTTTACAGCTCCCTATCTTGAAAAAGATAAATCTATTACTGAAGTTTTGAAAGCTCTTTTCTGTAATAAAATTCTAGGAAAATAGTAGCAGCTCCAGCGTAACATATATGTATTAAATTAATTGTTTGCTTACTGAATATTTTAATGCTTGCTTCGGCCATGAATAATAAATCGGTTAGATTTATGTGAGAAAACCATATAATATATTAGACTTATTATTTATTTAGAGACAATAGATTTAACATGTGAAAAGGAAAAAATTATCTATTATTTCATTATTGTCTCATAAGGTACCAACCAAGCAATTTAATTATTAAAATACTTTATTTTCTGAAGTGCTCCGACATATGAAACATTTGGAGCGAAACTATTTACTAAGCTAAAGTATTTTACATGTTTATGTACAAATAAGCTTTACGTAGCTTGGCACTCGTATTTCAGGTCACGCCTAAGTTCACAAAGCAAACCGCCAGGAAGGCGGCGTGGCAAAGCTTGTTCAATTTATTCTCCAAGTGCTAAATTTCTCTCGACCCGACCCGAGCCGCTATAAAACATTCACGAGAACTTGCGCCTACTTTGGTGTCAAGTGCTTGCACAGTGCCCCTCAGAATAGATTTCTGCTTCTTCGTTAAAATCAAATTAAGGATTATTGAGCTAATTATTTTGCACTAGCGACTCACCCTCGCTCGGCTCGCGTTCGGCCCTAGTTTCGTTTTAAAGTCTAGTAGAGATTTCTCAGAGATGAGATATTTTCCCATCAGCAGTAAAAAGTATCCTGTATATTGATCCTAATAACCAGCTATCACCATACCAAATTTTATCAAAATCTATCCAGTGGTTTTCTCGTGATGCGGTCACAGACAAACAGGCAGACAGGCAGACAGACAAAAATTCTAAAAACTACAGATTCGGCCTCTGTATCGATTACAATGATTATTTCAATAAGATTTTCCAAAAAAATATTTACTGTACAGATTCGACTCAGAATTATTTAACCGACTTCCAAAAAGGAGGAGGTTCTTAATTCGTCGGAATCTTTTTATGTATGGTACGATTACTCGAAGACGCCTGAGCCGATTTCGATTTTTTTTTGTTTCGAAGGGTATATTTCCCAGGTGGTCCCATTTAAATTTTATCAAAATCGGTCGAGCAGTTTTTTTAAAAAGTCGACGATAAATATTTTTTTCAAATAAATTGCTTAATCGCATATGTTATTACAAAACTTTCTTCTTACACATTATCTGCTTATTACGTCTACATTAAAAAAAACTTAAAAAAAAACTTACTTCCAGGCACTAAAATGTAAAAATAACTAAACGGGGGTTTTCATTTAGAATAGATACCTAATCAGATATTTTCGAAGTCGGTGCCAGCCGACAATATTTTAAGATATGAATATCTAATAGTTAAATATGATTAGGTATGAACTCTATAGTTAAAATATTATACTTACATCAATTTGTGATGTAAGTATTTTAGGTATTAAAAATATACCTATTAGATTTGCTTTGCATCGGCTGGCACCGACTTCAAAAATATCTGATTAGGTATCCATTCTAAACTAGTGGCTCACCCTCGCTTCGCTCGAGTTCGTCGCTAGGTATGTTTTAAATAGATATAAATAGTTATTAGCCAGCGTTAGCCATATACATTTTTTTTTTCGTTAATTTTTCATTTTTTCTCTCTATTAAACCTTTCGTGGACCTTAAGGAAAATATGAAAAAAAAAATAGCCGAATTGGTCCAGCCATTCTGGTGTTATGCGATCACCAACATTCATTTTTATCTATATAGAAGATTCTAAATGAAAACCCCCGTTTAGTTATTTCTTACATTTTAGTGCCTGGAAGTCGGTTTTATAAGTTTTTATTATATGTATAGATTACTTCATCAAACATAATATTTACCAATACAAAAAAATGTTAGTAATAATTTATTATGTCAAATTATTTTAGAAATCTAGACGCCTAAACATGAGCAGATATAATTCATTTTGCAGTTTAAAATGAATAATTGCAAACGACAAAATATATATCTGGGACATGACACACCTACGGTCCTGCACTTTTAGTTCATATTTTATTCAACATAAAGGCTATAAAGCAACAAAAATTTATAGTCCTACGTGTAGCGACCGCAATATTTGTAACTCCACAAAGGAAATAAAAAGGGTAATACAAGTAGAGCTCTCCATCGTTAGAAGTGTTTCGTATAAAAACGTTATAATAAATAAAGAACGTTAAAATTATTTAAAAAAATGATAATATTTATTTATTATTGTTGATTATACGCCGATTATTATTGTTGAATATAATCTGATAAAAAAAAGATCAATAAATTAAAAAAAAAAACTATTTATGTCTGCGATAGAAGCATCTATGGTAATAGGTACATCGATAAAATGTATGTAGCTTATGTTCGGATCAATATCCAGGATTTAAACTACATATCTCCATTCTGAGGAGAAAAAAGATTCGTAAAAAGTATGAAATACACCCTCTCGTAAACTTTATCACTTAACCCAAATTGTAAGATTAAATAGGTTATCACATACATACATACCTATTATGTGTAGGTTATAGATAAAAATATAAAACTCAATTTTGAGATGGATTTGATAACCAAGTATTTAATTTAATATCAACTAAGTATATCTACAGCTCGAGCAGAACTCTAACAACATTTATTATTGCTAGAAATGACAGCGAACACATATAAAACTATATTTTCGTAGCATAATATTTACGGTCGCACTATAGAGAGTAATCAACGCTGTCTTTCCGCAAAACTGAATAAATGATCTCTAACCGACGCTCATCGAGGGTGGTATGGCCTAGTTATAGCATCACCCTTCGCTGTAAATTGTATTTTGTTGGCGGAGTACAACATTTATTTTATATAAAAATTATTTATTAATATAAAAATGAATATATATAAAGTCTACGTGTCAGTAAGGTTAATAGCGGTCCTTTACCATTCATGCGATTGTAATGAAAGTTTAGCAAGACGTTTTTTAGGTACTCGCGAAGGTATAGGAATCAAGTACCGAGTGATTTACTGGTCCGCATACAGCAGGTACAATTACTAAGTCATTCCCTTCACATATGGGCGAAGCCAGGACGGCATACTAGCACGGTAATGTAATGCATATATTACCGTGATACTGGTCCCTGTGACGGTTGCGCAAAAAGTGTTTCAACGACCTATTTGAATTGTACTTTTTTAATTGCTATTTTTTGACAAAATACTTATATGTATTAAAAATGAACACTTTTTGTAAGCGCAGTAAACACCAGTAAACAATTTAAAAAGGTTTCTAGAAACCAGTCAAATAGCTTATTCTTGTAAAACTTTAAAACTTCTTGGAAGTCATACCTTAAGGGGGTGAAAATGGGGATGAAAGTTTATATGGGGAAGCAACCTAGGAACGAAGCCGAGCGAAGCGAGGGTGAGTCGCTACTATTTGATATTTTTGGAAGTAAATTATCTTTAAATTAAAATAATTAATAGCCGTGACCTACGAACCTTAGACGCAAACAAATATATATGGTAACGTATTTGACCATTTGAATGATAAATGATAATCACTTAAGTGATTAATAGGTTAACTTTTACTGTGTCGGGTTCAAATAATCGATGACTTTAATACAAAAAGGTACCACACTTTTTAAATTGTTACAGACATTAATCATGTCAACAAATGAGTTACGTTATAAAAGGTATTATGTAATATTAATTGTTGTGGACTAAGATCCCACTGCAAGATTGCTACGTTCATAGCGTATTTAATCGAAATCAATTTTTTATATACAAAGATAGATTAAAGTGAAAGAGAGTTAGCGCGTTAGTTAACTGTTTGTTGCCATGGTAACCGTTGTTATTGTCTGACAAATGATTTATAATATTATATCCTTTCCTTCTTTTCTTCCCATTGCGGCCACTTTTACATAGGTGAGAGGTATTTTATCATGCACAGAAAAAAAATAGCTTTAATTTGATATATAAATGATGAATATACGCCATGAACGTATAAATGTAACAAAAACATTTTTAATGACTCGCAACCACTTTTGCGGCCACTTTTACATAGGCCGACGTAGTTTATCAGGTACAGAAAAAAAAAGCTTTAATTTGATATATAAATGATGAACATACGCGATGAACGTATAAACGTCCCAAAATATGACGCGCTTACACCTGGCTGCGAAGAGGTTGCGGCCAAATGCGCAACAGCAGCTATCATTTTTCAAGATCTCTACGTATAGTTCTGTGAAGTGGAGTATAATTCATTGTAATAACAAATGCATCGTTTTTGTTCCAAAAAGTCGACTATTATTTAGTTAATTAAACATACTAGCGGGCACATTTGAATAGGCACCCCGGTCAAAACTTATTGTCCCTTTTATTATTGTATATAAAAAATTGATTTCGATTAAATACGCTATGATCGTAGCAATCTTGCAGCGGGATCTCGATGCATTGGATTGGCAAATAAATGGCAGGGATATCAATATCATTTTTAATTTCAAAGGAGAATGCCCAGCGACCACCCAAGACACTTCGGCCCTGCGTGCAAACATTGAATAGCGCATGGAAATGATAATATGCAATAGTGTATAACATGACTGATGTATCAAAGCAGGCAGGGGTGACGAGGACCTCAATACCCCGTATATCGATATACCTACTGATGGTCGTTTTATGGCCAAAAACGTGCATTGCATTTTACCCACAAACTTATGCGTGTCTTTCTCACAATACGCCAAATGCTTTGCGCCCGTTTACGCAATTCCGAGCGATTAAACAAAGAATGAAATTTTCGTGAATACCTAACGTAGACTATAAACTATGAACTTATAACATAAACAAACTGCACTTACCTACGAACACTAACCCAGTTTTAATGTTAGCTTTAACTTTATAGTATATTAGTTATTAAAGGGCTTACTCGCTTTCAGGGGCTTAGGTACATTTAATATTTATGACGATATTCTTTTGAAATATCTTTGAATCAATTTTTTTTAATAAACAGATGTTTTAGTAGTTCCTAGTCGCTGGACAGTTTTGACCCGGCTCTGATATTGTGACAGCAAAATAACAAATATTCACTGTACCATTCGGATTGAGTTCCTCAATTTACTATGAACCGATTACCAAAATTGAATTTACATTCCTGTATCACTGTAACCTAAATTAATATTTGTTTAGGATTGCTACATACATACAAATATGTGGCTGATTTAATTGGTAAATCGTTTATATTTGTACATATTATTTTTCTTAAAATTAGTTAGAGTTTTCATCGTTATTAATGTTTTATCAGAACTTTGATTAAGTGTACCTAAACCTAAGTCTCTCTACTTGAACGGTGAACAATGAATGATTCGTCCTGAACAGTATCCAAGATAAAAATAAATAATAACAATAAATATATTGGGACATTCACAAACAGCACCATCTAGTTCCATGGTAAGCTACGAGGCTTGTGCAATGGATACCATATAGATAATACCTTACCTACACATATATAATATAAATATAAACACCCATGACTGAAGTACAAACATCCGTGCTCTTCACACAAATGAGTGCCCCCAGCGGGACTCGAACCCGCGACCGATGTCGCAGCAAGTAAGGTCACTACAAACAGCCAAACGTGTTGTCCATCAATGCAAGCCATCTTTAAGTAGAATCGATATGCAGCAGTGAAGAAATAACAAACACACTCACAGATTTATTTATTTGCTTTGCTCGATTGAGCGAGTGATTTAGTCTGTGAGTAAATAAATCTGTAAGTCAAAATAAGTATTTTATACATTTATATATTAGTATCATATCTGTTTCTGTATAGAATGTTTTCAGCGCACAACCCTTTTACTTGGAAGCTATTAGAGCTACATTGCTGATATGGATGTGTCTCGTGTGAACTGCTAAGACAATCCTGTTATCACAATTACAAAGAAATAAACATGGCTCCCAAGTAAAACTGATAATCAAATACACACTCCCGTACACGTCACTGAGTGGTGAATTCATTTATATTTTTAAATAATTTTAATTGTTTTGTTTGTGATGCTGTTGATGATTTTGTTTCGTTCGATTTAACGCTTGGGCGTTTGTTTTGATACTTTGGCGGCCGATAATAGAACTTTGTTTTTTCTAGCTGCTGTAGCTGTAGTAACAGAGAAGAGTCGTAGTTGCTACTGGTGCGGACCGCTGGCCGAGCAAGTACACCGCAGCCGTCGCGCGCCTCCTTGCGACGTTGCCGGTAACCACGTCACTACCTGCGAGCCTGATCTACCACATTGCGCTATTGTTGCTACTTCGCCACGTAAGATTTACTTTTACATGTTACAATATAATATTTTGTATTATAACCAGGCAAGGAGTACAGTACTTCACCCAACCGTATGAAATTGATTTGTACAAGCCTTTACTGTAAAAATGACTATGTTCTATGTTCAATTTCCTTATTTATGAATAAAGTTATTATTATTATTATATTCCTATTACCTACAGAAACCAGGAGAAATTATAATTTATTTGGAAGCACTCGACTATCTAGGTCTCTTAGATTCCAAAATATATGTACATCCAAAGAAACTATATCAGATAATAATGATGATGATGTTCTCCTAGCCGATTCCGGCTACGGCGGCCAATCTCATTGAGATTAGCCAACTGCGCAGGAGATATTATAGTGCTCAAGTGTACGCGCAGACACAAGTGCACTCTCTATTCCTATCACTCTCATACACCGGTGGGACGACCACTCGACACGACCGGTGAGAGTTAAGGCGCAGGACCGACGGCTTTACGTGCTCTCCGAGGCACGGGGGTGAAACACCGCCAACTTCCCAACTCCGGGCTGTTACTGAGACTTACTATACAGAAAGACTCAATAACTAAACTTGGCCCGACCCGGGACTCGAACCCAGGACCTCCGGGTGTGCAGCCGTACATGCTAGCCATTACACCACCGAGGCAGAGATAATAATAACAGAAATATTATTAACTTAGTATTAACATAGATATAATAGCTATATCCTTCTAAAAACCCGACCAGCTTTTAACCTTATCTACAATCAAAATATTAGTAGGTATCTTAAGTAGGTAAGTAAGGTAACTTTTGAGTTTTATTTTTTCATTCAGTTTGTTTCTATCATTCAATACATTTTTAACCAATTCTCATAAATTAAAGCCGAAAAACATTGAATGTAATATTAAAATCTTGTTTTTCTAGTTTATTTTTAACTTGAAATAGTCGACGTGAATTACGATTCTCGAGCATATTGAGAACGTAAAAATCTACAGAGTTCATGCAATTCATGATTATTTATTTGTGCAAACACAGCGCTAATTAAAACTTTGCGAGAATTCATTTCTGTCATACTTTTTACACTTTAAAATGGTACATGATTAATCCAGCTATAAAACGTTGCAGGTTCAATGCTATATAGAATCAATGTATTTTTGTTTGATAGGTATTTATTTATCCTAGAATAAGACAAAAATAGGACGTTACAATACATATTAGGTACATCCCAGAACTCTTCACTCCAAACTGGCCGAAAAATCTTTTTAACTTTTATATGAAAAATTATGTAGGTACTACCCACCTAGGTAGGTATGCCATGTTTATAAATTTAATAAATAAGAAATTCTAAATCTTCAGAACCTCTAGTGACTAAAGTTCTTAGATCCTTAGAATATGTAGGTACAGCTCTAATAGATAAGAATTTCCGTTAACAAGAGTACTCCGATGTGACCCACTAACCAACATTTATCCACGTAGTCTGACCTAACCACTAGCCTTCAATATTTTCGATCAATTATAATGAGTTATTAAGTTTTATGATAGTTTCTCATTATTTTAAACATACATTTCTAATATTATATATCTTGCCTAGGTATTGTACGAAACTTATAATTACTAGTTAGTTCTTAATATAGCCATCATATTTTTACCTTAACGTGACGTGTCCGTAACGTGTCTATATGCTCGAAGTCAGGAAGGGTTGGATTACGATAAGGAACCAATATTGATTTTAAACCCCAACTGAAGAACTCTTTAAAAAATGTACAATAACAGCCGTTTCTGCACTAACAATTATTTTTTTTCTTTTCCGGCTGCCGGCCCGATACCCTTGCCACGTTGTCTTTACTAAATTTTAATGTTTTATTGTTTTTGTAGGGGATTATTAGGTTCTCTATTCATATTTATGTAATAATGATAGGGAAAATGAATAAAAGCACTATTTATTATTATAGGTATATAGTATAATATATAATAAATGTTTTAATTACGAGTAATTTTTTTTTTCAGCATACGTGGAATCAAGGTTTTGTGTGAAAATTTACCAAGACGAATGTTATCCACTGTTTTGCAATTCGACAAAAACGTGGAAAATGACATGTCCGTGTCGAGGCGACTTATGTAACGGCCCGAATACGGAACGCGAAGAGGAAGCCTTTGCGATCCTTTATAAGCTAGTAACAAAGACGCAAACTTCACGTATAAAAAAAAGAACACAGTTGAGCCCAGGAAAATTAGTATCATCAAATGACCAAAACACTATTATAATCACAAATATATCAGCTATAGAAAATAATGAGCTTAATGTTTCCTTACACAATGTAACTGGCGATGATATAACAAAAATTATGTTAGGCGATCAACCCATAAATGACGGAGAAAGCGACCAAAGCCTATCATCAACAGAAATTGCATCAACAGTGGATGACATTCAAGAAGAAACTACGAAAAAGACAGAAACAGTCGAAATGAGAGATATCATTCCAGCGGCAGATACAAAAGACGATATAAGGAAAGGTCTCGAAATCTTGAAGACGGATAAACTTATGAATCACCCGGTGAAACCGAGCGAAGAGCTTCCGACTGCAGAAGCCTTGCAACAGAACACAAGCCCCAAAGCAGTTACAGAAAAAACTACAACAGAAGCAGCGACTTCCGAAACAATCATGGACACTACGACCGAGTCTAACACAGATAAAACTACCCACAAATCTGAAACTAAAAATGGTGCAAACAAACTATTCGAAACTTCTATTATATTCATTAATATAATATTCTTTTATATTCATTTCATACTATCACATATTATCTAGAAAAATTAACGCTTTTGCATACAAATGATCTCTTTTAGTTTTAATTTAGGTAGAGCAAGTAGAATTGTGATATTCACGTGATATTAGCTTGTTTTAAATTTTCACCTATATTGTATTTAAGATAATAAAATATGTGGAAACAATAAAACAAATTAAAAATTATTTACTAGTTCATTTATTTTGTATTATATATGTCGCAGGTAAATTGTAAAAACCGTGATTTTGTCAATCATCCCTTTTTCTTATCACGGGACCGTTTTAGGTATATTATAATTTCACTGAGCACATTCAGTGATATTGTTAATCAATATTAAAATAAATATGACATATAGATGATTCCATCTTATCACAAAACTTACTCATCAATCAAAAGTAAAATCATAATGTTGTGGCAGTTTCCTATTACTTTCTTTAGTTTCCAAACTTTTAGAACCTTGAGCCATTGCTTCTCTCATATTTGAACTAAATGGTTTTTCTAATCTTGTATGTTTGGAGGTTGGCCCATAGTAATCGTAAGTCGGTGGTGGCGCTATTTCTGCATGTTCTACATTAAATTTTCTTTTTTCTGGCGTACATCTTATACTCTCCTCTTCGTCACTCAATTCATTAGCTATTGGAGTTGCTTCTTGGGACTTAACAAAATTTTTATAATTAACAACTTTTTCCGTCTTTTTAGTTGTGAAATATAAACCTTTTTGCGTATCATCACTTAAATCTCCTATAGTTGGAGGCGGGGGAGTTTTAGGGCGTCTTACATCTGACCATGTTTTATTTGGATTTTCCTTATTTAATTCTATTTTATTGCCTCGTAAATCAAAGTTAAATTTAGATCTATCACTCTCATTTGTTTTTGGTGGAGCAAATTCATCTATTCTTTTAGCTCTTTGCTGTTCCACGTATTCTTCTTGAGTCATTTCTTTGAACTTTTTCACTTTGTCTTGAACACCATCTTTACCAACGTCCCAATCACGAATGTAAGCGTCACGTAGTTTCTGTCTCTCTTTTTCTTTTTCCTCTTTCTGTCTTTGCTCTTCTTCTTTTGCTTTATTGTCAGCTTCATTTTTCTGTTGATTTAAGAATTCTAAAAGGCATGTAGTAAAATCTTTTTTCTTTTCTGCAATATAAAAATGTTACAATTAATGTTTGTGATACTTAGACATTTCGCAGTTAAGACCGTAAATAAATTTTAGTTCCACAAAATATGTAAATAAAAAATCAGACTGTCAAAATAAAGTAATTTAATTCATATCTCCACTAATATTACAAAGAGGTAAAAATTGTAATTAGGGGATATCTGAAAGAAAAATCCTATTTTGAAAATTCTTTTAATATAGTACATATTTTCATTATAGCTTATGATGCGGGTTACACTTGTCAGCATCACATGATTTGGGAAGAGTCGATAAAAATTTTCAGGATAAAATTTCAAAGAAAATATTTTAAAATATCGTTAATACCAACCATGTTTAACTAACAATTCAAAATAAACATTCTCTCGAGATCCAATATTGGATAAAGAAGATATACAAGCAAATTATGGCTGCAACAGTTGGTTTCCTAATACGCATGGTATATTTATTACTCAATCACGATCAATCAAATTTGGCAGATATAGATTATAGTCTGGAATAGCATTTTGGTTACTTTTTATTCCGGAAAAGTGCATGGTTCCCGTGGGATATATTTGTTGTTGTTTTCACTAGGGACGAACTAGAGTGTGATTAGCTAATTAGGCATAAAAAAAGCTGAATACACATTCTTTCACTCTCAAAGTCCGAAGGGACATAAATGCTGTATGTACATATATAAGGTAGTACAAACCTTCAGGGTCCTCAGGCGGCAGGCCGGCCCTGGCGCGCTGGCGGGCGCGCGCCGCGGCAACCCTGGCCGCTACCAACTCGTCCCTCTTCTTCCTAATCTCCTCAGCCTGCTGCTGCGCTTGCAACGTTTCCTGTCGTCTCTTTATAAGCTCCTCCATTTGCTTTTTACGTTCACTTTCATCGGTACTGAATGAATAGTACCCAACGCCATGAATTCTTGCCTCTATAAAAAATTAGTTGTTTATAGTTGTAAAAATCTTCAACAAAATGTACATTTTTTTCGATGTTCATTTCATCGATCGATCGATCGAATCGATCATATTTTGTATGTTTTCAATGATTGCTATCATAACAATTATTGGGCTGCAATATATACTTGTTCACTGCACTGGAAATTAATGCACTTGCATTTTACATTTAACCTAACTTCAAGAATGATTGATGATAAGTTACATATATATGTACCTATTCCAAAAATACAAAATAACAATCGTAAAAAAAATTGTTTTAGTTTTTAGAATGTATAGTAAAAGATTGTATCTAAAATAAAATGTAAATATATAATTAATACGACCTACTACGCCTAGTGTTAGGGGTTCGAATCCCATACTACTGGTAATCATCTGATTAGGATATTATTATAATTTTCTTGAATGGACAGACATAATTATGTAATTATTGACAAAATATAGTATAAAAGATTTTGACTTAAAAATATAAAAAGGAACTAATTCACATTGCAAAAAATTGCATTCTATAAAATAAAAATAAATCATTAAAATAGTAGACTTTAAGAACACTAAAAATGTACTAACTATTGACGTGGATCTCCATGACATAGTGATTTTAAGAAATAATTAGGTATGTCCTCCTCACACTGATAATTATCCATCTGAAATTGTCTCGGTGGTGTAGTGACTAGCATGTACGACTGCAACCCGGAGGTTCTGGGTTCGAGTCCCGGGTCGGGCCAAGATTAGTTGTCGAGTCCTTTTGTTAAGGAAGTCACAGTAACGGCCCGGAATAGGGAATTTAGTGGTGTTTCACCCCTGTGCCTCGGAGAGCACGTGTCGCGTCGGTCTTGCGCCTTAACTCTCACCACGAGTGTCGAGTAGTCGTCCCACCGGAGTATGAGAGTGATAGGAATAGAGAGTGCACGTTGTGTCTGCGCGTACACGCGCTGCACTATAATATCTCCGGCGCATCTGGCTAGTCTAGATAAGATTAATCGCCGTGGCCAAAATCGGTCGAAAGGACATTAATATTATCCATCTGCGAAGGAGATATTATAGTGGAGCGCGTGTGCGCCAGACACAAGTGCACTCTATTCCTTCAACGATGACCATTCCACACTCGCAGTGAGAGTACACTAGCTACAATTACATACCATCGAATAGTAAATCTTGATAATGTACATCTTTGTCCTTCGCTAATAGTTCTCTTTCTTTTTCTTCCCATTTTTCACGTAACGACTGTAGGTAGTCATTAGTTTTTTGAACCAAAAGTGGTTTCTGTGATTCAGTTTTTGTGCATTCCTGAAAAAAGTTATCCCCCATATAGTAGTAAGAAGTCGTCGTGTGCATAAAGATCTAATTCTCTCTGATCTGACAGCAAGCAAAGCTTATTACACAAACACTCAATTTTTTTCACTTATGCTTTTAACATGTTTGCTGTATAGAAAGTAAATACTTTCTATGTAAAATAAGAGTAAGATTTGTCTTATAATCTATACTAATATTATAGAGGTGAGGTGGAGAGTTTGTGTGTTTGTGATGTTGTAGGGGGTAATCTCTGGATCTACTGAACCAATTTAGACGAAATTTGGTAAGAAGATAGTTCGAGACCCCCAGAAGGACATAGAATACTTTTTATTCTGGAAAACTTCCTTAAAAGAATGAAAATGGGGATGAAAGTTTATATTGGCAACTGGGAAGCAAACTATTTTATATTATATATTTATATATATATTGGGCAATGCCTGAATATAATTTTTTTTGTGTATCTCGAAAACAGTTCTCAAGTTTTGAATTATTTTTTTTATTTAGATAATGTTTTGCTTTTAAAGTTTATCTATTTATGTAGGATATTTTTTTTAAAAAGTGCAATTTTTTCACAAAAAAAAACATTTTTTATATTAAACTATTTTTCTATCTGCTCTCATGCTGACAATGTCATGCAGCGCCATGTCGTAAATATTTGTTGCACTTGCATTGTTGCTAATCTATGATGGTATTGTATGGTATATTTGGGCTGGTTTTCGCAATTCGACGACTTGGCGCCTATTTTGCGTGGGTAATGGATAGATGGATGGATGATAACCTACTGAACGAGCACCTGTGGCGAACGAAGTCCAGTCATCGTTCAGATACCTATTAAATTAATTTACACACAATAAATCCACATTACTAGTGTTAACTACTACTAACTAATGAATTGATTTGCAAAGTATAAGTTAATTTTTTCTCCTTGCTCCTCCACTTTCCCTTCCAGGATAGGCACAGAGAAAATAATATTACAATTTTGTCTACTTTTCAATTTCACCAGTACAAGATACAATACTTATATGTGACACTACATTTTGCCTTAAACAAGCTAGGGCAAATAAACTAGTTTCATACAATAAATAATTATTATTATTTTTCATTAGTGACACTAAGATATTGTACACCAGTCAAAAATATGATTGGTAATATTTATATGTGTTACTTTAAAAACTTTTAAAGTCTATTTTTTATAACAAGAAAAACATACTACAATTATTGATTGTTAATTTTAAATATTAGTTTAACTTACAGTATTAACAGACTCTTGACCTCTAGTTTCATTAGTTATAACTTTCATGAGTTCTTCATCCCTTTTTTTATATAGCTCCAAATCAGATTTAAGACATTTACGGGTTCTGCCAAGGAAGTCTGTAAACTCAACCCTGCAAATAAATTATTATTGTAAATAAAAAACTTTTAAGACTAAAGTATTCAAAGCTATTAAAATATTGTAGTAAGATGTACACAGGGGTAGAATTATACAAACCTATATACTCATATGTACATGAATCTCCACACAAGAACTGATCAAATATCTCATGTTCGAAAAGAATATTCAGCTCAGACAAATACGCAAGCATAATCAATCTTATATGTATATAACAAAGAGATAAGCTATCTTATTTTTGATATATACTACTTCAAAAAATATTCCATGACATTATTTTTTTCTTATTTCAACAGGTGAATCTAATTTCTAGATGAAGAATGAAATAGGAAGAGTAAGTAAAAAAAAACTTCAGCAATATTACTTATTACTATTTTCAATATCAATTATTATTATTATGTTTTAAATAAAATATTTATAACTTACCAGTCACTCTCATCTTCCTCAAATGGTGCAGTTCCCTTTGAATCTATATATTCAGGTATAGTTTCACTATTAGTAGTTGTTTCTGACTTTTTTTCCTTAAAGTCTACAAGAAAACGGCCAGCTAGTTGTGAATTACCTACCCCATCAGATAAATGCTCATACAATGCAGCTTTCTTTTCTAAAGCTAATCTGCAAAATTATTGTTTAATGTTAAGTGTACTAAAAATTATCAGTAACAAAGATAAATATACTATAACAAATAGACTAACTATAATAAATAGATTAAGAAGTCTTCAAAAAAAGTAATTTCTCTGCAATATAATAAATAGTTAATAAATAGCTTATGAATTACTTAGATTTTCGGCACGCTTCAAATTCCTCAGTATCAATAAGATTTAAACTATCTCTTAAGCTTTTTTTTGCTCTGTGTTCATTCTTATTCTTCTTATCCACAGACTGCTGTGGTGGTTTAAAGTTTTGTATATTATGTTGAGGTAAATGTTTTTTCTCTTCTACTTCTTCTTTTTTTTTGAGCAATTCTGCTTTCAAACTAAGTAACTAAAAAACATAACCCATTAGAAAAAAGTTAAGGGAAAAAAACAATAAAATTATAACACTTACTGTTGATTTATTAAAAAGAATTTTCTTGGAACTTTGTTCGTTCATATCTATTTAGTATATTTTATAAGTTGTTTAATTAAACAATACACTGATAATAAGAAAATTCAATTCTTTATTATGTGGCTATTAGGCGTGCATTAAAAAAATTTTACACTTAAAAATTCTAACATTTAAAACGTCAACAAAATTATAAAATGCAGATATTCACTATTCTATTTACATTCTACTCTGCGTCACAGCTCTGCGTTGTGAAATATCTCAGAATAAAAAATTTGTAATTTGTGTATTTGACATTTGTCATCTATGAAATATTATGTATATTTATAATAAGTATGTGTAAAATCTATACAGAATAAAAAATGTAATGTCAAAATAACAGTTTTGTACTAAATTTGCGGAATGGGGAAGAATTTTGTCTTCTTCTCCCGCCAGATCTTGAGATCACTATGGCCCTTATTATATTGTAAAGCTCATAGAGCATGGACTCACTGATATTTTTTTCAAGTTAAATAACTAATTGTGCAGTGCCTGGATGGCAAGAAAATGGATATCATTTGTCCCCGAAAGACAAAAACTGAAGAAAAACTGAAGAAGACATCATTTTAAAGAAAGTGATTTTAAAACTCTTTAATCGTCTACAGGTGAATATTCTTTTTTATTTTTGGTACTTTTTTACATATTAATTACAGAGTTTTATACAAACATTTATCCCCCATTTTACCCCCTTAGGGGATTGAATTTCGAAAAATGCTAAAACACGTATTTATTTATCTGTATCGAAGATCATTAATACCAAGTTTCAAGTAATTCTGACCATAAAAAGCAGTCATGAGGACTGCCGATAGAAATGAAAACTTAAAATTATAAACAAAGAGTTGTTATTTTTGGATATTCAAATTAATTTTTTGATCTTAAATTAAAATTTGTAAATTAAAACTGTTTACATTTATTTGGTTTTGACATAGACTATCGGCACTGTGGGTAATAGCGTTAACACGTCACGTGACCATATCGATGATGACTTACATGAATTTACTCCCCATCCAAACCTGCCTATAGTAGTTTTCACTTCATTAACACTAGTTTACAAAATAAAAAAAAATTACGTCCTTCCAGTGAATTTTATATGATTTTATTCAGTTACAATCACTATACGCGAACATAAATGATTTGAACTGTATCACGTCAAAAGCTAAAGTTATCACCACATTTTATTTTCTAGCTACCCACAAGTTGGGTTTAAATTAATTGCAAAATGTTGATGGAGTGTAGTATTTAATTTAGTGAATATTCGCTTTAAAAATGTCAACAAGATTATGTAAAATAAATCCTGACCGTTTTTGTTACGTTTGTGGTGAACTCATTATATCTAAAAAAGATTATTTTTTTAAATATTTTTGTATTATATATTTTTTGTAAATTAATATAAATAAATATTTTGGAAATGTGACGTTTTGGATTATTTAATTATTTTTTTTAACTAAGTGTACCTTAATTGTTAAGAAAAAATACTTTTCACTTCAAGGACAAAAACTATGTAAAGTATTGTAATTCTTTATCCTATATAAACTTTATTATCCCCTTTTTCCCCTAAAAGGGATGAATTCCGAAAAAAATCGAATAAGTATATTTTTTATTTTAAAGCTGTATCACAATAAATTGCTTAGCCTCAGACTGAATATAAATAGGCCATACATGTGGCTTTCGAGAAATCTTCCCCATTATCAAGAGTACTAATAAAGAAAACATATATTTTTTAAATTTTGTCTGTCTGTCTGTCTGTCTGTCTGTTCCGGCTAATCTCCGAAAAGGCTGGATTGATTTTGACGGGACTTTCACTAGCAGATAGCTGATGTTATAAATTATAATGATTAACTTAGGCTACTTTTATTTTTTTTAAAGAATTAGGGTTTCGCTGAAAAAATTAAAACGCGAATTAGGACGCACCTGAGCTAAGCGAAGGAAGTAACTAGTAATAGTATACTTTTAATTTGTAAAAGAACTTAGATTATCGAGTGTATCTCATTGATATACATTTATTTTATATATATATATATATATATAAATGATTGTAACAGTTATTATTAATAATCAATAATTGTTAAGTTGTGTACAATATTGAATATAGGTAATTTTCAACAGACAATATAATTCCTAAACTTATAGAGATACCATCGACAATGCTGTAATTATTTTTATTATTCAACTATGGCATTAATAAAGGCAACTGTATGAAACAAATGACACAATTTTTAAGTGACATCTTTGCATCGTAGTGATCTCAGTGGTTTTTTTGCTAATTTCATGGTCATCCTGACAACCCTTTCATCGGTGGTGACGACGTCTTATTTTGCAAACAAAGAAATAAACGCTAGCTAAGCTCACATGAAAATATATTAAAGGAACAGAGTTCATGAAATCCACCCCATTGTCTAGTATAACCAATTGTGCGTACAGTGAACTGAGTGTGTGAAACAAAATGTCAACTCCTGCCAGAAGACGTCTGATGAGAGATTTTAAACGGTTCGTAAAATTCGCCTACATAACAAATATATTTGTTAAAATTTAAATTCTTATTATAAAGTGTAATAGTCATGATTCATCAAATTACATCACCATCTCCTTCATCGATTTCTATTCTGTTCTACATAATTTTTAAGAACAACAAATTGATTTTTTTTTTACCTTTCATGCAAAAACAGATCGCGCTATAAGTAGAAATAGGCAATACTACGTCACTTTCTTACTAGACTTTAGTATGATTCTATAAATAAAGTATTTTTCGACTCTGGCACACAAGTCCCATTTTACTGTAATTTTTTAAATAAAAATTCTTATTTTTTTTGTGTACAGCTTACAAGAGGATCCACCTACTGGTGTTTCTGGAGCACCCACTGATAACAATATCATGATCTGGAATGCTGTGATATTTGGACCTCATGATACTCCATTTGAAGATGGTACCTTCAAACTAACTATTGAATTTACAGAAGAATACCCTAATAAACCACCTACAGTACGATTTGTTTCAAAAATGTTTCACCCTAATGTATATGCAGATGGTGGAATTTGTTTAGATATTTTACAAAACAGATGGAGTCCAACATATGATGTCTCAGCAATTTTAACTTCAATACAGGTAACAAAACAATGCATTGTTATATTCCTTTGTGCAGCCTTGTTCTATGTATATCACACACAAATTTATAAAATACTTAAATTATTTTTATTTTCAGTCATTATTAAGTGACCCTAATCCAAATTCACCCGCAAATTCAATGGCTGCACAGCTATATAAGGAGAACCGGCGAGAATATGAAAAACGGGTCAAAGCATGTGTTGAACAGTCTTTTATTGATTAGCAGGGGACAAAGATTTCAAGCAATATATTGTTTGAGAAATCTCTGATGGTATTGGTCAACACCTTTTCACACTCATTGGGACATGTGTGTAAATTGTAATTGTAATTATTTAATCATATATTACAGCTACATTAGACTCTGGCGGTCAAAATATACAAAATTATAATTAAAAGCAATTTCCAAACCATTTATCACTGGTAGAACAATAAGATTATAAATATTAACCAATAATTAATATATTAATTGACATCTTAGGAATGTGCATTGCATACCATTAATTAACAATAGGATAGTAGAATCTTTAAAACATTATTTAATATAATGTCATTTGTTTTTGTTCTTGTATTCAAATAAATTGTTTCATTTTTTAAGTGTTAATCTAAACTTTAGCAGCACTCATTGCCAAATTTTATTATTTAAAGTATATAAAAAAATATAAATATAGATTACTACCAATTTTAAACAATTCACCTACTTACATAATATAAACATTGCTTTATCATATTTTTTTCACAACATTGATCATTAAATATATAAATTGTTTTTATGTAATATTGATAACCTGTAACTAAAGTTAATAAATTTTTTTGAAAGAAAGAATAATTTATTTAAATTTCAGCAATGTTAACTTATTTATTTTACATCACTTTTTTTTTTAACTAAATTATGGTATACTGTTGCTTTTTATTAGAATGAGAATAGCAGCATTTGCAAATGTGATTAAATTGTCCCAATGAAAGATTTCTGAAACTGTTGAAACAAGTATCTTACCTTCGAATGAAGTGAAATTTAATATGGTCTGAAGTTTCAACAGTTTATGTAGGTGTGTGTACTACAATGTTTGTCTTCTAGTAAATATTATTTTTGGTTTCAGATTTGTGTTTTAATTAAAACTATTCACTAATACAGAGAACGAAACATGCAAATATTAATTTTCTTTTACAATTGGGTGCTACCACTTATCATGTGGATAATAAAATAGGATTCTAATTAAAATTTAGACCACAAGTTTATAAAATTTCAAGTATGATTTAAATTAGAATACTCCTGAAGCTCATACTTAGCAAATATATCTATAAAGAGTGGTACAGGATTTAAAATAAACAGAATATATCATAAAATATTTTATACAAAAGAGCTTACACTTTCATATATAAGAATTATTGTGAACAATTTATTGCTATAAAATAAATAAAGTTCATATTAATGGTAAATCTTAAATTACAATAAAGGCAATTCAAGCCTTATTTATACCCTTTTACATATTATAAAGATTTGAATCCAGTCTATGAATGCTATTGTTTTGTTATAGCTTAGGGCATTCTTTAAAACATATTCCAGGTATAGATACAATAAGACAAATCCACATGTCTCACAATATGCCTAAATTTCTTTGTGCTAGTTTTAGTAGAATATGAAACTTATAAATTGAGTGATTGATACATTTATAAAATATAATTCTTGCCAATATCACATTTTGTGTATCTAATCATGACATATAAATCACCTATTAGAAATATCAATTACCATCACCTCATTTTTAAGTCTTCTTTAACTTTGTACAGAATTAACTCCATACACACAGTGGCATCTTCAGCACTGTCATGTCCATCTACAGAATTTTGAATAATTTTTTTTAAATATTCTGATGAAAGATTTCTAAGAGCTCTCTTATAAGGTGGACCCATTTTATGAGGAAACAAAACACTTGTATCTACAACTGTGTCATGAATAAGTTTCAATGCTTTAAAATCAGATTCTAAACTATGGCCTATTAAAATTGTTTTGCTATTAAACATAGTAAGTAATGTTGCTTGTACTTCTAGCAAAGTAGTTTTCACTTCTGACATTTGTTCTTCTGTTATACCTGAATATCTTGTATTGTAATCAATAATTGGATGTAGAGGTTTAATAAGAGTCTCATAAACTACTTTACAAGCAGAATTAATTACAGTAATTCTAGTTAAGTCTAACCCATGTGTTGTGTAACACATTTCACAATCTAATGAATATACACCATAATCATCCATAATGGTGTCAGGAGGTAAAGTTTTAACATACCCTTTTAAATTTTCATAATCAACATATTCATATACATGGCTTGATGCTATACAACAACCATCTGATGTGCCATCTTGACTACAACATTGGTATCGAACTTCACCTCGTACTCTATATTTGTTATTCGGATGATATATACATTCTTCTTTAATAGCTGCAAATCCTTTTTTATTTACAGTATAATCTTTTTTACATCTACAGCATGTTCTTATAAATCCCTTTGGTGGACTTTTCTTATTTTGCCCATGTATAATAGCCCTTCCCTTTTCGCCACTGCCATGTGGCCTAGGAAAACCGTTTTCCGTTAACTGATCTTCAGTTAATATCCATTTTTTAATATTATTATATAAATTAGAACCAGTAAATTGCTTCATATCCTCATAATTTCTTCTATTTTTATTTTCTATGCTCCATGATCCAGTAGAAGCTGTATTTTTTTGAACACTTTGTGGGGTCTTTTGAGCACTGGATTCATTTCCTGACTTTTTTACTCCATTACATTCCTGTAGTTCTTTCTTTAATCTACTTATCGTAAGAACAGCAGAATTTTTATAAATTTGCACAGTTGAACATTTTTTACTAGTTGCTAATTCTTCATGTTGAGCTCTGGCATAGGCATCGGTAGGTAAAAGATAAATATTTAAGCAATGATCAATCATCATATTTAAGTAAGTAGATCTAATATTTGCTGGAATTTTTGAACCCAATGGTTCTAATACACCTGGTCTATCTATAAATTTTTCATTGGGAATATGCGCTACCCTCTGGACACCCTTCTTAACAGTTTGCATAATGGTGCTACTAGTGGACGGATCAGCATCTGAAGGAGCATTCTTAGGGGCAATACCTTTTTTTGCTGACAATAATGTTGATGCATATGGAACATGAGCAATACGAATTTTAGAGTTAGTGTTACTAGGGGGTGTACCAAAAATCGTTTTATTAAGTTCTGGCTTTAAAATATTAGTAGAAATAACAGCATCCGTAGAAGTTTTAGAAGCATGAAATTGTCTAACTTTAACTAGTCTCTCAGCCATGGCTTGTGCTGCATTCACTTTGAAATCAGGTTTAATAGGAGCTTTAGGTATAACTTTTATATTCTTATCAATTGTTCTTGATATCCTTTTTTTACTAGGTATTATATATTCTTCATTATCTGGCTCATTTTCCAATTTATCAATATCATCTTTCTGTTGTGATTTCTGTACAGGAACATATTCTTCAAAAATTCTTTTACATTCTTCAGCAATGGCATCCTCATCTGATTCACATAATTCATTAAGCTCATCTTCATAGTCATGGTTATCATCATCATCAGATATGATCTTTGTTTTTTCTTTTTCACTTTGCCTTTTATGATTATCCCTTTTATCTTTTGATTCTTTAGAATGATTGTGTTTTTTGTGATGGCTGCTATCATTATGTCTAACTTCATGTTTCGCTTTTTTGTCATATTTCAAATGCTTTGTTGAACTACTTGAATGTTTAGAACTTTTATCAGTATTTTTATCTCTTGAATGAGATTTCTTGTCTGATTTATCTTTCCTGTCTGATTTACTTCTATCTTTACTAGAACTTTTATGCCTGGGTTTTTTATCAGAACTTGAGTTTCTATCTTTACTTCCTTTCTCATCTATTTTTTCTTTGGATTTTTCTTTAGATTTTTTATCTTCTTTTTTATTTGACCTTTCTTTATTTGATTTACTTTTGCTAGATGGGTTAGTTTTAGGCCTGTTCTTGTATGCTGTACTTATTTTGTTCTTCTTATCTTTTGCACTTTCTTTGCTTTCTTTAGAACTTTTTTGTGTAATGTTTTTGACATCTTTGTTATTTTTTTCTTCATCAAGAATTTGATCTAATATGTCAAACTCAGGTCCTAGGTCATCTAACCCATTAAGATCATTTGAAATTCTTAACTTTTTAGTATCTGGTTCATCCTCGTCACTTGAAAAACAAGGGACTAGTGACTTCGGTGTTGGCTGGTATTTTAGTGATGGCACTTGAGGTGTAAGTTTTACTGGCTTATATTCTAATACTTTTTTTTTATTTACATTTTTGTCAGTGGGAACATAATTTAGTTTAGAACTTTGTGTTTCATTAGGAGTGTATTCTGGTATTGTAGTCTCTGAACCAGGTAAGTATTTTTCATTGGATTCTGTTGCACCTTTTGGAGAATATGGATCAAGTTGTACTGTTTCCGACCCTGGAGTATATTTAACAGGTGGTGTATACGTAAATAATTTTGATCCGTTAGTATCTACGGGCCTTTTGATAGGTATACTGGCTGGTTTTCGTGGAGTGTAGGGTACTGGTATATGTCTTTTTTTTTGTTCATTTATATCCTCATTATTTTCTAAATCTGTATTATTTATTTTATTGAGTTCTGATATTGGCGTCGGGTTGTAAGTAGCTTTAGGGGCTGCTGGTTGTAAGTCGTCTTTTTCAGAAATATTTACTTGCGTTGATGAAGTAGGACCTGTTTCTGTTTGCTGTAAAACTTTCTGAACGGCAGCTGACACTAATTTTTGAAGGATTTCTCCACTTTCAATACCATCGGAACAAATGTTTTGCGATTCTTTTTTAACATGACGAAAATGACAATAGGGCCGCTCACACAGACCACTATCGTAAAAAGGACAATTGATTGCTTTAAAATAACCTGTAGAAGGTAGCATATCAAACTTGAACTTATTTAATTCAAGAGTAAACCACTGCTTATCGTCTAGCCACTTCCAAAAACATACTCATACAATATAAATTTGATTTTGATTATTAAGCCAGGCACAGAGTACTACAATTCCAAGTAATGTCGGATAACCATAGTCAAAACAATATTTTTTGTTTGTAATATTAGTCAAATTTGTACTGGCAAAGGAAACAGCACGTAATGCCAAACATACAATATGCAGTAGGTATTTTAAATAAAATATTTTGCTTAAATTATTTTTATTTTCTCATGGAATTTATTATAATACTCAAATATACATTTATTCTTATACCTTTGCAACACGGTTTATATATTAGATTCTAATTAAAATATCGACGATAATCGGGGCAAATAAAAATAAACACCTTTAAAAGAGGTTTTTCGTTTTGAGAACTCTCAACTCTTCAATATTCATCCTTTTCGGTTCTCACTTCTCTCATATTATTATTCAAAAGTGAAACATCACAAGGACTGCTTGAAGCCTTTTGTATTTGACAGTATAACAGAATATGGAATAAATTATGTCATGGCTAAATTTATTGCAAAACTTCCATTACACAAGATGAAGACTTCGCAAACTAATTTAACGTTAGAACTTAGTTTCTTAATATGGAGATTTTTGTAAAGCTTATAAACTTGTTCCCGTTTACGTTTCATGGGTTGTCAAAATTCGTGACAGATGTGTTTGATAAGATAGCGAGTTGCTTAGAGTATTTATATCCTGATTTCGGTGTATAAATTTTAAATATGTTGAAAGAAGTTGTAAACGATTACGCAGCCTATTTTAAATTAGACCTGGCGAATGGATTTCAAACAGTGCAAGATGTTATCGACAACATGATTACTAGACTTGAGGAACTAACTAGTGTTTTACAAATGATCAAACTAAAAAACAATGACTGCAGTACTATTGTTACCGAAGATATTTGTCGGTATAGAAATGAAGTAACAATACTTTCAAAAAAAATTATAACCTTAAGTGAAGTTATTACAAAGTTACAAAACAATATTGAAATTCTAGAAAAACAAGTTGGAAAAGCTGAAGCTGATTTCGGAGTACAAACAGACAATAAACTCAAAAGCTTTCTCAAACCTTTCCTTAAGAAAAGAGACATTAATCCTAATAATGGATTGTTAATACCACATGAGAAAATAGTATTTTCTAGTGTGTTAGATAACTTTGAGGGAAACAATACATAGTACATTTTAAAAATAATTAAATAATTGTTTTTATTAAAAAATGTTTATTGATCACCTTAATTATAGAACTTATTACAAACTTAAAGATATTTTATTGAACTCCAGTTGATCCAAATCCTCCATCTGCCCTTTTAGTTTCAGATAAATTAGTAGCTTCTACAATTTCAGGATAAAAAATTTTTTCACATATAAGTTGTGCAATTCTATCACCTTTTTTGACAACAAATTCTTCATCAGAATGGTTGAATAATACTACTCCAACATTTCCCCGATAGTCTTCATCTATAACACCAGCTGTAAATTTGTGATACACTTTTGTTAATGATAAACTACCAGGTAAGTTTAAGAGCACTTATAATAATTAATATTATTAATATATTTTATTTTTCTAGTAAATGATTTTTATATAACTCTTATCCTATAGTTGTTGAGATAAGTTATATACACTTGTATGTGATAACTAGTGACTCGCCCTCACTTCGCTAGGGTTTGTCCCTAGGTGATTATTTAAATTTATGCAACTTTTTTATTTATGAACTGATTGAAATAAAATAAATACTAAATGTTAAGTGAAGTATACCAAAATACATTAGTGAGAACCGCACCCAAATTGGTTAAGCAATTTTTGTGTATGTGAGCACAAACGCACAGATAAAAATTCTAAAAATCCTTGCTTTGGGTTCTTTTGTGTTAATAACGACCTCCAATAAAAAAATTTCTCAAATATCTTCCATGTACAGACAGCAATCAATTACAATTTTATTATATGTATAGATATAAAAATTATATTGAATTCTTGGTCTTGTGGTATTTAAAAGTATTAATGTTTCATAACAGTATTGAGTATTAGAATATAAACTTGTCACTAATAGTGCAAAAATATGTGCAAATGATTTATTCATCTTACCCCCGACATCTATGAAGTTTTTGACAGCTAATCCAGATCTTGGTGCGACTCTTCCATAACATCCAGAGGGTAATTCAATTTGTAAGTCTGTTTTAATTAACTCTTTTCCACGAGGTGGAACAACATAATCGTAGGCACTAAAAATACGAAACACATGAATTGTCTGTCCTTTTGGAGTTGACTATATAAAATGTGCTTAGCTCCACTTTTAGTAAGTTTAAATGAATATAAAATGCAAGAAGTATTTATACATACCTTTTTAAGTCAAATCCAGCTGCTTTTTCAGAAGCTTTAGTAGGAGAAAATGCATTTTGAGTAAGGCGTGAAAATTTAAGGACTGCTTGTGACATGGTGACTTTTTAGATTATAATAATATTAAAACAATAAATTATAATTATGAAATAGCCAAGGTACAGCACAGGAAGCAAGTAACAAGGAACTTGAAACGTTAACAAATGAAATATTATTATTTATTCACACTTCACAGAAATGATACGAATACTGAGACTCGAGATTGTTAAATGTAAAGTGAGAATATTGGCGCCAAAATCCAAATGCGTTGCACAGACTATAGCTTATTGCTTAAAGCCCAGCATACATGAGTCCAACCTTCCATCGGATCCGCTAGAAACATCCTGTTTTCCAATTAGAGTACCAAAGCGCATTAAACGACATAATGCTAACACCGAATGTTTCAACTAGAAAAGTACTAGAAAAGTACTGCTTTAGCGTGATGCGTGCAAAGATACCAACTCATTAGCAGAAAATTTATGAAGTGTTTCTTTTTCAAGGTAGCATTAATCAAAATTTTATTTACAATTATCGTTAGTAATATCGTTTATTGTTGAACTAATTTGTAAAGCTTTCGACGACGATTAAAATATAAAAAAGTTAGGCACAACTGTACAATCTATGACATCGAGTTGAAACTTCATATTTTTTTCACTAATAGATTTCTCTATTAGAAGCCTATATAATATATAAAGTTTGAGACCGCGGAAACAAATAGTTTTGTGGAAAATAAAATTTCAATTTTCAACTTTTTATATAATTTTACCGCATTTATACACGCAATTATCGATGTTTTTCACAAAGTTCGTTACAATATATAATATAGTTAATATATAATTTTGTAGTTAAAATCTTGATTTATTTGTACGTAATAACAAATATAAATTATACATAGTATATATTGGTTATGTGATATGTCAATGTCAGAATTAGCTAATGAAAAGCGACGCCAATTAGAAATGTCAGTTTTAGTGTCAGTTGCAATTGTTTTTTATTTCGACGCAGGAAAGCTTTATCAAAATAGGTTTAGGTTATTTTTTGGCAGAAACCTTTCTTTCTAGGTTGGTGAGGTTAGGTTAGAACAGTGACCACAACCACACACAGAGAGAAGAACAGAGGCCAGAACGACTAGAACGTTTAGAACTTTTTTCATAATCCGTAGCCACTTTTTCCAGTACTTATTATTATACATGCAAAAGTTGTCTTAAAACTGTCACCAATTGTGTTTAGGTAATTATTCTAGTTGAAATGTAAAACAATGTAAATTGAACCTTAAGTGGATAGATTAAGGTTGTGTTCACAATAATGTAACCTAAAAAAATGTAATTTTGAAAATTAAATATCTCGAAAACTACTGGCCTCCGCGGGTTTTCTTTTTAAAGGGGAGTCCCTCTTATCCCTTTCCTCCTCCCCCACCTCCCTCCTCCCTTAAATCGATGTCATAGATTGTACAGTTCAACCAAAAGTTAATTCATACTGTGTTCAAAAACAAATGAAAGTATGTATGAAGCTTCAACCCTATTTAAAAACTTTAATCGGATCACATCAAAAGCGACAAAAGCCACAAGAAACCAATAAATATTTATGATTCTATAGGTGTTTTTCTACAGGGAAGGTGACATTGATCAAAATTTATTTTACATTGTCTTAAGTAATATTTGTTTATATTTTATTTATGTTATTCCATATTTATTATTTATATCTTTTGTTTTATATATTTATTTCATACTTTATAATATGTGTTATTATAATTATTTTATTAGTTAGTTATATTTTTTTTCTTTCAAGCCTGAAGCTAGTGCCCTCTGCTGGTGCACTTGAAAACTAATTAAAGTTCCAATAAAGCATTAGCAAAACTTCGGCATTATGCGCCAAAGTGCGGCATTATGCTCTGTAGTTGGAAAACAGGGATAATTAATTTATACGATTACAATTTATAATACACCAAAATAAAATTATATAAGTTGATAGCTTATTTCCTCAACGACGGCGGTCACGGCCCCATAGGAATCGGGTTTACTACTAAGGCATGTCAATAGTAGTTTGATGTTTCACATCAGAAAAAATTGCCAAATCAGAAATACTGTTTTTTAAGAATATTATTTTGGTGTAGGTTTTACATATTAGTATACTCTTACATTGCAGTTTTTGTATTTTTTTCTCAGAAATGAGATATTTTTCCGCGGTAAAAAGTATCCTATATGTTGACCCGGGTAATCAGCTATCACCATACCAAATTTCATCAAAATCCCTTTAGTGGTTTTTCTGTGATGCGGTAACAGACAGACAGGCAAATATTCTAAAAACTATAGATTCGGCCTGTGTATCGATAATAATGATTAATTCAATAAGATTTTCCAAAAAAATATTTAATGTACAGATTTGACTCAGAATTTTATTATATCTATAGATAACCTATTAACTATTTATATTTGATAGCAACAGCTTTTATTATTACTAAACATCACTGCATAAGCCACAAGCGCGAATCCAGGGGGGGGGGATCATGGGGGTCATGACCCCCCCCCATTTTGAAGAATATATTCCCCTGGTTTCATGAATATCAAAAAGTTTTTGCAGAAATCTATATACATATAATAAAATTGTAACTAAGTCAGTTTGCAATAGACATTATTATCGATGCAGAGTCCGAATCTATAGTTTTAGAATTTTTATCTGTCTGTCTTTTACCGCATCACGAGAAAACCAGTGGACAGATTTTAATGAAATTTATATAAAGAATATTTTTCGACAAGATGTCACAACAAGCCAGAAATTATAAAAAAAACTATTTTTCTACGTTTTTTGTTTCTTATATACATACCTGCTAAAGTTTTAAAGCCACCACCTCCCCCCTCCCCCTCCCCCCTCCCCCTCCTCCCTCCCCCCAAATAGAAAACTAGATCCGCGCCTGGTCAGATTTTGCTAAGGTAGTGTTTTATTATATGTATATTTCAGTCTATGACCAAACCCCCTCCCCCCCCCCCCCAATTTAACTCTGGATCCGCGCCTGATAAGCCATTATATATACGTACATGGATTCTTCGAAAAGTCTCCAAAACATATACTTTGTTTTTAACTCTCCATTTTTTCTTTACGTTGAGAATATAATTGATTAATAGATTTAAGTACAGGAATCGGTAAATCGATACATAATATAATAAAATTGTAAGCAAGCCGAATCTGTAAATTAAATATTTTTTGGAAAATCTTATTGAAATAAACATTATTATCGATACAGAAGCTGAATCTATAGTTTTCAGAATTTTTGTCTGTCTGTCTGTTACCGCATCACAGAAAATCCACTGGATGGATTTTGATGAAATTTGGTATGGTGGTAGCTGGTTATCTGGGTTAACATATAAGATACTTTTTACCGCGGCAAAATATCTCTTCTCTTAGAAAGCTATATTAAACGTTCAAACGTAAATACTAAGTAGGGACGAACCCGAGCGGAGCGAAGATGAGTCGCTAGTTAAAATTAAATTAAGCTTTTTCTTTTCTCACGAATATCATGTTACCTATAGCTCCATATGGAATGTAAATAATCTAAGTCTGGCTCAACTAAAGTCTGACTCAATAGGTGCACAGCAGTACCCCCGTTAATTGCAAGTCAAACAAGAGACGGATACAACTGTTTCACCCTTTTCTTTAAGCAACTTAAGACACTCATAGGTCTCTTCTTTAAGTTTCCTTATATTTTAAATACTCACTGGAAGCTAACTGATATACGCACCTAAAATTTGGAAATTATTTGGTGTTTATATCATAAAGAAAGGAAAAATTAACATAATATCTTAAAAATTCCACTCTATTTTAATTGTGGTCGGTGAACTCCTTTCCCATAGGCTATAAGACCTACGTGGTCCAAAATATATTTTTTCCTACCTAATGAATATAAATGGGAATAAAAAATAGGGTACCTACGCATATATTACAGTCATATGAATTCGAATACAATATATTATACTCGTATATTTATATACATAAATCTAAATTACGTATTTATTTCCTATCGTATAGATATAACGACTATATTATGGGTTATATCGATGTATTATCCCTGCAAAGTAAAGGAGGAGAACTACTTGCAAAACGAAGTGAGATAAACATAACGAAAATGATAAAATTATGAAAAAGTAATTAAATTTATACCTTCCTCATATCTATGCGTAATGCAGTAAAATACTGGAAAACAATCAATTATAAGAAAATGACAGCCTTGCTCTACCATGTACATACAGCAAAATCTCACAACTTTTTACGAGAATCCTTGCCGGGTGCGAAGCTTAACAAACTTTTTCTTTTTATGTTTTTGATGTGATCTTATGACTTATCTTATTCTTGTAGTCTGAAAAATGAGAATAATTTAGGTAAAATAATCATGCGTAATGCGTATATCTTTGATAAAAAAAAGTTTACTTATATCACTTCATAAATAATTATATTGTACTAGTGATTCAACCTCGCTTTGGGTATAGATGCCATTCGCATTTGTAGGTAATAGATGTCAATGCTTTCCTAGTTGCCATTCGTAGATAATATTAGGGAAGCTTAGAAACGACTTTTTCAGACTTTTTTCACAAATTTCATACCGTTAGCTTATTTTCGCAATGTTTCTAAATTATAGCTATGTCTCTCCTACCCTTTTTATCCTAAACCTTTCTACTCGTAGAAAATACTCTTTTTATTACTGAAAACCGTATGAAAATCCGGGCCGTATAAAGTTTTCAAGATTAGCGTGTTTGTTCGAATATAAGTCAGCGCGACGGCAAACTTTGATTAATAATATATTATATACCTAGGGATATTATAAGGTGGTCCCCATATTTTTATTTATCATCGCAATGACTAAGTACATATAAGTTGCACATAATATTTATTTGTTTTGTAATGCTCTCGATAAGATTTAGATATTTCAATACTATTTTTTAGTCTTCAAAAAAGGAAGAGGTTTTCATTTCGAGTATTAAATGCTTTTTATGATTATTACGTTATTGGATAGTTTATACCCCAAGGAATACGATTAGGATGATGCAGAACCACTCATAATAAATAAAAAATATATTATATTTATCTATTTTTATATATTGTATATTCACAATCTTTTAAAAGTAACGTGTGAATCATCAATTTTTTACCTACTCCAGCAAGCGAAACCCAAAATAACACAAAAAATTTCTACCTGCGCTTTGAAGTTCTGTCTTATATTTGGACACAATACGGATAGCAAGCGGCTGATCTATAGCGATAATCCTTCCTCCTAATATCGGTCTCAGTGAAAAATGTCCACGGACGGTGGGAGTCGCGTCGATCAATATTTTGTTAACAACTACACGGAAGTAAAGTTCATAATTCGATACCGCTTAAATTTAAATCCTAGACTGCAAGTTTATAAAGTAAAACAGTTAAGTGCTCGGTTTTCCACAAGTTTTGGACTGAAAATTTCTACTCTACATAGAAAAACTCTTTTAAGTTACTGTGATTCATCCGGGTGAGCCCCTAGAAGGGGAGTTTGTCCATTTTTATATTTACACCGTGTCCCTTGCGGCATGCGCGCCGCCTCGCTGCCAGTCTCGCTACTACAGTTTCACGCACGAACACCAGTGCAACGAAAGTGATGTAAATATTACTCCTACCACAATATTTACACGCGAATTGTTGTTTACTATATGAATTCAACATTAAATTATAAAGTGTATGTGTTTTAAGTGAAAAAGTTGTTAACTTTAAGTGAGAAATAACGAAAATTGTGACCAAACTGTTTCGCTTCGATCGAAATCAAATCTGACGAGGACATGCTGCCGTTTCTCTATGTATTTCAGGAAGTGTTTCAGCAAAGAACTTTTTGTTCTCATAACTCACGCTAGAGGTCAGTATCAAAATAAAACTGCGCTATTCACATTAGTTATTATTTTCTTGTGAGATTATATTTGAATCTCTAGAGATGTATATATCTATACATAGTTGCTATGGTTAAAGTACCGATGCTCTTCCCTTTTTGCATCCCTTCTGCGCCCTTTACGCATGATCGACCGGTAGAGTTTAGGGGTACATTGTGAATAGGGTGCGGGTAACTATACAATACGCTTATAAGTATGGATGTTTCATTATATTACGTATTTGGGTATATTAATGAAATAATATTATGTTACGCCTAAATATTATTTATACGCTATAAAATTTGTATTTTTTTGGAATATAATTCTTAGTTAAAACATTATGTTATAATTGAGTAATTCAGCTCTATCGGCTATAATTATTACTTATAATAATACGCGTACATACTTACACGATTTGTAAATATATGTTATTCAAAACATTGAATGCTAATTATTTTCATTATATTTAATAATAAAATTATTTTGCTTTTTGTTTTGTTTTTATGTAAAAACTTATAAGAAATACATTTGCAATTATTTATTTAGAATTAAGTAAATATTCGCAATATTTTACGATTAAAAATTAATTTCAAATATATTAAATATAAATATATCCGTAAAATAAATCAATATTGTTTCGCTTCCTCAGCGAACACGTTAGGTATGTATAATATTTAAATCCGATTTAATACTAATAGAGTTATTCTAATAAGTAGTACAAAAATAACGTCAAGACAAAAATTGTTATTATTAAACTAAATGCTTCACGGGTAATGTTTCGTAAATCGTTTAATGGGAGCCATCATAAATTATGGCCGTAGAGCAACCGCGCAGGAAGATGAAAACATAACATTTTTATTGATAAAAAACAGCGAAGAGTGAGTGAAGTGACGCGTCTATGCAGATAGTTACCATATAGAGCAAGACGTAGCGAACGACATGTTTGTTTTCATACCGGTCCGAATTAACGTCGCGATTGGTTCAAAATCCATAACTGGCCTCCGAGAGCCAGGTGTCGTTCACACCGCGGCCTCGCGCGCCTCGTCTCGTTAATCACTCGTGTTCGCTATTGTTATAGCGCGTCGCACAGCCATCTTTGTCAAATTACAAGCGATTCATTTCAATAATTTAGTTGTGTTAAACAAATGGAACAAAACATTAGTACTATAACAAATGTGTCGTGCGATAGAAACGAGTGCATTACTACATTCTCTTTTGTTTTATCGCTGACGCTCCGCTGAATGGAAGCGTTACGACGGCTCACGTTAACGATCAGTCTACCATTAAATATGATGGATGATGCCGTCTTTTGCAAAAACTGTGTAAAGTGTTTGTATTAATAAATAATGTGAAGGGTGCAATTCGTGTTTATGTTAAACTGTGCATGTGATGAAAACTGCGTCGTAATTTGTCGTACACATTGCATAAATGAGTGGAATGGCGTTGCGGAGCGCGCGGGCCGGAGCATGCGCGCCAGTTTCCTTGCGACCGCTGGGAACGCACTGAGTGTCCTTCGTTTATGTGCATATCAAAATGGGAAGGTCTAGGTTCCCCGGGAAACCGCTAAAATTCCAGAATAGAAAACGTATCAGTGTCCTATCGGGTGCCGTCTATCATGAAACTACACCAGAGAATCACTCGGCCAGCCGTGGTTCGACTGCCAATGATTTTACTGGGGAGAAAGAGGTAAAGCGCATTCCGTAACGTTTCTGTTAGTAGATGAAAGTTATATAAAATTAAGAATGTTTTTGAAGATATGTTGTGTTTACGTAATAACTACAAGCGTAAGTGAAGCGCCAAGCGTAATGAAGCGCCAATACAAAACGTATTTTGACATTTTGGTTTTATAGGTACATAGTTTGATATCAACAAAGACTTTTAGGTTTATGTGATTTCACTAAAGAAATTATATGGAAATTATAGTATAAAAAAGATTTCTTGTACATAACAAGTTTATATTATAGAATTTCCTTCATAACCTAACTTTTAAACAACCAATTATGTATAACAGTGTTTTATGTGTAGAGTCACTAAGTATACTAAAAAAGAAAATATTTTTTGGCTTGAATAAATTCTATTTAATTAAATATTATTGAAATTATTACAATTTTTGTTAATGATGCTCACTTTCTAATTGGTTTTGTTTCATATGTTGTGTAAATAATCACAAAGGAAAATTTAAACTTAAAGTTTTACATATCTCTTGAATATTCAAGTATCTTACTAATTATAAATGATATATTTAAATAATAGAATAAGGTGACTTGTCCTTCTTATCTCAATGTCACACACAATATGTATATTAATAAGTTTGACCTTAATAACAACAAAACTCACAATCTATGTGTTGTGCTACATTTTTACATGTACATAGTTTCAAGCAAACTTATATCAATCATAATTGATACCAATATTTTATGGAGAGTTGTTGTTTTGTACAATAATTATTTGATTTAACTGTATATCTAAATGTTTCAGGAAGAAGAGAAGAAGGAGAATAATAGTGAGAATGAAGCAAACATAGCCATTGAAAATAAAGTAACCAATAGTATTGTTAAAAATAAACAAGATAACTTGGATAACACTACTACTGATTCCTCTAAATCACCTGTACGGACAAGATCACAAATTAAAATGGATATTCCTAAAAATGACAAACCTAAACCAGCAAAGAAAACAGTGACATTTGGTACAGTAGAAAGTTGTGAAGACATATTCTTGCCACTTAAAAAGGTCCCAATCAAACATCATGCACCATTGGTTTCTATAATTAAAAAGAAATCCTCTCTTAAGCAAACTGAATATTCAACATTTAATAGCATTCTCAAACCTGCAAAGTTAACTGACTTGAGTTCTAAATCATCTTTAGACCACCAAGAAGGATATTTAAGAAGGAATCTGAATCCCCTCTCCAAATCTACAAATAAATTCTCTCAATTTAGTGACACAAGAAGTACATCGCCACCACCAAGAAATGTATCACCAATAGATAAAGATAGTAGCAACAGTACAAAGTTTGTGTTGCCAACAAGAAGTAGTCATTCATCAAGGGTGATTAAACCCAATAAAAAATTTATTGATGGTGATGAACAGACAATGGTTTCTAGTAGCCTGTCATCAGGTAAAGTCCTTAAGAAACCAAAATTAAAAAGACTTGTCTTTAACAACTTACATGATGACGAAGATAGTCTGGAAGAAGAAGAGTCAGAGAAACCTAATGACACTGAAAAGACTAAAGATAAGCCCATACTACAATCCAGTCTTTTTAAAGATAAAACATCAACTACCTCCTTTTCTAATCTGACTAATACCAGTTCCAGAAAAGTGGTGCGAGATTTCTTTTCATATGAAAAAGAACAAGAATACTCTCAAGATGAAAATTCTAATGTTGAAAGTTTAGAAAAGATTAAATCACCAGAGCCAAATAAGGAAGATAGGTCTGGACATGCTATGAGAAAGCTTATGGATATTTCTGATGCAAGTAGTTCAACCAGTAGTAGTGGTTCTGAATCTGAGGAGAGCTGGGAAAGTGAAAGTTTAGAGGGGAGCGGTGAAGAAGGTGATAGACAGCCTCCTGCTAGCCCTGAAAAGGATAAAACATCAGCGTCTCAGTTACTTAGCGGGAAAGTGATTATTAGAGAGGCCAGATTACAACTGACTACTCCAGCACCATCTACAACAGGTCTTGATGGACCATTTTCGGCTCTAACAACAGTTTCTTGTAAGTTATATAAATGTTGTACATGGCTTTACACATTGTTTCATATTTTATTGATATTTGTCAATAATAAAAATTTATAAAAAATATTTATGAATAATCTTATTAATTATAAAATTTAAATTAATATTATTTTTAAAAAATAAGACTTATTTAATCATCCTAAAATAAGAATCCAATCCTATAAAAAAGAAGTCCAAGTTATAATCAGATTCTGCCATTACTCTATATCAAATAAAATAGGCAGAAATTATTAAGTTTGTCTTTAATACAAATATAGACTTTAATTTAGAAGTCTTATTAAAAATTTCTGAACCTAATTTAAATTGTTTATTTTTTTTAGCTAATAATCCTCCTGCAACAGTTACATGTGGGGTGTGTGGTGCAGTGCGGTTTTATAGATTTGTTCGTCAGGCTCGAAAATTTGGCATCTATTCTTGTGAATCCTGTCGCAAGTTTATTTCAAAATTACTAAAGAAAGACAAAATGGTTTTACGAACCCAGCCTGTGATTACTCACTGTGTAAGAGGGGAAGGTAAGGAAATGTGCAATACATTTTTTTTTTGTATATTTCAATATAAGTTGAATCTTATAAATTGGTAATGTTTATAATGCTTTTTTTAGGAAATTGTCATGTACCACCTGTAGTCAGATCACAACAATGGAAATTACTGAAGTGTACTAATAAATCTCGATGTCCTGCATGTTGGTTAAAGCTGTGTTTAAAGGCTTTCCAAGTGCCACCACATATAAGGGCTACTCTAACTGCAATGTTGCCATCTTATATGAGAAGTGGGTCTAAACCCTCTGGAACTTTAGCTCAAACTCATCCTCTGAGGATAGGTTCGAGCAATACTTCTACTACTCAGTCAACATTCAGTTCATTAGTTCCTGAAAGTGATAACAACATTTTTGCTATAAAAACTACAAAGAAACATGAAGAAGTTGAAAAAATTGAAGTAAGGAACTTTTTCTTAAATTTTTTCCTAAATTTCTGTTTAGTTAGTTAGTTCTTTGCTTTAATGGCTTTAATGCGTGCCTACCTAAATTTCTAAATGTCTATCTAATCTGTAAAGTCAATTTCTAATTTTATTTATTTACGATTTTTTCTATTAGATTACAAATCATTCTAATTTTTTTTAATGTATAGGACAAGGATATAAAACAACAAAAAGATCAAGTAAATGATGAGCCTAATGAGGAATTCGGCAGTAGTAGAAAACGTCGTATAACACGAATTAAAGTGCGAAAGAAAGATAAGAGTGAATCTAAGCATGCGGAAGATCCGAAACGCCAGAAAATGGAACTTAAAGGGCCTAGGGTCAAGCATGTGTGCAGAAGTGCATCTATTGTACTTGGTCAGCCAATTGCAACATTCCCCACTCAAGAGGAGAAAGAAAAAGACAAAGCACTGCACTCTGATGATGATACTGCTTTGCCTATTGATGAAAAAGATAGAGTTACTCTAGATATGTCCAGCTGCGATTCTGAGTTCGATACTGAAAATAAGCCTTTGCAAATAGTCCCAGAAGCTATTATAAAGGATAGTGACCAAGAAATCCAAGCAGAATCCAAAAAGCGAAAGATAGATGCAATAATTGTGGCTAAGCCTCAAAATAAAAATGATTCAAGTGAAGATGAAACTATTATGGATTTGGTTCCTAAGAAGACAACACTAAAACCACTGACAAATATAACTAATGTATGTATCTTTTAATAATTAACATTTTCTTTTTCAATTTAAAATATGATCGTATTTACATTTGTAATACGTTTTTATTTCAGGTGCGCGGCCGTGCTCAAAAATGTGGTCAAAATCGCCCTGAATTGATTTGTGTCGATTTTTGGGAAAGTTATGATCCAGATGAAGTCTGCAACTCTGGTTTTGGTCTCATTGGCACTATTCCATTTACCTTGGCAAAACTATGCTTTTTATGTGGAAGTGCAGGCAGAGAGAAGGTATATTATATATTTTTTTAATATATAAGCATAAAAAAGAGGAAAACTGAAAATATATTTACTTACTAGTAGATGTTTTAATAATAACTAGTGATTCCCCAGTGGTCGAAATTTGATCATAAACATAATTGAAAATTTGACGAAAAAAATATATGAATAGAATTTTCCTATAGATATATAAAGATAACTGTTTCATTTATTCATAACACTAAAAACGCCAATAGCTACTAAATTAAAAGAAAAAGAAAAGAAAATAGGTTGACAAACAGATGAGAAAAAGCTACTGAATTGTTTTCTTTGTCTATTATTTTAATATATTTCACCCACTTAAGAGACGATTTCCGGGATGAAAAGTCCTATGTCCTTCCCAGGGTCTCAAACTATTTTTTTTTTTAAATTTATTATTATTTTATTTATTATTTTCTTACTAAATTCCATCTAAATCGGTTCAGTAGATCCAGAGATTCGCCCTACAACGTCGTAAACTCACAACTCTTACCTCTTTATAATATTAGTATAGATTTTGTGAATTATGATATGATTGATTCCATACTGTATAAAATAATATAATTAAACATACCATGAACAATTTCAGATGCTAGTGTGCGGCAGTTGCTGCGAGTGGTACCACGTGTGGTGCGCGGAGGAGGCGGGCGGCGGCGGTGAGTGGACGTGCGCGCGCTGCGTGTGGTGCGCGGCATGCGCGCGCCCCGCCGCGCGCCTGCGCTGCCGCACGTGCGCGCGCCCGCACCATGCCGCCTGCCTGCCCGCCGCGCCGCCCGACCACCGGAGTGACTGGCCACAGGTGAATATCAATAATATTATAAATGTGAAAGTGTGTTTGTTTGCTTGTCCCTCTGTCACGTCGAAATAGAGTTTTCACT
The DNA here is from genome assembly GCA_947093115.1 of Brenthis daphne. Classification (NCBI taxonomy): domain Eukaryota; kingdom Metazoa; phylum Arthropoda; class Insecta; order Lepidoptera; family Nymphalidae; genus Brenthis; species Brenthis daphne. The sequence goes on along the minus strand of OX352478.1, from coordinate 10,281,971 downwards.
GTACTGTAGGTATAGTTGGAGAATTGGAGAGTGATATAGGCTACTTTTTGCAACAGGAGATCATCTCATTTCTATGGGAAAACACGTTATAATACAAACCCACAACAAGTCATCATATCATGTGTCATACCTACGTATCATATCTATGTAATTATAATGTATAGTATATGTATTCCATACTAACCATTAAAACATACCTAGTGATGAACCCGAGTGAAGCGAGGTAGAGTCGATAGTATCATATATTTTTTTATTCTTTGTTGCGACCATAAAGTCACTTTGAACATTTTCCGTCTTTTGTGATCGCCTCATATTAAACTAGAGTAACCAGCTAAACCCTACAGCTGTAATAAACTGCAGATTTGCTTAGGGATACACTCTATAATTTCTACTGGGCTTTGACTTCTTATAATGAATGAATGAATTACTATTTATTGTACACCCAAAAAGAGAAAAAGAAAATATACATAATATAGAAGAAGGCACAAGAGGCGGCCTTATCGCTAAAAGAGCGATTTCTTCCAGGCAACCCTTAGGTGTGTAGGAAATAGTACTAAGATGAAGGGACGAGAATAACAAATAAAGAGACAGTAGAAAGACTATATATTTATACATATACATATTATACAAATAGTAATATATACAAAATAAATACAAGTGAAATATAATTAACCAATACCTAAATACTATAACTACATACATAAATATAAAATATAAATTATACTAAAGTTCATATAGATAACAATAATACATACTAATAACAATACATTCAATAAAGAATCTTCTTTAAAGTGTATGAATGAAAGTGGTATGGTGGTGGTCTTATATTAAAGTTATTATGATTTTTGGCAGTAGAAAATTTTTTATTGGAATAAAAAATAGCCTAGAGCTCTCGATAGTAATGTAGTTCCCTATTAGTGAAAGAATTTTTTAAATCAGATCAGTAGTTTCAGAGTAATTTCTCAATCTACTGATCCAATTTGAAAAATTCTCATCCCCTCCTACATACAAACTTTACTACTTTATAATATATAGATATCTATACTATTATAAAACAGTGGAGGTCAAATGTCTGTACATAGCAAAAAAATGCTAAAAATCGAATCAGGGGGATGTAAGAAGACAAATAGAACAAATCCAGATTTTTTTAATTTTTTGTTTCTTTGTCTGTTTGTCTGTTTGTATGGGCTCCGAATCTATTGGAGCGATTTATATGAAATTTTGCATGGTGGTACCTTATATCCCCGGGCAACATCTTAGATACTTTTTATTCCGGAAAATTAAATAGTTCCCGTAGGATAGTTAAAAAACTATATTAACTTATACAGCTTTGTACACAAAAACTACTGATTAGATTTTAATAAAACTTTGCAATAATATAGTTCATACATGACAATAACAAATCGGCTACTTTATATCCCGGAAAATTAAAAGGTTCCCGTGGGACAGTCAAGAAAACTATAGTAACTTATACAGCTTAGTACACAAAAACTACAGATTGGATTTTGATGAAACTTTACAATAATATAGGTCATACATCAGAATAACAAATAGGTTACTTTTTATCCCGGAAAAATATACGGTTCCCGTAGGATAGACGTTTTCGTTTATTTGTAACGTATTATGTACACAACACCCCAAAACAATAGCTATTAAAAAAATTGACTGTTTGTCTGCTTGCCTGTATGTTTGTACGGGCTAATCTTCGAAACTGTTGACCGATTTAAATGAAATTTTGCATGGTGGTACCTTATATCCCCAGTTAACATCTTAGATACTTTTCATCCCAGAAAATTAAAGAGTTCCCGTGGGATAGTTAAAAAACTATAGTATCTTATACAGCTTAGTACACAACAACTTATGCACCTAATTTAGTAAAATTTAACATTCTGATACCTTATATTGTCGGTCAAATGACAGGTTACTTTTCATCCCGGAAAAATGAACGGTTCCCGTGGGAACTAATAGACACAAGATCTCTATTAGTATTTTTCTAGAGGCGAACCCGAGCGAAGCGAGGGTGAGCCCGCTAGTAATAAATAAAAGTGTAGATATAATAAAAGAGAGATCTTAAAGTTAAATACTACATTTATATGTAATAATCAAAATTGGTTTTGCATATTTGAATGTAATTGCTATTTTTACACAAATAGTAGACCAAAATATCCTCATTTTTATTCCTAGAGAAAATTTCTTATCAGAAAATCCCAATAACTGCCTAAATGAGCATTGCTTTATAATATTATCCAGTATAATTATCCTTAATTTACAGATTTGCTCTTCGTGTCTCAAATGTAAGAGTTGTGATAGCAACCGCGTTAACAAATTTGTGGGCAGCTTACCATTTTGTCGACCCTGCTTTAAACTTCGACAAAAAGGAAACTATTGTCCGCTCTGTCAGGCGTGTTATAGAGACAATGATTTTGATAGTAAGGTATGTATCTTAAATTTTTTTTCAAATGATCTTTTGCATTTTTAAAATAATTAATTGATGGCCACAGAAAATTATTCGCAAAAGAATTTTTAATTATTTACGAATATTCAGTTTCCATAAATGTATTTGTGTGTATGTTTAACAAACCTGAAAAATGAAATGTACATAATAAATACGATACAAAGATAAAATCCCTTAATAATAATGATTTTCAATGCACTAATTAGTAGTTTATATATTTTTTTGTTTATTAAGTGATTTGTTTTCAATATCTATTATTAATGGACTATATAATTTTTTGCAGATGATGGAATGTGGATGGTGCGGGAGGTGGGTCCATGCTAGCTGCGAAGGGTTATCTGGAGAAGGTTACCAATTGTTATCAGCTTTACCACCCTCTATTGAATATATATGCTGCAAGTGTATGCCTGATGATCCTCCGTGGAGAAAAATGATAACTGAACACCTAAAAGGCAGACTTCTACATCTACTAAAACTACTTGCTAAAAATAAAAAAGCTTGTGCATTACTTAAGTTAACACCACACAAGAATACACCTGTGCCTAATAAGCCATTCCGATTAATGTCACCTCAGGCAATACGAAAACTTCATTTTGATAATAATGATGAAGCCATGAAAAATACAACTGAAACTAAAGTCTACAGAAATACTGCAAGAGGTCGGCGAAATAACAACTCTGTTCAAAACAAATTTGATGATCCCAATAATTCTCAAATATGGCATTGTTCATCTTTATTGTCTGATGTAGAAATGGAAAAGGAAGAAATACCTCATACCTCTCACAAGGTTGTAAATCTTCAAGAGCCATTGATGCAAAATAAAGAGATATGTTTTTCAACTGGTCTTTATAACAACAAGACAGATTTTAATGCTCCTTGTGTAGAGGTACATGAAAACTACCCTCCACAGATTAAAGCAGAGAAAGCAACTACCATGTTGCCAACGACTATACATGATGAAAAATATGAACCTATATCGGATGACGATGAACCAATAAAAACATTCCCCCAAGCCCGAAGTGAACAAGATCTTAGTCCAGCCATAATAAGGCAACCTAATTTGTCACTTGAGGACAGTCTTGAAGACTTAAATCGACTTATCTCACCATCACTTCTTGATATAAAGAAAAGAGTGAACAGTGATGAGTATATTTCACTTAAAGATTTTAACCATGACATGAAAGATGTTATCGAAAGAATATCAAGCATTGATCTTAAAACTATATATAAAGATCTATTCTCAGAGACATTTCCCTGGTTTGATTGCGAGAATAATTGCCTACAACCTAATTTGGAAGTTGAAGGTGAACAAGAAGACTCAGATTCTGTCAAAGATTTGGAAATGGCCGACACCAAAGGTATAAAAACTACAACGCATGTGGAAAAGCCTCATGATCAAATAGTACCAAAACTTGAATCTGAAGGTGAAAAGGAAGAAGAAGAATTGCTTGAATTTTATCCCATGGTCGATTCTAGAATTTGCGTCCTTTGCAAAACTACGGGCGATGGACTACCATCTATGGAAGGCCGACTGCTTTATTGTGGTCAAAATGATTGGATTCACGCTAACTGTGCTTTATGGTCTGCAGAAGTTTTTGAAGAAATCGATGGATCACTGCAAAATGTTCATTCAGCAATATCTAGAGGAAAGATGATTAAATGCGCAGAATGTGAAGTTAAAGGCGCGAGTGTCGGATGTTGTGCAAAAAATTGTAGCGAAACATATCATTATGCCTGCGCGCGTAAAGCTACTTGCGCATTTATGGATGACAAAAGAGTCTTCTGCCCGACTCATGGAAAGGATGTTCCCAAAAAGAGCTTGCAAAAGGATGCAGACTTTGAATTAACAAGGCCGGTATATGTAGAGCTTGATAAGAAAAAGAAACGATACAGTGAAATTAACAAGGTCCAATTTCTTATGGGCTCTTTGACTGTGCATAGTCTTGGGAAGATTGTGCCCTCTGTTTCCGACTATGACGAATTTTTGATGCCTGTAGATTTTTCTTGTAGTCGGCTATTTTGGTCCTGTAAAAAACCATCAAAAATTGTCAGATATACAATAAAAACAAAGTTAATATTAGCCGAGCCAATGCCTGGATTCGATTTCGGTGTAAATATCACTGTAGATCACACCATGGATGTACAAGTGGTAGAGCGAGTAATGGCTGAAATCGGGGCCTGGCATGAAAGCATAGAAACCGGATCTAGTAAGACTGTCCTCATGTTTAAAAATGATAAATCACCAATCAAATTTGGAAATACTGTAACATTGGAAGATTTAGCTGTTAAACAAGTTGTTGAACATCTCCTTGACAATGTTTGCAAACAAGAACAGCAAGATGAAGAAGAACCTCAAAGTACAGCTGATCTTCTTCCTCCAGAAGTAAAAGATGCAATATTCGAGGATTTAAATCACGATTTATTAGATGGCATATCCATGCAAGACATATTTCCTAAATTAATGTCTTATGAAGATCTAGTTGCAATGGACTTAAAAAATGAGTTTATTGGAGCTATAAGCCAGTCTGATGATAAATCGGATTCACGTTCCAGTGATTTTATTGATGAACTTTTTAATGCTCGTTTGGAATCAGGGAATAAAGAATTGAAGAGAAGTAAATCAGAGATGTTGTTACAAAATCATAATCTAAAGTCATTAACAACTGGCAGAGGACAACAACGGTCAACGAGTTTGACTTGGAATAATAAATTTGACACCAGCTTACTGTCATCTACTATAAAAAGGTGTAAAATGGGAAAATCATCAACAATTACTGGAAAATTAAGTCCAATTCAGAGATTGACTGAAAATTCTTTGGAGTCAATAAAAGAGATTGACAGGACCAGTACAGATAAGAAATCGAAATTGGAGACAACTACTAGCAATGATGTTTGTAATGAAGCACCTCACACATCAGGTCTTAATTATTGTACAACTTCGCCTAAACAGAAGGAAGAGTCGAATGCAGAAAATAAAAATGATAAAACTGAAGGATATTATCCCGACGTCATAGATTTCTATACGAAAATACATTGTAGCCCGATTTCGCAATTAGATGGTGCTGCCGATTGGTCAGGATCCGAAAGCAACTGCAGTTCACGTCCTAGTAGCCCTCAAGATGACTTTACTCCCATTCAACAGCTAGATGGAGCAGAAGATAATCATCCAGGAAATGATAGTGGACTAAAAAACCAAACGAACCAATTTCTATACAGAGCGAGTGGAACAGAGAGTACTTATACAGTAACTATTGCAGGAAATTCTATAAGTGGACAGCCGGAATTAGTGATGCGACCTCTAGATGAGAGTTCCACTGTTCCAGGACAAATGGAGCAGTTAGTAAGATGTGACCGATGCCAATGTACGTATAGAAATAAGGAATCTTATGATAGACATATGCCATCTTGCGATATGATGTCTACTAGTGAAAGTGAAAGCGAGAATCCTAAATCTCCTGAGAATAGGACATTAACAACTCTTCAAAATGCTTTCCAGGGAGCTTTTGCGCAGCCAATGATAATACATGCAGGAGTTGTCAGTGGCACTGAGAACACAGTGAAAGCGGAAGGTATATCTGCCAGGAGAACATCGATTAATACACGGCAAATTACAATAAATGGTACAATAGTAGAAACGCCTTCGCCGGGACCAACTAACGAAATGACAATGACAATTACGGAACAAATGAAGTCGGGTACCGTAATATTTGATCAGAGTAAAACTACAAACGTGCAAGTGTCTGCAAATCAACAAGTTTTATCGTCACCGCAAATCGTTGTAACACCGCAGATGCTGCTCCCTCCTAAGACTAGTTCGGCGGCGGGACAGAAGATTATGGCTCCTCAAATAATCACGCAACCTGGGTTAATACCGTATAATATTTGCGTGAAACCAGGAAATGGAAATGCTAATATACAACAAATTCAAGGAAATGATATGACTCAACTGCTATCTGGTTCAGGTGGGATACAAGTGTTGACGTCTAATTCTAATCAGGTATTGACAATTCCTTCCAATCAAGGTATTACATCTATGATTCAAGGCAAAAATCAAGTTGCGAATTTCCCCAATATGGCAAGTGCATCTTCCATCGCACTGCCGGTAAATTCGATACAAGGTATGCCAAATACGTCAATCATTCAAAATATTCAACCAATGATTCGACCGCAAATTCAAGGAAACCCTACAATTGTCGTGCCTGCAATGGCTGCTCAACGACTTTCCTCGCCTAATTCTCAAAACAAACAGCAAATTATACTTCCTAATACACCGCAAAAGTCGCCAAAGAAACAACCAGCGCCTGTTCATCCAAAGCCTATATTTCAAGCTACTAATAGAGGCAGGGGAAGGCCGATGCCTAAGCCAACGACAATAAAGAGACATACTAAGTTAGAAAAGACATTCACAACAATTAATCAGTCTCCTCTTGGGCCTGGAAATACTGTTATACAATTACAAACTAACAACCAGACTGGCCAGCCGTCTATCATTGTACAACCAGTAGCTAACCAAAATATTATGTCAGCTTATGTAGAAGCTTTATCGCAACAGCAGAATCAAAATATGCAATATATTGCAACTATTGCTCCTCAAGGGGATTTTAAAACCGGACCGACACAGTTTATTTCTCAAAGCGGCCTCGTACCACAAACATTCCAAATACAACAAACTGAATCTGGCGGTTTAGTGGCAGTACCTAGTGGAGGCATACCCGTGCTACTGCCACAAGGCAACGTCGGAATTTTACCTCAAGCGTTACAACAAGGCGCTACGATATTACCTCAAGGAACTATTCAAACTCAGGGAATAATTTCACAAGGTCCTAATGGGCCCACTATCCTGCCACAAGCGATACATACTCAAAATGGCACAACTATAATACCACAAGGAACTATTCAAGGTCTAGCACCTGGTAACATAACATCTCAAACGGCAACTGTCGTCCCACAGAGTGGAATTGGTAATGGACAAACTACCATTATACCTAATGCACTACAATCTCAAGGTAATACTTTGATATCATCTGCGCCAGGAACAACTATACTACCTCAAGGAACTATATTGCCACAATTTTGTAATGATCAGGTATTGTTAGGTTCCACACCTACCTTAGAAATGGTTACTGATCCATCAGGTTGTATGTATTTGACAACCACGCAACCAGTATACTATGGCTTAGAAACAATAGTACAAAATACCGTAATGTCGTCACAGCAATTCGTCTCTACAGCAATGCAAGGCGTGCTCGCGCAAAATAGTAGTTTCTCAGCAACAACGACGCAAGTGTTCCAAGCGAGTAAAATAGAGCCAATCGTTGAAGTACCTACCGGTTATGTTGTAGTTAATAATGTAGGTGAAGCCGTAGCCGTTTCATCATCACCTAACGTGGTAACAGCACAGTCAGTACAATCATCCCCTGTTCTGAAGAATATCAAGACCTCAGTTCCAAATTTGACATTGCAACCACTACCAGATAAATTAGGCAATAATAACCGTCAAACTCCTAAAGTTATACAAATGAGTCCCTCTCCACTGACGGTCGGATCTCAAGCTGGTAATATCATAACTGCAAAACCTAATATAAATCCAATAACATCTCAGATTCATACTATGACATTGTCAAATACATCTCAAAATATTCAAAGAGTGAATATGTCTAAAGCGAATAACGTTTCGATGTCTCCAAATGTTACTCTCATATCATCAACGGGACAGCCAGTAATGGCCATTTCACAATCAATTCCTAATACAGCTAATTCATTCACAATGCAATCGCTTCCTCTGTCACAACCTATTGTCTCAAGCTCAATAGCACCATCGAATAAAAATGGGTCAATGAAGATTGAGAACTCGCACGTAATTGAAATTAGTGGTAATCTACACGAAAGTCCGAATTCCTCTAGCTTACCTACTATTAGTGTAACGCAAAGTATGAAGTCACCGACTCCGTGGAGACTACCTGAAAACAAGGCGGATTTACATAATGTGACTATGAAGACTAATGCTATGCAAAATTCTTCCATTCAAAATAGTATGATTACTGGAAGACAAATTTCGCATAATGAACCTGGAAAAGATAACCAAAGTTGTCTCTTATCTATGAATACGGGAAATTCAATGACAAGTAATATGCACTCTCAACAGTTCGAGTCAAACATAAACGCTAGTCATCACTCTGCACATTCTACTTCTAACAATGTCATACAAATAACTGCTGGAAATATATATACACCTTCATCATCTATGAATAGCAATTTTGATGCAGATACAACATTAAAACTCAGCAAAATTAATGCTCTTTCAAAGACAGAGGGAGGACATCTTAACTTCTCGCAGGAAATAATGGCATCACACTCACAACAACATGCTCAAAATGATAAAAGCTTCCAAAATATGGGACCAAGTGATAATAAACAAAATAATGATAACATGCAAAATCAAATAAACATACATAAGTTGAGCAGTTGCCAAGTTGCGGGAAACATGAATAATTCTCCCTCAATTAGTATTATCCCACCGAATATGATACGTCCACAAATGCAAAATAATCAAAATTCTATAAATATGCCTAACAATCAGAATCAAATGTGCTCCATTTCTAACAGTTCTTCACATGGTCAAATACAACTTATGAATTCTGTGAACACGTCGATGCAAAATATTAATATGTCATGCCAAGAGATAATAAATAATCGGGTAAATATGTCAGTAACAAGTGAAAACAATCAACAACATGATATGGTTAATACATCTATAAGTACACCAAACATGACACATGGTAACATGCAAATGATGTCTCATGACAATAGTCAACTTTCATCTTCTAATCAAATTCACATTATGAATGGACAGATTCAACATAACCGGCATATTGATAATAGCAACCAAATGCAGCAAATAAATCAGGGAACTTCCAACAGACAATTCCATGATAATCTTATTAACGGCCAACAAAGTCATAATCAAAACAATATGCTTTCGAATAGAAGTACCCCAGATAATAGCAATATAATGAATCAAAATATGAATTTGCACAACATGAATAATCATTCAATGAATCGAGGTGATCTTAGCGATTTGAACCACATGCATGTTAATCAATCTTTGTCTAACATGAGTAACATGCAAAATAATAGGATGATTATGGATAATATGCAATCACATACAATGAATAGTAACAATCATCAAATTCACTCAAATAATCGATCTATCGAATCTTTACATAATCAGCAAATGCACTCTATGCAACAAATGAATCATCATATGTCTGCTAATAATAATCGTTCTCAAATGGATAATAATATGCATATGAATCAACAAATGTCAATACAACAAAATAGGCAAATGGACAATGTTGTTCACCATCATCAACATCAAATGTCAAATATAATGCAGTTACAGAATAATCGTCAGCATATTGACAATAACTTATTGGGTATGCATCAACATGTATCGAATCAGATGCATAACCGGCAGCAAATGGATAACACTATGCATATGCACCATATGACTAGCAATAACGTCAATATGGGTCTCGGAAATCAGATAGACAATTCAGGCGTCATGTCGAACATCCACAGTAATAGACACGATAATAATTCTATGGGAATGCAAAATTTAGGCTCTATGAACCAAATGCAAAGTAATAGAAATTCGTTGGAGCACAATAATCTCATGCAACATCAAATGAATAATATGAATTCGATGAACAGTATGAATATGCATAATAATTTAAATAACTCCATGCAAATGACAAATCCTAGTCATCAGTCTATAAGTAATCCTATTATGCATATGCCTAATATCCCTGATATTAAAAATGAAATTCAAAATTCATGCAGTGGAAGCTGTTCAAATACCAGTAATCAGTTTAATAACAATCAATCATTTGAAATGTGTACAAATATGAATTCCAATAATAATATGAACTTGAGTAACGCTTCAAACCTTATGCATGGTATAAACATGAATAACAGTAATATGTCGAATAATATGATGATGAATAACGTAAGTAATAATTCAATTTACGGAGGAAATAACCAAAATAATATCCCAGGACATGATATTTTAATGAGTTGTAATAATTCAGGAGATCATAATGTTACAAATATTATGTCAAGCAATACAACTCACATGATGATCAACAACTCACAGTCTCATACAAACAGTAATCAGAATCAGATTTTAAGCAGTCAAGTCCCAAATAATTCTCAAATAAATATAAATAGTTGTAGCTTAAACGCTAATAGTTCAAGCCAATCACAGATGACTAACATGGATAACCAACTCAATAGAACTAACATGACTGTAAATGATCAGAATAAATTTGTACAAGAATCAGTAAGAAGCAAGAATGTGATGGGACCACCAGCTACACCTAATATCACCAATATACCAAGTGCCGATTGTGCGAAAGCTAATATTGTGGGTAATAATGAACAAAAACAGAATCACACAATTTCAGTTAGTAATCAAATAGGATTTATGCAAATGAATTCACAAAACAATAATAGGGTGATCAATCTTCCTGAAAGAAATAGGCTAAATAATACGAATATCGATAATAATATGAGTCAACACATGTCGCAACAACATAATATACGTGTTGTAACAAATAATAGCAATAATAATGTTCCCGGTATTCCTAGTGATTCTTTAACATATCAACAGAAAAGCGAAAGCAGTACAATGATCAATGTTCCTTTCCAAGCAATACCTAACAGTGCACCGATGAATATAAATGTCAATTCTAGTAATAACACTGTAAACATAACAGTACAAAATAACTTAGTTGATCCCAAGATCGCTTCCAAGGCAGCTGCTGACTTAAACTTTCCTCTACAAACAAGCTCAAATCTAATACAAAATCAAAATAATGCTAATAATATGATCTGTATACCAGTGCAAAATAGCACAATAAACTTACCAACCCAAAATAGTTCCAGTATAACTCTTCCTAAAGCACCACCTACTCAACAGTCTGGTATACCAACTAATGTTGTTAACCCAATGTCAATGCGGCCAATGAATAGAGTCTTGCCTTTACATAGGGATGGCCAGAGTAAGGCATCAAAGACAACAGGCACTAAGACACCTACAGCACCTAAACATAGGCCAGTAAGTCATGATATGCCAGATTTAAATGTAAAAGAAGAAACCGTTGACAGTGATCTTGAGAAGGCGATCGAAGAATCTAAAAGAATGATGGAATTAGAGAAAGCAAAAAGGGAGAAAGAGGAAAGAGATTCAGCACGGGCTATACAATTATCAAATGAATTGCAACAACCAAATACGAGCTCCGCATCGTCTTCAATTCCTGCGGTTCGCAACACCGAACCCATTGAAAGTATTCCCAAGATGACATCACTTCCTAGTTTAGACATAATACCAGAAACACCAAAAGTGTTAATTGAGAAAGATACTAATAAGGCACCTGTGACCGCAAAGTTAGCAACTACAACTACCAGAGTTTTAAAACGACCTCTTGTAGAGAAAAAACCTGATACAGAAACAGTGGTCATGAAAAAACAAAATAAAGTACTAAAAGGCCAAGAGAATAGATTATCACAGCCTAAACCTGCTCCTGAACCCCCAAAAGATGATGGGCCAAAGCTCATATACGAAGTGTCTTCAGATGACGGATTTAACTATTCTTCATCATCTTTAACTGATCTTTGGGCTAAGGTGATAGAGTCGGTTCAGAACGCAAGGAAACAATCTGGATTACCGCTTATTCAATACAATTTGCCATCTGCTTTATCTGGAGCTCACTTATTAGGTCTTAATAATAATGCCTTAAGATATCTTATTGAACAATTACCAGGCGTAAGTATAATTTTTTAAAATTTGTGTTTTTTTTTGTTTTTCTTTTCTAAACTTTGTATATTTTTAGGCAAACCGGTGCTCAAAATATAAAATACGTCAAGGACGCCCACTTAATAGTTGGGACAATGATTTGGACTTAAGTGAGGGTTTTAAAGAGAGCCCTTGGGGAAGTGCACGGACAGGACCTATCGCTAGAAAACAAAATCACGATATGTTTAGCTGGATGGCTTCTCCTTTCAGAGAAGAACCACCACCGTTCGGCGGTCAAGAAGGAGAAAGTTCTATATCAAGGTAATCATTTATGCCAGTAACGGTGTAAAAATGCACTGAATCAATTTAATTAATTATATTAAGGCACGGATTTAATTTTATATATTGTGTTCTCCAGGCGTTTAGCAACACTACCCCCGGCGATGAGATTCAGACAGTTAAAAGAAACTTCAAAAGTGTCTGTCGGCGTTTATCGATCACATATTCATGGACGTGGCTTATTCTGTAAACGAGATATTGAAGAAGGTACTGCAATATTATCTCTTCCTGTCATCCACTTTGATATGAAAATTATATACTAATGCATACTTTCGGTTTATTCCAGGTGATATGGTAATAGAATATGCCGGCGAAGTAATACGTGCCGTTTTAGCGGACCAGCGAGAGAAGAAATACGAGGCGATGAGTGGAAGGCGCGGCGTGGGCGGTTGCTACATGTTCCGCATTGACGACAACCTGGTGGTCGATGCCACGCTTAAAGGAAACGCTGCAAGATTTATCAATCATTCTTGCGACGTAAGTTACAATGTGCAAAACATTTAAACGTATTGTGTAATACGTGAAACAATGAAACACTTTTCCTGTTATAATCGTTATATTGACAGTAATTAATAAAATTTATATACACAACAAAAAATCATACGCCCCGCCCAAACGTCAATCAATATATCCGTCGTCATACTTTTCCTGCCTGCCTGGCACCTGCATAGACGAACACCACAGAGATTGTATGAAGGCATACTTGATGTCTGAGTAATTATAGCGGCGCGTAACAGTATATTGATTCATAGTGTGTCAGTTTCTTAAAATAACAAAGTTTATGCCTACTTTATTCACTTTAACATAGGAAATATTATATTACTATAGAATTATAAATTTTAAATTAAATAGAAAACGGACATATTAAGATATTATGACATATTCAGCTACTTTTGTGTTTTTGTAATGTTTGGTGTTTTCTAAATTGACTAAATGTTTCATATTCCTTACAGCCTAACTGCTACTCCCGCGTCGTTGATATCCACGGCCACAAACACATACTCATATTTGCTCTGCGCCGTATCACTGTCGGTGAAGAACTCACTTACGACTACAAATTCCCATTCGAAGAAGTCAAGATACCCTGCACGTGTGGCGCCAAGAAGTGTCGCAAATACTTAAATTGAACAGCACCCATATAGGAATTTGATGGTGTCAATTATACTGGTGGCAAAGTGTAGTGTGCTAAGTGATCTAGTGTGACGTACATGTTGAGGACTTATCACACAAACTACTAATTAGTGTTGCGGTCCAAGGCGATGACGCGGACGCTGCAAAGTTTCGGCATAATTACTGTGTAGCTTAATTATAAGTACATACTTGATTTAGACATAATTTTAGAAACAGTAGTATGTTAAGAGTCGATGGAGGAACGTTACAAACGAATGTCTTGTTCTAAATTTCATTTGGAATTTATGGTATGCTTAAGGTGTGGAATGAAATACTGGGTCGAGCACAATTTTTTTATATGTACATATGTAAGACAAGTCAAATTCACATATCGCATTATTCCCACCTCTTATCTTGACATTAATGCCACTAGATCTATTGACACGGAAGTTTTCATGAATCTTGTTATGATCTCTTTTTGAATCTACCCAGTGTTTAAATTGTTGGATTGTATATTACATTGGTTTTACATTAAATATTTCTTATTTTGTGATAGGTTTTTATACATTGTGTAAATATTTTTTAAGTTGTATCGTTTTATGAAATAGATTGGTCGAGTCCAACGGATAAGTGTAAACAACCCGTTTATACATGATTTGATGTGATATGCATTAGCCCAAACCGGGTAAATGAATGGTTAGTGGTAGTATATTTGTTCCTCATTTGTTCTTATTTTCTTCACTTGTGATCAGTTAAGTCTCGACTAACGTAGCGTGTACATAGTTGACGGAAGGTTAGATGTTAAATAACGACATAAGTACATTCGAATGAAGGGTTGTTATGAGTAAGTTACAAGTACAATGTTACTTTTTTTTAATAATTTTAATGATTGTATAGAGAATTTGTAAATAAGAGGAATTATCTGTCATAATAATGTGGTTAAGCGACAAATCGTTTTATTTTAGTCATAGTGGTAGGACATACTTTATAAAATATTACATACTTTGTAAATAATAAGTTATTCGGTGTGAGGGTCGGCTCGGGCGCAACGCGCGACAACAACGCGCTCTTAACTCCCAGCCTGGAACGGTTTATTATGAAAATGCACATTTTTAGCTTTAATATTTTTCAGCACAGCTTGAGTTTAAAATTTATTTTTTATTAGAACACCATTTTATAAATATTTTGTTTTTGTGTGTTAACAATAAATAAATTAGAATTTAAAACATCACATTATCATCACATGAAATAAATTTATGTACCAGTGGTTTACCCAATTTTACAATTTAGTAATACGTCTAGATGCGGGACCGATTTGCGGCAATAGTGTTAGAAAAGAGAAGTCTGCATCAATTAAGCAGTATTAATGTTACTCTATAGGTAAAGCTGATAAAATAACAATATTAATAGTATTACTAATAATCCAGGCATTGTACAGCTGATACTGCACCAGTAATAGTTTCTTATAGCTTGTAAACAGTGCTAAGTATGTAATTCCTTTCTTAATGCAAAATACCAAGCTGCTTTTATTTTGGAAAAATTAATTTCAAGGTGCATACATTTAAGGTAACTTTACTCTGTATTAGTAAATTTTATACGGCCCCTTTTTAATGCTGTGGAATTTCCGTCTGATCTATAGCTTTATCACACTAACAGTTGTATGGTATTGTTAGCAATTTTTATTTTCCAAAAATGTTGAAATTTTTACACTGTTTCACCTTGTTATTTTTGATGCACTATCATTTTAAAACAGAAACTTGTGGACTAGTCTTTAGGAGTTAAAATTTTTATATAGCCATACCAGCAAGTATATTTTCATTAGGTAATTGTACTACATATTTCAAATCAATCAATAACTTAGTAGAAGTTGTACATCGAGTTACGATAATAAATAACAAAGTACAGGTAATTTTAATGAATACGGATTATAATTAACATCTATTTTTAATATAAGTTTTTTATTGAAATAATATTAAATGAATTAATTTTTTCCTCTTCTGTACCTTCTGTATATATAAAATTATATGTTTAATGATTGACCCATTGTTATTTTCGATTGATTTATTTTTGTAAAAGATTTCAAATGAATTTGAGTTGTGTTGAATGTGAAACCATGCTTTAAATTAAGCGCATGTGCATTTTATTAGTCCTGTATACAAATATAAATTATTACAAAGACCAAATCACTAAGTGATGAATGAATTGATTTCGTTAGGTATTTTAAGTGAAAATGTCAGCTCTTGATATTATTTTTGTGTTAAAAATAATGCCTTTATTTTTAATGTAAACATGCCATTTTGCCTAATGTTATTATAAATTATATTATATTGCTTTAAAAGCACCAATTTTACAATGCATAGTTCTATGACCTGTCTATACATTTTATTACTTTATTTATTTCTATCATTATTTTGTATTGTGGTAAATTTTACCAAAAATAAAAATACTAAAATGTGCTTTATTTTTGCGGTTTTATTGTGACTTTTCATGCAGTCACTGATTCCTGACAAATATCAGATATTTTCTACTATAATATTAGAAAAAAACAATGTACAATTGCTATAAAATGTTAAAAAAATGCAGAAACTGAATTAAAATATTAATTTTATTATGTTAATTATTATATTTGTAGAGCTAGTGCCCATATATTGACTATACAATACATATATTTATTCTCCCAGCGCACAGTGCATGTTCCATCGGTAGAGATATCCCAAAAGTATGAGGCCGCAGTGTGTAAACCAGAGCCGTTTTTCTGGGTCACCGTCGTTCTCACTAAAAATATCTCAAACTATTAAAACCTAGACCGCGGTTGTGTTGTAAAAGTATATAAATAAAAATGATTCCTATGTGTTTAAATCCTTTATTTTACATAAATCTAATGTTTCATGATGATGATATTAGCTAGCCAACTGGGACGACTGCTCGAGACGACCAGTGAGAGTGTCGGCGCAGGACCGACGGGTTTACGTGCTCTTCGAGGCATGGGGGTGACACACCACCAACTTCCCCATCTCCGGGCTGTTACTGAGACTTACTATACAGAAAGACTCAATAACTAAACTTGGCCCGATCCGGGACTCGAACCCAGGACCTCCGAGTGTGCAGCCGTACATGCTAGCCACTACACCACCGAGGCAGTTAAATGATATTTATATACCCTATGACACTCATGTTAACAGGACGAATCGAATTACAGGTCAAAAGCATAACCCTTCTTTAGGCTTCGCCGCAGTCGGATGAAAAGGAGGTTTGGCACATTTCCATTTTAAGACTTCATAAGCATATATGGACTTATTTTTTTCAACCTTTAGTTACATGTATGAATTACCATAAGGCAGTGGTAGCACAGTGGTAACGCGTTTGCTTGGGAAACCGAGTGAAGCGGGTTCAAATTCCAGGTCTCGCACCTCTGATATTTTCATGTGCGAATCATTTCCAACATGATTACCATTTGTCTTAACGGTGAACGAAAACATCGTGAGGAAACCTGCATGACTGAGAGAACCTAGCAAGTTTTCAAAAGACATGTGAAGTCCGCCAACCCGCACTTGTCTAGCGTGGTGGACTATGGCCTGATTCCCCTCTCATTGAAAGGAGGCCCGTGCCTGGCATTGGGACATTAAAAAAGGCTGAATACATAAATACATGGAGTACCACACCTATATGCCATGATCAGTCCAGATTGTTATGATTTCTTTCTTACTGAGAGTCTGAGATCCGCGCGAAAACTAGGTAGTCTCTGGCCCGCAATATTGCAAGCAAGTAAGCCCAAGTGCACTCAGAATTGAGTACAAGATTAAAATATTTAATAGTAGCCAATAAATACTTACTGATATACTTAAAAGGCTTATTTAGTTTATGAAGTCTAGCCAATGTTTTTTCAGTGATGACGGTAATCCATTGTGGCGCTCGAGAATGACTATAAATATTTCCTCCAAGACAGAGTTCTATGTTATCTCGAACGATTTTCTGAACTTCTTCCACGTTAAAAGACAGATCCTAAATTTAAATTTTTCTATTATTTCAGTCAAAAAAAGCAAAAGGGTGAGCGTAATTTCAGTTTAAATTAATATTAAAGAAGTAATAGAGGCCTAATAAAGATTTTGTAAATAATCCATAACGATACTTCTTTACATAGTATAAAATGAAGTCGCTTCCGCTGTCTGTTCGCATAGATCTTTTAAACTACTCAACGGATTTTAATGCAGTTTTCAGTAATAGATAGAGTGATTCAAGAGGAAGGTATATATGTATGTGTAATACATGCATATTATAGTACAGAAAAGCCAAGAAATTCAAAAATTTGTATTTCATACTAACCGTTAAAATGTACCTAGGGACGAACCTGAGCGAAGAGAGGGTGAGTCGCTAGTAATATTATAAATGAAAAAGTGTTATTGCTTGTTTGTTTGTCCTTAGAGTTACGGAATGGCGTGATTGTCTAGAGATAGTTTTGAAGGGCTGGAGAGTGACATAGGCTACTTTTTACCGCGGAAGATTATCTCATTCCCACGGAAAAACACATAATACAACCATCATACCTATGTATATACATATCTATACATATAATAAAAATGGAGAAGTCGAATATCGGTACATAGAAAAAAATGCTAAAAATCGAGTCAGGGGGATGTAATAAGAGAAATAGAACAAATACAGATTTTTTTCATTTTTTTGTTTCTCTGTCTATTTGTACAGGCTAATATCCAAAACTGTTGGACCGATTGAAATGCATGCTTGGTGGTACCTTATAACCCCGGTCAACATTTTTACATACTTTTTATCCCGGAAAATTAAAGAATCCTCGTGAGATAGTTAAAAAACTATAGTAACTTATACTGCTTAGTACACAAAAACTACTGATTGGGTTTTAATGAAACTTTACAATAATATAAGTAGTTCATACATCAGAATAACAAATAGGCTACTTTTTAGATTTTTTTTTTATAAAAAAGATTAGATTTAGATTTGTTTTTGTTTGTCAAGTGGCGAACCCGAGCGAAGTGAGGGTGTGCCGCTATTATTTTATAAAGTAAATTTTAGTTTCCGACTAGCTTTGGTCTATACTCAGGATGTCGCGGGTTTAATTTCCGTACAATTGAACATATGTATCTGAACTGAACTTTTTTATATGTGTAGAACAAGCTTTATTATAAGAACCACGATGTTAGATATATTGTATACATATCATTTTAACATTCATGGTAGGAACTAGAGGAAAACTTAGAATTAAAGATATAGTGAGTGATATGTTGTTCCTCTATTATGTAGGTATGTATGTAGAATATGGACGTTCAATTCCAAAAAAAAGCTAAGGTGCAAGATCACCGCTAGGCGCGTATAAAATACTTAAAAACTACCTCTTCATCATCTTCTTGAGCCATTGGTCTGGTTGGTCTTTCTTTTTTTAGTTCAAGACTATGTATACTTAAATCTAACAGAAGTTAGAAATTTTTGTTATATTATTTATGTGAGTAAATATAAACTAATTTTATTCAAAATACGAATTGTAATAATTATACAAACTTTTTGTAAGATATATAACGACATATAGATAACTAATTTGTATTTTTAAATATAAATTATTCAATTTTAAATATTTAAATATTACAGAACCATTAAAGTAGTAAGCATTTATTATATTTACTCAATTTTCAATTTTGTAATTAAACGATGTCTATTCTAGTAGAACTGCTTAAACTTGTACCGTTTCCAATTTAGGTAAACTGTCATTTTGCTCGACAAATTTCCGAACGCTTCTTCTCGTAACCCACTTTGAGGTTTTGAGCTTATTATTTTGTATTTTCTATTGTAAATTCGGAATGTTTGTGTCATATTATTACTTGTTTTGTTTAGAAAAAAGGTTGCACACGGATTGAACACAATATATAATGGTGTCTTAGATATTTATGCATTGTGAGTTGTGCTGTGTTCAAAATTAATGGAGTTAAAGGTCTGGGTCGAGGGAATACAAAGGATTGTTTGTGGAGTGACGGAAACTACCACTTGTCAGGTCAGTAGAATAATTTCTCATCGAAATTATGAAAGTGTACAGTGTTATACAAAGAAATCTTTATTATATATTTTTATATTTTGTGATACCTAAAGCTCAGTACTTAACCGAAGTTTTTTGCTTGTATTAGCTTTTTGTTGAGCTTTTTTTTTGTACATTTTAGAAGAGGCTACGAAAATGAGAGTTATAATTTCTACGTTCCCATTTGGACAATTATTTCGTTTAATTAATATACTTACAATGAGTCATTAAAAATCTATATAACTGTTATTCAATTTTAGGATGTAGTATTTGCTTTGGCCCATGCCACTGGTAAAGTCGGCAGATTTACATTAATAGAGAGATGGCGAAATAATGAACGTTTGTTAGCACCACAGGAGTATCCTTTGAAGGTAAATGAAATATTTTTCTAAATTTATATTAGTAGTAAAACTGAAACGATGAAACAAAAGTTACTCAAGTAAAGTTAATAATTAAAAACACATAAACATCATATTCAATTTGTTACTATATATGAACTTTGCAGATATTGATGAAATGGGGTGAATACTCAAATGACATACAGTTTATATTAAGAAGATCTGACAATAGCAGCAACAACCAAAAACCACAACTTACTCATAATTCTAGGTCACCTATTGGAAATGGGTATGTAATTATGAAAAGATTTTATATACTTTCAATTAATATAAATGAAAAATGATGTTACTTACTTGTCATTATATATCTAATATATAAAAAATATTGTAATCTAACATTATTAGTATAGCCCAAACTATTCATCCAACAGGAGCCATAACACTAACTCAGTACCAGATAAGCAAAGTTCACCAAGTCAGGTGAACACTGTCCCTACACTTAATGTAAATAATACGTCTCCCAGCAATCCTGTGGGTGTGGTAAAAGGGGTACAACAAGCTAAGTCCCCTGAATCTAATAGTCCAGTGCTTAAAGATGTCCCACCTTATAGGTAAGGTTAACAAATGTCATATTTTGTAAAATTTAATGTATCATGGAAGGATGTTAATTATTTTGAATTTAAATTTAATTTAAATCTAATATATATCAATGCATTCATTATTCCTATGAATGAATGATAGTAAATCAAAGGCTTAACTTTGGTTAATCTCATAAATTATATTAAAATTGCATGCTGACTGCTACAAATAAATAACAACTATTAATATTTTAAATCCATTAACAATAGCAATGCATAAAAGATATACAAAAGTTAAATTCTAATATCATTTAATTGTAATGTTATTAATGATTTTAATTAGTTGTCTAACATTTAACAGAGACCCACCACCACCATATAGATCGCCCCCACCACCTTCAGTAAGAAAATCTCCAAATCGTACCATTCACAGACCTCCCATGTCACCCGTGAACTTGACTGAACAAGAGGAACGAGGTCCGGAGGCAGTAAGCTACAATAACCAGTACAGAGAGCTGGTGTCACTGGTGAATTACCAGAGAGAGAAACTGTCAAGTCAACAAGTTGATCTTATTAAGGTGATAATTAGTGTCTCTAATGGCTGCTATTATAATTTAAAAGTAAAATATTTAATGTGTAATTATAATTTTCAAAAAAAAAAAAATCTTTAAGTAATAGTTTTATTCAAAATATAGCTTAGTTTGTGGTATTTCACTCAGTAGGTTTCAAGGTAAAGCTTAAGTTGCCCGAACTGTTTTGTATAAAGCTGTGTTCATATTAAATCATTGTTGACCAAATAGAAATGCATACATCTCCAAACAGTAGACTCTACAAAGGCTTATTTATAATGTATTTGCTGTTATTAAGTTATACTTCTTTTTGCACATTTGGAAAAATTTATGAGCGTAAAATTTTTACGACGTTCGCCCAAACCGACTAGCCCTAAAAGCGACATGATGAAGTTAGCTGCATTCCTTTTACAAATAGAGAGTTGTGACATATGGAATGAAATCTTTAGCTATTTTTGGTCCGTTACGCCAAAGAATTATAACTTCTTACGTGTGTAGGTGCGTACATAAGTACATACACACGTTTTTAATTTATTATATACATATATAAACCTCTAGTAGTAATAATGAATTATCTCATATTATCAGTATGATGCGGAAATTGGGTACTGGGAGAATAAAGGAAGAGAACAAGAACGACAGGTGGAGTTACTGCAGCAACAAATTAGCTCAGCCGACAATCAACTACGCATTAGCACTGAACAGGTATGATTCATTATAATTATGTGTCCTAACGTTATTCATTAAAGAGAGAACTGTGACTTGCTAATCAATTCTTCAAGACTAATATAATGAGTAAAAAAGGCCAAACTTTATTTCTATTGCATCCTATTATCGACATTATTGTCTATGTATCCCTAACTCATACAAAAAAATTAAAAAAAGTTTCGAATAATATTTTCCAAAAAGTATTTCAGAAACTAACAATATTTTCAGGTAAAGACATTTTACATTTTGATATTATTATTAATTCATTTGTATGTATGCATTGTGTAAATTACATGTATATACTAAAGTCAATTTTATATTTATATAGTATTTGTATAAAATATTTACATTTATAAAAATTATATTATAAATATAAAATCCATAATATCGAGATAATTATTTACACACAATATTGTAAGATGATATATTTCCCATGAAACGATTCATTATCAGACTGAATTCTCACACTCAAATCAAATTACACTTGTTGTTACTGTATTAGAAACTACGCTATTGTTATGTTTAAATATAGTGTTACTGTGAGAGGCAGCAAAATAGTTAAAATGTATTAACAAGACACGGTTTGTGTTTAACTTAAATAAATGATGATTAGCACTTGCTTACTATTATATACCAGTGATATATTATATGATAGACATATTTTGTTGCGAACTAGACACTTAACCTCGCTTTGCTCGGGTCTGTAGGTACGCGGATTTTATGTATAATGTCATGGGATTTATATTTTTTTGATTGGATCCCTGATGCCCGATTTCACCAACGTCACCTAAGTTTAAGGGATCCCCTAAGCATGGTTAGGGGGCTGTTAGGGGACCGTTTCTGTTTCACCGACAGTTAGGGGTCACCTAAATATTAAAAGGCCCCATAAATTTAGGTGCTCGAAATATGGGCTTAAAGACGATAGTAAAACGAAATTTAATTTAGGGGCTAGTTTAGGGGACTTTTAAGCTAGGGATCCCATACGTAGATGGTAGCTTATGGGTTGTTCGTGAAATCGGGCATGACTCTTTTTTTTTTAAAGTAGCCTATTTTACTCCTTATAACATCATCTATCTGCCAATGAGTCCCGTTAAAATCGGAAATTAGCCGGAACAAATAGACAGACAAAAATTTTAAAAATAGTTTTTTTCTCTTATTAGTGCCGTACTATACTTTCATATGCATCGTAAGTAAAAAGCTGTTATTTTCACATTATAAACAGACACTTCAATTTTATTTATCTGTATAGATTAATAACTCGTTTTCAAAATCCAAAAGCATAGCCAATGAAATGTTTTATGTGTCTTAGAAAAGTTTTTTTTTAAGTAAGCAATAATTAATTATTGACAGTTTGTTTTTTAAACTTTATATTTAAAATAAAAAATGAACTGTGTTTTTAGGTACAAGCATTGAATTATGTGGAAGAGGAGAGTGAAATAGTCAAACAAAATGAGAAAACATTGAAATCAGAAATAGTTTTAGTGCGATCCAAACTTGCAAACTGTGAAACTGAGTTATTGCAATGCAAAAACAAAATTCGCAAATTAATGGAGGACATACACAATGAACAGCGCGTCATCAATAGCCGCCAGCAAGAGAATAGGTATATAAACATTATTATATAAATATGAACATTATCGAAGGCAGTGGTAGCCCAGTGGTAACGCGCTCGCTTTGCAAACCGAGTGAAGCGGGTTCAAATCCCGGGTCTCGCACCTCTCATATTTTCATGTGCGAATCATTTCCAACATGATTACCACTTGTTAAGACAAGTGGTATAATATGTTTTCCTTCGCCGTAAGCGGCGAAGGAAAACATATTCAGAAAACCTGCATGTCTGAAAGAACCTAGCAAGTTTTCGAAAGACATGTCCGCTAACCTGCACTTGGGAGTATGGCCTGATCCCCCTAGCATTGAAGGGAGGCTCGTGCAAAGTAGTAGGACGTTAAAAAAGGCTGAATACAATAGGGATACATTATTTCAGATTTCCTGCAATTATTTTGTTTACGTATATATAATTGGATTTCATAAAAAAAATATTTTTTTGTAGGCAAGCCCTAGAAAGATCAATGCTAGCAGAGATGGAGAATTTACAAACTCAGATACAGCAAGCTAAACATGCCACCGAAATCAACCACTTGACTGCAGAAAATTTGAAAAGAGAGGTTTGAAATTCATTATATATAAAAAAGTAATAATAGTGTAAAATTGTTAGAAAAATTCACTTCGAATTATTAGGAACCATTGTAAGGCAGTTAGTCCTTTATCGTTTTCAAATTAATAAGACAATATACACTGAGTATGTAAATATATCAAAATCATTTTTTTTAATATTCTTATGTGAAAAATCGACAATAAAAAGAAAACATTGCGTTTCTATTGTGCTACATATTATTTAATTTTTAATAATTTTGCTTTGAACATTTACAGGTGGGTGTTTTGGAGAGTGCGATAATGGAAAAGAAACGTCAAGTAGAGCGCTTAGTGCAGGAGATGAAAGAAGCAAACCTACAAAGTCTCACCGGCAGTGTGGACGAGTTGAGACATCCTCTTGACGGTACTTATTAATTAAAATAAAAATTACACACTAAACGCGCAAGATTGTGAGTGTGTTTGTTATTTGTTCACAATGTTCTGAAGTGAAATTCTTATACAATTTGTATAGAAAAATAGTATAAAAATTAATTATATTCTAAATGAACACGTAAGTTGTTTACCACCTTACAACGCAAGCAGAGTCGCGGGTGAAAAGTCGGGTTTATTAATTATATTGAATTTTTAACCATAATTTATTATGGTGTAAAATAGAACATGTAAGTTATTTACCAACTTACAACGCGAGCAGAGTTGCGGATGAAAAGTGCTCTTTATTAATAATATTAAATTTTTAAAAGTTGTGTTTTTCTTATGAGTACCGTAAATAATTTCACATGCATTTACTAAAAAGCTGTTATTTTAACATTACAAACAGACACTCCAATTTAATTTATCTGTATAGATTAAATAGTATACAGAACAATTCTTTATTTCAGGTTTATGCAAGGCAGGTAGTGCTCGTAGAATAATAGGATCACCGAGACAGCTAGAAAATGCTGCACCTACTAATAAAAATCCTCATGGAGTTTGGGTGTAAGGATGAAATTTTTATATTAATTTAAATGTTTGAATGAATGTACATATATCAGTCGCTGGCCCAGTGAACAATGATATTAGGGTAGTGCTGTATTTAATGTTTTAACTTAATATATTGTGAGATAAAATGTTTAAATATCCTATTCTATTTATTCTAAAACTTCATATTGATTTGTTAAAGCTCAAAAAACCCTTCAACTCCTACTTATTCCTAAGATCAAGAATTAATATGATAATGAATTATTCAAACAAAATTAGAAAATATAGGTGGCATATTTTTCGGTGTTGCTATTTTAGAAATTTGAATTTTTATTCTATATGTGTTATTTTCGAAATTATTTGCTGATGTAAATTATGTATATGTTACCGGTACAAATAGATTTCGGGTCAAACTGGTTTGTCCTAGGCCCAACCGGTTCTTGCTCAAAGTGTGTCAGAATATACTTGTTTAGCCCAGGACAATGTAGTTTGGCCTAAATACTTAAGACTAGTTTGGCCTAGGCCAAACTGATTGACAAAACATATCACTTATGATGTTGGGGGTTCTGGTTCTACGTTATCCACGTCGGGCCTGTCCTGTAATAATACTCCCACTTCTCCAGATGCTGCGTACCATATACTAGCACAGCCGAATAATATCGCAAAAACAGTTCGGCCTAGGCCAAACTAGTTAAGCCCATAGTATTTAGTATTTTGTCTGGACTAAACTAGTACATCCTAACGATGAATCAGTTTGATCTGAAATCTAGTTTGGCTAGCAACATATACTTGAGTTATATGCAGATTGAAGATTTTTTGATGCAATGTTTTTTGTACTGCCATAGATTTTGTGTGAATGTTATTATAAAAGAATGCATTATTTAACTTCATATATTTTGTAAGTTATTATTTAGTGGTTAATTTATTAGATTTGTGTTCAAATTAGTGTCATATTTAATCATTGTCACAAACTATATTATATTTTAAGGAATTTGGTTTTTGTTTTAAAGTATTAATCATATCTTGCCGTTTTAAAGTGACAATAAGTTAATCAAAACTTCTGTTGAGACTGTTGTGTACTTAAATATAATATCATAAAAGAGGAAAGAAAGCATTTTATATTTACCAAAAGATAAATTGTCATCAATAAGGCACTGTCTTTGTGATTAGTTTAAAGGTTTTTAATTATTTGATTTAATATTTGTGCCATGAGTGCATTATGTGTTTGAAGAATATTGTTAATTATATTTTTAGAAATCCACTTTTTATAACTAAAATGTATCCATATTCTAAAATATGTGTTTGCAATATAGAATAATGTATTGATAATAATTATCTAGTCGGAAATATAAGCCATTGCAATATTATAGACAATTCATAGATGTACGGCCTAACAATTTACTTGGAATATATTCAAGCATAATAAACTAAATTCTAGGTTATGACCTAGGGTTTATTTATAGATTGTATTACTCTGTGTACTCTGCTTGGTTACTCTATAATAGACAGTTTGTGTATCTTCATATACAAAATATACTGAATTTAGAACAAATTTCTAGTTTTTTTTAATCCGTTTCATAAGAAGTTTATCTTTGATTCTTTCACTTTATCTGTTTCGTTGTTTTCTTTCACTTTTAGGTTCTTATTTTTTGCTCGATATCTTTTATTATTATATTACCTTCACACTCATTTAATATTGACAATTTCTATGATTATTAAAAATTATGCAATTATCCATGGTAGTTAATTATTGGTCTTTTATTATTTTTTCCTTTCACTCATTTTTAAATTTCAACAAATTTTGAATAAATATATTTTTTAAATCGTTTTCTTTTATTAAGTATTGATTATATTGAGTATATTATTTTTTTGAGTGCATATTATTTTCTTTATAATTTATAGTTAAGGGTTCCGCTAGTTAAAGTAAATATCCAAAGACGACATTGTGAGTTTCTCTAGCAACATATTGAAAAATATTATTTAAATCCTAACTTACTTCATTATATAAGTTGAAGACGTTAATCTTAGTTTTAGGAAATAACAAGTGTTTGTGAAAAAATAAAACGAGGACATATTTGGAAACCTTATATTTAAATCTAGTAATTAATCTGTCAACTGTATTAAAAAACTATTTTCTGTACAGAATTTTATAAATGCGTTAACTTGACGCTGTACTTATTATATTATTATGTCGTACGATTCTTGCATGAATCAATACTATATACAGATTGCCAGTTTAAAATATAAAACAAAACAAATCCCTTTTTAATCCTCTATCTTCTGGCAATAACATTTATTTCTGATATAAAATATGAACAATATTTTATTTTTTTCATCACAATATAAATACTTACATATCGTTGGCTCACTATTACAAGGTTCTATGATAATTTTAATAAAGTTTAGTAATTTTACATAGAACTTCGTTATTTTGTTATCGTTAAAAAAACAACATAGGACTATGTAAAATTGAATATTTTGTAGTTATAGTGACGCTATCTAGTGGTTTGTTTTTGCAAAACTGTAGCGAATGACACATAAAACCTTGTCGCATTAATAACTAAATAAATACTAAAATTGTAACATAGAACCTTGTAATTGTGAACCAATGAATTATGTCTGTAGACAACAGTCAGTTCAGCGTTAGTGAGATGACCTAAAGCTTCTTTACTTAGCATCTAATGTGAACTAAAAATTTTTCACATAGTTGTGAATTACCCTTTTTACAAAATAATATAAAGATGCCTTCACATTTGTATTTTATTTAAACATAGAAAACGGACATTTCTCTACTATTATTTTTTTATTCTTGAGGACATAAAAATTATTGAGTGTCATCTCACTTGCGCTGTAAATACTATGCTTTTTCTTCTTTTTCTCTATTATATCGTTCTAGTTCTTTTAAGAATTGTCCTTTAGGTTTCATTACATTAGGACGATCGCCACGACACTTGGGGCAAAACCATTTGCCTTTTGGCTTTGTTGTGAGAAAAACACATGAGAAATGGAACCATTCTATGGGGCAAAGGTCATTATCACATAGAATCATTTCTCCGTAAGATATCTGATCACAGAGACAGTATCGAGGCTCATCAGGATCAATGGCGTCTGTTTCTTCAGGAGGTGTTTCTGAACGTTGTGCTGTTTGGCGCGCTTTGCGTTTCTTCTTCTTACCTATACCTAATAACATTTATATCATTAATAATTATAACACAAATTAAACAAAATGATAGAATTAAGTCATAAGTTAAAACAAATGTTATTGTCAAATATTAAATTTATAATAATAATATAAATACTTACCCTTCTTATGAGTAGTATTGTGTGTGTGCCTTTCGTTGTCTCTCTCGCCAGAGTCCGCGCCATCCGTCGCAGCGCCTGCCGTAGTCCGGGACCGTCGCGGACGTTTTGACCAGCGTTCGCCTGTTGAAAAATATAATAATTAATTTAGTATTCCATTATTTTTTTAATATTATAAATGGGAAAGTTTGAATGGATGGATGTTTGTTACTTAATTACACCAGAACAGTTGAACAGACCTGGATGAAATTTGGCATAGACATAGATTATAGTCTGGTTCTACTTTTTATCCAGGAGGAATGCACAATTCCCGTGGGATAGATTTGTTTTTGTTTATTCACAGAACAAGAGATCTATTGCATACTAACCGTTAATAAATAAAAACCTTGTATATAGTAAATGATGATTTTGAGAGCATTCAATAAGATAGTTTTTTTTTCTTTTGTTTTTAATGTTCTTTATATTTAAAATTTCTTAATATTTACTATTTAAAATTAAATGAGTTCATAAGTATAAAAAATTGACAATATTATACCACTCTTACCTCCAGACTTATCTTTATCTGTTTTTTCTTTCTCTTTGTCATTAGATCTTTCAGGAGGTGCCGGAGCTGGTGTAAGTTGTTGCTGCGTCTGTGTGCTTGTGTCCTTGTCAGTTGATCGAGACTCTGAACTTTGAGGTGATTCTTCTTTAACTGTTCCATTTGTGTTAACTTCTAAACAGGAAACTGGAGAAAATATTTTATTTTTATACTTTATTATCTATACTAATATTATAAAGAGGTAAAGTTTGTGAGTTTGTGACGTTTGGATGAAATTTGGTAAGAAGATAGTTTGAGACCCTACGAAGGACATAAGATATTTTTTATTCCGGAAATCATCCGTTAAGGGACAAAAAATGGGGATGAAGGTTTGTATGGAGAATCAAGCTAATCTAAATATATTTTGATACACATTATTACTATTCTTTATTGCACTTAAAAAAATCTCTTCCAGCCAACCTATGGTAGTGAGAAATAGTGTTACAAAGCAGGCTAAATTCATGCAGTCATAATTATATAAATAATATATAGATACTCAAAAATAAATAGCTAATTAAATAATATATGTAATACCATATAATATACACTACTTACTATACCATACATAATTATGTACATATATACATACACACTACTACTTACATAAATACATATCTATATAATATAATACATAATAATAGTAATTAAGATAATTTTTGATTTAATTGAGTGAGAAGGTGCTGTTTTAATTTTTCATTATATATTATATAAGATCTTATATTTAAATTTTAGTATTGAATTGCTGCTTTTAAGTCATTGAAACCATATGTATAGTGGTATAACTAATAGCTAAAAACGATTTTTTTTAATTTATTGAATTTTCTTTTTTTTAAGAAGTCAAAAAGTATCAAAGATAAAACAGATTGTTGATCTATTTAATAATATTATTAGTAACTATTTAGTATATTGTTTTAAGTCTTGTTATATAAAATTTAAGGTTTCTATATTATGTTTACTCATAAAAATTAACATAATTCATTATGTTTTCAAAAATTTATAAATA
Organism: Brenthis daphne; assembly: GCA_947093115.1. Classification (NCBI taxonomy): domain Eukaryota; kingdom Metazoa; phylum Arthropoda; class Insecta; order Lepidoptera; family Nymphalidae; genus Brenthis; species Brenthis daphne. The sequence continues at coordinate 10,252,047 of OX352478.1, read as the reverse complement.
TATTAATAATTTTCCAAAATATATTATCTTCATGTAAAGGAACAAACATTCAATTTATAAAAAGAAAAATAATAGTCCAAAAGGAAATTTACTTAATTTCTTGTGGTCTGCATCGAGGGATCTTTGTTTATTGTCAATAAGATCTTGTAATAGTTGTACTACTTGTAGCTTCTCATCACCAATCTCTTGAGCAGCCACTAGTGCTGTTTGAAGACGCAAAGCAGCTCTCCCACGTCGTCGCTCCTCTGTACTAGGTCCAATGCAAACTGCTAAGTGTGTCTCTGCATCTCGGAGGCACTCTACACAACAAATTATATGAAAAATATGTTATAACTATCAATGTTCACATTAATAATACTATTTATATATGAAAATTTCAAAGAAATTCAGAATTTTAATCTCGGATTTTAGAATAATCCAATCTATAATCACTTAAGCTTTTTATAAAATGATGAATGAAAATGCTATTGATGTTCATAGTAGATTAAAATAGCTAAAAGCACTTTAGTAATTGTATATTACAATAAAGCATCATGATTGTAACAAATTAAGATTGGAGAATGGATTACAAATGAAAGCGTCAACATACAAAAATTGAATTCTATTCATAGTTTCAAAGGATCCAGGTTTTTCTGTAGGCACAACAGGTATTAAATAAACAAAAAGAAAGAGAAATATTCCGAATATTACCTCTATAAGTCACATCTAATTCTCGCATACGCGATAAATGTCGTTGCAGGTCATTGGGCAAATTTTCAACACAATCTAAGTAATTTTCAACATAAGTTGCTGAAAGCAGCGCCTCTGTTGAAGTTTGGTTCAACATAGCTAATGATTTCACACAGTTATCATTATCGAAATAATGAGAAACTAAGAAAATATAATTAACTTTCAAAGCCAATAACAAGTTATTACAATCCAAAGCCGTCAAACGTTCGTAAACTATGGAACCATAGGCAAACAGTTTAGTTCAGAAACTATTTCATGTTTATTACAAAATGACAATCATATTTTTAAATACTTTCATGTAAGTAATAAATTAAAGTAATGCAAAATTGGAACTTTTATTTATATTCAATCGAATAAGTAATAATAACAAAGCGGTAAGAAAAAAAAATAGAACTAAGAAGGATAATTAATACGATTTTATGATATTATTTCTGAACGTAAAATTTGTTTGCTTTTTGCAATCTATTTTCAAAATATTTAAGTTCATGACATATGTCACCTTTTAACGAAAGTTGAGAATTAGGACCATAGACAATTTTACGATCGGGACATTAGAGAAGGATGGAGTTACCTCTTAGCTTGAGAAAGTTGTGTTTATTACAGTATAAAAAATTCTGTATGAATTAACATTCGAAAATTCTTGTCGTTAATTTATCAATAAAAATTTTCAAATTTCCCGTTTTACATTGAAAAATTAGTTAGATTGCCTTAACGCATGGGGTTTCATCACCAACAAAGAAAAATTAGTTCAAATAAATGTCAATACATGACGTCACATGTATCAATTTATTATAAACTTGTGTTAAATGTGGAAGATTTCTCGAAAGGAGGGCGCCACACGTATGGCCTATTTACATCCAGTCTGAGATTAAGCAATTTATTGTGATATCTCTTTTATACCTAATTTTTTGCTTCTATTGTGTTCGCATCTTACCTATGATAAGTGATAAGATGCGAACCTGGAAGTTAGACCAGTCGAAGGTAGAATTGAGAAGGAGAGGTGCATCCTGCGGTGGTCCTGACTGACGGATGGGCCAATACATAGCCTAAGCCGCTAGTCGTAGAAACGTGAAATTTGGAGGACGTATTGCTATGATGTAGGCATCTGATAAGAAAGGATTTTTCGAAATTTATCCCTTAAGTGAGTAAAATAGGAGATTAAAGATTGTATGAAACTCTGTCATTCTTAATGTGAAATAACAGACAATGGTGCTTAGCTTTAAGATAAAAAATTAGAAAGATATATATTAGATTGTTTTCAAAATTCATTACTTAAAGGGATAAAAGGGGGTAATAAAGTTAATATGGGCAAAGAATTATTTGTGATCAGAATTACTTGAAATTTGGTACTAATACTCTTCAATACAATTAAATAAATACATGTTTAAGCATTTTTCAAAATTCAATCCCATAAGGGGGTAAAATAGGTGATGAAAGTTTGTATGAAACTCTGTACTTAATATATAAAAAAGTACAAAAAAAAAACATCTGTAGACGATTTCAGAGTTTTAAAATCATTTTCTTTAAAATGAAGTCCACATAGCCTTAAATATGAAGACTGATTTTGGTCGGCTTATTACTTTAGCCCACAATTTCTTCAGTTTTTGTATTTGGGAACAAATGATATCCATTTTCTTTGTATCCTGGTACTGCACAATTTGTAATTTTAATTAAATTCTAAATGAAATGAAAAAAAAATCCATGAACGCTATAGAACTTTACAATATACTGAGCGTGAGCGCTATAGTGATTGCGACATCTGGCGGGAGAAAATAGCAAAATTCTTCCCCATTGCCAAATATAAAAAATAGATCCCAAAAAGGTGCATTATTGTTTTAAAAAATATTCTAAGTCAAGAGAAACGAAATAATGCGCTCGTAAATCAAATTTGAGTTATTTTACTGTATATTGAAATATCAACAATGAGATGATGGGTTTATAGAGGATTATTGTTCGTTTTTTATGAATGTTTATCATGGTAAAAAATGTTAAAATCAGTTTTTTAATTCAAATGCACGATGAATTTTATACCTACCATACGTTAGATAAAATTATATATATAATAAATGTATATCATACGTTACTTTGCACATATTTATAATATAAAACAGTTTAACTATTTGCGAATCAATGACATCTATTATCTATTCAAGCAAACAAAAATAGCCCAGAGAATAGCCCGAATTAGTGTTGTCCAAATTCTTTGTACCTATATGATATAATGTATTTATCTTTTAATACAATAATTTACTTACATAATTTGGTTAAAATCAGCACCCGCAAACAACAACCTTGTTACTTTGAAATTAAAGGTAATTTAAAAATAGAAATTAATTCCTCAAATTAAAAACTTATAATTTCTATAAGACTGAGTTACAATGTTATTCCTTGCAGGTTTTGTAATAAAAGGATCTCAATTCCAAAAAAATATTGCTTTTTTTTAAACATCGCAATAAGGTGTGTAAGTTACACAGGTTAGTGTTTGAGCAAATCGTTTTCTTATTATTTTGCCCATTATAAAATCAGGCGCGGATGCTGGATGATCTCTATTTCAAAGACAGACCCTTTTTCTTCAAGGCCCAGGCTTTTTTATGGGGTTAACCGTCAAAACTATATGTATAATAATGTTAAGGGCGCACCGAGGAAGCGAAACGTAATTACGAAATAATTGCGTTCGTTTGATTGCTTGCTGTATTGTTATTACTAAAACTTTAACTACGAAATTAATACATAGGATATTTAAGGATTTATTAAATAAAATTCAAAATAAAATAAACCCTTAATGCAGCGTAAATAATTCAAGGAAGTTCATAAGTTTTTTAATAATAACGTATACACTTTACCTTTTCAAAATGTGTATTTGTTTTAATAATACGAAGGAAATACCTAAATTCGCACGCGTTACGTCCATCCTAGACCTCCCCCCCCCTGCCCACTTTCATCGTACTAAAATCAATTAGCGCCAAAAGCTCGGTGCCCCCTTAATCAATATTTTTTATCAAGTTATTCAAATTATTATACCTAATAATTGTGAATAAAACTGTTGAATTAAACCGAATTAAACAAATACAAATTTTTAAAAATTTTAAAAATTTGTATGAGACAATATTGAATTGTGTAATCTGGTGTCATCCACAAAATTATAATTTTCCAATTTAAACGTGTCAATTCCAAGTCCCAAACAGACGTGTAACATTCGTGGCGATTTTATTTGTCTATATACAGATATGTACAATCATGGCATGGCATAGGCAGTGGTAGCCCAGTGGTAGCGCGCTAGCTTGAAAAACCGAGTGAATCCAGTTCAAATATATATATACCCAGACCCCTTTTTTGTCAAATTTGTGCCTTGGCCGCTTGACTATGATGCTTATGTCCTAGGGTGCGAATTACCGGCTATATTTTGCGTGGAATAATGCGAAACAAAACCGCATAAAAACTCGAAAACACGCGTTTTCACATAAAACTAATCTAGATCGATTATCGAATCGAATTATCGCCCCCGAAATCCCCCGTTTACTAAATTTCATAAATTTCATGAAAATCGTTGGAGCCGTTTCCGAGATTCAGATTATATATATAATTTTAAAACCTTTTCTCGAGAAGCAGGAAGCTTTCGCTTCGCTACACAACTAAAGTTTCAGTAAGATTCATTGAATTGAAAATAATGTCATCAAAAAACAAAAGATTAATTTGTTTCAATTATATGCGGGGTTTATATTTTTTTTGTGCACACTTACCTACTTTAACATTTTAAATTTTTATAATTCAATGCAGGTTTTAGGAACATCTGTCGGTGTATATTGAATAAGTTATCTCAGAAGATTAAGCTTTTATAATTAAGTTTCTTATAGTACCAATACATAATAGCTTCCTGAACGGTATTTAGTAATGGCGGCAATGTTGCTGAAATAAGCATGCGCAAACACAGGAGCATTTTATTCCCTCAATAGTCCAATGGGACAAACAGCAATCTAACTCTACCGGGGGGAGATCAATCTGCCTTCAGGTCACAATGATTTGAAAATCAGGTCATAATATTTGAAATGTTTTTTTTGCAAATACTGTAAAAATTATAATCAAAATAAGTTCTCATAAGTAGGTAGTTCTAATAAAGCATGTTAGGATAGGTATCTGATGTCATTGTATGATGTAAGGCTAGGTAGCTTTCGAGATGAGGATAGTTTAATATTGCAAACGTAATAATGGCTATGAGATTTAAGAACAAAGGGAAATCATAAGTCTAAATAATAACAAAGTTAACTACCATTTGAGGCCGACCGAACACCTACATTTATTTCGCCCACATCTTTGTAATAATCATAAAATGTGCGGCGACAGTTCGCTCTATAATCACGAGGTAACTAACACGCGATATAAGTTAATATTTTTACTTTTATTATAATAATAATAATAATTGTGAAAATTCAATTGGATTTCTTTCATCTTATCATACAACATATTTTGTAAAATATATTTGTAAGTGCTTCGCAGCTTAGTGCTTTCCAATGTCTTCTACACTGATGTTCGTCGGGCTGCCCGAGGATTCAAAGAGATCTATAACAAAGTTAGTATTTCTTTCTTAATTAAGTTATATTTTTGCTATTTTCGTTTATTTAAACCTTGTGCAGTCATACTGTACGGAACACCGCACAATAGGTAAAATAATATTAATATATTAAAATTATGTCAATTACGATACACGTGTTGTGTTTCTGCACACATGCTATTCTCTTCCAGTTATAAATTGTATTTTATTAGTTTAGATTTCAGTGTGTCTTTGGTTAATAAATCAAAACTATCACTCATTGGGTTTTGTTTCGTACTTAATATTTAACTTCTACTCTCTATAAACTGTAACAAAATACACATGCCTTAAGGGTTTTATGTTAGTTTTTACATAATTATAAACTTAAACGTAATTTAGCATGTGCAATGTACATACATACATAGTATATTAAAAACGCATAGAATATAGATAAAAGCAATTTTAATTTTTTTTTTATGATTTAGTAATAAAATGTTTTCAACAAAATATTTTTCAAAGAGTTCATTTCAGTACTACTCGTAGTATAGTATACGTACATATTATAGAAGTGGAATTTATGTCGTTGAGGTGTTTCATGCCACATTTACACCCAAGAATTTATTGGATGTATGGATGTTTGTTATTCCATCACGCAAGAACGGCTGAACGGATGTGGATGAAATTTGGCACAGAGATAGATTAAAGTCTGGAATAGCACGGCTATTTTATCCCGGAAAAATGTATGGTTTCCGTGGGATAGATCTGTTTTTATTTTTCTAGCGACGAACCCGGGCAAAGCGAGAGTTACCCGCTAGTATTACGATTATATGTATAATCCTAAGAAAAATCTGTTTCACGTAAACCTGTCAGCGACTGACGGTTAAGAATTGATTTCTTAGAAATTAACCGCCAGGTGTCAAATAATTTGCAAAGTATTAGAATCGTACAATTAGTTATTAGATTAATGCTTGAAGGTATTCTAATCCTTTTTCATTTTCATTGACAAAAGCGGCTATGAAAGTTAAATATGGCGCCAGGGTGATCAAGTATACACGATGCTGATTCTAATTGAGCGTGTGGGAGATCAGATTTATGCTTTAAGAGCTGGTAGGCGGCGCTGCATTTACCTTGACTCTTCTATTAAGGATACATCCTTAGATTTTTGCTCTAATATACATATACGTATATAACTGAGTTATTTTGTTTTATAATTTGTAATTTAATGAAACCTTCCAAATGGCCATGATTTATTTGGCTGACGTTTTAATTTCTTAAATTTCTGGGTGACCAAAGCTTGTATAAAGCTTGTATAAATATCAGCATTTGTCTGAAATTTTGTTGGCGTCAGTTTTTTTTAGTTCCCTAAAAATGGTCCCCATTATTATGGAACAATAAAGGTTTCTTGTTGGTCTTCTCGACCGATTTTAATAAAACTTTAGTATTACAATTCTTCTAGCATGATTAATGCATTATTAAACCGATTTCCTTTTATAGCACAATTTATAAAAGCTTAGATAGTAATCCGTTTATTGACAGATACAGAATACACATCCTTTGACTATATGCGCCACAGTTAAAAAATGTACCCAATATTCTACATACATTAACTATCATTGATCAACGATTTCATCCATAGACAATATAACCTATAATGTCTGTGATTTCATCTATTTGAAAATTTAGTTTTTTAATCATATGTACCTAACCATTATTATTATTTTGATACTTATACCTACTTTCTTCTAATTTCTAATATAAATACTTTTATATCATAACAAATTTAAATAGAGTAAATGAAAATGGTACAATTAGAATAGATTACAAGGAAGTATGAGTGGAGGATAAGTGGTTACTTGTAACTGGATAGTTGTTGGGAAGCCTCGCAGCGTTGGGGGTAAAACAATGCAGATTGCGGAAACGCCGATCATATATTTTAATTCTTGTTTTTAAACCAAATTAACGAAACATATGTATCTTTGGCTAAAACTGTCATATTTAAAAAAATACTAAGCTATTTTTCAAATCGAATAGTTGCTGGCTGAAAAATCTAAATTAACTTTAAGCGTCAGTTTACAATATTTTTAGTCGGTTAAAAAAGGAATATTTCAGGCGTGTAATTATGTAAAAATACCTAAAATAAAAAAAAGAATTTAATTATTATTATTATAATATTATATTATATATTTTAAAGCTCAGACTAAAAGAATAATACACTTCTTTAGTCTCGAGATTTACAGATTATATTTTCAGGTGATCCAAATTTATTTAATACTGAACCTCGGACTAAGCAATTCGTTAGTTTGAACATAATAATTATTTTACACAATTTTGAAGTACATATATATATATATATATATATATATATATATATATATATGTTATAGACAAACTCTAGACAAATCATCGTTTCGATTTTCTTTATGTATTAGCAGATTTAATAGAAATTATTTTATGGCGAATATGACGTAAAATTGTCTGTGGCAAAAATTAAAATGAGATGCAACATAAATTTGATATTTTACTCACCGTAGGAAGACCTTTGTCTCTGAGCCAGTCATCAGGTTCCTTCAAACAGAAGCAGCCATATAATAGAACAACGGAAAAGAGGACAGTTGTCATTGAAAATATTCCGTAGTATCCCATCCTATTAAGTAAGATTCCACTCATTCCAATGCCAATTGGTAGTCCCGCTGTCATACAAAAGTTTACTAAACCTACCCTGAAGGTTCGAGACTGTTCTGATGTTATATCACTAATGTAGCTAAATACACCCAGAAACATCGTTACCCAACCCCCCGTTATGGCTGGAAATATTGTCTCTAAGAATACAGTTACTTGCACAGGAATCTCATAAAAGAAATAAACGTTGATCAAATTGTTGATGGATGTTGCAATTTCTCCGACAATTGGAAGCAAAATACACAGCTTTCTTTTCCCAGTCCTGTCACTCCATGCTCCCAAAAACATAATGATCATACAAGGTAGAGCTGTATGTAGGATGCTCTTCCAAATATCTATTGATGATATCAAGGTCTGAACTTCTTTTTCATAATGTGAATAGTTAGTACTTCTCTTACTCACTAAAGCTTCACAAATTTCGGAAGAAAAATTTAGATTGACTCGGCATGCTTTATCAAGATTGAAGTTTCCCATTGCAAATCTTGATATAACACTTGGTACTGTTACTAATATTAATCTATAGACTATAGTCTGAATCCAGATTAATTACATCATAAATCTTTAACATAACGAGTTCAATAATATTGCAATAACCACACGTTTATGGTTTATGAAAACTATTAAATGATCGAAAGCTTATGAGTTATGACAGTCAATGTCACGCACTTCGCGTCGCAAACAATGGCGGCGCGCCCCGCGGAAGCTGCGCTGTTACATGCTTCGCTACTCTTCTGGTAGCCTGGTACACTAGCAAGGATATTATAGTTTATTTCAATGTCCATATTGTTCTGTCACAAATAACACTTTTATGTTTAAATTATTTATCTATACATATAATAAAATTGTAACTAAGCCAATTCTGTAATAGAACATTAAATATATTTTTTTAAAATCTTATTGAAATAAACATTATTATCGATACAGAGGCCGAATCTATAGTTTTTAGAATTTTTGTTTGTCTGTCTGTCTGTTTGTTACCGCATCACAGAAGAACCACTAGAGGGATTTTGATGAAATTTGGTATGGTGATAGCTGGTTATCCCAATCAACATATAGGATACTTTTTATCGCGGGAAAATGTCTCATTTCTGAGAAAAAATACAAAAACCTAAGAATTTGGTTTTTGGTCATCAGAACGCGGGCGGAGCCGCGGGCAATGTTAGTCTAATATAAAACATTTTGTGTATTGTACTATAGTATAAAATATTAAGAATTATATGTCACTTTCAAAGTTTCATACGAAAGCTTTAGTCTCGGAAGAACTAATGTCATGATACCTATATGTTTTAAAATTGCGCGTTTGTGTCTATTGAATATGATAATATCTTCATTTCAAACTAATATTATAAATACGAAAGTTTATGTCTTGATTTAATGATCATAAAACAATACATTTACATTGCATGGAAATAAAAAAATCTAATAAACCCACTTCAAAAAAAAAAACTAATAAAAAATAACTGATTGGTAATTTTCATTTTCCTATGATACCTAATCGGATATTTTTGAAGCCAGTGTCAGCCGATACAAATTGAAGCACACCGACTTCGAAAATATCTGATAAGGTATCTATAGTAAATAAAAACTACCAATCAGTTAATTTTTACTTTTTAGAGTGTTTTTTTTAATTCTTACATTTTTAGTGCAGATACAGTAGTAGCACAGATCACATAATACTTATAGTAGGTAGTAGCAAAGTAAGAAGAAAGTTTTTTTTTTAAATTCAGTAGGTGAAAAATCAATCATCCCTATTTTCTACAGTTAGGGGTGTTTTTTTTTTTAATTTAAATGACCAACGGGACCAACTTTGAGATATACCCTATACAATACAAAAGAATCATTGAAATCAGACTGCACTGTAAAAGGCTATGCGTGGTCAAACATGACACAAATATACGTGACGAATTGGGAACCTTTTTTTCGTCCATTGAAATTATAGTAACAGATAGGATCTCTTGTAGAATATGTCTAATTCATAATTCAAAAAGTTTAAATAATTTGTATTTTTAATTGTAGTTGATTTTTAATAATAATTTATTTGTTTTAATGCGTAGGTATATAGATTATGTTATTTTAGTTGTCTCTATTAATCTATGTGATTTATGTGTATGGCATAGATAAAAGTACTCGTAGGTACCTACATGGTATGAAATTAAGTGTCTAGAGATAGCGAGGAACGTCTCTATTAAAGTGTCATAAATTAGAAACCAGGTTTTGTCACAGGTGTGATGTCCCACTGACATCCCTGTGGCATATATGGAGGTGCCGCCGGACGGCTTGTCCGTCTGGACAAATCTCGGTCAATCCATTTAACAGCTCTGGCATTTCTTTATACACGTTTTTATAAGAAACTCACTTATATGGTATGTTTTTTATAAAAACGTGTATTAAGTTTAATGAATCAATATATTTCTATCTCTTGTTTAACTGCCTCGGTGGTCTAGTGGCTAGCATGTACGGCTGCAGATCCTGGGTTCAAGTCCCGGGTCTGGCAAAGTTTAATTATTTAGTTTTTTTGCTAAGATATTCTCAATACAGTCCGGAGTTAAAAAATTGGCTGTAGTATACACCCTCGTGCTTCGGAAAGAACGTAAAACGCCTAAATCGTAGGTCCTGCTCCTTGTCACCGGTCGTGTTGAAGCATCGTCACACCGGACTTTGAGACGTAGAGGAATAGAGAGTGCAATTGTGTTTATACATACACTTGTGCACTATAATATCTGATAAGTATATCTCCTGCGCATCTGGCTAATCTTAGTTAGCTGGGCCGCCGTGGAAACCGGTCGGGAGGACATTAGTACATATAATAAAATTGTAACTAAGCCGAATCTATACATTAGGTATTTTTTGTAAAATCTTATTGAAATAAACATTATGTATCATCGAGGCCGAATCTATAGTGCTTAGAATTATTGTCTGTCTGTTACCGCATCACAGTATAACTACTGGAAGGATTTTGATGAAATTTGCTATGGTGATAGCTATTTATCCATTTTTGTTCAACATATAGGATACTTTTTACCCCGGGAAAATATCTCATTTTTGGTCATCAGAACGCGGGCTGAGTCGCGGGCAATGCTAGTAAATTATATTCCTATCGCGTTATTTATCGTTGTAAGTTTTCTTTCCTATGGAATTGATAGATTCTTATGAGCGAAGGACGGTTCCTTCTTCAATGATCATTTGAGTTATTTTACCATTGGTTTAACTGTATATTTCCTTTGTTGGGTAGGTATATTGTTTTTCTGGTGAGTATTTTGACAGGCAATATAAATGAAATAAATAAACGGGTTGATTGACTTATCCAAATAGAAAGTATTATTTTGAGATTGTTGTATGAAATGAATGCATCGATTGTTGATGGTTAGTAAGATTGTAAGTGCAGCTATCGTCAACAGTTGTAAATACCGACTTGAAGGATCGTGTTTGTTCGTTCGCCCCATCTCCGTTAGTATATCTGTTAATTAGTGGATTCGATAGTGAGCTATACAACTCGACTGATAGTGTCAATTAGAGAGTGGAGTTGATGGCGGCTATTTATTTCGACCACAAATTGGTAGAATGAGCTATAAATGAAGGAAAATGTCGATTGTTTACAAATGGCGTCTTGTTTATATATATATGTGTATATAGGTATTATATCTTAATAAACAGCAATATAAAAATTAGTGAAAAAAGGTAAAGTATGAGCATACAGCTTAATTTTCAACGAGCACACACTCTAAAACCAAAGTCCGCTTTAAAACTTAATATTGTAATGCATTTTAATAACAGAAAATTACATTGCACTAGATAGAATCTTTCTATTTAGTTACCTTCTTATAATTGTAGCGTTAACGATATAATTATTTTATTGCAACCTGTAATAAGGTTTATTTCTTGTAGTATAGCTAATAAGGAAAGTTATGAGGCTTCATCTATCATATAAATTGCAGGTTCATATCGTACATGTTCGATATGAAGAAGCGATAAAATCTGAAACATGCGTCGTATTTTTAACCGACTTCCAAACAGGAGGAGGTTCTCAATTCATCGGAATCTTTTTTTTATGGATGTTCACCGATTACCCGAAGACGTCTTAACCGATTTGGATTATTTTTTTGTTTCAAAGGGTATAAAGGGCAAAGGGCTTCCCAGGTGGTCCCATATAAACTTTATCGAAATCGGTCGAGCGGATTTTAGAAAAAATCAACAAAAAATATTTTTCTAAAATAAATTGTTTAATCCAATATGTTTTTTCTTACAAATTACCTGCTTATTACGTCTACACTAAAATGGAAAAATAAAAACTTAAAAAAAACCGACTTCCAGGCACTAAAATGTAAGTAAGCGGAGGTTTTTATTTACAATAGATACCTACCTAATCAGATATTTTCGAAGTCGACAATATTTTAAGATATGAATATCTAATACTTAATAGATAAATATGTATTTTACGTATCGAAATATATTAGATTTGCTTTGCATCGACTGTCATTGACTTCGAAAATATCTGATTAGGTATTTTTTCTAAATGAAAACCTCCGTTTAGTTATTTTTTACATTTTAGTGCCTGGAAGTCGGTTTTTATTACTTTTAAAAAAGTTTTTATATATTTGATTATTACTTAGCTTGACATTTTTATTTATCGTATTTTACTTTTTTTCACCAATACTCGTACTAAAATATTTTGACGTTTATTTCTGGTTTGGTTGGGCCGGTTTTTCTATAGTTTAAGTTTCCAAGCAAATGATAAAAAAGTGATATCAATGTTGTGTAGCTATGACAATCAAAACGAAATTTTGAAATGTCAATCACTAATTTATAGCCGGTAACCATCCTGGTTTGCTACAGAGATAGCTTTATTTTAGTTACATTCTAGTTCCATTGCACACCTTTACCAGCTTCCTTTTACGTCTTACGATTAATACAAGTATTTCTTTATTTCTACGTAGTCTGAATTCTATGACATCTTATGAAGTGGGACAATGTTGTTTTTTGTTCCCAGCTATACATCCCAATTTACTGGATAGATTTTATAATTTAAAGACTCCTGGCAAATACAATTGCATTTTTTGACTTTTAACTGTTTTCATTTCTACTGAGGAGTTATAACTTATATAATATCGTCATGATAAGGCAGTGGTAGCCCAGCGATAACGCGCTCGCTTGGGGAACCAAGTGAAGCGGGTTCAAACTGGGCTACCACTACCCGATAAAAAGTACACCGATACTTTTTTAATATTGCGTGTATGTAGTATACGTAAAGAAGCGAAGTCAATATTGCCCACTAAATTCAACGGAATCTTCCCCGTCTTAATGGGGCGCCGTAGGATCATTAAAGCACTCAACTACGACTCCCCGACGGCTGGCCTAACGAAGTAGACAACAACAAACAGGGTGTTGCTCCTGCGGTCTACTCTGATATCAGAGAAATAGATGGGGAGGGAGTGGGGTTACCTCTCTAGATAGCATTCGATATGTCGGGAAAAATTAAATTAAAACCGCAAAAAAATCCGAAAAAATTGTTTTGTTTGCAACTAAGGACTTACCCAAACTTCGGTCGGGTACGTCCCTACGTACGGATTTTTTCGTCGTTTTATTTTTTTTATTCGTTTGCGATATTTCGAATGCTTTACAGAAATATGGTCACGGGAGAAACATGTCTTTCTTGTTTTTATTGACTTGTGCAGCATATAGTTCGAAAATACACACTAAGATCAGACTACTGACTGCTTATTTACTACAATATTAACCTTCATAATAACTTTGACTATTTCTTAAATAATTCTTTTTGTTGTATGTATGTTTTTTGTTTGAAGAACATTGATAAAAATAAAAGATGAGAGAGAGTGGAATGATTTTCATAGGTTTCGCTTGGCTGCCGATATCTGCGGGCGGGAAATGGCTAAGTTTCACTTGCGCTAATGATCTATAATATTATAAGGAAGCCTGCACACTTCGGATCTGAAGGCGCAGCAATCTAAAATGCAGTTTTTTTGAGAAGCTTATATTGCGAACAACACCCAGCACGTTTTAATAACAAGGATTTAATTTTTAAATTATTTCAATACTAATAGGTTTTTTGCTAATAAATATAATATTAATCATGACATATACATAATATCCTTAAATGTTAAATGTTTATATTGAGTGTATAGTCTTCTTTATATGGAAGATTTCAAGCAACCGTGACTTTAGCCCGTAGCCGCTGACGCGGCGGCCATTAGCAAATGATTGCTAGTAATTGATTTGTGTCCTCTAGTTTATTCGTTCTGGTCAAGCGAGTTTTCATTTTCATGTTTTGTTACGATGCTATTTCAATTATTAGGTACTAGCATTGCCCGCAGCTCCGCCCGCGGTCGAATGACCAAAAACCAAATTCTTAGATTTTACATATCAGTATATTGTTACATTGCAGTTTTTGTATTTTTTCTGATAACCAGCTATCACCATACCAAATTTCATCAAAATCCATCCAGTGGGTTTTCTATGATGCGGTAACAGATAGACAGACAAAAATTCTAAAAATTATAGATTCGGCTTTTGTATCGATAATAATGTTTATTTCAATAAGATTTTCCAAAAAATATTTAATAAACATATTCGGCTTAGTTACAATTTTATTATATGTATAGATAAATATATATTTATGGATTGATATAGCCCAAGATTTGAAATTAAGTTTTCCTTTATCCATCTCAGGGCATTCGGGGCTAGTACCCAGGGCGGTAAATTTTTAGGGGCGGCAAAATTCTGAGGGTGGGAAAAGTTTTCTATTTTCCAAAAAAATAATAGTTAAAAAAATTTACTATAGCATTTTTCGAAAAATGAACTTAATTATAATATTTTTTCATTTTTGAAAAAAAAAAAAAATTGAAACTTTATCAAAACTTTACCAATTTTATGCAAAATTTCGATAATAGGGCGGCATTTTTTACTATGCCCAGGGGCGGCGCTAAGGATAAATCCGGCACTGCATATGTTAATATTTCCTTATAACATTGGCTTAAAAGATAACTTACTATCTTTTGCCAGTTTTGTTCTAACTTGTTGTGCTGCATGTCATTAGTTCATAATACCGTGCGTAGGATATTGTTGTTTGATGTGTGTTCCTTTTGTGGCAAACTGAAAGTGCAGGGAGGCGTAAGCTCTGGTCTGGAGTTAGGCCAAAGGCAGCATATTTACAAACAATAGATACTACTACATATTTATATATATTTACACTACAATGTACACAGAATGAAAGATTTTTGTCAGACAATTTTTGTCATAATAATTATTAAATAGTGGACAGAAATAGTAAATGCAAGAAAACAATAGAAAAGTAACTATATAAGTATAAAAGTATAAATAAAACAAACATAAATACAATATATAAATTATAAACATATACTGTATAATGTACATATACACACTATAGTTATTATTATGTCCTTCTGTCTGATTTCGGCCACGGCGGCCAATCCCACTGAGACTAGCGAGATGCGAAGAAAAACTCAGTAATTAAACTTGGCTCAACCCGGGACTCGAACCCAGAACCTCCGGATCTGCAGGCGTACATGTTAGCCACTAGACCACCAAGATAAGTTACACGATAGTTACATAGTATATAAACAAAAATACAAGTATATGTATATACAATACTACATGAACTGAATATATAAGTTAATAAATAAATACTGTGATTATTTAAATACATAATTATATATGTATACATATAAAATTTATATATATTATAAATACAAATATACATAAACGTATGATTATGATTGCTAAACAGAAATATAGATTTTTCTAATTTGAGCTTGAAAAAGTTTTTTTTAGAGCAGTAGAAGCCTCTCCTCTAGGATTTTAATATGAGATATATTAAGTTTTCTTTTCAATGTGATTATCACATGCTTACGTGGCGAACGAACGTATCGTGAGGAAACTTGCATATCTAACTAGTTTATAATATACTAATATTTTCTATAATTTCTTAAGATTTCATAAGTTACTGAAAAGCTACTAATTTTTGAAAGACGTTTGGAGTCTGTCAGCTTGCACCTTGCTAGAATGAGCAGTATCTGAAAATTAAACGAAATTGTTTTTAAAATTAAACGTCCACTTGAAGTTGGGGATGATTTTCAGTGTCTCGAGACCATAAAACATACTTTTCTTGGAAATGGCTAAACATTTCAATTTCATTTTATTTATTATATGTATTTCGAAGATTATATTCCCTTCGTTTCATATTCTAGAAATTAAAAATAAAAAAACCCAGAAAAAGTTAAAAACCGAGTTTTTCGCAAATATTTCGAAAACTTTGAGGTTATTGTAAAAAGTGTTATTTATAAAAGTTGTAGACTTTTATTAGAACTACAACTTTTGTACAAAACATTTTTCGATAGAACGTCACAGTAAGCCGGAAATTGAAAAAAACTATTTTTCAACGCTTTGCGTCCGCCCATTTCTCGGGGGTAGCTGGGCATCAGGGGCATTTTACGAATTTCTATTCCTTATATACCTGCTAACATTTTAAAATCATAAAACTTCAGGTTTTCAATACTTTGTTACCAAACCGGATTCCGATTGGACTACTTGGCCAGCGTGATGGATTATATTTCCTATGATTTCATAAGTTACTGTAAAGCTCACGTTATACAATACACGGCAAAAAGGTTAAAAGTAAATATATGACATTGAAAGAACATTTTAACCGAAACACGAAATGAGCAAATCGTCCCGTCTCCGACCGGCACGTCCTAATTTATTGCCAGTCTATGGCAAGCTATCGATAGAATAAATAATGTCGTGATTGATGATATAGGGACGTATATTGTTAAAGTATTAGGATTCCGACCTGGTTTTCATAATTATAATGATGTATCTGGGTCAGGTTTCATTTGCATGAATCTAAATTACGTTTTATATACTGTGGACCTAATATTAAGAAACGCTTTGTAAGCATATTATGTATGTACTTAATAAAAATCTATACATGTAATAAAATTGTAACTAAGCCGAATCTGAATTTTAAATATTTTTTGGAAAATCTTATTGAAATAGACATTATTATCGATACAGAGGCCGAATCCATCGTTTTTAGAATTTATGTCTATCTGTCTGTTACTGCATCACAGAAAAACCACTGGAGGGATTTTGATGAAATTTGGTATGGTGATAGCTGGTTACCCGTTGGTTACTTTTTACCGCGGGAAAATAACTCATTTCTGAGAAAAAAAAATACAAATACTGCAATGTAAGAGTATACTAATATGTAAAACCTAAGAATTTGATTTTTAGTCATCTGAACGCGGGCGGAGCCGCGGGCAATGCTAGTATAATAATAATCGCGTTAGTTCTACTACCTCCTCGGACACGCCGGCGTTACAGTTAATAATAGATTTCTTAGAAATTTAAATAATTTCTTAGAAATTTTCCTGGAGGTGTTATGATGATAACAAAGCGATAGTATATACGTTTTATCATAAATCTCAATAAATATAATACTAAGTTAGATACTCTGAAATATACAGAAGTAAAACTATTTAATGATATCGGTATGAGTATCTATTAAAAAGAGGTAAGATAAATCGGATCCATCAGCTCAGTGGGTAGCGCCAAGGATATGTGTATTAACCTTTAGTAATTGAATAAGCCCTTCCTGTATTAAAAGTTTCATTAATTGTGGAGAGTAAATGTCGATTGACTGTAAACGCCGTTGTGCTCGTTTGTTATCAGATACCTCCTCTAGATATCGGATAGATAAATGATCTCTCGTTTTCAATTTCAATTTTTAGTGTTAATATATTATACAAAAATATTAGCTTTGTGGTTGGATGGAAGGGGAGTGGGGTGGGGAAATAAAGGGGGGTTGAATGGAAATAGCATAAATTAATATATTATGTAATATAATAATTAATACATAGATTGTAGGTACATATTGTATATAGAGAATAGAGATATTAACTTTGATTACTCTCGTTATTAACAGAACTGTAAATTAATTTAATAAGAAATATGTGAGAAATATGGCTTCATTATACAATAAATATTATTACTTGTTGACTACAATAATGAGTTTAGTTGTAAATATTCTTTATTATAAAGTTATTTTAAGCATGTAAATAAAAGGTGTAATTGACTTAACGGTTTTGGAATGAAGTATGTAAGTAAAATTGAGTTGTGGTAGTTATAACTTTATAACAGTATGTATTATATCCGCAACCTGTAATATTGTCACTCGTGACCGGCTCACGGCATTTGTTGCACAAAATATACCATCGCCTGGAGGCAAATGCGATCGCACTCGCACTAAGTATAACGACTTCGTGAATTTATAACTTTGATCTCTATAGGATGAGTTATAAGTAACTGCTTTCATCATTTGCGATAGAAATGTGCACGCATTGTATACGTTACAGATGTAAAAGGTCTATTTTCTTCCATAAATTATGTTGGAAAAGCCTCGCGGGATATTTTATGGTGTTTCGAAGTGTCCTACGCAGTTTCTTGTGCGTGACGTCACGATTTTAGTAAAATAATACATTGATGAATAGATGACGTTAACTCAGCAAGTGTAGAAAATTTATAGACGTCGAAGTAACGATGTTTGTATTTATTAGATTTCTTAAGAAACAAAGTATTCAATTTTTTTCACGGAAGTTCCCTTACTCTAAGTATTATGATTATTAAGCATTTATTTTTAATATATTATTAAATGTTTTGATAAATAAATATACCATTATGTTTCTTCATTTGTATACAAAAAGTTCAAAGACAAGGGAACTCTGTGACGGAAAAATTAGTTATGGAGCTTTATGAATGTTATTTTATAAAAGCTCATACTCATTTACACATACTTATTGGAATTACTTCGTGTTTATTATTATTTATTACTAAACGTGCTGCATATTATAATTATTATAAATAGGTACCTATACTAATATTATAAACAGGTAAAGTTTGTGAGTTGTTGAGATTGTGAGTTTGTGACTCTGGATCTACAGAACCGATTTAGATGAAATTTGGTAAGAAGATAGTTTGAGACCCTGGGAATACTTTTTATCCTGAAAATTACCCCTTAAGGGGGTGAAAATGGAGATGAAAGCCAAGGACGAACCCGAGCGAAGCGAGGGTGAGTCGCTATTTATAATATAAGTTCAATACATAATTATGTAGTAAAACAAGATATATAGCTCAATAACAAATTTAATTATGATTGCTGTACATGATTGGCATCCATATTATAGAAAATTATAGCTATCGTAAAGATAATTTTGTAATTTTATTAATAAGCAAATTATATTTATTGCAATTATAAAAACTCTATAAGTAAAATAACAAAAAAATATTTCAATAAATTATTCTTCAAAACATTTAAAAAAAATAGTTATTGCAAAAAAAAGTCGAATATTAAAGTATAAAGTAAATTCATAATATGTTTTGTACAAATCTAACTACGATCTATAATAGCAGAGACTAAGCTTTGTTATTGTCAAATTTTGTTTTAACTCTTTAAGTTTATTAGCGCAAAATACAAACAACGCGTTTATTTAACGTGTTAGCTAAAATACATAGGCTCTTACATATATTTTTTTTCCTTTAACGACAAAACAAGGTTTACCTTTTATTCTTCATCTGTATAGTATATATAGGCAGTGGTAGCCCAGTGGTAACGCGCTTGCTTGGTGGACTATGGCCTGATCCCCCTCGTATTGAAGGGAGGCCCGTGCCCAGCAGGGGGACGTTAAAAAGGGCTGAATACATAGTATATAAGCTAAATTGGATAAGACTTCTAAATGAAAATGCGTGCCTCACATATGTACCTACCTGAATAGAAGTGCAGAAAAAACTTGATTCTGAATTAATATTTTTGATTTAAAATGTCAAAATATGTATGTCTTAAAATATTAATTTCTAATACATGACGATGATGATGATAATGATCATCATCATCATCATCTAATCCATACTCATATTATAAATGTGAAAGTGTGTTTGTTTGTTTGTTTGTTTGTTTGTTTGTTTGTTTGTTTGTTTGTTTGTTTGTTTGTTTGTTTGTCTTTCTTTCTTTCACGTCGAAACGGCTTGGCGGATTGGCGTGATTTTTTGTATGGAGATACTTGGAGGGCTGGAGGGTGACATAGGCTACTTTTTACCGCGGGAGATTATCTTTTTACTACGGGAAACCATATTATAATACAATCCAAAAAAATATTTATGATCAGAATTACTTGAAACTAGGTATTAATGCTCTTCAATACAATTAATTAAATACGTGTTTTAGCATTTTTCCAAATTCATCCCATAAGGAGGTTAAATAGCCGATGAAAGTTTGTATGAAACCTACCGTTTTATAGGGGTTTTTTTTTGTAGTTTTAGCGCGAGCGAAGCCGCGGGTCCTGCTAGTATTTATATAAACTAGAGAGAGTTTATAAAAATAGTCCTGTTTTTTAATGTTTGAATTGATCACTTTAAACTTTAAAGCACACATACGTACATAATTTCAAATAGTCTCTTTAGTTTATATACGCATAGTAAGTACTTCAGGTTGCATTCGCTCCTTATTCCTCTTTGAACAGTTATTGCTTTTAGATAGATTTAAATGACAGTCACAGAGTTGGAGATTATTTAAATGGTCCGTGAAGAAGGTTTAATAGGAAATGGTTTTTGAATTGATGATGTATCTGTAAATCCACTTTATATAGGCGATAGCGGGTCTTGTAATTCTGATGTACAATCAGAATTACAAGACCCGCTATCGCCTATATAAAGTAAGTAGGCTATTTACGGCATTAAGTAAATTTTCTTTAAGTAAATTACTAATTTTAGTCTAAATGAACTATAGATAATAACTGATTTGTTTTTTAAGAGAAATAATGTTATATTATTTATATATGGTATGTTTAGTAATGTAATTAGCCAATATGAAAAGCACTTTCCAGTTATAATTTATCAAATGTACCTAAACAATAGTGTTAGAGAAGGTAAGTGTTAGATGTGGCTGATTAATATTTTTTATGCCGGAGATCACGAGTTCGACGAATCACCAAGTAGACGTATGTACATATGTATTAAAAATGTAGCTAATGCTTAGCTCAGCCAAAATGCTAATCTGAGAGGCGTTGTAATATATTGTCTTTCATTTGGTAGAAGGCAGAGAACGGAGCAATAATTTTAAATAACTTCTCTGTAAAGTAGGATGGACGAATAAATAAATAATTTTATACCTACTTCTGTACTTTCAAAATGATTTGAAGTATCTATTAATTATTGACATTGCGTCTATTGATATATAACTGGTAATTACTGTAAGTATAGTGTGTATGGCAATTTGTATGTACAATTTTAAAAATTATTCATTTGTTACTTTTGATCTCTGTGAATGAATTATTTCTTCTGCGGTGATTTTGATATATAAGATTTTAATAATATAACACTACACATTTTTAACTGTAATATAATACGTTATACAAATTAGTATTAAAAAGAAAAATAAATAAATATACTATTGTAGTGATGTACATATATTTATTTTGAAAGTAACAGTTGTTTTTTGTACGAGTATCAAGATGTACCGACGATACATCGATGCGATATTGCTGCGGCGACAGGTGATGCCTTTGATGCGTTCCATTGTTTATGCTACAAATAAATTTCTATTAATCGTGACTAGATTAGTAGAAATCTATTTATTTAGATTCAACAGATGATAAATATTAGTAATTATCTTCAGTGACCCAACTGTCGTTTAGAGAAATAATCCATATGTAAGTATACTACTATTATAAATGTGAAAGTGTGTTCTTTTTTTGTATGTTAGTTCGTTCGTTCGTTCGTTTGTTTGTTTGTTTGTCTGTTTGTTTGTTTGTTTGTTTGTTTGTTTGTTTGTTTGTTTGTTTGTTTGTTTGTTTGTTCGTTCGTTCGTTCGTTCGTTCGTTCGTTCGTTCGTTCGTTCGTTCGTTCGTTCGTTCGTTCGTTCGTTCGTTCGTTCGTTCGTTCGTTCGTTCGTTCGTTCGTTCGTTCGTTCGTTTGTTTGTTTGTTATAATCTATTTATTCCATACTAAACGTTAAAACGTAGCTAGGGATGAATCCGAGCGATGCGATGGTGAGTCGCTAGTCATCTCATAATTTATTTTACTAGCCTTAAAAATACACATATACTTATCTTTTCTCATCTCCCTTACTAGTATGTATTATTTGTGCCGTTATAAGTTTCAGAAGGTAAATGAATGGCCAATGTAATAATTCCCATTCTTTATTT
Source organism: Brenthis daphne (assembly GCA_947093115.1). Lineage (NCBI taxonomy): Eukaryota > Metazoa > Arthropoda > Insecta > Lepidoptera > Nymphalidae > Brenthis > Brenthis daphne. Next base: position 10,229,880 of record OX352478.1, on the reverse strand, counting down.
TATCTTGTTTGTCGTGCTTTCACTTTAATAGCAATTTTGACAAATAAAGATAGTACGGCAAATGTCTAGCTCGTGCTGTACTCATCTTGATACTGATTAATCTATTACATTCGATGTTCAGTAACAAATAATATTATTCTAATATATTCAGTAATAAAGATAATAATTATATTCTTTGAATAATTTCAATAAGTTATCAAGTAATGTACTCGAATTGCAGCGCTCTGAAATTTGGTAACTCAGACATTGCTTCTTGCTCATACATGTATAAATTACAAAGTTATTTTTGATAGCAATATTTAGATACTACTGTGTACGACAGTGTATTACTGGGCAGTTATTATAATTAAAACCCGAATTCCTACTAATATTAAAACCCGATAATTTGTGAGGAAATATGGATACGTACATGTTTGTTACGTAAAATCTATTGAACGGATTTTGATGAAACTTTACAGTAATATAGGTTATACATCAGAGCAACGCATAGACTATAATTCATAACGCACGCGGAGAAGCGGGTAAATGCTAGTAAATAATATAAATAGCACATTTTTATTATTTCACAACTGAAGTATTGCTTGATGGTAGAGCAAGGTGATGTTTTATAGTATCTACTATCTACAATTAAATAATCGTGAAAGTCATTATGTTTTATGAATATTTAGTTTCTCTTATGATATTTATTATCTGTTTCCTGAATTTTGAACGTTGGCGTAACACTCACAATAAAACGCTTAAGGTCATTGACTTGAAAAACCTTATTGGTTTTAATTTTGTGGGCTGAAACATTAATTTCGAGTTTTTGATATTTTTTAATATTAGATATATTTATTATGATATTATAAATAATAATTATGAATATTCAAATGTTAAGTTTATTTTATTTAACTGATGCTCATAGTCAAACACAATGTACATGTTTGTAGAAAGAGATCTATATATAAATAGAAAAGACAGTTCAGTAACATTTTCTTTTTTTGTTTGTAATTTTTTTTTGTATATTAGCTATTTTTTTTATTTTTTCGTTGTTGTTTTTGTGTAATAACATAGCTATTTTAATGCGCGATTTTTATAACAAATATAATTAAACAAAAACAAGAAGTAAAAATTTTTGGAATCATTAAAAAAATTTTTACATACTACATAGGTAATGACAAAACAATAATACTTTCTTAGATTTATGCGAATATTTGACATTTTAAATAAAACCATCTTTTCGGATTATTTCGCGGATTTATTTTGATTTTTGGTTGCCTCACCAGGGAATCAAAAATTAAAGTAAATCCGCGAAATATCTGAAAAGATAGTTTTATTTACAAAACAATAAATTAAATATAAGAAGTCCAGATAGGGCAAAGCTGAAATATTAGTTTATTTGTATACTAATACATATATAAATGTAAGATTTCCGACACAAGTGGATGTTACAAAAGCTAACGGGCTACCGGCTACAAATCATAGCAATCTATGCATCTTCGAATAAGCTCTACGACCCGTACTGATTTATTGGAACATCGCCTCTGATCTGTTCAATTGTATGTGTATTAAGTATTAACTGTGTTTCTCCGTACCAAAACATAACGGCAACCAATAAATTATAATTGATTTAATGTATGAATAAAAAATGTTGCGAATGTTACAACATGTCTTTCTTTAAGGCAATAGATAACTCTGTTATGTGTTATGTAATAAGCCTTTTTTTAACGTCCCACTACTGGGCACGGGTTTACCTTCAATATGAGGGGGATCAGGCTAGCCAAGTGTGGGTTGGCGTTCAAACACGCTGGACAAGTGCGGGTTGGCGGACTTCACATAATATCTTTCGAAAACTTGCTAGGTTCTCTCATGCAGGTTTCCTCACGATGTTTTCCTTCACCGTAAGGCAAGTAGTAATCATGTTGGAAAATGATTCGCATGTGAAAATATTAGAAGTGCAAGAACCGGGATTTGAACCCGCTTCACTCGGTTTCCCAAGCGAGCGCGTTACCACTGGGTTACCACTGCCTATAACTATGCACTAATAATGCCAGTTAGACTTCCGTAGTCGAACTAATTTTATGCTGTCAGACCGTACGGACTTCTATCAATTCTATGGTATAAAATTAAGACTGTCACATGAAAGAATCCGTAATAGGTTAAAGTTTAGTTAGTTAAATTAAGCAGTTATAACTTTTATAAGAATTTGTTTCATTGATCAAATTATTAAGGTACTAAGAGAATATAATAAGTAAAATAAATACGAGTATCAAATTATTGCATAATACATTTTAATCCGCAATCTTATATTCTTGCGGGCTGGTCTTTTGTTTGCGCCGCGTTACAGTCCTAGGCTAACTAAATTCAGGTTCAGACCGCGACGTTTATAATACTATATCGTTGGCCTATTTCGGTAATGGATGTTTTTATATCAATGTGTGGACACCAAGCACTCTGTTAGGACGTTCTCCACCTATTATTACGTCTCTGTGCGAGGTTATATATTACTTTTATGATATAATTCCCAATATATTTTATCTTTGAGTTTGGATGTATGTATTGAGGAGAGGTACTCTGTGCATTTCTCATCTCATACACAGCATCCTGAATCCATGTCGTCCATGTATCGGCACCATATAGAATCGTAGGCAGAATATATTCATCAACAAGTAACTGGATTTTCAGACATTGTGACAATTTAATAATGCCGATGCAACGTCACTTAAATCATAAGTGTTACAATAAGTATAGAAAATGTTTGTCATAATACCATTTCAATTGAACAAAAAAAAAACAATTAGGTCGCTATATCTGGTAGTTTCGTTAAGATACGAATCTTTATTAGTCGTTTCCTTTATTCCTGTATAAATTCCAATGCGTGATATTTAGCATACGCAAGCTCTACGGGACGCAATTCTAACTGCGAGTGAGTATCATAGCTACAATCAAACGCCTATAAATTATTCTAATCGTTCTAATAGACACGCATAACTCATGAGTCATAAATTATATTTTCTCGTTTCTAATGATGCATCGTGAAATAGTGCATTCTACTTAGGAAGTGATCTTGCAACAGCGTACAGGTTCAAGCTCTGCTCTTTTGTAAAAATCAAGATAATGAAACATTAATTTTACTTTACTTTGTGTACTAACAAAATATGGGTCTAAGTTACTTGAAATCAAATTTATTATTACTACTAGCATTGCCGGTGGTTCCGCTCGCGTTCAGATGACCAAAAACCAAATTCTTAGGTTTCACATAATATTAGTTTACTCTTACATTGCAATTTTTGTATTTTTTCTCAGAAATGAGATATTTTCCCGCGATAAAAAGTATCCTATATATTAACCCGGATAACCAGCTATCACGATACCAAATTTCATCAAAATCCCTCCAGTGGTTTTTCTGCGATGCGGTAACAGACAGACAGACAGAAAGAAAGACAGACAGACAAAAATTCTAAAACTATAGATTCGACCTCTGTATCGATAATAATGTCTATTTCAATAAGATTTTCCAAAAAATATTTAATGTACAGATTCGACTTAGTTACAATTTTATTATATGTATAGATTATTTACATCTGCTGTTTTACTTGTAGTTTATTTTATACATTGTTTTTGGGTCTAGTAAATTATTTTCTGCAACAAGACCTTTACGTTTTATTACAATTTAAAGTATCCAATGTAGTTGGATCAATTTTCCAAAATATTATTTGTATATAGAAAAAAAACAGTAATTATATACATTTTTCACGTGTAATTTAGTTAGATTGTTGCGAGATTTTGTATGAGCGTTTTAAGATTAATGACCGGATACTAGAAATATAATTCGGTCAAGTGCAAGTTTTGATTGATTGCAATTGGGCGCTATAAAATACGCATTAAATATATTATGGAGATGTCTAATTCTTTTTCATCAGAGTACCTTCATTAATATATTTAAACTTACAATAAATTTAAAAGTAAAATAAAAGAATCAGTATTAAAATATTAATCACATACAATGAAAACAAACTTAAAATAATTTATGAAACTTCTGAGAATGTAATCAAAGATAAATTAAAACCTAAACATGACACAATTTCATAACGAGTATTGCAAGATCTTCGCGGAAGCCACGACCCGCCTAAACAGTCCATTGGGTTCCGTAGCTATTTTGGCTGATTGGACTAGGAAGCGGAACGTTCTATTTCAAAATAGCTAGCCCTTTGTTGCTCCGGTTTATTTCTGTTTACTGGTTTCGTAATTTTACGAGCGAGTCTGATGCGCTCGCGCTCGCTGTTGCAACCGTAAAGTTATTAACGGCCACCCCGGGGCGGTTCAAATAGCGAACTCTGGTTAACATTTTCTATTCTGACAGCTTGGACGTCAACGAATTGATTTTCATTTTCGTTTAACAACGTTTCCAAAAGTGATTGTTAATGTCGTAATATAATTTAAACGATTCCGGTAATTAATTTTGACGTAATACTCGTAGTAATATACTTCTAGTTTGTGTATTGTTAAAGTTTATAATAGACAAAAAGTTGTGATTTTTTAGGTTTTAAGAAAAATAAACTTTATTATTTTAATAAATAATATGTAATGCGACAATATAGAATTAATTATAGAATAAATAAGATAAAAGCCAAACATTTTATCATTTGAAAAAATAAAAATATTAGAATGGAAATTTCTACCTATTCGATCAGATTTTTATTCAAGAATTGAAGCTTAAAAATAAAGTTCATAATATTTTTTTTATTTAAGATAAATAATTCAAAATAAACATTGTAGTATCGTCTGTTTATTGTTGTAAAAGGTACTGTGTTTCGGAACTTGGCGAGGTACTGTGCTCTAATATAGGAAACATGGTAATATTGATTGGTCATTAGTTTGCATCTCACGGGAGCGAATTATCGACCTCTGCCCCTTTCCCACATTCAATTCGAGAGGCGAAAGCTATCAGCGTGGGCAAATGATAATTTAGGATTTATGCACACAGTACATTGGTAGAACAATTTGTATAACATAGCAAATATTTAATATTCACGAGCAAGTTGAAAATTCTTGAACAGTTACCTATAAGAATTAGGTAGATTACCAATTATTTGTAGGTATTCCAAGAAATTATATACATCTATTAAAAATAGATTAGATTTTAGAGTAATTTAATGTGATTATTTTTTAGAAGTTGAATCTACAAATAGGAAATCTTCGATTGTGGAAAAAAACGTTTTTAATGATTTCAATACGAGAAAATTGTATTTAAAATATATTATAATAACCAAAAACTAAATTCTTAGGTTTTACAGATTATTATCCTCTTACCTTGCAGATTTGCATTTTTTCTCAGAAATGAGATATTTTCCCGCGGTGAAAAGTATCCTATATGTTGACCCGGATAACCAGCTATCACCACACTAAATTTCGTCAAAATCCCTCCAGTGGTTTTTCTCTGATGCGGTTACAGACAGACAAAAATCCTAAAAGCTATAGATTCGGCATCTGTATCAATAATAATGTTTATTTCAATAAGATTTTCTAAAAAAAATTTAATGTACAGATTCGGCTTGGTTATATTTTTATTATATGTATAGATTAGAAATCAGCATTACTTGACATTTCATTCGTTGTAGCATCGCTCATGCTCAGTTACTAACCTAATTTCATATTGCTATATTTTAAAATGCCAAAAAACTCTACTGTATTTATTTTATTAACTAAATGACTTTTATTTTTTATTTAAATATGTCCTATCATATACAAATGTGCAATAAATAATTCTGTCATCTACGTATTATAATTTAACCTATGTTTTAAATTAATGCGGGTCTATTATACTGTTAAGTCATCTTTGATCGAGTGCAGCATAATAAAATCATCCTCTCTATTGCGGATTTCCTTGATCCGTTTGAGATTATTTTCTTTAGTCATTGAACTAATTAAATTTATAATTATAGGTACTGTAACGATTGCAGGATATCCTTTTTTGTAATTATAAGTATTAAAAATCTATAATAAACTAAGTACTTACGGCTATTCATATTGCTGTAATATTCGATAAATAAATAGGAATTACCTTTAACTTTTGAGGTGATAATTTTTTTTAATATATTTTTTAGTTAAATATAAATCTCTAAATTGAAAGGTTTATACTCGTAATTTGCTTTTTTACATATAGCGTAAATATAATAAATAAAAAATTTAATTACAACAATAAATAACCCGACGCGTAAAAAGCAGACGGCACTGCACATAAATTAAAAAAATTGTATATATGGATTTAGTTTTAAAATAGCCTATAAATGTATAAGTTCATTATGGTTTAAAGGTCACGTATTCTATTAAAGGAGGAGTTATGTCAAAACGAATCGAGCAACAGCTTTGAGTGTTCTAGAGGATAAACTTTTCTTTAAAGAAATAACGCTTTTTTTATTAATATGTGTTTCACAATTAATTCGTGGGTATTTTAATGTCTCGTCTTTTACCGTCACGAGAATATGGCAAAAACATTGCTGAAATTTTGTCCTTACTATAAAAGATTTACCATATTTATTCGTAGTGCGACTTGCTTTCTAATTTGAAATCTTCCATTTTAAGCTGTCGATCTTTTATGTTATAAGCTAATTATATCGAATGAGATACAGCTATGACTTATCTAAAGTATACAGGCACCAGAAAGGCACTTTACTTTTTGATATTAATATATTTTCGCCAGCGTATCTAGTATTTACATCCACTAAATATTAAAATGTGTTTCGATTTTAAGACTATAAAAATAAAAAAACTATGAAAGTATATGATATATATGATACGATGAGCAATTCTTGTATATTTATTTATTTATACCGGCGATCTCGGAAACGGCTTTAAAGATTTCGCTGAAATTAAATAAGTGGAGTTTTCAAGGGCGAAAAATCGATCTAGATTAGTATTATGTCTGGGAAAACGCGTGTTTACAAGTTTGCATGCGGTTTTCTTTCCTATTATTTCACGCAAAATATGGTCGTTAATTTCCCTTGCTCGTGCATAAGCATTGTAATCAAGCGGCCAAGACGCAACATGACAATCACGGGTGTCGGATACAAAGATTTTACTTTTGTTTTTTTTTGTTTTCTTTTTTGTATTTAATCAAGTTTTTTGTTTTACTAAGCTGTATAAGTTACAATAGTTTTTTAACTATCCCACGGGAACTCTTTAATTTTCCGGATTGAAAAGTACCTAAAATGTTGAACGGAGATATAAGGTACCACCATGCAAAATTTCATTTAAATCGGTCCAACAGTTTCGGAGATTAGCCCGTATAAACAGACAAACGGACAAACAGACAAACAGACAGAAACACAAAAAAAATAAAAAAACTGGATTCGTTCTATTTCTCTTCCTACATCCCCCTGACTCGGTTTTTAGCATTTTTTTTCTATGTACAGACATTCGACCTCTACAGTTTTATCATATGTATAGAATACAAATATTTAAAGTACAAGCGACTTACCCTTGCTCCACTCGGGTGCGTCCCTAGGTATGTATATTCTTTTGAGCCGAACCCTAATTATTTTTTAGATTTAAAAATAGCCTAAGATAATCCTTATAACATCAGGTATATGCCAGTGAAAGTCCAGTCAAAATCAGCCCAGCCGTTTCGGAGAATAGTCGGAACAAACAGACAGACAGATACTAGAAGACAAACAATTAAAAAAATGAGTTTTTCTTATAAATACCGTATAGAATTTCATAGTAGCATTTATGAAAAGCTTTTATTTTGATATTACAAAACTGACACTCCAATTTTATTTGTCTGTATATAATATTAGCAAGAATTATAATGGGTAGGTACTGTACCGTAATTATAATTACTGAACAACAAAGGATGCTGTAAGATTTAGTGTATAGATCTATACTAAGATAAATAAGTAGTATCTTTATATCTGATCAAATTTAGTGAGTGAAAGCCTTTAATGCTATTCATCAGAGTTTCATAATCGAGCGAAAATAAAGAATAGAATCAATATAGATCGGCAATTCGATTTTATGATCGAAAGTTCTGACGAATGATTGCTGTACTTTGATTACATGTAATTTATTATTACGTCTGAGAGGAAATCTTGTACTTTAATGATTAATAAAGAAGCCTATTTCGATATTGCTTTAGATAATTTTTAATGAAACTTTACGAGATTTTTATGCAACGTCTATTCATTTCGTTATACGACGATGGTATAAGTGTCACGATATTTAACGATAAGCTTCGATCTTGTAGATTGTATATGGCTTTAATTAATTTTACATAGCGTTTCATTTTAATCTTTCTAAGACTAAAATAAAATTGACTCAAAACGTTTTGAAATCGACGTAAGTTGATTTCTAAGCTATTTTACACAAGAAAGCTCTTATGCGAATGGCTAACGCAGACTGCTGCTTGTACAGTTAAGCGAAAATAGCAATCATAGCACGAGGCGGATTGAGAAATTATTTCCACTAAGTCTATCTATTCATAGGATACATAGCAGCCAGCAGCGAGTAGCACAACTTTGTTACAAGCTTACACTATCACCATGAATGTATTATCTATCATGAACATTTTGGTATAGGTAATTATTACATTCCTGAAACATTTTTTTTATGTGTGTGCGATTTTAAGTAACTCTATTCATATAATAAATTTGTAACTAAGCTGAATCTGTACATTAAATATTTTTTGGAAAATAATATTAAAATAGACATTATTATCGGTCCGTCCGTCCGTCTGTCTGTCTGTCTGTCTGTCTGTTTGTCTGTCTGTCTGTTACCGCATCACGGAAAAACCACTGGAGGGATTTTGATGAAATTTGGTATGATGATGGCTGGTTAAAATATCTCATCTCTGAGAAATCTATACTAAACGTTAAAACGTAACTAGCAACGTAACCTGAGCGGAGCGAGGGTGAGTTGCTAGTAAATAATATACAGTATGCCTTTTAAACTTTTGCGATAGTGGTATGATGCTTGAAGACTGAAAAACGTCAAAAGCGAAATCGCGCCGTATTATTCACGGTGCATCTCTAAAGTAGAAACATGAAGATTGACATCATCAAACTTACGTTTTTGTTTGAGTCAGCCAAGATAGATTTCTCTATGCATTATCGATATTTAATATTATACTTATACTCAATATATCCTACAGTTCAGCTCTTTTCTTATATTTATGTAGGGATTTTTATTCGTTTAGGTTTTTTAATATACTTATATTTTACTATCGAAGAGAAGAAAGTGGAATCTAATATTTTCAACCCTTTCCTTTGGCGTTGAGTGTGTTCTTAACGTCAAGAGTTGCCTGACGCTACGTACATGGGTCGTTCGTATCCACGATTCGGCGTACCTGTATTAGTTAAATATGATTTGTAGAAATAAATAATAACATATACTAATAATGTTAGAAATAGAAGAAGATATTCACAATTAATTTATCGCATAATAAATAACTATTATCGCCGATGAAGCGTCACCTTAAACCTTCTGCCCATTTAAAGCGGCTTAGCGGAAAATGCAAATCGACTTTGAAGTCAATAAGACGTGAATAACGTAGTGTATCCTTCTGATTATAATCTGTTAGCGAGTTTATGGTATATTTTAATTATGTATATAAATACAATATGAGAGAAATTACATTCGATGTATTCATCGGATAATTCCAATGCTATAGGTATAAGGTATGTGATATGAGGAAGGGAGTATTTTTAAGTAATAATATCGATGTGATTGTTGGTTCATCCTTCTTTCATGCCAAAGTGAAGCAACGACAGCTGTGATTTTTATATAGATATAGTAGCATCAAAGCTATTTTTTGTTGTTCGACTGGCCAAATTACAGTTATTATAAAAATTAGTTAAAAATGGAATAAGCATTCGTAAATCCTTACGTTAACGTTAAACTATTTGAAGGTATTCATTTCATACTCTCTTTATACATAAACTAGCGACTCACCCTCGCTTTGTTCGGGTTCGTCCCTCGGTTGTTTCCCCATACAAACTTTTATCCCCATTTTCACCCCCTTAAGGGATGATTTCCGGTATAAAAAGTATCTTATGTCCTTCCTAGGATCTCAAACTATCTTCTTACCAAATTTCATCTAAATAGGTTCAGTAGATCCAGGAGATTACTCCCTACAACGTCACAAACTCACAAACTTTACCTATTTATAATATTATAGTATAGATTAGAAAAACAGTGATGTTAATTAATGAACTAAACTACAAATATCTTGTCTAAATGATTTTCTCCTGTTAGTTCTGTATTATAGTTGAAACCAGTAAAGTGTGTAAGCTACTAATATAAGTAACAATTTAAATGTTAGCGCATAAAGACACAGTCAGGTGGGCCTTAGTGTTCACTTGTTAGGATTACCATTGTTTTTTTTTTTTTAACGTTGGGAAATGCATTTACGCACGACGTGTGGGACTCACCGGCGTAATACAGCCAGTACTACCCACTAAAACCCAACAAAACCTTCCCCCGTCTTAATGGGGCGTCGCAGGATCGCTTACGCATTCAACTACGACGCCCCGACGGCAGGTCTGCCGAAGCAGACCACCACAACCATGGGGTTGCTCCACAGTCCACTCTGCTATCAGAGAAGTACCAGGAGCAACCCGCATGGTACACCGCCCCCCGAAGAGGGCCACCTCCCACCGCCCACCGAAGTGGGCAACCTCCCTGTGCGTTTTTTAGCTTCGCGCCCGGTTGGATTGCCGGGCACTACTGAGCCCCCCCACCACGACAAGGTGAACGCACGTTGGGGGGGGGGGAGGATTACCATTGCCTAGCTTAAGCCATTATCAGTTAAATTTATTTCATTTAATGTATTACTTGTTCGCAACTAATGAGACTCAGATGGAAATCGCTTTAGGCTAAACTTTGTATCATTACTAAGTACAGGTGTATGCTATAGATAAATTCTATAAGAGTGAGATAAAGACATTTATTGTTATACAATGCTTATTTAAGTACTTAACCGAAGAAAATTATCTATATATACATAATAATTATTATTAAATATATATATATATATATATATATATATTACTAATGAATTATAAAAACGTCAGTACTCAAAATATAATCTTAAATTGAACATCTAATTGCAAAGAAACCTAGCTCAAAGATTAATTACCGACCTGTACAAAAGGTAAAGAGCAGTTGCTTTTATTTCTACAAAGATAGAGTGAATTCATCTTGGCAGAGTGTTATCGTTCCAAATCTAGAATGGGCGTTGTAGCAAGCGAAGATATTATAAATCATTGTCGAAATTCCACTGGTATTGTACACTTTCTTCTAAATATTTACTAATTGTAGTCGTTACGAGGGCGCGATCGCTTATCTGCTGTACACTCGATTTGTTGTAAAGATGAATCCAGACTGGCATTTGTGAAAATTTTTAAACGCGATAGATAAAATAATTATTCTCAGTGTTTTTGTAAATCTATTTGTCTAAAGAAGTGCTGTGAGTGCTAGATGACTCGCTAACTTGATGCTCAAATTTTTTTGGCAATTGATCTTTGTTTAAATTTATTTTTTGACTGTACTTTTTTTATTGTAGATTACATATAAACTATGTATGTATGTATTCAGCCCTTCTTATGAGGGGGATCAGGCCATAGTCCACCACGCTGGCCAAGTGCGGGTTGGCAGACTTCACATGTCTTTCGAAACTTGCTAGGTTCTCTCAGACATGCAGGTTTCCTCACGATGTTTTCCTTCACCGTAAGGAAAGTGGTAATCAGTGGTGAAAATGTTGAAAATGATTCGCACATGAAAATATCAGAGGTGCGAGACCCGGGATTTGAACTCGCTTCACTCGGTTACCCATGCGAGCGTGTCACCACTGGGCTACCACTGCCTTATATAAACTATATATCTTATTAAATTAATGAGTAATTCTTGTATATATATGAATTTATTTCCTTTATATCGGAAACGGCTCAAATGATTTGGATCAAATTTTATATTTAGATAACGTTTAAACATATACATAATATATAAATACTAGCATTGCCCGCGGCTCCGCCCGCGTTCAGATGACCAAAAACCAAATTCTTACATTTTACCCATTAGTATAATCTTACATTGCAGTTTTTGCATTTTTTCTCAGAAATGAGACATTTTCCCGATGTAAAAAGTAGCCTATATGTTAATCCGGATAACCAGCTATCAATCAACATACCAAATTTCATCAAAATCCCTCCAGTCGTTTTTCTGTGATGCGGTAACAGAAAGAGAGACAGACAGACTGACAAAAAATCTAAAAACTATAAATTCGGCCTCTGTATCGATAATAATGTCTATTTCAATAAGATTTTCCAAAAAATTTTTAATGTACAGATTCGGCTTAGATACAATTTTATTATATGTATGGATTATAAAACATTATTGTATGCTGTAATTTTTATGTATATTTACTTTGAATTTTAATAAACTATTTAAACTTCTCGCTGACGTTATAATTTTATCAATATAGGCACTTATCTTACAATTAATATAAAAATCAATTAAGTAGGTACATAACTGTTATCAGAAAGTATTTTTAAAATAACTATAGAATGCATTCTCATAGCTGCTAGTTAACTGAAAATGCAAGTCAGTTTTAAAAAGCTTTCATAAGAAAAATGAAAGTTCTGTGATGATTATATTACTTTCACGTCTCGAACAGCTTCGTGCACTTTATGGTATAATTGTATTCTTTATGAAGTTAAGAGTAAATTTGCATTCATTTTTATATGTTAATAAGATAGTATAAAAATAAATATTGATTTTAGATTTACAACACAATATGTAATTTGCTAAAATTTAGTTTTTAACCGAATTTGGTAACGTTTCTTTGCTTTATGAGTAATTTAATATATTTTACCTTTTACTTAACCAGTGTAAAGTGCGCACAATAAAGAAAATATGATACATTATTTTATATTTCACTAACGGAGAGCTTTGGAAAAGCTTTTTGCAGTACTAAATACCGGTTCCTATTTTTAATGGATTAAAATATCATAGACTTTTATATCAATACTGAAACTTTCTTTATATAACCCAATATAGTCCTAGCCTAAAAATCGTGTTATGGCCTTCTAATATTATTTTTATGCTAATATTGTGCTTTGTTATATTTAGATCGCATAATTTATGTATATTGTGTATGTTTAAATTAATTGCCCCATGCGGTGAAACTTTGGTATGGCCAGTAAAAATTACCACTCCTGTGCCATGACGATCTGAAATTACCGTACAATTAATTCTTTTAACATATTTAAATAAATATTATTAGGTAATGTATTCCATGATATTGGAAATTCCTACATTTTATGGAGACCATCCTGTCTGATTAACTTACGGCCGGCTTAGTGCCCGTGTTGCACGAGGGATCGTGCCTGAGACGCGTGAGCGGTAGAGTGGTGGTTATTGTCGTGCTAATATTTATGACCAAAAGTGGATTTGGATTGTGAAATTCTGAAAATTAATCATTTGGAAAAGTAAAACTAGTCCAATAGATTATAATAGTTAATGTTGGTTTTTCTGTAGTACCCTACCTACTTCTTGTTACTACCTACTACTTAAGTTCAATTCAATTTTTGAAGTGAAAACTTCTCTTTAGAATTTTTGGATGGGGAGTAAATTCATGTAAGTCATCATCGACATGGTCACGTGACGTGTTAACGCTATGGTATGGTATATGGTATAAAACGGGCTTGTTTCCGCAACTCGACGTCTGCGCGCCTATTTTGCGTGTGTGGGAAATTTTCCAAATGTTTATTCTTGCCAACCCAGTTCCTCCAGGAACTTCAGCAGTCTCTTCGTCCTACCGAAGGCCTCCGGGAGTGTACTAGGGGAGCCAAGATGTTGAGCCCGGTACGCCGCTACACCTGGACACTGTAAGATTACATGTGCAGCCGTTTCATCTGCCCTCATGCAGGCTCTGCAGAGTGGGCTGTCAGTTATACCTAAGTTAAATAGGTGTTTGTTGTAGGGTCCGTGGCCTGTTAGAGCCGCGGTTATCTGTCTGAGCTGAGATCTATTAAGATTAATCAGACGGTTAGTCATTTTAGTGTTAATGAAAGGAAGCGATTCCTTCGCCTGCCTGCAGTTTGCGACTTCACGCCATATATTTTCGTGTAGTCGTCTTGTGCGTTGTCGTATTTGACCTTTGAGCCAGCAAGAAGGTAGCGCCACGATGGGCTCAGGACCTATTGCATTCAGGTCCGATCCTCTTCTTGCTAGCTTGTCGGCCCTATCGTTACCCCACGAGTTACTGTGGCCTTTGACCTATTGTACTGAGACCTTGTTTTGGTCACTTACCTGTGTCAAAGCGTTATGACATTCATAGATCATACCTGAAGTGGTAGAATTACTATTTAATGCCTGTAGTACTGACATGCTGTCTGATAGTATGCGGATAGAGAAGTCTTTGACGTCTTTATTCGCGATTGTTCTAGCTGCCTCAAGGATACCTAGACATTCGGCTTGAAACACGGTGTTGTAGGTACCTAGGGGTATTGAAGTTTTAATGTTTAGATCGTCAGAGAAGATCCCGCAACCTGTCCCTGATTTAGTTTTTGAGCCATCGGTGTATATTCTAAGGTCCTTGCTGTCACGACCTTCGTATTTGTCTACCTCTAGCTCTATTTTGTATTTTTTGTCAAAAATGTATTTGATTTGGATCCCGTCATTCGGTGCTCCCATGAGCGGGATGTCTTTGGCTACGTCTATCAGAATTTTTGTATGTGGCGTGCCTGTTTTTCGTAGCAACTTCAGATTATCTAATCTTGTTGCGGTAGTCGCAGCCTCTTGTTGGATGAACAAGTGCAGCGGCAGAAGGCTTAGCATGGCTTCCAGGGCCGCAGTGGGTGTTGTTCTCATGCAGCCCGTTACTGCCATGCACACCAGTCTCTGCCAGCTTTGTAGCTTGCATTGTGCTGTGGTCAGAAGAGTTCTACGCCACCACACCAGGGCACCGTAGCTGATCAGTGTTAACGCTAACACTCAGAGTGCCGATAGATGTCAAAACCAGAAAAATGTAAACAGTTTTAATTTACAAATGTTAATTTAAGTTCTAACAATTAATTTGAACATCCAAAATTAGCAACCGTTTGTTTATAGTTTTAAGTTTTCACTTCTGTCGGCAGTCCTCATGGCTGCTTTTTTTTGTGTGTAGTGTATACACCACACACAAAATTTCTTGTCTCTTCTTCTTATCTTTTTTTTATTGATGTGATTTCATGTGTTAGGTACTTATAAATTAGACAGACAAAACAGATAGAGAATGTGTTTTTTTATTTTTCACTTTTGCCGGAAAATATTATATAATAGGCCCAATATCGTTAAAATTGCATAATGCAAACACACTAATACAAAAAATAAATAAATATAACCTAAACAATAATTTATTGATGAAAAAGGAAAATGATAAAATGGTAAAATATTAATTAATACAATTGAATACAATTTTTTCTACTTACATGATTAATGAAAATAAAATAATTTATTTCTCATAAAAAGTCGCACTTGTATAACAATTAACAACGTATATAAGATATGTTTACAAATGTTTCAATTCTATTACAGCCTTTAATTTAAAAAATACTTAATCAACATAAAAGAAAGTAACTCATATACTATGGCTACATATTTTAAAGTCGAACCAAGTTAAAACAAGTTCAGATTACGTCGATTTGTAAATGATCTGTTAACCATTTACAGTGTCGCGTTGCAATTGCACAGAGCATTTGTACCCAGCCTCCACAGTGATAAGATGTAATAAATAATCATATCAATTAACTAACGTCCAATGATAACGTATACTAAGTAATGTTGAGATAATTAGACAGATACATGTTTAATTTGTTACTTGAATATGGAAATTTATTATAAGAGCTTTTATACACTTGAAACGATGACTACGGTCAAAGTATTATAAATATAGGATATTTGATACTTCCTGATATTATAGGGTTGCTTCCAAAGTAATATTCCGGATATTTTAAATAATTTATTCTAACGGTTAAACGACAACATCTGTCATAATGTTTATCTAACAAGTACTAACCTATTACATAAACTTTTTTTTTATTTAGTAACTCATTGCAATTAACTAATATCCCAGGGGAACCACACAAGTGTATTTATGGATTTTATTTTTGGGCCTGGAAAATAAAATAAAAATATCTAAGTATATACTTTCTGAAATTTACGCGAATATTTGACATTTTAAATAAATCTATCTTTTAAACCTTAGTGCCGTGACCATGACTGCTGTAAAGCATTCGAAACGTCGGGAACCAAAAATCAAAATAAATTCGCGAAAAAATCTGAAAAGATAGTTTTATTTAAAATATCTTTATGCTAAGTGTGCAAAAAGTGTTTGCTAGTTTTATCCTTCTCTTACGCAGCAGTATGCGTAAAAAGTATTTATAAAATTCGTGACGTCTTAAAATTTTACATAAGCAGAAGAGTATAAATATGGTGTTACTAAATAGTGCACTGTATTTAATACCCTTGAAAGAAGTATGGGAACAGAAATGGCGACTCACAGAGCCTGTAATACGAGTATCAATATAAATGATAGTTTAAACGACTTATTTCGGTAATTACGTTATTTTATGACATTTTTTTTATAAAATATATTTCAACAATATATTCAGACGTTCAGTTGCTCCTAATTTTTTTTTATTTACTTAACTTAACTTTTTTTATAAACCTTTATTTTACAAACATTTTTGAAGGAAAAATGATAACATTTAATAAATATCAAAGATATTATAATAAATAATACTTTTTGCGATGTCTACGGTACCGGATACGTACATATAATACGCGTGGCAAACTACAATTCCATTCTTTATGTGTATTTTCGTTTATTTGCATGAAATTTAATAAAATGTAACAAAAACATAGCATATATGAAGCTAGTAAAATTTGAATAAGTCTAAGATCCACAGACATACGTCCGTGCCTTTTTTTGAGAATTTTTATATGTTGTTGTTATTAAAAACACATTTACTTAAGTTTAAGCTTTAAAAGTTTCTTATTTTTGAGAGAAAGTATCTTATCATATAGCGTCAGCTAGCATAGGTATCGAGTATGTATAATATCTATATTCTATACATATAATAAAGTTGTTACTAAGCCGAGTCTGTACATTAAATATTTTTTGGAAAATCTTATTGAAATAAACATTATTATCAATACAGAGGCCGAATCTATACTTTTTGAATTTTTGTCTGTCTGTCTGTCTGTTACCGCATCACAGAAAAACCACTGGAGGGATTTTGATGAAATTTGGTATGGTGATAGCTGGTTATCCGGGTCAACTGAAAAATCAAAATGTCTAATTTCTGAGAAAAAACACAAAAACTGTAATGTAAAGGTATAAGAGTATACTAATATGCAAAACTTAAGAATTTGGTTTTTGGTCATCTGAACGCGGGAGGAGCCGCGGGCAATGTTAGTTCAAAATAAAATGAAATCGAAGAACGTGTAACGTATTTAGTTGTCAGCACAACATTTTTGCTACCCTGAGAAAAAATCAACGTCATTACTATATTATTAACTTTTTAAAAACCACATTTATTCGGAGATAATTATCTAAAGCCGATATATCTGGTAAACATTTAGACGGGCGAAGTGCGCGCGCGCAGCTCACGAACTCCATTGTGTTGGATTTCACGCCTGCGCCCGATTCGAAAGCTATAGTCACATCTAGGAATGCGATTAAAAAGACTACTTGATGCGATTACGAGCGAGAATGTTTTCTTAATTGGAATGTCAGTGGAATCAGCACTTTAATATAGGGTATTCTTTACGTAAGCTATTTATTCGATCTTTTTATTACGCAACCTCTTCCCGTTATACCATTGCTAGGAGAGCTAAGAATTTTTATTGTTATATGTATTTTCTTTGGCACTGTTTTGTTGTGATGTTTAGTTGATAGTTTCATTGTTTAGAAAACGGTAACTTGTCTGTTCAATTGCTATACAGCTTCTTCTGTTGGACAAATGTCAAAAATGTACCACCATGAAGGTTTATTAAAAAATTAAATTAATTTGAATTCGAAAAGATATGTAATACCAAACAGAGAAAATAAAATAAATAAATAAATAAATATTTGACTATTTTATTAAAATTTATAATTGTTTTTTTTTTCTTTTAGGTACTATTAGAAAGTAGGAAATATAATTTAGACCGACATAATTTATGAACTTAGTAAAATCACTTTATGTAATTTGAAAAAATGAATTTAATAAAACGTGGATCAGTTAAAAATATGATAATGTTTAAATAGTGAAATGCAAGCAGTCAATTTGTTCAGTCAAAACTTCGATTAACAATACTACTGTTGATCGAAGAGTTAAAGGAAACGATTATATCATTTTTTGAAAAAAATCTGTACAATAATATAATTACGTCCATTAGCGAATCGGTGAGAAAGGCTATTTAGGGAGAAATTCGATATAACAAAAGTCAAAGCGGGTCAGTTTTAATATAACTATGAAAAGTCTCACGGTGTTATGTAGCGACGATTAGATCAGTGTTTCTCAAACTCCCACAAAGCCATGATAATTGGTATAAAATATAGGTGTTCAAATGTGTTTTAAAAAGTGCCTAATTCACATGCATTTTTTATTATAAATATAATCTATAATATTATTATATACTGCCATTGCCCGCGGCTCCGCCCGCGTTCAGATGACCAAAATCCAAAATCTTAGGTTTTAC
This sequence comes from Brenthis daphne, assembly GCA_947093115.1. Classification (NCBI taxonomy): domain Eukaryota; kingdom Metazoa; phylum Arthropoda; class Insecta; order Lepidoptera; family Nymphalidae; genus Brenthis; species Brenthis daphne. The sequence goes on along the minus strand of OX352478.1, from coordinate 10,211,178 downwards.
ATATAAGTATACTTTTATATTGCAGTTTTTGTATTTTTTCTCAGAATTGAGATATTTTCCCGTGGTTAAAAGTATCCTATATGATGACCCGGATAACCAGCTATCACCATACCAAATTTAATCAAAATCCTTCTAGTGGTTTTTCCGTGATGCGGTAACAGACAGACAGACAGATAAAAATTCTAAAAACTATTGATTCGGCCTCTGTATCGATATCAATATCGATTGCAATAAGATTTTCCAAAAAATATTTAATGTACAGATTCGACTTAGTTACAATTTTATTATATATATATATATATATATATATATATATTTATCATTTAGTAAAAAAGTACATAAAGTAGTAGTTGTTTGTTTAATGTAGCGCTAAAGTAGCTTTCAGACAAATTATATATATTTTTTTTACAATTAAAGTTGAAGAATCTAACAATAGCTTTTACAAAAATTTGAAAAGCAACGCTTTATTAAATTAGATAGATGTTATAGATAGGTACACCCGTGCGAACGTCAATCTCAGGCGGGCAAACTGTCGGGTTGATCGTCTGACTGACACATTCATTTGTCAAGCACCATATTTACAGTTTGTAAATATTTGATAAAGTAATTTAATATATTAATGTACTTTATAATAGATTGGAAGACTGCAGTTGGAGAGTTGTATTTATCGGATCATTCAGTTATTTTAAAACTCATTTTAAATGTTTACTTTAACAGCAGATAGTTTAAGGTGGTATAAGTATATAAAAATTATCAATTTGAAAAAATACGTTTAAATAAAAAAAGTAAATTTTTAAAACAAAGTAAATATAATATAGTATGCCTTAAAGAGCCATCCGTGTCACTAAATCTATTTTGAATATATATTAAAAAAAACATTATTACCTCACTACCTCAAACAGTTTTTTTATTTTTTTCATACCTTTGATAAATTAAAGTAAACATGTCACCATGAGCTCGTATAAATATATTAAAAAAAAACGTATGTGTGTACTTATGTACGCATGTAAGAAGTTATATGTAATTCCTTGGCGTAACAGAATAAAAATAGCTAAAGATTTCATCCCGTATGTCACAACTCTCTGTTTGTAAAAGGAATGCAGCTAACTTCATCATGTCGCTTTTGCGTTGTCGGTGTGCAGGCGCGTCGTATAAATTTTACTCTCTTAATTTTTTCAAACGTGCCAAAAGAAGTATAACTTCAAAAATATTCAAAGCGTTGAATTAGAAAAAAATATCGAAATAATAATTTATAATTAATAAATACAAAATAGTAGTATTTAATGTAATAAAGACATTTATTATTATTATCATTTTAGGGTAAAAGGGACCCAATAAAGTTTAAATTTAGCTAAAAAATAAAAGTTTTTTGTGTTTATTACTGTGTATAATACCACAATCGTTTAATGTTCGTCATAACGCAAATGGGGTACATCCGATCCGGTTGCTTTCTATTAGTCGAATAATTACAGATTGCATCGACAGTAGAAATTGCAAAACGTACTGTCCATTTCCTCTGTAAAACGGAAAATATATATGTTGTATTCGTTTAAGTTTATGTATCGTGAACTTATATATATATATATATATATATATTTGACAAGTTTGTTTAATATTTTTTATATTTTCATGAACCTTGTACGCCTTGTACTTGTTTAAGGCAGTGGTAGCCCAGTGTTAACGCGCTCGCTTGGGAAACCCAGTAAAGCGGGTTCAAATCCCGGGTCTCGTACCTCTGATATTTTCATATGCGAATCATTTCCTACTTGTTTTACAGTGAAGGAAAACATCGTGAGGAAACCTGCACGTCTGAGAGAACGTAGCAAGCTTTCGAAAGACATGTAATGAAGGGAGGCTGTGCCCATCAGTGGGACGTTAAAAAGGGCTGAATACATAAAGTTGTACTTGTACTCCATAGATAATACTTATTATTAGAATCCCACAGTAGGTATCAGCTAGATAGACATATGGTGAATATAATTTTTCAGACACTAACAAAAACCTGACACCTGTTACTAATATGATTAATTAACAAAGTTATAAATTATAAACGTTCTGCATCAGATGTGGCTGATATTACAAGTTTCCTTGACTTGGAAGTAATCAAGTTTGACTTCATTAAATAAGTACGAGATAACTGGCGTGCGGTAGGTAAATACGGCGGAAAGATTATCGGATAGCCAGATTGAATAGTGCGATAGTTTTATTAGTTTTAATTGGCATAGTATAGTATATATATGTATATATATGTATATGTGTATATATATATATATATATATATATATATATATATATGAAATAGTTTTTACACTGATATTGGTGTATCAAAGTTATAGAAAATTCAACTTTTATTGTTTTTTTTTGTATTTTATTCTATTTGTATAAATTGAATAGACTAAATTCTAATTAAATGCTTAAATTGAAAGAATAAAGTCATCATTTATATAAATAACTAGTACGTATCTAGTCTCATCTTTTTAATATGAAATATCTTTGTAAATATCACTGTAGGTAATTGTATTGTATTTAAACCATAAACAATTGAAATACTATAGTTCTTATTTTTTATAAGACCAGGTAAAGTAAGAGCAGGAAACCGAAATATAATGCACAAAGTAATTTAAGGTAAATACGTAAGAACATGTAATGTAAGAGGCTTATCAGAAACTTAGAAAGGTTAACAACGACTTACTATATTGTGTCTTTAGCTTATCTATTATTTGTATAGCTTTACGTTATTTTCTTAAGGTAACATAGCCAAAGTCAAAATGTACTAGAATGTTCGTAATATAATCTTGTTTCTTTAAAATTTGGCGTCCTGGGCCTATAAGATTGACTTCCTCTTATGTTGTAAGCCCCTTGCATGTAACTACTAAAAAAGGCGAAACTAAATAGATTTTTATCAAGAATGAAGGCCATATTCATCATTTACATTTGTTTTCTCATTTTGTATATATTCTGTTATAAAATCCTCAAAAATATAATCATAATAAATCAAACAATTTAAAGACTTGCTCTAGGACTGCAGTATCGTAAAAACGCCACTGCTCGTTGATCTAGTAGCTAGCATGTACGGCTATAGATCCGGAAGTTCTTGGGTCGATTACCAGATAAGCCAAGCATGTATTGGGTGTTTCTGTCAAGAAAATCTCCATAGCATTTCGAAATTGGAAAGTTTGCAGTGCTATAATATGTACGTATAACATTTGGTCTTTAGGGCCAGATTTCTCTCCGTTCGTGTCGAATTATCGTTACACTCACGCCGGACATTGATAGTGTACTTAAATAATAGTGAGTATTCATATTTATCACACGCCATACATTAATGATGCACTATAATATAGTGCACAATAAAATAATGTGGCGCTACAGCACAAATGACTCGCTACATTAAGGTAGAACGCCGCGTCCGAAAATCGTTAGGATAATAATTGCTTTTTTATTACTAAACTAGCGACTCACCCTTGCTCCGTTCGGGTTCGTCCCTAGTTACGTTGCAACGTTAAGTATAAATTTCTTAGAGATGAGATATTTTCCTGTAGTAAAAGTATTCTATATGTTGACCCGGATAACCAACTACCATCATACCAAATTTCATCAAAATCTGTCCAGTGGTTTTCTTGTGATGTGGTCACAGTCAGACAGACAGAGAGATAAAAATTCTAAAACTATAGATTCGATCTCTGTATCGATAATAATGTCTATTCCAATAAGAATTTCCAAAAAATATTTAATGTACAGATTCGGCTTAGTTACAATTTTATTATATGTATAGATGAAAGGCAGTAGTAGTAGTATATTGCTTGCAACACTATAGTGATATTACTAAAAGCGCGTTCGGTGCATTGTATCGTAGGTACTTTCCCGGAAATTAGGATTTTAAGCGATTTAAACATTTAATTAAGAATTATTAAATGTATGTATGTATATAAAACTAAGGTAAAAGTTTTTGACAAATATGTAAGTTTCATCAAACTTTTGTTAATATTTGAGTACTAGCGGCTCACCCTCGCTTCGCTCGGGTTCGTCGCTAGGTACGTTTTAAATAGATATAAAAAGAAAAAATCTTTCTTTCTCACATTTTAATTATATGTTTTAATACTTACCTATTCCGGACTAAGAGAAATCCAAAAATTAAAATATCATAAAAATTGGAACGCGGTCGAACGGGATAAAAAGTATCCTATGTCCTTCTCCTGGCTCTAAACTACCTCCCTGCCAATTTTCAGCTAAATCGGTTCAGCCGTTCTTGAGTTATAAGCGAAGTAACTAACACGACTTTCTTTTATATATATAGATGTCTTAGTTGGGCGGTGGTAACCATCACATTAAATAAAATAAATATATATGTTGGGACATTCACACAGCACCATCTAGTTCCATGGTAAGCTACGAGGCTTATGGATACCAGATAGTTGAATCATTACACATATATAACTGTAAATGCTAAATACATATTATAAATATAAACACCCATGACTGGAGTACAACCATTCGTGCTCATCACACAAATCAATGCACAGCGAGACTCGAACGCTGTCACAGCAAGTAGGATCACTACAAACTGTGCCAAGCGTGTCGTCAAAATCTATGATTTATAAAATTAGCTTATGAAATATGAATTCGCAAAACGAAACATTTGACTGTGATGTCAGTGTTAGACACATTGCGCTGGAAACACACCCTAGCGTGTCCTTATCTATTTGCATTGATTAAAAAGCAGACGTAAACATTACCAGAGTCGAAATAATATTAAAACGCCATCGATGGGCCATTTTTAAAAGATAAGCTTTTACTTTTTCGCCCTGATGTCATCGAACGGTATTCATTAATTTTTGTCCCAATTTATAGACATTTATTGCTTTTTTTTTAATTTCGCTCATCGATAATTCGATTAAAAAGTAATTGAGGTTTGATTGCAAATGACGATTACAAACTTTTTATTTGATCAAAGAAGTTTTATTACCTTGTTTAATTGGAAGAAGGAATAGTAACTACATATTTAAATATTTACAAACACATTATAATTATTTGAATAACGAATACATTAAATCTTATTAATACAACATTTACATAGTGACTTGGAGCTTAGACTATCTAGATTTAGTCCTCGATAAAATCATTAAATTTAAGAGCTTCCGTAATTTTAATGTTCGTGTTTCGTACCTCATTATCGGGCACACTATTAATGGTATTTAGATATAAACTTGCTATTATTTTAATGCTATTTTTATTATTGCATATCAGCTTATTAATATAATATAAATAAATCAAAACATTTTTGATAATTTATTATTAAGCATTAGTGTTATTTATTGTATTATTAACTTCAGCCTACTTTTTTGTGAAAGCGATATTAATTTATTTCACAATGACTAGATAAGTATAATTCGGAAATTAAGTACGTATAATTAATTTAAATAAAGTATAAAGTTCTGAGTGTCCAACCCGTTGCTATGGATCTATATCCCTGCTACACATATATATAAAAATATATATATAAAACGTGATTTTAAATATGAATTTGGTTTAAAATGATCAGGCAGCAATGATGTTGACAAACAAATAGTTAAAAATGGTAAAAGCTAGTGTCTAATCTATTCTATATCATCATCGTATTTTGGACACTTACGAGTAATATTTTTCTATAGGTAAAATATCTTCTAAAACGCTAAATATTTCAAGATGTACATATTATACACTAATAAAGAATTTAATATTTAAATAAATATGCATGGTAAACGAACTTTTTAGTTCAATTAGATACCATATTGTTGTCCTACATATGTAAGTTTGTCAGTTAGGTACTCGTACCTAGAGATTACTCATTTGAGAAAATGCTATGTCAGGATAAAAAAAGCTTATCCAGACAGAAAAATAGATTGGCTAGGCTGGGTCACGAGGCTTTTGTTCTGAGCCGTTTCTATAGTCAAGTTGCACTCTGAGTACTTAGCGCTTCTACGACCTCGTTCCGTTGCTTATTTTACTCTGACATTTACTAGGGAGAGATAAAATTATGCACGTTTACAACTTTGGCAATGCCATCTGAAGAAATATGTTAGGCTATAATCCCATTTTAAATGAAGTGATAAATTGTGATAGATCAATAATTTTCTGTTATAGTGTTATATATATATATATATATATATATATATATATATATATATATATATATAATACTTGGTTTAAATAACTTTACTTGCAGAGTTTTATACTTTCAAATAATTTTTGTTATAGAGCAAAGCAATTAAAGTAGTCTGCATCACTCTTGGGCCAGAAATTATCTGTATGCAAAAAATTATAGCTGCTTAAAGGACAGAGATCCTTGGTTGCAAGCTTTCAGGACTCGGAAACCCGTTCAATTTTTAAACCGGTTTTGGTCATTGACCGTAAACCGAAAGGCTTTTCGGGTTTAGGTTTCGGTTACATTCTTTAACCGGCTATTTTTTTCTGTTAAGATGTTGCATATTACAGGTGATTTATAAATTACCTCAGCTGAGTCATGATTGTACTGAACAAACAGCTTCAAATACGGAGTAATCCGTAGTTTAATAATAAGGTTTGTGCTCAATTAGATGGATTTACTTTGATTAATGAAGAGAGAAAGTCTCGCTCACTGCAATCCTTTGTTTGCTGCAATGATTTGTATTTACTTTCATTTCTTCTTTTAATAATGATCTTTACCTATGTCTATATTATTTCATACTTTTCAAGATATATATTCTATTTATGTAACTTTTGAAATAATATTATATAACAAACATGTCTCGAATAAATGATATATAATATAGTATATATAAAGTTAATAGTGACTATATTAAGAAAATTGATTTAGTAGCAATAATAATTCATTCATTAAATATTATATTCTAAACTCTATATGCATATTTTTAAAGTTCAAAAATATGAAATATTTGATAGATCTGACACAAACACATTTCAAAGTAGTACTAATTTTTGGATAGTGGGTCATTGTACCGCTTATTATAATACCGTTTATGGAAAGTGTCAGTGTCTTTTGATAAAATGAGTTTATGACATGTATAAATGCATTACAATAGAGCTCGCTGGTAGTCATTACGTTTCGTTGTGGACAATTCGGTATTTTATAGAGTCTCACTCTCATTAACTGTAATTTTATAGCATTTACAGGGACCGTTAGATCATCAACCGTACAGTAAATAGACTGCATTTATGAGACCAAAACTTATTTCGGTAGGTTTACTTAAAATACGGTTATTTAAGTTTTCATGACGCTAGTTTTGTGAATGATTTAAGAAGACATAAAATATGTAATTAATTAAATAGTTCATCGTATAAATAAGATTTATATATTTTTTTCCATTTATTTACAGGCCTGTATTTCAAAAATAAGCCAGCCCTATCATACCCTAATCTACATAGTTACATAAACCGGATCCTACTAAAATTGTATACCATTTTGGTCTCTTCAGGAGTAGGAAAGGACAAAATGGTGTTAAAATTACCTATATCGAAACTATGTACAATCAATGCTTTAATTAGGTTTTTTCCTTTTTTTGTGGTCGTACTGGACATATTCCACTAATAAATGATAAACATCTTCATATACTCCACATACGTCACAATTTGGTGAGAGTGATTTTTCATAAGAAATAGAAAATTATTTAATTGCATGTGTCTAGAACGCAATCTATGTGTAATTTTAATTATGGTTCCATTGCTAGAAATCATATCAAACCAGAAAGCACGAGGTGGCTGACATTGCAAAGTTCTGTATCAGATACCTTTTTCTCTAGAGCGTTCTTCGAAATATTCTTTCCACATATTACCTATATATTTTATCTTTTTGTAACATTATAACTTCAGAATAATTTGGAATAATAATATATACTTTATACTTTATAGCCTTTTGTACAACCCGGTCGAGCTAGTCGGTCAGCCTCCTCATTTCCCTCTAAACCTATGTGCGATGGGACCCATTGCAATTTCAGGTCTATATCTGATTGGATCGCTCTCTTTGTCTTATCTAGGATAGAAGCTACCGGAACACCTCTTATTATATTATTTTTAAATAATATATTATTCTTTTTCTCCCATTATTCAAGATACAGTAATAAATATAATTATGATTTAATTGCATCATTGCCATTACAAGTCTTGTTTAAATACATACATATAACCTAGCTATATTTATATATACGAATACGCTTAAAAGTTACATATATGCAATATTTATATTATTTTTACACGAGTTAAATGTAAAATTAAGTGAAATATTATCAATTTTACTTAAAATTTTAACAGACAAACATTTTAGTGTAAATTATTAATTACTAGCGACTTCGCATTCACCCATTCCTTCCGTCCGTCCCTGGGTTTTTCACAGCCTATGTTTATGTTACTCCAAGTCATAATTGAATTGAAATTTAATACTTACATCATATATAGATAGACATCTATTATGTAAGTACAAAATATCATCGAAATCCGTCCAGCTGTTTCTGCGCTAAGGAGTAACAAACTTACACACGCAAATAGAAGTTTTTGCATTTAAATATAATAGTAGGTCCCATTCTCTCATGAATATGCTCCATTTTTTCATATTTTACGATTATTTGTAAAACAACTTTCGCCCAAATCGCTGCTATTGTAGACATACAAGCATGATTACTGTCATTGTACTCGATGTCGTTTTGTGATGAATCCATGTAATTAGAGTAAAACGTTTTTAAACTGTAATTTGGGGGAATTCTACTGTTTAACGCAGCATTCTCGTATTACTTTCTTTTTAGTGTTCTGACCAAGAGGTTAAATAGACTGTGAACTAAGCTGTAAATACTGGGCTTGTGGAAAGCGAGACTAAATTTAACTTAAATAGGAAAAAAAGAAGATTAGCAATTTTATTTCTAATTAAAATATAATTATTAATTAATTTCACAGTGACGTGGCCTAATTGTTACTGTGAAAATATCAAAGAATTAATTTGAAAATATCATGAAATAACTTGTTGTCTGATGAAGCAACTTGCCAGTAGAATAAGTTATTGGTTTGTTTGACGATGTCTTGGTTCAAGAAGATCAATTCTTGATTCCAGTTTACTAATTAAGTTACATAAAACAACTGGAATCAACCATGTGATCCTATATTTATTAAAAAGTATACGAAGTTCGAAATACAGAGTATAAAATGTATATTTTATATAATTATTACTACATAAGTGAATATAAAAATATTAAGAAAATTATTTATAAATCCAAGTATTTACGAAGTAATAAATAATTATATAATATCTTTCACTTTTTCCATAAAGTTCAAAAGCTCAATCTTTAACATAAAATAATTACTGAAACGTAGATTTATATATATACACAAACTTGTTTAATACGGGTAAAAGTACTTGTTTAACCAGTGTAAGTAGCGATATAGAGTACTTAAGTTGTGTTTTTGGTATCAATTAATTATTATCAGTCTTAAAAACGAAAGAGGTGTTTTAATAATAATTACTTTACATCAACCAATATGTAATCCAAAATACGTAATAAAAGGTAAAACAAACCACTTTCACTAGATTTTTGTTTATAAACATGAGAAAAGCGGTGATCGTTAGCAGACAGATTGGAACAAAAAATTCGCTGCGACTGATACGAGTATGATAGATTTGTTTACGCATGGCGTGATACGTTCGCTTTACCGATGTAAAATTACGATATACCTATTAGATATACGTGTCGCATTGACATCTATTACAAATCAGAAAAATCTTTAACTGTTGCGTAAAGTCGTTATAAAAATGAATTTCGTAAAAACTACACCATGCAAGAGTGATAGGACATAAAGCTAGAGTATAGAGTATTGATCGTTTTTGAAAGCGAGAGCTTTTTTGGATGAGCTCTCCATACGCATGGTAACTAAATAACCGTCAGTTTTTAACATAGTATTTACGAAAAGACAAATTTAAATGATTACTATACATATACGGTTTTTGACGTTTGACGTGAATTGTTATAAGTTAACAAACTTTGGACTTTGAACTTTACAACTTTTTTTAATCAGTGTTACTATAATATATATATAATTAATAATTATAATTTCTTTATTTTCATAACTGTTACGATGCAAGCACAATTAAATAAATCTGTTAATAAAAATTAAATTATCCGTGCACATATGTACATTTTTAAAATTGTTAAAATTACCAAGGTAGACTAAAATCCAGTACATATATAAATACAGTTATATTATTCTTTTGGCACCTTTGGAAAAAAATATGAGAGTAAAATTTTTATGATGCGCGCGCTCACCGACAGCCAAATTGCGACATGATGAAGTTAGATCCATTCCTTTTACAAATAGAGAGTTGTGAATTGTGATATACGGGATGAAATCTTTAGCTATTTTTGTTCTGTTACACCAAAGAAGTATAACTTCTTACGTGCGTACATAATTACACACACATGTTTTTGTTTATTTCTATACTTCATAATTATTTAGTTACTTTTTTACAATATTTGAAACTATGGGGAATACAATTCCTTTTCATATTGTAAAGGTTTTAAATTAGAAACTTTTACAATGAATATAGTGCGTTGCGTTATGATTGGACCTGGTATAAATTACTATTTGATCATAGTGCGGGCTATAAAATAGTTGGTAATGTTGTCAGAATATTTGCTGCTTCGTTAAAGGTCATAATTTTGATTACTGATAATGCGTAATTTGTAATGTGTAAACTTTATGTTTGGAAGATTTGCATTATGCGTATTCTCACTTTTCATTTTCTTTCAGGCAATTTAGTAACATTATTTATTGTGAGTAGATATTTTAATAAAAATGGATACTTATATTTATCAGGGCTAACCCACTGTACAATAATGTATTCGAATGGACTCACAGATCATCCTATTTTAGAAACCATTGCTAAATATCATCCTGCTTATTTTATAGAAAATAAATCAATTTATGATTTTATTATAAAGATAATATCTGTGGCGAGCAATTTAAATGGGCAGCGTCGTAAATAACTTCGATTAGAACCAACGGTAAAGAGGGCCAGTAGGGAAAATTTTGATATCACATAGATAGTACTTGTTACATTGTTCTGTTTACATCTATGCGTACTACTACACACAAATTATTAGCCGTGCAAACTCAATATGCACTTAAATCTAGATATGAGTGTGTCGCGTGTGTAGGAACCATTCGTTGCTACACCCGTTATCTCAATTGGCTGCTGTGATGTTGTCTTCTACGAATACAACTTATCCATTAAAATATCTTCACAGCAAATACTATATTAGTCTGATTACTGTTAAACTTTACAAACCGGTGTCCACATTGCGGAAACAACGTAACAACGCTTAATTTGGACGTTTAAGGCTAGAGCAATGTTTAGTAAGGAATATTTTACAAAACTTACTATTAACAACACTATCTCTTAAGACAGGCTTAGTGGCTAGGATGCACTGGTTCAGATTCGTGGATTCTTGGTAAGAGTCGCATGCCGGACTAAATATAATTTATTGGTTTAGTCCTACGCCTGATCTCTCACAGGTCTTGTCGTATTATTGTATTATTGGACTTTGAGAGTTAAATATCTTCTATAATATCTTCAGAGATCATTGTTAGTCGTAGTCGGATTAGTCACCGTGGCCAAAATCGGTCTGGATATTATTATTATCTACTAGCGACTCACAATCGCTTAGCCCAGGTTCGTACCTATGTACGTTTTAATTTTTTTGAGCGGAAACTTAGTTCTTTTTCTAAAATAAAAGTAGCCTATGTTACTCCCTATAATATCAGCTATCTTCTAGTGACAGTCGCGTCAAAATTAGTTCAGCTGTTTCAAAGATTATTGGGAACAGACAGACAGACAAAAATTCGAAAAATTGTGTTTGTCTTATAAGTACAGTATATAACTTCATATGCATTTAGTAAAACGCTGTTATTTTGACATTACAAACAGACACTTTAATTTTATTTATCTGTATAGATATTCTTACATTTCAAAGCATTTTGTCGGATATATGAATTCAGAACATTTATCTGAATTCCATGCAGTTAGAGTCGTCGCAAACGAATAGTTATAACAGCTTTTATCGACGAATGCACTTCGTAATTAATGCAGTAGCTTATTTAGTACGATTATTATTGTTGTAAATTTGTTTGGTCTGTTATCGACAGTAATTTTCTAATAGTACCTGTTTGCTGATAACATGGTTATGGGTGGAGAGCAGAATATTCCATTCCATTATTTACTTCCTTTTAACTTGGAATCCTTAGAGATATAAACTGAGCTAAGGTATTAAAAGTTAATAGATAGAGTATTACGAGTTTGATTGTAACACTGTATATTTCAAATCACTTTTTGGCTATTAGTATTTAATAATAGGGACTCATGCGTCGCTAGGTCTAAATTTTATAGAAGTCTACGTGCTAGTCTAAGTTTAGGTTATAGTTTGTCTAAAATCCCAGATTATAATCATCTGAATCCGTTTTAAGATAGAAGTAAAAAACTAACAAACATACATACACATGCACACACATAGGTACCAACTTTCCCATTTACAATTGCAGTCTGATCGTGCCTGACGTCGAACAGAACACATATCATTGTCATGATTGAAATTAAAAAGCTTTATAAAATGTAACGTAATTACTTCGTTTACATTGAACGAATTTTGAGATTTTAAATGTATTTCTTTTCCTTTCGACTTCCTATATTTGTATATTTGTTAAGCACTTCATTGCCCATATGAATTAGTTGTACTAAAGGCGGTCATAAAACAAGAGAAAGAACGAAGTTTAAGATGTCATATTTTTTTACATATTAACATTAGTTTTTTAAATAAATTAATTAGTTAATACGAGTAGTGTCTAATTATATAAATATTGTTTTAGATATCTGATAACAGCAATTCACGCCACATTAGGCTAACAAAGCGATGCATGGATAACAATTACACGTTGCTGAGATACTGTGGCAGTACTTGATTATTGCAACACACTCCGTATGCGGTGCTTAGGCGCTGATATAGAAATTTCTTCCACTTAGATCAAATAGATTTTTTTATTGATTTTTTTATAGCCTTAGGTGAAGTTTTCTAATATTTATTATTTCTATATGGTTTAAACGCTTCTTTATGTTCTTAATAAAGTAACTTTGTAGGTACTTCCCTACTAGTTTAAAACTATAAGTACATATCAACACCCGAGTGAGTACCTAAATAAAAAAAAATCATATCATATTTCATTCAGTCTTTATCATATTAATATATTTCATTCACTCTTTATCATATATTAATATGATAAAGAGTGAATGAATATGTAATGTCTGCTAGAGCTTTACATAATGTGCCAATATTTGATTTAATATTTTATATTAAGATCTTCGTTGACTATTCTGTTGAATGTAATGAAAAGATCTTTCTTAAATAACCGGGGAAAGAACTTCTTTTTCTGTCTCGACCCATTCCCATTTATTTGAGGTTGACCTTCACTCTTGCCGCGGTCATGGTGTTGGCGTCAAATTGGGCATTTGTGAGGTCTTTTTCCACCCTCGTCAACCAGGTTTAAGGGATAATCTTTAACGTCCTCGTTTTATTGGTCGCGGATTTAGTATTCATAAGCTTCTGAGACGTTTTTAATATTGTCTAGCAAAGTGACACCTACTGACTAACACTAAAGGACCAGCGTATTTTTTCAAACTATGTGTTATATTATTTACATACGACAGATCATACAGCAGATATATAATACAAATAATATTAAAATTTTAACCATATTCCTTATATAATACCTTTTCTTAAATAATTTCGTTTGACGATATCAAGGTTTTTAAAAGAGCTCAATTTTTATTATGAAGCTGTAATTTTAAAACAAAACTGCAGAATGAAAAAAACATTGTGATGTTATTGTATTAACTAATATGTATTTAGTTTTTCTAAAAGGAAAATCACGTAAAGATAAGTCGGTGCAGTAAATATTGTAGGTGTGTAGTTGAACACTTCTTAAGTGTTTAAGCATTTACTGAGTGCATTTACGGGGCGCGCTCGCACAAAGTAGTTATCGGGCGATCTCTTCAACACGCGCTTTGGAACAGACAATTTGCTGTTGAAATGTCCCGATAGTGGCCAATTCGTTAACGCAACGCGTTTATATCCGGACAAGGTTTACTCATTTGCTTTCTATTTTCTTAATATTGGTCTTATTAAAACATTAATCAGCAAGACTTTCATTGGTTTCCGCGCTTAATTTCATTTTAAACTGACTTCCGAAAAGGAGGAGGTTCTCAATTCGTCGGAATCTTTTTTTTATGTATGTTCACCGATTACTCGAAGACGCCTGAGCCGATTTGGAAAAAAAATTTTGTTTTAAAGTGTATTCTTCCCAGGTGGTTCAATATAAATTTTTACGAAATCGGTCGACCGGTTTTTAAAAATATAACAATAAATTATTTTTCAAAATAAATTGTTTAATCCAATATGTTATAATAAAAAACTTTCGTCTTACAAATTACCTGCTTATTACGTCTACACTAAAAATGGAAAAATAAATTTTTTATTGTATTTATTCCATAAAAAAATTACTTGTATAAAGAGTTTAAGTTGATACAGCAATGAGATGCTCGGAGCTTATAATAGGTAAGATTTTATTCTACAAATGGTTAAAGAATAGACATTAAAAAAATATATGTCGATATATTTTTTGTAATTTCTATAACAACCTGTTGTGTAAGCTTTGTTATATCTATTAACTTTCTATAACTAAAAATATTACTTTAAATTAGAACTAACTAATATATGTAAATTAAATTAGCTTACTTTGGGTGAGTACTTGGGTAATTTATTAATTTAATTCCAATTTTATTTTTATATTTACTCATTAAATGGATACTTTATTTCAACTAACATAAATATACTGAATACTGAGGTCAAAATTGTATTAAAATTTTAGTAACAATTATTATACCCTAACGGAAGGGATTTTTTAGAAATTTAATAAAATATCCTTGAGTAAGAACCTATTCATTAACAAAATGAATCATTAATTCACAAAAACCATACATAGGTATTATGATTTCAGGACCTCTTCTTATTTGAATGCAAGTACTTATATCAGTTCTTATTACACAGGTAGTTAAAAGTTCTGGAGTACAAATTATAGAAGACGAAAAAAGATTTTCTATTACCAAAACGTATAATTATTCTCATTTGAACTAGATAGCTCTGTGGTTAGGCTCAAGGCAGGCTTATTACACGTTTATTTTAACGAGCTCGATTAAATGCAGGTGGAGAAGAATCGAAGGGTGGAAATTAATCGGTGAATACAAATTGTAATACTGTAATCTAAGAACCGAAGCTTTTGCACGCAAAAACCAATTACGCTCGCCTTATCGATGATTAAGTAGGTAATTATTTGAAAAATTACTTATTTCTGTTTAGGTTTGTTTCAAAATATACTAACAAGTTATTTAAATTATATTGACTAAAAAGTCGTGTTTGAAGAACATTTTAAGGAACAATATGTAGGTAATATGCATTATTTATTATATTTAACACTGCTCGAACCGTTAAAACAATTTTATTATTTTGAATTATTATTAACAAAAAGTTAAGTGTGGTTTTATAAGTATGTTTTATTAACATTTTTTTGAATTTACTTAAAAAATACACTATTTTTATTTCAATATACATACTAATTTATATTATAAATAATAACCTATACATATAATAAAATTGTAAGTAAGTCGAATCTGTACATTAAATATTATCGCATACAGAGAGAAATAGACATTATTATCGCATACAGAGTCCGAATCTATAGTTTTAAGAATTTTTGTCTGTCTGTCTGTCTATTACCGCATCACGAGAAAACCACTGGATAGAATTTGATGAAATTTGGCATGATGATAACTGGTTATCCGGGTCAACAATTAGGATACTTTTTACCGCGGGAAAATATCTCATTTCTGAGAAAAAATACAAAAAACTGCATTGTAAGAGTATACTAATATGTGAAACCTAAGAATTTGGTTTTTGGTCATCGGAACGCGGGCGGAGCCGCGGGCAATGCTAGATAATAATAAAAAATTAAAATACATAATTGCTATGCAATGAATGGCCTATAGAGCTTTAATTCTTTGTCCAGGCTGTTGGCGTCGAAACAATTGAAAGGCAACCACAACCATTATAAAGTACTTAGTCACGGAATTGTTGAAAAGGTATTACAAGTTTTATGTTAAAGAAACATGAAACTGAGAACAATAGCTTTGCTGTCTCTTTTGTTGGTAAAATATTATGATTTTATTTTTTTTAATTTCGTAATTAGTTCTAAATTTTGAAATTAAAATTTTTTATGCTGTGAAAGTAACGCTTTCATTGTTTAGAATCCAAATATAAATAATTTATAGGCATTATTTATAGTCATAGAGCTGTGATGATTATTAAAAATATAATATCTACTCGTTTCTTTCTCTCTCCTTCCGCCCATTATCCTAGTTCTTATTAGGATCGGCTCTACTTGGTCGCCAAAAGTACGATTTCTGCCTCGTCATTGAATCTATGTTATGTTCTTCTATCCCAGAAATTTTATTGATAGTTCATATGGATCTACCACAGTATTTTGGTTCTAAATTACTAATATATTTTTTTTTGTAATATTGTTATTATATCTCAATATCCTAACTAGGTGCATGCCGCTCATACTTTATTTATTATTTATTTAATCCTTTATTACACCAAAAAATAAGCACCTACAATTTAAAAAAAATACAGCACTTTACAAAATTATTTATATATTTCAGTATAAAGGCGGCCTTATCACATAAAGTGATCTCTTCCAGGCAACCTATAAATCTATAAAGGAACTTTGCTTTAGTTTTTTTTACATTATACCTAATCACTAGATATTAGGTTGAAAAGCCCGATGTGTGTTCACCTTGTTGTGGTGGGGGGCTAAATAGTGTTCGGCAATCCAGCCGGGCGTGAAGCCAAAAACGCACTAGGAGGTGGCCCACTTCGGTGGGCGGTGTACCATGCGAGTTGCTCCTGGTACTTCTCTGATAGCAGAGTGCACCGTGAAGTGGGTAAATGCATTTCGAAACATTAAAAAAAGGGTTAAAAAGCTACTTGTGTTCATCAGGCATTATGTAATATTCTATTATTGAAAGAATTTTCAGAATCAGACGTACTGATCTGAAAAACTGTTTAAAAGTTCAATTTCAACAAGTACATTCCCAGATTCACCCTTCCAGATGTTTATTGTGGTTGAAAATCAGATACAATTATTTATGAAACGTACCAATTATTTATTTTTTGGATTTCAATTTCTTAGCTACGGTTGTTCAAAGTATAGGATGTTGATGAAAAAAATTGATTAAAACGGGAGACCTTATCAAAATTATCATAAACAAAGTATTAAACTGCAATAAAAATGCAATTACATGTAATTAAAATTTAATGGGTACATTTAAAATGCATAGCAAGAGTTTTTCTACTAAAAGTCCATTTAAGGGCTATAAAGAGCATTCTAACTAGTCTTAAATCCGATGTAATTGAGCTTGTAACTACGTGTTTATGTGTTCCAATAAAGATTGGGATTACAACAATTCTTGAACAAATATATTTCAATTAGATACTTGTACTGTGAATGTGTTTTGTGAATATTTGTGGAATTGGTAACTTAATTGCTAACTCTGTTGAATTCGACCTCATAGAACTGAATTCAAAGAGAACATATATTTTATATAGTAAGTTTAATAGTATTATTTATTATAGTAATAAAAAAATAAAATTTCGACGTGTATAATATTCAATTCTCATTGTGATTCATATTGTCTTTGTAATAATGTGTTGTCGTCACACATAAGCACGGCATTATATGGGGTTATAAAAGAAAACAATGAAAAGCGATGACTTTAACTGATGAGATTTAAAAAGACGATACATTCTATTGTTATTTTTTAATACTTAAAAGAACATTAAGCGTCAAAGAGATGCGAGGACATATGAATAGCTTTCCCTGACTCGTTTTAATTTAGCTCCAACTATTAAAGTGTCTACAATATGATGTGAAGGAAGCGCTAAGTACTCATCTCTACGATTATTTACAGTCTTTCTCCCACACGAATAAAGATTTAAATGCCTTGATCGCGTGTATAATATAAGTATATAGCCCCTGCGCTCGTACTCGTAGTACAAAGCATTGTTGATTGAATCCACGGAACAGGCCCTATTCAAATATGGCTATTGTTTCTTTCGTGTTTAAAAATGAAACTCCTTTCAAGACGTATGGTGAAGGGTTGCTACAACCTGCGGTTTTACGCTTCTTGACTCTCATGGACAAGTGACGACAAATCACGGTGGGGCTGTAAAGGCACTATGCGCGAATGGCTCAACTTAAGTTGTTTTATCATTTCAACGATAAAAACTTTTAATAGAAATTACAAGAGCCAGATTTAAGTTTTCATTTTTTTCTTATTGTTGCCCTCATAGCTCGAATTTTAAGTATAGTTTGGTCTACAGTGAAAAAATTAGTTATATCACATCCACTAATATTATAAATATGAAAGTGTGTTTGTTTGTCCTCCTTTTACGTCCAAACGGAGTGACAGATTGGCGTGAATTTTTGTGTGGAGATAGTTGGAGGGCTGGAGAGTGACATAGGCTTTATCTTATTCTTCTTTATATATTAACTTTATCGTGGGAGATTATCTCATTCCCACGGGAAAACACGTTATAATACAATCCAAAAAATTGTGGTCATAATTTACTTGAAACTTGTATTAATGCTCTTGAATAAAATTAAATAAATACGTGTTTTAGCATTTTTCAAGATTCTTCCTATAAGAGGGTAAAATAGGGGATGAAAGTTTGTATGAAACTACCTTTTTAGAATTTTTTTGTAGTTTTAGCGCGAGCGAAGCCGCGGGTTCTGTTAGTAATTTATAAAACAAAACTGTAGCGACGTCATAGTTTTAAATTAAGTTAATAATTTAAGTCATTAATAATTAATATTTTTTATCGATTTTTAGGCGATGATTAGCATGTAATAAAGGTAATTCTTAGTTATTAAATGTGTTGTTACAGTTTGTTTAATGTGTGCATAACATAAAAAAGGCTGGATGGTTTTAAATTGACTTTTAAATTAAAAAAAATAGGCTAAATTAAACACTAAGCAATCTGGTGTAGATAATGAATTTTGTATAAGTTTTGCTTTATTTCGGTTACGTAAGTATGAAGGTTTAGATGGCTTGACGTTTTTGTTCAATTGGCTTATATACAGCCTAAATAGAAATACACACTGGCAAGTGGCAGGATGGTGGCCAGAACTTAGTAAGGTAAATAAAAAAATATAATACACAACATTTTTATGTATCGATAGTTACACTTTTATGTTTATATTATAATTATAATGTTGATAACATATAGAATATAGATAATAATTAATAACATAGTAATTTAACCCCTTCAATAATCTATTTCTAGACACGGCCTTCCTCAATGAAGATTTGAGACCGTAGTTTTATACATACGCGGACCAAATATGAGATAGCGGACTACACACGTCTCACAGTTATGCATGTTTATTCACGATATTTTCTTCCATCATATTAGTAAGTGGTAATGATGTTTAATGATTTTGAAAAATTATTGTCACATAAAAATCTCAGAGGTGTGACTTTGAACTCGCTTACGTGATTTCCCAAGTAAGCATCTTACCAATTGTCTAGGATTGCTTCTTATTTTAACAACAACACATTTTTTGTTTTATAATACATAATTAATAATTATGTTCATACGTAATTAGCAAACAAAAAGTTCTAAAATATATATTACTACACTTTTACACTATTTTTTGTTTCAAATGGACTTCTAATTAAAAAAAAACGTGTGTGTAGGTTTATTATGTACCACGTAAGAAGATATAAGTACTTCTTTGGTGTAATAGAACAAAAATAGCTAAAGACTTCATTCCGTATGTCAAACTATCTGTTTGTGAAAGGAATGCAGCTAACTTCATCAAGTCGCTTTATATTTTTTTTCCAAAAGTCCGGAAAGAAGTATAACTTCAAAAATATTAGGCAGTTCTACTTTAATTATTTTTTGTAATAACTTTAGGCGTAGCAGTTAAGCACTGTGTACTTCGCCAACGTAGCTTTAGAATGGTTGTCACTATATACATGAAATATATAAAAAAAAACTTTGCGAGGACAGCCCTAGAGGTTAACAAATGTCTATAAGTCCGCTAATCCTAATAATATTATTCATATATTATTATGTAAAATGTTATGCACTCGATTACAATGAGAAATTTAATTTAGATGATATCATTTTAAACCACACTCTACTCGTGTACTTTTAAAATTAAACATTTGGATTGAATAAATATATATTCATTTTGAATTATTCATATCGTTCAGTAAGAAAGTTTTCTTATATGATAAATACCTGCTTTTATTAGTAATGAAACATAGTGAGATAAGATAAGGAGTGGCCAAAGAAAGCTATCTGGTGTAGATAATGAATTTTGTATAATTTATGACAAATAGTTACCTAAAATACTTCAAGTGCAGTCATACCATACTTTGAGTGTAGATTCACTTAGATACAGTTAAAATCAGTTATCTCATCGCGTTTTAAGGAAAGCATTTAGATGATACTGTTTGTAAAAGGTTTTTATGTTTCAGTTACAAACTGATAAGCTGAATCGGGAACTAAGTGCACATTATGGTAGGCCTAGTCGTGTTACAGATACTTGTCGCCGGAATTCTTAGATCGAAATCGCACCGCGTGAGCACGCATTATAGATAACAAGGTTCGCAATGTGATTAGCTGTAATGATGCTGACATAATATGGCAATATAATAAGAATATTTCCTATCATACTGTTTTGTATTTGTAAAGGTTTAACTTATTGTAAAAAGTATAGAATTCGCAGTAGCAGAGGAACTCGTAAGAAACTTGTTAAAAATTAAAGTACTACAGTTATAATAAAAAGTAAATTAAAATTTTAATTTGTACACGATATTTTTTTCGAAAAAATTACCCTTCTTAGACAATACTTATACTTGGTATTTATAAGTAGGTTGAGATATAAGATGTCATATGAATGATGTACATACATAATAAACCTTATACCTAAATTAATAACAAAATTAATAAAAAATAACAGTACCTAAATTGTCTGGCACACCTTTAACCTTACCAAATAAACACATTAGACTAATCAAATATACCAAAGTAATTTTATAATTTGCTTAGATTAAACAATAATTTCCTTACAAACTTTGCAAGATTTATGTTACTGTTGCTTGTAACATATTCAAATATTAAACGATTATGTTTCTGACCTGTACGTGGGAATATCTGCTTGTACCGTGTTAATAGTCCGAGTGCACGATAAAGCTCAAGATTTCAAACCAACACCGGAGAAACTTTCCCTTCAGTATGTCCTTAATTAACCAAGATACTAATATAGTAAAGGAGTTTTAATGATATTATCTTTCATGTTAATTTTCCATAGTAAGAACAGTAGGTACCCTTTAGTTTTAACACTTTAATTTGAATGTGCAGAATTTCTAATAAAATTGCAAATAATAATCTATTATTATGATATTATCATGTCTATAAAAATTTATATATACGTATACATATAGGAATTTGTCATGGTGCGCGAGTAAAATTAATGTTCAAAAGAAATTTTTATAATGGAAAAATTCTCTCATTTTGAATTACACTTTTTTCAACAATTTTTTAATTTATCTATTAAATGAATATATTTTATTATTTTAATTTCTAAAATTAATTTTTTTTCAAAGTTAATTGAAAATAACTAAATCGAATACCTATTATAAAACTCCACATACTGATGGCAATCGGCACTCGGTATTGCGTTCAGAATTATTGTTTACTTATAGTTAGTATTAAGTATAGTTGCTGCTAAATAGTGTTGAAGTACCATATTTAATTAACATGTACGTCAGGCTTTAAACGATGGTAATAATACTTTTTGTTTCTAATTTAAATGTTTCTATTGTTATTATAAGTAGAAGATAGCAGCTGCAAGCATGAAATAGATTACCGTCGGCACAAAAATACTTGGGAATAACGGTGTAGGATTTAGTAGAAAATGCTCTTTAGTTCAATTAGATGCATGGCCATTCTTTCTTTGTTACTTGATGTGATTTATAATACCTTGATTTAAGTAGTTTTATATAGAACACTTTAGTACTTTCTTCTACTACTCGTATATGTCATGTTAAATGTAGAGTCTCATGTTATGACTGATGATAAGCCAGACGTGGATAGGCTGGCTGGTTTTGCCTGAAGGCTCAATATTTCATAACAGCTAACCGCTATGAAAGAAATTCTATAACTAAACATGAAAAGAGGTGACAAAGTTTTTATTAGAAATAATATTTTTTGGGTGTCAAATTAAAAAAAAGGATTCCGAAGAAGCCGTAAAGGGCCTCTAGTAAAATATGACTTATGTTTACAGAATAAGTTTGACCTGTGACGTCGCGTGCTTGTTTAATCATTTTTTCTACTAAATATATAGGCTGAATAGTACAAGTAACTATTAAATCATGGTCAGTATTTACACGACTGTACGTATTTACTAATAGGTACGACATGATGTTCTCCTGGCCGATTCCGGCCACGGCGGCCAATCTCATTGAGACTAGCCAACTGCGCAGGAGATATTATAGTGCACAAGTGTGCGGGCAGACACAAGTGCACTCTCTATTCCTATCACTCTCATACTCCGGTAGGACGACCACTCGACACGACCGGTGAGAGATAAGGCGCAGGACGGCTTTACGTGCTCTCCGAGGCACGGGGGGGAAACACCGCCAACTTCCCAACTCTGGGCTATTACTGAGACTTACTATACAGAAAGACTCAATAACTAAACTTGGCCCGACCCGGGACTCGAACCCAGGACCTCCGGGTGTGTAGCCATACATGCTAGCCACTACACCACCGAGGCAGTTTACACAACATAAATAACACACGGAGCGTAAATAATAATCTTTGGATCTACACGAACGACACAAAGTTTCATTCTATTTTAATTCACCTATATTTTTAATTCTACAGACAAATTTGGTTATATGTAATCTGAAAACTTTGATTTAGTGCATTCGTATGGCCAATTTAAAAAATTAATAAATATAATAGTATTTTACCACTTTCTTAGAGATTTCTTTGAGACCTACATAATCAATAGGCATTGGCAAACCTGAATAAATTTGAATTTTATATGAAGAGAGAATAAAAGGAGAATTTAAAGATAACTGTTTATTCGCATGCGAATGTAAAATGTGAAGTCAGCTGAGACATGTAAATTTAGTATGAAACATTGCATTATCTCGTGAGTTCAATGAGTATGAAATATAAAAAAAAATGATGTCAAATTGATATATAAAAATCGGCCAAGTGTGAGTCTGACTTGCCCAAATAGAAATCCGTACTACTATATAATTATTTATTTTATACTCTTAAGAAATTTTAATATATACATACATATATATTAGTTTCTTTTTTTAATGGAATTATTTTATCGCATTGATATTGACAAATAAATTTGATGCAAGATTGATTACCCTAATAGCATTAGAACTTACTTTCAATTTTAATAGAAAACTATAATCCCACCAAAATATTTATAGATTTTACGGTAAAAAAAATTACGGTATAGCTAAAGCAAAATAATGTAGATACGAGCAATAAATAACACGTTTCTTATAAGTTATTTTTATTATACTAATAATCTAGGAAATCTTTGTAATATTACATGTAAATATTTGAACCGGCTACATAGGACTGCGGTTCAAAAGATACATACAGCCTTTTAAAACCTAGGCTAGACGGACGGATTTCCATTGTAAGCTCTCTGGATAGGGAACCTTAAAAATGTTTTTTTTTTCATTCTACGCGATCTATTGTTCTTTTTTTCATATATTGACATGATTTTATATGAGATATCCATACTAATATTATAATTGTGAAAGTGTGTTTGCTTGTTTGTCCGTCCTTCTTTCACGTCGAAACGGAGTGACGGATTGGCGTGATTTTTTATGTGGAGATAGTTGGAGGGCTGGAGAGTGACATAGGCTATTTTTCACCGCGGGAGAATATCTAATTCCCATGGGTAAACACGTTATAATACAATCTAAAAAATATTTATCATCAGAATTACTTGAAACTTAAAATGAAATAAATGCGTGTTTTAGCATTTTTGATATCCATACTAATATTATAATTGTGAAAGTGTGTTTGCTTGTTTGTCCGTCCTTCTTTCACGTCGAAACGGAGTGACGGATTGGCGTGATTTTTTATGTGGAGATAGTTGGAGGGCTGGAGAGTGACATAGGCTACTTTTCACCGCGGGAGAATATCTAATTCCCATGGGTAAACACGTTATAATACAATCTAAAAAATATTTATCATCAGAATTACTTGAAACTTAAAATGAAATAAATGCGTGTTTTAGCATTTTTCGAAATTCATCGTATAAGGGGGGTAAATAGGGGATGAAAGTTTGTATGAAACTACCTTCTTAGAGATTTTTTGCACTTTTAGCTCGAGCGAAGCCGCGAATTCTGCTAGTTATTCATAATTATTCTGACTTATTTTTTAATAAAAAAATATCTCATTATTTTGAGGCTCTAGCGCTTAATAAATATACCTATATAAATCTAAAAGCAAGGTCAAACCTACATATATTATTAGATAGATTTTTCTTGTAAAGGGCAAAATCGACCAACAATTTACTTTATAGGATAGAATTATTTTGTTTACAATACGCCATAGACTACATTGAACTATACCTGGCAGGAAGCGAGGTGTAAACAATCATTTCCGTGAAAGCTAATGTCGGTGCATTTTCAGATATTTGTAAACGCAATCGAGTGCGTGCGGTGCTTTGTAACACCATGATCATTAATTATACTTTTTAAAGTTGAAATTTGTTCGAGTTGAGAGGTGCGTAAAATAGTTGAACAAATTGTACATGTTGTAATAGGCAAGTGTTGAAACTGGGAAGCCCTCGATTGTTTGACGTGTGCCGCACAGAAGATGGATGACGGTTTCACTGACTTTAAAACACATGGGAGATTGATTTACAATAGACGCAGTATTAATTTATTATTCTCATCTTATTAAATATTCGATGTGTACCGTTTCTTTTTGAATTGTAGCATAGTATACAGATAATTAATTATAACTAATAATAAATTTATTATAGTCAAGTTAGAATGTCTTATAATATGTATTAATATTTTCGAAACTTTCCCTATATAGATAATTATAATTTAATAATTTATTTATTTATTTTTTAATTTTCATTTGTAATATTTTTTAATTATGATTATTTAAGAAAAAATGTAGAAATGATAGCTAATAAATTTTAAAAAAAACGTGTGTATGTACGCGCGTATGGAAGTTATACTTCTTTGGCGTAACAGAACAAAAATAGCTAAAGATTTCATCGCGTATGTCACAACTTTCTGTTTGTAAGCTTTCAAGCTTGTAACACGTGAAGAAAGTTGTGACATACGTAAATGCAGCTAAGCGAAAAAAGAATGCAGCTAATTTCATCATGTTTCTTTCAACTAACTTCATCATGTCGTTTTTTGGGTGTCGGTGTGCGCGCACATCTCATAATTTTTTCCAACGTCCCAAAAGAAGTATAACTTCAAAAAAACAACTATTTTATATAAAAATAAAAAATATGAATAAGAAATATTTAAAGGCTTTCAATAAATAATTAAGATAGTTGCGGTATTATACAAAAAAATAATCCGTATGTTTACTAAGCAGAATTAGTCGATGTTTACAGTTCACTATTTAATGGACCCGCGGTGATTTAAGCTTAGATGCCTCATGCCAAAGTAACAGCGTGACTTATGTTAAAAGTAGGAAAAATTATTACAATATAAGATACTAACAACTTTCCCGGGTATTATGTACTTTAATGGCTATTTTCTTTTATTTTAAAGACACGACAAATATTGTTTCTTATATAAATTACACTCTCCTTTTTTAATCACTTTAAAATGTTCTAAAATTTTAGATCACTAGGCACATAAAGTTCTGGGCGATAAATGAATCGATTTGTACGAGCAATTTTTGTTACAGTAGGTAATACATTGTATATGTATCTAAGGTATGGTACGAGAAAGTAGTTTTATTTTTAAATTTTATCATACAAATACTAAAAATATTAGATAAGGGCCTTTGATTTATTAGAAATTTAAATAAATAAAACGTATCGACAGAAATTGGAGTTTAAAAAATTATACTCAACGAATAAATAAACAGAATAGCTTTATTGAGAATCAACATAGTTTCTTGATAATTTAAAAGTCAAGCTGTTAATTTCTTTATAAAATTTACCTGAAATGGGTCCATGAACGACAAAAGTTAGTTATAAACGCTGTTCTTTATACGATTTAGTTGTATCTTAAATCTCAACCACAGATTATAGAAATCAGACGATACTTCACATTAATCAATGTCGATGGACGCACGACTCGACACCGTATCGGATTTCAGAGCCGTTCATTAAACAGTAGCCAATTATACGCTTTAAGCATTTACATTCTATTACTTAAGCAGTGATAAAGTAAGAGTGTGATGATTGTGTCATTAGATCGATTAAAAACATATTATATTTTGATTAAAAAATATTAAAAAATTGTGACATAATTTTGAAATTTTTGACGCTTATTTTAAAGATATGAAGAAGCAACCTGCCTAGAAGGAAAAATATTTTAATATTCTCAATGTACAGTCACAAGTGTTACAATATACACCTAAACCTTTATATTATTAAATACGTTTATCTATATTATGTATATAATAAAATTGTGACTAAGCCGAATCTGTACATTAAATATTTTTTGGAAAATCTTATTGAAATAAACATTATTATTGGTACAGAGGCCGAATCTATAGTTTTTAGAATTTTTGCTTGTCTGTCTGTCTGATACCGCATCACAGAAAAATCCCTTATTTTGATGAAATATGGTATGGTGATAGCTGGTTATCCGGGTCTCTATAATGTCTATAATGTCTCATTTCTGTAATTTTTCAAAATTCGAAAAATACTAATATTTAAAACCTTAGAATTTGGTTTTTGGTCATCTGAACGCGGGCGGAGCCGCGGGCAATGCTAGTATTGTAACTAAAAATACTCCCCTAAACTGTTATTGAACTGTTTAATATCCGTCATCGGATATTTAACGTCATCCCCAAACCTACACCTATCTGTTGACACAAGTCATCTGTTTTCATGACATACAGGAAGGGCCAGGTGCTGGTTAGTTAAAGAGTATGTAAAAAAAAACAAAACAAGAGGAGCGGAAGCGCATGCGCGGTTCACTTTTCACGCGCGGGCGGAGGGTGGTAGCATCGACTTAAGCGAGGGTACTAGCGGCGCGCGATCAGTCAGCTGACGATTGTCATAGCGAACGCACGTTCTCTAGATCTATCTGCCGGATTCGCGCAGTGCTCGCACTTTGTGTTTTTTAATCGTGTAAAAAAAACCCTTCACCACAATGGCCACATACGCCCAATTCAAGCACGTCGAGCTCTACAAGATCGGTCATGGAAAGAATAGGTAAGTCGATTTTCAGATGCGCGGATGCTGTGTTTCAGTAACGGTCCTTTGTCGCGAGTAGGGGTTGGTTAGCGAATTAATGACCTCGTTAATTTATTTTTCAACTGTCTGAATTACACTCAGTTTATAGGTTTTTTTCCAAAATCATAAGTTGAAATGGAAATATTTATTTTAAAAGTACTCCTAATTTTTTTTTCATTAAGGCATTTTAATGAAATAATTACATTTTTAATACAAATGAGTTTTTTTTTCTTTTATCTGATGGTTCTAAAAATTATTTTCTTGACATTGTAGAGTGTATTGAACTATAGGTCGTTATAATGCGGAGGTCACGCTTCATGATTCGTATCATGCTTTCAGCTTCAGACCTAAAGCTTATGAAAGCGAAGCGAGTTTTCAAATAATATTAAGGCTTAAACCTCTACTGAAAGCTACATAGATTTTTATCAGCTATAAATTAATAAAGCCAACATTCATAGCACGTAAATTACTTTTATGACACAAACGATTTTTTTTCATGTTAAACTAAAAAAAGCTATATACAATAATATAATAACGTGGATTGCTTGATTACATACCATTTTAATACCTACTAAACTAATTAATCTTTCATAGAAATACTCCTATTTTCATTTTAACTCTTACTATAGGAAACATATAAGAATTATTATAGACCATAGTTTAATTTTTCAAAATGTTATTCCTTAGCCTGAGTTCAATATATAGAAAAGGTGATTTATTCAAAATGAAACATTTAAATTTTATTTAAATAATAGTAAAATGTTTTGTAATTATAAATACTCGTATAACCTATTATACTAAAAACTCAAAAAAGACTAGACGGGTTTGAATGATTATTTTTTTTATTTGTTATATTATTATTTTATGATAAAATAGGGAAAATCCATAAGAACAGATGGAAAATCGAAAAATTCAGAAGTGTTTATGGGAATCACTACTTCGGATTACTTTAATCTACTATTTACATATCTCTATCTGTCATGTACTGTCTACAACAATACGTCAAGTATAAGTTGGAAAAAAATTATATATGTATATTCTATCTATTCCATACTAACCGTTAAAACGTATCTAGTGACGAACCCAAGCGAAACGAGAGTGAGTCGCTAGTGAGATATAAAAATAAAACTAGAACAAATATGTAGCACAGAAAAAAAGTAGAGCTATATATGGATGTAGCAGTGAAAATTCACATAAAATCTGTGCATGCGAAATAGTAATGATCAGCGAAAAACACGCACATTCTAGGCACGCGTAAAAGTTGGACAAATGATTCGTATTTATTATTTACACGGTTTTTTGTGTACCTTAATAAAGCAAAGTATATAAATAGCTTTAAACAATTTTCTATTTCTATTTATAGAATTTTTGAATTATGACGTTTTACGTAAAAATTAAAAATTAATATTTAGAACTGTTTAAAAATAAAACTTTAAATAAGTTTTAATTTTTTATTTTGCCTAATAATTTTATCGAAGTCTATTATTATTGCAGGTATATTTTAATTCATGTTATAGCTTCATACTTGAAATACTAACAGAAATAAATCCTGCTTGAAATACTCATTTTGTGATTGACGACTAGAGGGTGGATGTAAAGGTGCATTCAGACGTGTCTTCTGATTTTTATTTTGTTTATCTATTCAGAAAATTAAATAAGACGTTAAATAAATAATACATAATCAATAATATTTAGTTAAGATCCGCCAATCCGCACTTGGCTAGTGTGGTGAGCTACGGCCTGATTCCCCTCGTACTGAAAGGAGGTCCGTGCCCAGCAGTGGGAAGTTAAAAAGGGCTGAATACACATACAGCTAATGTCAGAATTGCTGTGTGCCGCATACCTGTGGTATAATCGCGTGTCGACACGATACATACCAAAATCATAAAACGTAACAAGATTGTTGAGGGTGAAACGAATTGATCCGTCAATTAGTAAAATATTTCAGAAATATGTACATACAAATATGTATACCATACTTACAAGATTAAAATATGATAATGAAATGTACTTTCCGTATATTTCTACGCAATTGAAATGGAGAGACCATTTCCTCACATTTTGACACACGCTTGTCTTGTTCAGGAATTGAACTAACATGATTCATTCATATCACAATATATATATAAGAGTGCCCTATGAGTTTATACTTTTTATGAAATGCAAAATTTTAGTATTTAATTTACAACGTTATATTATTACGGAATTTAAATATGTTAAATAATTATTATAAAATACTCTGTGAAAAATTAGTCTATGTATAACATAATTTGTGAAAACTAGCAAAAAAAAATATCGGTCACCTTACCCAGGTGGTCTAATATTGGCAGGACGCCCCAAATCTGAAGCGACAGTAGAGTCGCGTGCCGGCGCCGAACATTAGCATATTCAAAGGAAGTGACGTGATTACTTGGGGCGAGCAGACAGACGCGTAACCTCCCTTTGACAAAATACAGGCTTTTATACAAGTAGAAACTATAACCAACTTCTATAGCTTAGATTTTATTCTCTTATGATTACAATTATTGCTGACAATCTTTATTTTATGTACATGAAACATACATTTGTATGAATATTTTAGGCAATTTTCTATTAAACTATACTTCTTTTATACATAACGCTCTGCGTTTTTTGGAAAAGATATAAAAATAACATTTTTTCAGAAAGGCCACCTTATATGGAAAAACGTGGCTAATTTGTTCATGGGAAAAACTTAAGCAAATCCTTATCTAAATACAAAATTTGACTCAAATCGTTAGAGCCGTTTCCGAGATAAAATAAATAAATTTATATACAAGAATTGCTCATTTAATATTATAAGATGTTTTTAATAATGAGTTACAAAATGCAATTCTGTCTGACATATATATTATAAAATTATTTATCTGTTTTAATGCTGTTAGTTGAGTTTGAAGGGTTTCATATTCTAATGTTATGAAAAAAATCTACGTAGATTTGTGCTATGGAATTTGACTGTATATAATTTCATGAAATACCAACGGAAAAATAAGAGTTTTTTAAAATTTAATATCATAAATTTACATATCCTACAAAACATTTTTCTAATCCTAAAAAACATCATTTTATATAATATGATATGATATATTTTGACAATTTCAAAAAAATCTGAACATTCATTGAAATATGGAAATTTTAGTATAGTACTAGCATTGCCCGCGGCTCCGCCCACGTTCAGATGACCGAAAACCAAATTCTTAGGTTTTACAGACTAGTATACTCTTACATTGCAGTTTTTGCATTTTTTCTCAAAAATGAGATGTTTTCCCGCGGCAAAAAGTATCTTATATGTTGACCCGGATAACCAACTATCACCATACCAAATTTCATCAAAATGATGATGCGGTAACAGACAGACAGACAGACAAAAAATCTAATAACTATAGATTCTGCTTCTGTATCGATAATAATGTCTAATTCAATATCATTTTCCAAAAAATAATTCATGTACAGATTCGGCTCAGTTAGAATTTTATTATATGTATAGATTATAATAAATAAAAATCTTGTCCTTGCTAGGGTATAGCAGTGAAATAGTCGGTTAGAATAAATAACTATGTAATTTATAAGCGCGATCGGAAAAACAGATACGCTAATATATTAGGCAGAACCACAAAGGTCTCACGCTAAGGACATTCTAAAAAGGTTACGATAGGTCTACGATTAATTTAATTATTATACTTTTACATTACAGACTAAAACAATTTAGGTCATACACTATAGTAAAAACTAAATTAAATTTATATATAACAACGCAATTTTATTTAGCAACGCTAATAACGCGTTGCTAAATAAAATTTATAATGTGTAAACGAAACTTTTGGCTGAATCCGGAAGATAATTTAAAAAACCTTACCGTGTATGATGTGATCCTCACAATTTTAGTTTTTTTTTCTTTATTGGCTTATAGTTGCGTTAACAGGCGCAACCCATTCTGCCAGTGTCACGTTTTGTGAGGAAGACACGAATGAGATTGAGCGGTAATTTTGAAAAATTTTAGGTTATTAAGGGCCTCATTTATGACAGTATTGATAAAGAATAAATCAATATGTGTTCCAGTATTAAATGTACGTGTAAGTTTTTATCGCCATGACGACATTAAAGCTTGATTTACTTGGTCAAAGAAAATTGCTCGTATAAGCAAAACGTTACGGTCGGCATCTGGTCTTTTATAGTGTCTATAAGATCTATCTACATTTTTGATTACATAATAGTGTAAAACTACAATGTAATAGATACAAATATTTATCATTCTATTTATTCGTTAGTATCACAATTTTATGATTAGCAAGAAATTACTAAATATTAATTTAAAATTCATCTACAATCAAGTTATATTATTCACATTAATAAAACGAAAAGCATTTAAATTTTTAAATACAACAGCTTATTGTAAGTGTAAAGTGTATATTGTAAGTGTTGAGTATATAATAATTGTTAAAATTAATCACGTAACACTTTGTCTAAAATTTTTATCATGATATTATAACGAGTAAGAAACCATTAGGTGGTTTTATCATAAGAAGATACTCATCGATTAAAAATGATTAAAACTTTCCAATATCCGTTATAACTTGTTATAAACATTTAATGTAATGTCTAGACAGATTTACATAAGAATGTCTTACCATCTCAAGTGTTGTTGCTTGGAAGGTAGATAGTAAAAGTGTTTAAAGAGTGTTAAATGTTTAAGTGTCACGTAATAGTGCTTTAAACATAAACATTACTAATTTATGTTTCAAATGGGACGATTAACTGAACATATGTAAATACTTAACATGTTTCTTTTTTTTTTGCATTAGCATAAGTGCACTTTCGAAAAATATCTAAAATTGACAACATTCGTATACTTGGTATCACTGTGATGGAAATAGCAGGTTCTAATCTCGTGATGAATACTCGATGTCTTTCGTGATCTAGTTTAAATAAAGCGTGATGATGTGAGCCTCTGTGGAGCTTATATTATCCTTTTAATGATAGAATTTAAATACCTATCAGAAAAAGTGTAGTGAAATAAGATCTTATATTCTGAAAATTTAAAAAAAATATACAATACTTTTAAAAAAAAATGCACGTACCTAGTATAAGATAAAAGTATGTATAGGTACACCTTTTTTAGTTTTTATTTTCTTATTATCTATGAAATTATTTTCTAGGAAAATTAACTTTGTTACCGAATATATCCCAAGATATAGGGTTTTAATAGTACCTATTCAATGAAAAACAATTAGTGTTTACATGTTTTTCTGAAAGCCATAACTGTATGTTATATGAAGTCACTTAATCGAGGCACGCGCTCGTTTTTGTAGAAATGTACACCAGTAATGGAGTTACGACGTTTGCAAAAACTTGAATGCACCATCGCAATAAAGCTATAATCGATGTGAAGAATGTCTTGAACAATTTGCATTACATAATTGAAATTTATTCATTTTAATTACAGCATTAATAATAAAAAGAAACTTTATTGTTTTATCATATCAATTATTAAAACGTTCTATTCAGTATATCCATACCTAATATTATAAATGTGAAAGTGTGTTTATTTGTTTGTCCTTCTTTCACGTCGAAATGGAATGATGGATTGGCGTGATTTTTTTATGGGGATAGTTGTAGGACTGGAGAGTGACATAGGCTACTTTTTACCGAGGGAGATTATCTAATTCCCAGGAAAACACGTTATAATACAACACAAAAAATATTTGTGATTAGAATTACTTGAAACTTTCTATTAATATTCTTCAATACTATTAAATAAATACGTGTTTTAGCGTTTTTTAAAATTCATGCCATAAGGGTGTAAAATAGGGCATAAAAGTGTGTATGAAACCTACCTAATGAGAGTTTTTTTTGTAATTTTAGCGCGAGCGAAGCCGTGGGTTCTGCTAGTACCTATAAATACGTAATTTACGTTTATGACTGTCAAAAAGTGAATCTTAAGGCAACCAGTTGGTAGAGTTGTACGGCTCAATTTCATAATGATAGATTGTTTTATAAAAATTTACAATATGGTTATATTGTGCAATATTAATTCTAAACTGAAAAGAAGAAGTCATTTGCGTATAACACAATATTTCAATAATATAGAAAATTGAAATGCTATTACAGTATATAAGTTTTATTTTTTTTAGTAGTTTTCATTGCATTTTTCAGGCAATAATGAATTCAACTATCTCCTACAAAAAATAATTGTTTTTTTCTTTGTGGGAGAAGACAATTATTATTCAGGCATTATTTTATGAAAATTGCATAAAGTTAATTTAAATCTTATTCATCTACAAATCCTATTGTTTTCAAATGGTTTTTGTAAGCTATAAGAAAAAAATGACAATAATGAAAGTGTAGCAAACTTGCAGAATTATGAGATTTAAAAAGATTCACTGTCATACATAAAATATAACGAGGTTTCGTTGCTTTGACGTAAAAGCGCTCCACCTAAACGAGTCTCTGAATCACAAGGACGTGGGTCGCGTGTTCAGTTTAAGGTCTATGGATGATTTCATGCCGCATTTTATTGAAAATGTCATGACAGTTAGCAGTGAGAACATCTGCAAACTTACATAAAGATAATAGAATTTGAATGTATTACGATATAACGTTGGGAATTTGACCCGCGTTAGTAATAAATTGTTGGTATTCGTGCGTGTAATACTTTTTGTGATGTCGGAGAAATGAGCGATGTGTTCGTTGAAAGTCATTATACATGAAATATTAGTTAATTTCGCAGTTATGATTATAAAAAAAATATTAATAAGTATAATGGCTAAAGTTAATTCAAATATTAAGCTTTTCTGTTAGTTAAAATAGTATAAAAGCTATTTTTATATTCATTTGTAGAGTATTGGGATAAACTTCCTTCAACTTGCGTCTACACAGATATACATACAGGTATATTTATAGATTATAATAAACTCTTTTTGGAATCACACACGGTTTACTCGTTTGTGGTGCATTGCAAGCTTTAGTTTTATTCACTTGCTTTCACCTGTGGTTCCACTCATGCCCGTCAACGACAAAAATAACCTTGTCACTTTCACTCGACTCCTCTTAAAGCCATTTTCTTTTTATCTCCTAAATGTTGGAATCCCTTTTTTATCTGATAGCCTTTGTCACTTACTCCAAATTATTTATCCACTAGCGTAAGGTTCGTACAAACAGTTTACCTGTTTTAGGGTTAGCGGATACAAACAGCGTTTAATGCTTAGTGTCGTGCAAATAACCATATGAGCTCAATATAGCGTAGTTATTTCGAAATCTTATAATTCTCTTACTTTATTAACAAGTATAAATCTTCAAAACTTAGTAGACGTTGATGTAAATCATTTCCAGTAGTGTTTTCCTTATGTTTGTCAATTTACACTCGTAAAAGTTTATAGTATCAGCACAGTTTCTTTTCCACTAAGTTTTAGGTTTAGATTTGCTCCAATTCGTGACATATTAAAATCTAAAACAAAAACTAAAATACCATTTTATTAAGGCGTTTATAAATATTTTTTATAAACAAAAAGAAAAATATGGAACTAACTTCAATAGGAAAACGTAATTCTACATAACCAAGCATTTCCCACGGTAAAGCCTAATGGTAGTAAAGCTCTTCTATTGCATCAATCACACAAAAGTGGTTTTGTACAAAGGGCTCTTAATGTTTGTTCGTGCCTTTTTATTTCTCATAAAAAGTTAAGCTCTTAAAGCATTAGACAATAAAGGGAAATTAGTTATGCTGACATGTTAATGTTTAAACCGTAAAATGTCCGTGTTAACCGTAAACACTTACACAATAATAATACACACATATTTCTTGAAAGCTTACTTACATTATAATTCATATAAAATTCTTAAAAATCTTTTTTTTTATGATACGTACTTTTACAATTGCAAAGATTATTTTATTAGTTAAACATAATACTTTCTTAGATTTACGCGAATATTTGACATTTTAAATAAAATTATCTTTTCGGATTATATCGCGGATTTATTTTGATTTTTGGTTCCCGACGTTTCGAATGCTTTACAGCAATCATGGTCACGGGAGAGACTAAGTTTTTGGACGTCTCAAACATATATTTGTTACAGACAGTGACTACCCACTATTTTACAAAAATGATGATGATTGCTGTAAAGCATTCGAAACGTCGGGAACCAAAAATCAAAATAAATCCGCGATATAATCCGAAAAGATAGTTTTACTTAAAATTTATTAGTTCAATTCA
Organism: Brenthis daphne; assembly: GCA_947093115.1. Taxonomy (NCBI): domain Eukaryota; kingdom Metazoa; phylum Arthropoda; class Insecta; order Lepidoptera; family Nymphalidae; genus Brenthis; species Brenthis daphne. Next base: position 10,175,323 of record OX352478.1, on the reverse strand, counting down.
AACTTCGTAACCTGTGTAGTTGTTTAGTATTAACAAGATAATTTAATAATTGGGTGTCATGTAACGGTCGGTACTATTCTATTAGGTATTGCTATTACTTATTATGTGATCGGTGCTATTACTTTTAGTAACTACATACTACTAAAGTACTTAATTTTAGTAACTTGTACATATTTAAGATGTATAAATCATAGATGAATAATAAAATGGTATCAATATATTGTACACTGGAGACTCACCTTTGCTTCGCTCGGGTTCGTCCCTAGGTGATTTTTTTAAATTGACATAACTTTTTTGTTTATGAACCGATTGACATGAAACAAATATTAAATGTTAAGTGAAGCTTACAACAATATATTAGTGAAATGACCACCCAAATCGGTTAAGCCGTTTTTGAGATTAGCGCGTACAAACGCACAGAAAAACAGACAAAAAATCTTAAAATCATTGTTTTGGGTTCTTTTGTGTTAATAAAGACTCCCAATAATAGTTTTTCTCAAATTTCTTTCATGTACAGACAGCGATCGTTTATAATTTTATTATATGTATAGATATAGATAATATAAACGTCAGGTTATGACGGGATGTTAATATTTATTCAACAATTAATAATCATATTGTAATAAAGAAATGTTTAATTTGATAAACAAAAAGAATTAAAGTATTTGCTATATATCAATTGTATTTTTGTGTTGTTTTAATATATGCCATTGAGTTGGCAGTGGTACTTGTTAAAGAATATCAAATTAATTTGATTAACTACGTGTAAAGTTATCTTTTTTTTTTAGTTTCATTGTAATTATCTAATAATTATACAGTAATTGAATATAGTACATTAATAAATGAATTACTTAATGAATTTAATAGGATTAAGTAAAATAATATTTTTTTTAAGAACAATGATGTTAACTGAAATGATCAGAAGCGATACGGAAAAGAGGTTGCAAGCCGCGATCGTAATGACAGGCGGAGCGCATCGCGATCCGTTATGTGGTACCTTTTTTATCTGCGCGATGAGTTTTTATCTGTACACTTTGTTTTTATCTGTGCGATTATCGCGCGCCGTTAGACCGCACGCGCCAAGCAACTGCAACATATCTGTTGTTACAATGTCTAATTGTCTTTGTAATTGTACAGTATACAAAGGGAAGGGAATGAATCATTTTGAAAATGTACATTCGAGTTACTCATATTAATGAAATGACAAAGTTTTGTATTATAAAGTATTAATAATTTTATTATGTTATACCTACTGGAGTTATATTTCATCAATTCTTAACATGTGCGTTCAAACTAAAATATATACAGATGAATAAAATTGAAGTGACCGTCTGTCTGTTTGTTTGTTCTGGCTAATCTTCGAAACGGCTGGACCGATTTTGACGGGACTTTCACTGGCAGGTAGCTGATGTTATAAGGAGTAATTTAAGCTACTTTTAGAAAAAAAAAATACGTTCCGGGAAAAAATAAAACCCATGATTTTGTAACTGTTATCCGCGTACCCAGGAACTCACCCAAGCGAAGCGAGAGTAGGTCGCTTGTTCTTAATAAATTAGGTAAACCTTGAAATTACTTTAAGTAAAAAATAAGTTAAGTTTTTAAAGAAATTTAATTATTGTAAAAGCTGTTTTATTAAAAATCTAATAAACAAGCTTCTTCGATACTTTAAAATCGATGAGATTTGTAAAAATAATGCATTTACATGCAAATTAGAACATAAAAACGTGCTATTCATAGCATTAAGGGCCTATCGTTTTTAAATAGCTTTGAATAAATTTTGTAGAAATTAAAAATGAAAGTAAGGGAAAACTAGCCACACTGTGATAAATCATAAATGTAGAGGTGCAAAGCGGCCTATTGTTAATAAGTAGTGTTGTGGCTAACATGGAATTTCACATTTCTAAAAGTAATTTCAAACTTTCATGTAAAGAGTAATATAAATAGTGAAATAGAAATATTTAATTATATAACCCAGTTTTTTGAAAGCTTTGATATAGTTTGATTTGATAACACACCTAATTTTCTGTCAATGTTCTGATGATGTCTCTACATTTACAACTGTCTTCATAAAATCAAAGTAAAGGTACACTATTGTTTTATTGAATAGAATTGGTTTGCCTATGTAAAATAGCTTGAATATATTTTTTAAATCTCTTAAGATTACAAAAAAATTATATGCAGGCTTAAAAGAAAATTAATTTTAATAATTATCATATTTATTTGTCCGACGCTTAGTACCTCATTAAACTTACTCAAAGAACGAGCATTTTTATACACAAAGTGTGAGTAGTATGTGAAAACATGAGAAAAATAAAAAAAAACCTCGTTTATTATATTCAAATTTTTGTATGGAAGAGATTGTAATGACTACTGTTCTTAAGTATAAAAATAATAGTTTTTATAGCTCCATCGCTAAATTTTTTTCACAAGAAGTTAATAGTGGTTTTTTATTTTTATTTTATAGAAATGTGTTAATTTCGTACGGCGGGGCGCTACCTGTGACGCTACACAATAGTTAAAAAAAGTAAATTATAATATATTTTTTATATTATAGATCAGAAATTTTCATCAAAAATAGCGAAAGTGGTCATGTCAGAATAAATATCAAGTAACGGACCATGGTCGTGACCAACGCGTGCGCGTACTACGTCTAAATTTACAGGTGCTCGCTCACGAAAAGTACGATCTGTAGAGATAGCTGTCTTTATTACGGCGCGGTATTGTGGCCGCACTCTTCCACGCTATGCAATATTGTAACGATGGGAGATAAGTGAATATGAGATGCGCACCGGAAATTGGATGAAAGTAATGATGATTACCAAAAACACCTTTTATTATAGAGTAGGTATGCATATGTAGAGAAAGTGGTAATTTGACGCTTCGTTTTACTGTCAATAATGATTTAAGAAAATTTCACGCGAAGAATAAGCTATTATAATAGCCTGAATTTAACGCGAAAAACAGGCTATTATAATGTTAAGCACGTAATTGTATAGGACATAAGTTACAATATGAATAGAAAATATTACTAAGAATAGTTTACCGTTGTATAAAAGTTTTGAATGCGATATGCCTGACACATTACGATTACTTCACACAATCCAAGGTACAGTTAGACTATTGCACTCAAAACATAAATGCTAGTAAATGACATTATTATTTTTTGTCCAATGTAATGCGGTGTGAAATTAACGTCGACGTCGACTAAAACATAAGATTGTTCTATGTTGTGTGTAATTTGTTAGTTCTGTTAATGCGTTATACGAGAATATCTTATTTTGTAGACGGGTAAAGAAATATGTAATACAACTTATAAGTAACTCGCATTTCCCGCGGCTCCGCCCGCGTTCAGATGACCAAAAAGCAAATTCTTAGGCTTTACATATTAGTAGGTACACTCTTACAATGCAGTTTTTGTATTTTTTCTCAGAAATGAGATATTTTCTCGCAAAAAAAAGTATCCTATACGTTGACCCGGATAACCAGCTGTCATTATACCAAATTTTATCAAAATCCCTGTAGTGGTTTTTCTATGATGCGGTAACAGATAGACAGACAGACGGACAGACAGACAAGAATTCTAAAAACTATAGATTCGGCTTCTGTATCGATAATAATGTCTATTTCAATAAGATTTTCCAAACAATATTTAATGTACAGATTCGGCTTAGTTACAATTTTATTAAATGTATAGATTCTTCAACGATTTTGAAAATGGGTACCTACCGATAGTTGCGAAAGAGCTGGATCGACAGACGTTCTTTCATAATAGAGGTGTAGAGATCTCAGAGCAATAAAAATTTTATTGGTCTGAGGTAGAGATTACAATCTTTGAGTTTAGTCACAAAATTCCAATTGAAAAAAAAAGCAGTTTTATTTTTCCCTAATTTCAAATTAGTCACATCGATCCAGCCGTTCTCACGTGATGCACTTGTCGACGAACTGCATTTCATTATTATTTATATAGATTTAAGGGGTAGCTTAGTTACCTTCAACAAATAAATAAAATTGTTCGTAACTACATATAACGATAACATAAAGTGCTTTAACACTTAACCGATAATAGAGAGGTATACACAGACATTTTTATTTCTATCATTCACTAAAACACGATGCGCGTTCTTTGAGCGAAATATGAGTTTGTCCTCATTCCACTAGTGCGATAGACAATGTTTTTAGTGCATTTCGTAAGCCGTAAAATAAAAAAGGCGTATAAAAAGACATATTGAACGATTAAATTTTATTACATAATGTCTAATAATTTTGTTTAAAATTGTTTTGTAATTGTTCCAGCCTAAATCGTGTTGACCGATTATTGTCGGTCTTAAAAAAGTTTATTTTAGAATTGTATAATTGTTTCCAATTGTCGTTACTCAACTTCCTTTATTGGATAATATTTTCTTTAGACCTTTGAGTGTCAAGGAGAGTCGGTCCGTCTTGTATATAATCTCCTCCTTTTTGGAAGTCAGTTAAAAGAAACAGTGAGTAGGTGTATAGACAGCATTATAATTCTTATAAAATTTGCATTTTATTAATATACTTTCTTTCAGAAAAATTACAACGTTATAATATAACTAAGTTTAAGTATCTTAATGAATCAGTAGAAAAGTTATAAATATAGAAGTTAAACTATTTACATTTCTAATTTCGAATTGTATTTATACAATCATAATTTGATTTCTAAACCTTTTTATATTCATTATTCTTAGAAAATATTGTTCTATTGCTGCGGCATCCGTCAAATATCGCCGCTCCTATAATTTTTTTTATAATTGTCTTTACATAGTCATTCCAATATAATCTCAAATTACATATTATGTTATTTTGGCATACATTATTATAAGCGTCCGTTATGTACACATCACCATTTGGTTTACTTTGCCAATATGTACATAGTGTAAGATAATACACTTGATATCGTTTATTGACTGAGTAGATATCAATTGAAGTAATGATTAGGTATACTATTCTCATGTGAAAATTAGCTTATAGCAAAGACTTCATATATTTTGCCAATATGCTTTTCATGAACCAAATTTTCAAATCACAAATCAAATTTTCGTGATCAAGTTATCTGTTATCAGATTCTTTTTGTCATAAAAATTGTCTTATTGAGTTTTTAACTTACATTACATAATATGTAATAATCAATTTAACAAGGAAAAGTCAGTACATACCTTCATTAAGAGAAGCTTTTAGAAGTAGAGAATTACGAATTTCCGATATTATTATGGTCGTCTATAAATTCTTTTCTTTGTATACATTACATAATATATTATTTTACAAGTGACTCTACCTCGTTTCGATCGGATTCTTCCATAGTTGATTCTTTCAATTGACATAAAAAAATTATGAACCGATTGAAATAAAACAAGTAATAGGTGTTAAGTGAAGCTAACCACAATATATTAGTAAAAACCGCATCCAAATCGACTAAGCCGATTATTAGCGCGTACAAACACACAGACAATCAGACAAAAATTCTAAAAATCATTATTTTGTTGCGTTAATAAAGACCCCAATAATAGTTTTTTCCCAAATATCTTCCATGTACAGACAGCGATAAGTTACACTTTTTTTATATGTATAGATTACAAAAGTGTTTTGTATGAGCGTAATAAGTGTATAAACGGTAAGAGTAATACACTAACAAAATATAATATGAATATTATAATTACAGTTATCATAGCAACGTCCCACTTTCTTGAGATTTCTAATGCGTGTCGGTCGGGATTGTGATTTTTTTATGAAAATTAATGCTACACTGGAACGGCGCTGGCGCTCGTAATGTGTAAGAAATGTGCGTATGCGCATTTGTAATGAGGTTTGTTAAATGAAAACAGGTTGGAAATTTATAATGTTTTAAATTATTTTTTAGTAAATTTATTTCTATTAAGAATTTTTGCCCAAAATAATTTAATTAATAAGCGTTTTTTTACACATTTGCTTCCCCATCCAAACTTTAATCCCCATTTTCACCCCCTTAAGGATTGATTTCCGGGATAAAAACTATTCTATGTCCAGAATCTCAAACTATCTTCTTACTAAATTTCATCTAAATCGGTTCAGCCAAAAAATAAATCTTTCCTCTTTACAAAATTATGGTATTATATATTTAGTATTATATTACACATGATACTAATACGTGTAACGACAACAATTTTTTTAACTAGGATTATCTTTCTAAAAGCTTCTAATTTTGTTGTGCTTATTTTCTAAACTATAGATATTTTGAATATGTACTTACTAACCGACTTCCAAAAAGGAGGAGGTTCTCAATTCGTCGGAATCTTTGTTTTTATATATATTTTTTTATATGAATAAATATTTTTATATTAATAATATTAATCCATTGATTTGGTTATTATATACCGTTTAAATTTTCTATAAGTATAATAAAATATCATTAAAAGAGAACTTCAACACTTTCTATTGTAAATAGCCGTACTTAGAAATAAGAGGGTGGTCGTACATAGTAATTTTGTGGCAAAATTATTTATGTAAGTAGCGTTGTAATGCCTCAATTTTTGCTTTGTCATTGATTGTCGATTGAGATGTAGATTTTTTGATTTCACTTTCTCAACGTGATTTGATGTTACGGACGATGTTAAAAAAGCTAAATCTTTTTTTCTACTTGAGTTAAATAAAGTAATAAAACCCGTATTTAAATCTGATTTCGCAATGGAGAATATTTTTAGCATTCATATTATCCACGTAGTGCATTTAAATTTTATAGCTTTTACTTCTACATAAGCTTAGAGCTTTTAAAGTTGCGTAGCAGTAAGTGTCAACATACTGTAATGTAATAAACCGGTGTTAACTATTTTTCATATTACACATATTACAAAGAGGCCTAATAAATGTTGTTGTATGTTGTACGGGATTTTAGCACTCCAGGTGTTAATAAAGCTATTTCAAACTATTAGATACATTTACGATCGTAATCTATGACCAACTTAGTAGCTAGATGCGGAGGAATTTATGTAGTGTTATAAATATTCGCGGAAAATTCATGTCTAGACGACACCATTGAATACTATATAATAGGAAAAATTAAACAGACATATGCCTAATTTCACCAACACTTAAGCTACCACCTACGTATGGGATCCCTAGCTTAAAAGTTCCCCTAAACTAGTCCCTAAATTAAATTTTGTTTTACCATCGTCAGAGCCCATATTTGTACTACCTATATTTAGGTGGCATTTTAACATTTAAGTGACCTCTAACTGTCGGTGAAACAGAAACTGTCCCCTAACAGCCCCCTAACCATGCTTAGGGGATCCCTTAAACTTAGGTGACGTTGGTGAAATCGGACAATAGAATTATAAACAATTTTTACTTTATACATATAATTTTATATATATCTTTTTTGATAATTAAAAATCATTAGTCGATTTAATTTTTAATTTTCACAGTAAAAAATATCTATCTTTTTATAACGTATTTCTAAGAAGTTCTAATTTACCCAAGTTCGTGATTTTTAATACAATTACCCATTGATTGATTGATCCTCTATTATTTACTCCCAGTTCAAAACAGCAAAAGGAGTTGCCTTAAGGAATTTGAATTATACATTTTCGTACCGCGATATCAAAGTTATGCTAATAAGATAATATTTAAATGCAAGTTTATTGACCGTAATTTAGCAATTTAATGAAGACGATTCAAGACTCATGAGCAATTGAATGCGATTTCCGTTTGACCGGAGCTATTACATTTGCGCATTGACTGGGAAGTAGGACTTGTGAGATACTTATCTAAGTTCTATGTTAGATATTTGATAAATCGGTATAATATCAGCCTAGGTGACCCTTCGACCCACAAACAATGTCTATGTAAAAATTTACATAATTTACATGATTACTAAGTAAAAAAGGACAAATAAATAAACAATATTTATAAAATTCAGTCAGTCGGTTTGATCAATTTTATAGAAGAACTAGCATTGCCCGCGGCTCCGCCCGCGTTCAGATAACCAAAAACAAAATTTTTAGGTTTTACAGATTAGTATACTGTTACATTGCAGTTTTTGCATTTTTTTTTTCAGAAATGAGATATTTTCCAGCGGTAAAAAGTATCCTATATGTTGACCCGGATAACCAGTTATCTCCATACCAAATTTTATCAAAATCCCTCCAGTGATTTTTCTGTGATGCGGTCACAGACAGACAGACAAACAAAAATTCTAAAAATTATAGATGCGGCCTCTGTATCGATAATAATGTTCATTTCAATAAGATTTTCAAAAAAATATTTAATGTACAGATTCGGCTTACTTACAATTTTAGTATCTGTATAGATAGTATTGTAACTCACAAAAATCATGAGCGACAGTTGGTGTAGGACACGCATACAAATGGCGAAAATTTCGACAATAGAAATCAAAGAATGATCAAAGGACTGCGAAGTTCATTATGTCTGTATACGCACCTCTATTTAACGTAACAATTGGCACGTGGCATTGCAATTCCATTCATCAGAACATTTCGCATAAAACCCATTCGCTTATTGTTTTACCAAAATCTCATAATTTTATTGCCTTATTGTTCTCTCAGTAGACTGCTAGGCTTGGCGCTGCTAACAATACTTCATTGTATGCGCTACGCATGAATGGCAGATTTTTGTTGATTTCATAGCCGTGTTCATTGTTTAATATCAGATAATTGACGTTATAAAGATCTATGGGCTATATCTAAAATAAATTTGTTGCCCACCCACAGGTTTTCATTTGTTAAAATTGATCTCATCAACTTTCGTAATATACCTAATTCTATTTAAAAAAAGCTGTAATGATATTTATTACAAATACCTAGTTATTTACGCTGAAATGAGGAAAACATCCCAAATAAAACTGTTTTAATTTCTATTTTTACTCTCTATCTGCACATTTTTCTCTATTTCTACACATTTTTCTTTAAAGAGTAAGGTAACATAGGCAGTGTAGATATGAAGTTCATATAATCTGTGGTACGTACCTGATGTGGAACTTAATACAATGATTTTTTTTATTTTATTATTATTACCATATTTGAAAAAGAAATCGATTTACTCGAATATTTGACATTTTAAACTAAACTACATATCTTTTCGGGTTCTTTCGCGGATCTTTATTTGAGTTTCTTTTGTGACCACGATAGCTGTAAAGCATTCGAGACATCGCGTCGCCGGGATACAAAAGTCAAAATAAATCCGAGAAAAAATCCGAAAAAATAGTTTTATTTAAAATACTTCAAGAAGTATACATACACATTATATAATTCGTATGTTAAATATTATGTAAGTCTGTGGTAATAGGCGTTGTCAGTGTCTGACAAGACGTCCAACAATTTGATCTGTATCAAGCGGAAGAGGGCTATTACCTAAGCAAATATCGCCTATCAATGTAACGCTAACATTAAATCAAAACATGCCTCTTCCGGTTATTGTTCATGTCTGTATATTATGACCGATATTGTTTTATTTGAAACTACTATTTTTTAGTATCGAACATATATATATATATATATATGTATGTGTATATATATATGTATATATATATATATATATATATATATATGTATATATATATATATATAAATCTATACGTGTTTTGATTAAACCGTTTGTTTAAATTTTATCACTTAGCTTTACCAGTCTTTCAGCGTGTTTTAAACAATTTATTGTTTTAATAAAGCTTTTAAATGTCAACAAGTAAAATAATTATTTTATGTGGTAATAAAATTTCCTTCGAACACCTTTAATTATTTAAATAACACTCTATAATCTATAAATCGAGATAAAGTAGGTTATATATGTATATGTTAATAAGTATATCGCTAGATATCCTTATTAACATATATAATTAATGAAAATATTAATAGAATGTTTAAGGTTTTTATTGCCGTAATTATAAACTAACTAACACTAGATAACATAAATACTGGTAACAACAGATATAAACTTAATTATAAGGTACACGATACGTATTAATATATAGAAGGATAATTTACGTACTTTGTATTCATTTTCAATTGCAAATATTAATTATGATTTTCTTCCCTTTCAGGTAAGAATTACTCAACCAGTATTCACACAACAATCAACACTAAAGTAAGAAAATAATTCGATAGTTTTTACTTATTTAAATTATTTTATATATTAATAGCTTCAAAGAGTTTTAATTGGACAATATTATATTTTTAAATATATTTCTACATAGCTTTGCTACTTTTATATTAATACTCGCTCAAGAATGACTAGATACATATCAAGTAAAACTTTCTGTTTTTTTATACTGTACGCTTTATCAGTATAATGTTACGAGAAGATTCATAGATGTATCCATATATAAATATTGTTTAGAGGAAATAGCTGCTGTTGTTACAGACGGTAATGAAAATTAATGGCCACGGTGCCATCTGTTGCCACAGGCTTAACTTGTCACTTATCAATAAATCTTTTGTGACTGAGAAATATATTGATATGGTGTTCTATCCTAGTAGATATTAGTGATATTTAATATTAGATCTATCGGTTATGATTGGCAGATCATTTTACTCATATTTGTAGCATATGCGGTTTATGATGTAATTTTGAATAATCAAAAGCCAAATTATGTACACTACTAACTTATATTTATCTAACTTATATGGTCTAAACAGCAACCATGGGTTTCCCTATTATAAAATTTAAAGGAAGTAATGGGATTAAAACATCAAACGATGCAATCCTCCTCTGAAGTGGATATCATTCATTTATCAAGCTTTATCAATTTAATAAGATTATTTGCGTTGATAACGATATATTGTTGTGGTTACGGTCCAGATTGACACTTAATCAGATATCGCTCCGTGTACATTGTACATACAATTCTTTATTATTATCCCATCATGTGGGTTTAATGTATGCAAATTGCAAGATATGTTAATGTTTATTGATCTTTGTGCTGTATATGGAACGGCTTAATTTTATTTCGCTGTTTAGACTCAATATGGTATTTGATTATTCTACCTTTTTGGTGTTTAATTTAATGTTAATATTTTGGAATATTAAAAAATGTAAAATTTTTAAAAATCTTATATTTTAGTATTTAATAAGTAGGTATAAACCTTTTTGAAGTTAATTCAGGAAATTTAAAAGTTCATAATTAAGTATGATATGAAAAAATAGTACGTAATTTGTTTTTGATTTTTAAGATCTTCACTTTTACAAACTTTTTAAAGTAAAGAAAGAATGTAGAGGCACTCTTTTAATGTATTTCTCGCTAAACATCTACAGTGGTAATATAATATAGTTGTGGTAAAAATAAAAATATACTCAACCGTAATAAAACATGTTGGATACAAATAAATATATTTTAATACTAGCATTACCCGCGGCTCCGCCCGCGTTCAGATGCCCAAAAACTAAATCCTTAGGTTTTACATATTAGTATACTCTTACATTGCAAATTTTGTATTTTTCTCAAATGAGATATTTTCCCGCTATAAAAAGTATCGTATATGTTGACGCGGATAACCAGCTAGCACCATACTACATTTCATCAAAATCCGTCAAGTGGTTTTTCTGTGATGCGGTAACAGACAAACAGACAAAAATTCTAAAAACTATAGATTCGGCCTCTGTATCGATAATAATGTTTATTTTAATAAGATTTTCCAAAAAATATCTAATGTACAGATTCGGCTTATTTACAATTTTATTATAGGTATGTTATAGATTTTTGCAGCAAACTATTTGAGGTCACAGGCGTCTTTCAAAAGGAACTAGGCTTACAAACAATAAAATAGTGAAAGGGCCTCAAAATCGTACCATATCTCACCCACTAAACTAATAACAAATACATGAGCCCGTTATTTCGTATAAAGGATGCTATTATACGTGACCGAATTCTTCCATCGACTATTAATATTAGAAACGGTAATGCTATGTGGACTTTATATTCCCTAAAGGTTCTAGTTATTTAACCGTTTGAAAGTGCATCTGGAACGAACAAACGATGCAAATAATGCGGTGTGGGATCGAATATCATGCGAAGAGCGCTTGTCGCATATAAATAAGGGTTACAGAGTGTAGGCAGGCATTGTAGGCCGCTATAGTGGTAGGATTGCGATAGGTTTTCTATCATCTTTGTAAGAAATGCCCTGCGGGGTGTATGGTTCTTTATATGAAGCACTAATTTGCTACTGAAGTTGCTACTTTGTACTCGTATATTTCTTAGTTCATGAATGCAGCTGTACTTACATAAAGTACTTGAAATATGTCTGTTTAAATATTTTGGAATTAATTTAATTGTTTTTTTTAAACAATATAAATGGCTTTAGGAACTCTAGATGGTAGATGATGATATTAAGTTTTTTTTTATTATAAACTTTTAATATGTATTATAGCTTACTATTAAATCTATTAAGATATGACAAATAGATTTTAGTTTTATCTATACTAATATTAAGATGATTTAATTTTTGTTTGTATTGAATAGGCTCCGAAACTACTGAACTTATTTAGATGAAATTTGGTAAGAAGATAATTTGAGATCATGGGAAGGGGGTAAGATGTTTTATCCCGGAAATCATTTCTTAAAGGGGTGAAAATGGGGATGAAAATTTCTATGAGGAAGCAACTTCCGGACGAGCCCGAACGAAACGAGGATGAGTCACTAGTTTTCAAATAAATGTTTAGAAAATATATTTGCAATATTTTGTGATCTGCATCCGCTATAGTTAATAATCAATTGACCGCAAAAGTTTGATTTAATTTCCTGCCTCTTGTTAACAATTGCTTTTTAAATGCTTTTAAAAGATACGTATTTTTTTTATTTTATCATATCGTTAGACTTTAATGTCGTCCAATTCATTGAATATTCATCAATTTTATTTATGGGATTTTATTACTCAAAGATTAAAGTTTTTAAAGCCCGTTTAATAATCGTTCCTACAAAATTGTAGGGTGAACGAGCTTAATTTACAACATTTCTTTCTTAAAACATGCTTAATAGCGGATATGCTTACTAATTTTTACAAAACAGTTAATAGGCGTAAAAAGAAAACTGTATCACTCATATTTAAATAAGCGTGCATCAAGTTAAATGGAGTGCATATAATTAACGGTTACCGCAAATTGTTGCGGTAATAACGTGTTAGAGTCATTGACAAGGGTAAAGTAAAACTGTTGTTGATAAATATAAGTCAACTTAAATTATTGTTTCATTTATGATAAAACGACTTCTTAAAAGGCAGGTTTTATACAAATTTTCTTCACCTATTTTACCCCTTTATGGGATGAATTTCAAAAAATGCTAAAACACGTATTTATTTAATTGTATTGAAGAGCATTTATACTAAGTTTCAAGTAATTCTGATCATAAATGATTGGGTTGTATTATATCGTGTTTTCCCGTGGGAATGAGATAGTCTCCCGCAGTAAAAGGTAGCCTATGTTACTCTCCACCTCCCCTACTATCTCTACACAAAAAAATCACGCCAATCTGTCACTCTGTTTCGATGTGAAAGAAGGACAAACAAACTAATAAACAAATACACTTTCATATTTATAATATTAGTAATTATGGATTAGTAGAAATATACTAAAATAATGTAGGTACTATTATAAGCGTGAAAGTATATATGTGTGTATATTTGTTATTCCTTCATTCTAAAACGGTTGGATGGACTTAGATGTAGTACTTAGATAGACCTGAAGTCCTGGAGTAATACATAGGTTACTGTAAATCATGTATAATAGATACGCACCAGAACGGTTAAAGGGTAAATTTATACATACGTATAATAAAATTCTGAGTCGAATCTGTACATTAAATATTTTTTGGAAAATCATATTGAAATATCGAAATATACATTATTATCGATACAGAGACCGAATCTATAGTTTTTTGATTTTTTGTGATTTTGAGTGTCTGCCTGTCTGTCCACCTGTCTGAAAACCACTGGAGGGATTTTGATAAAATTTGGTATGATGATAGCTGGTTATTCGGGTCAACATATACGATACTTTTTACTGCGGGATAATATCTCATCTCTGAGAAATCTATACTAAACGTTAAAACGTAAGCATGGACAAACCCGAACGGAGCGAGGGCGAGTCTCTAGTCGCTAATAAAAACACTTAATACAAGAATATAGCAGAAGTGTTATTAAAAGTCTATGTTTGCCATCCTTTTTTAAGGTACGTAGTCTAGTTCAAAGTAATTGGACCATTTTCTATATATCTTTTTAAAATAGCTTATTATGTAATCGTTAAAGTGGTTTCAAAGCTTTTTTATTTATCTTATCTGTGTTAGATATTAACTCTTCATTTTCTTTCATTGCCCGACTGACGCTTGTTATTATGAGAATCGAATTGAAAACCATTACTCCATCAACAGTTAACTGCAAGCAGTAGTTTTATCTTACGTAATCATTGTAATATCAGTACTTTGGAGTAATCTTCGTAATAGAGTGTATTGAATTGGATCTTGATCGGATGGAGTCTGGTAGTGTTAATACTGGGAACGAATACATATTTTTGATAGCAGCTTATTTAGAATAAGTACCAGTTTCTCTGCTATTTTGTGTAATTTCATTGGCATAACTACGTAGCTATAAAACATAATGTAAATAAGAACTGTTATGTTTTAATTTTTTTTATTTCATAATCCTTCAACGACCGCGGACACGCCGGCGTTACAGTTAACAATAGATTTCTTAGAAGTTTCATTAAATTCTTAGAAATTTACCTGGAGATGTTAAACATAAAATGCAAATAAATTAAAAATTCTGACTTTCTATTAGGTATACTTACCTATGTAGACATATTGATATTTAATAGTCTTTTTGTATTATTTTTAATTTATATAAATTTTTATTAGCAATTTGTCTTTTTCTTTGACAATAATGTCTTTTTATTCAAGAAAGAAATAAATTCATAACGTTATTCAAATCTTTCAATAACAAGTTCAAAGCAAACGTTAATCTCCCAATTAGGCCGATCTTGCAATTTCACACATCTGTCACTGCATATATTTATATCGGGGACGTTAAGGATGGTAAAACAGCCTTTGGCTATTTAAATACTCGTATCTCTGAGATATGTATTGTATTCAGCCCTTTTCAACGTCCCACTGCTGGGCACGGGCCTCCCTTCAATACGAGGGGGATCAGGCCATTGTCCACCACGCTGGCCAAGTGCGGGTTAGCGGACTTCACATGTCTTTCGAAAGGGTTCTCTCAGACATGCAGGTTTCCTCACGATGTTTTCCTTTACTATCATATCAGAGGAAGAGAGAAAACATCAGAGGTGCGTGATGCGGGATTTAAACCCGCTTCACTCGGTTTCCCAAACGAGCACGTTACCACTGGGCTACCACTGAGATATATTTTAAGATAAAAGTGTTTTTGAATGATTTATAAAATTATATACCTCACTTAAATACTACTTCTATATACATATATATATATATATATAAACGCTTTCTTACAGAAGTAGGAGTTTATTAAAAATTTTGATACGGTAATTTCGGTAACAGAAAAGAACTGTTTTAAGTTCAAACTTATTTAAGCAAATAACTACTGTTCATGCGCTAAATGTTCATCTATGTAGGTCTATTATCATTTAACTATCCTACAAAATACAGAATCCCAAGATTAAATTCAATGCAAAAGTATGCGCCCAGTGTTCCAATTAGGGTGTGTCTAGGCTATCATTCATCTCACAATCTTTGCATTTCTCGGGTAATCACGACAAGATCCGTTAGAGGGGACAAAAAGATTGGGGTAAATGTCAAGTGATACACACTTGAGTTGCCCTACTCTGCTTAGATAGATCTACGGAGATATTAAATGGTTCTTAGGAATTATTTTGAAAAATATTGTAACGGAATTTCAACAAAAGGAAAGGAATGTACCTAATATCGAGTATAACAGTGTTAATGGTTTTTGTAAGCTTTTAATATTAATTTTTGATAAAAATTTTTTATTTTTTTCTTATGTTATTGATGTTCTTAGCAAGAGATTTCTACATAAAACCATAAATCTCGTGGATAAGAATAAATGAGACGGTTGAAAGTGGTCGACGACATCTTCGTAACTATCGTGATCTAGACGCTTACAGGCAATCACGTCCTGTCGTTAGCTGAGCTTCTAGTAAGATATAAATTAAGGAAACTTAATTAAAATATCTTGTCTTAATCGCTTATCCTTAACGTAACATTACGTTGAAAAGTAGGTACGTAGTAAAACTGACTTAGACACGTTTATTTATAAACTAACGACATACTCTCGCTTTGCTCGGATGCATCCTTAGGTAAGTTTCAAATAGATATAAACAGATATTAGCTAGCGTTGTAAATTCAAAATTGTAACATGTTTTCGTGAATTTTTTCGATGTTTTAATAGTTATACTATTCGGGGAGGCGACAAATCCAACAAATCAAAAACTATATATATCTATTATATACATACATATAAAGATTGATATAATAACACGTAATCAATTAATTACTAAACATTTTATAAAATATATATATATATATATATATATATATATATATATATATATATATATATATATATATATATATATATATATATATATATAGATATTTGTGCCTTGTTAAATACTCGTATCACCTACTAAAAATAGGAAATTGGTATTAAGATTTAAATCTTGTTAGAAACTGCAAAGATTGTAATCGGAAACAAAATGTGATATAAAAGTCTAATTAAATTACCGTTGTTTTCGCATTATAGTGTATATTTTATACAAATTAAGTAGAGCGTGATGTTGTTAAGCAATTTTGGCTTAGTTTTAATCGATAACGGAAGGGAACGGACAATTTCTCTTTAAATGTCGAAAGCTCCGATAGGTACAAATGATGTGCCAAATATATAACCGTTAGTATTGATTGCGTTGGGGAATATAAACTACTAGAGTAAATTGAAGGTTTTACCGAAAATAAAACAATTATCGATTATATTATATTATATAAATAGCTGTCGAAACTACTCATTATTTATCCATTTGAACGTTACGCAGCTGGGACAAGCCTCAGGTCGAGTCGATGACAGCCAAGTGCAGGGTGTCGGAATTTATAAATTAAACAAAATAAATGGCTTATTTTTATATTATCCATAAGTTTTTAAATTTAGCAGTACAAGTATTTTACACAGTTTTAATTTATGTCACTCTATTCAGTGAAAACTTTAGTTAAATGCCATTTATTTCAATCCTTAGATACAGAAATACATTAGTGCGATAACTGTCACTTGTTCCGTCGCTCCTATCTTTACAATGAACGGCTCTAAAGATGTGTACGCGCAGAAATGAACACAATTTTCACGAACATCATTTTGATGGTGTTTTCTTGTATCAGCATTTTTATTGTCCCGTCAAGGACTTTTTTAAGCAAAAATGTCTTGGTCAAATATTTATCTAACTAGTGGCTCACCCTCGCTTCGCTCGGGTTCACCTCTAGAAAAGCACAAACAGATCTATCCCACGGGAACCGTTCATTTTTCCAGGATAAAAATAAGTAACCTGTTGTTTGACCTGCAATATAAGGTATCAGCATGCCAAATTTTACTAAAGTAGGTGCATAAGTTGTTGTGTACTGAGCTGTATAAGTTACTATAATTTTTTAACTATCCCACGGGAACTCTTTAATTTTACAGAATGATAAGTATCAAATTTCATTTAAATAGGTTCAATAGTATCGGAGATTAGCCCGTACGAACAGACAAACAGACAGAGAAACAAAAAAATTGAAAAAAATCTGGATTTGTTCTATTTCTCTTCTTACGGGATGTAAGAAGAGAACTAACTCGTTTTTTAGCAATTTTTTCTACCATCTATGTACAGACATTCTACCTCTACAGTTTTATTATTCATATATGTACCTATATTCAGATAGAATAAATAACGTATAATAAAACAGAAATATATAATAATGAAAATAGTTATAGAGAGTGTACCTTAGGAGATAGACATATACTATCGTATGTAGAACTTTTCTATAGACCTTTTTAAGACTTACAATTTTCTTGTACAATGTTTTGATCTATCTCTTAAGGTTGAGCCAACGTTAGCCATATAAATTTCTAAGGACAATTCGATAGAACCAGTTATTGTATTTTCCCGTGGGAATGAATAATTTGCCTGTCGTAAAAAGTATTCTAAATGTTGACCCGAGCACTAAGTTTTATCACTATACAAAATGAAGTTAAAATCGGTTGAGTACTTTTTGCATGAAACGCGCACATCGATTTGACTTAGTTTTATTATAGGTATTGATAAGAATAAATATTGCGAGTGTAACTTAGGAGATAGACATATACTATTCAGAACTTTTCTGTAGGCTACTTTTCAAGACCTACAATTTTTTAGTATATTGTTTTGATGTATGTCTTAAGGCTTAGCCAGAGGCAGGTTTCTAGGGAGGACTCGATAAAACCAGTTATTATATTTTCCCGTGGGAAAGAAAGATTTTCTTTAAGTAAAAGGTATCTAGGCAGTGGTATCCCAGTGGTAACGCGCTCGCTTGGGAAACCGAATGAGGCAAGTTCAAATCCCGGGTCTAGCACCTCTGATATTGGCCAGCGTGGTAGACTATGGCCTGATCCACCGCGTACTGAAGGGAGGCCCGTGCGTGTGTTAAAAAGGGCTGAATACAACATACATACATACATACATACAAAAGGTATCCTAAATGTTGACTCGAGTAATAAGTTATCACTTCACCAAATTTCGTTGAAATTAGTACATTACTTTTCGCGTGAAATGCGCGCACAAAAACAGACAAACAGACATACAGGCAAACAGACAAACAGACAAACAGACATTTTTTAACAACTATTGTTTTGGGGTCTATGTTGTCTACATAATACGTTACAAATAAACAAAAACATCTATCCCACGGGAAAACTACGTTTTTCCGGGATAAAAAGTTACCTATTTGTTATTCTGATGTATGAACTATATTATTATAAAGTTTCATCAAAATCCAATCAGTGGTTTTTGTGTACTAAGCTGTATAAGTTACTATAGTTTTTTGACCATCCCACGGAAACTCTTTAATTTTCCGGGATGAAAAGTAGCTGATTTATTTTTATTATGTATGAACTATATAATTGTAAAGTTTCATTAAAATCCACTCAGTAGTTTTTGTGTACTAAGATGAATAAGTTGTTATAGTTTTTTAACTATCCCACGGGAACCCTTTAATTTTCCATAATGAAAAGTATTTAAGATGTTGCCCGGGGATATAAGGTACCACCATGCAAAATTTCATTTAAATAGGTCCAATAGATCCGGAGATTAGCCCGTACAAAGAGAAAAACAGATAAACAGCTCGCTCGGGTTCGTCCATACATACGAATATGTTGTATTATCTCTTTAACCATTTGTCCAAATTATATGCAGTAAAAGGAAAAAGTCTTTTGTTTTAAACATTTTAGACGATAAATTTACTTATTTTGATAAGAATTCATAATTGTTGATAATATGACCAATAAACATGACCTACCGATTTAAATGATTTTTTTAATATAAAAAACTACTTTTTGTGACTTAAATATAAAAGTTAGACATATGCTGTCGCTGACTTTTTTGTAGGCATTATTAAGTTCCACAACTTTCCTCTAGAACATAATCATATATCTCTCATCGTTAACGCAGCGTTCGTAAGAAACGTTTTCGTTCGACCGTTTTTTCTCCGACTTACTTTGCAAATTCGACTACCACGAAAAAGCCTTTTTATTTTTCGGATTAATATATAGCCTATGACACTCAGAAAGAACGTGGCTTTCTTTTGGTAAAAGAATTTTGAAAATCGGTTTAGTAGATCCAGAGATTACCCACTACAACGTCACAAACTCACAAACTCACAAACTCACAAGATCACAAACTTTACCTCTTTATAATATTAGTATAGATACATTAGCATGTATGTATGTAGAAAAGTGAAATGATTAATGTTCAAAAAGAACTTTTGTAAAATTAATTAATTTGTAAAATTAGTAGTCAGGAGACAGTCTGTCTAATATGGGCATGAGTTCGATCTTCGTAAGTATAAACTTTTTTCTCTCTCCTAAGACTAGTTTTTAAAGACACCTTTTATCAGCCGTCCATTTCCAACCTATTTGATTTCCGTACCATTTTCTCCATTGTCTCGCCAATACGGTATAAAACAGGTGCAGTCAAAGTGTTAACAAAGGTGAAAGGTACAACTTGCCTTCGCACTTTGCAGAAACAGAAAATTGACACCTATATTAATTGTTTTCTTGATTTATGATCAGTTATCTTCTAGCATTAAATTTATCTAAGATGTATTTCTATACAATTATTACATTATAAAATGTTATAAATTATTACGGCATAAATAATTTTAATGTTTATATTCTACATTAAAATAAAAAAGTACAAACTTAACTTTTATAAGTTTTTATTTTTCACTGGAAAAAAGTTAAAAAATAAACATAAAAATTCTTAATTACTATAGTAAATATGTATAAGCTTTCCTTGACCTTCTATAAAGCTTGTTTTTGTTCAAGTAACTGGTTTATATCATGCATATTCAAATGTTGATCTAAATACTAATAGTATTTGATAATAACTTTTTTAAACACATCTCTAAAAGAATTTAAATAAAGCTCAACAGATAGGAAGTGAGCGGTGATAAAGTGACAAGTCAATCTAAGTGATTGATCGACTTCAGTTCTATTAGGTCGTAACTGTGATACCTATCCATTAATAACATATTTTTTACTTTCTAACAACTGTTAAATAATAATATCAAATTTAATTTTTTCGACAAAATTCTTTTTTATCTCATAGACCTATAGTTTTGTTTGGTAGCCGTATATCACGGTTACAAAACATTTAAAGGTTAACAACGTGGGTAAACACTGAGATAGAATTTGATTTCAAATAAATGGAAATTTTATTAAGTTAACATTCATTTTCTTTCTGCCTTTCAAAAGTCGTAGCAGTGAGATTCATTATAAGATAAAGTTCGTAAGCGATTAGGTCGGAAAGCTGACACGAGGCCATTAATACCGCTCTTCTCGCTTAAGTAGGACAAGGCTTGGGCTACACAGCCTATGTCGGACTAGGGCCTTGGGGTAAGCCCTTCAGATTTTTAAAAGACCTTGCTATTATTAAAGTCTATCTTTACATTACATCATGTTTTATGTGTACAGATTTGCAAAATTTTAACGAGCAGTTGATTAATCTCTGTTTTAGAGAATATTGGACGGACTTGGGTACAATTGAGGTGGTACACAGATACACTATGATCTGGATGACACATAAACTACTGTTTGGCACCAAGGTACGTCACCTTTTAGTCATTTTCACCATCAGTAACCTACATGTCTCTCTAGGGTATAGGCTATCTGTTTACTAAATTTCATCCAAATCCGTCCAGCCGTTTCAGTTGGTAGGAGTAACAAACATACAGACACACTTAGCACAAACATTCAAATACAAACCTTCACATTATTTATATATTAGTGTGACTATATTTACATAGGTAGAAGTATATTCAAATCTTAATGTTTAATCTTAAGGTTTATATATACATATATCATAGGCTATAGGTAGTAGTGAAGTGGATAATATTATTGTGCAATAAACAAAAATATATATTTTAAGCTTAGCGCTGATCATGTTTTCATCTGGCAGATTTTGTGTAGATAATGAAAAATTGTGACTTTGTAAGGTACAAACTTAGAAAGGTATTTTAAGTAATTGTGATGTACCAAAATATTTTATTTCAAGATTTTACAATAATAAATTATGTTTCAATGAAATAAAAAATATTCTGAAGAAAATATTAAATAGCAAAACGTCTTCAGCATTTTATGTAAAAATATATATAACGTAGTCATTAATATTGCATTGCGATGAAGTCCTGTAGACTGCTATCAAGCGTGAAATGAATATGTAGAGAGAAAACCGATAGTTATCTGTCACTGTCTGTCCGTATATTAACTCAATTGAATCAGTACTGTTATTAGAGTTTCTAATTGAGTTCTACGGTATTCAGTATCGATATCTCTCGTTATTTCATTAAGTGTAATCGAGACATCGATTAGCCGTATTGATCAATAAACTTCGATTATTTAATTGTATTCCATTTGCAAGTCTATGTGGTTATCTTAATATATTGATTGCGATTTTCAATCGATAATGATTATTATATTTGCTTGATTGGCGTTTCTGGGAATATTTAAACGTTAACTTTCAAAAGTTGCGTAATTTCTATGAATTTACTTTTTTCAATGTTTTATTTTATAAATATATAGAATTAAGTACATTAATTTTTATATTCTCACGATTTTTTAATATTGGCAAGAGAAAAAATACTACAAATGAAATAAAATTAAATCGATAGTTGTAACATATTACTTATAATTTAAGTAACATTATAGTTATTTTAGTTTTTTTAATCCCACAGACATAATGAATGCGAAAGTTTCGGAGTGAGTCAGTGAGTTGTTTTTTTATACTTTAAGATGTAACTTTAAGTATTCAGAATGGGAATAGTTTATATCCTAGATCACGCTAGAGATAAGACTTCGTAGATATTTTGTATAGGAAAGGTTTAAATTGAAAACATTTGGTATAGCTAATAGGTATCTACTCATCATATAAACAAATGCCAATCAAAGGCTGGGTAGTTTGGAATACTATTTTAGTTCATATTTTAAAAAGGTTTATTCAGCATTATTCTCGACGTGAAAGTGGAGGTCGTGGGGTTACACGTCAGACGCTTTAGGTTTTTTTCCTCATCGAGTTTACCTACTTTCGTCTATGCTTTTTATTGAATTCCATGACTTAACAAATTATTTTTACCTACTTTTCATAAAAATACTGAATAAAAATTAAATATATTTGTAAATCATGCAATAATCTCAGAAAAAAATCATAATATAATTAATAATTATGTTGTAAGTATTCTTAGTGTTATATAGTGTCCCTGAACTATTCTTTATTAAAGACTGTGGAATAACCAAATAATAATTTTTAATATAATTTTTCTTAAAGTATTTTATTTAAACCGTTTTTATGTAAGAAATATTTAAATTGCTCACTATTTTGAATATTTCACACGAAACTTTTTTTTTATATTTGAGAAATAAAATAGTTTTTATTTTCATTACATGTAGTAGGTATAGTACTTAATTATTGAAGTGTCGCTAGTACCATACAATTTATGTACCGTAAGCGTTAATGATTGACCTTCACAGTCTGAAAACTCTATTAGTTTCTAAGCCTCAAAGGTTAGCGATAAAACGTACTAGATTATAGTAATAAAGCTATTTTAAGATTTTTAAAATAAATACTTATATTTATATTATACTAGCATTGCCCGCGGCTCCGCCCGCGTTTAGATGACCAAAAACCAAATTCTTAGGTTTTACGTAATATTAGTATACTCTTATATTGCAGTTTTTGTATTTTTTTTCAAAAATAAGACATTTTTCCGCGGTAAAAAGTATCCTATATGTTGACCTGGATAACCAGCTATCACTATACGAAATTTAATCAAATTCAGTGATTTTTCTGTGATGCAGTAACAGACGGACAGACAGACAAGTAGGCAGACAAACAGACACACAAAAATATTAAAAACTATAGATTCGGCCTCTCTATCGACAATAATGTTTATTTCAATAAGATTTTCCAAAAAATATTTAATGTACAGATTCGGCTTAGTTACGATTTTATATATGTATAGATTTAATTTATTATGATATCGCAAAATAAGAAAATGATACCAAATATAAATGTTTGTACTTAGGTATTCCTCTAAAATAATTACCAAAAATATATTATGCTCAAGTCAACTTCAATAGTATTTATAAAATTTTATTACTAATAAATAATTATTTCAGTAATAAATTCCTATTCATATTATCTGTGTAAAATATATAAATTTACAGTTAACTGTAAACAGTTACAGGGTTGATATAAGCGGAAACAAGCTGTACAGGGGTCGACAACACGTCCACAAATAGAAGGGAACAGACGCACCGTTATTAGCTTCTAAACTCCAATTATAGTTTTTACTACAAACAGTGTGTTCCGCATTATTAAGACGAAATTCTGCTGAAAATTAGAAATTAATTTGAATATATTTTAATAGAAATGTCAACTAACACAAAAGAATCTTTTAATTAATGAAAAATGTACTAAGAAAATAAATTTCTTGCTTTTTAAGCAATTACTAGCAAATGTTTTTGAACCTTAGAGCCACGTTGAAATTAGGGGTGAAATATGGTTACTTTAACTCTTACCATAAGAAAGAAAGGTTTAATATCTATTATTACTTACTTTTACAAATATTTATTGTATATGTCTAAGTTTAAAGTATGCTTAGATTTAGAATTTGGTAGAGGAATATAAGTTTGTATGCGATTACGAGGTTTTCTACTAAGAACATTAATGAAAACTTATTTACGTTTTAAGGTTTAGTATAAATATATCAGAAATGAGATAATTTTGTACAGTAAAAATTATCCTATATGTTGACCCGGATAATCAGCTATCATCATACAAAATTTCATCAAAATCCCTCCAATGGTTTGTCCGTGATGCGGTCACAAACAGACAAAAATTCTTTAAACTTTTAACTACATTCGACCTCTGTATCGATAATAATTTCTATTTCAATAAGATTTTCCATAAAAATATTTAATGTACAGATTCGACTTAGTTACAATTTTATTAAATGTATAGATGTATAGATTTAATTTGTTCTATGTTTTTATTTTTCTCTACACAGAATCGATTTCGTCGCTCTTAATGATAATGACAGGTGACTGATATTATGTTTTTTTTCCTATCTGAATCTTTAAAATCTTTAATAGTTGTTTGAGCACGCGAAAACGCTAATTGACAAGGCATAAGACGGACGGAAGTGTTCAACACCGAGTACACTGTCCCCTCGGTCTTACTTTAGTGAACTTACATAACATTACTTTCTACTACGAGTATAGCAGCGATTTTTATTGAAAGCATTGAAAGCTTAACAAATCGAAATGTAATCACTGTCGAATTGTCATGATCGTGACATAACTATGTTTTATTCGCAAACCAAAACGTTTTAAATGTGTTAAAAAATAATAAAAACTTATTTTAATCGTAGCTCTATAAAATAAAAATATATTTTATTTAATTCGTTATTTATGTAAATTATAAATTTATATTAATTAATTTCACGAATCGCTGATTCGTCTTGAGATATCTTTACCAAATGGCAGTCGAGGAACATTAAGCATATAAAGTAAAAAAATTAATAATTTAATACTTTGTTAGATTTCCGCGAAAATTTGTAATTTTAAATAAAACTATCTTTCCAGAAAACCAAAATATAAAATAAAACCGCGACAAAATCCCAAAAGATTCATTTATAATGTAATAATTTAATTTGTAAAAAAAATGGAATAACAAGATGACTACTTCATATTAAAATACTTAAGCTCTCTTATATAACCTATGAGAAACTATCGCATTTGGTTCAATAATAAGCTTTGGGGGTTCTCCAAAATATTGACAAAACATTTCCGTGCCCGCACCGGTTATCGCGGGCTGAAAAATGTAAAAACGAATACAAGGCATAACATCTGTTACCTAAGAATTTTATCGACGTTTAATATTCACTTTGTTTTGTGGAAACGTACATAAACTATTGCGTTTTAATATTATCTTATATAAATCCCAGTTTTAAGTCAATTGTTTTTTAAGCAATTCATTGTTCTAAGAACTTATTCATTCTCAATGTATTCATATTCCAGAAACGCATGTAAAAAGATAGAAGGTAGAACATGGGTAAATTAAAGCTTATATGTTTATAGACCTATTTTCTATTATACCATTGCAGAAACCTCAATTAGGTACTATTATATCTTTAAAGTAAAAATATTATTATTTGAATAGAGCTTTCCACAACAATTTGTCCAATTTCCTTAATAGAGTCGTCAAAGGGATTGTTATGTCAATGAGTGTTCAGTCGCTTAGCGGCATTGCCTACAGTAATAATGCCTTTCTTTGGTGGGCGTTCCTTAACCATTTGAGGTTGAGACTTTCGCGTAGGAAAGTAGCTGGGAGATAAATTATGTTTAATACTATTATTTCCTTGTAGACAGTTTACAGTTTTCTGTAATTGTTTGTAACGGATTAATCTATAAATTGAAGTATACAAGTTTTTGCTGGTTATTCTAAGACTGTTTTTCATAGCTCGATATGTACATGAATTTACTGTCGGTTTTCATTTCAGATATTTTTCCATTCTTTATAGTACATGATTTTTAATCCAAGTATATATACATATTTCGTCAATTTTTTTTCTTTACCTTGACACTATAGCTTTCAGGGAGAATAAAATGAAATGTTATTTTATATTTTCAAATAACCACAATAAAATGTTAATGATCAATTTCCGTTTATTTTCTAATCATGTAAAGTTGAGGTAAAGCAGAACGCTCGTACAAGGTCAGTTTTCACTCTCTGTGACAGAAATATAGGCCATTTTCGAGTGCTATTTCCTGACGCAAGCCAGACGCATACAAGTGTCACTTTATTGCGAACCAATGCGATGTTTAAATAGGCAAATCCATTAGTGCACTCAAAAGACCTACTTACGATAATTGAGATACTTGTGGACGGTGTAACATTCGAATGCAGTCCAATTTTCTTCGGAACCCATAAATAACATTGACAGTAATTGTAACGTACCTAATTTGTTTGTATCGAACTTGTTTCTGTAAGTATAAACAAGATTCTAATTGAGATTAACCTATTATAATTACTTATACTTTTATTTTTTTATGGAAAATAAGAATTGAGTATAAATAAGAATAGAAAATGTATAAATTCAGTCTAAAGATCTAGATAAATCAATCTAAAAATCTAGATCAATCTTTGAGTCAATAAACAAAATGAGATACCGTGACACCGTGTAAGCTCTAAAGCTTTATACATACATATGTATATATAGCTACATCCAAATGTACAATGTACCTACATATTATCTTATAAATTATTTAAATTTACTCATGTTCTTTTGTGCTAAATAATAAATATCTATGTCGATCCTGTACCTTTATTCAGTTTAACATCTCACTGTAATGCGAACAACTTGATCGTAATAGGGGTACGTCTAGACTCAGGAGAGCTTAATTGGACGTATTCGTGACGAGCGCGTGCGTTGTGACAAGAACGCCTTTGATAATGCCGCACCCTACGTTTATGTTTATCATATAATACACAGAATAATCGATACAATTTATTGACTTTTTAATATTGGCTTTCATGTTTTGTTCTAATTAGAATATATATTACACTAGCATTGCCCGCGGCTCCACCTGCGTTCAGATGACCAAAAACCTAATTCTTAGGTTTTACATATTAGTATACTCTTACATTGCAGTTTTTGTATTTTTTCTCAGAAATGAGGTACTTTCTCGCGGTAAAAAGTTATCCTATATGTTGACCCGGATAACCAGCTATCACCATAGCAAATTTCATCAAAATCCCTCCATTGGTTTTTTTGTGATGCGGTAACAGACAGACAGTCAGACAGACAAAAATTCTAAAAACTATAGATTCGGCCTCTATATCGATAATAATGTTTGTTTCAATAAGATTTTCCAAAAAATATTTAATGTACAGATTCGGCTTAGTTACAATTTTATTATATGTATAGATAATGATTTAAAAATGTAGGTACCTTGATATCGTGCATAAATAGTTGTTTAATATTATAAATGTAAAGCTTATTTGTTAGCGTGATTTGCGCACTTTTATAGTAATAAATAAACGAAAATATTCTATTTATAAATCAACAATTATATGGAACAATAAACATAACCCCCGAGGTGCAAAGCTTAATTGGACGTAACAAAGCACACGCGACGAGCGAGTTTATACGGCAGCCGGTATCGGCCTTTGAGAGAACCGCATCCGCATCTATGATGACATGTAACATAAATAGAGCGACGTCGAGAGATGCAATAGATAATATTGTCCGTTTCGCGATTGTTCTGCAGTTAATAGGGTGTTTCTATTTCTTACGTACTGAGTGTTCTTTAAATAAGTCTTAAGTTCTCTCTTTTAAGATTAAAAATAATTAGTTAGGAGTTTGGACTAGAAGTCATTCTAATTCTACAATCGTTAACGAATGAAAATCTTAAATATATAGGAATGACATATGTACGAGTATAACGATTCTGTGACATGACGTTTAAATTGAAACTTTAATACAATTTTTAAAATTTCTACTCTTAAAGGATTCTGGAAATAAATCTTGTACAAACCTTCTTCTTATTGATTCAATAAATTAAAGGTTTAAGACCAAAAAAAAAAGAAAAACTAACTAGTATTAAGCTTTAATTTATGGTATGGCATACATCCTAATTTGCTTATCCTTATTTTTAACTAGCATTGCCCGCGGCTCCACCCGCGTTCAGATGACCAAGAACTAAATTCTTCGGTTTTAAATATTAGTACACTCTTATATTGCAGTTTTTGTAGTTTTTTCTCAGAAATGAGACATTTTCCCGCGGTAAAAAGTATCCTACATGTTGACCCGGATAACCAGCTATCACCATACCAAATTTTATCAAAATCCCTCCAGTGGTTTTTCTGTGATGCGGTAACAGACAGACAGACAGACAAAAATTCTAAAAACTATAGATTCGGCCTCTGTATCGATAATAATATCATTTTAATAAGATTTTCCAAAAAATATTTAATGTACAGATTTGGCTTAGATACAATTTTATTATATGTATAGTTTTTAGAGATAATTATGTAATTAAATACACGAGGTGTAGGAAATGCAATTATGTGGATATTGCACAGTGCCTATTATTTGCATGTATGTATGTCAGAAATTCGTTTCAAGGCGACCATTATTTATCTCAATCACGCAAACGGACGGTATATGAATATTCATATAATCGGGCATTACGCAGACATGTGCTCTATTTTTCCTTTCCGTACATGAGTGAATCAGTTTCTCTTTATTAATCTACATTAACTAAGTTTATTATCACTAAAGGAAAATTACTTGATTATTTTTGCTATCACAAATGCAGATATTTACAATGAAAAATAGCTTTTAAACGCTATGTACATTTAATAAATTACTATAACAATTTATAGTGATTTCTAAGTGTATATAGAGACTAGAGCTACATAATATGATAGAGATATACTGATACAAAATCTATAACATTTCATTTTATCATTTAGGCACTTTAATTTTTAGTATTTGGATATGTACTGTGACTTTGATATGTAATGTACATTGTTCAGTGAGCCTAAATGTTCGATGTGATCCACCCCTAACTACGGCAACTGAACTTTGACATTTGAAACATATAATTTCGTAGAATAACGAGACTCTATATTAATACGGAACGTAATTTCAAAGAAATGTTTTAAACTAGATTATGTATCTGCCGCAAGCAACGATTACTTTATTTAACATCTAACAATAAATCCAGTTAAATTACTATGAATTCACAATACATTTGTATATATTGCCAAAATATATATTTATTATCTTATACATGATTTTAATCTTTACTTAAAGTAGGTTTCTAGAATTTATTTTTGGTTTGGAAAAAAAAATCACATCAATAAAGCGAGAAAATCCGAAAAGATACTTTTATTTAAAACTAGCGGCTCACCCTCGTTTCGCTGGGGTTCGTCGCTAGGTACGTTTTAAATATATATAAATAGTTATTAGCCAGCGTTAGCTATATACATTTTAAATTTTTTTCGTTAATTTTTCATTTTTTTTCTCTAAAACCTTCTGTGGACCTTAAGAAACTTACGAAAAATTTAGTCGAATTGGTCCAGCCATTCTTGAGTTATACGCTTACCAACATTCATTTTTTAATTATATATAGATAGATGTCAAATATTTCGCGTAAATCTAAGAAAGTATTAGGTTTCTAGAGAGAGATAAAAACTTATTACTGTAACTTAACAGCATTTGCTACAGAACCTGTATCTAACTTAACAACAAAATACTATGCAAAACATCGCAACCGATCATAAAATGTGTATTGCCAATTATTTCATACTTTTCCATTAAGAATGGGAGCGTCGGCCGATTGTGGCTTCCGTTCAATCAGCCGTGGCGATTCGTTCCGCGCTCAGATTGCGCTTAATACAAGGGCAAGCGCAGACTATGCGTGAAAAATCTTTGAACTTTCTCATAATTAAATTAAACAAATATACACCGGTCAATGACCTCAGATTGTATATAGCTTATACTGTACGAGTATTTATATAACAGAGTTGACAAGTAAAGTAGCTTGTTGAAAATTTCTAACTTTACGGCAGAAGATCTTGTTTGAACAAATGTAAGTCGGTATAAATATTTGGAATTTAGGTACACTTGATAGAATTAGACAATAATATACTTATGGCATTTTCTATTGCATAATTTACGTTTGTGTAAAAAATCACGTTAATCAGTCACCCTTTTGCCGTGAAAAGACGGTAATATGATAAGGATTATTTCGCGCTAAATATTATATAACTGTAATATTACTTTGATAATAAGAAATAAATCATCTTTTTTTCTAGTTTTTTGTAAAACAATAATTGATTTTAGTGCGGATGACATTGAAATTTTGATGGACACTATAACTATGGCCCTACAACTAATAAGTTTTGTGTTAAAGGAAACCAGGCAGTAGATAAATGTTGAGTAATAGCTTTTGCATGTCTCGCTTTGAGTTATTTTCGAATTTCGATACTGTGTCGAATTGTACAATTTAAATCTTTATTGCTTTTAAATGATGTGTATTATATAAAAGAATGAAGTGTAACATTCATTGTGGAACTCAGACATTGTATGCAATGTAATATTTTGCTTAACAGTAAATATTCAATATTTTTAGTTTACTGTTTTGCGGCTACTTACATTGTGTAACTGGAATTATCTCTATAGACAAAAGATTGCAAATTCTATTTCTTTATAAGTTATATACGTATATACGTTTAAAATCTTATATATATTTTAACTAGATTTAGTTTCAATTTATTAGAAAACACTTATTCTCAACAATTTCTTATTTCTTTTGCTCCAGTTAATAATCACGGATAGCATCCCACCTGTCAACTCCCCGCCGACGTTGCCCTCTTTTGTTTATTTCTTCTT
This sequence comes from Brenthis daphne, assembly GCA_947093115.1. Taxonomy (NCBI): domain Eukaryota; kingdom Metazoa; phylum Arthropoda; class Insecta; order Lepidoptera; family Nymphalidae; genus Brenthis; species Brenthis daphne. The sequence continues at coordinate 10,144,164 of OX352478.1, read as the reverse complement.
TATATTTTTAATTATTTTTTTTGGCCTGACCAATCTCGTCATTTTTAACTGCCTGATTTACAAAGGTATCATAATTTGTGCGTTCGCGTCATCGGTGTGGCCAGTATAATCAATTAATAACTATTTTATTATACATTAACGACTATTTTATTATACTTACACGAGGTATAAAATATATTGGACTACTGTTGTACATGCGATTTAATGTACAGATAACGCGTACGAAACCGAAAATGTGTTTGTGTATACGTGCGTGTGTATATTTGTTACTCCTTCATACTGAAACGACTGGACGAATTTGGGGAAAATTTTGTATACAGATACACGACCTGGAGTGACATAGCCCACTGTAAAGCACCTAGGTACGCACTCGGGGGAAAATCGTGGGTAATAAATTTACTTGTTCCGGCCAATTCGCTGGATCTGAAGGGTTTAATTTCATATTCTATAACGATATAGATAACCACTGAGAAACGGCTCACTCATTCAGAGTAAAAGGCTGCATTACGATAAATAAACCTATATATTATCACCAAGGTCGAGGTGAAGTGTCTTCATGTTCAATTTGTCTTCCCCGCAAGGTAGAGAACGTTGTGATTGAAATAAATAATGTGTCATACAATTTACTTTATCTAGCGAACTGCTGTGGATAGAAAATTACAATTAAAATGCAAATGATACCTACTTATTGCAGCACTATAGCCGTTACTTCTTCAACAGGCTAGTTTTTAATCTAATAATAAGTATATTTAAAGAAATAACTATTGCGCAAATATATATTAAATTTTTTTTTGTTACGATGAGTCTGGTAAAATCTCAAAAGATGCAAAGGCGTTAAATGTTTTGTAAAAAAAATATCAATTAGTAAAGTTAGAATACTCTTTTCGACAGCTTATTTGTTAGTTAGTATACTCTCTCACTTTTTGCGTGACTTTTAGAGCACGAACGGTCTCTACCGTTTCACACGGAGTAAGCGCCCGGAACCACCTAATGAGTACATTTTAAACTTCGTTTATATCATAACTCGATAAGTATCTATCGAAGCGCAAAGCGTCTTGACTCGACATGTTGTTATACTACATTTACGTATATTTCAAGCGGTTAATACTGTTTGAATTTCTGTTATATGTGAATATTAGAAAAAAGAATTTAATATCGACGATGCGTTTGGCTCCGTTTGTAGTGACGCTACTTGCTGTGTCAGCGGTCGCGGGTTCGAGTCCCGCTGACGGCAGTTATTTGTGTGATGAGCACGAATGTCTGTTCTCCAGTCATGGGTGTTTAATATAATATGTGTAATTTATCAACTATCTGGTATCCATAACACAAGCCTCGTAGCTTAGCATGGAGCTAGATAGTGTTGTGTGTTAATGTCTCAACATATTTAAAAAAATATTGTCATTTACTTTAATTGTACTCGTACTTATGACATTTTGTTTTATCTTTCCAGGTATGTGCCAGATTTTAAGGTGAAAGTTCTTTAGAGTGGAGTAAGTAAAATTATGTTAATTAGATCTAATTAGCTTGCAGACATTTTTAATTAGCAAAGAAATTTATTTATTTATATTGCTACTATTGTAGTCTTAATTATTATTTGTTATAAAGACTATTTTATATTATAAAAAAATATATTATAATAATAAGTTATAATTATAAGAAGGTTTCTTATATTTTTTTTTGTAAACGGGACCATTACTATAATAGCGAAAGTTTGTGTATGTGTATATATTGTTTTCCTCTTTACACTGAACCGATTAGACTGATTTGGATGAATTTTATTACACAGATAGAGTTTGAACATTTTAAATTAATCGAATTGTCGAGCTAGTGTAAATAATGTCATATTATATTTATACTAATATTAGCAGAGTTTTTTTGCATTAGATAGCCCGTTTATTGACTATAGGCTATATATCATCATGCTACTACCCAAGGAAGCGGAGCTGTAATCATAAATGTCTACAAATCGGGCAGACTTTATATCTTAATCTATACATATAATAAAATTGTAACTAAGCCGAATTTGTACATTAAATCTTTTTTGGGAAGTCTTATTGAAATAGACATTATTATCGATACAGAGGCCGGATCTATAGGTTTTAGAATTTTTGTCTGTCTGTCTGTCTATTACCGCGTCACGGAAAATCCACTGGAAGGATTTTGATGAATTTTGGTATGATGATAGCTGGTTATACGGAATATAGCGGAAAAATATCTCATTTCTGAGAAATCTTATACTAAACGTTAAAACGTAAGTAGGGACGAACCCGAACGGAGCGAGGGTGTGTCGCTATATACCTAACATAAAACCAAAGATTTTTTTGTAGATTGAACGTGGGCAATGCCGCGGGTTCTGCAAGTAAATAATCATTTTACCTTTTCATATACAATATTGTAAACAATAAGTGGTTTAATACTTAATTTGATAGCGTGTCATAAGATGTAGCGATAAACTGTGTGAATAAAACGTTCAACCCAACGTTAATTTAACAATACCACAATAACAAATGATAATAATCTGTTAAACCATGATTTAAATTAATCCACTCAATTTTATTGTTACGGTCAATTTATTGTGCATTAACTACTGCGTGGGTGTCATTGTTCATTAAAAGCTGATGCTAGTTTAGTTATTGTTGTAGCTTAATGTTATTAAAGTACTGATAATATTTTGATCGTAGTATGATCGGTACTTGTCTAGCGTACAACATTGTCTTAGGTCACTTATAATACAATTTTTTAATTAATATGTATTTTTATTTAAACCTTATATTTTAATTTAATAAAATAAATGCGAATATGTACGAGTATTTATTAGGTTGTTGTTCTTTCACACAGTATAGTGAAGGAATTGACGTACAGCAATTTTTTATACTAGTTACTATAGATTAAACGATTGCCGTGTATTTTAAGTATTTTCCAAACAATATTGTAAAAATAATGATTAAATTATAATAAGAGATACTGTAGGATTCTCAATCATAACATTTCCTCAGTACCCTAAGACATATGTAGATAATTATATTGAGGTGAAGTCCCTTATATCACGGTAATATTACATATACATTACCGTGCTTATATAGTCCAATCGGAATCCGGTTTTAGGAACAAAATATTGAAAACCAGAAGTTTTATGATTTTAAAATGCCTGGAAATAGGGAACATTTTACGAATTGCTATTCCATATATACCTGCTAACATTTTAAAATCGTGAAACTTCAGGTTTTCAATATATTTTTTTCTCTTAAAAATAAGCGGATTCCGATTGGTCTATATAAGTTCCTATGTTCTTTCTACTGATAAGATTTGAATATTTGGCACAAAAATAGATTCTTCAGCATTTGCAGTTAGCTGTTATCCGTGTTATTGCAGGGTAAAGGATAGAAGTTTCACGAGTTGTTAGCTTGCGTAACATACTCAAAGCAGTACCTATATCTCTACTCGGTCGCTAAAAGCTAGTAATATAAATAAAGCCATCAAGCTGTCGTCAAATCATAAATAAAATTAAATATTTAAATATATACTTCACATAAACTACTTCCTATTCCAATAACCCGTAAGAGTGGGTCATTAGGAGCACGATCGTGTCGTCGGTGCTCGCTTCTAATCTAATTAAAGTGCATGCACTGATCACGGAAGGGCTTCACTGGACATATTTTTTCGTATTTGTAAATGCAGCCAGCATTAGTATAGGTAAATTAGCGACGATTAATAGTTATAATTATAGGCGTTTCCGCAATAAATATTTCAAATGGATACGTTAAAAATATGAAAACAGTCGTAGTGGTCTATCGTTTCGATTTGACCGAGTTCAAAGAGGAGTAGATATTCAAATCAGATGTACGTTTTTTTGTTTGCATTTTACGTGATATCTTTTTTGAGAAATGATTTTCATTATTTATTTAGTTACGTTTTAACGTTTTGGTATAGATTTCTAAGAGATGAGATATTTTCCCGCAGTAAAAAGTATCCTATATGTTGACTCGAATAACCAGCTATTATCATACCAAATTTCATCATAATATGTCCAGTGGTTTTCTCGTGATGCGGTCATGAACAGGCAGACAAAAAGATAGACAAAAATGATAAAAACTGTAAATTCGGCCTCTGTATCGATAATAATAACTATTTCAATAAGATTTTCCAAAAAAATATTAATTGTACAGATGACAGACTTAGTTAGAATTTTATTATATGTATAGATCATGGGTGTAATTTGTTGTTTTTTTAAGAGGACATATGTAGGTACTTCTAGTTTGATTAGTAATTAAAATAGTTTTTTTAAAATAACTTTATTTTGAATCACGATTGGCAGGCAATAGGTATATTTGCGCAATAAGTGCAACTCAAGTCGAGGTAATTCAATTGTATTGATAATAATTCTTAACTCGTGTGTTGGGGCTACCAATGCACAAAAAGCTCTCACCATAAAATACTATTTTGGTGGTGGCATTCAACTTCTTTTTAAATAAAATTTATTATATAAATCTTAAGGATCTTTTATAGGGAGATGCTTTTAGTATCTTTATCTAGGTATAAAACCCAAAGGTGTTTTTTTTATTCCACATTCATTATACTAATTGTATGAGCTTAAAAAAGAGCAGTTTTGAACCGTCTTATTATATATAGTACCTATATCTTATGAAGGTTGAATCGTAAATGAAAATAAGAAACATGATCAAGTCTCCTTGCGATTTGAAATTTTTTAATATAATATTACATAAATCTAAATTATTATTGATCTATAATATTATATAATCCTTATTTGTAGGATTGAATAAAATAATAATTATAATATAAATATATTGTTTATTACTAAATATGCGTGTTTTACTTACTAATATAAAAATGTTAATGGGATATAAGTTATATATTAATTTGTATAAAGTTAATTTATGGTAGCCCTATCTCAGCACTTAGCCCTGTACCTATGGCTTTGGTGATTAGAATGTTGCGGTTGTACGTGGGAATGGCTGGTAGACAAGGTGGCAAAATTACCTGCAAATTGTGGGATTAGATACAGCCAGCTTGAGACGTCGCGTCGTTATGGGAAATAAAATTGATTTAAGATGTACAGTTAAGTATATGGAAATGGCAGTGAAAAGTTTGTACATGAGTCGTTTGATTAAATTTATTTAACATTATAATTTTCCCCTTAGATCATAGTAATAGTTTTACTTGTTTACACTTTAGTTCGCGTTTTCTAGAAATATTATAAAGAGGCAGAGTTTATTTGTTTGAACGCGCTAATCCTCGGGAACTACAAAAACTGATTTAAAAAATTCTTTTTGCATTAGATAACTCGTTTGCTGAGGAAGGTTATAGGCTGTATATCATTAATATATAAACTATCTATTCTATATTAACTGTTAAAACGTACCTAGGGACGAACCCGAGCGAAGGGAGGGTGAGTCGCTAATTAATTATAAGTACCTGGGCCACCGAGCTTCGCTCGGAGTTTTTGGTTAGGAAGTACAATTTTCTTTAAAAAAAAAATTAAAAACTTGAATAAATACAAAAAAAAACAGAAATAAATTATACATTTGTATCCGGGTTTCGAATCCGGACACCTATGATTGTCAATCTTGCGTCTTTTTTTTAAAAAAAAAAAAACAAAAAACTTGAATAAATATTAAAAAATATATAAAAGTAATAACTTTGTATGCGACCGAGATTCGAACCTGGACACCTGTGATTGTATATCTTGCACCTTGGCCGCTTGAACACGATGCTTATACCCGAGCGTGCAAATTACCGACCATATTTTGCGTGGAATAATGCAAACGAAAACTGCATGAAAACTCAAAAACACGCGTTTTCTCAGACATAAGATTAATCTAGATCGATTTACCGCCCCCGAAACAACCTGTGTACTAAATTTCTTGAAAATCATTGGAGCCGTTTCCGAGATTGAGAATATATATATATATATATATATATATATATATATATATATATATATATATATATATAATATATATTCTCAATCTCAATAAATATATATATATATATATACAAGAATTGCTCGTTTAAATATATTAGATTTTTCCTATATACCGTTTGGAAACGCCTTGACCAAATACAATGTGTTCCATCAGTTTAAAATATGCTACAGAAATCTGATTTTTTTTCTTTTCGCCGACTGAAATAGAGATGAGATAATAAATTCGGGGTATGATTATTGGTTTAGAAAAATAACTAATTTGTACTAAAATCATTTTGTATTTATTTATTTCATATTTTTATAATGATATTTTACTTCAATAATTTACTATTCTTTATTGCACTTAAAAAATCAATACAGTAATTTAAAAATAGTTATTCTTTACAAAGGTGGCCTTATTCATCTCTAGAAGAGATTTCTTCTAGCCAACTTATGGTCGTGAGAAATAGTGTTACAAAGCGGGCTAAATTCATAATGATATATACCAACGATCACTAGCAGTAAAAATGTCGTAACGCAAGTTATTCAGAAAAGATAGTTCATAATTACTAACTACCTTTAAAGGGCAAATTACTTACATCTCAAACAGGATATAAGTATTAATAAAGAAATTTAATTGCAATCTTATTTTAATTACATATACATTTTTAATGTTTTTATAATAGGCATTGCAATTATTTTGATGAGAGAAATGTAATGACAACAGAATTATATTGAACATGGCAAGAATACTATAATTAACAAATAAAATGGTTCATCTACATTGAATTATTATAGATCACTAGCGACTCACCCTCGCTTTGCTTCGGGTTTGTCCCTAGACAAAAACAAATCCATCCCACGGGAACCGTACATTTTTCCCGAATGATATATAGCCTTTAGCCTTCCTCAGTTGACGAGGTATCTAATAGAAAAAGAATTTTTCAAATCGGATTTGTAGTTCTTGAACTTAGCGCGTTCTACCAAACAAACAAACTCGTCAGCTATATTAGTTTAGATTTATTTAAAATTCATTAGAATTTGGTTCTTAATTGGCGGAAATATAACAAAATGTATTTTTTGTGTGAGTAGTTAGGTACACACAAAAAATGCACCCGGCGCAAAATATAAAATGCATTTAGAAGAAAATTTTAGTTACCGTTTTACGCTATATTTATCATGGCTAGTTAAAAATATTCTACAATCTGCATACTATTATATTGAATTTAGTTTATTAATCGTGCGCCAGCGCAATCGTAACATGTTAATGTTTGGAATACAAATTAAACGATCGTAATTCAATTGAATTATCATTCTGACAGCCGACGAGTGTCCGTCAACTTTTTGCTTCTGTCCGCTTCGCAAGCCAGTAATTAAATGTCCGTTAAAAATAATACTATCAATTAATGTTATCGATGTACCAATCACAGCTACTTTCATATTTATTAAATATGGTTAATTTTTTTTAATAGTTTATTTGTCCACCGGAAGATTAAGGGAACTACGTATCTAAACATGGCAAGAAGCAGTAAAAAAGAAAATGAACCACGGCATTTTAAGATTGTATCTACAAATGAAAAATATGTGAGGCTCTTCTTAAAGTCATTGCAATGAGAGTTTTATTCTGATTCGAAGTTATTTTGTATTAATTATTATGTTGATTTTTATAAGATTTTGTGTTTGAACCATGTTAGTATGATTGAGTTAGGCTTAGGGATCTTCAGTTGACCGCACAATATTGAAAGTTTCGTTCCTATAAGTTGAGCTCTGCTATGCTGGCCTAAAGCCAGCACAACGTTATTGATTACAGGCGTCCATGTTCTTTAGGAGTTGACTGCTCAAAGGATAAGTAGAAGGAATAACGTTTCATCTCATTCTAACCTCTTGTTATTTCAATGTTTTGTCTCTTTCCCACGTATAGAATTATAGAAGTTACGTAATATGTTAAAATAGTGCTAGTCTAAGTGCAAAGTAAAAGATATAAAATTATGATAAAACTTATGATGTAAGTCAGCCATAATTAATTTTAATGAAACTTAAACATTAAACTCATATTAATTAATTTCTTTTTTACATAGCTAGTATAAAATAAAGGTTAAAATAACTTTGTGTAAAAACTGGTTCTTCTACCTATAGAGAGACAAAGTTAACGAACGCCTTGCGGCATGTTTGTTGAACTGAAAAAGGGAGCAAAGTGACCATAGTAGCGTCAGACAGCTTTGTTTTTTTTTAGTCTTTTCACAAGGTGTGAATTCTAATGTATGAAATAACAATGGCGAAATGTAGAAAAATTAACTAATAATTAGGGTACTGCCTTAAACCTTTGAACGTGCTAGTGTTTTGTGCATTTAATATTACGAGGGTATTCAACTTATTGCTGTAAAGACTCTCTTTAGAAGTACTTTCTTTACTTATGTTTTTAGTACTTACTTTTGTATTCAACTCTTTTTAACGTTTTAGTAATGATCGCGGACCTCTCCTTAATGCGAGGGAAAGGCCATGCGAGTAGTTCATCATAGAGGCTAGGTACGGGTGGCATGTCTTTCAAAAATTTGTAAGGTTCTCTCAGACATCCAGATTTCTTCAAAATGTTTTTCTTTCACTGTAAAACAAGGAGTAATCATGTTGAAAATGTGAACCGGGATTTGAACCCCTTCACTCGGTTTCCGAAGTTAGCGCATTACTACTGGCACGCACTACCCCTGCCTATTTTATTTTTATATCATTTTGTCTTCTGTGTGGTAAATAAAATTGAATCATTGAAATAAGTCAAGTTAATTATATCTATACCAATAACATTTGATATTTTGGAACCATTAATAGTTATTTGAAACAGCACGGTCTATTACTGTCTAGAAATCTAGAACAGAAAGGCATCAATTAGTAGAGTTCGTGTACGCCTATGCTCTTTGTATATTTTATTATCTGTGCCGTGCGCGAAATCACGATCTTATCTACGATTCAACAATATTTCGCGGGGTATCGATTTCTCTTCGATCGCTATCGAACATCAAACAAACGTAATATTGTGATAGATATCAGATCTTATCAAGTGTAACACGAATCTCGACAAATACTAAAATTATGCTATTAGTTTACATTTCTTTTTTTTAAATAATATATACAGATTTGATTCAAATTGATAAATAAATAAAATAAAAGCAACCTTGTTTTTAAATATATTTAAACTTATAAATCAATGTTTACTGAAAATATCAATGTTTTGAATATTCCTCGGTAACTAAAGGTAGACGCTTGCCAGACGGGCGCTGGGGCAACGCCCGCATTTCGTGCCTAAAGTGGAACTACAAATAACGCTGACAGAAGATTCGTTCTTGCCATTCGACTAATCTAAATCGATGTTCTTTTAACCTAGATTATATATATTGTCTACGCTCTAACATTCACTGCACTAGCAGTAGGTAGGTATATATATATTTATATTTGTGGCTGTTATATCTTTGATATTTATGTGAGTTAGGTTTTGGTCAATTTTAGATTATATTTATTCAGTTATTATATATATATATATATATATATATATATATATATATATATATATATATATATATATATATATATATATATATAGTTTATTGTCCAGATATAAAGCACCTTTGGCTGGGCGTGGCAAAGGACACGCTTGGCCCAGTTTGTAGTGACCCTACTTGCTGTGCCAGCGGTCGCGAGTTGGAGTCCCGCTGGGGGCATTAATATAATACTGGCAAACTCATTGAGCCTAGCCATCGACGCAGGATATATTATAGTGCACAAGTGTGCACGCAGACACAAGCGCACTCTCTATTCCTGTCACTCTCGTACTGCGGTGGGACGACACGAGACACGACCAGTGAAAGTTTAGGCGCAGGGCCGACGGCTTAACATGCTCTCCGAGACACGGGGGTGAAACACCGCCAACTTCTCAACTTTGGGCTGTTACTGAGAATTTTTTGACAGAAATACTCAATGACCAAACTTGGTTCAACCCGGTACTCGAACCCAGGACCTCCGGATCTGTGACCGTACATGCTAGCCACTAGACCATCGTGGCATCGTTTGTGCGATGAGCACAAATATTTGTACTCTAGTCATGGGTGTTTATATTTATAATATTTATGTATTTAAAGTTATGTATGTGTAGTGTACCAACTATCTGGTATCCATAACACAAGCCTCGTAGCTTACCATGGAAATAGATGGTGCAAAATGCTCTATTAACTTGACTGTTCACGAGACATCTTATAGGAAATGAATAAAATGGTAAGATATACATATTTAAACCACTTTGTATAAAACTTTATCAGAAAACTTTTTAATTTAGTATAAATAAATATAAATATGTTGGGACATTAACATACAGCACCATATACAATAACTATTTTTATGTAAAAAAAATCGCCCTTAGCACTGAGCTCATTATAAAAATTCATAAACAGTGCCCGTAGAAAGGTCCCTATATAGTAATCCGCGGGCGAAAGCTACTATTATAAGGTGTTAATTGGAAGAAACCATTTATACAATTTATATAATTTACTAAAGAATTTGCAACAAATGCATGCACGTTAATTCTGATTATAGTTCGTGTACAAGTTACTAAAACACGTTAATTAGAAATGAAAGCCTCACAACTGAAAGGAACGTAACACGAACAAAGAATGCACTGTAAATAATACAAGCTCACTCACTGCCGTGTACTTATAAACCGCGGTATGGATTAAGGAATTTAGCGTGTATTGGGAGTTAGAAGGTTCGTTTTTAATATATATATATATATATATATATATATATATATATATATATATATATAAACATTGAACGTATAAATAATGAAAGTATCTGAACTATGACGAAATGATAATCACGGAATGACAGCTTAATGGTAGGGTAAATTATACATTCGAGTTATTTTTGAAGGGACCGTTACGTCTTGCATTGTAATCTTAAAAGTCACCTTACAAACTATCTTCTAGCAAATATATTTATTAAATATACTGTTCATTTTTAATACATTTTGTTAATTTTTGAAGTTATACTTCCTTTGGCACGTTTGGAAAAAATTATGAGAGTAAAATTTTTACAATGCGCGCGCACACCGACAGCCAAAAAGCGACATGGTGAAGTTAGCTGCATTCCTTTTAAGTACAAACAGAAAGTTGTGACATAACACCACTAATCTAAATTAAAAAGAAAATCTACTACTATGTAAATGCGAAAGTTTGGATGGATGGATGTTTGTTACTCAATTAAGGATGAGGAAGGATGAGGATGAGCCGCTAGTAATAATAAAGCTTACTTAAAGTAGTTTGGCACTAAATAATTATGATTACTAAATAAGTTAGCATAAATACAAAAAAGGGAAAGTCAAGTAGCATTTTCTTTATTTTAGTATGTGATTGTCTTTATTATAATAGAGCAAGTGAAGGATAGAAATCAAAACGGTGAAAGACAAGAAGCCACGCTCATATCCGCGTACACATATAATTTCATCCAATTTATTTTTTCATCACCTCGCGCGAGGTACTTGAGCCTTAACAAAACAAAAACGATGCAGAGAAGTGCAATTATGAGATCGTACTGCGATCATTTTCGTGTCGATTTTTTCATTAATTCATTAATCGAACTATTTAGATTTCAATTCTTAGGAAATATAATAAATAAACTGAATTGATAAATAAAGGTTATGAAAAAGATTTTAAACTTTACGCGTATATAATCTATACTTATATTATGAAAAGGCAGAGTTTCTTTGTTTGAACGCGCTAATCTCAAGAACTACTAATCCGGTTTGAATAATTTTTTTGCACTAGAAAGCCGTTTATTAAAGAAGGCTAAAGGCGCTAAAGGCTATATATCATACAATATATAGTCTATCTATTTCATGCTAACCGTTAGAACCTCAAGCGAAGAGAGGGTGAGTCGCTAGTAAGTTATAAAATGTACTAACTTTTCATTTGTTTTGTATATTTTTATTTTTTATTTTCATTATATTAATACTTTTTCTTTGTAAATTATAAGATAGAATAGGTTACGTTACACGCTTTTTAATAAGATAATAGATATATATTATTATATAAGGCTTGTCGAACATTAGCAATTTAGGAGCAATTTAGGAGCAATTTTAATCCACTTGCCACTATCTATACCTACATATAATAAAATTCTAACTGAGTCAAATCTGTACATTAAATATTTTTCGGAAAATCTTATAGAAATAGACATTATTATCGATACAGAGGTCGATTCTATAGTTTTTAGAATTTTTGTCTGTCTGTCTGTCTGTTACCGCATCACAGAAAAAGCACTGGAGGGATTTCGATGAAATTTGGTATGGGGATAGCTGGTTATCCGGGTCAACATATAGGATACTATTTACTGCGGGAAAATATCTCATTTCTAAGAAAAAACACAAAAACTGCAATGTAAGAGTATACTAATATGTAAAACCTAAGAATTTGGTTTTTGGTCATCTGAACGCGGGCGGTGCCGCGGGCAATGCTAGTAGATATATATTATTATATAAGGCTTGTCGAACATTAGGATATGGAGCAATTTTAATACACTTGCCATTATTTCGAATATAAAACAAGCTAGGTACAGTTATGATAGAAATGCCAGACGTGGATTAATAATAATGTAGATAACTTTAATGTTTGTTTCCTATTTTAATTAACAATAGAAAGTGACAAGCGCAAATGCCATCGTACTAATTACCTATACAAAGGTCTTCTATATATTTCTAGGTGTCAATATCGTTTGCTTACAAAAAAATCTTATCAAACCTTTAAAAGCTTTGTAACGTCACTTTTTGTATCAGTAAGATGAAAAATTCAATAATCTCCACGACATTTATGTAGTATACTAGCTGACCCGAGCCTATGTTGTGCTGCCCAAGCTTTATTAAATTTGTTTGCAATCTTTTATTCCATGCTCAAAATCTTAAAGCACTTTTATTTTTTTACGAATTTCCCAATTTTACTGGTAACTTTTCCCACTTAAAATGTAATTTATATTTTTATCAATATTAAAAAAAAAACAAATCAGTCCAACCCTTCTCAAGTGATGCGCCCACAAACTAACAACATTTCATTTCTATTTATATAGCTAGATTTAATTATTATTTAAGAAAAAAGAAGCTTAACTACATTAAATTTAAAATTTCCTTAAATTCAAAAAAAAAAAATGAGAATAATCATTCGATTTGTTTTGCTTATAAATCCAAGAAATCAATAAGAAAAGCAAGACAAGCAATCAATATCGAGACCTAATTGACTAGATCTAAGTAGAAGCATGACATGATCGCTGATCGGATTCAACGTCGACGAATTAGTGATGCAAATTGAGTGGTTCATTATTTACAGCTTGGATTTCCATAACCTTTGTGGTACAGTCGTATTTTAAAAAAGTATAGTAGATTTTTTTGGTTTCTTCTATATATAAGAAACAAATTACACCGAATATAATTACCGTTAATTTGCTTTACATTTTACAATTGTCTTGCGTAGTTACCCGTACATCGGATATAATCATATATGTAGTAGGTTTGAGTCATGCTCGGCCATATATATATATACATTTACAATAAAAGTATAATATATTTATCGCGGTATAGGTGTGTATGAGTTCTATATGTATGTTTCATAGACTGTAAAAGGTAACATGTTTTTCTCCCATGTTTGAATATTTATTTACTGTATATATATATTAATAGGTCTGTCAGTTTAATACTAATAGCACCTTCTAAAAACACTTGTAGGAAAGAATTAAGCAAAATTACTTATCGCCTCCACTAATGACAGCATAATAAGACACCATATTTCTGCAAGAAATGCAGCGAGCATTCTTGCTACCATTCACTGTAAATATTGTAAAGCAAAAGTATTTTTTTATCTGTACTTATATTTAAACATCAGTTTAGTGTATAAAGCAAAGCCAAGCAAATAAAATAGCCGTGAATAGGTGCATCGTTGAAACTCAAACATTCATTTTATTATTAGCTTACAGGTAGATTCATTTATACATTTTTTGTTCAGTCCATCTTTCGTTATTCGACCGTTCATCAATCAGTAATAAAAATTAAGCTTGTGTATAAATTTTCAATATTTCAATCTTTAAAGGGCACGTTCATAAACATCTAACACGTGTTACGATGATTATCATAAACACTAGGAAAATCGATTCCTTAGAAAGTTTTCAATCTTAGCTCTGTATAGCATAACGTATCGCCTTTCATTCTAAAACTAAGAGCAATTTCTCCTGTCGTTCCACATATGATAAAGTTACGGTCTCTCATTACCGTAGATATCATTACAGTTTTCCTAGTGGCAGGTGGTAATGAAATTTTATGACTATAACAAAATACTATATTTTTAGGGAACGTGAGCATTTATTTCTGAATTGCAATCTACAATTATATCAAGTGTGTAAACACACTTGTTAAAAGATACATTGACTTTTTGCCTCCTCCATTAGTTACTAGCTATTTACTACTAAATAATTTATATGAATATTGTGCTGAATATTTTTTTTTACAAAAAAACTGATTTAAAATAATGAGTTGTTATTGTTATCAGATCACACAGTTGTTTATTGAGATCATAAGATCTTTCATGAGATGATTCCTACAAACATTTTGGCATTTGATATACCTGCTGTTTTTGTTATTTGAATGTTTATTTCTTTAAATTTTAATTAAATCACGGGTGCGCTGGTACAGTTAAGATATTAATATCTCGCACATAATAAAGAAATCTAATTCGTCGAATACCCGCTATGTATTTCCGTTAGGTTCATCTTTAGTTAGATTATAATTACCTTGACCAATTATAATGTGATGAATTGGACTCGAAGTTAGAGTTATGTGAAGTAATAATAATAAATCCTGCATCCTGCGCTATAAATCATTTGATGCCGTGTTAAATGCCTGCCATACATACGATAATACGTAGCACCATCTTCGCAATGTAGAGAAATTACTTACAGTATATTAAATATAATTTACTTATTATTCTGTACTACTATAATAATACACTAGAAAAATTTAACTAGAATAATTTTGTAAATATGTCTCGGTTTTAGGGCAATTTCATTTTGCTTAATTTTTTTAATAACATGAAAAAATTATGACGTACTCGTAGCATTATCATGAGCTCAAAGCTTTTACATGACTTGAATAGTTAAATTTGTTTATTTAAATTCAAAAGTATGTAATACTTTATAATTACATGTTTACGCATTGTTTTAATTGCATTGTTTTGGCGTTTTTTAAATATCAACAAAAACTCTTTATGCATTCTAAAAAAATTTCAAATCATAATATTTTCAAACTAAATGTTTCAATCGTCTTCCGGCGTCCATATGGGGGTAGACACATTCTATTTTAGTAAAGCTAGAATACCCTCTCTTTAGCCTCATCGCGTGCGCACGCGTTGTTATTATTTGTATTACAAAACTATGGTGTTTAGCTCACACGCAGTTTCTTATGGAGAGTAATTTTAGGTCTGGCGCAAGCGTTGGGTAATATTAGGTATGTAGAACGTAATTATACCTTTGGGTACTTCTTTTGTTATTTTATATATTTAATTTATGTCTTAAATATATATATACGTAGATAAAAATCAATGCTGCATATTACTACTTATGCAATTGCGCAATGCACAAAAACCGAAGGCCCGATCTAACTTGTATTTGTCTCATCAACATAAATTATGATAAACTAGCGGCTCACCCTCGCTTCGCTCGGGTTCGTCGCTAGGTACGTTTTAAATAGATATAAAAAGAAAAAATCTTTCTTTCTCACATTTTAATTATATGTTTTAATACTTACCTATTCCGGACTAAGAGAAATCCAAAAATTAAAATATCATAAAAATTGGAACGCGGTCGAACGGGATAAAAAGTATCCTATGTCCTTCTCCTGGCTCTAAACTACCTCCCTGCCAATTTTCAGCTAAATCGGTTCAGCCGTTCTTGAGTTATAAGCGAAGTATAAATATAAAATATAAAATATTATATTATATAAATATATATATATATATATATATATATATATATATATATATATATCATCAATCTCTTCTATAATGACTGAATGATAGGAAATATAAATCATGACAGATATTATCTATCTTCAACTGTGGTTTCAATTGGCTAATTTTCAATCGGATATTACATCAATCAGTGAAGCACGCAGATTGCGGTCGCTGCGAGGACGTGTAATTTACGTGTTGCAGCAAGCAGTTTGCCACTGTACGTGCGAAAACATAATTTATATAAGCGATACCATAGATAACTTGCATTAAATTCTAGTTTTCTTGTTATTTTAAAATTATTTTTAAAATGTATTTGGATAATATATCGTATAGATGAATATTTTATAGATTTTATTTGGGAGTTGCTAAATTAGAAAAGTTTACACGGATACTCTCTAACTTTATTGTCAAAATATATTTTGTCAAATTATTTTCTTACTCTTACTAATAGGTATTATAATTAATGTGAAAGTTTAGATGTTTTATATGTTTGGATGGATGTTTGTTACTCAATCACGCCAGAACGGCTGAACGGATCTGGATGGAATTTGGCACAGAGATAAATTATAGTATGGAATAGTACATAAGCTACTTTTTATTCCGGAAAAATGTACGGTTCCCGTGGGATAGATTTGATTTTTTCTAGAGGAGAAAGCAAAGTGAAGGTGAGCTGCTAGTTTTTAATATACCTAATGTACAGTAGAATATTTGCCCCTAAGATACAAGACAGGATTTTTCTAAACTCCCTCGCCTTCGCAGCTATTGAGCCAACACTTGACATTTGAGAATATTGATCCACTAAGTTAGTTTCGAAATGCGAAGTCGGTTTAAGCTTTATAAAATATTACAATTAACTACATAAACAAACTACTAAATTATCTTGAATACATTTTAATTCTACTTATTTTAAAAGCATATAACGGCTGCTATAAATATAAAAAAACAAAAAAATAATAGTGTTATATATATATATATATATATATATATATATATATATATATATATATATATATTGCAAAAAATACTAACAATACTAACATGGTATTAAGTATAATAATTGTTACTAACCAATTAACAATATATGGATTTACCTACTTACGTCTGAAATAAAGATTATTATTATAAATAAAAGGTGCTTTCAAACATAGCTTATTATTACAGTTATATTTTCTTTTGACGAATATTACATTCTGGAAACTTCATTATGTACGAATTGACATGTAATCTGGATTGAGGTATAAATATTCAATACATACTCAGGCAGATTCATCGCCGTCTAATTTCCTCGTGCCGCCAGTGCGTGGGCATGCTATTAGGCTTTGAATGCATATACTATCCTGTACATCGTTGGTGAATTTGCCTGTATTTATTGTACCGACGCAGGGGGTACTCAATAGTACGCCTACGTGCTGTGCACTCTCTAAATCAAATATTGAATTTTATGAGTTAAATATATGTATGTATGTCAGTTGCTTTGTGGTTATGACGTTTCAAGATATTAAATTGTACCTTAAATTCTAAATACGTTTAAAATTAATTTCTGATTCATTTATTTATTTAGAATTTTTTATTTATATTTTTCTAAATATATGCAATGTTATTCTATCTAAGTATCTTATTACACAAATCCTATAAGAACTTCTACTCACCTTTAGTTTACCGGGGTCGCACAGATTGGCGTTTGGAAACTTAAGAAATATGTCTATTAATTCCTTATTTATTACGCTACAGACTTATAAATAGTATTAGTATATAGTGTCAGTGAAGGTGGCAGCGTACACGCGGGAGAAAAGCCGCAGTGCCGCTATATCGATTCCATCTCTTCGCTGATAATGTCGCTAGTTTGCCTATGACATGGTAATTGTAAATTACTTACACACTGTTACATTTATATTGCTAGACTAATTTTACTGTCTTATATTCTACAGAAAGGATAACAGACTCTTTTTTGTATCTTTGCAATGTTGGTCTTCTGAGAGTATTAATTAAAAATATTTTTGCAAAGGTGAGATAAATATTTTTTATTAAATTATCACTAAAGTCGCATCTTTTGAGACCGAGTTTTATATCAAAAGGTTTCCAACAAATTTTGGCATAACAAAAATGACATGGGAACTGAACGAATGTAAGCCGAAGAATGTAATGAAAATTATATTTCAATAACCCACCAGTATAATAGACTATACTAGTCTACACATAAATAAGGTAAAACTGTCACAGTGCATAATATCGGCCAAGCGGAAACCGCAGTGCCGTGGTATTGATTCTGCTTTTACAGCTTGCGACATTTTTGTCGTCTGCTTCGAAATGGCGCATTTGTATATTTTTATAATAATATTTTATTATTGAATATAATTTTATAAAGCACTTGTGTAATATAGGATTTTACTAATACATACTCATGTCATAGGAAGTATTATTTAATATGTTCTGTAATTTGATACAGATTCTAAACGTCCAATATTGCAAATGCACTCGTGCCTTCATTAAGCCGCGTTAATACAACTGTGTGTAGACAATTCTTATTATTGTATGCCGCCCTTTTTAACGGACCACTGCTGGGCACGGGCCTCCCTTCAGTACGAGGGGAATCAGGCCATAGTCCACCACGCTGGCCAAGTGCGGGTTGGCGGACTTCACATGTCTTTTGAAAACTTGCTAGGTTCTCTCAGACATGCAGGTTTCCTCACGATGTTTTCCTTCACCGTTAAGACAAGTGGTAATCATGTTGGAAACTATTCGCACATGATAATATCAGAGGTGCGAGACCCGGGATTTGAACTCGCTTCACTCGGTTTCCCAAGCGAGCGAGTTACCACTAGGCTACCACTGCCTTTCTTATGATTAAAGAAACATAAAAAGATATATTGATATTTAAACGCATACACCATTTGCAGTGTAATACCTGTTCTTAGATAGGTAGCTTCTATTAAATAGTGTCTAGAATCTAGATTTATAATCGAGTGTTTTCTGTTCACGGAGAGCTTATTAGTTGCACCCACACACGCACCGGTGTTCTCATAATGATGTTTCTGGAAAATTGCCTTTGAGACGCTTGCCTTTCAAATTATCTGCCATGATAAGTTTATATTTAAAGGGAATTATATTGTAGTGTCTCAAAAGATGCGACTATATATAAAAAAATATGTGACTTTTGAGAGATTTATGAGAAATTTTATATTTGAAAATAATATAGACTCCCATAATTATAAGTAGTAATTTTAATTATTATAAATACTAGTACGTGTTTGTCCTTAGTTACCTGTATTCCCTATTTAAAAACTCCAGATCTCATCAAAAGCCACATAGAAACCAATAAAAGCCATACAGAAACCAATAAATATTTATCCTATTGGAGTTTTTCAATAGGGTTTTCGTACAGGGATAGTCGATGTTCCTAAATTGTCACTGGGTACTTTTTATCCCCCACGTGGGACAATATGTTGCTGTCACAAGGGATGAGATTAAGTTTACCGACTTTGTTTTGAATATTAACATTTTAAAATACTCAATATAAGCGATCGTTATCATAATTTAATGCTGAATACATTTATATTCCATAATACTTGAACCTTAAATAAATAAAAATCGATACTCAGTCAATCCTTACCATGTCAATGAACTCTATAACCCTACAATAATTTCTATGGGTTTTCAAATTGACCGATAGGCTTGTGGTATTGTTGCTTATGAAGGTTTCCCCTACGGAAGTAGTCCCCATGCATTGCTACCCATAGGTAATGATTTGCGTGTCCAGTGTCCACTCAGTGGGGTGACCGGAGTGGATCCCAAGTATTAATGTATGGTTTGTATATTAAATTACAGTAAATGGATCAAAGATATTAAAAAGGGTAGATAAAACAACCATTGTAATTTATATACTGTAAGCAATGAATTAATATTTCAAATAATAATCAAACGATGTGAATCCTTAATTTCAGAAGTGATGTGCTTCGTATTTATATACAGTTTTATTTGTGTAATTGTTGCATATGCTATTTTTTTTATTAATTGTTTAATTGTTTATTTCAGAGTTCCCAATGCCCCCAAGAGCTGCATCGCAGAGATTTTCAATGCTGACAGCACGGATGGCGGCAGCCCCATCAAGAACGGCTCCAGCCGTCCGCGCGTGGTCAGGGACACCCCCACTCGTCCCAGAGACACACATTCTCGCCTTTTTGGACAGGTATACTAATTAATTTCTGTGCCTAAATAAAAGAGCTTCTAGCCTCCTATTCTCAACAGAACTACCTTACCGAGCGATGGTAGCTCCCTCACGGACTTACATACTGACATTTAGTTAAAATTAAAAAAAATGAACGACTCAAATGCATTGGTTAAAGAAGTAAATAAATTAATTATGTAAATACTTTTTAAATATTAGAATTTGAACTATCAAGAGCATACTTGGTAATTACCTGCCCAATATACTTTAATGCCAATTTCTAACGAAACATTCTTGTCTTAATTAATTTTGAATTTTCAAATCAGATATGTTCCGTAAATAATTGTGCTATTGTCTATTTTCAGGCCGCAAACAACTCTCAATCGGCGCCAATGATCACAGATACCATTCGAAGCCACATTCAGTTTGGTAACAGCGAGATGAACGGAAGCCCCGCGCACTCGCCCAAGATGAACGGCAGCTCGCACTCCACGCCCAGCCGAGGTGAGATGGACCTCGCCGATCACTGTGAGTCGATCCGAATGTAGGCACGCCAGCACGTCACGCATCGCTATGCTGGGAACGAATGTGGAATAGAATACCTATGTCACGTATATTGGGTGCTACTTCATATGTTTTTCTTTTTATCAATAATAAGTCTAAATTTCAAAAGAAATTTCCACAATGTACACCAAAACATCTTTATTCAATTAGTATTGACGTATAATGGAATTAGAATACTAAATATTATGTTAAAATCATATATTATCAGGTTTAGTGAAATCTTACAATGGCTACTTATTTAGAATCGTATATCTAAGTGCTGTAACATACCTTGTAGTTAGAATTGCAAGCATATTTTACCTTGTAATGTAAATAAACACCGACGAAAGCACGTGCTTTGTTGTATTCACAAGACACAGTGTATTTTAATATAAATTTCTAAAAGGAACGAATAGATAGTTAAATATCTATATATTCTTTATAGAATAATATGTAAAACCTTGTATTGATAAATATTTTAAAATTGTAGGATTCCATTCCACCTTCGGACAATTCGAGGCGTACACAGCATGCACTAGGTTTTGCTTCTCGAATGTGATTTCTGTACACAGTCTAGAAATCTTGCGATACGGCTCACATTCTTGCAGCACGTTTATAACAACATAATAATATTATGTTAACAATTTACATTTTAACAATTTACCTATCATTAAAATTCATCTTTTAAAAAGTTCCCATCAAGTATAACAAATGATGACTTACAACAATAAAAATGGCTTTGCTTTCGAAGTAGAATCACCAACGATTTTTTTGACTAAAATAAATTACAACGCTAACGTACCACAGATATTTTCATTAAAACACTTACGTACTTCTAAAACACAAGTACATAAAATTATGACTCTAATTAAGATTGTAACTAAATAAGGTCAACGATTAAAAATTAGCAATTGAATATATTATACATATATTTTAATTCAAAGATATATTGCTAATTGAATCGTTAATTTTTGTTTGGGGTTCGAATGAAAACCGTTTGTTCTAAATGGTCAGTAACATACACGCCACCGAAGAGGAATCCTGTGACCGGGGACGGAGTGCCCCTGCCGCCACCGCGCCGCAGACATCCAGCCGCCAGCCTGCGAGGTGCTTCACCTAACACCTATCCACTTTGTGACCTAGATCCCCAACCTACCCATCGATATTACACGCGAGAATGGCCGCCAGTACCAGCTCATTATTACGTAGAATCTACTACCAAGCCAATACAAAACATTTGTCACACTCCTTATTCCTTATTAGGCTTACAAACTGATGATCCAGATAAAGTTCATCCTATAATAGATCCAAACTCTCTTTCTCCCCAATTAGTTGTCGACAGGCACTGGCCGCCTTTTCCAGCCCAACACTACTTAGAGCCACATGAATATAATATTCAGTATCATCCTTTGCCACCCCACGCCTTTGTTGGCATGACTTCTGCTTTGGGCGAACGTCCCCAGCCTGATTACAAGTATAATCCAGTGCCAACTTTGGATGGACCAATAGATCCATTTATAATTGCGAATTCCGATCCCCCTCCAACTTTGTTCAGATATGAACGTGACGGTCCGATTCCAGATGTATCATTGCTCCAAACATCTTCTGGCCCAGGCCCCAGTACTTTAACGGGTTTCCCTCCTATATTCCATAAATATGTTCCCGGATACCTCTTTAGACTCGACCAGCATGCTGAAGACTTCAATCATAAGACGTACTATGTAGACTATGTTCGCCGAAGAGAATTTGGTGGGTGCTTAATTTAGACAGTGAAGGCACTGTTTATTATGGTCAACTTAATGAAATGTGTTGTCCATCAATTTGCACTTTACCACAAATTTATAAATGTGTTGTACATTTATTTGTATTAAAAGCTTTGTTTGTATTGAAAGAACGTTATGACGATTTCTTCAAGTTCTGTAATTAAGCACTCAACTTCATTATTATTTGCTTTCGTGAACCCAGAAAAATAGTTACTCAATTATATTGTAATCATAGTTTATAGGTACATATTTGTAGCTTAAATTATTGTCCTTTACTATTAATTTGTTGTGTTGTCATTGTTATAGGATTAGCTTTTTATTAAAAAAAAAATGTATTGCTATTGTGTAATATAGATTAATTCTGTTTAAATATTTTTATTACTCTTGCACGAAGATTATTTTTTATACTTAGCTCTATATAAAAACGGTGTGACAATTACTTATTAGTATCAGCAGTAAATTACTAAGTTTAGTTAAAGTCATAATATTTGAAAATAGTAATATTCATTTACATTTTTTTATAACATTCATTTATTATACGAGTAACATACATTTTATTAAAGGATATTTTATAATATCAAAATTTATTTTATGTAATTGCAACACTAGTTTTCTTATTCTTTACTATCGTTTCTGTTGTAAGTTTCAAAACTGATTTCTCAGTAGCTGCACTTATGTGTTGCGTGTTAGAAATAATTAATTGAAACTCATATTTTTGTGTAGCTTTGATTATTTATAGCCTTTAAGAAATTAATTAATATTTATTTTTATATAGGTACCTAATAGCAATTTGCATGTTTAGTCAGTTCCACATAGAGTTTTCCTTAGCGTTATAATGATCTCATATGAAATCTTTTTAGAAATAACTTAATTTTATTACTTGGAAATACTTCTATTATTTAATTTATATATTTAAAGGTGTTGTTCTAAATTTTCGCTTACCTATATGATAGCCAAAATTAAAATATTTTCGTACTTAATCAAGTCAATAAGCTTTTGTTTAGCGTTCGTCAAAACAAAGCTTTATTTGTTGACTATTGCACATAAACCGAGAATAATACATATTGTAAAATTTCAGAAGGCAACCCGATCACTGGCGACGGCTACAAATCTCTCAACGGTCAAATAAACACTGTGACGTCAATAAATGGCAACAGCAGCATTCTTCATAATCGCGTACCGCCTGGTGGATTCTCCTCTGGGCTCTGGTAGATGTAATTCGATCACGGCCAAAACTATATCGACTGCATTGCGAGCTCAACCTATCAATCTTGCTATTCTTATCCCTTTACAACCGGCGAACTTTTTTTTTATTTTTGCGTGTATGACTTATGTATTCTAGTTATTTAGGCTTCAAACAACCTAAAAAAAATATAAAAAAAAATTGCGTACCCCCCATTTTTTTAAAAAAGTACCCTCACGATCGTGACGATCAGGATTAAATTGACTTCCGCACGATGATGATTTTTTAGGAAGCAGCTGGGTTAATGAAATAAAAATCTAGTATAATAAACTTTATTTATATTCGTGATTAAATAATTTGGTAATATACATAAGTCTTTATAATTCAGCATATATTTTTGGATTAATTATACTTATATGTATTAAACTTATCTATATTTGTATTTATTATATAATGTAAATAACTTCAGTATATAAATTAGATTAAATCTTTGAATAGATAAAAATAACTAACATAATAGGAACCATTTTGAGATAAACTGCAATATCTAATAATTTTATTTGTATGTTACAAATAAAAATTATTAGATATTTCAGTTTCGCATGGTATAATCGGAAATAATCCTTTTCCCTGCGGACATGCACAAAGTAAACATCGTATTTACACAACGAATTTTGCTTCTATTTGTGCATGACTCTAATCTGCAGGAACGTTGAGCCGATAACTGTGCAAAGGTTGGCAGATGATCATATCCATCATATCTCTTTGCTTGCTTACTCTCCAATATCTTGTTGGCATATACTTGAAAGGCGGTGCCTCATCTTCAGTATCTGTGTCTTGACTCAATCGGCGTATGCGGTCTGGAGTTCTCAACCAAGCATCTGCCTACTTCCATTTTAAAGTTCAGAAGATCTAATATTTTTTTTCGGAAGTTTATTAGCTTCACAATCTATTTTTTACTTCCGCCATGCATTAATTATAGCTAAATCCAAAATATGAATGATTACCTTCAGATTCCACTTTTTCGTTTTCATGAAGGTGCGCTATTAATCCATTTATTTGATCTAAAACATCCACTCCACCCATGTGTCTAATATAATTGCTAACTACCCTGGGAATAATATTATCCTTATGGGATTTTGTTTGTTTGTTTATTTGTCCCATCGTTTAACGTAGTCTTGATGTTTTAGCACCAGTACAATTGGACGCCACCAATATAGCTTTATTATCTTCCGTTTTTACGTAGGTAGTAAATATTGGAGCAACCAGCAACCAGTTCGATGAATTCCTTATCAAAATAGTCATAAATATACTCACTAGATGTCTTAACAGGTCCTGAGGGGTGGACTTGGGTAATTATGATCTTTATAAGTAAATGATGATTGCCTCCACGTACCAAAATAACGAACAGACATATTCTCAGTAATTACCTCATCAGAAGATAGTTCCCAATGTGCTGGAGAAACCTTCTGGATGATTTCATCACTAAATTTTTGAAAAAGGAAACGATCAAATTCCTCACCTTCGTCGTGCAGCACCTCAATATCATAGAGCATATCTATTTTGCAGAGAGGTCTAAAACCTCTTCAATCCCTCAAAACTGCGCCTAAAATTAGTATAAAATTATAAAACTTTACATGTACTGTCTAAAAGCAGCTTTAGAAAAAATACGTTTTTCGTAATTATTAATGAATTGAAACCCGGATTGTCACGATCGTGACGATATAAGTTTGAGAGATCACAAACAAAAGAAAAACTATGCTATCAAAATACAATTTACGGCTTTGTGTTAATTATTATCTACATTAAACTTAAATAACAAAAAAAGATGTCAAGCTATGAAAAATATAGTAAAAAAATGTACTTATGTGATCGAGACCCATGTCCAAAATGCGCTGCCATCTTTGTCGACGGTCCTTCGACCACTGGATACGTTACAACGTGTTCTTTTTAATTTTTTGAATATAAAGCGTATGTATCAACATTATCGTGTGAGGCCGATTGCGTTCACAAAAACAAATACATTTTGAATAAGAATTTTTTTACCAAATGTCACGCTTGTATTCAATCGGTCGTAAAGGGTTATTATATATGTGAAATATATATATACTCTTTTTTGTTTTACATTAAGATATTTGCTTATTATTTAATAATTTCCTTAACATATTTAGTTCTGAAAAAGACACTGTAGGATTATTATAGTAAGAATAGCATTATTAGCTGATTGGGTTTGTGGTGCAAAACGAAGCATTTATTTCATTGACGACATGACATCATTGTAATTGATTTAATCAACTAAATTTAAGTAGAATTTGAGATGTTAATAATAACTTGCACATGAAAACAGCGTCCACTAAATTTGAAAGGGTATTTGTTGTTCAATAAATCCTTAGCCTGTCCCAGTAACATTTTATTCAATAATAATTTTAGTATAGATTATAGATATTTTTGTAATAGTAACATTTCGATAGAGTAAAATCATTTTCGAGTGCTAACATTTAAATTTTTAATGTGGCAACATTTTCGGGCTCAAATATTTAAGCGTTAAACAGCTGATTCTCCGTTAAAAATTTAAATGTTTCCGCTGTATTAGGTATTCTACGTAAGTTCATAAAAGTAAAATTGTAATCTATCACTATATGCGCATGTTACGCAAAATTGAGAATTAGGAGTGAGGATACGTATCAGCAATATACCAAAACGAATAGTGCCTTGATTGGTTATAAACTGAAAATTCTTTAAGGATCAGTACGATTGGGAGACGGGATTTGTGTAATGGAAACAAGATATTGATTATATTGTCTATATTCCACGGTATAGAAATAGTAATCATGCGGCACTCGGGCTAATTATATATTAAATTAACTTATAATATTCGACACTATTTAAGGATTTCTCGTTTGTTGACTTTCATTATCGTAATTTAAAATAGAAGATATATAGAATGCATTTATTTTGTCTGTTTATACATTTTTTTAGTTTATTTTCTACTCGTTTAGATTTAAATGTAAATGGATTTGAATCTTGGTCGATTATCTGTTAACCAATGGACCATAGTACAGCGTAGATTGTTGGTCGAAACGACAATTATTCTATATATATTTCGTGTATAACGATATATATAACGATAACATAATTTAGCATATCATGTTTGTAAAATTGTTTAATAATAATCCTAACAGTAAGTCGTCGACACTTGGCCTAACTTTAACAATACGTTAATAGATAATAACCACTATTTCAAAAATAAAGTTTTTTTTTAATTATTTAAAGTTGTTTTCTTTCGATGAATTGGATTTTATTTATTTTATTTATAGACACTACAAGCAGAACCCGCGGCTTCGCTCGCGCTAAAGCTACAAAAAACTCTAAAAAGGGAGGTATCATACAAACTTCTATCCCCTATTTTACCCCCTTATGGAATGAATTTTCAAAAATTCTAAAACACGTATTTATTTAATTGTATTGAAGAGCATTAATACCAAGTTTCAAATAATTTTAATCATAAATATTTTTTTGGTTTGTATTATAACGTCTTTTCCCGTGGAAATGAAATAATCTCCCGCGGTAAAAAGTAGCCTATGTCACTCTCCATCTCTCCATGTATCTCCACACAAAAATCACGCCAATCTGGCTCTCTGTTTCGACGTGAAAGTAGGACAGACAAACAAACAAACAAACAAACAAACAAACAAACAAACAAACATACAAACAAACAAACAAACAAACAAACAAACAAACAAACAAACAAACAAACAAACAAACAAACAAACAAACAAACAAACAAACTTTCATATTTATATTATTAAAGGAAGTATGGATTGGTACACTTACAAGTCACACTTGATATTATTTGTAATCCCTTTTTTCCTGTGGTAATAAGTATGTCTATACTTATATAGCCTAGTAATGCTACCTATAAAGGATAGTGAAGAGATTATATATTTCTTGGTTTGTTAATTGTTTGTTTAAGCACGATAATTTCTAAAACTAGTAATCCGATTTAAAAAAATTTTTTTGCATTTCGTAGCCTATTTATTAAGAATGGTATTGACTTATAGGCTTTATATGTATATATACATATATTAGGGTGTCCCAAAAAATGACGATATTTTTTTTCTTCGCTTTCACCCCAAAATATCTCAGAAAATGTCTCAACAAAGCTCCTGTTAAAAGCGAACCTTAAAATTCCAATTCTAAGAGGTTCTCCATCGAACTTTAAGTTTTCCCATACAAATTGTATGGAAAATATGATTTTTAACACTTTTTTGTCCTGCAAACTGTGACGAAAATATTTTTCAAAAAAAAATGAATGAATGGACCGTTTTTAGTATAAAATTTACTACAAAAAGTTCCATTGAGTTGAATTTTTATCTTCAATATTTGATTTGTTATATGGCTTTGAAGTTCAAATTTTCGGTTTTTTGCATTTTTAGCTAAACTGTAAGAGTTAGAGAAAAATGTTAAATAGCAAATTTGTAGTACGTTTAAAATCCTATAATAAAGTATTTGTCAACTTTTTCATATCATCATCATATCATATCATCAATAACAACAAAGTTTTAATGTTTTATGTTTCATGTCCTTTATTAATGTATTTTATAATATAGTTGAAAAATCATAAAAT
Organism: Brenthis daphne; assembly: GCA_947093115.1. Classification (NCBI taxonomy): domain Eukaryota; kingdom Metazoa; phylum Arthropoda; class Insecta; order Lepidoptera; family Nymphalidae; genus Brenthis; species Brenthis daphne. Next base: position 10,115,932 of record OX352478.1, on the reverse strand, counting down.
ATGACTAAATAAGTCTGTAGCTCTATTAACTATTGATAATACAAGATATCTGAGCCTTCCAATTTTGTTGCAAATTTTATGTAATTGCATTTGCACCAATTTTTTTGTTTAATTATTATCGATATTTCAGTTCGTAAAAGCAAAAATTTGAAAAATAAATATTCGTGAGCCTGTAACTTTGTATATATGTATATATATTGTCAATCGCTATGATTGACAATTGATGAATTGATTGATTTCTCAGATATGACATATTTTCAGGCAGTAAAAAGGATCCTGTATGTTGACCCGGATAACCAGCTATCAACATACCAAATTTTATCAAAATCCCTCCAGTGGTTTTTACGTGATGCGGTAACAGACGGACAGACAGCCAGACAGACAGACAAAAATTCTAAAAACAATAGATTCGGCCTCTGCATCGATAATAATACCTATTTCAATAAGATTTTCCAAAAAATATTTAATGTACAGATTCGGGTTAGTTACAATTTTACTATAGGTATGTATAGATAATATATAGATTAAAAAATTAAGTTATTTACTTAAACTTTGATTTTAGAAGGTGATTTGATTAGACTTTTTAAATCTCTTTAGAAAATTTCAATTGAATTTGTAAACATCTTGATATATTTATTTATAGCGTGTAAAGATATAAATAAAACAATGATACAGTTCACACATAGTTTATTATTATTAAATAAAATACACGCATTCCGCTGGTATACATACATTACATTTAAGGTAACATTAATTTTAGGTTTGTTGAAAGACAGATGAGTCAAAAGTTAGTTTATAATTGTCCATAGTGTTAATATATAAATTATTGATAAAAATAGAGACATTTATATAGTATAGAATAACATTTTAAAACCACCTTGTGATCCGGTCTACACATATATCTACTTGATAAATAATTAGTGCCTTTTTTTGCATAGCAATAGTAACACAGATCTAAAAATATTCGCAAAATATTATCACATCAAGCATTTCTTAATCCTAAGTAACTTTTTTTGCAGTATGTTCTATAAACGAATCTATATTTTGAAAGTTAAATTCTTTCTTATCTTGCCATAAAATAATTGTATTCTTAGTTAATAAACTGTATAAGAAATATATCAAAACAAAAATAGTACAAAAATTTTAATAGACACAGTAAAATTAGACCATCGCTCGCTGCGCTTAATGTTAAAATATATGTGAAATACAACTTTTAAAAGAAAAAAAGAGCAATTACATTCTTCCTCTTTTCGGTAAAGAAATTTCATTCCAGGCGCATGGAATTATGCATTTATGAGCCTTATTTCGCCAGCGTCGGTGATACCAGCAAAAATCTTGTTCAGGTCGGTACGGTCGAGAACGGGACCTGTTAGACGACCTATTTTCATTTTGATTTTGCAAAACTCTGACTGTTAGGACTGACACTTGACGCATAAGTGCGTCCACACGACGAGATAAATCCTCTATTTCAGGATCTGTCCTATCAGATGAATCAGATGCTGTAGACGGCGACGGACCTGGCCTCGCGGGATCATTTTGTGTTGAAGCATCCAAAATTCTATCTGCCATAGACGCTAGCTTCTCCAGTGGTAGATCTGTGTGCCCAGCGAAAATACTTTGAACGTTCGATGGTAAACGTCGGATAAACATCTGTCTTAATATAGCCTCGTTTTGAAGCGAGTGGCCAGTAACGCCTCTCAGATGGTCCAAATACTGTGTTGGCTTTCGGTTGCCTAGTTCTTCTTTACTCAATAGCTGCCGAATCCTTCTGCGAATTAATTCTGACTTAAGATAGAAATATTTATCCTCATTAGGAGGATTTGTGATGATGTCCTCCACTTCCGCCGCAAATTTCTCGGGTAGTTGACTAACAACGTAGCCATACATTGCATTGTCTTTTGTAATGCCAGCAGTTTCGAAGATAGCCTCTGCTTGAGAAAACCATAGTGCTGGACGTTCAGGCCAAAAAGGTGGGAGTATAGTTACTTTAAAAATATTACTTGGTGTAATATTATCAATATTAACCACATCAGATTCCAAAGTAGCCATCCTAAAAGTAGCGGTTTTGAGTGCAGAAAATTGATTACCAGTTTTACCTGTTACCGATGTTTACCTTTGAATAAGTAAATGAAGAAAATATATTCAACACCAAGACGAATATATATTTGAACACACCACTCACTCTGGACCTAAGTAATAAGTTAGTTTAGTAATAAAGTCTTCCACAATAAATATTCCCAATTATTAGAAATGTCGACACCAATCTTGAACCGTCTGCAGCCGAAAATCGAGATGAGTGAAACAAAAAAGACAGCAGGTGTTGGCCGGGTGCATCAATAATGTGTTTAAGCGATTATTGATTTTGCATTATATGCAAGATGGAAATGAGATGCAATGTTTATATTAGGCATTTCCTGGTTTTATATTCATTTTAAAGGAAAATGAACCAATGATATTTAAAAGAATCACCTAAATCAGCACAATAAAAAAAATACTAAATAATATTTTTATTAATTTTCTAAAGACGCAGGTAATGAGTGCGTTCAAAGCGACCTTTAGTGCTAGGACTGATGCTGTATTCCCTCATCCCAGTCTAGGCATCTCTAGGACATATAGGATTCGAAAACTCGCTCCTACAAATAGTGTTGCTACAAATGGAACGCGTTCGGATTCTTGTATGAACTATTTTAATTAATAAATAATAATCATTATTTGACAGGTATATAAGCATAGAGTATATTGCTACATATATAAATATATAAGAGTACAATCTCTTCAATTCATGAAGATATCTATGTAAAAGAATTATAATTATTTAATAAAATTTATTCTTAAAAATCTAATAAATTGATGAAACTTATACTTAAATTGAGTCATGGTTCTTTTAAACTAGATTTTGCTCGCATAGTTTATTTATGTCCAGTAAAATGTTGAAGCGTGGTGATAGGCCTTTCTCTATTAATTTTCGTACTTATAGACCGATAAATACGAAAGCTTGCGTGTAGATGTTTATTGCTCTTTATATAATACTAGCAGTACCCGCGGCTTCGCCCACGTCCAAACTTCCGATCGCTAACAAAATTCACAGAATCACCCGGTGGGCTAATCTGAAGATTACCTGAAAATTTCATCAAAATCGCTCCAGCTGTTTTGAGTCTATAGGAAACATACATACACACGTCGATTTTTATTTTATTTAATCAACCATTTAAATTTATTTATTGCTCGGAAAATGGAGTCGTTTATGAAAATTTAGTGACACACTGACTGCAGCGCCACCTACCGGGATAAATTGTGTTTTCAAACCACATAATTTTTTTTTATGTTGGGACATTAACACACAGCGCCATCTAGTTCCATGGTAAGCTACGAGGCTTTTGTTATGGATACCAGATAGTTGATACACTACATATATATAACTTTAAATACATACATATTATAAATATAAACACCCATGACTAGAGTACACACATTCATGCCCATCACACAAATGAATGCCCCCAGCGGGACTCGAACCCGCGACCGCTGGCACAGCAAGTAGAGTCACTACAAACTGAGCCAAACGTGTCGTCAAACATAAAAATATACACACAAAATTTTATCCAAATCGATCTAGTCCTTTAGGAGTAGGTTAACAAACACACATACAGAAGAACGCAAACAGAAGATACGCAAGGGAACTCCCGAACGAAGCAAGAAAAAGTCTCTAGTTAGTAGTTGGCTACATAACGTAAAAATTTCATCTAAATCGGTTCAGCGGATTTTTAGTGTATCCATTACAAGCAAACATACAAAAAAATTTCTCTTTATAATATTAGTATAGATACTAATCTACTAATCTATTCTTTACAAATTGAAATACAGTACTGACTATCAATGAGCACCTCTAGCTCTTTGTCAACTATAAATCCATTCAATTGCCATTTTTTGCCACATTCATTGATTTCAAATTTAACTGTTTTTAGGAGATTTTTTTATATTTATATAACAAAAAATTTTGATTAAAACTCTCTTACATATTTTTTTATTCTTTAAGTGTTATCTTTGTAAACAAAAATTAAAACACAAGTCCTTCACCTAAACTTACTGGTATTTTCATTATTAAAGGTACATAGGGCTCAATTTCCTTTAAAGATTTAATCAGCAATTGCGCAGAAAAATACTATGAATCAACAGTATGTTTTTGCTGAGAAAATTAATATTTATATTTGTAAAATATTATTTTTATGCTAATTCCAACTTAGTCGTTTTAATATCCAACAAAGTTTGTCTTTACAATTTATGTTCCTAAGTTTATATATTTATTCAATGCCGAATTCAAGAATTTATTTTGCCTTAATTACAAAAACAGAACAAGACATAAGATATAATAAAATATATTTCAACATTTTAACTAGTATTAAATCTAAAAAATATACATCAAATTATTCTTTAATATCATTTATTTTACTCTCCGAGTTATCTGTAGGTTCATTTGTTTTGCAGGAATTAGATTGGATTTTTTTGTTCCCTTTTTCATTTGAATTTTGTGATGATATTTCCAACTCTAATGTGACAGGTCCATCATTTTGTAATGCAACTTGCATACATGCACCAAATACACCATCTGAAAAATATTAAAACATATATATCTATAGTATAGATAGTATTCATATTAATTTCACATGAATGCAGATCTTGTACAATATAAGTTATATATTAAATATCTCAGCCATTAATATTGTTTTATTACCTTTTATTTTCTCTGGTTTATATATTTGTTTTAATCTTTCAATTAGTTTGTCGTAGAATTCCTTAGCTTTTTCTGCAGGCATGGCATTATGGAAATCAGGTTTGTTACCCTGCATTAGAAAAAAAATCAAAACTTTAAATATTAAAGTTTAAAAAAACTATTCCTAAATTAACCTTTCAAAAGTTTTATTAGAAAAATATTATTTATAATAATTAAAAAAGAACTTGTTACCACTAATTACTCCCTCAAAATAGATGTTTTCCTTACCTTGCATGTATTGTATAATGTAAACTGGCTCACACATAAAAGTTCAAAATCGTTGTCCACAATACTTTTGTTCCACTTCTTATCATTTCCATTGTCAAACAGTTTAATACTTAATATTTTGCGAGCACTAGAAATTCAACAAACCAATTATTTTCATAATAATAATAAACAATACAATATAATGCATATTTTAATCATGGTATATTCATGACAAAAAATTAAGCAAAAATATTTTAGTTAAAAAGTCTTGACTTACAATTTTTCCATATCTTTTTCATTATCATTATTACAAATTCCTATAAAAACGCATGCTCCCTGTCCAATACTGCTTATTACTTCGCCGTTAACTAAAATCATATAATATACCTAATAAGCGAATAAATCCTCAAAAATCTATAATAATAAAAATATTCCATTAATTTGTTATTCATGATTCCATTTACCAGTAACTTTTGCGTTCATAACACGCTGTATAACAGCTTTCATTATGTATACTTATTGTAAGGGTATTATAATAAATTAAAAATGTTTCAAATATATATACATTACAATAATTTAATATCGTATTAGGTTATCTTGAACTTAAACAATGCTTGCGAATTATAGATGACAAATAAAATTAAATTATAACGGACCTAACCTAACCTTATAAACGAAAATGAAATAAGAAATTGACAATAATTGACATTTGACACTTGACAGAAAGTAAGTAGTGCCACTGACAGTATACTATAGAGTATGTAACTCTTTTTACAGAATACTACATACAGGCTGCTGACGATAGAATTTCGTTCGGCATTGGATGGGATTCTTTGTTAGAATTCATTGTTCACAACCCTATACGTGTTCTTCATGTCATTCTGTTAGCTGTTAATGTCTAAACTCTATTTACACGCATTAACATTAAAAAGACTTTATTATATTCTCGGAAGAGCTAAATAAATATAAAGAAAAGGCGATGTTTATTGCACAAAAATTTTCATAAGTATACAGAAATTATTTGTCGGTGATTTACGTTTGAAGCCATTGAACATAAGAATTGAATTGAATTGCCGATAGTAATATGCTCATAGCTACTAGGAATTCAATTGCTACCAGCGCCTTATAATGTTATGTTTACTAACTTCAAATCCAGTAAAATTGCTCCATAATATTTTGTAAGATTTTCCATAAATCCATTTTTAGTAACGATGGCAGTCAATATCATTTAGTTCAAAACGTTTACCTATATTTTAACTTGAGTATATCCCAATTTTACAAATACTACTGCGTATACGGTTATGTGGAGACTCACCGCCAAGAAAAGCCAAGCTACTACGCGCTAAATCCCAAAGGAACCATTTAAGTTTTAATGGGGTGTCGAAGAATCTCTTATAATATTAATAAATCAAATTGAGGATACACATATAAATATTATCTACTATGTATATACATAGAGGTATACGTATAATATATCAATAATTAATTAATCCTTTTATTTTTCGAATAGCGCTGGATCACAGAGAGTTACTCGTATAATATTTCGGTGTATTGAAAAACAATTGATTCCAAATTTTGTACAATGTATTAAGTTTAACAGTTTATTTTGTACTTATACTTCCACAAATAATGCATGTCAATGAAACTACTTGGTATATTAAGTCTATAGAAAAAAATATGACTTCTCTATTTTTAGTCTACGTTTATCAAGCATATTAAAATAGAAAAATATTTTCCTGAGACCAAATTAATGTTGTAGGTAAGAAGGGCTGTTCGGCTGAAGGTCGTTACAGGTTTTTCTTTTTTTTTAATTTTTTCGGTTATTTCGTAACAGAGTCAATGACTTGAAGAAGGCAGTGGTAGGTCAGTGATGAGCCTTGCTTAGGTAACCGAGTGAAGCGGGTTCAACTCCCGAGTCTCGCACCTCTGATATTTTTATGTGCGAATCATTTTCAACATGATTACGACTTGTCTTACGGTGAAGGAAAACATCGTGAGAAAACCTGCATGTCTGAGAGAACCTAACAAGTTTTCGAAAGACATGTGAAGTCCGCCAATCCGCACTTGGCCAGCGTGGTGAACTATGGCCTGACCCTCCCTCATATTGAAGGGAGATACTGATTGTATTATAATCTACTTATGCTAGATGGCGCCGGCGCGGCGGGCTAATTTGAGATTAGTAAGCTACTGAATACAACAGATGCAACCAGCAATATACAAATGTGTGCGTGTGTATATTCTTTGATTTCTGGACAAAACCAAAGCGGATCTCTAATATTTAATATATTGCAAAATTATATTTAATAAAATATAAATTTTTCTATGATGATAACACACTCATTATGATTTATTTTTTTGGATATTTTGATACAAAATTATCATTCATTCGTGTTACGTCTTGAGCCCGAGTAAGGAAGGATCTATAGGTCTAAGTGCCGCCTTTTATTATTATAGAATATTCAAAGAATCATTCCGACTTCAGACACATGGTACCAGGTTCCGTATGCTATGATTATTATAAAAGGTAATGAGATAAGATGTAAAATAAAAAATATTTATCATTCAGACTAGTTTATTTTAAAACAACAATTAAAAGGTTTACCCACATTAATTTATAAGAAACCGAATATTTATAAGCGTAAGAAGTTTTAAGCTTATCTTAAAATTACACGAGGAGTGTTGTGCATAATAACAATATTAATACTTGACATACAACTAAATTATAATTTAAAATATCCTTGTACTAACAATACAGTACTAAGTCGCTACAAAGCAATGTTTAGTGTTTACACTTGTGACTTTCCTAGTGCGTCAGCGGCGTTTACATTTTTACCATCTATTAATATACATACGTAGGTATTAGGTATGTATTTTAAAACATTATATCTGTTATTCATAGATGAAAGAAAAAGACCCAAATTTCAGCAAAACAAAAATGCACGAGTGTAAACGAAACTCAAACGTCTTTTACCAAAAGCAAGTATTAATTTATTATACAATAAAAGCTTAGAAATTAAGCTTCTAAAGATGGAAACTGACAGTAAGAAATTGCTTTATTATTAGATATAATCAGTACAGGACAGAACTGGTATACATGTCACTTAGAATTTAATTTTATTAAACTCAAATTCGTTGCCTAAAGTACTCAAAATGAACACGGTGGTTAATCTGTGTGTGCACTATAGATAACTAATCACTATTAAATGCCGTCTTAGTAATAATACATTATAATTTATTTAATTACATATATACTTAACTAAAAAGAATCCTTCTTGCAATAAAATAATACATCTATGAATTCATTATTTTTCTTTTAAAACTAGGAGTATTTTAAAGCTTCTTCAGCTTTTTAATTATATACCTAATATAAATTTTGATTACATTCAATAGATGATTTGTAGAATAAAGCTTAAATGATATAAACTAATAATAATTTACACTAAGTAATAAGTATAGGTTTTTAAAGATTTTTTACACTGAAATATAGTTTTATATAAATTACTATATAATTTATTTATTAAAGTATTATTGGTTGGTAAAGTAAGTGTTAAATAAGTTCATTAAGAAAATTGGACGAAATTCTAGAGTGGAAAATACTAAACTCGTTACGTATTTATAAATATCATCTACTTATGTGTTAATCTAATTAAGTAACCGTAATTGTTAACTCAATTTTCCGAGATGTTATTTCTGTCCAAAGATGTAATAAATAACATACGGATATAAGTCTAGATACATCAACAGCCTCTTTAATAACAACCTCAAGGATTTACAACAAGAAGGTTCTTATATTAGCCACAACTTTTCCAAATAAGACACTGCATTTAAATATTATTGCTAGAAGGTAAAACAAACTATTTACCAATTACCTTCATCAATAAGTACTTAAATAAAATAAAAATCACAATAAACATATCATAATAAAAATTACTAATGAAAATCACTCAATCTTTCAATCGTAATCTTTTAAATGTTAAGTTTTTAGGATTTAGGTTCTACTTTTAGAGGTTTATTTCGAGCTTCATCTGATGGTACTAAGGTGATGAGGCCGGCGCCGTATAGACGTACATGTTCTAAGTATCGCCTTCTATTTTCTGGATTACTCATGACTGCAGCTACGAATTCAGATGTTTCTCTTTGTAGAGCAATAATTTTCTGCTGAATTAGCCTGTTCTTTTGCATTAGAGCAATGGTTTTCAATGCTAATTCAAGAATGACCCTGTTTTGGGCAGTTTTATCCACAGTAGGTTGTTGTGGGGGTGGTGCAGTGGCCTCTTCAACTGGTGCAGGAGTTGCGAGCCAATTAAGTCTTTGTAAACGCCTTGCCTCACGCAGACGGGCTACTTGAGAACCTGTAACAATAAAAAAAGTATTTTAATTATTACGGCTTTTATTAAGATAATTTTAAATAAAATAATACAAACAAGCTTTATTTGTAAATTTGCCCCCTCTTTATTTACTATATTTCGTACATTCTATACTACGTATATTACGTATAAGTTTAAGAGTACTGAAAGCTAAAAATTAAACTAAATTATAGTCACACGAGCAATATATTATGTAAACCATAAGTATGAAATATAATATGAAGACAATGTATTAATCTTAATATATTCATCTTACTAAAAGTCTAGATTATGCTACGGATATGATCATCATATTATGTTAGTTTACTATTTCAAATGATCCTAAATGATAATGCAATCGTCACGTTACTTGCGCATACGCTCAAAAACCGCACGTCAACAAAAACAACGTGTTTAAGACACGTGCTCGACAGGAATTTTTACGTCATAAATGCTATACATAGTTACTATATGTGACCATAGAACAGAGATTTTGATGTGTGATTAAAGTATAATTGTAATTTTGAATAAATTTAATTTTATCATCGTTTAAATTTAGTAAATAAATATTTTACGTACGTTTTTATTTACATATATTTGATTTAATTAGTTTTGTATAAATCTTTTGTAGATGAATAAATCAGCTTTTATCAGGGCTTAGTGGTTTTTACACTCAGACGTCATTGACTTTTGACATCATTTAAGTTTTAAATAGTAATTGAATTTATTTGGGTTAAACGATTTTTATCGTTTAAAATTATTCAAAATTGACCTAATCGTAAATTATTGAATATTATAGGAAATTAATTAAATAAAGATGCTCTTTTAGACTGGTAGTTTTGTATCCACTTAATATTTAAAAAACCATCGCTGGATCGATAGGTCCTAACGACACAATTGTAAATTGTAAGTATTTACGTTTGTGGTATAAGTTGAGTTATCTACGCGAATTTCATCTATAATTCTATACTAATATTATAAAGAGGTAAAGTTTGTGAGTTTGTGAATTGTGAGTTTGTGACATTGTAGAAGGTAATCTCTGGATCTACTGAATTTAGATGAAATTTGGTAAGAAGACAGTTTGAGATCCTGGGAAGGACATCAGATACTTTTTATCCCGGAAATCCTCCCTTAAGGGGCTAAAAAGGGGAATGAAAGTTTGTATTGGGAATCAACCTAGAAACGAACTCAAGCGAAGCGAGGGTGAGTCGCTAGTTCAGAATAATAATAATATTAAATAGTCGATAAAAGTAACTTAACAGGTGAATTTTCAATTTACTGAATGAATAAAAAAAATGACGAAAAATCCGATTTTAATACAATTGATATTTACAAAAATAAAAATGACTAAAGTAGTAGAGGATTAATAATAATTTATAGCCATAGCCAAAGAATAACGTGACATAATAAATAAGAAACATGATCTCGCTAGCTTAACGTATTTAATATTATAATTAAATAATCGTAAATTCATAAACGTCAGCATCAGTAATTTAAAGTTTGACAGCCTACTGCTAATTTGTAGAAAAAATGGAAAGTTTCTTCTTACAAAGTTTTATATCTATATATATAAAAGAAAGTCGTGTTAGTTACTTCGCTTATAACTCAAGAACGGCTGAACCGATTTAGCTGAAAATTGGCAGGGAGGTAGTTTAGAGCCAGGAGAAGGACATAGGATACTTTTTATCCCGTTCGACCGCGTTCCAATTTTTATGATATTTTAATTTTTGGATTTCTCTTAGTCCGGAATAGGTAAGTATTAAAACATATAATTAAAATGTGAGAAAGAAAGATTTTTTCTTTTTATATCTATTTAAAACGTACCTAGCGACGAACCCGAGCGAAGCGAGGGTGAGCCGCTAGTAGATACTATAAATAGAAATAAGTTATAAAAATACTTAGTAGTTTTAAATATATTTTTTTGGATTATTTTGATTTTTGGTTTCCGACGATACGCATGATCATTCATTTTGTATTATCTACAAGTTAATCATTGTACGTCTAAATACGTACCTACTTAATTGACTCAAGATTCTACTTCATACTCGTAGTAGAATGTAATAGAATAAAAGTAATTACTAATCCTAGTATAATATAAAAGTGGCAAACGATGTCTGAATGAACTATGGTCAATGAACTAACGCACATAATATGTATAATATACGGTAGATTAAAAAGGCGAATGAATAATATGATTATTTTACTGTATATATTGCATAAACACTGCAGCAGACTTAACATTCTCACGGAAAGAGAGTTGCTTATTGTTGCTGCAATTACATTTACAATAATTTATATCGTTATTTTTTTATCATGTATTGTAGTTATACATAATTACTATTAAATGTATTGAGTACTGGTTCTTTTCACAAAAAAAAAATGTGTAGAGCTTTACAATTATAAATTTAAAATCTTATCTTATAGATATTATAATAAATATTTTATTATACATTAACATTTAAAAATATGTAAATGTTTATTCCCAATATTACTTATTTTTATTTAGTGTGATATTTTAAATATAAATTATTTGTACTTCCATTATATTTTAATACAAAATTAAGTGTAGTATAATAATAATAGAAAAAAATGAAACCCTAGTACAAAATCACAATTAAATATAATACGGTAGTCATATTGATAATTATTGTTAAAATTTTAAAAGCTCTATTGGAGAGCTCTATGTAGAGAAAATCTATAGTCACCGTGAAAATTTCATTGCAATATAATGTAGCACGTAGTACACAGATTATTATCTAATTGATCTAGTGAGATAGGTCAGTGCCGAGTTGCTAGGGCTGTTTTCATTTATTCCTAAGTTTAAGAAGATAGATAAAAAATAACTGACCTTTTTTAATTTTCCTTATCCTCTTTTCACACATTTTTCTTGCTTATACACAGCTGGTATTATCACAAAAAAAAACAAATTTGTATATCGCACGCGTAGAACTGGTACGTGTGTACCACTCGAGCTCCGGATACGAAGTTAACTTGGTTTGAAAATCGAAGGCCCGGGTGGCCGGTCTCGACGCGTAGCGCCGCAGAGCGAGATGGAAAGTTGTATTGTCGTGCGAAAATTATCATTTCCACGTAATTTTGTGTTTATTTGTATGGTTGTTGTGTTTTTGGAATGTTTATATTAACTTCATACCAATTATATTTTATTATCTTAAGTCCCAAAAATAGAATAATAAATACTTCTAAGTTACGTTTTATAAAATCAATGAACAAGACAAGTTCGTTGAGGTGCCTAAAATTTTTTTTACTTCTTTAGAAGCTTTACCTTATAAATATAATATATTAATTGTCTTATAATATGTTTATATTATGTTAAAAGTAAGTCGTTAAATCAGTATTTAAAAAAATGTAAAAAAAGTAGGTTGGCTGAACTCTATAATGTAGACTGTACCTTGATTACCTTTGCCAAACAATAAATGATGAATTTTGATTTTTTTATTATTTTAACCGAACGAAAAGTATATTGACGTACTTTAAGAAAGCCGAATTGTGTTAATAACCAATATGTATGTATAATACTTGTGCTCTATCTTCCTTACACAGCGGCGAGTACTTATTTTACATGAAGGCTTTATTTCGTTACTAGACTTTGTTGAGTTATATGTGTTTTCTGAATTTCTTCACGTTCTAATACCTCAACTAATTTCAGCGGATTTCAGAATGGAAATAGCTTACATTATAGCATAAATCATTAACTACTATGTCTTGATGTATTTATGAATATTTAAGTAGTGTAAAGTAGTTGCAAAATTTTTCTTGCACCTCATTTAAGAAGCTAAATATATTTAAAACGACACATACGTCAAGATTACGAATTTTTTAAGTTTCCACTATTTTTATGTATTATGCAAACGTGTTAGTTACATTAGATATAATTTACCTTTAAAACTATAAAGTATATTATAAGTATTCTATAAATTAATAAACAATTAAACGCTTAAACAAATAATGTTTCTCTATGTGTAATCTTAATATTATAATATTTTACTACTTTAACTAGAAATATAACAAAAATAATATTTACCCATTCATAAGGGTAACTTCCGCGCTAGATGGTAACACCGTAGGCGTGATGTCTGTAAAACGCATGGTTTTCAACACGTGTAGACGAATTACCAGAGACCGCTATCTAATCGACAAAGAGCTACGATTATTGGATGTGATACGTTTACACTTTATAGTAAAAATAATTTTATTTGTTATATTAGTTATAATTTAATATAAATATTATTTAAATTATGGGGTAGGTATATATAAAATATAAGTACTTGTGTTTCATCGTAAAAAATGAAAGACTTTCCCATGGAATAACCAGATAAAAAATATCTTTTGTTAGAGTTACTGTTACGCACATCTCACAGGTCAAGAAAATGAAGAATAATTGCCTAATAATTTTACAAGAACAAAAAAGCCTTTAAAAAGTCTTTAATTTTAACTATGGTGACTTTATTAAAATGTTTACTCAATTTTTTATAATACTCCGTCACCTTTTAAAATGGGCAACTTTGAATATATTCGTACTTATATTGTAAGTATATCAATACTCTCAATAATCCAGCTTGAGTAAGAAAAACAGAACATAAATTAGATTAATAAAGAGACACTAGTATTGAGTAAAATAAAAAAGTATGATGATTAATTACATTATATCCACTTCACATGTTCGTAGCTCGATGTAAATGCACGTTATGACGGCAGACAAAACAACGCGACATAGGAGTCATCATGCGCTCCATAATATGAGCAGCCAGCATACCACGCCTTTATACATCATAGGAATTGATAATGGGAAGTATCTTGTAGATAACTAAAATATTTCATATATTTTAATAATAAAAATCTATCCGTTAATCTAAACGTTAAGAAATACTATAAAAAATTGATTTAAAAAAAATTATGGATGGTTATAAACCAACTCTTGCGCAAGCTAAATTTTTCAATTAAGGAAATAACATATAATTTTAAAGTATAACTTTAATTGAGCCAAAAACACATAATTTTGGAATTAAAATATTTGGTATATTATATTTATGTAAGTGTTCTTGTGAAAAGTAAAGGTAGAGCGAAATATCGATGTTGAAAGTAAAATTTGGCGCCTTTTACCACTTTCTACCATGTAAGTGTCCATATATATTCGTTAAATTTTAAAAGGTGACGATTAACAAGAAATGCCATTAAAAAACTAGAGTTTTATTTATACAAAATTTATTTTTCGTTAAATTATTATAATATTATATAATAGATGGAAAATCCAAGTTGAAATATTATTTGCTATTAGCATTTCAACAATTTTCTACAATATTTTTTATTCAAATATGTAGATTGTAATATAAAATGGATGTGTAAATTTCCACATTGCGTTCCACGTGGTGATACACGTTCAACGAGCCAACAACGTGCTTGGTAGGTATATTGCTGTTCTGCTTTTACGTTTCATTAGAATGGAAAATGAGTAGCCACAATACATATTTATTTGTTATATTTATTGTTATGACAGAGCATCGATACGTATTATTAAAGGAATCAAGATTACGTATGTAATGACTTCTGCTTATTGTCTACTTCGTCATCGCATACGTAAATATAGGTTTTGTTTATGACATACTAGCAGAACCCGCGGCGTCGCTCGCGCTAAAACAACAAAAAAACTCTGAAAAGGTAGGCTTCATACAAACTTTCATCCCCTATTTTATCCCTTTATGGGTTGAATTTTGAAAAAACACATATTTATTTAATTTTACTGAAAAGCATTAATACCAAGTATCAAGTAATTCTGATCATAAATATTTTTTTCGGTTGTATTGTAACGTGTTTTCCCGTGGGAAGCAGATGATCTTCCGCGGTAAAAAGTAATCTATGTCAGTCACTCTGTAGCCCTCCAACTATCTTCAAATAAAAATCACGCCAATTCATCATTCCATTTTCACGTGAAAGAAAGACAAACAAACAAACACACTTTCACATTTATAATATTAGTACGGATTTTAAAAAAGTGATTATTTTATTTTTTTTTATTTTTTTTTTTTATTTAATCATTTATTTCAGGCAATATTTACATAAGGATCTTAAATACGTAAACAAAGGCCCATAGCATAATATATACCTTAAAACGAACATATATATGTATATTAATTATAACTAAATCACACGAAGTGCAGACGTGTGAGCTGTGTCAGCGGGCAAACGACCTCGGAACTTTCGAAATACGACGCCCTGCGGCCAGAAGTCCTCCTTCATGAAGGTTGGCAGATGATGAGTCGGCACTCTCACCAAAAACGAATTGAAACTCGTTTTGTGGCGAGGTACCAGCCGTTCAACCCTCAATTTGAAGTTGGACCTCTTCTGGACGTAGTCTACGACATCCTCGACCTTCGTAGACCAGTGCAATCGGGACACATACAGCGGCGTCGATGGTACGGCGGGGCGCATCGCATGGTCTGGCTGGCTCGGAGCTGTGCCACAGATGTTACGGCATGAGGGCTTCCTCTTCTTCCTCTCCACTTTAGTGAAGCCCTCCTCGTCAGATTTGTGCTTTGTGGAATCCGACGGAGGCACCTGTTTGGCAGTTGGTCTGCTCCGGCTCTTCTTTTTCCCTCCATTAGAGGACCGCTTGTTTGGCGGGGTGGGTGTAGCGGCGGGGGCGGGTGCGGCTGCGACTGCGGCGTATGCACGCGGCGGGGTCATGACCGCGCTCGCACTCGACGTCATCAGCGGGGCCGGGGAGCGGGCGGCAGGCGTAGCTGTGTCGCGCGATTCGCGCACCTCAGCAGTAATCGGCGGCGACGACAAACTGCTGATGGAGTCAATTTGTGCGCCGCGACGTGTGTTTACGTTAGTGAACTCCGGTGACCTACTTACAGAACCATTACTTTTGAATGATAATAATTCTGCGCGCAGCTCACTGATGGTAGATTCGGAAATCTCTAACTTAAACTGCACCTCTTAGTATTTGTTAATTTACGAGTACATTTCATGTACATACATAATATGTGAAAAGCAGCTTAATAGTCTCCAGCCATGAACGAATTAACCACTGGACCAGACATATAAGCGGACGTACCTTTATCGGTCTTCTCAGTAACCAGGAGATTTTAGGCTTGGTCGTTTGTTTTTTGCGTCAGTCTCAAGCACTTATTTGTCAACAAAACATCTCCCAAAAATGACTAAATGTTCTGTTAAATGATGTAAAAACTATAACGGCGGAAGCAGCAGTATTTCTTTTCACTTGTAAATACATTATTTTATTACATTTATTGTTATTTATCACACAATTTAATTAAATGTAAAATAAAATGTCATATTATCCAACTATGTTAAATATAGTCGATATTTCTATGTATTGTTGACATCTGACAACCATCATAAAATCCCTGGATTATACCATTCAGAACAAATGACTAAACTGTCGAGTGAGTCCATTTGACATTGACTAGTGCTTGACAATGTCGAAAAATATATCGATATTTGACGAAATTACTAAACGAATTGTGTTATTTGTACAGTACAATAACATAAAATACTTTTACCACAGTATCCTACAATCTGATGACAATAAATTTATAAAAATATTTTCTAAATCAAATAAAAATATAAATGTAAAAATTATAATTAGTATGTGTACTTAATTTTTTATTTTATTTTATTCCACATTTATATACTTTGGAATATTATTCCATTGTAATAATAATAAAGATCATTTTAATTCAACACATAAATTACACAAAATCAAACAATAATGTTTTAGCACTAAACTTCTGGGTTGGCGATTTGTAATAAAACACTTTACCACTTGCACTAATTATTTTACTTTCACGATCCAACACTCACTTTAATTTGCAATCTCTTTTTCTTTTTCCTAATTTCACAAATGTTTATTAAGAACTGAGCAATAGTAGGACAGTGTCACATTTTATAACTACCCGAGACAATCAATTGCCAATTAAAATAGTTCAATAACAGAATCAACAAAATCACTTTATTTAATTAAATTAGCTTAATATTTTTTTAATCTTTACAAAATAATATTTATTATATATTAATGGAATATATACCCGATATTCATTTGTTCATTAACATTATTACAGGCCAGCAGAATGTTGCCATCAATGCCATCGTATTTATATAAATCAAATTAAAAAATAATTATTATTTGACACATTATTATTGCCTCTTTAATTCATTTATTTTAATTTATTAAAATTAAAAGAAGAAGAATAAATTAAAAGATGTAAAATATGATGACTATTGCTAACCAATGTCTAAAATGTCATTCATTGGTTCATCGATATATGTATTTTATCGATTACGTTCAAGCACTAGAAATATTGTATTGTGTATTAGTGTTTATAATAATGTAATAAAATCTTTGTGTGCGTTATGCGTCACTTGGTTGAACTAGTTTTCATACATTTGTATTTTATGTCAGGTCCAGTCTCTAATTCGTTCATGTCTCCAGCATATTGTACTAATATAATTTTAAGTTCAAAAAAATTCTTTAATCATCAAATTCCTACAGTACCTAAAAGTCAATTAATAATAAATATAGTTATTTTCATTGAATTTCAATATCAAAATGTAATAAAAACTTATTAGTACATTCGTATATCGATAAAAATAGCTTTAATCTTTAATTAAATGTTGGCTCAAACATTTTTACCTATGTATAATATATCTAATAATATTATTTCATTTATAAAATGTCTATATGCAGGTATGCACAATTATTTAAAGTATATAATATTATAGTTCGTAAAATATAAAACTATCAGCATGGTTTTTGCCCTTTGATTGCGATGCGGACTTTATTGATTTTATTCATCCACTCATTCTATAAATATAAAGGGTGAATATTGGCAGGGATGCATCTCCCTGAGTATATGTATACACACACACACACACATATATATATATATATATATATATATATTTTATTACTATATATATATATTAATAAAAATCGTATTATAATACGAAATAAACCCAAAAAACGTTCAATATATTTAAAACTGTAATTAAATTATATAAATAATAATATGAAATCGTTATTTACTGTGTATACAACAACACAAAAGATATATTAAAAATATAAGAACGGTAATTTATTAAATTATTATACGACTGCGGCTTAATTAATTATAATCATTCACGACAACGAGAATTTTTGCATAAAGGCCAAAGGCTATAGAGTATTTAAGTATTTATAACCAATTCATTAGCAACGTGACTATCGATTGCAAGCAAATATCTTCCAAAAAAATGTGTACGAGTATATAACGAAAAAAACTTAAGAAATTTCATATTGTGTCGTTACTTTTAAGTTACCAAACACGTATGAGGTTCTTTATCTAAACGAGGGGATTGAATAGAATATTTAACACATATCACGTTTTGTGATTTCTATAAGACAATACACTTTTTCCAAGATCTACACTCATAGAGTAACTAATTGGGTCTATCATATAACCATGTATGATTAAAAATTGATCAATATGTTTTTATGTAGGCACCTATAGAAAAATCATGCATTTTATTTTAATCATAATAAATTTATTTCTCTCGTCTTACAAAAAAGTAGAGAGAAACGAAGCCTAAGAATTTAAACGAGTCGTCATCTAATCATTGCAAGCATTAAAACGTAATGCATCGCCAGCGACGTCATTTATTATAGCAAATAAGAGCCATATATCTTAAATTAAAATCACAGTGAAGCGTGTCTCATTGGTGTATTGTTGGTACGTCCTTGACTGAAAGCGCATGCAAGCCAACGTGCTTGCTACGTGCGATGACCTGCACCAACCTCGTGTTGATACACGCCCGTTCATCTACGTCTTATCGGATCAAACGGCAAAGGTATTTTAAGGTATCGATGATAAGTGTATGAAAATATATGAGTGTAAGCTCACTTAGTAATTAAGTTGCGGTTAATGCTTAATATTTTTTTTTTACCTTTGATACCATTTTAAGTATAATATTTTTTTGTATTATGTATGTGAAAATTCATACTAATATTATAAATGTGAAAGTGTGCTTATTTGTTTGATTGTTTGTTTGTCCTTCTTCCACGTCGAAACGGAGTGACGGATTGGCGTGATTTTTAGTTGGAGGGTTTGAGAGTGACATGGCTACTTTTTATCGCTGGAGATTACTTAATATCCACGGGAAAACACCTTATAATACAATCCTAAAAAATATTTATTATCAGAATTACTTGAAACTTAAAATTAAATAAATACCTGTCTTAGCATTTTTCAAAATTCATCCTATGAGGGCGTAAAATAGGGGATGAAAGTTTATATGAAACTACCTTTTTAGATATTTTTTGTAGTTTTAGCGCGATTTTTTTAGTATAGTGTAGGATTACAAAATAACAGCAAATTGAGTAAGAAAGGATACCGCGTGACAAAAGGTTAAAGTTTGAGCAGAAAAAAATAGTTTTCTATTATATTTAATTTAAAATTGAAAACGTAATAAAAACATTATTGATAACAATCTGGCTTTCTGAAGGACCACGTGTATCCATGCAGTTGTAGAAAATATAGAGACAACTTGCTCTACAAATTTTTCTAGTATTTTTTTGTTTTTTAAATATATTTGTTAGTAAAATAAATGATTAATTATCTTTTACTCTTAGAAAAGAGAAGGTAATGAACATTCCCTAGCAGTAGCTTTATCTAGAATACTATACAGAAACTGGTAATATATATTTTTTGAAATAAAATGGCATATATAATATCCATATTGTAATATTATATTACGTTTGAGAAATACATTATAGTGTACTAGCATTGCCCGAGCTCCGCCCGCGTTCAGATGCCCAAAAACCAAATTCTCAGGTTTTACATATTAGTATACCTACTCTAAAAAGTATCCTATAATATGTTGACCTGGATAACCAGCTATCACTTTACCAAATTTCATCAAAATCCCTCCAGTGGTTTTTCTGTGATGCGGTAACAGACAGACAGACAAAAATTGTGAAAACTATAGACTCGTCCTCTGTATCGATAATAATGTTTATTTCAATAAGATTTTCCAAAAAATATTTAATGTACAGATTCGGCTTATTTACAATTTTATTATATGTATAGATTGAAGTGAAACATGTGATTGATAGCCGTTTGAAGTCACGTACTAACTTACGTACAGTTGAACATTCGTCACATCCATGTGACTGTTGTCATTCGTACGACATGGCACGTTATAGGCAACGTTACTAAACTAATCAAAACATTACAAAAATTGTAAATAATGTCACAAAATACTTTATATTAATATTTTGACAGATAAGATTCTGTCACAATCTATTGCACCTTAATTAGGTCATGGATTCGATTCCCGCAAATGGGTTTATATTGGTTAAAAGATATTTGTCCAGTACTAGTACATATAATATACATATGTAACATTTAGTTATTTTATGTGCCAGTTTGTAGATTTCGACAATAGATTTTTGGATATGTCAAGTGGACAGTCGGTATTATATAAATTAGGAATATAAAAATATAAATGTAAAATGAGTATACAGAAAAAACGAGAAATGTAATAGTTAATCGCCAAATATTTGTTTTCCTGAAAAATCCTTCTGAGCTGTTTTACTTATAAGTATATTATGCAAATACGTTAGAAGCCTAAAATCCGAATATTTAATTATAATCTTAGGTCAAGCAACGCGTTAAAATGTGATAATTACTAAAAATTCATGTGTTGAAACTGACTGTTTACTGACTTTAAGAAGTAGCGATTAATATAGATTAATTGCTGTCAACGATATGGTCACGTTTGACTCCTCGCAGCGCTTACAACGTGCTACATCGGCATGTAAACAATCGTGACAGAAACGTTGTGTCATGACACATTTTTTTTTATAAATTAGTTTGATTCCTAATTATTTTATGTATAATGGTTAGATTTTTATACTATTTATTTATAAGTAAAAAAGTTATAAAAATTTATTTTAAAAAATAAATAGATATAAATATCCTTCAAAATACATGTATGTATTTAAGTATTATTTAGTATCGTTGGCCTGTGTTAATTTTTTGGTACCATGAATAATTTTTATACTAGCAAAATAAAAAAAAACAACATATTGACAAGTTCCATACATTTGTTTGTGTAGAAAATCGATTTGATCTCATTCATTTTCCTAATAAATTTCTATATATTCCTGTATTGAATAATTAATTTAATTATTTCTAGGTAGCTCTTTTTATTGAACGGATTCTAAAAACCTATCTTCCCATAGTTTTAATTTTATATTCATACTTTATAATTTAGAATTTTATAAACAGTGTAGTGACGATGTACAATGAAAAATAGTTTCTTTATATACTTTTAAAGAAAAACTATAAAAAGGTAATGTATTTATATGTTTAAATATAAATATTTATTTCCTTGAACTGGCACTAAGTGATCAAATTGCGATTATTATTACCATTGTTGCTAGACTCGTGTAGGAAGGAAAATTAAAATTCTTTTCCGCTCACGTTTGTATATCCTCTGACTGACAGAATATTATACGATGAGTTTTACGTCGATTACTATTATCAAGAAAATATGCCTAGGAAATATTTGCTTTAATATTTCATCTATAGTAATATTATAAACAGGAAAGATTTGTTTGTTTGTACTGAATAGGCTCCGAAACAACTGAACCGATTTAGATGTTTGGTAAGAAATTTTTTTAGTGCCATTTTGATTTTTAGTGATATCTATGTACCGTAAGACAATCGAGTTCTTAAGACGAATCGAACGACGTATCTTCTTCTCCCTGTCCATTTCCCAATCACATGGAGTCGGCACAGTACATCTTCTGTACTGCTGAAAGGATTTGGCAAAAGTTTTACGACCGGCCGCCTGCCTGACGTCAACCCTCCTTGGGAATCGAACGACGTATGAATCGTCAAAATCGACTGGGCCGTTTAGTTACTACGAGGGAACATAGGGTCGGACATAGAATACCAACATACATACGTACACACACATACACTTATACATACATACAGGTCTAAAACATAGCCCTCCTTTGGGCTTCGCTGCAGTCAGGTAAAAACTAAAAAGTTACAACACGTATATATAAGGTAAAAACACGTTATCTTGGCTTACACAAGTTTACAATTATGGTCTATGAATAAGTTTAGATTACTTAACGATTCTAAACTTGCATCAAAATGGTTACCAAATACATCAAGGACATTGAAAGTTTGTGTTGTTAAAATAGCTTTAGGATTTAGAAACTTAAATTGGCCCAAATAATTTAAAATAGTACTTTAAAACTTTTTAATACTATTCGTATAGTATTATTTGATCTGTGCTAATTACGTAGATCATATTCATTTTTGATATTACGAGTATTAAAGCCACTCTTTTATTTATTGTAAAATAAATAATTACTATTATTAATGTGAAAGTTTGTATGTGTATGTGTATGTTTGTTACTCTATCACAGACGGACAGAAGGTTTTGGGTAAAATTTAATATACAGACTAGAAAACTTACTAGAAAAGACATGATATTGTTAGTAATAAAATTATCCTAACCTACGAGTAACTTAAACACGCACCTAAGTCCTAAGCAAAGCAAGCGTAAGTACGTACTATAAAAAACAAAAATTATTATTTATTAAAAAAATGTCTAAAGTATTTACGGTGGGCCACTTAAAAGATTAATCTATGTACCTGACATAGGTTAATCTTTTAAGTTGCCCACCGTATATACTCGTCACGTTTAAAAACCACGTTGTTAAGTTGCCACTACACGGCGTAGATTAGCGTGATTTTCTAAAAAAGGAAACATGGTAAGAAGAAAATGCAGCACGTTTTTCAACATTGTATTTTATCGTTACGAACTTGTAAGTTGATAAAAATTTTGTTTGTATATAATAATTTTTTTATATAAGTAAGCCAAGTATATAAAAGAAGTTTTTATTTATGATTATTTTCAAATTACCTACTTAGTTAACTTAAATATTTACCGCAATTTTATTTTGATTTTTTAGGTTTGTTATGCCTACCAAAAATAACACATAAGTTCTAAAATTATTACATTAAGGCAGTGGTAGCCCAGTGGTAACGCGCTTGCTTGGGAAAACGAGTGAAGCGGGTTCAAATCCCAGGTCTCGCACCTGGCCAGCGTGGTTGACTATGGCCTGATCCCACTCGTATTGAAGGGAGGCCCACGCCCAGGAATGGGACGTTAAAAAGGGCTAAATACACATTACATTGTGCAGATTCGTGAAGTATAACCTTACTTAACGTAGTCTAATATTAGCCGAATAACATTAGGTTTTAACATTTCATTTATTATAGCTATTTCTTACACTAAAGTTTACATTTAGAGCATTTAAAAATATCAATTTTGTGTTAACTTTAGTCAAAGTATACATACACCTGTACCTATTCAAATATTAAACCACAGTTACATATTGTTCTATATTCTATAACTAAAATTATTAAACTACTCTCGATATTGTAAACACTATATAATTATAACTTGTAACGCTAAGAGCAATTAATTAATTATCGCTTGTATCTGTATAACGATTACAATGTACATAAATTATAATGATTGTAATTGTTAATCTATTACTCGTAGTAGTGTGGAATTATAGATGTTTGCCAATTTATTTAATCATCTTTTCAATCACGTAAGACGTAATTTGTTTTTTAAATTAAACACATAAGTAACTAAAATAATGAATTTTATTAAAATAACTAGCTAAACTCGCTTCGCTCGGGTGCGTCCTTAAATACGCGGATTTTGTTCACAATTTGAAGGGTTTTAATATTGTTTTGCGCTAATTCTAATTTGCCTATTTATTTTTCTGAAATACAAGTAGTAGTAGTTACTCCTTATAACATCAGCTATCTGCCAGTGAAAATCCAGTCAAAATCGGTCCAGCCCTTTCGGAGATTAGCCGGAACAAACAGACAGACAAACATATGTAAGTATTATATACCTTCGATTTTTTACTTATCACTTTTATTTGATAAAATATTTTTACAAAATATATATTTTTATTTAGATCTCATATTCGATCTTTTTTTGATTCGCAGGCCATACTTACGCATTAGGTATGTAATTGTATATATCTCGTGTTACCTCCGCAACTACGAAGAATTCAACAAGTTATTTCAAAATATGTGTATGTCAATATCCATTACTTAGGCTAAAGATCGTATCAGAGAAAGAAATATTAGACATTATTAAAAATATTTTTTTTTGTTTCAAACATTTTCCAAACCCTTTCCATTAAGACTATACATATAATAAAATTCTAACTCGAAGGACTGAGGTAGTCGAATAAAAATCAATACGCTACCTCAACCTGTATTATTCATTAAATATCCATGTATCGTATGCACATACATGTGCGAGCTATTTGCGTAACTAGAAAACACCTTCAAACGTATCTACTAATTGTTATCTACAAGTATTTGCGTTAAGTGCACTTTAAAGCGTCACCTTGCATTACGTAATACAGCAAACTTCGCGCACGTTTTCGTGCACACGAACTATGCGATTTGTCATATAAGTCTTGCTCTAATATATTAGCCTTTACTAAATATTTGCAATGAACTATATATAATCCCTCAACGACCGCGGACACGCCGGCGTTACAGTTAACAATAGATTTCTCAGAAATTTAATTCATTTCGTAGAAATTTACCTGGAGGTGATAATGATTTGTACAACAAGGTCTTACTAATAGCTTTACCTACACCCATATTTTTATTTATTCAAGTCATTAAAGATTACCTTCATATAGGAAACGTAGAATAGATAGTTTAAACTACAATATTTAAAAAAAAAACCTTTGAAATCCTCTGGTCTATCCTCTGCTCTGTATTGTGCATTCAGCCAGACAGAGAAATAAAACAGTAACTCTTAAAACGATAGATTTTTTTTTGTTACAACCGTTTTCCAAACCCTTTTCTTTAAATCTATACATATAATAAAATTGTAACTAAGTCGAATCTGTACATTAAATATTTTTCGGAAAATCTTATTGAAATGGTCATTATTATCGATACAGAGATCGAATCTGTAGTTTTTAGAATTTTTGTCTGTCTATCTGTGAAAGCACTACGAGAAAACCACTGGGCAGATTTTGATGAAATTCGATATAATGATAGCAGTTTATCCAGGTAAACATATAGGATACTTTCTACTATGGAAAAATATCTTATCTCTGAGAAAGCTATACTAAACGTTAAAAACGTAACTAAGGACGACCCGAGCGAAGCGAGAGTGAGTCGGTGGTATTTAATATCATTTCAAAGTAGAACCTTCAACCTTGTATAGGCTACGCGTGTACCAAACATCACAATTGGCTGAGACATAACAGAGCAATAAACTCACTTTGACATTAATTACAATATTTGTAAGCATTGAAGGTCTTAACTCGGTTTGTGAACCAAACAAGTACACACTACACATGGTGTTACGTTTTGATTAGGTTATCGTTTAGACTAATTATATCTAAGCTGTCTAAGGTACAACTTTAGACAATTTAACAATTTTATTCATTAGAAAATTACTGTTTGCCTAATTTAAGAGTGCATTTTAAATGTGAAACATATTGTTCACGATAACTACATCAACTTTGTTCAAACGTTTATACAAACAACGAATTACATATGTACATGATTTTTTAAAATCCGATATTAATTTGTAATTATACAAAAAATATTCGAATCCCAAAGCTATCCCACTCTCGATGTATCGGGATGAAAATGCCTTATTATGCCCTAAGGCAAATTTCAAACTTTCCCTACGCTAATAAAAAAATACCAATAATTTGCTTCGTTGCTGATTAAAAGAAGGAACAAACGAACGAACAAACATACTTTTGCATATTTAAGACTAACATGAAGAATAAGTATATAATATATTATTATAGTATAAAACAAGGTTACGGGATATATTCGGTTTTCTAAGATATATTTATCACGTTCGCACGGCTGTGATCCGACAAAATTGGAAATTTAAATGCCAGCTTCATGAAAAAATGATGTTTGTAGTAGAGTATTTAGGGGTGACAAAAAAATAATGTTTTAAGAGCAATAATAAAATAATTTACTCTTTTTTTGTTTCAATTACAAGTGTCTTCATGTTCATGATAAGTGAAAGGTCAGGAATGTTGTAAAGTATACGGTATTTATAAGAAAAACAAAATTTTTAAAATTTTTGACTGTCTGTCTGTCTGTTTGTTCCGGATAATCTCTGAAACGGCTGGACTGATTTTGACGGGACTTTCACTAGAAGATAGCTGATGTTATAGGTAGTAACATAGGCTATTTTTATTTTAGAAAAGGAATTAGGGTTCCGCTCAAAAAAATTAAAACGTACCTATGGACCAACCCGAAGCGAAGGTGAGTCGCTAGTATACAATATACATACTGTAGGTATGCATTCATACATATGTACGTATGATTAAAAGGGCAACTTACAAACGAGGTGATTACTATTTATAAATCAATGTTATTTTAAATGGAAATATTTTGTTAATGCGTAACCAAAACATTTAATACATATGTATTTTGAAATGGTACTTTCCTGTACCTACAACTTCTTTAGTAGTACCTGCAATGTTGCATTAAGGTCCTTAAAAAGAAGAAAAAAGGGCTAGACATTATCTAGAGATTTTTATTATCATACATTATATACTTTATACGACAACACGTTTGGCTCAGTTGGTAGTGACTTGCTGTGCCAGCGGTCACTGGTTCCAGTCCCGCTGGGGGCATTCATTTGTGTGATGACGAATGTTTGTACTCCAGTCATGAGTGTTTATATTTATAATATGTTTGTATTTCAAGTTATATATTCTGTGTAGTGTATCAACTACCTGGTATGCATAGCACACGCCTTGTAGGGATGGGCCGAAATTCGTTTTACATTCGGTTTAACCAAATTTCGGCAGCTTGAGCCGACCTTCGGTACTCGGCCGAAATTCGGTTTGAATGCCAAACATTCGGCAATAGAATAAAAATACCTGCTTGCACTATTTTGAATGAAATTAATTTTATTACTTTTATAAAATTCATTTATACTTATTTTGCTAAATTTTACTTATTTTGCTAAAAAATATGGGACTACTTGTATGTAGTTGGTAACCCTAGGTCACGTTGTAACCACGATTCGGAAGTGCACATGGCTGACCACGCCTCACGTTGCCACAATGTCGTACACATATATCACAGAGTAAATAAATATTTACACTTTTTTATAAATGTCATCGAATTTAATCGTAAATAAAAGAATTCAACACTTAAAACCATAAGAAGAAATTGTTTTGTGGTTTTTTAAGCTGTTTGATGAAATGTCCCATGACCACGTTGCTATGTATATTGTAACTAGGTACACTGTTTGATGCATACTTGAACGATATATTGCAACGATAAATATAACAGGTACAATTTGCCGTATAATAACGGTTTTGCCTAAATTAATAACCTGCTAACCGACAGTGTTTCTTAATACTCTATTTTCATTTGCGATTGAGAGGACATCCTTATTTTTTTATAATTATTGTAGAGAACAACGAATAGTCGTTGTGTTTGGTTGACTTCAAAGAGGTACTCATTTTGGTTGTATATTTTTTTGTGTATGAGTATGTCGTATATTGTAAATGATTTTCATTATAATTATTGATCAATAGGTTATGTAGTAAAATAATTCAAGAGCGGTCCATATACATTTCAAGAAAAAATCACTCATAACAGTGAAATAATTACCTTTAAAGAGATTTCGGTGTCAACTTACTTTATACAAGACTGAAGCCCAAAGAAGGGTTATGTGTTTGAAGCGGAATGTATATATATGTAATAATGTATGTGTGTTCGATCCTATGTTCAAAGTTTATTTAATAGTAGGTAGTAGCTTTTATTTAATTACTAAATGGCTTAACCGATTTTAATTATTCATACGTACTACATAGGTAGATTCTTCTTGATAGCGATTTTTAGTGGTTCCAAAGTTATTTGAATTTAAAAAAATAAATAGTGAATACCAGATTATAGACTACACTTTGCAAGTACATCCCAAGTATCAACTACGTGATAGTTTTATTTTAAAGCAGTCATAGTGGGGCCTTCTAATAATAATATTGTATAATAATTTTTGTCAGAATCTTCTAAGTCCTAATGAAAAAAAACTATGAACAAATTCAGTAAATTAATATTCATCTTTAACTATCAGAGTCCTTAAAAATACTAATAATTTTTATCTGCAATTTTTTTTAAATCTGCCTGCAAATTTTTTTATGTAGGACAATGCTTGATTTGAAAATATATATTCAAATTGCCACATACTAAAACAATTCCTAGGTTCTATAGACAAATATTTACTAAAAAGTAGCTTAAATAAACATTCAAAATATTCGCGTTTATGAAAAAAAACGTGCTCTTAGCTATGTGGTATTTAAATTACTTTTATTTCCAGGCTCAAATGATTTTAATAGGTAGATCTTGCAACTTACTTTCCAGCGCTAGGGTTGTTATAAATGGTAATGTTAAAAATTTTTGCTAATACCACAAAATTGATAATTAAATAATTTGTAAAATATTAGGTGTATGTTTAGTCACCATCTTGGGGTATAAAACCATTCTGCTTTGATCCATCAGTTGGTATAGCCGTGAATACTTAACAGTATAAACTTTAATATTATTAAGATGTTAAGCTGATAGGTAGGCAGATGTAGGCAGAGTACGCAGGCGCTGCTTAAAATGATTTTTACTGCATATTGCATTTAAAACGACATTAAATACAAAGTGCTTTTGTTGGACTGTTCTCATTTTACATATCAGTGGAACAACGAATATGTCGAACGACTCTGTCAGGAAGGCGTTTTTTTTCCGAGTGCGCATAACCTGAATCTATTTAAGGTGCGTGTTAAGGCTTCTCCTGGGGAAACTCGCTAGATCGTAGACCTTATCTGTGCCTTCGAGCTAAGATGAAAGACAAGAGTGAGCCCATTTTTAATAAAAAAAGGTAATAAATGAGCCATTGCCAGTTGGGTAGATTATAAACCAACAAGCGTGTTTATAATTTAAAAAAAAAACAGGTAGTTAATAAAAAAGAACGTGTCTGTGTACTTAACTGTATGCACGTAAGAAGTTTTACTTAGGCGTAACAGAACAAAAATAGCTAAAGATTTCATCCCGTATGTCACAACTTTCTGTTTGTAAAAGGAATGCAGCTAACTTCATCATGTCTCTTTCAGCTAACTTCATCATGTCGCTTTTTGGCTGTCGGTATACGCGCGCATCGTAAAAATTTTACTCTCATATTTTTATCCAAACGTGCCAAAAGAAGTAGGTATAACTTCAAAAAATATTCGTGTAATCACTTTCCATATGAAGCTTGGTACTGGATGGGCAAACCCAGAAAAAATAATTCATTTGACGCTTCAGCTTAATACTCAGTCGTAATTACTGGCTTGGCATCTAGGTCGGGATACACGCGACAGAATCACGTGTGAAAGGCCCATGACACCAATACAGTTGCCACTTTACTGCAGTTTACTGACTTAACTAAATTGTACTTTAACCATTTACTGAGACTGAAATCTGGGTTAACATGTTAAAGCTAATAACAAATTAGTTGATAATGCTAATATATATTTTTTTACAAAAAATTATATATTTATACATATAATAAAATTATAGCTGAGTCGAATCTGTACATTAAATATTTTTTGGAAAACTTTATTGAGCGATACAGAAGCCCAATTTATAGTTATTAGAATTTTTATCTGTCTGTTTGCCTGGGAATACATCACAAGAAAACCACTGGGCAGATTTTGGGGAAATTTGGTATCATATTAGCTGGTTATCCGGGTAAAAATAGAATATTTTTACTGCGGGAAAATATTTCATATATAAGTATACATAATATCAAAACCATGGCGGGTCAATTTCCATACAGAATTTGCAAACGCTTATCATATGTTATTATTTAAATATAACTACAATAAAATATAAAACAAAATTACTTTTTAAATAACAAGGCAGTTAAAATCACACTGTCATTCCAATCACTATAAAAGTCATTGTTCTTGAAATATATATGGGACATTTATATACCGATATTTATTCATTAAAAAGATCATAAAAATAGAAGAACGAAGATATGCTTAAAAAGCTATACACGAAGAAAACATACACTCGATTTCAGTAAAATTAGAGTGAGCTTTGTACTGGCAATGGCTCCTAAAGAATGATTGATATAATAGAATTCTATTTTACTTAAAAATATACATACTTAGTTACGTTTTAAAATTTTGGATAGATTTCTCAGAGATGTAAAAAGTATCTTATATGTTGACCCGGATAACCAGCTATCATCCAACCAAATTTCATCAAAATCCCTCCAGTGGGTTTTCCGTGATGCATTCACAGACAGACAGACAAAATTCTTAAAACTAAAGATTCGGTTTCTATATCGATAATAATGACTGTTTCAATAAGATTTTCCAAAAAATATTTAATGTACAGATTCGACTCAGAATTTTATTATATGTATAGATTTCACTTGTAAGGGGTACATCAATAAAAATACATTACTTATGTATAGTAATTATAGGCGTTTTCTAGTGGCCTACGTACAAGCATTAAATTAAATAAGTAATAAAACATTGTATGAAATAAGTAAATCGGTTTATAAAAGAAAAATATAACATGGAGTAGTTTTTTAAATGAATAAATGTTTATGATACATACTTTATTCGATAATATAATCGATGATTCTACAAATCGCCACAAGTATGTTGTAGTGGGCACACGTGATCGTCAATGACACTAATATATGGTTTGCTATTTTTAACCGACTTGACAAAAAAGAGGCTGCCAATTCGCTTCGTATATATGTATGTAATAT
Organism: Brenthis daphne; assembly: GCA_947093115.1. Lineage (NCBI taxonomy): Eukaryota > Metazoa > Arthropoda > Insecta > Lepidoptera > Nymphalidae > Brenthis > Brenthis daphne. The sequence continues at coordinate 10,084,711 of OX352478.1, read as the reverse complement.
TATTGTAATCGTAAAATATTCATACATGTCTATTAGGGCTAGGATATAATTATAAAAGAGTAGGTAGCACTGACCGTAACAAAAAATAGTAGACATGCTCTGGGTATTGTATTCTAGGTACCTGTGCCACGGTAGTGTAGTGGCTAGCATGTACGGCTGCACTCTCGGAGGTCCTGGGTTCGAGTCCCGGTTCGGGCCAATTTTAGTTGTTGAGTCTTTCTGTATAGTAAGCCTTCAGTAACAGAAAGGACTTGGGAAGTTGGCGGTGCTTCACCACCGTGCCTCTAACGTGCAAAAGTTTTGCGATACAGTTGCTGCATTGTACTAAAATAATATATGCTCGTGCAAGGTTACAATCAGTAAAAACCATACATTTTAACATATCTCTGTTCCAAATGGATATTAATTCGTTATCAGTCATTCACGTGTAGCTTTGGTCTCTGATAACGCAGCACGTGGCAATAAATAGAACATTCATCAATCTTATCAATATACGTAAGAGTTGAATATAAATAATAATAAAAAGACTCAACAACAAAACTATAACGATTATTATTTGACTGATAATTATTCAGATTACTATTATAATTTCGAAACTTTGTACGTATGTATGTACATATGTTTGTTTGTGAGAATCACGAACTAGTTTATCTATCTATATATACATATATTAAAATTCTAACTAAGTCGAATCTTTACATTAAATATTTTTTGGAAAACCTTAGTGAAATAGTCATTATTACCCATACAGACGCCGAATCTATAGTTTTTAGAATTTTTGTGTATCTGTCTGTCTGGAAACGCATTATGAGAAAACCACTGGACAGATTTTGATGAAATTTGGTATGATGATAGCTGGTTATCCGGGTTACTTTTTACTGTGGCAAAATAATATCTCATTTCTGAGAAATCTATACTAAACGAAGGGCGAACCTGAGCGGAGCGTGGGCGAGTCGCTAGTGTAATCATAAAAAATTACAGATTCAAAAGTTATAATACAGTGTTTTTTTAAAGTAGCTTCTTTAAAGTGGTTGATGATAAAATAACTATACTGATAAAGTTAAATGAGTAATTATTAGTTAAAATTATGTAAATAAAGCAACACAAGTATGAATGATATGTCATATATACAAAATTAAAATGGAACAAAATTTCCAATTCAATTCTCTATAATTAGCCATACAGGTCGATTACAATAACTACTATTGTTCGCAGCCTAGTGACAACTAAAAAGTTTCATTGTATTTATTTGGTTTTATATCCATTATTTATTTCTGCAATCGATGCTACCTTTTAAGGCATATTGCAAAGATACCAAGTAAAGACTTTCGAAAGTCAATGTCCTTAACTGTACCCAATATTGGATGTATTTTTAGAGCTTTTAGATCTGAAATTTGGGACACACTAAAAACTAGAATTTGCAAACCTCATTTTATTATGCTAAGAGTTGTTTAAGGAGAGTAACAGACTAAATATATGTACAACACTACATTCAAGATATCGTCTAAAAATAAACTCTGTGTGCTCTTGTGAATTGTTTTTAAGGATTTCCCATGATTTGAAACGTGGTTTTGTTATGATATAACCTGACTTTAAGCTTCTATTCTAACTTTATTATGAACCTTGCCAACTCTACGTATAATAAAGTTTTACATATTATAAATGTTTCTAATTAATTGATATAGATGTACTATCAAAACATACTATAAAATAGTTCATTTTTCATATTTCATATATAAGTACAGGTAATTGTATACCTAATATAGTATATTCTATTACTATCAGTAAGTTATGTTTATGCAATGTGTACCCGAATTTTTTAATTGAAATTTTAAATTTATTATTATTTAGTAATAACTTTGAAGTATTTATAAACCCCTTAAATAAATTAATTAATATTAAAACAAATAAAATTTACTAAACACACTCACTTTTTAAAATAAATACGTGTATATTTATAGAAGCAGAGGTATCTTTCTTGTTGGAATAGGTTCACTGTGTCACTCCCCCCCAACGTGCGTTCACCTTGTCGTGGTGGGGGGGCTCAGTAGTAGTAGCGAAGCTAAGAAACGCACAGGGAGGTTGCCCACTTCGGTGGGCGGTGGGAGGTGGCCCTCTTCGGGGAGCGGTGTACCTTGCGGGTTGCTCCTGGTACTTCTCTGATAGCAGAGTGGACCTTGGAGCAACCCCATGGTTGTGGTGGTCTGCTTCAGCAGACCTGCCGTCGGGGCGTCGTAGTTGAATGCGTAAGCGATCCTGCGACGCCCCATTAAGACGGGGGAAGGTTTTGTTGGGTTTTAGTGGGTAGTACTGGCTGTATTACGCCGGTGAGTCCCACACGTCGTGCGTAAATGCATTTCCCAACGTTAAAAAAAAAAAAAGGTTCACTGTGTCACTGCGACATGTGCACGGCAGTCACGTGTTCAAGATTCGTGGCAACAGTGAGACACGCTTTTAGTGGAATAGCTGTGACATTTTGTGCAGCTTATTTTGCTTACGATGAAAATTTTTATTTAATTAATTTTTTTTATTTAAGTAATAGGGCTCTTAGCATACCCTTAATCTTTGCAACACACACACACACATATATATATATATATACTCCAAATAAAATATTGTATACAATATAAAAATAAATAGCATTTTTATGTTAAACCTTGCAAATGAATGCAAGACTTTCATTTGTGGATAGAATTTTCTAACGAGAGTGATTGGCAATTTTTGTTACAGTAATACACGAGCAAAACAGCGGGTGAAAGCTATTTGCTTATATGTGCAACATTTTAGAGTAAGCAAAATTTCTATGTCAGTTTCCACGTGCTCCGGTCACGTGTTTAGTAGAGATAACGTTGAATGTTACCTACTGTATATACTATACTGGTTTCGGAAGTAGAACAGTGTATTCTTTAGTTATACGTAAATGCTATGTTACATACTTTTAATTCCATGTTTTATTCTAAATAAAGTTAAAAAAATCTCGAAGAGATTTCCAAGTGTACAATTTCTTTAAAAAATCGATAATATAATTTTGAAATTCTAAATCTATAATCTAAAACTAACGATAATAATTATTTTTATCCTAAATGTATATATGTAGACTTATTGCGCAATATACGTATATAACCACTATGATAAGGTATAATGGTAAATTTAATTAACATAACAATTCACATTATTAAGATCATTTTGAAAAATCTAGAGTTTTCTCACATTCCAGTTCTGTTCCTGACAAGCGCGGATCCAGGGATCATGACCCCCCCCCCAAGGCCAAATATACTTTTTAGAGAAGTTTGAGTCTAAGAAAGGAAGGAATAAACGGATAAACATTTCGATTTAAAAAATGGTTATTATATGTATTTTGAAGATTATATTCCCCTAGTTTCTTGAATATCAAAAAGTTTTTGCAGAAATCTATATACAAATAAAATTGTAACTAAGTCGAATCTTTACATTAAACCTTTTTTGAAAAATCTAATTAAATAGAAGAAATAGACATTATTATCGATACAGAGTCCGAATCTATAGTTTTTAGAATTTTTGTCTGTCTGTCAAAGCCATCCAAAGCTCCCCCCAATAGAAAACTAGATCCGCTCCTGGTCAGATTTTGCTAAGTTACTGTTTTATTATATGTACATATATTTTTGCCTATGACAACTCCTCCCAAATTTAACTCTGGATCCGCGTCTGGTTCATGACATAAGTCAGTCATTAGTTAATGTGTTAACAAAACAACAGGTAGACGGGTAACAAAATAACACTCTTAAATTATTGTTATTTGTCCTATAACGAAAATGTAATTAATCCATTGATAAATCCAACATTGGCTGATCGAGTTTGATAATATTCTGTCACATTCTAAACTAAACACCACTGATAACAACATTGACGAACACTTAGGTACTAAGCGTTAAAAATTTCATCATAATATTTAATAATTTAGCAGAGAATAATGAAACTGGCTCTCATTTGTATCAAAAATTTCACAGAAATGGTATTCAGCACACAGGATGAATTTGGTAGAGTACTGTTAATTATATTAATTAAACAAAAATGTCCAGTTACAGCGAATTAAATCTACGTAGTGTTTCATCAGAACAATTCTATATAGTTGATAACTCGACACGAATTTTCCAGAACTCCATAGTTATATTTCATCCTATTTAATATATAATAACATAGTATATTCATGAGACTTTGTAGAAAAAAAATTGATGTTTAAAAAATTTGTTATTGAAAAAAAAACTTCAATGACCATAAAGTCATATTGAAAAATGTCGACAAATTCTAGAAAGACAATGTCGTGTAATGTGAATAAACATTGTAAAAAAATCATCAGTCATAATTTACAGTTAAGTAAATGTGTACTGAATTGAAAAATGAATAAAACTACAAAATTACTATACTAATATAGGTAGGTTCTTAAAATTACTTTAATTTCTACTTGAGTACAGACAAAAATGGCTTATCATACTAAATAACGTATTTTTACAAAGGAAGCAATTTGTTTATTTATTATGCTTATAATGTAAGAAAACAAGGGCACTGTAGAATATTTAACAATGTACCTATATATATATATATATATATATATATATATATATATATATATATATATATATTGTATTACTGTATGTAAAATGTATTATTGATAATATGCCACATGTATGTATGTATGTATGATAGAACATCACTAGAACGGCTCGAACGATTTGGTTGATTCCTTCTTCGTTGTTTGTAATTGTTTGTAAAAAAAGTTTTTTTATGAAAAATCAACCAGAAAATCACAAATTTGGATGGTATTTTTGTAAGAAAATTGATAAACATGTGTGTATTTTTTTTTCAAATCTAGTAGATATATAGTAAAAATCAACTACACAAAAAGTAGGCAAATCTTCTGCTCACTACAATATGTATAACTAGCGACTCACCCTCATTGTTTCTCATTCATCCCAATTTTCACCCCCTTAAGGGATGATTTCCGAGATAAAAAGTGTCCTATGTCCTTCCCAGGGTCTTAAACTATCTTACCAAATTTCATCTAAATCGGTTCAGTAGATCCAGAGATTACCCCCTACAACGTCACAAACTCACAAACTCACAATTCACAAACTTGACCTCTTTATTATATTAGTATAGATAAAAGAGTTATAATACATTTCTGCAGTGGTTGCGGGGCGACCTCATAGTGTCATTGGAAAGCGATGACCACACTGTCACGTGTTGAATCTGACCTTATAATAGGTGCACGATTTCTCGTCGCGTTTACGTTACGCTAGCTTGTATAAGGTTTTATCATATTTAATCAGTTTTATCTACATACATACTAATTTAAGATATAGAGATCGATTAAGCTCCATTTTCGTAAATATTTGCTATGAACTCTAATATAATATGTAGTTAAAATATTATACATCAATTTTTGATGTTTTTTTTTTTATTTTCAGTAATAAATAATTGCCAAACAACAAGTGAAATTCAAACCATTGTAAACTATGAATTTTAAAATATACTTTACTTTTGATATCTTTATTTATTTAACTTTATTGTAGTTAAATATAATTAATAATATTTAACTATAAATAATAATCAAAATTTTTAACCTAATTATTTTATAATGCTGCGTCCATTTTTGAGTTTCGGATATATAATGAATATGATTCATATAATTTTCCATAGTAAATAAGATACTATGTAATTGTGCATGTAAGCAAATAAATAAAGTATTTTATTTACATAGAAGTGTCGGCTGGCCGCAACCCGTATCATGCGGAAGCATCGACCTCTTGTCACGTGTTTTTATTATTTTCTTTCTAAAACATTTGATAAGTTACACAGACTATTTACTGCTAATAAAACGAGACTTAACGTGTAATTACTAATATATCACATTTTAGATAAAATATTTTTAAAAAATCAATTTAATTTTGCACTATTGTCATCGACAAATACTATACAATAACACTGCATTAAGTTTTTGGAAAATGACTATTTAGTGTTAAAACTTTATTATAATATTCAAAGAAATTATGTAATAATTCAATATAATATTCATATTAAATAAAACTATCTTTTCGGATTTTTTCGCGAATTTATTTTGATTTTGGAAACCAAAAATCAAAATAAATTCGCGAAAAAATCCGAAAAGATAGTTTTATTTAAAATGTCAAGTATTCGCGTAAATCTAAGATAATATTCATAATAAAAAAAATGTCGGTGATGTAAAAAATAAAACTTATCGACCGACCGATTGCATACAATACAAAAAAAAATCTTTCCATGTAACGATGAAATACACAATTACACGAACAGATTACATTTCTTTTTATCAGTTAAAAGAAATAATAATAAATAAACACGAAGAAAACGAATCTTTCAGTAAACCTATTATAACTTTTAAAACTTGTAAATAGTATGTAAGAATGTACCAACGGTTTGAGAACTCAAAGATTTCGCTATGTTTTTGGTATTTAAATTAATAATATATAATTAATTTATCCATACAATAAGCGTTCTTGTTAAAGGGAAACAAAATATAACACGTTTAACTAATTAAATTCACATCAGGTCTTGCCAAGTGACCTATTACATTTACTCGTCACATTGTTATAAATGTGATCATTTCCAGGTATCAATTATTTATATTATTAAACAATAGATAATATATAAATTCTTATTTTTTTGTATGTTTGCAAAGTCCTTTATATTATTTTAAATAATTTGGTCGGTCCTTATAATCAAATATTTTAAAACTTTACTGTTTTTTAAATTTTTATGCATTCTTACGAGTAATGCCCAGTTTTATGAAAATCCAAGCAGCAGTACCTACAACACGTGGACGGAAAATTTAAAAAGTTCTTCTTGCTATGCAGCAAAAATCCTTAAAAATTCCGTTATATTACATCTTAAATATTAATAAAGTGTTTGAAGAATCATTGACGACAAATTCCAATTCAAAGGGCACACTTTTCCATTTCGTGAAATTCCTATTAAACACTTTTCAACGTTCCTGAAGAGTAGACTATTTTTTTTAATAATTAATTATTAACTGAAAAGGCATATCGTAGAGGACTTTAAAACAACTTTATAAATGTTATGGGGCTTGTAGGACCTTTCATTAAAAGAATTTAAATCAAGTTTAACTGTTAAAAAAAATATATACTTAGTGTTTGGACTTCACCATTACGAAAATAAAATCTACTGAGTACCTATCAATTTTTATTCAGAACTAAACGCAGAAATAGGATAGTGAAAAGAGTAATTTATAAGCGCGTAATATTATTGAAACTCCATTATAGAAAGCTCGTGCTATCCCATAATTTCTCCCTAGTACGTAACCATACATAATACTATTACTGCTGTTACGCTATTGATTTTATACAGTCACGTGTTGAAACACGAGGCAGACTTCCCCCGTAGTCTGCATCCTGTGTCGACGATAAGTAAATTTAAATTTAAATATCGACACATTTTCTATAAAGTATATTAATTATAATTATTTAATATACGGTATATAAGTTACTTATCTATGGTTGATTCCCCATATAAGCTTTCATCCTCATTTTCACTGCCTTAAGAGATAATTTCCGGGATAAAATCTATCCTATGTCCTTCCCAGGGTCTCAAACTATTTTCTTACCAAATTTCATCTAAAACAGTTCAGTAGTTTCGCAGCTTATTCAATACAAACAAACAAGCAAACAAAAAATCAAATCTTTCCGCTTTATGTACATATTAGTATAGATGATGTTTAGAAATCATAAGAACCCAAATTAAAAAAATGGTAAGTAATTTTTAGATGCAGTACGATGTACTGTACATTTTTCTTTTGTTGTTTAAAAATTCAGTATTTTATGAAACATGTTTTAGGCATACCCAAAGATTGAGGACGTCGAATAAATGTTGTTTTATATGGATATATATAGAAGAAGAAAATTATTTGATAGTCTTGATGGCATCGTAAGCCGAGGTCAAAGCCACACGCAAGGCGCCATCCGCGCTTGGGACATTCCATCTCTTGGAACTTCACGCTCCACAAATATACAAGGTCGTCCTTGTGCGTGCTCAGAGCCATGTCGACTCTGTCATAAGGTCAAAGCATACTTTTATAATATAAATCAATCCAATATATTAAAAAAATTACATTAAATTGCATTCCAACATAAAACACATATCTCTTTAGTTTAAATTCCATCTCAATACGGTAACAATCCATTGCACGAGGATGAAATCACAGGAAAAGAAGATATTGCTATAATATATCTGACTATAACAGCTTGTTTATGAGCTCTACTGGCGAACACGTGACAATAAAGACTAAACAGTTATGATTACCCACGTCCGAATTTCAATTGGAAAATATCACCATTAAAGCTTTATTTTATTTCTTTTGGTTTTAGTCTATGTATTTATTATATTTGTATATATCGCATACTATTTATGTAAATGTTATAATTACATAAAGTAATACTTACATATAATACATGCAATATTAGATATTCAAATTCAAACAGTTGATTTAGCTAACAAATATATATGTATAACTTAAAGAGTTTAAGTTAAAGTAAGAATTTCCATTTCATTAATACTAAGTAGTAGCTTTTGAAGTAACTAATTATTTTTAAATTACCTAATGATTCATTTTTAAAATATGTTACACTAGCATTGCCCGCGGCTCCGCCCGCGTTCAGATTACTGAATATCAAATTCTTAGGTTTTACGTATTACTATACTTTTATTTTTTCTCAGAAATGAGATATTTTCCCACGGTAAAAAGTATACCAAATTTGATCAAAATCCCTCCAGTGGTTTTTCTGTGATGCGGTAACAGACAGACAGACAGACAGACAGACAAAAATTCTAAAAACTATAGATTCGGTCTCTGTATCGATAATCATGTTTATTTCAATAAGATTTTCCAAAAAATATTTAATGTAGATTCGGCTTAGTTACAATTTTATTATATGTTTAGATTAATTATTTTTAATTTAACATCAACATACAAATAAAACAAAGACTAAGGATAACTTAATATGACCATAAATAAATCATTAACATTTGCAAATATGTGGGAATTTTAAAAATATTTGCAAACAAAGAAAAAAAACTTAATTTAATACCAAAATTGATTAAAAAAATATTACGAAGATATACATATGTATAATGTTTATAACCTTCGTTTTTAAGAATATAAAGTACCTACATAACATTTTCATATTTTGTATAAAGAACTTAAATTATTTATTATTGCTTATTTCAAAATGTATTTTTTTTTAATTCGATAATGCAATGTAAAAGAAAAAAAAATCTATAAAAAAATAAAAAAAATAGTAGGAACTTTATTATTTAGTTAGGATTAATATTATGGGCTAACACCTATTAATTTTTAATCATGTTGAATACGAATTCGTAAAATGTTGTAAGGATAGTGTATTAGAACCTTCTATAGCCTTCTGTCATTTTGTTCACTGGTCACGTTCACAATTCGGCGCACGTGTAGTGCGCACGTGAGCTGCGCATACGCACCTAAGCTAAGCGAGGGGAACGACCTTGTCTTCCTATGCCAAGTAAATTAAAATAGCAATCATATACGTCGTTATCTGAAAATATACCTCAGTAGTTAAATAAACATTTCTTTATTAAGTATTCGATAGATCTACAATTGTTTAAAAATTTTAATGTTTAAATATTTTTTTTTATTATGAAGGTACTAAAGGATTTTTGAAACTTTAAGAAACTCATTGGTTTTACTTTAGAAATCATTACTTAACTCGTCTCTACCTACACTCTGCGCGCTATATATTTATTTGTAGAACACTAGCAGAACCCGCGGCTTCGCTGGTTACGAAGAGAAGAGGAGAGGACATCTCGTCGGGACCTTATCTTATATACTATAAAAATTGCCTGTCAGTTATCCTTATTTTTAAGGTATAGTATACTCCTCGATTATAGGCACTGTTAGACGTTGTTCTTAAATGACTTTTGTCATCATCTTCCACCCTGTCTTCGAACTTTAAATAGATCAACTATCTGCAGAGACATGAAAGGTTGGGATCTTTTATAATGATGTTCTGACGGATTCCAGCCATGGCGGCCAATGTCATTGAGACTAGCCAACTGCGCAGGAGATATTATAGTGCACAAGTGTACGCGCAGACACAACGTGCACTCTCTATTCCTGTCACTGTGAAACACCGCCAACTTCCCAACTCCGGGCTGTTACTGAGGCTCACTATACAGAAATACTCAATAACTAAACTTGGCTTGACCCGGGACTTGAATCCAGGACCTCCGGGTGTGCAGCCATACATGCTAGCCACTACACCACTACACCACCGAGGCAGTTAAATTTATGATACTTATGATACCTGTATGTATACCTGTATGATATGGGATCCTTTATGATACCTGTACTACTACTCTACTACACCGTTGTTCAACTAATTGCTATGAGAATTAGTACACATGGGTATTTGATATCTGAGAATATTTTCGCGTACATACATTTGTGCGGTAGAATTCGCGTGCACAGGCTAGTAGTAAATAAATAATACTCTGACATACAACGCCATCTAGTTAAATGTTAACACAAATATATTAAAAGTTCTTAAGCACTGATTACGCCATCTGTGATATATTTTGAAAACTATATTGTATTCGACCTCACAAGCTACTTAAATACTTCTACTTTAATAAATATCTATAATTTTGAATAGATGGCAGGCTAAAAGTTCCGGATTATCTCTGAAACAGCTCGACTGATTTTGACGGGACTTTCACTGCAGGATAGCTAATGTTATAGGTAATAAAGGCTATTTTTATTTTAGAAAAAGAATTAGCGAAGCGAGGGTGAGTCGCTAGTTATAGATAAAATTCGTTTCACAATGTCAACTTGAAGACCGTCTTATTTTTTGGAACTTATTAAATTATTCTTAAACATTTTTTAGTTAATTATATAATAATAATTTTAAGAACAAGTACACTAATCAATTAATAAGATATTCGAACATTTATATTATACACAAAGGCAGTAATTATAATATATGCACAAACAATTGAAAAAACTTATATTATAGATTGTATTCGTTTGTATGATATGTACCTACTCATTGAGCATAACCTATTATAGTATTATATTATCATCTGTGGCGTAACCTACTAACTTAATCTACGTTAAGTATTTAGATATTTTATGTTAAATTTGATATGTAGTGGGTATTTCTCCGAGATTGCGTTCTTCATCTGATTAATATGGCCAAAATTATTTTCATTTTTGGCTCTATTCAAATAATATTTGGCATGTCTTTAATCATAAGAGTATGTTGAATAGAGCCAAAAATGAAAATAATTTTTGGCCATATTAATCAGATGAAGAATGCAATCTCGGAGAAATACCTGAGTGCCTACTCTACTTTATGTTATATTTCATGTTCAGTTCATCATATTTCCCATTACTTCATAATATGACTCTGTGTCAAATTTTTGTGGTCAGAGTTACATAAAAAAATTTAAAGATGAATTTTAACTACTAAATCTCCGTCGTGACCACTTTTTAGGATATTCAAATGTCAGCTCAAAGTGGCTATTAACTTTATCAAGAATAAGTTTATTTTACATAATATTAGCTATCTTTTAATAATGTATAAAATTTATATATAATATATAATGTCAATGCTGTATTATATTATACATATTATATCAAGATAACAATTAATATCTATACTCTATACCAATTCGTGGCAGTCCAGCACTTAGATTATTTATACTAGGTATATAAATTATAATAAGGTCCAGCATTTATGAATATATAGAGGCAGAAATTGATGTTATATTTTATTCTAAAACTGTCGACTGTATCTATTTGGAAGCTTAGAATGTCACAGACATTTGTTTTCAACCGACTTCAAAAAGGAGGAGGTTCTCAATTCGACTGTATTTTTTTTTATATGTTTGTTACCTCAGAACTTCGTCATTTATTAACCGATTTGGACAATTTTTGTTTTGTTTGAAAGGGTATACTTCCAGATTGGTTTCATTTAAATTTCAAAAAAAAATACCACCCCTAAAGGTGGAAAAATAGCTAATAATGAATTTAACCTACTTCTAATTGTCATATTGACTTGAAACTTTGCAAGTGTTTCTATTTCCGTTGATAGTACAGTGGTTCGGTATTGTTGACCTGATCTGATGGTAAGGCCAGAAGGTGGATAGGTGGAACGCTTCAACGGCTAATAGTAGGTACTTTGAGTTTGGGCTTATTTTGTTTGATTTGACAAGCCTAACACTTTAGAATTTTTACTTTGCTACTACTGTCTACACTAAAAAAGGAAAAATAAAAACTTTTTAACAAAAAAATAAAAACCGACTTCAAACAAAAGCACTAAAAAGTAAAAAATAACTGATTGGTAGTTTTCATTTACTATACATACCTAATCAAATATTTTCGAAGTCGGTGTGCTTTGGCTAAGTAATTAAAGCCTACCTATTAAATAGATACCTAATCTAATATTTTCGAAATCAACAAAGCAAAAAACAACTCTACTATACAAAAAAGAACTCTAAAATAGGAGGTTTCATACAAACTTTCATTCACTATTTTACCCCTTTACGGGATGAATTTCGAAAAATGCTAAAACACGTATTTAATTAATTGTATTAAAGAGCATCAATACCAAGTTTCAAGTAATTCTGATCATAAATATTTTTTTGGATTGTATTATTATAACGTTTTTTCCCCCTGGAAAAGATAAATAATCTCCCGCGGCAAAAAGTAGCCCATGTCACTCTCCAGCCCTCCAACTATCTCCACACAAAAAATAACGCCAATCTGCCAAGCCGTTTCGACGTGAAAGAAAGACAAACACACAAACAAACAAACAAATAAACACACTTTCACATTTATAATATTAGTATGGATATATATCAAGTACCTACTTGTAGTAAAATGAGACAAAAAGTACATTAAATAAGAAATATACACAATATGTCATGTAATTTCCTATCATAATATCATATCCATAATTGCTTTTTGATTACGCTTCATCTTAGTAGTTACTTTATATACAAGATTAATGACCTGCTCTCACTTTGATTCAGTCCTCACAACACTTTGTACCGAAAACTTATAAAACCTCCATTTAATAGGGTTCCTTTCGGTGTCAAAAAAATAAAACTAGCTTATATAACCTTAGACTAAAGCCTTGCTTTTGTTGGTTTTCTACTTGGTATTTGACATAAGTTTACATACACATGTAAGTTATGTCAAATTACTAATCTCAGCAACCCCGGCCGAGTTCCATGTATTCCTTTTTAACGTCCCACTGCTTGGCACGGGCCTCCCTTCAATACGAGGGGGATCAGGCCATAATCCACCACGCTGGCCAAGTGCGGGTTGGCGGACTTCATATATCTTTCGAAAACTTGCTCAGTTCCCTCAGACATGCAGGTTGATGATTACGATGATGATTATGATGATTACCACTTGCCTTACGGTGAAGGATCACCTTAAGGCAAGTGGTAATCATGCTATAAATGATTCGCACATAAAAATATCAGAGGTGAGAGACCCGGGATTTGAACCCGCATCACTCGGTTTTCCAAGCGAGCGCGTTACCACTGGGCTACCACTGCCGAGTTCCATACAGACGCATATTCATAAAACAGAAGGCGAATAAGACGAAGTGAAATGATACAGTGAAAGATATTGGTGTTCACTTAGACCAAACTCTATCTTGGTCAGGATAAATGAAAGAAGTGAGTAGGATATTATTCTTCAAATTGGGTTCTTTGCAGCGTCTTCGTTCTATACTTCCCATTCTTACCAAAATTATGTTAGCAAATTCTCTTCTCCTTCCGAGTCTCAAACATGCAGACGCAAGCTATCTTAATCTGACCGAGGACCATCTAAATAAACTTGAGTGACTCCAAAATCTTGCAATTCGATTCATATTTAATTTGCGCGAATATGATCACATTTCTGAATATCGAACAAAACTCAAGTGGCTCCCAATCCGCTGTCGCCGGAATCTACATATTCTCTCTCTTCTGTACTGTGTGTTTAATCCAACATACCCGCCTTATTTAAAGAAGATGTTTGAATTTCTAGGAACTCATACAAATAGGTTAAGATCTTCAGAGAATTTGATGCTCAGAATACCTGTACATTTGAGTAAATTCTTCGAGTACTTCTACTTTGTACAAGCAACTAAACTCTGGAATAGTTTGCGAGTTCATATAAAACGTTCCAAATCACTGAAAATATTTAAAAAATCTGTTAAAAATCATTTTCTAGATCATTTCTCTAAATGAGAAGTCGACATTGTACAACATTTATATGTATGTAGAGTTAAGTAATTATAGTAAAAACAATTACTTATAGATATTTCGTCCCATAACAATCCATTAACTATTTTGTCCTAACCGGGACTCGAACTCAAAAAGGAGGAGATTCTCAATTCTACCGTATATTCTTGTCCTAAATATTGTTACAAAGAAAAAAACATTCTTTCTATTGCACGAAACTTTTATTACTATTACAGTTTAATACATTAATAAAAAACCATTTAAAATATATAAAGCTTTCTCCATTGGCTGAGTGAAAAATAGTTGCTTTGATTTGTATCGGCTGGCATCGACTTCGAAAATATCGGATTAGGTATCTATTCTAAATGAAAACCCCCGTTTAGTTATTTTTTACTTTTCCGTGCCTGGAAGTTGGTTTTTTTTAAGTTTTTAATTTTCCATTTTTTGTGTAGACGTAGACGTAGCAGGTAATTTGTAAGAAGAAAGATTTTTAAAAACATATTCACACTAGTCGCCACTACGATTTTCGAAGGTTTCCTTCGATTTTTCTGGAATGCCATTATCAAATCCTGGTTTCCTTATCATGGTACCACCCTTGGAATATCTCCTTTCCAAAAAAAAAAGAATTATCAAAATCAGTTCACAGTCGACGAAGTTATCCGCCAACATGCATAAAAAATATATATACATAGTCTGACCATAAATACTGTTACAATTAAAAATAAACAAAATATTACATTTGAATTTGGAATCTGTTATTTTTATATGATTGTTCATTGTGTTTTCTCATTTTCGCGTCAATACATTGTAAAATATTTTGTGATATTAAAACGGAGTGGGGTGATAAAGAGAACCGAATCGCTGTGATTGCATTACTCAAAGTAGGTATGGACCCAAATACAATTTTTAAAACTCTCCATACGCTTGGTATTAGTTAAATGTTTGTGTACCGGGCTATTGATAGGTATATCATTGTTATCCTATCCGTTTTTTTAATGTTGGGAAATGTATTTAAACATACCACCAGGTGGTACTGTGGGACTCACCGACTGGAAAAGCTGGTACTACCCACTAAACCCAACGAAACCTCCCCCGTCTTAATGTGGGCGTCGCAGGATCACTTACGCGCTCAACCACGTAGCCCCGACGGCACGTCTGCCGAAGCAGAACACAACAGCCATAGGGTTGCTTCAACGGTCCACTTTGCTATCAGAGAAATACCAGGAGCAACCGGCATGGCATGCTACCCACCGAGGTGGGCCTTTTTCCAGTACATTTTTTAGATTTGCACCCGGCCTAATTTCCGGACGCTAATGAGACGGCTTTGACAGAGAGCTTATTTCTTAAAATCTGTAATGTTTTTAATTGTAAAATAATATTTTCTTCCACTTAGATAAGATATCTTTAATAATATTATAAAGAGGTAAAGTTTGTGAATTGTGAGTTTGTGACGTTGCAGGGGGTAATATCTGGATCTACTGAATCGGTTTAGATGAGACTTGGTAAGAAAATAATTTGAAACTCTGGAAAGGACATAGGATACTTTTTATCCCGGAAATCATCCCTTAAGGGGATGAAAATGGGGATGAAAGTTTTACGGGGAATCAGTCTAGGGACAAACCCGAGCGAAGCGAGAATGAGTCGCTAGTAACTTATAATGTTGTAGTTTTAACATTAAGTATATGCATGACTAAGTATGTGTATAGCCCTTTGAGTAGCTATCTAGATATATATGTTGGTGTAATTTATTATTAGATTTAAACCGGTTACTAGACGAGGTCTTCGTGGTTTTCTTACAAGGTTAAAAATGTCTATTTGCTTAATGCTATGACGTCTTTATAGAAACGTACAATAATACAAAATTTTATATGATCAAAACGACTTACATCGTTTCGCTCGGGTGAGTTTCTGTAAGCCTATGTGTTCCAAGTAGGGTTTCTGCTCGAGAATTCTCGCCTCGAGAATTCTCGAGAAATTTGTCTTTAGCCGAGGCGGGGAAAAAAGCTCAACGCCTCGAGAACTCAAGAAATTAATTCTGTGTGCTAGATAACTAAGAAAAACATGCATAAAACAAGTGACGAGTCTAGAGCAGTGGCGGACTAAGCCCGTCAGAGGCCCGGGCGGCAAAGCTGAATGAGGCAGGAGTCAATTTAAGAAAAGTTTACATTTATTTATGTTTACATAGTTAAAAATCTTAATTATAAATTGAAGGATTTTTGGGCTGTCCATTTATCAGCAACGTCCACTGTCGTATCGGTAGCATGTACAATGTACATTGCCTGCGGAAACTTTTTATTTCTTGAACAACCTGTTCCTTATTCATCTTATGCAACTTCATCGTAAATTTGTATCAGACCACTTCTACAGCCAGATCGTCATTTGAAGCTTCTAGCATAAACTTTGTTTCAATAATTTAAAAAATATTGTTGATTTGTTTCAGGGTCCTGTATCGTTGCGACAAATCTTATATAAATCGCTCTATGTATTCAAACATTGACTGACGTATTTCTTCTTGTATCGATAATCCAGCATTAGCTGATTGATTGAGCTGATTCACCCGGCATCGTTCTTTTTACCTTCCTTCTTCCTCGCTTCTCGATGTTATGTCCATATCATCATTGTACTTTTTTCACATTAGCAAAATGTTTATTTTGTAAAACAAGTTTTTATAGTTATATATCGATATATCCTATATATCCTGGTCGAGAATTCTCGTGCCTCGAGAAACAAAAAAGGTCCAGAAACCAGAGACCTTAGTTCCAGGTCATAGTCTCAGGTGTATTAAATTTAATTTCAACACACAGACACACACGCACACGCATACGCGCACGCACACGCACACGCGCACACACACGCAACCGCGCACGCACACACACACACAGTATCAGACTTACTACTAAAAAAGATTACAAATAGTAGTACCTTACATTTTGATATTTATTACGTAAGGAGTAATTGGACAGAAGCAAAAAACAATGTTTTAAGTTACAAGCAAACTGTACACTTTAGTTTCGACCAATAGAGTTATTACTTAGTCTATGAATTGTGTATAGTGCTTGTTAAAATATCGATAAGTTATTATCTATAAACAATAAAATAATTTGAATTGCAATTGTTAAAATATGATATGGATTCTTTGATACATGATAGGGAGACATCGGGCTAAAATTTGGGCTAAAAGAGTACAGCTGAAATAATTCTGAAACATAATGTTTACTCTTAGAATTTGGGTTCTGGTATTGGAAAATAAAAATGGTTACTTGCTTATAAAAATCTATCCCACGGGAACCGTGCACTTTTCCTGAATTAAAAGTAGCTTATTTGTTATTCTGATGTATGAACTATATTATTGTAAAGTTTCATTAAAATCCAATCACTAGTTTTTGTGTACTAAGCTGTATAAATTACTATACTTTTTTAACTATCCCACAGGAACTCCTTAATTTTCTGGGATAAAAAGTATCTTAAATGTTGACCGAGGATATAAGGTACAACCATGCAAAATTTCATTTCAATCGGTCCAACAGTTTCGGAGATTAGCCCGTACAAACAGACAAACAGAAAAACAAATAATTTGAAAAAAATCTGGATTTGTTCTATTTCTCTTCTTACATCCCCCTGACTCGGTTTTTAGCATTTTTTTATGTACAGACATTCGACCTCTACAGTTTATTATATGTAGGTATAGATTATATTTAAATTTGATGTGATAATGACGAATAATAAATAATCTTGACAAATCGATATCATTAAGTATGTTTTAGGTTCGCAACTACGCAACAATATAATACATACATATATTAACTTACGTAACATAAAATTCTTTGAAGCTTATTGGTATTTATTACTTTTAATACAGTAATACCCCTACGCTACCCCGACTTACGCGAATTCGACTTACACGGTTATCGCACGGTCCCACCTATCGCGTTCTATAGATAATATATTCCATTTTTTAGACACACATGAAAAAGAAAATCGAGAAGACACATATGTATATACATACTTTATAATTAATTAGATTAAACAAATAACTATCAATATAATACAATTAACTTTATCTACTTTGTCGTTCATAATAAATTCTCGATAAATTAAATATTATGTGATGATTTCTTTTCAATTGGAAAATTCGAAATGTGTCACAAAATATACATAAATATACAAAATTCTAAAATAAACACAATTTTGTGCCATTTAAACGACGGTTAAATTATTTGCCTGCTGAGCATAGCCATGTGCAAGGTCTATCAAAGTCTATCAAACCGGTCTAAAACATATTCGCTATATTAAATAACCTTTAATTTTATAAAATATAATCCGAGATAAACCCGTGGGAAATGTGTTTTTATAAAATGACTAAGATCGACTCGATTATCTATCTATGGGTTCTGTTTGAATCATGAAATATAAAAAAAAAACATTTTATTTGAATATATTAAATGTAATGGAATTAGGCTTTAGAGTTTAAACTAACATTTTTGTCAAATAAGTAAAATTTACTATCCATTTGTTTTCAATTATGGTATTCTATATTTATTGTGACTATCTCTTGTTGTAGGTTCAAGGTTTATGAAGGATTTGCTCCTTTTTTACAAATTATAATTTAATATAGTACCTACATAGTTTATTAACTTATTTCACTGACCAATCTCCTTCGAGTGACGGTCTTCTCCATTCTACGTAAAATTGGTGAAGTAATCCGTGCTTAAGTCACATTTTAAAGCCATTAAACAAGAAAATTTAATTGAAAAAAATAAAAAAAAACCTATTTTATTAAATTATTTATTAATTATAAATTTTATATCTATATATATGCTATATAATTTTATATACCATTGCCCGCGTCTCCGCCCGCATTCAGATGACCACAAAGCAAATTCTTAGGTTTTACACATTAGTATACTCTTACAATGCAGTTTTTGTATTTTTTCTCAGAAATGAGATATTTTCCCGCGATAAAAAGTCCTACATATTGACCCCGATAACCAGCTACCACCATACCAAATTTCGTCAATATCCCTACAGTGGTTCTTCTGTGATGCGGTAACAGACAGACAGACAGACAAAAATTCAAAAAACTATAGATTCGGCCTCTGTATCGATAATAATGTCTGTTTCAATAAGATTTTCCAAAAAATATTTAATGTACAGATTCGGCTTAGTTACAATTTTATTATATGTATAGATCACATAATTTGATAATTAATGTATATTAGTTTGATTCCCACCGGAGTATGAGAGTGACAGGAATAGAGAGTGCACTTGTGTCTGCGCGTACACTTGAGCACTATAATATCTCCTGCGCAGTAGGCTAGTCTCAATGAGATTGACCGCCGTAGCCGGAATCGGCTAGGAGAACATCAATCAATTAGTTTGATTTAATATTAATCATAAGTTAGGTTATTGGAGAAATGACTGAAATAAGTTACTTGTTTTATAGCAGTTTCTACTTAGTACGGTATCTTAAAAAAATATATATTCAATAAAAGATAAGATAAAGGATAAAATTAATGGCTAATTTAAAATAATCTGTTATCTCGAAGCGTTTTTACAGATTCTTCCACTGTGTTGTATTTAATTTTTATTCATCTGCACCAAATTAGTATAATTATGATGCAAAAAACACTCCTAAAAAAACTATTTTTGGCATTCCCAACGTACTGAGCGTTGGGTTTTCCTTTATTTGTTTTATATCTTGATTGGTTGGTGTAAAAATTTCAATATTTTAATATTTAAAATTCTTGCACTAAAAACTAAAAAATCGTTACAGCTAGACAAGTTGGATTTTTTTTCATAGAAAAAGTCGTCGTTATTCATGACATAGGTACTGATAATAGTTGGACGAACAATATTTTTTAATTATATCGAACGAGTTGGAACTGCCTAAATGATAAAAATAATTAATCAAAACGAGATCCACGATTTATATGCGCTGTCAACACTTACATACTCGTATTTGTGTCGTACTCGTTTTTGTGTATTAATAAAAGCTTTATCCCAAATTTATTTGGACATTTCTAGCAACTATATCTAGATTTCATTTCTTAATATATATAAATATTTAAATTTAAAAACATAATATAATATTATCTTATGTTAGGTATTCTCGATCTCTGCAAAATTTTATTTGTATGTCAATATTATTATAACAACTAATTACTAGATCATAAAAGGTAACAAGTAAACATACTGTAGTTTTTTACGGCATAAATAAATATGCTTTTATTTTTTTATGCGGACTACTATTTGGTAAAATATCTGTGAAGCCCATAATATAATATTAAAATTCATTCCCTTCCCTACCATGCACTACCAATGCACCACTACAATCAATAGATAATATATTAAATTATTTACAAATTCAATTAATAAATTACACGAGATATTACTTGAAAATTTATAAACGTACTTGTATTAATTAAATTATCATAATATTTATAAAAAAAATATAATTATTTTAAAAATGAGCAGAGAGAGAGGTATATGATATGATGTAATATATATGATGATGTTCTCCTAGCCGATTCCGGCCACGGCGGCCAATCTCAATGAGATTAGCCAACTGCGCAGGAGATATTATAGTGCTCAAGTGTACGCGCAGACACAAGTGCACTCTCTATTCCTATCACTCTCATACTCCGGTGGGACGATCACTCGACACGATCGGTGAGAGTTAAGGCGCAGGACCGACGGCTTTACGTGCTCTCCGAGGCACGGGGGTGAAACACCGCCAACTTCCCAACTCCGGGCTGTTACTGAGACTTACTATACAGGAAGACTCAATAACTAAACTTGGCCCGACCCGGGACTCGAACCCAGGACCTCTGGGTGTGCAGCCGTACATGCTAGCCACTACACCACCGAGGCAGTAATATATATATATATATATATATATATATATACGCGTATAACTTGCATAATATATTTTGGATAACATTAAAACGCAAGCACGTTCTTTTAATACGTATATTATTAAAATAGCTATTTAAATTTAAAAAAAAATAAGGATGTACTTACTTTGTTATTAGCTTCAAGTTTGTGTTATTATTTTTTTTTGGCTTTGTTTGCTTATTACTAACAACATAACCCGATTACTCCAAGTGTTATCAGTTATTCGGCAAACACAAATTTACATATTTCAGCGCCTTTTTCTCCTCTTTTTATCAACCGATTTTCTTTTTCCTTATTTAGTACTTATTGATAAGCTTTAGGGTGATCCACAAAAAATTGGAAACAGTTTTTTTATATAGATAGGTAAAGGAAGGGTATCGATAAGGACTCATTTCCGCCCTAGAATAACGAAAAAAGTTATGTCATACGATTTGATCTTTTCTTTACATATTCTATAAGTAGACTGTGTGCCTAATAAGATAATGTTATATTCATGAGAGAAAATTATAATTAATATTATTTGTGGGACACCAAACTTTGGTCTAAGTGGAATCTTGGTTCAAAAGAAACACATTTTCAGTAATATTTCAACTTTTTTTATAAAATAAAATTCCTACGACCTTTCCAATTTTGGAGTACGCATACGTTTTTTTTTATTATCTCACTTTTGGCTTTTGGCGTTTTTAATACTTATACTTAAACTGCCCATCTAGAATGAGACTATCATTTAGTTCGTATACTTCTTAATATCTATTTAAAATTTGGAATGTCATTGAGGCGATCTTATTTATTGAATTTAATTGGTGTCAATGGATGATTATTGGTACTTTGTTATTAGCATATTGACAATGAAGACTCGAAGTGAACGGATACCATTCACCTGCGGTAACAACATCACTAAATATGCAATATAATATATGATGTAGTTTATTATTTTATTGTGTATCTAAACATTACTTGAACTTATAAAATTCCCTTTTTTGTAAATATTCTTTCATTGAATTTTACGGTTTTAGCAAAGTAATGTGGTATGTATGTATCTATACATAGGTAGGTAATTCGTGTAATTTCATAAGCAATATTATGATTAGCTTGTGCTCTATGGGATTTTTTATGCTCCGACCACTATCATATATGTGACATAAAGCAAATTTAATAATACCATTCCTTTATTTAGGTTATTTATTTAATATTCACTAACAAGTTTATAGCTAGCTACACATTAACAATATTGTTAGTTCACAATCACAGTTATTTTTTATTATAAATTCTATCAATAATTAGAAAAATATGCATACATCAATCCTGAGAAGAATCACTAAAAGTTTAACTATTTATTATATTTTTTACATAAAATTATAAAAAATATTTTTTTTTATGTTGGAATTTATAATTTGTAAAAAAATCTTGAGCGATCACACTATTAATTAAATATTTTTTTTTAACTTAAAACTACTGTAAAATGTATAAGTTCTTTAAGTTGCCTATTTATAGGTTGGATCTCTACTTAGATATCTATGTATCAATAGGCAAAGACGAAATAGTTCAGTATACGTTTTTCTTCTGTTGTCAGCCGATAATCTTTTTTTTCTTCAGTAGCTATAAAAACATTGATTGACTTTGTTGTAAATAAAAGAAGTAGTTATGGTCGAATTTCAACCACTGGGTGAATGCTAGGGTCTTAACTAAAATATACTGAATAACTAAAACAGGTAAACCAACTTAAAGGAAAGTAAAACCAGGCTAAAAAGTATTATTTCATCTTTTATATAACCCCCCATTTTTTTAAATTTATAGGTATGGGTCTACCCTTGAGGACCTTTATAATCTATTAATTAAAACATAATTATAAATATCGGTTCATTATTAGCAAAGATATCGCTAAAACAAACACAAAAACATAGAACCGATTTAGGTCCACACTCTTTTTAAAGAAATCGGTCAAAAAGAGATCGATCAAAAAAGTTCCTACTTCATATGTTTTGTAATAATACGAACGTCATGCTATCTCACTAAGTTATACCTTGCTTTTAACGTAAAAAAATAGTTACTTCGAAAAATAAAACATGAAAACAAAACTTGAAAGACCTGTTGCGCATGGTACGTTACACTCAATTTAAATATAGGGCTCGAAGTCGGTCCGACGTCAGTGACACGTAATTTTATTAATTGCGTCCACAACCACTTCCTATTTACGACAGCTTTATTCTTAATAATTTTCAAAATGAAATATAGATGGAGAAAATAATTTGGTATCTATACTATAATAAATTATAAAACTGTAGAGGTCGTATGTCTGTACATAGAAAAAAATGCTAAAAACCGAGTCAGGGGGATGTAAGAAGATAAATAGAACAAATTTAGATTTTTTTCAATTTTTTTGTTTCTCTGTCTGTTTGTCTGTTTGTACGGGCTAATCTCCGAATCTATTGGACCGATTTAAATGAAATTTTGCATGATGGTACCTTATATCCCCGGGCAACATCTTAGATACTTTTCATCCCGAAAAATTAAAGAGTTCCCGTGGGATGGTTAAAAAGCTATAGTAACTTATACAGCTTAGTACACAACAACTTATGCATCTAATTTAGTAAAATTTGGCATGCTGATGCCTCTTTACATTGCCGGTCAAACAACAGGTTACTTTTCATCCCAGAAGAATGAAAGGTTCCCGTGGGATAGATCTGTTTGTGCTTTTGTAGAGGCGAAACCGAGCGAAGCGAGGGTGAGCCGCTAGTATTAAATACTTTCATATTAGTTGCCGTAGGTGACCTTATGAAGTTCTTAGCCTGTGTTTCGGCTCGATACAAAAAAGTTTAAAAAACCTGCTCATTTAATTCTCAGTAACAAGCAGTCTGAGTTAAGAATTCGTTGGCATTTATATTAAGACCACATAATATCTTCAGACCTGGCCCCTACAAATCAATCCATTTTCGGTCGCATAATATGGGAAAAATTAAAAGCTTAATAAAATTATTACTGTTATCGGTAAGGAGGTATGTTAATATTATAAAAGTAGAGAAAATAATAGGTAAATAGCTCTAACCAAAACACTCAAAAGTACAAAACTGAAGTAAATTAAACAGCGAATGACATATTAAATAACAAAATTAAGCAAAATACACTTTATAATGTTTGTAATATATTAGTATCCAATAAGCAATATTAAAAACAATAAGCTTATTGCAACATACCAGTAGGTAATTTTAATGCATGTTATACCTACAGCGTGGTAAGATATAGATATTGGAGAAAATTAAAATAAAAAAAAGTTTTTGTCGTGTTTTGATAACTGATGAAAATTGAGTGAGCTTTCAGTATTTTATCTGCTCTTATTGCTACATAAAAATTAGGAAATCTTATATATTGTCATCTTCAATATTGTTATTAAATATAATTACAACAAACATTGTTCGATGTATCGATAAATAAAATAATTTATTATTATCTATATGACGATATTCACATAAATATATTCTACACAGTTACCAATCAAGTAATTAAAACCGTGATTTAACTATTTTATAATTATTATATAAATTATTATTTACCTAATCATTAAATGGTGTGATTTCATTCTCTGAATCACTTAAAATTAAATTACGAAAGCATAACTTACATCTCAATGCCGAAATGATTATTATATCTGACTATATTTTAGTTAAAAAATTAACAAGGTCCGTCTTCAGCCTTGAATTTTTGAAACTTAATCGTTAAAAACCTTTTAATTCGTTAATAGCTTAGTAAAAAACTTATTATAGACCTTCAAAAACCTACCTATCCATATTGATTAAACTCAAAATGCTTAAACAGGCTTTGTTCCGGTTCTAATCAGTTGTTTTTATAGATATGAAGTAGAAAAAAAAGGTTTTATATGTTCATTTAAATACAGGTTGAGTAATGTATAATCTATACTCGTATGTGACCTGTCTATGAAGATAGACGTTAAACAAAAAACACACAGACGAAGATAGAACCTCCTCCTTTTGGGTAATCGGTTAAAAAGTAAGTATATAAATGAAGCAATAGTTTGCCGCTACCTTTATAACGTAGCGATTGCTAATACGTATTTATTAAAACAATACTTTTAATTAGAGTTGAAGCCTAAAAAAGATACAGTAAAAAAGTCATTCGAAGAAGTCAAGTTCAAGTTAGGTAACTCATAAAGTGTGCACACATCAAAAATCCATCAATAAATTATTACGAATATTGCGCAACATTAATTTAAAATGTGTAAAGAATATATCTTTATAAATACGTCAATATAATTAGTAAGTAAGGTAGTTATTAAATAATGTTT
This sequence comes from Brenthis daphne, assembly GCA_947093115.1. NCBI lineage: Eukaryota > Metazoa > Arthropoda > Insecta > Lepidoptera > Nymphalidae > Brenthis > Brenthis daphne. Next base: position 10,059,219 of record OX352478.1, on the reverse strand, counting down.
TACTGTAGACCAGTTTCGAGAATTAGAAGTTGTCGGTAATAGTAGCAACTTATACAAATTATAACGACCAGAAGAGCTTAAAAAACAAACATGGCTGATGGCTCAGTATACCTTAAGCCACCGCACAGACATAAGGTCTATGACATATTATTTTTTTTTAAAGTAATAAGTCACTGTATACTCTAGTAAATTAATTGTAATATAGTGTTTAGATATTTAAATCAGTTGAAATTGAAAAGATTTTCATTTTTTAAATTTAAAAGGCCTAATAAATGTGAGACCACCGTCAAGACGGCATATTTCGATGAGAAATTATTTAATTAGGTGTAAACAATTTGTTTTTGTAATCTTCATGAAATAGACTATTTTCAAGACTAAACAAGCAAACAATTGAAGACTTTATAAACAAACCTCGGAATAAGATTACCTACACTAGTAATATTGCATTACGCAAGAATAACGTGAGAAAGGTCGTGAGTGAAATGATTTAAAATTTATTCAGTGATAACAAAATCAAAATATATATTCGTTTTGAAAATGACGACAGAAATCCGAAAATCCGTTAGTCGGACTAGAATCGTGTTATCGCAGGTTAGTATTTGTTTTTTTTTTATTTTTTCTATCTTGATATTTTCAACTCACACAAGTTTTTTTTTAAATATAACGTAGATAAGAAAATGTATTAAATAACAATTAACACCTCATACTAAATAAAGGTAGACTGTAGATATTATGTTTGAGAAAAATATTGAAACTAATTAATATATTATACGAGTAGCAAAGCTTGATGGTTATTACACACTGTACACTTTGTGGCTCATATCAAAAATATATTTAAAATTATATATCTACTAGGTAATATTTTATATGCACAAGCGCATGTGATAACAATTTTATGTGAGTTCGAATTCCGCTGTATTAAAACAAACAAAATACAGATCTTTTTTCGATTTTAACTCAATAATACATCGTCATAATAAACGATAAATGTAGAATTTAAGGAAAATAAGACCTATAAATTAAAAACATAAAAATCATCAAAAAAAATCCTCATTTTTCCACAGTGAGATAAAAGGTAGAATTTATACACTAAATTGAACATTACACAGAACAATATTTTGTGAAGATAAGCTACGTTAATGAATAATGACTAATTTTATTCAGTTGTTCTAATATTTTTTATACACGACATTTAACGCAGTTATAACGTCAATGATAATAATAAACAATATTTGACAATCCGATTAATTCATCTATCTTTTATCAAATACCTAATTAAATTGTATGATTTGTAAAACAAATGCGTTTGAAATTTTCTGATAGATGAGTTACAATAAATGATTACTATATTTCGATATATTTGATAAAATATATAATTAGTGAAAAGCACCAAGAAAATTGGAAATGTACAAAAAATCTTTATTTTAAATTATGATTTATGATCTTTTTACTTTACAAGATAAGATTTCGTGCGACGTGCGAAATATGTACCTATAGGATTCAACAAAATATACGCAAGAAACATCGTAGAGTTACTTAGATATTATGACAATTATTATTGAACTTAAAATACTAGGTATACTAAAATGCGTAACGCGTCTAAGACAAGACGTGATAAATACAAAAGACAAAAGTCCAAAAAAAAATCACTACAATGTACTAACATGACGTAGGAAATAACAATATTTTTACCCATAATAAAATCTATAGGTAGGAGGTACAGTTATGGAGTGTAAAAAAATAACCCATTAAATTGCATCTAATTGTTTTTTGATTACTCACTATTATTAAGATTGAAGTTAAAAAAAAATATTCACGCCAATTTGCATCCAATTTTACTCTAGGCTGTAAAACTGTTAAAATACGGTAATTATCTTATTTATATACAGACCGAAAATAACATTAGTGTGTTTCAAACCTTAAATCTGAAATCCAGAATGGTCACTAAGCTTGTTTAAAATAAAACATCCTACGTTCTAAATTTTATGTTTTTTTTTTAATATACTTAAATAAATATGGTATTATGGCCAATGGAGCAAAATGTAAAAAAATATACACAGATAAATAAAAATGTACAGTTAGGTATATATTATAATTTACTTTTTTCTTCAACATCGCAATGTTACATGCGTTTCACTAAGAGTAAGCTCCGCTAGCAACAGTTTTCGGATGTATTGAAATTGTTTATGATTTTTCAATCTTGCTTAGTTGTTAATCATTAAACGAACCTCTACAACCTCTAATTATTCTACTCTGTAGGAAGTAACTCGATAATAAAACAATTTATTCCTCTTAAATCCAAAACATAACAAAAATATTCGTAAAATTATGAGATTTCTAAGTTTATAGCTTCCACCTACGCATTAGATGTCGAAAATGTCGTTCTATAAAATTTCCATTAACAATATCTGTGACCAAGTGTCTGTTTCTTATAAATTAACGAACGCATTCATCAATCACTTTAATAACCTTTTATAGTCTTCAGTAAAATTAAAATGAAGATAAAAGAGAACTACGGCTTTTTTAACCGACTTCCAAAAAGAAGGAGATTCTCAATTCGTCGGAATCTTTTTTTATGTATGTTCACCGATTACTCGAAGACGTCTGAAACGATTTCGATTTTTTTTTCTGTATGGTCCCATATAAATTTTATCGACATCGGTCGAGCAGTTTCAAAAAAAATCAAGAATAAATTATTTTTTTTAATAAATTGTTTAAATCGAATATGTTATTAAAAAACTTTCTTCTTACAAATTACCTGCTTATTACGTCTACACTAAAAATGGAAAAATATATTAAAAAAAAAAACATAAAAACCGACTTCCAGGCACTAAAATGTAAAAAATAACTAAACGGGGGTTTTCATTTAGAATAGATACCATACATACATACATAGAGTTTTTATAAATTATAAACATTATAAATAAATCGCCACGAAAATTAATAATTAAAAAAACATTAGTAATAATAATAATTTATCTAATAATGTTTACTTGAAAAAATATTAACACTTATAAAATAAGTTGATATTTTAACAAATTTAAGATGAAAGTGACTCCTCCTAATCGTTTTTTTTTTCTCTGTTTTAATCACTTTTTTTACTCTGTTGTTACAATAAAAAACTTTTTTCTCTTTAAAGCGCATTATTGTCTTTTTGTTTTTTATTAATTGGCCTTAACCGGCATTAGATTCTCCAAAGTGAGGTTTCTTGTAAAAATATGTAAGTGACAGAATTCGAGCTGGCGGCATTTTTAAGTAGTAATAAAAGTTCGATAAACCTGTTTAATATAATTTATTCAATTTTCAAAAAAGAGCAAATAAAAAATAAGAGTCTTATTGGCAAAAAACTTCCATTTTAACCGACTTCCAAAAAGGAGGAGGTTCTCCAGTCGGTGCAAAGCAAATCTAATATAGTTCGATACGTAAAATACATCACAAATTGATGTTATAATATTTTAACTATAATTAGAGTTCATACCTAATCATATTTATCTACTTATTAGATATTCATATCTTAAAATATTGGCGGCTGGCACCGACTTCGAAAATATCTGATTAGGTATCTATTCTAAATGAAAACCCCCGTTTAGTTATTTTTTACATTTTATTGCCTGCAAGTCGTTTTTTTTTAAGTTTTTTTTGGTCTTATCTCAAATCATTTCCTGCATCATGAGAATTTATAAATAACAACAGTTATTTACATTAGTGTACGATTATATTAACATTTTATGATGTACCAATAAATACTTGTTTTATAATATGAGGAATAACCATAGCCCATACTAATTATTATAAAGACCTTTGAAGACTTGGCGACCTTTTACTTCGATGTAACTTACTTGTATTTAGATGTCTTCAAGTAATCTTTGAGAAATAAGTTAATTACATAACTTAAAGCTGTTAGTTCTGTGGTATAAGCCTTTGTTAAAAAGACTGAGATAATACTTCAGTTAGAAATCTGAGGTAAAAATCTAAACAGCTTATAAAATTATTTTTCGTATAGAAATCGTATCTTAAGCAAAAATATACGTAGATACTCGTATATAGTTGTAGCAGTGAGTAGAGATATGTAAATACAAGGTATTTTTTTCAGGTTATAGCATGCCTTGCTTTGAACGTCCTTTTAATTGGTCTTGGGATGTCTATAAGTTTCGTTACGATGGTCATCCCTGATGTATTGGATGCTAAAGAAGGGTTGTCTCTTAACAAAAAGCAAGCATCTTGGTTTGGTAAGTTCATTTTTTTACCTACTTCATATTAATTAGTGATGGTATCATTTTATAATTATAATGATATGACTATTAGGTCATTTTAAATTTTGCGATGCCTTTTTTGTTTATACTTAAATGTAAGTGAATTATAATTTTTCAAATATTATACCCATCTATATATAATATGAAATGAAAGGTAGATACAAATAAATCGACACTTGAATGGTCTTCATACGAGATTTTTTTGCCCATGTGTCTCGACGTTGACAGAACAGGTTACTTTTTTTGTAATTACTGTAAGAGTTAAACGAACTTGTTAAAGTATCTAAAGGATAAAAAATTGTTCAGTTAATTATGAATAAATTAAATTATTAAAATAAACAGTGGAATCCATTAAACAATAGGTTTATATTACGTTTATATAATCTAATAATTTTATACCGTGAGAAAACAAAGATTTATGTTATAAAAACAAATTATAGTGATAAGCGTATTGAATAAATAAGTCGTAAATGAGTAAACTTGCTATCTATGAAGGTAATTAATATTCATCAAAACATTTTCTTCATTTCTATAATACGTTTAATCTTTGGCAATCATAAAATTTCCACACAAGATGTGAAATGGTTTATTTTGGTACCTACTTGTGTGACGTTTTCTCCTTTTCGCGTTGTTTCATTCGAGCTCTTTACTGATTTGATATATCCCACGAAAAAATACGGAATAGATCTGCCAGGTTTAAAAGTATCATAAATGTCACTCTCCTGCCGAAAACATATGACGCAAAATCATTTGAATTCGTTGTATGGATAATATAATGCCTTAACAAGGATTTACCACGTAGGTATATTTATATAGAATTTATTATTATTATATTTTTTAATCCCTCCACGACCGCGGGCACGCTGGCGCGGCGTTACAGTTACCAATAGGTTTTTTAGAAATTTGTTAGAAATTTACCTGGAGGTGTTAACTATCGTACATAGTGATGGCTTTTTTTTTAACGTTGGGAAATGCATTTACGCACGACGTGTGGGACTCACCGGCGTAATACAGCCAGTACTACCCACTAAAACCCAACAAAACCTTCCCCCGTCTTAATGGGGCGTCGCAGGATCGCTTACGCATTCAACTACGACGCCCCGACGGCAGGTCTGCCAAAGCAGACCACCACAACCATGGGGTTGCTCCAAGGTCCACTCTGCTATCAGAGAAGTACCAGGAGCAACCCGCAAGGTACACCGCCCCCCGAAGAGGGCCACCTCCCACCGCCCACCGAAGTGGGCAACCTCCCTGTGCGTTTCTTAGCTTCGCTACTACTACTGAGCCCCCCCACCACGACAAGGTGAACGCACGCTGGGGGGGATAGTGATGGCTTACATTAATGTATCTCCATATATTTATTCACATCCTCAAATATTCTAGTAGTTTACCATATAACTACTCGTATACATTTTAAAAAGTACAGGCAGTCATTGTGCAACTTATCAAATATGAAATTATACATCACAATTTACATATTATATCATGAATGCGATGTTAATGAGTAAGTATAATATTTTTAACATTCGATAGGCGCTACGATTCATTCATGATTTAAATTTATTAGTTCAATTTATATGTTACACAAAAATCTTTTCTATGCTTCATTTTGATGTCTGAATTTTATGTATGAGTTATTTTTTCATTATATTTAGATTATCAGGTATTTAAATATTTGAAAGTTAGATAACACCTTTATCAATGTTGTAAATATAAATAACCTAAGGGAACTTTAGCTATAAGAAACTAATCAGATAAGTTGTCAAACACAGGATTGGATGATATAACGCCCTTTCGATTTGCTATTTTTGGATGTTTTTGTATATTGGCTGTGATACATTCAATTAATGGAAAATAATAGGTTTCTAAAAATATTACAATTTTTGTATATTCGCTGTGATACATTCAATTAATGGAAAATAATAGGTTTCTAAAAATATTACAATTTGGTAAAAAAAACTAAATGCAGGGTTTCTTGTTAATCCTATCGGATGTGAAGCAGTCTTTTGCCTTTTCGATAAAAAAAAATTAAATGTATACAAACGTGTTAACCAAACAGGCTGTTTTTTTATATAACGTTGTGAATATGCACGCATATTATTCGATTTTGATTGATGTGGTCTGTTGTGTCGTTGTTATGTTGTGTCAAAATGACAAAGAACTTAATCTATACATATAATAAAATTGTAACTAAGTCGAATCTGTACATTAAATATTTTTTGGAAAATCTTATTGAAATAGATAATATTATCAATACAGAGTCCTAATCTATAGTTTTTAGAATTTTTGTCTGTCTGTCTTTTACCGCATACGAGAAAATCACTGGACAGATTTTGATTAAATTTGGTATGATGATAGCTGGTTATCCGGGTCAACATATAGGATAGTTTTTACCACGGGAAAATATCTCATTTCTGAGAAGAAATACAAAAACTGCATTGTAAGAGTATACTAATATGTAAAACCTCAGAATTTGGTTTTTAGTCATCTGAACGCGGGCGGAGCTGCGGGCAATGCTAATAATTAATATTTTAAGCCATTATAGAAAAAAAAATAGACCAGCGGTTAATATGTCATTTCGTAGATGATATTTTATTTTCACAATCGTGAAAACATAAAATACATGGTAACGAAAAAAGCGTTATCGCCTAATCAATATATTTTGTGTTAATATATTTTTTTAAATATCATTTATATTTAATTCAACTATATAAAAAGTAAAAAGTCAAGTTGTCCAAGGGAGCTGGTAACAGTAATTAACGGTTTGAATTCAAAAAAATCCAAGTCATTACAAATAAATCCAAAATACTAAACTTAGATGAATAAAAAGGTAAAAGTTACTATCAATGAAAAAGAAGATTAATAAAAAATCTATGTATTTCGAATTCAACTCCTGCTCCGAGAGTTCTAGAAGAGCTTTTGCTACATATTTTTCAATAAAATCGACCTTAGTTGTAATCCTTAGTTTTTTCGGTAACATAGATTAAAAATGTCTAGTCAAATCCTTGTACTGTTTTCCACTTCCTTCTACTCTCCATTTGAGTTCCGTTGAGTTCTTAAAAGATATTTTTCATTTAATTTAACGATATTTGTAGGGTTCTGTAGATACTGAAAGAATTCAGTGAGAACCTGTCTTTTTGCCCGTACATTTATCTGTATATCCATTTAAAACATAATATTTTAAATAAAACTATCTTTTCGGATTTTTTCGCGGATTTATTTTGATTTTTGGTTCCCGACGTTTCCAATGCTTTACAGAATTTTGGTCACGGGAGAAAATCCCTAACTCACCCAGAACTTCTAATTATAGAACCCTAAAATTTATATGGTGGTATAAATGTTCCGTTAAAATTCCAGTCGTTTTTTTACATTTTTCACAGGTCATTAGTATCAAGGTAAACTACACCAACTAACCGCGAGAATTCTGTATAGCATCATTAATTGTTTATACCTGAGCGATCGAGCTTTGCTCGGAGGTCTTTTTTGTTATATCGTTTTTTTAGATTAAAAAGAACTAAAAACTTGAATAAATACAAAAAGAAACAAAAGTAAAAACTTTGTATGCCACCGGGATTCGAACCGAATGCAAAAGAAAACCACATGAAAACTCGAAAACACGCGTTTTCCCATTTGCATAAGACTAATCTAGATCGACTATTCGTCCCCGAAAACCCCCACATACCAAGTTTCTACGAAATCGTTAGAGCCGTTTCCGAGATCGCTGGTATAAATAAATAAATATACAAGAAATGCTCGTTTAAATATATTAGACATCAATTATTGAATATTAATGATATTTGTAAATTAAATGACTAAGAATGTTACTTCTCTTTATCAATATTAATCGAATAAATCAACTTCAATTAATCCTAAAAGGATATTTTTTATTATAATTCGTAGATTAATCGTGGAGAAGAATAATATATACCAAACTTGAGATTCCCATTATATTTCTTTTGTAAACTTAAGAATGAGATACTAAATAATTTAGTCTAAAGTGGCTAATATATATATGACTAAATTTTCAGGCCGACACGATAGTGACCTATAGGTTATTATAATAATAATAAAAGATATTATAGTACACAAGTATACACACAAACATAAGTGGTCGATGGTACTCCGGCACGATCGGTGAGAGATCAGAAGTTGAACCGGCCTGGCTTAGCTTCCAAGATACAGAGTAGCATCGCCGACTTCCCAACTCCGGGCTGCTACTAGAACTTCTTAACAGAAAAACTATACGTGACCCGATATAAGACTCGAACCCAGTACCTCCGGATATGCAGTCGGATATACGAGTACTAGCCACTAGATCAACGAAGCAGACGTAGATTTTTATGTATTATATTAAAAATTACTATAAGGGAGTTTACCTCAGAAGTATTGAATCCTAAAAAATATTCGCCCGCATATTGTTTAATTTGTATCCAAATTCCAAGCATACATATACCTTACATACAAATTATGGAGATGAAATCTTATAAATAAATATAGTATATATTCATACTGATAACAGACTCGCTCTACTATCAGAGAAAGACCACCAGAGAGAAACTACAAAGTTTTTTTTTTGAAATAAATACATATTATCGCTCAATGGAGAGTGTGTAACGTCATTACACCAAAAATAATAATTAAAAAGACATGTCTGAAGTATGCTTTATACATCCTAAGGAGGCATCAAAATTACTAGAAGCTTCGAGATTTAGACAAAAACAGTTAATCGTAAATTACCGTGTGTAAGAGTTAGAGAGTAACAAGACATCTGAAAGTATTACAAAGGTTTTGAATTTTCGTATACTAGAATGTTTTTTGTTTATGCATATAAAAAGGCCGGCAGTGTGTCGAGAGATCAGTAGAATTTCGAAATTAAGTGAAAATTGAGAAGAAGTACAAAAAAGTGAAGAAAAGTGGAGTGGAGTTATAGTGATGAAAATGTTAAATTACAGAGTTTAACCAGAAATGTGTATATACTGCGCGTGTTAGTGAATCTCCATAAGTCACTCTTGTTAATCAAGAGCAATCGCTTTAACTTCCTATCCCCGAACTCATAGAACGTAACAATATATATACCTACATATGTATATACTATATACGTCTTTAAAATTATATTATAGAAAAATAAAACATAATATTCCAATACAATTTCTTTATAATCGACTTGAGTAATAACTTTATCTAAAATACTTGTTATTATACGTACCTACTACAAGCCGCTGTGACTTTAGCGAAGCCCTATCTAATAACTCTTGAGTAATTTCGCCAACAAATACAGCAAGCATTGTTCTTAATTCTGATGTTTACTTATACATACATGGGTAAGCTTACATTCATAATATAATTAACACATTTTTCAGGTAGTATGGCTTTTCTCTGCCAACCTCTTGGCAGTGTATTCTCTGGGCCGTTGCTGGATTATTTTGGACGACGAAAAGCCCTATTCCTCGTTAATATACCACATTTGATTGCTTGGCTTCTGATGTACTTCGCCTGGGATGTGCCTTCTTTATTTCTTGCCAATGCACTTTTGGGTATCGGAACTGGCATTATGGAAGCACCATCTGTTACTTATGTAGGAGAAGTTACGTAAGTTATTTTATAATTTTTTATAGTTACTCATTAGAGATTAAACCTTACATTTTTATTATTTCACTTGATGTAGGCAGATAAAAAGTTGCCTGTGTCACTCTATAATAACTACATTATTTCATAAGAGGATACATTAAATAAGGTTAAATCAAAAATTATATATTTTTATTTATAATAATAGTAGGATTTATGATAGTACAACAGATCCAATTCATCTATATTATAAGGTCCCTATCGACACCATGTATTTAAAATACGCAAAGTCTTACTTTACAGGAAAATTATTATAATAATACTTTCTTAGATTTACGCGAATGTTTGACATTATTAAATAAAACTATCTTTTCGGATTATTTCGCGGATTTATTTTAATTTTTGGTTCCCGACGTTTCGAATGCTTTACAGCATCCATGGTCACGGGAGAGACTGAGGTGTTACATGTCTTGAAGGTCTAGTTGTTACAGACAGCCTACTCACAATTAACAAAATGAAAATTGCACCAATTACATTAAAATATTTTTTAACTTTAAACATTTTTATAATTTTAATTATAATTGAATATGGAAAATTATTTATTTAATTTTTGCTATTATTTTTATAATTATTACAATTTTAAAAATATTAATTAGTAATCTATATTTAGTGTTGCCATTATTATATTTATAACCATAAAGAAAAATATAAAATATAGTATTAATTATTTAAGCCATATAATTGTTCTATGTGTAATTTAAAAAGTTTAAATTAATTAAGGATAATAATTTTAATTTAGTTTGCTATTATTTAAAAACAACTTACTAAGCAACACTATTAACATATACTTTTACAAATGAAAAATGAATAATATTAATCTGATAAGCTGTCATTTTGATCTACACAGTATGAACTTACTACATCTGCCTGTCTGTTATGTTTATATTTATTATTTGATTTTATTATATTAATAACAGGATCCCATGACGATGGTAGTACCCAGCCATCTTCCCTATTGAAATTTGGATGTTTTTTTAATTTCTATGGCTTCTCGAATCATTCTAGGGCGATATCGATTTTCTTTCGCCAGGATTTGAGGTCTATCGAAACGAATATAATGGCTTGTTTTTCATTTTGTTAATTGTGGGTAGGCTGTCTGTAACAACTATACCTTCAATACATGTAACACCTTAGTCTCTCCCGTGACCATGGATGCTGTAAAGCATTCGAAACGTCGGGAACCAAAAATCAAAATAAATCCGCGAAATAATCCGAAAAGATAGTTTTATTTAATAAGGAAAATTATTCTTAATAGATCGTTTTTATGAACTTGCGTAAAAAAAGGTAGTACGTCTTTAAAAAGAGTTTCATTTGTTTGAGTTATTTTACGAAATGTGCGTACTATTATATTTTGTGAATTTAGCTATTAAGCAAGACCAAGTAACAGTAAAATGCAGGTCACTCCAATGTATCTACTATGTACAAAATATCACTCTGGGTATGAGATCTGGGATAGTAACTAGTCAGACGGAAATGGATTTCTGCACACCCTTATTTCCCTTTATTCAATATAATTATAAAAAAACTATAATAATATATTTTTTAAATACAGTGCACATACATATATACATATGTACGTACATTTGTACGTACATAGTCAGTTGCAGGTTTAAATCCCACTCGGGGCTTATTTTTGTATAGAAAATAACTTGTAATACATCTGGGGGCATTGATGTGAAGATCTCAAGCATAACGTATTTTTGTTCCAATAAAATAGGATTTTACATTGAATAGTTGTAAGAATAAAAAAGTTTTCGCTCCTGCAGTTAGATGTGTTAAGAGATAATTAGAATAGTATGTAGTAGGCATAACATCGTTGCAGTCAAAATGCCATCGTTTTAGCAATCTGTTACATTAACGATCGTCCCTACGAACACTCAAATAAAATAATTACGCATAAATTTTGATTCATAGTATTTATAACGAGTGGAAATTCTAAAAAAAGGCAAATAATTGCATTCCAATGCGTAACAGAATCAAGGAAATAGAGATCAAATGTCAACCTCAGTTGGTGTCTACTTTCATTTATATTACGTTTCAGTGGTTTTAATTTCGCGCGATAAATGAAACTGTGAATCGACCTTTAGACCTATTTGAAATACTATCCTTAGGCAATAAAATTTTTAATCACATTGCTAAGTAAATTACAACGATTTTTTATAATATGTCACCATACTATTAATCTAATATACTACCAATACGACAAATCTGTCCCACGGGAACCGTGCATTTTTCCAGAATAAAAAGTAGCCTTTGTGTTATTCTGATGTATCTATACTAATCTCTGGATATAAATCTCTAGATGAAATTTGGTAAGAAGATAGTTTGAGACCATGGGAAGGACATAGGATACTTTTATCTCTGAAATCATCCCTTAAGGGGGTGAAAATGGGGATGAAAGTTTGTATGGGGAATCAATCTAAAGACGAGCAACTAGGACGCTAGTGAGTTATATTATTGTAAAGTTTCATTAAAATCCACTGAGTAGGTTTTGCGTGAAAGAGTAACAAACATCCATACATCTATACATCTAGATATCCACAAGTGGTAGACTATTTTCTTAAAATTAGAAAAACGGTATAAAAAAATAATTATAGTAGGTATTATTATCAAAAAGTTTTCAAGAAAATCCAGTTTAGAAATTGGCATAAGTATCATGTAGCATACCCGCATATAAATGAAAAAACCGAATAGGGCTCCCCTTTTTAAATAACTAGACGAAATTGATGAACTGTTTTTACCATGCGATATCTTCAATATGATATTCTTAAGGAATTACATCCGGAATAGCACATAGGTTTCTTATTATCCCGGAAAAAAGTACGGTTCTCGTGAGATAGATTCGTTTTTGTCTAGGAACGAACCCGAAGCGAAGCAAGGGTGAGTCGCTAGTATTATAAATGTGAAAGTTTGTGCGGAAGGATGAATGTTTGACACTCTTTCACGCCAGAACAGCTGAACGAATCTGAATGAAATATGACACAGAGATAGAGATTATAGTCTGGAATAGTACATAGGTCACTTTTAATCCCGAACAAATGTACGGTTCCCGTGGGATAGTTTTTTTTTGCCGAGGGACGAATCGAAGCGAGGTGAGAGTGAGGATGAGTCATCACGTCATCTGTTAATCTTGCGCTTGTCTTAACGTTTTTAAATACGAAGCTAATGAAATGTAGAGTAGAGAATATGTATCTTGGATATTCGAATTAATAATAAAATTATAGCACCAAATAATAACTCTGTAACTCAAAACTAAGATAATTTAAATATAGAAATATTTTTTCATTTACTTAAAATCCAAAATTGAAATTATTAAAATACTGAGGTGCGATGTTTTTTCTTCTACGTGTCGAAAAAGATGCATACAGTTATAACTTAACAGGAGGTCTCAAATATGAAACTTGTCTTTTAGAGTTCTTTTTATATTTCTCTATCGAAAAAAACTGTAATATGTATATACGTAAAACTTAATATAATTAGAGTTCTATAAAACAAACTGCTCAAGTATAACTAACAAACACTTCCCTGAAGATTTCAATCACCAACATAAGGTCTCATTTTCTTAATTACAAAAATATGTAAGTATTTATTTACTATAAGGGAACTAGAGGAGATCAAAGAAGCTGATACCGTTGTGCCAAACAGGTTAACTTCCGAATATTACCATGAGTCATTTCAATAGTAAGAGCAACGTTGAAATCGTTGTGTAGAGTTAAAAGGAGACTATTGTGAAGGTCGATAATAAAATTTTGCAAAAAAACTTGTTTTGCTTATTTTATTTGCAAATTCACGGAACTTACCTAATATCAGAACTTAAAATGAAATGCCGCGCAAACCGAGATAAAAGGTTTTCCACGTCATATAGTATGGTGTATTTAGCATCTATTGAATGGTTCTTGCATGATCCTGTCGCACGTCCAAAACTTCTTAAACTTTTATAATTATAAAATAATAGAAATATTTTGAATGGGAGGACTTGCTTAGTGATTATTTTTTACTGCGAACTTCTCGTTTAGAACTCTTCCCGTTTCTTACGTTTTTATTTATCAAAGAGACGTTTATCTTTTGTTTAATTAAAAAAATATACTGTAAATATTTAAAGTTTTATCTTAAATGCGGAAGATTTTTGGCTGTCTTCTTTTAATACGCGGTGACGGCGAAACAACAGCTCTAACACGTTTTTTACATGAAGCGACCAGGCTACTTTTTATCCCGATACTGCTACAAGTTTTGTTGTCCATTTAGCAGAATGGTTCATAAATATTTCGATTTCTGTCATTTTTTTCGACTATCCACAGGAACAGTGGCAACATACAAATAAAATTATATATAAATAAAAGTTATTGTTTTTTAGAGATCCACAAATCCGAGGCACGCTAACAACTCTTACCAATAGTTTTACCTCGACGGGTATGTTCATCGCGTATCTTCTGGGCACGGTGGTTTCCTGGCGACATGCAGCACTTCTCTCGCTCATTATACCACTTAGTACGATGATCCTAGTGTTGTTTGTACGTATTATTTTTTATTATAATTTTAAAATTTAATTTTTTTACAAGTATGTTTTAATGTAAATCCGTATTTAGGCCGACTTCCGAAAGTAGCAGGTAAATTGAAATAATTAATTTATGAATATTTAAAATATCATCACTCATAATTTGCAGCAATTTAAAACATATAAAATTATTATAAAATCCATAACATGAATATATAAATAAATAAAGCAACATATATCATTAAGTTTGACGACACGTTTGGCTCAGTTGGTAGTGACCCTACTTGATGTGCCAGCGGTCGCGGGTTCAAGTCCCGCTGGGGGCATTCATTTGTGTAATGAGCGAGTGAGATGAGAGAGTGTTTGTACTCCAGTCATGGTTGTTTATATTTATAATATGTATGTATTTAAAGTTATATATGTGCTCGTAGCTTACCATGGAACTAGATGGCGCTGTGTGTTAATAAACATTTATTATTATTATTATTATTATTTAAAGCGGACCCGAGACGCTCAATCGCAATTGTCAAATTGCTACGGTATTCTCAATTGTAATTGAAGTGCGATTGATACATGTTTCAATGTGTTTGCGCTCAGTACCTATGCTTTTTGGCATTGGAACAGTTAGTGTTCGCACAGGCAGCTAGTGCTTAATAGTCTCCTTAATCTATGTAGTAGTAGTCTCCTTAATGTATGTAGTTACGCAACCGAATGACGGAAACGATTGTCAATGACTCAGTGAACGATCAATTGATAACTTCTATGGCTCCTTTCCTTTCAATCACGTAATTTTGATTGACAATCGCCTTCAATTGTACTTGTAAACTATCAATGGCAATCGACAATAACGTAAAATTGACAATTGCGATTGATCGTCTCGGATCCGCTTAAGAACTTATACAGCTTTAATTATATATTCTTTGAATATCAAGTATGTATTGCGTGATACGATAGATAGTAGGTATAGGGCTAGCTTGTTCTTCATTATGAATATATAATAGCGGATATATCAGTTATACCTACACTCGAATTAATACTCATTTTAATAATAAGGACACATGGACCTATATGTTACGGAACAAGTTATTATTGGGCATTTTTGGAAAAGTGTGTATAATGATTACCCAAATCGGGCCATGTAATGCATAATTACTAAAACTTCGTTATTTATTATCTACTAGCATTGCCCGCGGCTCCGCCCGCGTTCAGAAGACCAAAAACCAAATTCTTAGGTTTTACATATTAGTATACTCTTACATTGCAATTTTTGTATTTTTTTTCAGAAATGAGAATTTTTCCCGCGGTAAAAAGTATCCTATATGTTGACCCGGATAACCAGCTATCGCCATATCAAATTTCATCAAAATCCCTCCAGTGGTTTTTTGTGATGCGGTAACAGACAGACAGACTGACAAAAATGCTAAAATTCTAAAAACCATAGATTCGACCTCTGTATCGATTATAATGTTTATTTCAATAAGATTTTCCAAAAAATATCTAATGTACAGATTCGGCTTAGTTATAATTTTATTATATGTATAGACTGGTTAATGTTTTTTTACTACTTGCACGTACGGCGTACATATCATCCGACGTCCGATCTTATTACCGTGATAAGTGCCTATAAGCTAATCCCATATATATCATCTACCTATGTGTCAAATTTCGTCCAAATTCGTTAATTAACCAATTATTGCGTGTAAGAGAAACAAAAATCCACATCATCCAAGGGTAACAAACATCTCACTAACCTTCGCGTTTATAATATATAATCTAGCAGAATTCCACATTATTTGCTTTATACATAATATCTATTATATTTCATTGGCGTAATCTATATTATGATAATTAATCATAGTAAAATCATACAGTTCATTACAACACGTTAAAGTTACCTCTTCACTCAATATTGTTTTTTGCATGAAATATTAATATCCTACAAAATCCACTTGACGTGTCAGGTTACTGTTCACCCCGTTTCCGTACCGTTGAGCCATTACTCCACTGTTGCGTAAAAGGAGGCTATTTAAACTATCTTATTTATAATACCTGTAATTTAATTATTTAAATAGTTACTCATATAAACTAGTTCACGGCATGTGTTAAGACTCCAAGTATGCATTGAGCCGCGGGCAATGCTAGTTTATTATAAAACGTTACATAGAAGTAATTACAACTGCAAAAAATATTAGAAACAGGGATGCGTCGACCGCTCGAACTCAATACCATAGAACACAGTACATTTTGTGATAGGCCTCTTAAGAACGTTTTAAAATAACAAATTTGAAATCACCCAAATCGGTAGCGTCGTTCTGAAGTAGTGAGCTTACGAACAGCATTTCTTTTTTTATTTATATAGAAAATATTGTTTTTTTTTTCAGGTGCCAGAAACTCCAATATGGTTATTGTCAAAGGGCCGCCAAAAAGATGCGTTAACGTCACTATGCAAATTGCGAGGTTGGGCCGAGCCTGAGGATGTGCAAAAAGAATTCAACGATCTTCTGCAATATAACGATAGTATAACAGAATGTATTGTTTGCAAAGAAGCGAAAGATCGATGCGAGCATTCCAAATATAGTATAATTAAAAAAATATACTTTAAATTTAAATACATTTTCTTTGTGAAGGAAACTTTGAGGCCATTTAAGTTAGTTATGGCCTACTTCTTTTTCCATACAATGAGTGGTCTCTTACCTGTTAGACCCAATATGGTGAATGTTTGTAGAGCATTAGGAATGAAGTTTGACCCTAAAGCAGTAGTGGTAAGTTATTGTGATTATTATTTGTTTAATTTTAAATTTTACTTATTTGGAAGTTGTGGTTTTAGATGACAATTTGGTAGACATTTTCAAAAAAGCAATATATGTGATATTGCGCTCTTGTCAGAAACGATTTAAAAGAGTTATCTAGGTAATAAAATAATAATTATTATTATAATTTATTTATATATATTATTTATATAATATAATTAAATGTAAATGAATATTTATTCGAGTCCTGTATTCAAGGCTGCCTGTTGTTGCCGTCCCCGTTAGTGATAAGGCCGTCTTTGTTACATCTGCTGTACAGTTATGACTTTTTAATATTATATTACCTCCACGACCGCAGACACGCCAGCGTTACACTTAACAATAGATTTATTAGAAATTTAATTAATTTCTTAGAAATTTTCCTGGAGGTAATATGGGTAATGTGTACCATTTAATTGTGCAATATAAAACGCTTCGTTCGAGTTCGTCCCTAAGAGCAACATAAAAGCCAAACAGCCAAAATACAATTCTTTTTTTGGGATTATAAACCTTCGCAGGCAAAATAAGTTATAAAGTAAATTCGTATCTTTCAATGATTACACAAAACAATTTCGCTATACAGGGTCATTTTTAATTTACTGAAGACCTTTTGGAAATATACTATTTACATCATAACAACAACATCTGTAAATAAAAAAAAATTCATACAAAAATAAAAATATTTTTATTGCACCTTCTAAACAGTAATAGCCCTAGCATCTGGTCAAGTTTAAACGAGTAAGCGCCGCCTCCTACATTCCCCCACCTCTCCGACTCCACCGACCACGCGCTTTCTTTTGCTAATACGGAACTATTACCGTTTAGAAGGTGCAATAAAAATATTTTTATTTTTGTAAAATTTAACAAATATTATTTTTTTTCTTACAGGTGTTGTTGTTATGATGTAAATAGTATAATCCCAAAAGGGTTTCAGTAAATTAAAAATTACCCTGTATAGTCTCTTATTAAGTCGCTGGCGGTCATTTTGGTATTTAGATATACGTTGCAAATATGACATAAACCTCAGTACCTACAATAGACTCAATAAACATTCTATTTTTTTTTTATTTTCAGGTAATAGTCGGCGTTGTATATATAATTATGAACCTTCTATCGGCTGTCATAGTTAAAACAATTGGAAAAAGAAAACTTATTCTATCTTCTTTATTAGCGACCGCGTGTTCTAGCCTTGCTCTGTCGATATATTCTAAAAGCAAATTGTCTGTTGATGTTTTTTCGTATGAAGTCAACACTTTTCCGGAACAAAAGGAAATAGTACCGGTAGTGCTATTTATGACGCTTGTGTCATTCACTAGTTTGGGCATACCTTGGATTTTGTTATCAGAAATGTTTCCGTTCAGGTTAGTGTCATTCGAATATTTGTTATTCATTTTGTAACATTTTATCTTTATTTGGAATAAGATATATTTATTTAATATATATATATATATATATATATATATATATATATATATATATATATATATATATATATATATATATATATATATATATATATATATATTAATTATTGGCAGTACTATGACAGTGCACCAAAGGATAGCGCTTTTCTTTATTACATCTCTAAACTTTATCGGTAAAGACTAGTATTCCAAGGGGATATCGACCATTTATTATTATTTTCATACTTTTCATAGATTTTTTGGAGAATATAATAATATAAGTATTAGTAATAAACATTTATTGGTTTCTATGTGGCTTTTGTCGCTTTTGATGGGATCCTATTGGAGTTTTTAAATAGGGAGATTCCTACGAGGGACTCTAGTTCGTATTGACGAGATCAAGGTTTGATAAAATAAATTGCGATAAAAAAAAGCATCTATAGTCCCGCTAAAAGCAATTCCTCCCAGAGCTGCACTTTTCTTTCCGGGCTGGAGTTACGTATAATAATAATCGTCCATATGTATATTTATAAAATGATCGACATTATGATAGTAATTCACAATGTGCAATCATTGCTCTCTTTTATTTGCAGGAGTCGCGGCATGGCGACTGGCTTAGCCGCCGCTCTCGGATACGTCATGTTCTTTTTAGCATCCAAAACAAATTACAACCTCGAAAGCACGTTCCACATGTCTGGGACATTCATGTTTTATTCTATCATCGGTTTAATTGGTACTATCTATTTATATTTCTTTTTACCGGAAACTGAAAGAAAGACTTTAGTGGAAATAGAAGGCTTTTATAAAGGAAATAAAAAGATATTCGCAGATGATTTCTTTATAAATTCATTTAGAAAAAAGAAGAATAACGACTCTAATAAGCCAATGCTAGTCAATTGTAGTTAATTTAGTTATTATGTTAGTGCCATGTACCTACCTACTGTAGTTAAGTTCATCGAATGGCTATTTGTTGAGATTTTGTATTGAGATTAAGGTGTATTTTCTTTTTTAAGTGTTAGCTATAATATTATGTTGAACGCATTGCATTAGTATGAGTGCTTAAATGTTTAGCAAACATTTGACGCAACAGTTTTTGTTTAACTCTATTATGTTGTTTTATTTATTTATTCAGCCTTCACTATTGTTTGTGGGTGAATGAACGGAATTATGTTTAGAGCACAAAATTAACGTGTAATTTTAACGCACAATCAAAACGTTACTGTTGAAATATTAAGTGTGAATAATAAATACTTTTTTATATTTAACATTTATATTTTTTCTGTCAAAAGTAGATTTCCTATCTTTTAATCCCAAAGAAACCTTATTTCCAAATACGTGGTCGGTCACATTCACTTCTTAATCTTGTTATAGAGTGTATAAGTTTCGTATGGTTCAATTTTTAATCTATACTAATATTATATAGAGACAGCTTGTTTGTTTAAGCGCACTTATCTCAGGAATTACTAATCTGTTGTGAAAAATTATTTTTGGATTAGGTAGCCCGTTTATTGAGTAAGGCTTATAGGTCATCATACTACTACCCAAGGGAGTTTAATAGTTTTTAAGATTTTGAAAAGCATTTTTTTTTGTAGAAATCCAATACATATATTCAAATTCAGAGGCTGCTATACACTCAAACACTTTATACGAGATATTATTATATATTTTACATTTCGTTTGCTTAGTATAGTATTTCAATCCATGAGCATGAAATAAAGCCGTCGCGCATTTTATTAAAAACTTGCTTCGGAATTTTGGCTTTATTTCAATTAATAATGAAAATTTGCGAAAGGCGAGGTCGCTATGAACTATATAAATACCTATTCTCCACCATACAATAAGTCAAAATTGTCGAAAAGTATCAGTTTCTCTGAATATGAACGTCAACAATGGGCACTAAATTGAAAAATTACGGTCATAATGTAATAACTAATAGGCCTCATAAAGGTGTTTTAGAAAACGTGACGCAGCGTAATAAAAGAGGAAAACGTGAAACGAAATTTTACGAAACGTATTTTATGAATGGCTTCCTTCCTATGTATGAGTTTTTGTTATGAGGGCAAATTTAAGGACGCAGACCTACCTAAATTTTATCATAAATGATATAATATGATGTTCTCCTGACCGATTCCGGATATGGCGGCCAATCTCATTGAGACTAGCCAACTGCGCAGGAGATATTATAGTGCACAAGTGTACGCGCAGACACAAATGCACTCTCTATTCCTGTCACTCTCATACTCCGGTGGGACCATTGCTCGACACGACCAGTGAGAGTTAAGGCGCGTGCTCTCCGAGGCACGGGGGTGAAACACCGCCAACTTCTCAACTCCGGGCTGTTACTGAGGCTTACTATACATATTAGAACTTAGAAGTAGAAGTTATGGGTATGAAGTAAATAAAATCATTATTTATGGGGTAAAAAGTAAAATATGTCTTGTAGTTGAAGCTACAACAAAAAGGAGATTTACATACTAAAATTGAAGATAAATAAAAGTTACTACTATAATTAATTTTAATGTTTACTATTAAGTCTTGGTCCTTCAGCACCTGTTATCTTTCTGACCGTTGGTGCAAGCATTTGATACTTTCGTCATATATTCTGTAAGATAACAAATTAGATATTGAATTGGTTTCATAATTTTTATTGCCTATCACTATTATATAGGTATATACCTAGTTGTACTGAAATCTTTCAAAAGCATAGATAATTTTTACTATAAATTTAAAGGATTGAATCTATTTAGAGTAGAAAATAAATGTGGGTTGGTAATAGAGAGATAAGGTGGCAGTAATTTCTACAGTGACACTTAAAAAATCGAATATTATATAAATATCTCGTGTCACAGTGTTGTGGTCGCACTCCTCCGAAACGGCTCGACTGACTTTAATGTTTTTTTTGTATATTTGGTAGATATGAAAATAGGTCGTAAAGTATTTTTTACCCTACTACTTCCACTCCCCATTTTTTTTATCGCGATTTTAATATTTTTGTATGAACAATCCATACTAATATTATAATTGTGTAAGTGCGTTTGTTAGTTTGACTATCCTTCTTTCACGTCAAAACGGAGTGACGGATTGGCGTGATTTTTTGCATGAAGATAATTGAAAGGCTGGAGAGTGACATAGGCGACATTTTACGGCGGGAGATTTTATCATTCCCACGGGAAAAGACGTTGAAACACAACTCAAAAAACATATTTATGATCAGAATTACTTTGAAACTTGGTATTAATGCTCTTCAATTCAATGAAATAAATACGTATTGTAACATTTTTCGAAATTCATCCCTTAAAGTGGTAAGGGGATGAAAGTTTGTATGAAACCTACCTTTTTAGAGTTTTTTTATAGTTTTAGCGCGAGCGAAGCCGCGTTTTGTAAATTGAACGCGGGCGTAGCCGCGGGTTCTTCTAATATCTTTATAACAATGTGTTAAGGTCAATCGCAACATTTTTTATGTGAATGACTGAATTAACCTACAAAAGTTAGTTACATCTAATCTTTAAAAAAGTACATAACACAATCATTAAAAACATTTTGTTGTTTGATTTAGATTATTCATTACCCTTGACATAATTTTGTTATTTGGATTAATTATGACGATATAAAGTATGTAGGGACTAAAATTCTATTATGTAAAATATTAGTTTAAATTAGGCAGATATTTATAAATGGTACACTTGAAAAGGTAAGAATCTTATCAAAATCGTCCCAACCAAAAGTTGATTTCAGACAGCTTGTTCTTGAGCAACAACCTGAAATACAGCTTAGAGAAGGCCATCGGAAGATTATTCAAGAAAATCATGGTCAATTGAATTATTATCGTCTATTAGAGGACTTTATGTAATGTTTTAAAATAATATTTGTTGTTATTTTAAACCAACTGTAAATAAAAATAATATTCTCTTTTTTTTAATTTGTAAGCACATTACACAATATCTTAAATATATTGTATAAAATTTATTAAGCAAGCCATTAGAAATTATTGTAAAGTTTGGCCCATATGTCCTGTGAAACCAACTGAACGGACGGCTCATTATATCTTAAAAATTAATATTGTATAGTATTAATTTAAAAAAATCATGAGATTATAAATAAATTCAAAAGCTACAAAACTAAATTTTTAAAAATTTAAATAAAAAATGAAAGGTACGTACGAGTGTTAAAGTCACAATTATATTCGTACATATCACACATATCGAAAAAGCGTCGGCGACTACAGCCATAGGGGGAAATGCCGCATATTGCTGGGCCTCCGTGGAGACACGTTGTAGCCAAGTTACAGAAGTTAACCGGCTGAGAAAAATGACATTTAACAATTATTCTTCTTTTTAATCGAATAATTAAAAAATATGTATGTATCTACTACTAGCGACCTGCCGTAGCTCATGATGCTATGTCATCTAGGTGTAGAGTGATACGCATTCATAATTAAATACATAATTAATTATTAGATTGATTGATCTTCTTTACATTTTGAGCTAAGAATAATTAATTTAAAATTATCCTATACAACAGATAATGTAAAAAATGTAAACAGCGTATCTGTAAAGTATACAGTTCAGACTTATTATCTAATAGCGACTTACCCTCGCTTAGCTCGGGTTTCGTTCACAATTTCATGAGTTTTATTTTTTGCACGGGACCTTGATTCTTTTTCTAAAATAAAAGTAGCCTAAGTTACTCGTTATAACATCAGCTATCTGCTGGTGAAAGTCCTGTCAGAATCAGTCCAGCCGTTTCGGAGTTTATCCGGAACAAACAGACAGAAAAAAATAAAAAAATATATTGTTTCTTATAAGTACCGTATATAATTTCATATGCATTTAGTAAAACGCTGTTATTTTGACATTACAAACAGAAACTTCAATTTTATTTATCTGTATAGATAGATGGGCTGTTTTTTTTCAAGCGTAGAATATGTACCTAAAGCAAATCTCACCAACATTTGATTTTCAATTTCATTATAGAATAGAAATTGATGCTAATAAAAAATATTTAAGAGTAAATTAAAAAAAACAACAATTGGTGAAATAAAAACTACAACGACATTATTGCAAGTCACCATGGTGCTAAACATTTTAGTACCTACTATTTGGAAACCGACTGTTTGAATCCCAGGTAAGTGCTGAGGGTATTAATAATCGTATTGGAATTAATTACCTTAAGCACAAGTCACTCTACAGTTATCTACCAGTTCCAGTAGATAGAGATATGAATGATAAAACTAGCTCTAGATCCATTTTCATAGTGACTTTTATCGCTAAGATATTTGATCTGCTTAAACAACTATTCTTTTTCTTAAACATACTGTCTAATATTATCCAAAAGTTAAAACAAAAAATTGTGTATGCATTTCTTCGACCATCTCCATGTTTTCTAATCTAGTCTCTTTTTATCTTATCAAAAGAATAAGTAGGTATTAAGGTTGCCAGATGGAATGCGAGGCGAGACAATGAGAATCATTCGAGGCCTATAATTTATACGTGGACCAGGCGACAAATGAGCTCCAGGTATATTGTAGTGTACGCAAGCGATCACGCAAATTCCCGTTAGACTAAGCAATAGAGTCCCACTATGGATTCAGTTGTAAGAGTCTCATTCCCCAGACCGTTGACAGCGACATTAAAAGAAGGTGATAAAGATCTCAGCAATTACAAGACCGGATTTTCAATTAATCATTACCTCAATAATATCAATACGTGGACGATATTTGTTGCTCTTGCTGAATCTATTGATCAGGACTAAGAGGACTACGTCGTAACAACACTTACATCGACGCTAATCGTGATGTGTGTACGAAACATTAAAGAAACTAAACTCGCCAGCGAGATCGTGTGATTTAACGAGTTAAGAGTGTTTTTTTTATTAGATAATATGTCGTAATCTATCAATCTTCAGGGGTCTTTGCCAATTCCGTCGATGTGTGTTGTGGTGGGGGGCTGATTGGCATTCAGCAATCCAGTCGGGTACGAAGAAAATCGACGCACTTGGTGAACCTCGAAAGTGTGCCATGCGAGTTGCTTCTGGTACTCATTACAATGGAGAAAGTTAAAAAAAACACTAAAAGTTACAAAAAGATGGAAGATTGATAATCGTAGGTACATTAAAATAAGTTTATTCGAAAAAACTTATCATTGATTCATCATCATCAATCCACATTTTTTGTAGATCCTTATATTTTCTAACTACGAGTAGGTATATTTATAAGTTGACACATAATTCGTCATATTTCATAC
Source organism: Brenthis daphne (assembly GCA_947093115.1). Classification (NCBI taxonomy): domain Eukaryota; kingdom Metazoa; phylum Arthropoda; class Insecta; order Lepidoptera; family Nymphalidae; genus Brenthis; species Brenthis daphne. The sequence goes on along the minus strand of OX352478.1, from coordinate 10,034,412 downwards.
AAGTCGCAACTTATCGCAAATAACTACATTAACAGCACACACAAATATGTATAACGTTAATTCTGAGAATTTGCTTAGAATAAGTGACCTTAATTTGTGGAAATACGTTAGTGACATGTCTTAGGCACTTGATATTTGTAAAGAAAAGTATTTTTTCGAATATTTCCACGCTTTGAGTTTGATGTTTTGTTCCCTACTGTTCTAACCAAACATGATGGAATTATTGTAGGTTGTGTCTACCCACAGAAATATCTAATATATATTATAATAGTAGCAAAGCGAAATCTGTACATTAAATATGTTTTAAAAACAATGACTGTTATGTATTGTGTACAAAATATAAACCCCAAAGTTGTTAAAAAATTTGTCTGTTTGTCTGAAACTATGGAAATGCAAAATATAGTTCGGGCACAAATCGATTTTGATACGGTTTTCACTAACAAAGTATTTTGTACAAAGTAACTGAACCATGACGGTGTTTTGTCAAAGAAACTGTTTTAGCAATGTACTGCTAAAGGATTTTAATGCAGTTTTCAGCAATAATAGTGATTCAAGAGGAAGGTTTATATCTATAGTACATGCATATTATAGTACAGAAAAGCCGTGAAATTCAAAGATTTATATTAACCATTTAAACGTACCTAAGGATGAACCCGAGCGAAGCGAGGGTGAGTCGATAGTATACAATAAACTGAATGAAAAGAAAAGAAATGGCACCGAAGTACCTAACAATTAAAAATAAATTTTAACGAGGAAGCTATAGTTTTACAATTTGAAAATATCTAATTTGTGTTGCTGTTATCAAGATTATATTATATTCCTTCCTTCTTTCCTATTGATCTTTACAATTTTTAAAATTAAAGAAAAACCATTCATATGAACTATATCTAGCAGTCTAGCAGTTAAAATATTAGACCGCATACTCACTTACACGCAAACTTTCTCATCATAAGATAAGTAATATTTAATTTAAAAAATAATAATTACTTGATATTGAATGTGCCACTGAAAATAATAATCTAAATTTTACAGTGGACCTTATGGTTATGGTTAGTGTTATCACTGAAACCTAAGTAGATGAACATGACTTACCAAGCAATAAAATACAAAACAACATAATTTTCTTTGTTGTTTCTCGTGCTCAAATAATGTTAAAGTAAAATTACGAGCATGCAATATTTTACGTAATACATCGTGAACAAAGTAATAAAATGTATATAAAGCTAAAAGTAACATTTGCCAGGAAATTGTGTTAAAAATAAATTGTATTTAACATAGGTGGTCTTAAATATCTTGCTATTTGATTTTTTACTTAAGCAACAAGCGACTTACTCTCCTTTCGCTCAGGTACGTATCCCTGGTGCCTAGCTCTATGTATACTAATTTAAAGTCCACTGTAATTTCATCCAAATATGTTCAGCCATTTCAGCGTGACAGAGTAACAAACAAACAAACAAACAAACAAACAAACAAACAAACAAACAAACAAACAAACAAACAAACAAACAAACAAACAAACAAACAAACAAACAAACTAACACATAAAACTTTCGCATTTATACTAGTAGTCCGTTTTGAACCATATAAAAATTCTATTAAATACTGAAACATCTATTCGCTTTGCACTGTTCATTTAAATTCTACCTTTTAATCTATACTGTAATATTATAAAGAGGCAGAGTTTGTTTGTTTGTTTGTTTGTTTGTTACTCTTTCACGCTGAAATGACGCGCTAATCTCAGAAACTACTAATCCGATTCGCAAAATTCTTTTTGCATTAGATAGGCAGTTTATTGAAAAGCTATAGGGTATATATATCATATAATATATAGTCTATCTTTTCAATACTAACCGTTCATACGTACCTAGTGACGAACCCGAGCGAAGCGAGATGAGTCGCTAGTTAAGTAATATGTATAGATATTTAGCATATCTATACCTTAATTTGCAAGTCAACTAACTCCGTCTCATTTCAATTACACTTATTACGAATTTGGAAAAATAATATTGCAATTTTATTAATAATTATATTTTTAAATAATTTAAAATTTCTTGTTCGCTGAATTCATAATATTATTATTAGTTCGGTCAAGTTAGCCTAAAAAATAGGGGTAGGTTAAGAAAAAATCGCATATAGCTGAAAATTGGTACGAATATTCGAAACACTATATATTAAAATGATGACGTTTTAGTGCCCCCTGAAAATTGCACTGAAACAGAGTTAACTGACTTGCGAATGAAGGTATTGATATGCAAATATTAATAGTACATTAGTCATTACATAAAGATAAACTATTTGTTTAGAACATTCCTATGTATTGCAGACATGAAAACTTTACTCATTCTTTTATTACCGTACAAAGAACAGATGTCTTTAGTATTGCTGATAACAGCTTATAAAAATACTGTCAATTATTTTTTGTCCTACTAAGATATTAGTGACAAACTCACTTTATGGTTTTCGTTTTACCGCAGTAGGCGCGTTGTCTCTACCGCAAGAATTAAAAATGTTATTAATTTTTCGTTAATGTGATATATTGTTAAAAATCAATTAAGATCAACTGATTGTTAAACGTAGAAATTTAAATGGAATATTAAAAATCAAAAAGGATGGTGCTCAAAATAGATATCTCTACATCTCATCATGTCAGCCGACTTCGCTCGATATCATCTCAGGTATGTGAAATATAAAATTACATATAAAACTATATTTCTGAGTACTTTTATTCAAAAGATAGATTGTAATATGAAGTTAATGGATTTACATAATACATACTTAATATTATAAATGTAAAAGTGTGTTTGTTTGTTTGTGTCCTTCTTTCAGTCGAAACGGATTGACGGATTGGCGTGATTTTTTGTGTGGAGAAAGTTGTAGGGCTGGAGAGTGACATAGGCTACTTTTTACAGCGGGAGATTATCTCATTCCCCCGGGAAAACACGTTATAATACAAACCAAAAAAATATGTATGAGTAGAATTATTTGAAACTTGGTATTAATGCTCTTCAATACAATTAAATAAATACGTGTTTTAGCATTTTTCGGAATTCATCCCATAAAGGGGTAAAATAGGGGATGAAAGTTTGTATTAAACTACTTTTTTAGATATTTTTTTGTAGTTTTAGCGCGAGCGAAGCCGCGGGTTCTGCTAGTATTATATTATAAATACAATGAATAATTCTTCTTGACTTTAATTCTGTATGAAATAAACCGTGAATTACAAAAATCTCTTTGAATCATTTTATTCATAGGCTAAAAAAGGAAGAAATGAATATCCAAATAATTATTTTTAAAATCCATTAAGATTGTCCATGTTAACTACTTTTTCTGGTGTAAGAAAGTTGATACTTTATTGACAATGGATAAGAATTTAATTATAGTATAACATTTCTGAAGTTATTCAGGAGTTCTTTTATATATATTTTCAGGTCAAGTGTTATATTACTTTGACAACACGTTTGGCTCAGTTTATAGTACATGCTGTGCCAGTGGTCGCGGGTTCGAGTCCCGCTGGGTGCATTCATTTTTAAAATTTGTATTCGTTGCCGATTGTAAAGTATTATCTTTTCTAGTCATTAAATTATGTTTAGCTAGCATTCCTTACTACAATAGAAGTCATGAACAAAATTCTTCATATCGATCCATACTAATAAGTAATATTATAAATATTAAATTGCTTTTATTTGTCCATCTTTCACGTTGAAACGAGTGTAATTTAGAGTTTAGTCTTTAGATATAATTAGGAGGTTGGAGAGTGACTTACGCTGCTTTTCGTCACTTTAAAATAAAATCTCATACGCGGTGGAAATGTCTTTTTTATATCGCTGACAATGAAAAAGTTAATACTGAAGAGTAAGTAATACCTTTTTAGGAATAGGTGAGGGAAATTATAAAAGCATAAGTATAGTTTTGTATTTTATTATTTGATTAAGTACTAAATACTTAAAAAAATGATAAAAATATGTTTCCCTATTACATATTATTCTTTTATCAATAAATAAATACTAAAACGTCAGCCGTGCAAGCCGAACTTCTAATAAAAGCAAATGTAATCTTGTATAACGAGATATTGGGATTGTATTGTAGGCGCATTGTTTCAGTAAAAATATTGAAAATGAAAGTACCAAAAGTTGGTCAATATTTTTTCAGAATAATTACATTTGATTTAGTAATGTTTGTTTTTACGCTTATCTAAAATGGTTTTATTTTATTTTAATAATACTTATAACTAAAGATTCCTATTTAGAATTATTTATAGTAATAGATACCTACTAATATATAAATATTACTAGTGCGTAGCGACTCACCCTCGCTTCGCTCGGTTTCGTCCCTAGGTTGATTCCCCGTACAAACTTTCATCCCCATTTTCACCCCATTAAGGAATATATATATATAGGGGAAGGTGGGGGGACACCGGATAGTTAAGAAGAAGACACAATAAATAAATCACTATGTTATTTATTGAGATAATCAATATTATAAATGTTTAAGTATACCTTAGGCATAACTTTGGTATGAAAATGTTTGAGATCAATCTTAATAACTATAAAATAGAACAATTTTAATTAAAAATTATGAATCCGAATTCACCCCATACCTATGGGTCAAACCGGATAGGTATTTTATATTCTATGGGTGAATACAGATACTAACAATAAAACTAAATATTCAAATTATTCGCAATTTTTGCATACAAAAAATAATAATTCTTGCTCAGAACAACCGATGCAACTTCGTGAGCCCATTTAAGTCAAGCAGTGCATTGGTACCATTCATTTGTGGACTTAGTTTGACTGTACTTTTCGCCTCAAACCAAAGACTCCGAATCCTCCTGATAGTTTTATTATTCGTCTTTTTACGGATTCGAAAATATCTGATTAGGTATCTATTCTTAATTAAAAACATCGTTTAGTTATTTTTTAGATTTTAGTGCCTGGAAGTCGGTTTTTTTAAGTTTGTATTGTGGTACAGAGGTCAATCCAGTCTCGTCCATGTAATAAATTTGCGTGGGATTCAAAGTATGCTTAGCATAAATGGTATCTAAAACATTAAAAAATGATGACACTACAGCTCTATTTAAGCCTTTTGAACTTTTGGGTACACTTTATGTAACGCTAAAAGATATCCCTTTCTACTTTCTATCACCGAATTTAGGGCTAAAAGCATGTCTGACCCCGACCATTGCAACTTATCTGACTTTTTCACATATGTTCGTGGCATGTTGTCGCTCGCACTCTGTAAAAAATAAATAGTAATTAAAAAGAGGAATAAAACAAACACCCACAATACCTACATATAAAATCGATCGGGGTGAAACCGGGTAGTCGGAATCACCCCGTCCGCTTGTACCCCACAAGTACCATGTTTGAAATTGTAATAACTAACAGGTTATGTTTACACTCATAGCAACACCCAATACCGTTTTCGAAGATTAAATATGTATTACTTCTTAAAAAATACAACTGTATATAATAGCACACAGCTAAGTTTAATTATAACACTTTAAAAAAAATTAAATATTAGATAACTTACCCTTGTTTTAAATTTCGTTATAAAGACGCACAAGCCGAGATGATACCGTCGCGTCGCCGCGATTTGCAATCGCACTGAGTAAGCGTTCGCGCGTATTTCTCCACTAGCTAGAATGAGACAGCTGTACGTGGAGCAATGAAATAGGAACTATCTGTTTTCACCCCCTATCTGGTTTCCCCCCTCATTCCCCTATATATTATTTATTTTATTTTTTGATTAGTTTAGCAACTAAAATGAAAACAAGCGGATGTCTAAAACAAAGTTAAAACCTATGGCTCATAGCTTTTGTCTTAATCTTACAATTTAGCATTTGAAAGAGGATTACAATTAGTAATGAATGCTAGAATAGTTAACATGACTTTGAAATTTATATATAATAGTTTCTTTTTGTTAATTTTTTTCTTTGTAATACATTTTTAAAATGTTAATATATAAAAACACCAACTGCGTTTAAGTTTTACTATTACAGAAGCTGACTAGATGTTCTAGATGACTTGGACTAATAGGCCAAGGATGCTAATTGAAAATAGACGTTAAAATAAAAATAAAAAAATTTTTGTTCAGTTTATCGCATCGACCTCATCATTACTTCTCTTATTCGACCTGGGGATGGCGATCAACTTCACAACTATAATGATACCTGCTCTTCTCAATGCTAAAGATGGCTTGTCGCTAGATGAAACACAAGCTTCTTGGTTCGGTAAACTACTTTATTTTAAAAATTATAATTTAAAGCGTTTTATGCCAGTGAAATTCAATCTTTATGGATAAATTTAATATTGTACAGTATATTTATCCATAAAGATTGAATATTATGCATTTAAATTTTTGTTTGACATCTTTGATCATATGTACTCGTACATGTAAGCGGTCGAAGTTTTGCATATAAAAATCCATTTTAGCCTATTTTCATTATTTATTCGATAGTAATTTAAAAAAATTATATATTTGCCTTTAATCTAACCATGATATAATATGTATATTTACCTACTCGTAGTTATATTAGCGATATTTCTACCAATAATATAATTGACGACACGTTTGGCTCAGTTTGTAGTGATCCTACTTGCTGTACCAGCGATCGTGGGTTCGAGTCCCGCTGAGCTGAGATGAGCCGCCGAGATGAGCACGAATGTTTGTACTCCAGCCATGGGTGTTTATATTTATTATGTGTGTATTAAATCTTACTTTCTTAGATTTAGACGAATATTTGACATTTTAAAAAGAACTATATTTTCGGATTTTTACGCGGATTTATTTTGAATTTTGGTTCCCGACGTTTCCAATGCTTTACAGCAATCATGGTCACGGAAGAGACTAAGATTTTATATTAAGGAAAGTTCAAAAGGTATAGAAAGACTGCAAGGACCTCAATTATGTAAAAATAATGAATAGATAGGATTTAATTTAATTTTTAGCCACTAACTTAACAAACTTCAATAATTTATCTACCCATAGTTTTCCTTACTAGATGAACTAAATTGACATAGCTGCGTTCAAACTAGCCGTCTCTAGTAAGGATAGGTAGGGTTATTGAAATTCGCCATAAGCCTAAATTGTCGTGTTATTTTGTAATAATTTTAAGTGTTGTTACCTATAACTCAGACTAAGGAATAATGTAGAGAGAGAGTGTCATAAAACTAAATATGAAGCCAAACAATGATATTTTTTAAATAATTTATATATGTTTCTTAATATATAATTAATATGTTAATTAAAAAAAATGTTAATAAATAAGAGAATAATTTATTAATATTATTTTTATGTCTTTTTCTTTTTCTCGAAATATATAATTTCGGTATAATGAATCTCACGGGCTTACGCCAAGTGAGAATCATCATTAGTTATTGTTTGATGAATAGGGGAATCGTCTTGCAGAAACTTTCGGACTATGCGACATGTGTTCAAAATAGTGGCTTTTTGCATACTTATGAAAGTGTTAGGTGATAAATCTATAACGCGGAGAGAATGCAGCAAATACTTTGGTATAACTCCTGTACTGGAAAGCACCAACGGTACAATATATACTTTATTCATTTTCCATATTCTAATAACTTCTTCTTTTAATTCGGTGTATTTATGTATTTTTTCTGTTAAAGTTTTTTGTAAATTGTGTGTATTCGGAACTGCAATATCAATTAAATAAGTTATTTTATTTATTTTATCTATAAGGGTTATGTCCGGTCTATTGTTGTGCATGGTTTTATCAGTTAATATTGCTCTATCAAAGTACATCTTGTAATTGTTGCTCTCCAAGACTGGTTTTGGTGTATATTGATAGTATGGCTGGGGTTTATCTTGTATTAATTTATGTTTACTGGCTAGTTTTTGGTGAATCATATGGGCTATTTGATTATGCCGATGAGTATAATCCGTTTGGGTAAGGCTAGGACAGGCACTGGTAATATGTTGTATGGTTTCTGATTGGCGATGACATTTCCGGCATTTATCACTTTTTAAGGTTGGATCTTTAAGAATAAACTTTTTATAATTCCTCGTATTAATTACCTGATCTTGTATGGCAATAATAAAGCCCTCTGTCTCTGGAAAAAGGTATCCTAGCTTTAGCCACTGATTGGATGCTTGTAGATCTATGTGGTTTTGTTCGAGGTCATGAATATGTCTGCCATGTAACTCTTTGCTGCGCCATTTTGTTAGTTTTTCTGCTTCATAATCCTGACTTGAAATGAATTCGCGGTCTCTATTATTTAAATTAAGTGGAGTGTAATTAGTGTCGGTTTCTACTGTAGCTAAATGAATTTGAGTAGTTTCAGCCTTACTATAAAAGAAATTTCTAAGATTTTGAATCTGTTTTTCCCATAAAACTCGAATGTCTATCACCCCTCTACCGCCCTTACTTCGTTACACAGTCATACGTTCTATTGCTGACTTTGGATGTAGATAATTGTATTTTCATAATACTTTCTTAGAATTGTATTTTGTCAAAGTGGTTCTTATTTTAATTTCTAATTTATTAATATCTGTAGCTGACCACTTGACTACTCCGAAAGAATATGTAAGTACTGGTATGACATACGTATTTATTGCTTTAACTAAATTTTTAGAGTACAGTGTTTTTTTACAAATTTTATGTAATCGTGTAAAACATTCGTTGCTTAAATCTTTTTTATCTGTGTATGATTAATTGTTCTACCTTCATGTAAACCTAGATATTTGTAGCTTTCGTGCTCTCCCATAACATCAAAATAATCAGCCGGTTCATTACTCTGAGTTGCAATTTTACCTGATCTTAGTTTCAATATTTTACATTTATCCACACCAAAAGTCATGTTAATATCGTTACTAAATTCAGCAGTTATTTCTATCAACTTATTTAGTTCTTTATCAGACTTTGCAAATAACTTTATATCGTCCATGTACATTAAATTACTAATATATGTGTTTGATGTCAGCTTATATCCAGAGTTAGGGCTATTAAGAAGATAAGATAATGGATTAAGTGCCAAGCAAAACCATAAGGGACTGAGTGAGTCTCCTTGGAAGATGCCATTAGATATTGGGATATCATCAGTTACTATACAGTTGCTGCCATTATTTAACAATAGCGTAGTTCTCCATGTTCTCATGACATCCTCCAGAAAAGAGATTATGCGGGGATTAATTTTATATATTTGTAAAATACGGATTAGCCAAGAGTGTGGTATGCTATCAAACGCTTTCTTATAATCTATATATGTTAGGAATAAATTACGGTTATGTGTGGTGGCATGTTTTAGAATATTGGAATCAATTATTAACTGTTCTTTACATCCCATATGATTTTGTCGACAGCCTTTTTGTTCTTCGGCTAGAATATTATTATGAATGACATGAGTGTTTATTTTTAGGGCTATACATGAAGTAATTAATTTATAAATAGTAGGTAAGCAAGTTAAGGGACGATATTGTGAGGGGTCAGTGGTATTACTTGACTTGGGAAGCATATATGTTATTCCTTATGTTAAAAATGAAGGAAATTCTGCTGTTCCTTTTATTACCTCTGATATAGCCATAGCAAGAGCCTGATGCAGTACTACAAGTTTCTTATATCAAAAATTATGGACTCCATCTACACCTGCAGCTTTCCAGTTTTTAATTTTTTTAGTTACTTTTTCTATATCTGTTTTATTTATATCGATAAATTCCATCGGTTTAATAGTTTTTGTAGTCTCTTCTATTTTTTCTATCCATTTAGCACTATTATTATGATCTCTATCTTTTTTCCAAATATTGGTCCAGTAATCTTTGAGCTCATTTTCCGCAGGTAGTTCCCGTATAGTGTTGTCTTGAACATTTTTTAGTCTTCTATAGAAATCCTTCTCGTTATTGGTAAATAATTTATTATCTTCTTTTCTTTGCAGTGATTTTTTGTATCGTGCTAGTCTCTGACATTTAAGTGTAAGTTTCTGTTTTAACGTATCTAAAAATTCCTCCGGTCTATTGTTATTTTTTTCATGGGATGAATGTATTTTATAAGATGTAAATATTTTATTTACGTGTTTTACTAATTTATTGCTTCTATTGTTATTTATGAACTGTGTTAGTCTACCAATATCTACTCTTAATTTTTTGATATCATTCTCAAGCCTAATTTGCCATTCTGGTTTATCTAAAGACCTTTTTTTGTACTTGATCGTATCTGAATAAGTTTTATAGCCTAATTCCTTACTAATTACAAGCGCAACGCAATATATTAATGTATGTAATTGTGTTATATCAGAATCTATAGAATGAAATTTGACTGAAATCTGATTAAATATTCGAACTAAATCATATAATTTTTTGTTTTCTCTTAATTTTGGTAGCTTAGGACGATGTATAGGATCAGTTCCTGTATACAACATTAGGGTAGTTTCGAGTTTATTGTGCAAATCTTGAATTAATGAATTTGGAAACTTATTCTGGTCTATTGCTAACGATTCAGTAGTTTGTGGCAAATGCGAAGTTGGAACTTCCGTTTGTGTTGATACTGATGCCTGACTAATATTAAAAGACATCAAGGAAACCTGTGATTCAGGCACGTAAGTACGCTGTGAGAGTGACAATGATATATTTGTGCTAGGTTCTTTTATTTTGTTGTTAGTTTCAACTGGTGTTAAAGTAGAATTAACTAAACTAGTTACCGGTGTTAGAGTATTGGCCATTCTCTCCTCGTAATTTATTTGCTCGGATACCTCCTTTTTTAATTTGTTTATAACTTCTTCAGATAGCAATCTGTTTCTTAAGATAACCCTTCTTTGGTCCGCTACTCTCTGTGCTGTTACATTTAAGTCTGGATATTTTAATTTAAATTGTTCAAAAAGTTTACTGCCATACATTGTCATGTCTGTTTCTAATTTAGTTATGTATAAGTATGTGCGCATGATAAATGTATTTATTTCACTGTCCCATTTCATGCGCACTCGTGGTTTGCTAGCCTTAGTGGTCACAGGTTGATGGACAGAAGTCCCCTGTGAAACATCTGCAGCTGATGTAGTTGGGGTAACTGATCTACTGCTATGGATGCTGTTAAGTTTTTGTCTATCGTCAAAAGTCGGTTGGTTGGACACTTCGGCTGTAACATTTTTATCGGTCGAAACCCGCCTGTTCAGTTCCGTACCGCCGATGGATCGCATGCTGAGACACCCAGCATCGGCTCCAGGTGCGCCCCGGCGATCACCCCCGGGTAGCGGCCATATACGTACTTTTTTTGATCTCGTCTCCATATTGATGGGTTACCTTTGCCTTGTTAGCCGCGTAAGTTTTTAGTACAGTAGTACTGTACGCGTGTCCGCCCCCCACGTAGCTAGATGTTCAGCTCGGACGTAAGGTAGGATTTTGGGGGGCTTATTTTTATTATTCATTATTATTATTATTTCCTTGTCAAAAATTGAGGTAACCACTAATACCTATATTATAAAAACTCTGTTATTCTTTGAAGAAAGTAAACGATTAACAAAATCGAAATAATAGCATAAACCGCAAAATTACACAACTATTTATGACTTTGGCAGTTATTTTTGTAGACTCCGTCTATATAACTCTTTAGTCTGAGTATTATAATTTCAGGAAGTGTATCATTCCTTACGCAGCCAGCTGGTGCACTATTGTCCGGGCCGGTAGTGGATTATTTCGGTAGAAAAAAGGCGAACTTTCTTGTTAATATACCTATGATATTAGCATGGATTCTTATGTATTATTCTTGGAACCTCCCTTCTCTGTTCACTGCTAATGCTTTACTAGGAATAAGTTCTGGCATCATGGAGGCACCTATCAATTCTTATGTGGGTGAAATAAGGTACGTATATACATATACCTATGTATATGTAATTACATAGTAATTAATTATAATTTGTGATAGTGTTGAATAAGGAACAGCTGGTAAAAATATTCACAAGTATACATATGTCAAATATATGTACATGTAATAAAACTCGCAGCATGTATAAAACATGTATCTCAGACTGAATTATATTACGTCTGTTGTAAGTTTCATTTTTTTAAGGTTTATTTTTATAGCAGTCTCCCAGCAGCGACGATAAAGCAAAATATTAATAGAATTATTTATTTATTTATTAATTTTTGGGAAACAAACAGTGAGATAATTCTTAAGAATAATTACAAACTAAAACATCCACACACCAGCAAAATTTCCACCTTTAAATATGTCACAGGTAGAGTAAACATGATTAGTTTAAACATTAAAACAATATAATAAAATTTTAACAAAAATTACTGCAAACAAACACTGCAAAAGGACAACAAAAAAATGACTAAGTCAAAATTACAAAAAAAAAACAAATTATAAAAAAGAACTTACGTATATACTTTTATGAAGTTAAATGACCAAGAGAGATTTTTTTTTACTTTTAAGAGTTTTTTTTTTGTGTAAGGGGTACTTTTAATTTTTGTAATTCTATTATTATTTCATTCTTTTTAAATTACTCGCGGTCATTAATTCTAATAGGTAACTCTTATTGAGATTCTTATGAACACGCTATATCTGCTGTAAGTTTCTGAGAAATTGAGTATCGCAGAGACTATTTGATACAGCATCAGCTCAAGGTTATACTATATTTTGGAAATACCACCGAAGTAACTATACCTACACCAAATTTCAAATCAATTGGATCTCTGAAAGTTAGTAAACCCTTTTGTGAAGTAGGAAATAAACTGAGGATTACCAGACACCTCAACAGATCTTCATAAATTTAAAATTATATCTAAGAACCATCTCGATCACATCAATTTTCAAAGAAAATAAACCGCATTGAAATCCATTCGCTTAGGAGCTTCGATTCCACAGACAGGCATACAGTTACACAGACGGACACGTCAAACTTATAGTAGGAGATCCCGATCTCCGTGGTGGACCTCTCATTCTAAAGAGACTCCCTCACATAGACTATTATAACACCCCTCTTTTAACGCCGGGGTTTAATTATCGCCATTTAATACTATTGTATTTCAAGATTAATTAATTAAAAAGTAATTAATTAATTAAAAATTAAAAAATAATAAAAAAATAAATAAAAAAACTATTAATTAATTATTTTAAATATTTTTCTAGTGAACCTTCGATTCGTGGTGCATTATGTACTGTGACTCAATTCTTTACATCATTTGGTATTCTCATCATGTATTTTTTGGGCACTATTGTGGACTGGCGGACTGCTGCATTAATCTGTCTCGTGGCTCCCGCCGCTTCGATGTTCATGGTTGTTTTTGTAAGTAGTCAGTATAAAACCACAAACTTTTGCCCACGAATTCATTCTTGTGTTTTTTTTTCTAATTCTCTTAGGTAGCACTATCTATGTATTAATAAATACAGAAATAAAATATTTTTAAAACAAAAGTTAAACTGTTATCCCACGGAACTTACTACAAAAAAAGGAATCGCATATATTAAAGGAGGGTGTAATATTTCAATGCGCCAAGTTTATTCAAAAGTCTTCGGAGAAGATATTCAACGAAATCTCTTAAGAAACATTTAAAATTCACATTTAATTTCATTACATCATTATTAGAAATACAATAACTATCTAAATTAATGTACATAAATTATGGTAGCCATTTAAAAATCAATCAATAAATTAAAAGATTTATTAATTTATTAACCATCATTTAATTTTTGTTTTAAGGCACCTGAAACACCGGTATGGCTTCTCACAAGACAGCGGCATGATGATGCTTTAAAGTCCCTATGTAAACTTCGTGGGTGGACTACGCCAGATAATGTAAAAGAAGAATTCGATGAGTTAAGAACTTATAGCAAAAAGTTAGGAAATTGTGTCATATGTTCTAGCACCGACCAAGATACTAAGGCATGTCCACATGATGGTATGAATTGGTTTAAGAGGTAAGTGAAATTAAATGGTTGTACGTAACTTTAGTAAGTACTAGATACTATTACTATGATTTAATAATAGCAGGAATATTATAATCGATACTATTATATTAGACTCATAATTTTATTTTCCCAGTCTCTCATGCCAACATAGCGATAACGAAGATCGAGTTAACAGATCTACTTAAATAAGTTGGCACATTAAACAATCAATTAAAAATGTGAAAAATATATGTTTATGTATTAATTAATATGTATTACAAATATTTTCAATACACACGCGTAATGCTAATATTTTTATAGGCGCTTAAAATAGAGAAATACTGACATCCTTACATAACAATAATCGATGTATTACTTTCATAGGCCCAATCACATCAAAACAACTTCCTCTGCTTTATCTATACCAATATTATAAAGAGGTAAAGTTTGTGAATTGTTAGTTTGTGAGTTTGTGACGTTGTCGGGTGTAATCTCTGGATCTACTAAACCGATTTAGATGAAATTTGATAAGAAGATAGTTTGAGACCCGGGGAAAGACGTAGGATACTTTTTATCCCGGAAATCCTCTCTTAAGGGGGTGAAAATGGGGATGAAAGTTTGTATGGGAAATCAACCTAGGGACGAACCCGAGCGAAGAGAGGGTGAGTCGCTAGTACATTCATAATTATATTTGACATGAATGCGCTAAGCAACGTTACAAGCATACAGGTCTTATAAACTTCAAAAGAACTTGGTATTCTGCCATTTTTTTTAACTTAGTACAACTAATCTAGACAACAAGAAAAGCCTTGAGGCATTATATTTTTTTACAAAAAAGTTTATATTCCTAAACCTACTTCATAAACACATGGACGTATACGTAAATAGTAAATACATGTCTTATTTAATTTTCAGAAATGCACTTGTGGTTCTAGTTTCTACAAGATCCATTATCAATTACAAGGATTTCGTTTTTGTATTATTACTGGTGTTAGTGTGAATAGATCGACCAGTTCAGTCCTACTCATACAAATTATAAGGACGTAAATAAGTAGCATCCTAAAAAAATAGCACTCTTACCTACTTATAATATACTATATTGTTGGTTGCATTTTGGTTGTTGGCGTAGGAGCAGCGCTGGAGCTGCTACTGTATATCAAACTGAAAATTAAAACTGCTTAAGCAAGCGCAAATAAATACTACTACTATTGCAAAAATAAAAGTTCTTTAGTAGACTGTAGACATGGTCTATTAACATGATTTTCTTACATACTATTGACCATACATATTGACATGAAGTGATTTCGTTGGGGTCTTAGCAAAATGTCACCAATAATATGATACATAAAACATATATTTTTAGACGCATGCTCAAGTTCAGATATGTGATGCTTTGTAAAGAAACCTTAAGACCGTTAACGCTAGTGATGATGTATTTTCTGTTCTTCGTGATGAGCGGCCTAACACCGATTAGGCCCAACTTGGTCAATGTTTGTGGAGCATTTGGTATGGCCCAGGATGGAAAGCAGATTGTAGTAAGTTTATAAAATAGTTTTATAATTTCAACAACTAAAATAAGTTTTACATTACAGCTAATATTTTTACCTTAATTCCACGTGCACATGATTTGTACAGTCATTACTTATTATCAAATGTAGGTACATTTGATTGTATATTATGTATTTCAGTGTATTTCTTACTAACCGACTTCCAAAAAGGAGGAAGTGCTCAATTCGTCGGAATCTTTTTTTTTATTGTATGTTCACCGATTACTCGAAGACGCCTGAACCGACTCAAGTTGATGCAGCCGACAATATTTTAAGATCTAATAGGTATATAATATATACATATGTATTTTACGTATCGAAATATATTAGATTTGCTTTACATTGGCTGGCGCCGAATTCAAAAATATCTGATTACGTATCTATTCTAAATGAAAACCCCCGTTTAATTATTTTTTACATTTTAGTGCCTGGAAGTCGGTTTTTATTTCATTAAGTTCTAAGTTAAATATATTTTAAATTTTCATTCCATGACATTAGATTCTAAGCTTCAGTGGGACCCTCATCTTTTATGCAGTCTCATAAGTAGTTGTCAGGATAGGGAAATGAGTACACATGTTGTATGTTGACGAGTATTTATTAAAGAGTACAATGATACACTAAAGAAATATATTATTAAGTTTAGTTCAACTCTCGCTGGGTAAACTCAGCTCCTCCGCCTTTGCAGTTAGGAAAGTTAGAAACCTTTAACCGTCAATACTGCCAGTTTGTTATTTTCATAATATTTTATCTTAACGTGAAACTGCTTTCTAACGTCTCACTGCTGGGCACGGGCCTTCTTTCTCCAATCAGGATCAGGCTATAATCCAGTTCACATTTTGTATCAATATTACCTTTTGAACGACCGGAGCTGCGGGACAGACTAGTATGAAACGTTTTAAATGAAGTGTAAAAATTAATGACGCAATAAAATGTTAAGGAAGTTTATGTGGAAAATTTAGTTATCCCAAGCCTATTTATGTAAATAGATTGACTTATTTTTACTAAGTTTCCTTAAACATAAATGATTTAATTAAATAACCATTTGTAATATCTACTATGATATTTTGAGTATACAATGGTTAGATTGAATCCAAAACTGTATTTATTAGTTTCACGGTTTTTTTTCACGAATCGGAGCGAGAAGGAAAGTGATAGATATACTTTTTTTATATGGATTTTTACGTTTTGTAAAATGTCTCCTAGTTAGCTACTGAGTAAAAAATACTCAGTAACTAAACTTGGCCCGACTCGGGACTCGAACCCCAGAACCCCCGGATCTGCAGCCGTACATGCAAACCACTAGACCATGCCGGTGGTCTAGTGGTTTGTTATTGTATTTCTGTTAGGGAATTCCCAGTAACAGCTCGGGAGTTGGGAAATCGGCGGTGTTTCACCTCCGTGTCTCGGAGAGCACGTAAAGTCGTCGGTCTTGCGCCTCATCTTTCACCGGTCATGTCGAAATACCGTCCCATCGGACTGTCAGAGTTAAAGGAATAGGGAGTGCACTTGTGTCCGTGCGTACACGCGCTGCACTATAAAATCTCCTAAGCATCTGGCTAGTCTCAGTAAGCAATCAAAGAAAAAAAAAAGGAAAATGTCTGGTGGACATTATTATTATAAAATTTAATTTATATATTTACTAGTGACTTTGAAATTTATTTATTTTTTATAGATTTTAATAAGCGCTACCACGAGAGCACATTTTACTGTGCCAATGGCATTTACAAAGGAGGAAATATTATGAAAGAAAAATTTATTAACGGCAATTGTAATCTATTTTCTTTTCTTTTCAGTTGATGGTAGGAGTCTTAACGTTTATTACTGGCATTTTCGTTATCGGTATAATCAGAATTCTGGGCAAAAGAAAACTCGCAATATCTTCTTTATTCGGAAGTGCAATTATTTGCTTGCTACTCAGTATATATGCAAGACAAAACTTAGACCCCAAAGTATTTTCATACAACCCCGAAACATTTCCAAAGAAGACTAGTATAGTGCCATTGATATTAATGTATTTATTGACGATATTTACTGGATTGGGTATTCCATGGGTTTTACTTGGGGAAGTTTTTCCCTTCAGGTAATTCTTCAGCAACATTTACTATCCAAAAATTTTAAGATTAAAAAATTGTGTAGATACAAATTTCTTTTTTCCTAAATTAAGCAAAAAAAATAATTGATTACTTACATTTACTATCAGTTAACATTATCAATTATTTCTAATATTTTATCAGCATAAACTAAAAATATCATTTTTTATAAAATATATTGTTTTTTTACAGGAGTCGAGCCAACGCTCAAGGATTATCTGCAGCTAGCAATTATGTATTTTCGTTCTTAGGTTCGAAAACTTTCATTAACCTAGAAACTAGTGTCAAATTATGGGGCACTTTCGCCATTTACGCCGCTTTCGGTTTCATGGGAACAATTTATTTATATTTCTTTTTACCAGAGACTGAAGGTAAAACTTTACAAGAAATTGAAGAATTCTACAATGGAGATCTTAGAATATTTGCAGATGACCCCATCATAAATACATGTAGGAAACAAAAAGAACAAAAACGATGAAATAGGTAGTATTCTTTCTTCCTGTGTATATTACGTTAATTACTATATAAGAGTTAACAATTATTACAATAATTGAACATTGTACATAGAACTAAATTATTTACGTTATATATAATATTAAATCTACCTACCGCCTATTGTACTATTTCTACTTTAATTTGTTCCCACTATGTAATGAAAAATAATGATGTGCAATAAAGAATGTTTGTATTTGTAAATCAAAGTTTAGTAAAAACAAATTAAAAACAAACAATATACTAAAAATAAGCTAATCTAGGCTAAAATTTTATTCGAAAAAATGAAAAAAAATTAAATTACCAACTAAAAGTAAATTATATTGACGGATCATCAACTCTCGCTACGAACAACGGTATAGCAAACTGTGTATCCCAAAGTACAGCTAAAAATGGCCTGTCTGCCTGGAAAACGTTAGATGGCTCTTCGTATGATAATGCTACAGCTGTGAATCCGGATACAGCCGCAGCAGAAAGTCCCTGTTCGTCTACAGACAAGAAACCCGTATGAACAGCACGAGATATTTCTGGAGAGTATGTCCTATAATTTCCTATACCTGTCAAGTCGCTTTTACGAGAAAAAATGCTTGAAATACCCATCTGAAAACAACGTTCAATTTTAATAAATAATTTATTAATTGTTACTATAGATCATACTTTGAAATGTTACTATTTCATTTTTTTCTTGACTTTCGTAAAAGTCAGCACATCTCTGTTGAATAGCTATTTTTAAAAGTAGTAGTACAAATGTACTCACATTTTTCAGTACTGGTATCAAATCGGTATCGGATTTTATTGTAAATTTCGGGATCGCCAGTTGAACTTCAATTTCCTCTAATTTCTGATAATTAACTAGTTTCATGTTAGTTAAAGAGTTCAAAACGATATCCACATTAGATAATTTATGTGGCAATATCATTACTAGTGAGTATTGAATACGCTGCAACAAAATTCAATTTTTATTATTTCATATTATACTTCCCTCGGTATTCTAGTTACTGCAGATCTGGAGACCCAAGTCGAGCTAAGTACCTATAGTTATTATTAACTTAATGGGATAATTTTTTTCCAAGGGACAATACATAATTCTATAAATATATCGACTGATTTGGAAATTACAAATTAAAATAAATATTAGTTCATTTTATAACGATTTTTGAATTTTTGCTTAATATTTCTGAAATAGTAAAAGTGATCAAGCAAAACTGTAAGTCTGATATATACCAGTATGGACTAGGTTTACCAGATTTAAGATTAAAGAGAATACTAGTTATAAAACAAAAATTTAGTTAACTTTGATAAGCTAAAGCGCTCACAAAGTGCGGTCGAGATGAAACTTTATAAAATGAAATTAAAAGCTGTAACACTTACTTCAAATGGCAGAACCACAACGAGAGAATCAGTCTCTTCATCAATACCATATCTGAATGAATGACGCATTCGCATAAAAGGTACTGTCTTAGTTTTTCCATCACTGAGGTGAAATAGCAACGGCTTAGTGGATTCTTGTTTAAACTTGGTTTCCCATAATCCCTTGAAATATACAGCATTAGCTATTACCAACTGAGTATCGAATTTGATAGCATCTAAAATTGTAATATATTTATTTATTATCATTTAAAAATAATTGTCTCAACAAAATATGATCTAATTTAAACGATTACATATTTTTAAGTTTCGATGCGTCTTTTCATTCTGTACAAGGCTAGAACATTAAACAGTATT
Organism: Brenthis daphne; assembly: GCA_947093115.1. Taxonomy (NCBI): domain Eukaryota; kingdom Metazoa; phylum Arthropoda; class Insecta; order Lepidoptera; family Nymphalidae; genus Brenthis; species Brenthis daphne. Next base: position 10,014,718 of record OX352478.1, on the reverse strand, counting down.
GGACCAAGACATTTGCTAGCTGTTAAATTAAATGCCGGTATCTCATTCAGCCGATAACTAAACAGTGCCGTTTTACGAAAAGGCTGGACCGCTAATTACACGGCTGATGAAACGAGTTGACTGCGATATACACAATTAGTCTATATAAGTACTGGCACTGTATATTATGGAACAAGCTAGTTAATTAGGTCACTACCAAGTATACGCCAGTATTTGCGAATTACTCTTGTATACTCCACTTTTTTTTGCGTACTGCTACTGCAAGATTGGAAAAACAATAGTATTATTGCATTTTTTTCCGTTTAACATCAACATTTACAGTATACATAATGTAAGTTCGGTAGTCTATCAAAATCCATCCAGTGGTTTTCCGATGATGCATTCCCAGACATAGAGAAAAAGTTCTAAAAACTATAGATTCGGTCTCGGTATTAATATTGATAACTACTCGTATTTCAAATTACAAATCGAATTATTAGATTTTCCAAAAAATAATTTAATGTACAGATTTGACTTAGAATTTTATTAAATCTATATATATTAACACCTGGCGGTTAAATTCTAAGAAATTAATTGTTAATTGTGTGTTAATGTCCCAACATATTTATTAAAAAAACCCTCTACGACCGCGGACAGGCCGGCGTGTCAGTAAACAATAGATTTCTTAGAATTTTAGTTAATTTCTTAGAATTTTACCGGGAGATGTTAACCGAGCCACCTGTGGCTCCGCGTGCTTTGAAAGGTTAACTTACCCGGTGAGAGTAGATTTGAAATTTTATTATGAGTTTGAATCGATATCCATTTATTGATCTGCCTGACTGCTGCAGTAGGTACCGAAAAATCAATAGGCGTAACTTCGCTGCCAAAATTTGTAATAGCTGTGGCTTTAAAGTCCGGGTTGATTTCGAAACCATCTCCAATATATAAATTATTCGCAACTGTCAATATATTACGCGAATTTCTTTTCTGAAAAAAAAAACATTAATAAATTATAATTATTCATTCAAATCTACATAAATTAAAATGTTAGGTTAATTTGGTATCAGAGAATAGAACGGAAAGATATGAAAATATATACGGTGATAATAGACATTAATTAGTTTATTTTTCTTACTTTCATATCATAAGTAAGTCGCTGGTACGTGGGTGCTGTAACGCTTGCAGGCATCTGCAAAGCCCTCGTTATTTCGTTTTGTGCTTCATCTACTGTACCTTGTTGCAAAAGAGCTAAAACAGTTGCAACCGATGTTGGTGACACTATTATGTTCCCATTTTGTAACTGGTTGATACTCTGAAATTAATGCATGTTACAATGCTGTATAAAAAGTTATTTATACTATAATATTATAAAGAGGTAAAGTTTGTGAGTTTGTGACATTGTAGGGAGTAATCTCTGGATAAAATTTGGTAAGAAGATAGTTTGTGACCCTGGGAAGGACATAGGATACTTTTTATCCTGGAAATCATCCCTTAAGGACGTGAAAATGGGGTTGAAAGTTTATATTGGGAAGCAAGCTAGAGACAAACCTGAGCGAAGCGAGGGTGAGCCGCTTGTTATTGATAAAGTTAATTAAGTAAATAGACTCTATCATCTCTTTGGTTTTTAGACACCGTAAGGCACAGATCATATAATACTATATCCTTAAGGTAACTTTCATATAATATAGAAATCACTACAATAGAAATCAAGGGCTAGCATGTACTGCTGCAGATCCATAGGGTCTGGGTTCTAGTGCTGGATCACGCCAAGTACAGTAACTGAGATTCTCTGAAATCCATTGTCGTTCCTCCACCTAAGTACAATATCTCTTGCATAGATGACTAGTCTCAGTGAGATTGGCTGCCGTTGCCAAAGTCTGTCAAAAGGACATTATTATAATATATTTTTTTAAATATGATAAATACTTTAGTTTATTAAAACATCCAACTTACTTTCATCAAATTAATCCCAAAAGTAGTTATAGCATATGTTATATTATTAAGCTGTTCTACATCAGTTTTTGGCACCCCAATAAATCGGACTGCATCAGAAGACTCATTGGACTCATAAGGATTTTTTATACGATCAATTGTATTACTTTTGTCGCTATTTTCTAGTAATAGCGATGCCTGTGATGTTGCAGAATTTCTTTGTTTTAGTATATCTTCAATATACTTGTCATAAGCATCCGGTTCAGCTCTGCCAGGATTACGATCATAGTAAAGCTTATCATTATTATTTTGAATATTTTGTCCTAAATCAATCTTTGGAAATATTTGTTGTTGCCCATTGAACCACTGCGCTCTAATGCTTGAAATGCAGAACGCCCATAATGCTAAAACCAAATTTTATTATCTATTACATATTACTATGATAAACGGTTGCTTGGGTAGAATTATGACTTAAAATATTTTATCATATTTCTTATATTTAAACCAAGGTGTTGACCAGCTTTTGAGAAGTAATGGGGGACACCTCTATTTTGATCTAAGAGCATAGAGTTGCCTGATCTGCGTCGTTTTAACAAATCTGATTTTTTTTTGTATTATTATATATCTGACGTGTACTTTATAAATTCTCAATAGTAGGGAGAAGTGGGGAAGTTGGCGGTGTTTCATCCCCGTGTCTCGGAGAGCACGTGAAGCCGCCGGTTTTACAACATACCTCTCACTAGTCATGTCGAAGTATGTACTGTACAGTCATGAGTCAATATAGGAAAAAAAACGACGAAATCTACTTAAAAGAAAGCAATTTTCACGATGTTGCCATTCGATAAAGGGGCATTTTCTTAGCCTAAAACCAAATTTAAGATTCTGCAGGTCGGCTTATTCTACGTAAAAAAACTATAGATTTTTTTCTGTTTTAAATTAAATTTGCTCTTTTTTATATAAACCATTTTTTCTAAAATTAATATTTCTGGCGATATCGCGCTTGAATCGCACAAATTTCACTACCTTCGTCGGTTTTTTTGCGATTATCTCCCTAAACGTTCACTTACATAGATGCAATTATATTTATTATTAAAGTTATAGATCTTTTAAAACTTTTTTTTCTATTAATAATATTTCTCGACTTATTTGTCGAACTCCGCACTATCAATGCAATATAGCATCAGCAGATAATTCAATAACTCGTGAACTGGTTACGCGAGATATCTCGAGAAATATAAATTTTAGAAAAAAAAGTTTTATGTACAAAAGATAGCAAACTTAATTTAAAGAAGAAAAGATTCCTATATTTTTTTATCAGGATAAGCCGATCTGGAGATATTGAATATAACGCGTTTTTGCGATAGTGGTGCACGCGCCTCTCATGTTTAAGCTTAGAAAATGCCCCTTTATCGAATGGTAATATCGCGGAAATTACTTTATTTTATGTTGATTGATTCACTATGTTGACTGGACTATTGTGTAGTGTACTATAATATCTCCTGCGCACTGGCTAGTGAGATTGGCCGCAGTGACTGAAATCGGTCAGAAGGACATTATCATTATGAGTAAAATTACATCCAAAATTATAATCCTTACAAACGTATGTTTAAATAAAACCGTTTTTTTTTTTGAATTTATGTCTAAGAGATATTCTTAAAAAACAATATTAATTACGAGCAGACTTTTCCGTAGGTTTTAACTTCCACCAAACGCTTTAAAGTTATAAACTAAATTGTAACTAATGAAAATTTTAAGCTCTGTAAATTTGTAATAACTATTTTTGACAATCTCACTCAACTTAAGTCATTTAACTTCAAGATACATCGTTAATTCATTTTTATCGCATTGAAAGGAGCCATTAAGAAGACGATTTAAAATGGTGGATATATTTTTGATAATGTCATCCTATAAGGCTATTTGATTGCGAAAATTTCCCACAATGCCACTATTTAAAAAAATAGCTTATACGTTTATACATAAACAAAAAAATTTAAAACTACACAGCTGAGTGATGACAAATTCACTCAGTACAGGAATCTAACCTGCGTACAATATAATATGAAGTATCAAGTAGATACAATTATAAAAGCGAACATAATTTAAAACATGATTTAATGAATACATAATTTATGTCACCGTTAGCCTAACCTTACCTATAAATTTCATATTAACACACTCAAATTGCACTTAATGCAATGCATTAATCACAAAAACTTATATCACTATACGTTTTATTAATTCAAATATTGTTATTGTATTAAAAAGCAAAAACATTCGCACTGCACGAACTCAACTCCCTACTACACTCATCGTAAACAAGAATATAATTCTTATTCGCATGTACTATATCTGCTATTTAATATTCGATTTTATTGCTCAAGGTTTAGGGATAAATATCCAATGCCATTAGAATGTCATTTGTTATATAAGCTATGTGCCAGCTTTTTTGTATATCTCTTTGTGGTTTTTCCCGTATGTGAGCAGGTTTCCGCAACAAGTATTTAAAACATCACTTAGTTGATAAAATGTTATTTAAAGATCAGAGTTTAAATCGATTTAGATATCCAAATTCGTTCGTATATGCAATTCAATGTCGCAGTCGGCTAATTAATTATGTAACTTTTGTTATTGTCTTAATAGGAAAATTTGTGTGATTTAAATAAAGGTGAAATAGTTTTTTTATAATCTTTTTTGCTTTTGGATTAAGCCTATATTATATATATAATCTGAATCTCAGAAACGGCTCCAAAGATTTTCATGACTGTAATTTAGCATACAGGAGGTTTCGGGGGCGATAAATCGATCTAGATTAGTTTTATGTTTGGGAAAACGCGTGTTATCGAGTTTTCATGCGGTTTTGTTTCGCCTTATTCCACGCAAAATATGGTCGCTAATTCGCACGCCAGGACATAAGCATCGTGTTCAAACACCAAGGCGCAAGTTTGTTAACCACGGGTTCGTATCCCGGTCGGATACAAAGTTTTTACAAAGTGTAATCTAAGGGGATTTAATAAATGAAACAAATTTCATGACTTTATGTTTAATAGATTTTGAGTTAATATTGATGATACAGTGATGACTGATACTGTGATATCTCCGTATCCATATCGGTATATTTTTTTTATACTACATTTTAGTTTTTTGAAGCTGGATACTTTTTTATGGATACTTTTGTGTTTTAAATTTATTATAGACTTTCAATTATATAACGATGTAAGCTATTCAATAAAAAATAAAAAAAATCACGCATAATCCTTATTGTTAATTAAAAAAAATACCTAGGTACTTAAGATTTCCATAGTAGGAAGTTTCGATTTTGTCCAAAACTGTAACAAGCGAAAATAAGATTTTCTTTTCAACCGACTTCAAAAAGGAGGAGGTTCTCAATTCGACTGTATTTTTTTTATGTTTGTTACCTCATAACTTCGTCATTTATTAACTGATTTGGACAAATTTTGTTTTGTTTGAAAGGGTATACTTCCAGATTGGTCCCAAATAAATTTAAAAAATAATACCACCCCTAAGGGTGGAAAAATAGCTAATAATGAATTTAACCTGCTTCTAATTGTCATATTGAGTTGAAACTTTGCAAGTGTTTCTATTTCCATTGATAGTACAGTGGTTCGGTATTGTTAACCTGATCTGATGATAAGGCCAGAAGGTGGATAGGTGGAATTCTTCAACGACTAAAAGTAGATACTTTGAGTTTGGGCTTATTTTGTTTGATTTGATAAGCCTAACACTTTAGAATTCTTACTTTGCTACTACTGTCTACACTAAAAAGAGAAAAATAAAAACTTTTTAACAAAAAAGTAAAAACCGACTTGCTTGAAAGAAATGCACTAAAAAGTAAAAAATAACTGATTGGTAGTTTTCATTTACTATAGTAAGTAATTAAAGTCTACCTATTAAATACATACCTAATCAAATATTTTCGAAATCGGTGCCAGCCCATACAAAGCAAATTTTTCTCAGAAATGAGATATTTTCCCGCGGTAAAAAGTATCTTATATGTTGAACCGGATAACCAGCTATCACCATACCAAATTTCAGCAAAATCCCTCCAGTGGTTTTTCTGTGATGCGGTAACAGACAGACACAGACAGACAAAAATTCTATAAACTATAGATTCGGCCTTTGTATCGATAATAATGTTTATTTCAATAAGATTTTCCAAAAAATATTTAATGTACAGATTCGGCTTAGTTACAATTTTATTATATGTATAGATTAGTTACAATTTTATTATATGTATAGATGTATTAAAATTAATATTGCGTTTTTATTGCAAACTGAATAGAACACTTAAAAAAGGTAGAACTTACCTTACTAATTCAATAATAAAGAACTTTAAGAGAAATAAAGTTATAAATTTATTTTTAACATTAATTTTAGAATTTCAATTTTGGACAATGCAAGTTGATTATTACCGATTAGGTAGGTACTTTCATAATTAATTTGCGATCAAAAAATTTCTGACAAAATTTAATTGTATTTATTACACCTTTTAGACACACCGCTTAATTTAATAATAATAAGAAGTAATAAAACAATTAACTGTATTAAATGAATATTTTATTTATATTATACATTTTCTTTGATTCTTTGAATATTATATTTGGTACTTTATAAATCAACCATATTACTTAGGACTAAATTTTAAAATATACATTTATTTTACATATTCAATATAAGAGATGAGAACGAATAATAGATTTATTTAGAGAGAATATAGTGTGTTAGCCTGTCTAATAAAGAATATAATTATGTCAAGGCAAATTTAAATTTTACGAGATACCTTATTACTAGATATGAAAATTGAAATTACTCTATAATTTAAAATTAGTTTGACAATCTTACACTAACAACTATTCTACAAGTGAAAGTTCATTAGCAGAATTAACTACTTTTTGAGCTATAAAGTGGGGACCAATACCATAATACTCTAAAGGTGCTTTATATTTAAAATATGGTGATGACATGCAACGAATTGCCTTCCTTTGGATCGAACAGATCGAGGATATACTCGAAACTTTACTCTCAGCAGTTTTGTATCTGAAACGGAAAATACATATTAAAACTAAGACTCGCCCTTTACAGAACTTTGCTGCCTGTTTCGACCTTTAAGAAGCATAACAGTAATGAAATAAAAATATTACGGGAAAGGATACACAATGCAATAAAACTGAACGTTTTAAAGTTGGCTACACAAATCCCCAGGAGTCATTTGATTTTAGGCGATTTAAAATAAGATCAACCTATATACAAACAAGTAAAAACATCACAACAAATAATGTGGCGAGATACTAAATAAATTAAATTATAACAAGTCGGAGTATTGAGTAGGTACTCATACAAAAAAGAATATATACATACATAGATACAAATATGACTGACACTACCTTTTACGCTAGTCGCTTTATTTGCTTACGTCTTTCTTTTCCTTGGTTTTTGATACTAGTCAAAAAATATATTAAATAAAATAATCAGACATTGTTATCTTCCCAATAAAAAAATTATGTACCCGACTATAAAAATACTTTATTACAATAGGTATTATTATAAATTATAAAAGTAATTTTAAGATTGAACCTTAGAAATTAAACTTACACAGAATTCATGTGTAATCTAACCATAGCGTCTTTTCTTCGTAATAGCAGAACAGCATTTCTTACTGAAGCAACACCTATTACAGATGGGTACTCATTGCACAATGATTTGTCTACCATCAGGCCTGCCATACAAAGGAACGTGGCAGCCACTTCTATTTCACCAAAATGGCAGCTATCGCAATACCAAGAGAAATATGTTACAAACTCTTGAGGAGTTACTGGTTGGGATGGAAATTTCTGAAAACGTATTTTGTTATTTACAGTATAGTGATGATCATAATGAATATTTCTTCCTTCATATCAGAGAAAATTGCGTTTAACTAATTACTAATACTAAAACTGCTATAGAATTATAATATATCGCCGTTTAATAAAGTCTATGTAAAGAAATGCATCATACCAACTTATACAGTACAGCTTTTTCAGCTGACAGCAGATTTCTAACTGTGAAAGCTTCACTTGAGTACTTGACAAGTCTCCCAGCACTAACAGCCGGGCCATGAATCTTCTGAGCTATCCAATAACACGCTGCAGCAACTAATTGTAATGAGTTCATTTGAACATGACTGACTGCCAACACTGCATCGAAGTACAATTGGGCAGTTTGAATTACGGCCGGATTTCCATTTAATCCCTAATTATAAGAACGAAACGGTAAGTAAAATAAATATTAATTTTTTTATGATTTCATTTAAAGGACCGTCATTTTAAAACTTCGTTAATTATGTAAACTTACATTAACTTTTATCAACCAGTTGATAATACATGCTCGTATTTTACTTGATATTCTGGGTACTACTGTTCTTTTTTCGATATTGAGCAAATACGTAAACAGATCCTCCGTATAATCTCTGTTTAAACATGTCATGTAAGATTTTTCCACTAAAAAACCAAAATAACATGTTATTCTTTTTATAATGACAATAGTCTATTTACATGAAATTAACATAAAATAATATTATTAACATTATATATTTGTATATATTTAGTAACATTAATCATTAATTATGAAAAAACGTAAAGAAATACGATTTAAGGATTATTATAATGTATTTTAGGTACTTACGTATTAACGCCATCGCAGTAGATTGGCGGCACTTAAAACCCGTCAAATCTGTAGATGCGGTAGCGTAAAATATATTTTTTAAATATTCCAATAAAGGCTAATATCCTTAAAATAATACACCACCTCAACTATAGATTTGGCGGTTTTTAAGTGCCGCCAATCTACAGCGGTGGAGTTAATACGTAAGTACCGTATTTTATTACTTACAGAAATCAGGAGAGTGCAATTGATATTGCGAAAACTGAGTAAATTCTAAACGCCGCTTATGCCTCTCATCCCTTCTATCTTGTTGTATCTTAGGAGAAATTCCTTGAAGTTCTCTACTGTGAGGTCTTTTCAGACTTCTTTTAATATTCTTAATTCTGTTTGGCTCTAATAATGGCGACTTAATGGAGGGCGTCAAGGCCTTTTTAGTATCTCCCAGACAATTTTTTTTATAGTGGTCAGTAAAATAATTAACAGGCTTACTTCTCTCTTCATCAATTCTTTCTTCTTTTTCTTTTTCCTCATTACTTATAATTATAACGCTACTACATTCTTTTACTTCATTGTCTTTGAACACTTGATAATTCCAATCCAAATCTTCTGTGTTCTGTCGAAGAGTAACATGTCGCGTATCAACTTTCAGTGGACATTTTGTTTTTAAATTATTTCTTTCGGAATTTTCAACTTTTGGATTTGCGCCTGTTATATTGGGCTTATTTATAGTTTGCCAATTAATTGTTTTTAATGGATGCCTCTCAATCTCTAACTCTTGAGGTCGTTTTATTAAAGTCTGTGATAAAGGTGGTAGTGGATCCTTTGGAAGAGGTATTTTTGATTTTACCTGTACTCTTTTGTTCTCTTTGCCGATATCCATATCTTGAAACTTGAAGGAATAATGCTTTATTTCAATTTTTTACACGTTTTTTTATACGTAGTGTATCACGACCCGCGTGACCGTTAATACAATCAGTTGACCTTCTTATAAAACTTAAAGTACCCTCTTTACTTTTGTATAATGTAGCATTTTTAATAATAACAGTTCTGAAATTTAAATATTGTTGCTAGGCTTATCGTTATAATTTTATACAAACCTAAACTGGTTTTGAAAATTTAAAGTGGAAAAAACAAATTCATATGTAATCGTCTCAGTATTTGTAAGAACTACCTTTACTAAATCAATAGGTAGTAATGCGATTTATTTCTTAAAAATCATTATTCCTAAAGATATTTTGATTGATGCGCCATTTCTCTCATAACACTTTATCAAAATTTATGATTAGGACATTGTTTTTAAAATTAAGTTCCCTACTAATAACCGAAAATAAGCAAATACTTTAAATTAATAAGTTCAAAGCTTGCCAATAGCTTAAAGTAATGTTTTTTAAAAGACTATTTAAACAGCTACTATTTGCATAAAAAACGCAGATCACCTTCAATGATCTGTAATAAAATAGAAGACGTCATCTGATCACGACATCTATTGTGCGAAAAATTCTCATGAGGCTAACTAACATTTTGAAAGTTATAATGCGAAGTTAAATTGTGATGAAAAATCAAAGAAATTTAAATTATTCTTATCAAAATCCATAGAAATAAGGTTAGGCATCATGTACACAGATGATATAATACCAGACCATGTATATTATATATAATATGTTTTGTAATAAGTTATATGATTATAGAATTTATAACAGAAATAATTAATAATTTCTTTCTTTCTTTTCTTCTTTCTCTTGTGCAATGTGTAAAAAAATTGACTATAACCTTATTTCTTCGTAAATATGAATTAATAAATCGTCTAGTAAAAATATACGAAACCATCATTTATTTTATTACCGCTGAAAAGTATCCAAAAGCCAATAAAAACGACAATTTTCAAAAAAATATTTTTATTTCTCCTTAAAAATATCACAAAATGTAAAAATAAATAATCTTAAAACTAAACTAAACTACGCTGTGTACTTTTTCAATATCAAATGCATCTGGTTTATAGCTCCATTTTCAAATACAACCTAACAGCAAAAGTGAAAATAATATGAAATGTAAATATATTATTCTTTGTAATGTTATGGGGTGGAAGTGAGGGCATGATTTATTTAAAAAAAATAAAGTAAATATATACAAATATGTACGTGAAAAAGTTATAAAATCTGTCTTAAGTACAAATTCACGTCAAATAGAAAAGTTGGCTATTTTGAAAATCTCTAATCCATGAACGAATTAAGAGACTGGACCTGACATAAAATACAAATGTATGAAAACTAGTTCAACCAAGTGACGCATAACGCACACAAAGATTTTATTACATTATTATAAACACTGATACACAATACAATATTTCTAGTGCTTGAACGTAATCGATAAAATACATATATCGATGAACCAATGAATGACATTTTAGACATTGGTTAGCATAGTCATCATATTTTACATCTTTTAATTTATTCTTCTTCTTTTAATTTTAATAAATTAAAATAAATGAATTAAAGAGGCAATAATAATGTCTCAAATAATAATTATTTTTTAATTTGATTTATATAAATACGATGGCATTGATGGCAACATTCTGTTGGCCTATAATAATGTTAATGAACAAATGAATATCGGGTATATATTCCATTAATATATAATAAATATTATTTTGTAAAGATTAAAAAAATATTAAGCTAATTTAATTAAATAAAGTGATTTTGTTGATTCTGTTATTGAACTATTTTAATTGGCAATTGATTGTCTCGGGTGGTTATAAAAATGTGACACTGTCCTAATATTGCTCAGTTCTTAATAAACATTTGTGAAATTAGGAAAAAGAAAAAGAGATTGCAAATTAAGGTGAGTGTTGGATCGTGAAAGTAAAATAATTAGTGCAAGTGGTAAAGTGTTTTATTACAAATCGCCAACCCAGAAGTTTAGTGCTAAAATATTATTGTTTGATTTTGTGTAATTTATGTGTTGAAATAAAATGATCTTTATTATTATTACAATGGAATAATATTCCAAAGTATATAAATGTGGTATAAAATAAAATAAAAAATTAAGTACACATACTAATTATAATTTTTGCATTTATATTTTTATTTGATTTAGAAAATATTTTTATAAATTTATTGTCATCAGATTGTAGGATACTGTGGTAAAAATATTTAATGTTATTGTACTGTACAAATAACACAATTCGTTTAGTAATTTCGTCAAATATCGATATATTTTTCGACATTGTCAAGCACTAGTCGATGTCAAATGGACTCACTCGACAGTTTAGTCATTTGTTCTGAATGGTATAATCCAGGGATTTTATGATGGTTGTCAGATGTCAACAATACATAGAAATATCGACTATATTTAACATAGTTGGATAATATGACATTTTATTTTACATTTAATTAAATTGTGTGATAAATAACAATAAATGTAATAAAATAATGTATTTACAAGTGAAAAGAAATACTGCTGCTTCCGCCGTTATAGTTTTTACATCATTTAACAGAACATTTAGTCATTTTTGGGAGATGTTTTGTTGACAAATAAGTGCTTGAGACTGACGCAAAAAACAAACGACCAAGCCTAAAATCTCCTGGTTACTGAGAAGACCGATAAAGGTACGTCCGCTTATATGTCTAGTCCAGTGGTTAATTCGTTCATGCTCTAATCCAATAATAATAGCTAGTCGTTAAATTATTCTATCTTTCACATTTAAAAAAAATAAATGTCATTAATCTTTGACATAACCTGTCGTATATTTAAAAATAACGAATAAATTCTCTTCAAACTAACTTCGGTTGACATTCCAAATTTAAAATCAAATATCCGTCGGCAATATTGGGTCAATGACTTTTCCAGAAACAACGACCAGGTCGTCTAGACGGTCAATAATATAAAATACGAATGGGTGCTCGACGCAAAATTTACGAAGTTCTTTATTTTCAAATAAAGGAAGATTTTTTAGTGATAAGACTGGATCTTCTTCTCCGGCTGCACCCACTGTAAAATAGACACACACATAATTTTAATCTCACTAGTGTCTAACCCAGACTTTCTCCAGGTGTAAAATGTGAATGAAATGATAAGCTAGTTTACTAAGGTAAGAATATAATGTTAAACACCATATCATAAGCAGAAATTGCTATAATATAGGTATAGAATAAAAAATTGGGTGCTAAGATCAGTATCGCAAAGAAAAAAAAACAAATATTTTTTACAAATGTCTCTACTGCCGGAATTGAATGAAAAAAAAAGTTGTACGTCATTTTACATCAGTTGTATATTCAGTTACCAGTTATTATGCATATTTTAAGTTTTTTTGGTAAAATAAAATGGGTATTAAAATCAAAATATTTTTGGAAATAAATATAATTTACATATTGTCTGATCAGATCTGACTAAAAAGTGAAATAGTTTATTAAAGCATTCATAATAAATTCATAATAAATATAAAAGAAATAAACCTACCTCCAATTAACGATACCGAAGAATCATTATTATCGACACGAACAGCCACGTTCTGCACCAACTCTTGCACAAACAGTCCTTCCTTTGAAGAAATTCCTGTCAGTTCTGCTTCTTTACCAAAAATACTGCTGACTCCAAACTGTAAAAATTAAATTACATCTATTATATATATACCCTGCCTACTTATATATATATATATATACTCTGCGTTAAAGTTACTCGTATAAAGGGCTCGTTGAGTTATATAAATCTGCTGTAGCAGGGTAAAGCAGATTACAATAAATAAACAAACGTAAAGGGGTTTTTTCTTATATTTTTATCTTATAGGTAATTAGCTAATAAGGTCTAACCGTAAACTGATTGTAAAATCACTATAAAATTAATTATTTCAGCTTTAATGTAGCTTACATAGATCAAACATGAGCGGGTTATTTCAAAATTATAATCCATTAATTATTATTTTAACCTTAAATACTATAAACATTTTGAACTAAAAGACACAAAATGTGTGAGTAGTAGGCGAAAACAAGTCACTAATATATATACTCGTAGCTTAAAAGGTTAGAGAGCGAATTTTGTGAAAAAATGTACGGCATAATTATATAATTCAAAAAAATCCTAAACAGAAATATATTCTACGTCTTAATTCTATGACTATATAAGATTTTCTAATTATAATATATGTAGATGTAAAATATTTCAATATAAATCTATATAACGGATAAGGATAAAATTTTGCACGGAGATGGATTAAAGTCTGGAATAACACATAAGCTACTTTTTATCTCGGAAAAAATGCATGATTCTCGTGGGATAAATTTGTTTTTGTTTTCACCAGGGACGAACCTGGGCGAAGCGAGGGTGAACCGCTAGTATCATATAATTTTATCTATATAGAATTACTAGCGACTCACCCTCGCTCCGCTCGGGTTCGTCCCTGGGGTGGGGTCTGGAAGGACCACCCTTATCCCTTACACCCTTATCACTTAGGGGTATGGAAAATAGATAGTAGCCGATTCTCAGACCTACTGAATACGCATATAAAATTTGGTAAAAATCTAAATGGAAATTTTATATATAAGATTTCAACTTTTATGCTCTATTTACTTTTCTAGTACTATTCTATTCTATTATACTTCTGTAGGTACATCTTTCTTACCTTAGCCAAAGCAGTGACTGGCTTAGTTGTAGTTTCCACGTAGAATGTAGGCATTGACAATTGCAATTCCTCTTCATTCAAACTTTCTTGGATTTCTGATATAGTAGTAGCGGGCAAATCAGCTATCAATCGCCTGAGACCGTCGCGTGCGCGCGGCACTAGCAACAGCAGAGCATAGCGACCACCCTGTAATCAAATAATTAATTTTATGCTTTAAAAACGCTTTAAATGTTTAATGTTCCACCTTAAATGTAGATTTTGTTTAAAAGAAGAAAATTAAAAAAATTAAATAAAAGAATAACTAAAATTACACACAAAAAATACGGTCAAATTTCTCCTGAATTAGATATACGTAATGCACAAGTGACCTTAAATAAAATTACAGGATAGGTATTAAATAATGTACAATAGAATGGGAACATTAACATAATGCTGTAAAACTAATACATACTTATTACTTGTTCATTATAATATTTTGGAGAATAAGAAATCTGTTTTTTTTTTGTCTCAATAAGTAGTTCTTACTATAACCAACCTCTACCGATTTCCATGCATTTTGTAAGCTTTTTTATTGAGACGACACACAAGAGACCTCTCTTGTGTGTCTTCTGACAAAATGAGACAAAATTTTACAAAATTTTATTTTATCATAATCAATATTTAAATTAATGTTTATTTTTATATTTTCTGGGTGTATACTTACATCATATGGCAACAAAATGGCTTCACTGTCCAAATCTGGTAGAGAACTGGTTTTGAAACTGCCCTTTGTTTTCATCATTGGCACTTGTTTTTTCTCCGTATTGGATTTATAGAATACACCCGATTCTACTTTATCGAATGCTTTCTCCCACGTTCCACGGAAATACATTCCGTTGAAAATCAACATTAATGAGTTAGTTGCTGAAATATAATTAAAAAATTAATAAAAATATTAAAAAACAATGTTTACTTGTTGAAATTGGGCCAAAATATTCCTTCCACTAAGTAACGAATGGAGGAATATATGTATTGTTGGCAATAACATGTATTTTATTTTCAAAAGATATAATATAACAATATTCATTATTATTGTCTTTTAATAAGTGTGATAAAATATTATGAAATATGATTTGTTAAAATCTTAACTTACTTTTGCTAGACTTTTTCCCAACACTATTAACTGAAATACTTGATGCTACGTCATTGTTGCCACTCAGCACTCTAAGACTTCGCGCGTGATTCCTAGCTTCAACCGCAACCATAGTTTCTTCATCATCACCAATTTCTTCATCATTTGTTTTTACCAGCTTTATTTGTTCCTTGATGTTTTTAGCTGGTTTGTATTCAGTGTGAGTAACGTCGATCTTTTCTGGAGTATCCTCGACAGCATAAGAAATTAACTTTTCGCTCGTATCGGATGGAAGACTTTCATTTGGTGGTACTATGTCACTAACTTCTTCCTTTTTGTCTTCGGGTTCATGGTCGTTATATCTTTCGACGGATCTCACTTCAGTTAAGTAGTAATCTTCCAGAATTTTCTTATAATCATCATTAATTGTGTAATTCTTGTATACGTAGAAAAAATTTTTCAATTCTGGTTGATTAAAATTATATTCATTTTTGAATTTAAGACGTTCCAAAATGTAACGGTATGTCTTTCTTGTTAAATCTTGGTCTTCTGGCAAATGTAATGCCGATACTAGTTGTTTTCTTGTCTCTCCTTTAGCACCTTCCGCGAGTATAGCAAAAATGGCTGAATAGCCAAGAGGCGAGAAAGCAATATTTTTATCATCATCAATGTATCCCTGGAAATATAAAATAAAAATAAGTTCATAGAGTATATTATCTTTGAATAAGGAAGACGATATGATTAATAATTGCAATTCTTTTGTACATAATTATATTTCATCTTGGTAACTTAATATATTTTAAAAATATAAAATATATTTTGTTACATGTCATTAATTAAACAAGTTTTCTAGAATTAAATTAACCTAAAAATAGTTATCAATTCTATGTTATATTTATATCAATTTAAAGTTTAGTAGGTAATTTAATTTTTTTAAACTCATACAAAGTACGCACGGAATCCCGAATTAAGAAATAAAATACGTTCATATTTCTCATATCAATATAATAAAAAGTTATTTCTATATAACCTGTAAGATGGTTGTAGAGAGTTCGTTAGTAGCTTTACCAACGAAACTTGTCTCTTTGGGCTGGTTGGACCGCTGGCGGCGCACCCATCTTGCATTTGAAAGTCCCACAGCCAAAAGGGCTGAAAAGATAATTTTTGTGTTATATACACTTTATGTATAATATATAATATTACATATTAGATTATTAATATAACTATAATAGTTTGTATGTGTGTGGATGTTTGTTACTCCTTTACGTTGAAACATAACCTATGACTTGAAATAGGTACTGTTAGGCATCTAGAGACAAGAACATCAAAGAGAAGCGAGGCTAAGTCGCAGTTACTTAAAACATCATTGATTTTTTCTTAAAATTAAATTAAAAAAAACTTGTTTATTAGGTATATTCCTTTGCGGAAAATAAGCACGTTTAACTAGTACGCAGTTATACCACAGACGGTCTTTATTGTCATGTGATTAGTGAAAAAAATATATAAATGTGAATATTATTATTTTGTTATTTTATATTTATTAGTATCCAATATGATGATGATGATGGTGATGATGTTCTCCTAGCCGATTCCGGCTATGGCGGCCAATCTCATTGAGACTAGCCAACTGCGCAGGAGATATTATAGTGCGTGCACAAGCGTACGCGCAGACCCAAGTACACTCTCTATTCCTGTCATTCTCATACTCCGGTGGGACGACTGCTCGACACGACCATTGAGTGTTAAGGCGCAGGACCGACGGCTTTACGTGCTCTCCGAGACACGGCGGTGAAACACCGCCAACTTCCCAACTCCGGGATGTTACTGAGACTTACTATACAGAAAGACTCAATAATTAACTTGGCCAGACCCGGACTCGAACCCAGAACCTCCGAGTGTGCAGCCGTACATGCTAACCACTACACCACCGAGGCAGTCAAGTCTCCAATATATCCATAATTTTACTATAAAGTTCCCATTAGACAAATTAACATAATTGAATAATGAAAATGTAAACAAGGAGAAGTAACAAGATTACCAGCTGGCACGATCATATTAACACAGATTGAGGCTTAGTATCTACTCCTTATTAAAACAACGCCATTAATATAACTGATGTTTAGACTAGATACTAGATTGTAGGTCACTAGCGGTACCTGTGCATTCCAACCACCGCGTGCCTCAGAGATGCAATTTGAGTTCCTATGGTATTATGCACATCTATATAGACAAAAAATTGAGGTGTCTGTTTGTAATGATAAAATTACAGCTTTTTACTCAATGTATATGAAAGTATATACAGTACTAATAATATTATTTTTTAAATTTTCATCTGCCTGCCTGTTTGTTCCGGCTAATTTCCGAAACGGCTGGACCGATTTTATTGGCGAAGAGAGCGTAGTTCTAATAATAGTATAAAGTATAAACTACTATAAAAAAAAAGATCCCAATTTTGTTAAATTAGTTAATTCAATAATTAAATTTCCTTTCATATTTTCATATTTATATATGTTTATTGTTTATACAATAACTATGAAACTTATGTTATTCTTGTTTAAGCAATTGTAAGATATGTTATATCCGCAAACTCTAATATTAGCTAAGTATAGTGAAATAATATAAGATTATCATTATTTTTCCTTATAATAATATACTTTTGTAGATTGGTTATTTTTTTATTCTTTTGTACTTCAATAAAAATTTGCATTGTACGTAAATTTCCTAGTTCACAGCTATAGTAAAATTTAATTTAAGCATTGTATTCACTTATTTTCTACTAAGTATAAGTAAACCATATTTTAACGTTTAAACATACCTTGAATATAGAACATGCTTTATCAACGGTAAATGACAATGTTTCTTTATGTAGTTTACAATATATTTTACAGTTACTACTAGCGACTCACCCTCGCTTGATTACCCATACAAACTTTCATCCCCATTTTCGCCCCCTTAAGGGAGAATTTCCGGGATGAAATGTATCCTATGTCCTTCCCAGGGTCTCAAACTATCTTCTTACCAAATTTCATCTAAAGCGGTTCAGTAGATCCAGAGATTACCTCCTACAACGTCACAAACTCACAATTCACAAACTTTTCCTCTTTATAATATTATTAGTATAGATTAGGTAATATAGTATTATATTATGATCTGCCATTAGTAATAAGTAATTTACTTCCATAAGAAACTATATTTAATATTTTATATTACCAGAAATAAGGATATTGTTAAATTAAAGCATTCTGTAACTTTATATTTTTTTATTATGCAAAATTTCAGAAAAATGTTATCCTTATCAATATAAAAAAAATATTAGAAATAACACCATACGTGATCTTTTTAAATGTAACCTTTTAATAGTACTGAGTATCTACCTACAAAAGGAATAGCCAAGTAAGGCACGGCAAGTGCGCGGTGAACGCACTGCGCTGACCCTACGCTATTGTACTCTCACAAGTGTACTGTTGACAAAAACCTTAATAATTAATAATATTAAGATATATTTTATTATTAAGGTAAGATATACTGAGAACAAAGATATTCAATAAATATGTAAGTTTATCGACTGATATTACCTTTTGACAGCCACTTTAACCACAATTATCTTATAAATATTAAATGACCAAATCTTGTATATACCTGCATACCACATGTATCTCGAAAATGGCTTTAACGATTTGAATCAAATTTTGTATTTAGAGAAGGTTTTGCTTTTAAGATTATCTATATACGAGTACCGAGGTGTCTTTTTTGAAAAAAGAACGCAATTTTTATATCTTTACCGAAAAAACGCCGAGCGAAGCTCTGTTGCCCAGGTACTTTTATTGAATAAAAGAAAACATCTTTTACTAATTTATGTTTTATTAATTTGATAAAAAATTTTCAAGAGAAAGCTTCTGTTTACTAAATGTTATCAATGTCAAAGTCAATAATAATAATAAAGGTGACGTTTTATACTAAACAGTTAATCCCTCCACGACCGCGGATACGCCGGCGTTACAGTTAACACAAGATTTCTTAGAAATTTAATTAATTTGATTTAGTGTTTTTTTATAATATAACGTATCTTCTCCATTCTGCGCGACAGTGGCAAAATAAATTGTGCCCAAACGGACACCTAGGAGCCATGAACATAAATTTGACTTCTTTCAATTAAATAAAGTGTAATGCCGACGCTACCATAACACTTAACAATCTAGCACATACCGGGCGAGAAAGTAATCAGCGAGCCCACACGGACAATAAAATGATTATTCTGTTACAAAAAGTACACAGTCTAAAAGCATAATTATATGAAAATAATTCATGCGAAAATAATTCTAACAATCGGAATACTATAAATGCGAAAGTTGTTTGTTACTTCATCACGGTAAAACTGCTGCATTGATTTGGATGAAACTTATTAGGTCCATACTAATATTATAAAGAGGTAAGGTTTGTGAGTTTGAAACGTTGTAGGGGGTAATCTCTGGATCTACTGAACCGATTTAGATGAAATTTGGTAAGAAGATAGTTTGAGACCCTGGGAAGAACATAGGACACTTTTTATACCGAAAATAATTTCTTAAGGGTGTGAAAATGGGGATGAAAGTTTATATTGGGAATCAAGCTAGGGACGAACCCAAGCGAAGCGAGGATGAGTCGCTAGTAATAAATAGAGATCTTAGTACTATTTCCTACACCTAAAGGTTGCCTAAAAGAAATCGCCCTTTTAGCGATAAGGCCGCCGCCTCTTGCACTTTGTCCTATATTCTGTATATTTTCTTTTCTCTTTTTCGGTGTAAATAAAGTGTTATTATTATAGACTATGACCTGGAGTTACATATAAGCTTCTGTTACCCAGGAAACGCGAGCCGAGCGAGAATATGTGGCTAACAAAACAGAATAATCACATGTAAAAAAAACTATCTACTATTAATCCATAACAAGTATTATTTACTCGCTAGTTGAAACGAAAAAATCATATAGACGAACATAGAAACTCCTCATTTTTAGAAGTCAGTTAAAGTGGAATTTTCATTAAGAAACAGTCTGTAATAGATCAACGGAATTTACTAGGTATAGAATTCATTAGGTACCTTTAGGTATAAGAAAAAAGTGCTAAGATACCTACTGCTGTAAGTGGAAGCAAAGCATTATTACACATGAATATTGATTATACTTTACAATTTTTACTTTAAAATTAATTCATGACTGACGATAATAATAATTATTGTTGTGATCAAGCGATTAGATGCAGTAGTCATTAATTTGTTGTAAATTACTATTAGAATTGTTGATTTTAACTATCAGAGAACAATAGAATAAATCATATCTTTAAAAGAATATAAATAATAGACAGATAATACTAGGTAGGTATGTACATATATAATAAATTTACGATATAATTACATATATGAAGTGGGACATAGTTAACAATTATTAAGACAATAACTTTAGGTAATTTTATTGCGGAAGCCTAATTCTTTTTCTAAAATAAAAGTTACTAATCTACTCCTTATCATATAAACGTATTACATCAGCAATCTACCAGTGAAAGCCCTGTCAATATCAGTCCAGCCGTTTCGGAGATTAACCGGAACAAACAGACAAACAGACAAAAAAAATTAAAAATTGTATTTTTCTTAAAAGTACCGTTTAAAATTATATATGCATTAAGTAAATTTTGATATTACAAACAGACACTTCAATTTTATTTATCTGTATACATAATAAATCCATAGTGATTGATATTTCAGTTCAAACCTTAATTCTCAATTAGTAAATCGCTAGTTTACACATACGTATATCAGACGCCATTCAAAACGCTGTACTTTTACGAGTAAAAATTATAATGTTAAGTAATTAATTTATATTAATGCATACAAATAAAACTTTGCCTTTTATTTCGCGGAAAAGACGACAAATGCAATAGAAAGGGACTCATTGAATTTCCATTGTACCCAATTAAATATGACTCTCACGTAGAATCAGGAATTATGATCTGTTTAGCGGATGTTAACAAGCAAGCTTGCAATACAAATTACACTTTAAATAAATGTTATGTGATAGATTTCTTTCAAGAAATTGAATTCGAATACTTTTAGTACCTACACAACTTTTTAATGGGTCTTTCAGTAATATTACCTTTGAATGTTTTAGTTCAATTATTAAAATATCTACGTGTGATAATAATTGTTTGTAAACACATCACACTTACATCCATGCAAAGAACGGCAAAAAATTCGAAAATGCGACATGTCATCTTCATCCACTCATGTCTTTAATTTTATTTATATAACTAGCGACTCAACCTGGCTCCGCTCAGATTTAGTATAGATTTTTCAGAGATGAGATATTTTCCCGTAGTAAAAAGTATCCTATATGTTGACTCGGATAACCAACTATCATCATACCAAATTTCATCAAAATCTGTCGTGGTTTTTTTGTGATGCGTTACCAGACAGATAGACAAAAATTCTAAAAATTATAGATTCGGCCCCTGTATCGATAATAATGATTATTTCGATAAGATTTTCCAAAAAATATTTAATGTAAAGATTCGATTCAGAATTTAATTATATGTACCTACTTATATAGATTTCCCATGTATGTATAAGCCAAAAAAAAAAGAAAAAGAAATGGCCAGGGCGCAAATACTAATAAGCGATTAACCGAAGAATTTGCTCACGTTAATAATACTCACGTTAAAAGTTATTAAAAGCATATAATACGTCAAGATTATAGAATCTTCTCATCTTACCTAAGAATAACAGCTTCATTTTATATATCATTCACTCCTTGCCGTAACTGTAAAAAAGTAAGAAAAATATGAAAATGTATATTCTATATTTTTTGAAAAAGTTAGATATGCTTACCTACACTTAAAAAAATATCATGTGATTAGCGGCTCACCCTCGCTTCGCTCGGGTTCACCTCTAGGAAAAAAAAACAAACCTATCGCACGGTAACTGTACATTTTTTCGGAATAAAAAGCAGCCTATGTGTTATTCCAGACTATAATCTATCACTGTGCCAAATTCCATTCAGATCCGTTCAGCCGTTCTGGCGTGAAAGAGTAATAAACATCCATACATACTCACAAACTTTCACATTTATATATTAAAATATTACGGATAATGATGTAATAACTTGAATATAATTTAATGGAATTTTGAAAGTATGTTACTTTTATAGCTTAATTTATACAACTTGCATAGTAATGGTCATTTTTTATTTGATTCAAATCGATTTCTGAGTATGTTAACTAGTTTTATTTATGGAGTTTGTTTTGTTTATTTTGTTATCTTGTTTTGTTATAACAAAATTATATTACGCCTAAAGCTTCCAATAATACTAAAAAGTTTTTTGATAGTCCTTTTTTTAATGTTCTAAATAAATACAACCTTTGTTCTCAGATTTAAAAACAAGATTTTATCAGCAATGACTTAAACTCAAGAAGGACAAAATTAGCTTAAGTCAATATCGAGTATTGCGTCATTTTCATGATTTTCCATTTAGCTTCTTCAATGTGAACTAGGTTATTAAAATTCCAAGAGATTTGCATGTGTCTACGTTAGACACGTTGATTTCACTAGTTGTAGATAAAAATATATTTATTACAAACGTATTCTTGGATTTTTAGTAATAACATTTAAAAAATAAATGTATTTACTTTTTATCTAATTTTGTAATACATAATAAATTCTGTACAAAATCTGTATTAATATATAAGTATGAATAGATTTGATAGATATTCTATCTCTAATACTAAGTATTAGAATTATAACCCAATAAAAAAATGTATTTGTTTATCTCATACGTAACGCTTATTTTAAGGACATGATCATATGTGTTGTAATCACAGTGACATCACGGCCAGGGGAGAAAATCAATGCATTTGACTCTGTAATGTCAGCCACAAATCTTAAAAATATTTATGAGAAACCGGCTCCCACATTAACATAATATACAACCAATTTAAAATTAAATTATGTCAAATTTAATTTGCTAAATATTGAAAAATTATAAAAATGGTTTATTATATTTTACAACTTCGACATGGCACTTGTAAGAAATTTAAAAAAATTGACCTACATTGCACAATTGTATAAATACTTACTCGTAAGTCGTAAGAATAACAGAACAGATTCACAAATTTCAAAATTGTACAGATAAAAAAATGACGTGAAAATGCGCGGGAAGCGGCCGCGCGCGTGTCGTGCCCGACCGTGAGTGACGTGCACGGAAGCTGCTTGGCCATGCTTTATATCTATCTACATTTAACAGTTATGTTTGAATAAACAATACTCAGTATATAATTGACTATGGAAAGGAAAAAAAAAGTGAAAATTAATAATACATAAGCTTATTTTTATATGTTGCTGTTAATTACTGTAAGCAGTAATATTTCATTTAAAAACTTTATGGCTACTTTTCTTTTAGAAAATACCACACAATTACTACACTCAGGTTCCTATTTCTATTTTCCATAAAAGTTTCAGCTAAAACTAGAAAAAAAAAATTAAATAATAATTCTTGCAGTTTTAAATTAATAAATATTTTTTTAAATTAATATGAATAAAATTATTAAATATGCGTAATTTGTAGTATATTTTAGAAATTAAATATCTGATAAGTTATCTATTCCTAATATATGAAACCTCCATTTAGATATTTTTTACTTTTCAGTGCCTGGGAATCAGTTATTATTTTTATTACGCTTTTATTTTTCCAATTTTAGTGTAAACGTAGTAGTAAATGTGTAAGAAGAAAGTATTTTAATTTCATAAAATATTCGCATAAGGCGCCATTGAAGTTAATTTTATGCTAATTATAAAGTAAATTATTATCATGACCGAAATAAAATATGGGTAAAACTGCCTATCAATTGTGAATTGTAAATATTTTATATAGAACCTAACACTAAATATATTTATTCGTGTTTATAATATATTTTTGATCTACTAATTTTTATATTTACTGCCTAGGGGCAAGCGCGGAACCACCGTTACGGGTACAGTGAGCATGTCCACAACCCTAATTGAGTGCGACAGACTAATGTTATACACAATGCCATAATAAAAAAATCTTTTTTACAAATACGTAGGTCAGTCTACAATAAAAAAATTTAAAATAGAAATATGTATAAATGAAATGAAACATTAAAAAAGAAAAAAATGATCTCAGAGTTGATTTCCCCAATGCTTAGCTCTCAAATATCCATCACTGATCACTATATGTTAGAAATCGCACCAGGTTCATTATTACATGGTCCTACAATTATTGGATTATTGGTTAAACAGACATTATCAAAATTAGCTATTGTATTTAATTTATTCGCGGCATTCTCTTACCCTTTCGGAAAACTGAAACGATTTTTCATTAGGTACTATAGCTGAAAACAAAGTCCATTGAACTTCCTCAAAATAAAAAAAAAGGTTTTAACTATTGACGACTATGATTCAGAAACACATACTCGAAAATCTCATGTTCGTCAAAACGATCAAAATAAACCTTTCGCTAATAAAGAGTTCTACCTTCAGGCCCAAGCGTCAGATAAGTCCGATAAAAAAATATAATCTTGATCTCGAAATCGTCTTTTTTACCACAATATACTATAATTATGAAAATTTACAGTTCATATAAATTATATTAACCTTAAATTAACCTTTTTACCTACATATTATAAATACTGGTTTTCGCTTACGCGCTATGTAACATATGTACATCGATAAAAAATAACTTATACGAGTATGTTAATCCGGGATGTAAATAAGATTTCACTTAAATCCCTGGAGCCGTTAAAGCTTTAAAAATATCAAATATAAACTTTCGCCTCTATAATATAATTAAGATTGATATCTGTAATATTTACAATATTCTAAATATTTCCTTAAAATAATATAAAATGTCTGTTGGTGTACTCTTTAAAGCATGCAGTGCAATGTGTTATTTAGGGTTCCGTACCTCAAAAGGTAAAAAATTAACCCTTATAAGATCACTCTCTTGTCCGTCTGCCCGTCTGTCCGTGTATCACCACCGATTTTCTCAGGAACGGGTGGATCTAGCAAGTTGAAATTTATACCAGATACTGAAGTCTATAGTCCCTATTGGTGTGTAAAAATCAAGATCCTGAGTCAACACGATAAAAAGATATTGGCAAATTTAAATTTTCGCGAAAACTTGTAAGTGCCAAAATTTACCTTAATTTTTATTTTATTTTTATTTGTCGGAATTTTCTCTTCACCTTCCGGTCCTTTCCGGTTGACCTACAACCGGAGGTACCCTACAGATTTTGGGTCGAAAACCTATATAGTAGATCCCGTTGACCTAGAATCACGAAATTTGGAAAAAAGCAGTCTTACAGCACAAATAAAAGAAAATTTCCAAAAAATAAGAAAAAGTTGAAAATTAAAGTAAAACAGATTTCCTACAAATTTGTACGGAACCCTCAGTGGGCGAGTCCGATTCGCACTTGTCCGTAATTTTTACATTAAGAAATGTAATTTTAAAAGTCGAAGAATGCTTGGATTAGCTTCTTTTTATCTTGTTACATAATTTGATGTCATTACATCGTATACGGAATGGGGGATATATGTAAGTATAGGCAGTGATAGCCCAGTGGTAACGCGCTCGCTTGGGAAAACAAGTGAAGTGGACTCAAATCCCGGGTCTCGCATTTTTAATATTTTCATGTCCGAATCATTTCTAACATAATTACCACTTATCTTACGGTAAAGGAAAACGTCGTGTGGAAACCTGCATGTCTGAGAGAACCTAGCAAGTTTTCGAAAGACATGTGAAGTCCGCCAACCCGCACTTGGCCAGCGTGGTGGACTATAGACTGATCCCCTTCGTATTGAAGGGAGGCCCGTACCCAGTAGTGGGAGGTTAAAAAGGGCTGAATACATATGTATATAGCATAGTAGAAAATTGAAACGCTGGCAATACTTCCTAAGACACATTCCTCCGTTATAATAAAGTAGGGGAACTAGAATTAATTGAGCTATAACATTAAAACTGTCACCCTCGTTAAATTTTGCGGCTAAATCTGGGCCACTTGGTTGGCTGATGTGGTTTACATTTTATGTTTTTGCTTACAGTACTTTTATATTGTTTTATATAAATTAAGTAGGTACCTTATTCTATTATTCTTTTAAATTCTATTATTCTAAGACGACACGTTTGGCTCAGTGTGTAGTAACCCTACTTGCTATGCCAGCGGCTGCGGGTTCGAATCCCGTTGGGGGCATTCATTTGTGTGATGAGAACGAATGTTTGTACTCCATGGGTGTTTATATTTATAATATGTATGTATTTAAAGTTATATATATATATATATATATATATATATATATATATATATATATATATATGTAGTGTATCAACTATCTGGTATCCATAACACAAGCCTCGTAGCTTACCATGGAACTAGATGGTGCTGTGTGTTAAAAAAAATACCTTATTCTATACATAATAGATTTTGTTGCAATAAATAATTCATCAATTAAGAGCGATATATTATTTATTTTTCTTGTGAACTTATAAAAGTTAAAACATTTACGTATTTTGTAAAATATTTGTAGATGTAGCTTTAAAATAATTTAAAGCGTGCTCGAAAAACGAATTCTAATTTTAGTGATACAACTCGTCAAGTCCAATTCGATATAAAAAGCAAACTTCAGATACCTGACTGCATTCAATTTTCAACCTCCCATAACCGTCTTGGAATCCGATGTCCGTTTTATCGCCACAATTAAAATTATTTATGGAATGTTCGTATTTGCAACTCGATAAGTTTTGCAGGCGGGCTTTCCCAGGACAAAACAACAAAGAGACAGTCAAGTATATAATATTTTTTACAATAATAACATCAGCTATCTAGCAAAAGTCCCGTCATAATAAGTCCAGCCGTTTCAAAGATTAGCCGTAACAAACAGACAAAGTTTTTAAAATTTGTGTTTTTTTTATAAATACCGCATATTATTTTATATGCATTTAGTAAAAAGCTATTATTTTGACATTAGAAACAGCTACTTTAATTTTATCTATCTACTAGCATTGCCCGCGGCTCCACCCGCGTTCAGATGACTAAAAACCAAATTCTTAGGTTTTACATATCAGTATACTCTTACATTGCAGCTTTTGTATCTTTTCTCAAAAATGAGATATTTTCCCGCGGTAAAAATTATCTTATATGTAGACCCGGATAACCAGTTATCACCATACCAAATTTCATCAAAATCCCTCCAGTGGTTTTTCTGTGATGTGGTAACAGACAGACAGACAGACACACAAAAATTCTAAAACTATAGATTTGGCCTCTGTATCGATAATAATGTTTATTTCAATAAGATTTCCCAAAAAATATCTAATGTACAGATTCGGCTTAGTTACCATTTTATTATATGTATATATATACATATATATATATATATATATATACTGATTAAATTGTGCTGGTATTTCTGGATAAAATGCGATGCGTATAAATACAGAGAGATTGTAAAACACAGACATATTTTTCATGATTTGATTGAATAAAATTGCTGTTATGTGGTCTATATCAATAACAAAGCCAACTGCAATATGAGTTTTTAACTAAACAAAAAATTGGCACTAAAAATTATATTATTATAATATATTTTTCTTAACACATATTATGTCCGGAAATTTAATCGAATATGTAAATGTCGTCCTGTATTACTGTGCCACTTCAAGGTTGTGTGAAAGTGGAAAGGTAAAAGCTACAAGACTACTATGTTTATGTTATTGAAATGAAACTACTCTTTAGCAAAATTAACATCCATACTAATATTATAAATGTGAAAGTGTGTTTGTTTGTTTGTTTGTTTGTTTGTTTATTTGTTTGTTTGTTTGTTTGTTTGTTTGTCCTTCTTTCACGTCGAAACGGAGTAACAAATTGGCGTGATTTTTTGTGTGGACATAGTTTGAGGGCTGGAGAGTGACATAGGCTACTTTTTCCCGCGGGAGATTATCTAATTCACACAGAAAAACACGTTATAATACCTACAATCCAAACAAATATTTATTATCAGAATTACTTGAAACTTGGTAGGTATATATACTCTTCAATAAAATGAAATAAATACGTGAATTAGCATTTTTCAAAATTCATCCTATAAGGGGGGTAAAATAGGGGACGAAAGTTTTTATGAAACTACTTTTTTAGAGATTTTTTTGAAGCTTTAGTGCAAGCGAAGCCGCGGGTTCTGATAGTTATAAATAAGTTTAATATTTAAATTCTTTTTTATGACTTTTAGTTAATTATATATTTGACGGAGCGACTCGGCCGTTTTGAATATACTCGTACAGAAATGTATGTTTTAGCCCAAGCGATCAGTCTATCTGTCTCCATAAATAATGGGCATGTAAAGGGCTTGTTCGGTCAAAACTGTCGATCAGTGTCTTATACTCGTATGTAGCACCTAGAATTTTCCACAGAATATATCCTGTTAAAATATTAGCGTTAGCCACTAAGCAGTATTGAAGCAAACTAGTGTTTTATTTAGAACTAGCAGCTTACCCACGCTTCGCTCAGGTTCAGCCCTAGATACGTTTTAAAAAAATAAAAATAGTTACTGTGGTAGGAGATACACACTTACTATCGGTGGCCTTTTTAAGACCTATAATTTTCTAAGATATTGTTTTTATGTAGCTTAATGTTAAGCCAGCGTCGGCCATTTAAATTTTTAAGGACGACTCGACAAAACCAGTTATTGTGTTTTCCCGTGGGATTGAAAAGCTTTTCTATAATAAAAGATATTCTAATGTTATGAGGTACATTATATTATAAAGAGTACCTATAAGTTTGTGAATTTAGATATAGGGTGTTAAATTGTATATAAGGTGTAATCTCCGAAATTACAGACATAACACACATAACAACAGAAAGCTACACTATCGTAACTAACACTACTAACTCAACTGCCGTCGAGATATTTTCTCGGCGTGCATTGCCTAAAACGTTTGAAATAAAGAATTAAAATATATGACAAAAAGTTAATACTTAGAGACGCACCTGAGCGAGGCGTGGCGAAATGTGTTATTGACTATACAAATATTATACTACTAGCATAGCCCACGGCTCCGCCCGCGTTCAGATGACCAAAAACCAAATTCTAAGGTTTTACATATTAGTATACTTTAACATTGCACTTTTTGTATTTTTCTCAAAAATGGGATATTTTCCTGCGGTAAAAAGTATCCTATATGTTGACCCGGATAACCAGCTATCATCATACCAAATTTCATCAAAATCCCTCCAGTGGTTTTTCTGTGATGCGGTAACAGACAGACAGACAAAAATTCTAAAAACTATAGATTCGGCCTCTGTATCGTTAATAATGTTTATTTTAAATAGATTTTCCAAAAAATATCTAATGTACAGATTTTTCTTAGTTACAATTTTATTATAATAGATAACCCGAAGGCAGCTCAGTGTACAATAAAAAATCAAAATTCTTAATAATAAAAATTATTTATTTATAAATGCCATATAAAATACAAACATTATAATTTGATTAACTTATGTCTAAACATATTGCCGCACTTGCCAATTACGGTGAACAGCATCTACATTTTGTTTTTTTTCATCTGTAAAAAAAAATAATCAATTTCCATATGAGAACAAAGTCAAATCATAGCTCATTTAGAAAATAATAATTACCTTATTAATAATAATTAACCTATAATCATATTTAAGTGCAGATATTTAAAAAAATTATACTTGTTTTTTTTTCTTTTATAGGGCCAGTAATGAGTAATTTGGCAGATGATAAATAATTATTTATTTATTCATATATTATGCTATTCTAAAGAAGTATATATGTAGTGTTTGGCATTGAATATAATAACTCAATACGTGTCTGTAAAACATCAAAAAACATTACTTCTCCCTTCCGGTTTCTGTATTTCATTGATGACATTATGCAATATATATATATATATATATATATATATATATATATATATATATATATATAACTGTCATTAAAAATCGTGTTCTTTTGTTACAAAATGGTCATAAAGCTTTAAGTATGCAGTGATAATCACACTATAGTATATAAATTATTTTGAATTATTTAGTCCCAATATCCACTATTCCATTAAAAACATAACTAATACTATTATACGGGACATAGCTATTACATCTAATCATTATTAGATGGTTTATTTACATTTTGAACATCATAGATATTGCCTTGCTAATTGTAGCAGGGTTTTTAGTTTCATCTTGTAATTTTTATGAACAAATATAAATTACTTACTAACTAAAACGTTGTCATCGAGTATAACAGTAGGCTCCTCAATTTTCCCTTCAAATAGACTCAATCCTAATTGATTGTCTCGAATAACGAAAACAAATGGTCTATCCACACGTAATTGAATACCATCTTCAATAAGAGGTATGACCAGAGCAGCTGTTGCAGCAGCCGCAACTGTACCAATTTCGTCCACTGACATGTAGACTTTGTGCAGAATATTGTTCACTTGTGAGGCTTCGTTTTCAAACATCCCAGTGATGTTAGCGTCCTTGGTGAATAAGCTATTTATTCGCATCTATTAAAAATAAATTTAGAATTATTAGTATTTATATTTATCATACTTACAGGGATATGGAAAAAGACAGAGACTTAAACAAGATGTCATTCTATAATCTATACTAATATTATAAAATGGTAAAGTACAAATTTACATGTTTGGTAAGAAGATAGTTTAAGACACTGGGAAGGACATAGGATACTTTTATTCCGGAAACCACCACACACATATTTAAGGGAGTAAAAATGGGGATGAAAGTTTGTATGGGGAATCCACCTAGGGACGAACCCGAGCGAAGTGAGGTGAGTCGCTAGTTGATAAATAAAATCTGAAAAAATCTCCGTTTTGGAAGCCGGTTAAAAATATATGGGTATGACACATGAATATGATTCTATAGAATAACCATTGATTTTGTGATTTCAAAATACAATCTTTTTGTAAGCGATTGTAATAAGATATAAGATCACAATCTCATTTTTAAAGCGCCATGAGTTTTAGCACAGGGACACATTTTATTATTTTTTGTACGATTTTCCTAACAGAAAACTCTAGCATATGAATCACCGAAACTTTGCCTTTAAGATTTGAAAATACTTTTACTGAATGTACCTAAAGCATGAAGTATTCGCATTAATTTTTATCTGGTGGCAGTAGCATTAGAATTAGTGGCCATATTATATTTTCAAATATCTAACTTACTTTACGTAAAGGCTCTACCATGCTAGCACTGTAGTCAACAGTAAACTTGGGCATGGTCAGACGAACACTCGCAGGTTGCAAAAGCTGGCCTATTTGAGGCAGACTCATGTATGGTAAATCTCGGATAAGAGTGTAAATGCCATCATGATCTTGCGGAACTAAAATAATCATTGAGTAACGATTACCCTGGAAACAAGATTAAATGTCTAATATATCCTATTGAGTTAAAATACATTTCCTGTAATTTATAAACATGTTATTATTTAGCATTTATGGTTAAAACTTTTTTTTTAATTCTCGAAATGGTAATATTTTGAAAATATTACGTAAGAATTCTTAAAAAAATATTTATAAAGAGGACATTTAAAATAACAAAATCTAATATAATATAGCAATATACATAAATTTTCATTTTAAAACTTTATTTGTAGTCACTAAACAGATATTTGTAAGTTGCAATAAAGTTTGTAAAATATATATTAATTAAATGGTAGTATTGAATGATAAAAGTATGATTTTAAGGCATTTTATTCCCATACAGATGAATTAATTTCGTCTAATTTAAAAGGATTTTGAATATATTCACCTCATACGGAAGTTCCAAAGCGTGTGCTCTCAAATTGTCCACAAACGCATAGTTCAGGTCTTTATGTAGTTCCATCATTGCTACTTTATGACAGGTTCGTTGTTTATAAAAACAACCCGGTCGTGTATGCTTAGGGTTGAATGCGTGACGCCAGGATCCTTTGAAATATAGAGCGTTTATAAACATAGAGTCCGAATATGGGTTGATGTCAGCTAGAAAAAAATAAATTGATATTAGAAGAATCGATTTACACATTTAATATTAAAACTTACTAAGTCGTAAGTAAATTCAAGCAAAATCAGAGGCGATACTCTGATCGGGTGATCTCAATCGATCTTAGGGATAAAATATCTACTTAAATATGACAAAAAAATATTCTTACTTAATTATTCAAAAATCCTACGAATACGACTTTTAGTAATTTTAAGGTTGCTATAATATTGCGGAAATACCAGTTGGTGAGTCAAGGAAATTTTCCTTGGACAAAAATAATTGAAGAATATTACAATAATAATTTATTAAAGACTTGATTACATTACATTCAACAAAAAAAGATTCGCTCTAAAGGTATGAAAATAATTCATATGCTATTAATAATTACTTGTAACTGTACCTTTATACCTATCCAATTACATCCAAATCAAAATCGTAAATCATAATCATTTACAGTTTAAATCTTTTCTAGCATCAATATAATTTGATTTACTACGAATACTATTACTACGATTAGATATTAATATGAAATAACTAGTGATTTACCCTCGCTTCGCTCGCGAGCGTCTCTAGGTGTGTTTTAATTTTTTTAGCGGAACCCTTATTCTTTCTCTACAATAAAAGTAGCCTAAGTTACTCCTTATAATATCAGCTTTCTGCCTGTGAAAGTCCCGTCAAAGTCTATCCAGCCATTTCGAAGATTAATCGGAATAAACAGACATACAGACAAAAATGTTAAAAAATTTATACAGTATATAATTTCATATGCATTTAGTAAAAAGCTGTTATTTTGATATTGCAAACAGACACTTCAATTTTATTTATTTGCATGTAGTTTTCAAGTCCAAGTAAAAGTTGTAAGTTCTCGCTTTTATGCCTTCGGATTCGTTAAATTCAAAGTCGTTACTTAAATAAAGCTTGACTTGGATCAGTAGGATTGGACTCAGATACCTCATATAAAAAAATTATTACTAAAAATAAAAAAATCCGACTGCGTAAAAACAGAACTACATTAAACTATGTTCCTTCATGAACTTCTTTCTATCCTTTTAGTTCGTTTTTAAGCAATCGGGTTTTTTTATAAAAATCTATACATATAATAAAATTGCTAAGTCGAATCTGTACATTAAATATTTTTTGGAAAACCTAATTGAAATAGACATTATTATCGATACTGAGTCCGAATCTATTGTTTTTAGAATTTTTGTGTCTGTCTGTCTGTTACCGCATCACGAGAAAACCACTGGACAGATTTTGATGAAATTTGGTATGATGATAGCTGGTTATCCGGATCAACATATAGGATACTTTTTACAGCGAGAAAATATCTAATTTTTAAATAAGGATTTCATTAAATAAACTATAGAATTTCAGCTAAATTAGCTATTTAGTTACTCTCAAAACTTAAAAGTCACTTTTCACTAATGTGTATAGTTAATAAAACCCAATAGACGCGAGATCTACAGAGACAAATATCAAGCATCAGAATACAATATCATTTGGCACGAGTGATCGGCCAGCTGCTTAGATATTTCAATATACAATTCTTAAAATTACCCCGTTCTCGAGCGTGCACCTGAGTGCACTATGACATACTCCATATTCCTTTGTCATTAGCATAAGCGTGAGCTATTTACAGATGTAAAATCGGTTGCCAAATCGATAATCGTTCGAAGCGTATTCGCTTGGAATTTAGTAGTTACCTATCGACTTCTATTTGTAAATAAAGAACGAATCTTGCTTCTATTTACTTTTAAGTTCATATGACTAAAATATTACCCCACAATATTTTACCTTGAAATATATATACATATAATAAAATTCTAACTAAGCCGAATCTGTACATTAAATATTTTTTGGAAAATCTTATTGAATCTTATTATCGATACAGAGGCCGAATCTATAGTTTTTAGAATTTTTGTCGGTCTATCTGTCTGTTACCGCATCACGAATAAACCACCGGAGGGATTTTGATGAAATTTGGTATGGTGATAGCTGGTTATCCGGGTCAACATATAGGATACTTTTTACCGCAGCAAAATGTCTCATTTCTGAGAAAAAGTACAAAAACTGCATTTTAAGAGTATACTAATATGTTAAACCTAAGAATTTGGTTTTTGGTCATCTGAACGCGGGCGGAGCCACGGGCAATGCTAGTAATTTATAATTACTTTTTATTTACAGATTCTTATTTTTGGCCAGATAAACATTTGGAGTTTTATTTAACAATTTGTAATTCCAAATGACTTTTAAGCTTTTAAGCTTATAAGAAAAAAAAATTTAAAGACATACAAATTGATGCCTGCAATTCGCCATTTTGATTTTTAATAATATTCATATAGCCTGTGACACATATATATACACGTTTCATCCTTGCCGCAAGATGTACATATGTACGAGTATGTATGTACGTACTAATACTCGATTGGTTTAGAAGTTTTTTTAATTGGCGTCTGAAATGCGCCATTTTAATTTTTAACTATTTATATAGCCTAAGACACTCGCGTAATCAAGATGAATCTAACGACGCGACGTATGAATAATCAAAATCGACCCATCCGTTTGGTCTCTAGAATGCTACATAGGAACAAACATAGATACATACATAGACTGATAAATTATACTGCTTTAAGTCGTGCAGACGGTTAAAAAAAATTACTTACAAGACTGAACAAGGTTTGTTATAAGCCCTTTAGTGTGGAAATTAATCCAATTATTTATCACAGAGGCCGCTGAGGAAGTATTTTCGAAATCAGTTGTCCCGATTTCGGAGTAGTAGACTTTGCGTACTATTTGCTCATACTCTTTTTTAAGTTTCAACCTCTTTGATACAAATACAATATTTGCATTTTGAAGAGATACTCCTGTAGTGTTTGCCTGAAATTAAAAATAAATTAGCTTCATCGAATGCACATTGCACATGTCATATATTACGAATTTATGTGTTAATTATACTCGTTTTCTGATGCTAACTTTAGTATTTAATTGTTTTAAAATGTAAATGATATTTGTATTGAATATACAGATATATAATGTTTTCTTGCAATGTTAA
Source organism: Brenthis daphne (assembly GCA_947093115.1). NCBI lineage: Eukaryota > Metazoa > Arthropoda > Insecta > Lepidoptera > Nymphalidae > Brenthis > Brenthis daphne. Next base: position 9,979,329 of record OX352478.1, on the reverse strand, counting down.
TTTTAGTTTTAACGATTATAGTGAATTTAACATGCAATAATGTAAAGAATACTGCAAATATAATAATTTAGAAATGATAGTAGACAACTCACATTCAATGCTGCCAAATATAAATTTAATTGTTCTCTAAGTTCATCTTTATACGGCGACAATCTTAAAGCACTCCTGATTTCTGCTTCAGTATTTCCATCACTACCTTCTAAAATCATAGCTAGGACAGACTTGATACTGGCCGGTGAAACCATCACATTGCCCGTCTTATCCTCGGCAACATATCGAAGAAGGTCAGTATCAAAAAAATTTAGCCGCGTAATTTCTGGTGGAACATTATCAAGACAATTCAAGCTTGATATGCACGTGAGGAGGAATGCTGAAAAAATGTACAACAACTAAACAACGAATATTTAATTCATCGGACTTTTATGTTAAATGCAATAGATTGTATGTGCGACTTGCGTGTATGTTTATTTGCTATCCCTTCACGCTGAAATGGCTGGACGGATTTAGATGATTTTTAGCACACAAATAGACTATTACTTGGAGTAACACAAAGGCTACTGTTCTCGCTATAAAGCAACACAAACATAACAATTAATATTAAGCAATGTTTTTATATCGCTTGAAGTTATCTAAAGGAAGTGGGAAAACTATACCAATAAGATTTAAATCAATTCTAGTTTCTTTCTGTAAACAATATATGTATAATACTTATGCATAGTACAAGAGGAATCGGTTTCTATTACCGCAAAGAGCATAATAAAGATCTATTATGCTCTAAACCAGAAAAACCCTGACAAAAGTAAACATTTATCTAGGAATTAATAAATGCAAGGACTTTAATAAAGAACAAAAGCCAAAGTTGACGTTAAATGAAGTTAGAATAAACATTTAACTAATATTCTAATATATATTCTATATTATAACATTTCTTGACAAGGCAATCTTTGAGTTTGGTTTGAATGTTTTCCTTGTATAACCAGTTTATGTCTTTAGTAAATTATAATTATATTTTTTGCACATTTTTTTAATATTTTCCAAACATTGGAGATTTTAAATTATAAACGTCTTAGTGCTGAACAATACTCAAACAATTTTACAATAGTTCAAATTAATAAGATGTTTACGAAACCGGTTTGACTCCATTAAACGGACAGCACAAATAAGTTAGGCAAAAATAATTAAGCTTGACGTAATACTGTAATTACTGCCCATATTTTTAATTATAGCAATACATTTAATTACCTAATTATTGAAAAGTTATTATTGAAAATAATTACTTACCTGTGAATAGAAACATTTCTTTAGTTTTCATTTTATTCCCCGTAAATAAAGTATTAAAAAAATCTATAAGCACGAGTGACCGTCAATGCGGTCTTTACACAAATGATAATTTAAAAATAATGAATGATGCGAATGGGAAATTTTAACGTGAGGCTCTATAGATTTTAAGAAAACAAGGCAAGACAAAAAATGAGGCGAATCAAATAATTTGTCATGTGGACGCAAAACTTTTACTGGTCTTATTGTTTTTGCGTCATCTCATGTAATGAGAATTAATACCAATGCAAAAGTTTGTATATGATCTATGTTTGTTGCTCCTTAACGCTGAAACTGCTGGACTTTGCATGAAGTTTAGTAGATACACAGATGTTAGTTATAAACCAACAAGTTGGTATATACAAAGAAAGTCGATGTTTTTGTTTCAGTTCACAAAAGACTCCTGGAGACATTGCTAATAACAAATGTAGTTTAAAAAACTAGGGTTTTTTAATATTTTTTCATTAAATTATTTTAATCGACTCAAGGTTTAAAGTTGGTCAGTTATCGGACCAATTTTAAAGCTTTAGTCGACACGAAAATCCTTATTAGTAAATGGAAATACAAAGATCGCAAGCGATAAGGTTACTCTTGTACACTAAGTTTTCTATTCTGTTAGGTGCTCGTATAACTATTTTTTGTGGGTGAGCTATAAGAAGTGTTTATGTTATATATATATATATATATATATATATATATATATATTATAAGATTTATTATTTCTCTTAGGATCAACACATACGTTAAACAAGTTTTGTTAAATTCTAAAACTAACAAGGTTATGATTTCAAGGCTGAACTTATAAATGCACATGATTGGTTACTTTTAGAGGAATGAAAAATAATATTGGTATGTAATATGCCTTAAAGAGTAAACTTAAAAAATGAACACTAAAATCTGTACAATTTAGAAGCCGACAACGAGAACAGAAAGCCCAAAAGGGTAATTGGAAGTTACCGATATATGACTTAAGCGATTTTGATGAATGATTGATTATACTTCAAGTCAATTCCATTATTTCGTGGCTTATTATGCTTCTTGATAGTGCGAATACCAATTATTAGTGCGAATACCGCCTCTTCTATTTTTTATAATTTTAATATTGGACATATTACCAATATACCCGGTATTAAAATTATAAAAAGTAGAAGAGGTCGGCTTTCAGCTCAAATTTTTGCTTGATAAATATTTTTTCCAATCAAAATTAACTTTTTTATACTTAAAAATATACATACAACTTATATGTTTAAAATAATTTGAAATAAACAAATTATTATTGAATTTATCTAAGTTACAGATATTAGACTGCAGCAAGACTAGTAGCAACTATAAGTTCCTACTTACATCAATTAGTTTTCCTATTTTTTGGTCCCTTTTTGTGTAGTCGGTTTTTTTTTGTAATTTATTTTTTTTATTTGAAAAAAAAAGGCAAATGTTGCGTAATACATTTATATTTCACTATATTCTTTAAAAATAATATTTATAGTCACACCTTATAGCCTTCTTGCAAATTATTATTTTAAGACGAAATTCTGAGTACTTCAGAAATGCAAATAACAAATAAATCGTAGTAGCGCAGTTAGCAACCGGTCTGGCTGGCATTGTGTAGGTACTATTCATAAAGTCAGAAATTTGGTTTCTTCTAAATCTGAATGTTTTTTAATAATTAAATTAACCCAAATCACAATGTTTAGTATATATGCTTACACATAATCTCGATATTGCATATTATATAAATAAACATAACTCATAACGTTGTTACTGTTCGTTCTACAAATTTAGAACATCCTAAAAATTAAAGAGTAAGAAGAACAAAAAATCAATAATATATAGAACAGACATACATTATATACATAATATATTATATTGAACAGCAGTTGAAACACACTATTTATTCTTTTCTATATTTTTTTAAATAGGAAATTCATTTCGTTATTCCATCACCATGTACATGTGTATACAGGTAATAGTGGTTATGTGTGATGATCTGCTATCAAAGCAGGTCAAGGCAGGTGCCGCGCAAATTTGTATCATGACTTCACGCCTGGCTGGATTGCCGGATGCTATACAAACATTGATGCTAAACACAAAATAAAAAGACACGTGTTACAAATATGAGTCATTTAAAAGTAGGACAGACAGAAAGACGTACGATACAATTTGGAAACCAAAAAATAGAACATTTATAAAAAGGTACTCATGGAATATTTTATTCATTCTTAATTCGATTTTTTTAATTTCTAACCGGTTTTTAAAAATTCTCACTTTGACTCTTTTTTTAATCATGTTTGTATTTTCTCTTTTGTATCTCAGTTCTCAGGCAATTATGAACCGATTTTGTTTACATAAGCTTTCCTGATGGTGAGGTTGATCTCTTAGAAAGGTGAACATACTCTTACATATATACAACGGGTTAAATGACGTTTGAACTGTGTTTTATAACTTAGATTTCCTCCAACACTAAAAAACAATTATGATATTTACACTTTATATGAACCCTATTTTCAGAAATTCCGTATACATTAACTATATGTTTCATTACTTTATTACATAAATAACAGAAATTAAAGCAGTAATTATCTCAAATATGTTAAAGGCGGATACTAAACATATTAAGTATTATTTGTGATATAAGTTGCATAAACGATGCATGTACGTTCACATACCTTGGCGAATTATTTGAATAAACTAACAAATGACGCAAAATGCTTAATGGAGATGACAATATAAACACAGGGGCAAGAATAAAATAATATTTTCTTTTATTACTTTTATTTGTCTTTTAGCAAATTAACTTTAGCAATAGAGAGCACCTGCAAATTTTAAGCTTTACGTATTTAAGACAGTTTTTTATCATTAAATTACATTTTTTTTTGCAATGTTTAACATAAATATACATACAATATATACTTCTTAGTTCTATCAAACATTTGTGACCGCATAATGTCGGATATCTCTACATAGGTCGTTCTTAATACTTTGTTTTGTTGTTTTGTTTATAATATAATATGACTATAACTATCTAGATGACAGATGCACAGTACAAAATCCATCTTTTAAATTATAACAATAGCAAATCTGATTTGGGAATATGGTATAAATCATTCCCATTTATAATACTTTTTAACTGACTTTAAAATAGGTGAATTTACTCAAATCTAATATATGTTTTCTTTGTCCATAGTGTCTTATTACATATTTAACAATTTGATTTTCATGATTTTTATGATTCTTTTTTTAATAATAAGTTTATATTCAATATAATGTAATTTATATAAAAACGATCGACTCACCCTCGCTTCGCTCGGGTTCATCCCTAGCTTGATTCCCCATACAAACTTTCATCACCATTTTCGCCCTCTTAAGGGATGATTTCCGGGATAAGAAGTATCATATGTCCTTCCTAGGGTCTCCAACTATCTTCTTGCCAAATTTCATCTAAATCGGTTCAGTAGATCCAAAGATTACCCCCTACAACCTCACAAACTCACAAACTTTTCTTCTTTACAATATTAGTATAGATAGCGACTTACTAACAAAAACAAATCTATCCCACTTAAACCGTTCATTTTTTGCGATAAAATATAGCCTGTGTGTTTTTCTGATATGAGTTATATTATTGTAAAGTTTCATTAAAATCCATTCAATAGTTTTTGCGTGAAAAAGTAACAAAAATCTATACGTCTATACATCCAGACATCGATACATCCTCACAAACTTTCGCATTTATAATATTAGTTGGATAATATAGTATTGCATGAATTAATTATCACAAATATTTATATATAAGTATATTGAGGTCTCAACTAAACGAACATCGATCGCATGACCGCTTTCATTTATTTTGAAAAGATGCTCTTAAAGTTAAAATAATCTTCGTTGTTATTATTATTCTTTTAATCAATCTTATTTCAGTTTAAGTCACTTTGAACTTGGTCTATGTCTTTTTAAAGGCACCTATGGGAAGTGAAGGGTCAGAAACGCGTCCAGTGAACAGCAATTGTCTGGTTTGCTCATCTTGTATGAAAAATAGGAAAGGCTTGTTGGCAATCACTTCGGCATTCGGCATCCCGTCTTCGCCAAATTTATTCTCAAGAGCAACTTCTGCGGAATAAAAAAAATAATGTTGTATATTTTTTAATAACATATAGGTATTTTGTATTGAAAAATCCATTGACATGCGTATCTTGACTAATTTAAATATGTATATTATTTATTAAAATAGTACCTACGTTATCTAAGGTATTATTAATTTATCACTGACATATAACAATCATAGTACAACATTTATTAACAAGTTATATTAAACTAGTGACTCACCCTCGCTTCGCTCGGGTTCGTCCCTAGCTTGATTCCCCATACAAACTTTCATCACCATTTTCACCCTCTTAAGGGATGATTTCCGCGATAAAAATTATCCTATGTCCTTCCCAGGGTCTCAAACTATCTTCTAACCAAATTTCATCTAAATCGGTTCAGTAGATCCAGAGATTACCCCCTACAACGTCACAAACTCACAAACTTTACCTCTTTATAATATTAGTAGACTAGACTGACTTCTTATATATATTAATGCTTATTGATAATGGTCTACGAGAAGTAGGGAGACTATAAATTAAACATAATTTACCTGTAGCCGAATATACGACACTGCCTAATTCGTTGACTTCAATACCAGAGTGCTGTAATACTTTGGAGATCTTCATCCTGTTATAGAGATACTGTCCACGAGTGAGGCCGGGAAAGGAGGCTGTATCTTCAAACGCCTGCCTGACGCCAAGCTGTAACAATATGTATATCAAAAATTATATTTTTTTTTTGTTTATTTGAATTATGAAAGTATCGTTTAGTAATTTTGCCTAATATCTTAAAAATCGATATCCAAAAGTTATAAATATTGTTTATTTTATAATTTTAGGATTTTTCGTCAACACTTTGCCTGCTGGTTCGTCGATACTTGCTTTCGATGTTATTCTAAGCTCCATGTTAGAGCATTATATGTACATATTATGTTGAAGCCTTGCTTTTGTCGTCCTAAAAACGTATTTCGTATGTGTGTGTATGTGTGTGTGTATATGTGTGTGTTTGTGCGGGTACGTGTTCGTGTGTATGTATGTACAGAAAGTATTATACAACTGGAAGGAGTTGGATAAATACAAAAATAAAGTATGGCTTGGAGCTACACATTTTAGGTTTGTATAAATCCAAAAAAATAGTCAAAATTCGCCCCAAGTGTAGAAAATAGGAGATGATTATTTCTCATCTAATGAATTTTTGAAATACTTTCTTCTTATTTTGCTATTACTATATCTACACTAAATATAAAAAATAAAAACAAAAAAAAATAAACACCGACTTTAAAAAAAAAACATTAAAAAGTTAAAATTAACTGATTAGTAGTTTTCATTTAATATCAGATATTTTCGAAGTCGGTGCCGGCCGATACAAATCAAAGCACACGGTTTTTATATATATTTCAAAAGTTTTTATGGCCTCGTTATTTCAAAGAGTTCAAGCACAAAAACGGATGGAATGATAAGAATTAGTAGGTATGGTATAAATAGCCTGCTATACCTAAAATGCAGCTATTCCTTTATTAGAATTTTATTATAAATTTAAATTGCATAAATTACTTTTCGCTTAGACGCCAACAATTATAATAAAGTACTAACCCTAAGTAAACATTTGTATAAAAAACTAATTAACATAAATATCGTCTATTTAATCTATTGGTATATTAGTAAACGAGATATTCTTAATTTGGTTCACGATCGTAATACTATTTACTAGAACCGTCTGTTGTACCAACAATCCAACAATAAAACGAATATACTCAAAGGAAATACCCAAGTCGTTTGCATATGACGCTCGTAGCATATCGCGAAGAGGAAAATGTTAATGAAATTGAAGTTACGTATTAGACATTAATTACGACAAATAAAAAACTAAAACATTCATATATCCAACTAAAATAAAAATCCATAGTAATCAAATTAATGTTTACGATGCGCGCGCACACCGACAGCCAAAAAGCGACATGATGAAATTAGCTGCATTCCTTTTACAAACGGAGAGTTGTGAGTTGTGACATACGGGATGAAATCCTAAGCTATTTTTGTTCCTTTACGCCAAAGAAGTATAACTTTTTACGTACGTTCATAAGTACCAATACACGTTTTTTTTTTTGTATATTTGGTAGGTAAAGTATTTTTCACCATTCTACAACAATATTATATAAATACATAGCGACGAACTCAGGCGATGCGAGAGTGAGTCGATGTATAACATAAATCAAAAGTTTTTTTTTGTAGATTAAACGCGGCCTGAGCCGCGGATTCTGCTAGTAAATACTTAATTTTTTTTAGAAACAACATATCATATCATGATTTACAGTAGGGAATCCCTTTTATCCAGGGGAAGCCCTCTCGTCTATCACGATAAAAATATCCTATTTGTTGTTAAGGCATGCGTAACATTTTTGTACGTATGCTAATTAAAATCCGTTCAGTAGTAGGTATTTGTGTGAAACACGAATGAACACGCACATTTTCTTTAATAATAGTTTAATTGAAATCTTTAATGATAAAAGTTGACGAAATTAAAACACGCTAGTTTTTCGTTTAATCAAACAGTATAAATATTGCCGCTCTCACTGTAGATTTTATTATAAGGGAGATTTTTATTTGGTACACAAACGGTAACATTTACCCAACAATTATAATTAGGAATAGACTAATAAAAATTTCATATAATATCATCCTTACACGTATAAAAAGAAGTCTCTGACGAGCGTCTGTCTTTACGTTAATTTCGAATTTGCTGTTATGGTCTGCATGTTTCCCGAAAGATTTTAGTGCTGAATATATGTAGATGTGCGCTGCCTAAACGATTAGTAACTATATAATTAACTAGCAACTCACCCTCGCTTCGCTCGAGTTCGTCCCTAGCTTGCTTCCCAATACAAACTTTGATCTCCATTTTTACCCCCTTAAGGGATGATTTCCGAGATAAAAAGCATCCTATGTCCTTTCCAAAGTCTCAAACTATTTTCTAACCAAATTTCATCTAAATCGGTTCAGTAGATCCAGAGATTACCCCTTACAACGTCACAAACTCACAATTCACAAACTTTACCTCTTTATAATATTAGTATAGATAATAGTAGTAAATATGTCTAAAAAAAGTATTGTTTGACTATGAAATGTTTATGTCTACTTAAAATCAATTAGTTTCTAATAGAGATAAATTTTTGGTCTGACGGTTACCACATTAGGTTATATAGTTTAGGAGATACTGAAAAATTATAATAAAGCACGACTTACGCGCAAAGTTATTCATGAAACTGCGGGGAGTAAATATAAATTATGTTTTCCTTCGCCGTAAAGCAAGTGGTAATCATGTTGGAAATGATTCGCACAAAATATCAGAGGTGCAAGGACACCCGTTACTTGAGCTCGCAACATAGGTTTTCCAAGCGAGCGCATTACCAATGGGCTATCATTGCTACTACTAAATAGCTTACCTCTTTTAGAACTCCATCCAATAAGGACGTGTATTCAAACTGGAACTTAGGAAGAGTAATATCTACGATAGCTTCTTGAAGGTAATATAACTCTGATCGAATATCACTTAGCTCGTTAAATAGTGATGGCAAGCCAGTGAGAGAATTCGGCACTATGATGTACATTGCAAATTTGTTTCCCTGTAAATAAAAATAATAAGGTAATGATTATTTACAGAATACACGTTATTCCTAGAAATATCATTCATTTCAGGCTTATAGAAAGTCATTTATATGGCAAAAATACTTACTAAATATGGCATCCTCAAAATTTTCGCGTTAAATCGTGTAGACTCAGTATAATAAAATTTATTCTTAACATTCATGAACGGTATATCTTTCTTTTCTTTAGCTGTGACGTAGAATGCATCGTTCTTAGTTACATTTGGTGGAAATTGATAGAGCCAAGTGCCTTTGAAGAATATTGTGTTAAGTACTAGAGCTGACACGCCATTTACATCATCTGAAATGAGTTACAATAATGTAGTTAAAATCGGAGTACTATTATAATTGCAAAACTTTTGTTACTTCTTTAGGATAAAACGAATGGATGAATTCGGATGAAATTTGGTACATAGACACATTATGATCAGTTACGCATCTAGAAACGCAACCAAGCGAAGAAAGAGTTATTATATAAAATGAATCGAAATCATGATCTACAATCATATCTCTTCTAGAAGCTCGCCAAGCTTTAAAATTAGTAGTAGGTATTAAGTCTTAAGTAATAATAGTTGTGCAAAATAAAATAATATATGTATTATGTATGTACAAAAATCTATCCTATCCATAGCTCTATTGCATACAATCACAGCGTGCAATAATGTTTGGAACAGATCATTAATTACTGCCATATGCCGATAACAAGCCATAATCATCGGAATACTAATAGCTACACTGACTGATAGGATAGTACATACAATGCCCTCCTAACTGATCTCGGATTACTGCGGCCCAACTCAGTGGAACTCCGGGAATATGACGGTGTTTGCATAACACTTACAGTGAAAGGCACTGTGATGTGATAAACATATGACGAGCAGTGGAAGATGAGCTCTAACATACTTTCAAAGGCACGAGAATGTAAACATTACCAACTTCCCAAATCTTATCTATTAATATCTAGCGACTCACCCTCGCTTCGCTCAGGTTCTTCTTAGTATGGAATAGTTTATTTTTTAATTTTTTTTTTGTATGACTTTTTCCGATGTTTTAATAGTTATTCTAATATTCGGGGTGAAGACAAATCTAACAAAAGAAAGATAAAAAAAATCGATCCAGCAGTTTTCGAGTAATAAGTGTTGTAACAAACCCGACTTTGTTTTATATACAAATATTTGGTGACAGAAAAATCCAGTATCCAGTTATTTAGGACTGATATGAGGACTCGAACATATGTACATAATGCAGCTAGCAGCACATACAAACATACCTATATGTAGATATATTGTGTAGAAAGTGAAGGAATATTTTACTTACCCATATCAACTAAATGATTGATTCTTCCTTCAGTGTTATTAGATACCCATTGATTGATACTCTTCGCGGCACTTGCTGAATCAGTAAAGTTCAATGGCTTTAATTCAGTTTTGTAGAACTGTTCGGCTACGGCAGAGAAGCGTTGTTGTGGTACTATATTACCACCAATATATATTCTGCTAGCTAAGTTCAAGATATATTGTGAGGACTTCGTCTATAAGTTAAGAAAAAAAATCTATTACAACGTGGTAAAAAACATGTTCACCGGATGTCTCTTCCAAAGCTAACTAACTTACGAAATGTTAAATGTTCGCGTAAATGTAAGAAAAAATAACTAATTATTTTTTATATGTATAAAAAATATTTTAATGGCATAAAAATAAATTTAAAGCCCAATGTGAATCTTAGTATAAATTTAATTTGTGCTAACAATTAAGAAACTGTTATATTTAATAATTTTTCATATACTTATAATATTTTTAAACTTTAAATTCAAAATGATAAAAATATATTTTCGTATCCCTTGAACCCATTTGACAAAGTAGCTTTGACAAAAAGTTTTGATTTGAAGTTTTCTATGACAAAAACGGCTCCAAGTTAACCAAGTTACCTTTGATTGAGCGCCAACGTCAAAGTGCGCTTTGATTGCTCGCTTACACGATCATAGTCATCCATAAGTCATCAAAACTATTTTGTCAAAGCAGGCTTTGAAAAAAGTAGGCCACGGTCCAAGTCCACTCAAAGTATTCCCTGATTGCTCGTTTACATATTATCAAAGTTGCGTCAAAGTAGTCATCAAAACTACTATGTTAAAGTATACTTTGATCGTATTACCGCGGCTTGAATGAGCTTTTTTATTAGTCAAAAGGCAACTGACATGCATCAAAATAATTTTTCTTCAACGCCAACTTCTAGCGTTCAAAATTAAAGTCCAAAATAACATATCGTTTAATTTCACTCGTTATTGGGCGGGCTAACACTATATGTGTATTATGTTTTCTTCTAGTAAATTCGAAATAAATAGTCTGTGACGAACGGGTACATAGATAGACACACGAATATTTCTATACGAGTTTTATTTTTTAATTGGATACATTCACTAAAAGTAAGCCAAAAGGTAACTTACATGTAAAGAATCTAAGATCATCGCGAATTTTTGCCTCGCGACGTTTTTATCAGTATCTAAGCCCAATACATAAGAGAGCTCTACTTGAGTAATCCCCGTCGAAGCTTCCATAAGTATAGCCAACGCTAATTTAAGCCCCAAAGGTGATATCAGGAAGTTTTCTTGGGAACTCGCTGCTACACGCTGAAATATACAAAAACAACATAATAAATATGCGATAATGCGTTACTAGAAAATTAGCTTTAACTAGCGACTCACCCTCGCTTCGCTTGGGTTCATCCCTAGGTGATTCTTTAAATGGACGCAACTTTTTTAAGTATGAAGCGATTGAAATAAAACAAATACTAAATGAAGCTTACCACAATATATTAGTGAAAGCCGCATCCGAATCGGTTAAGCCGTTTCCGAGATTAGCGCGCACAAACGCGCAAACAAACAGACAGATAATATTTCCAAAAATCATTGTTTTGGGTTCTATTGCGTAAATAAAGACCCCCAATGATAGTTTTTTTCAAATATCTTCCACGTACAGACAGCGATCAGTTACACTTTTATTATATGTAGATAAAATTTTTAGATTATATAAGCTATTGTTTTGTATTTTCTCATATTTTTTCCTAGTCCGGGTCTTGTATTAACATATAATTTAAAGCCTGATGCATAGTTAAAATGCTAACGAAAATGGGACTGAAGGAGTATGGCTTAATTATTCTAGCTCATTTTTATAATCACATTAAATAAGACTATTGTAAGTTTATTAATTATTTACATTTTCATTACTTAAGTCAATAAAGTTTACATAAAAATCCATACGAATATAGAAAAATAAATGAAAAAACTATTTATTATAGCTTAACTATCGACTCACCCTCGCTTCACTCGGGTTTGTCTCTAGGTATTATAATGGATATAGTTACTATGTTATCCTTACGAGATAGACATTTGCCATCGCGGACTTTTTTGTAGATCTTTTTATGTAAAATACTGTAGTACATAATTTTGATCTATCTCGTAGGGTTCAGCCAGCATTTGCAATGTAAGCGCAAAAATTTGTTTATTTACGACATCACATTAAAAACCTGTAAATTATCAGTGTTTCTCTACTATATTATGCATGTATGATGCATATAAACCTTCCTCTTGAATCACTCTATTAAAAAAACCACATTAAAATCCGTTGAGTATTTTTAAAGATCTAAGCATATATGGGACAGACAGAGCGGGAAGCGACTTAGTTATATACTATGTAGTGATTCAGTATAATATAGTTACACATTTTCTAGTATTACCTTTGTAAGCGTCCAGTCGAATTTGTCGTAATTCACATTGGATGGTAGATATTGATCTACGTTCTCATATTGAGTGACGGCCTGGACATCATTTTTTGGAGGAGATACGGGTGAGGCCTGCGCAAACGCCTGCGTTATCGTTTCGCTAGTAGACAGGCCTGGATTTCCAAACACGCTTTCCAACAACTCCGGCGTTATAGCAATATTTGTACTGCATATTGTAAATGGCACTATAAAAAAATATTAATGTTAGAACTTTTAACCTTAGGTCATTTGTTACTTAAAGAAGGTACACTTCTGTCGATTGTTACGATATTAAAATTAAAACTTTATTTATTAATTACTAGTAGAACCCGCAGTTTCGGCCGCGATCAAACTACGAAAAAAAAACTTTTTCGCAGTACATACTTTATATATTTGCAAAAATAAGTTCGTCTTTCATATTATTTTTTAAATATATGTATATGGAAAACAAATTTAATTTCAGCGATCGTAACTCATAATATCCAGGATTTTAAAATATGTTAAATGTAGGTTATTCTGTAAATAAAATTTCGTGTTAGGGGTTTAGCAAGCAAGCTCCACTCTCTTTATTTCCTCTATTTTTTGCACATTTTACTACTCCATCTTTCTAAACTCTCAACTCGCATACAATGTTTACGACTGTAGAATCATGTAACTCGGCTAATATGGCATTTTTAACTAACATACTAACAGGCTAACATCTATGTTATTTTTAAATAGCGACTCACCCTCGCTTTGCTCGGGTTCGTCCCTAGGTACGTTTTAACGGTTAGTATGAAATACAAATCTTTAAACTACTCGGCTTTTCTGTAATATGCATGTATTATATATATTTTGTTTTATCCCCTTAGGAGCTGAATTTTGAAAAATTCTAATATACATGTTTATTTAATTGTATTGAAAAGGTTTAATACCAAGTTTTAAATAATTCTGGCCATAAACAATTTTTCCCCTATATAAACTGAACAACCAACCCCCTTTTACCCTTTTAAGGGATAAATTTTGAAAAAATGATAATATTTGTATTGTTTTATTTTTCATTTTAAAGGTACCACTTACCGTGTATTAATTACAGAATTTCATACAAACTTTTATCCCCCATTTTACCCCCTTGTCGGGTTGAATTTCGAAAAATGTTAAAACACGTATTTATTTTAAAAGCATTATAACTAAGTTTCAGGTAATTCTGATCATAAATATTTTTTGTCCATATAAACATTATTACCCCCTTTTACCCCTTTAAGGGACGAAGTCCAAAAAGAAATATTTCTTCTTTAATTTCCAAAAAAATTTAATAATATTTCTCAATTTTTATCTTAATCCCCTATTTTAACCACTTAGGGGATTCATCCCCTTTCGATGTCGAAAAATCCTTTCTTATAAGTTAATTCTTAAAATCTAATAGTATTACTATAAAAAGAAAATAAATAATAACAATTTAAAAGATATGTATTTTTGTAAATGATAATTTCAGGGGAAAACCAAACCGAACGTGAGTTTGGATTATGCTGGTACAGATTACACATGGTAATATAAAAAACCGGTTAAGCTCGTGATTGCAATAAACATAGCTTATTTTTTTTATTTGAAAATATTCATGTATTATAATAATATTATGATATTATTAATGAATCTTGATACAGATAGACCCAGGGCGGCAAATTTTTAGGGGGGCAAAATTCGGAGGGTGAAAAAAAAAGTCTCTTCGCGGTATCGTTGAATCCGGCACTGACCATATCCTTTTTTTTTTTTTTTTTTAACGTTGGGAAATGCATTTACGCATACCACCTGATCCCCCAGGTGGTGATGTGGGGCTCACCGGCGTAAAAGAGCCAGTACTACCCACTAAAACCCAACATCCCTTCCCCCCGCCTTAGTGGGACGCCGCAGGATCGCTTACGCATTCTACTACGGCGCCCCGACGGCAGGTCTGCCTAAAGCAGACCACCAAACCAATGGGGCTGCTCCACAGTCCACTCTGCTAGTCAGAGAGGTACCCGGAGCAGCCCCATAAAACCAAAACACCGCCCACCGAAGTGGGCCACCTCCAATCGGCTGCAGAGGACAGGGAGAGCGGCAACGAAACACCGACACTCCTCTTCCCCCGCAGCCCCACCGCCCGGTTGTGGGACCAAGCGGTCCCACCACCGGTGGCCGCAACGTCTTCGGCTCGAGGCCTAGACGAGCGGCCCCATCCAAGCCATTTGGTCCGCGCCGGATTTCTCCGGTACCACCCGCCCCTCTAAGCGGGTGGCATGCCCCTATCCGCCACCTGGGGACGCGCCCGGTAGGAGTTGGCTTCTGGGGCACTGACCATATCCTGGATCAACATATTATAACACGTAAAAGCGTTCCTTGGGCTAATAGTTAAACTTTATTGTTCAATGTTTTGAGCTTATAATTAATTATATAGCGTTACACAAAATTTTCAAAGAAAAGAAAGAAAATGTATTTTTCAACGAAAATAAAATTAACATTCTAAACAAAAAAAAACGTTTATATAGATAAATAATCGAATCAATGGGCGAGGGAGAGTTTCTAATCGGACTTTCTGTAATTTTGAGAAAGTCCGTTTACGATATTTAAAGACGCGAGTGGAATTGAGTAGATGATAAGTTTTGGTTAATTCACAGCAAGCTCGTCCAACGTCAATTCGTTTGTAGGTACCTATACAACAATTTAAGTCAAAGTTAAAGACTTGTGAGTGAGTTCATACGAGTACTTTCTGAGCTTTTTTATCTATCCAATTTGACACACAAATCAGTATAATTTTTACAAATTTTCCACAATCATCATTAGCAATTCGATAAATGCATATATTTAACGTCATTATTGATAGGTATATATTCGAACTAATACATCTTTGTTCCTGATGAGACCCTATGGCATTACATGGACGTGTCTAGATGAATAAGCGAGAAGATTTCCAAATCGATACTAAGTAAGCCGGATATTCTACAAATCATATTAAAATAGGGTATCTAATGATATTTACATTGCTTAAAATTCGGCATAGTAAAGTCAAAGATGTATGTTTACACACCAAAGCCACCGACCTCGACACGAGCCGAGGTGTTTGTCAGCCGGGCTTTTTAAAATATTATGACAACAGGTTACCCTCGTGCGGGTTGACGCACAACCGATATAATATGTACTTACTTGTACATGCTGTTGTACATGTAAGATCTAGCCCTAAACACAGATTAGTTTACAGATAAGTACTAGATTTATCCCAAAATTTTTGTCATATTCGAGAATATCCCTATGTCTAGCGATCATTACTATTTACAAATTGCAATAATTATATTACTTTATGATGTACCTACATATATGTATACAGAGTCATTCAACTCAAATAATGCAAATGAATGACCAAATTATTAAAGTACAAACCTAATTAAAACATGCCAGAATATAATATAAGATATTTTCGTAAAAGTACCAATTTTAATTTTACCTACTGGACCGCAAATAAAGTTTTTTTTATAATCATGTATTCCCCAAGTAGATAAATTTATAGGTGACTGGTGTACGATTGCGATGACCTTCGAAATGACCTGTTGATATCACAAATGTGAATGGTTATTATAATAAAATTAAATTTTATGATAACTATAATTAAACAACTTGTTAATAATTGATTTTAGACCACAAACAGTTCTGTTTTATTTAGTAAATAGGTGAGTTGCATACATTTATTAAACAAAATTAATAATAATGTAAAATAACTGCAACTGTAATTTACATAAAATTAATATGAATTTTTATATTGTATTTAAAAAGGCGGTCATCAACGAGAAAACGACTACGGTCATTGGTGGGTGTATTTTGTTGACCCACAGTCCTCGGCCCTTGCTAACGGTTCAATCTGAATAAATTATACATAGGTAGAGTATACTAAAATATTAACTGATGAATAGATAGACTATGCTAAAATGTAACTACCTCGGTAGTGTAGTGGCTAGCATGTACGGCTGCACACCCGGAGGTCCTGGGTTCGAGCCCCGGGTCGGGCCAAGTTTAGTTATTGAGTCTTCCTGTATAGTAAGTCTCAGTAACAGCCCGGAGTTGGGAAGTTCGCGGTGTTTCACCCCCGTGCCTCGAAGCTGCCGTCGTAAAAGCCGTCGGTCCTGCGCCTTAACTCTCACCGGTCGTGTCGAGCAGTCGTCCCACCGGAGTATGAGAGTGACAGGAATAGAGAGTGCACGTTGTGTCTGCGCGTACACTTGTGCACTTTAATATCTCCTGCGCAGTTGGCTAATCTCATTGAGATTGGCCGCCGTGGCCGGAATCGGCTAGGAGAACATCATCATACTAAAATATAAAAATGCGGAAAAAGGTGCAAGAATTTATAATTTTTTTTAACATTTTCATTAAATCTCGGAAAAATAAAGATTTTCAAAAATATATTACATAGGCCTCACACGCTTCCTATTGACCAATCCATACATCATTTCTCAAGTAAGGGACATAAAACTCATCACACCAATGTATAAATATATATAGTCTATCTACGAGTAGTATTCAGACCTTTTTAACGTCCCACAGTTGGGCACGGGCCTCTCTTCAATACGAGGGGGATCAGGCTATAGTCCACCACGTTAGCCAAGTGCGGGTTGGCGGACTTAACATTTTTTTTAAAACCTTGCTAGGTTCTCTCAGACATGCAGGTTTCCTTACGATGTTTTCCTTCAACGTTAAGACACTTATGGTAATCATGTTGAAAATGATTCCCACATGAAACTATCAGAGGTGCGAGACCCGGGATTTGAACTCGCTTCAATCGGGTTCCCAAGCGATCGCGTTACCACTCGGCTACCACTGCCTACTTGGCTATCACTATCTCTATATATACAAATAAATATTATGTAAAACAACAGGCGAGACCTATGCCTTACTTATCAGTTTGTTTAAATTTATATATTTATAGAAGTGAAAACTTCTATAGGCAGGTTTGGACGGGGAGTAAATTCATGTAAGTCATCATCGACATGGTCACGTGACGTGTTAACGCTAATACTCAGAGAGACAGACAGATGTCGAAACCAGGTAAACAGTTTTAATTTACAAACTTTAATTAAAGATCAAACAATTAATTTGAATATTCAAAAATAACAACTATTTGCTTATAGTTTTAAGTTTTCACTTCTGTCGGTAATCCTCATGACTGCTTTTTTTATAACTAGCGACTCACCCTCGTTCCACTCGGATTCGTCCTTAGATACGTTTTAGCAGTTAGTATAGATTTCTCAGAGATGAGATATTTTTCCGCAGTAAAAAGTACCCTATATGTTGATAGGGATAACCAGCTATCACCGTACTAAATTTCATCAAAATTTGTCCAGTGGTTTTCTCGTGTTGCGTTACCAAACAGACAGGCAGACAAAAATTCTAAAAACTATAGATTAGGCCTCACTATCGATAATAATGACTATTTCAATAAGATTTTCCAAAAAATATTTAATATACAGATTCGACTCGGAATTTTATTATATGTATAGATTTACAGAAACAAACTATATTTTTAGGAAACTACAATTTTAGGGAAATCAAATCATTTTATAATGTAGTCTCACATATATTTTTTCCTTAAAAATTTACATTATGTTTTCAATCTGTATATTCCCGTTAGGTTCCTTATTAATTAGGTGTCAGTGAATCGGAACTATCAAACGGGAAAATAACAACTGTGTCATTGTAAACAATAGTACAGTAATAAAAATGACAAATATATGAATTATCATACATAAAAATTAACAGATGGACTTATTCTTATAAATTATATTTCTTAAAGGAATAAAAAAATATAAATTAATTATCCGATTGTCGTAAGAATTACACAATGCGTTGTTATTAATTAGAACAATTAAAAATAATTAGTAATTTTTATATTACGTCATATATTCCTGTATCAATAATTTAAACTATTATATTGATTAATGTTTATGATATTTTTAACTAAGAAGGCTATATGGCAATGATGCATTTTGGGCGCGATTTTTCATATTTACTATTCATACATCCAAATCACTTTTTTATATCTATTAATAGACTATGCTCAATGTTATCTTATTAGGCTACCATTATTATCAAGTGTATAATTCATGCCAAGATATATGAATCAATCCAAATTTTTCTCCTATCCAGTCTCCCGCAAAAGATCTCTGAGTTTTCCAATAAATAGTAATAATCATAACGCTGAATGTTATCAATGTAACAACTACTAAATGATAATTACAAATAACAGCACATTTTTTTCTCAGATGCATTCCAACAAAAATAACTACTCGTACCATGATTTCGGACAAAGTCAGGAATCGGCGAATATAGAATACACCCATATATTATGCAATATAGCAATTTAACAAAGAATAACGAATAGATTTATTCACTTACCTAAAAAGATGACAAGAAAAAACTTCATCTTCGCACTTGTTTGTGAACGAGGAAAAACTAAATAAAAAAAAAGGTTGTCGTAAAGTTTTAGAAGTCAGGTTTATAGAAACTGATTTGCCTAATTCATGAAACTATTTAATTAGTATAAAAGTATATATTTATTAGTTATATAGCCCTTATTTTATGTTCATTGTTAAAATGCGTGTCTGTTCGACGATGTGTAAATCACAACTGATGATATTCATTATTCGCTAGGAAGGTCCTCACAACCGGTTCAATGACGATAGCGTGTTTTTACTAAGCATACACTCTTTATGTCGATATGAATTTTATATCAAAATATTTTAATAATAAGCTGTAAAAATTTATACTAATATTATAAATGTGAAAGTTTGTCAGTATGTATAGATGTTTGTTACTCTTTCCCGTCAGAACGGCTGAACAGATCTGGATGAAAGGCACAGAGACAGATTATAGTCTGGAATAACACATAAGCTACTTTTTATCCCGAAAAAATATACAGTTCCCGAGGGATAGATTTGTTTTTATTTGTCTAGAGGCGAACCCGAGCGAGGCGAAGGTGAGCCACTAGTCCATTATAATATCATTTTGCTTTGGGTGAGACTAATTCTTTTTGCTGGCTTTAACATCCACATTGTTCTAGACAAAAATGAAGTAGAATAAAATTGGAATTGAAAAGTGGATAGAAAGATTTGAATTGTTTATTTTTATTTTTTAGTATCTGGGCGACCTAATTTCGCTTGGTGTTTTTCGGAAAAGACATGAAAAATGCATTTTATTTCAGGAGATACCTATACTACATATAGACAAAACTAAAAAGTAAAATATTATCTAAAAACAAAGATCCAAATTTTCCGTTATACACAAAATAAATTAATATAATATATACAAGAATTGCTTATTTAATATTATATAAAAACTTAAAAAAAAATAAAAACCGACTTCCAGGGACTAAAAAGTATTAAATAACTAAACGGGGGTTTTCATTTAGAATAGGAAGTATTCCCTTTGAAACAAAAAAATATTTTCCAAATCGGTTCAGGCGTCTTCGAGTAATCGGTGAGCATACATAAAAAAAGATTCCGACGAATGGAGAATCTCCTCCTTTTTGAAAGTCGGTTGAATATGCAGATCCAGACTTTTAGCGGCATCCGCCAAAGAATTGAGGAACTGGATGCACGTCCTACCTTCAACTAATCTCGGTATACTATTGGATAATGATAGTTTTATCACTTTAGTTCTCCGGCTGGATACACCGATGTGCACTGAGCACAGATGCTACCGCTGTTATGGACTCCATGGACTCTCTTGGAGAAGAAGTTTAGGTAGACTTTTCCGCCATGCTTCCCTAACGATACCATCAAAGGTCTCTTGCCATTGTTGACATTCTTGCCGTTATTGAGGTAGCTGGAATAAGTCGAGATTATGGTAAGAGACCTGATGGTCTGTCGCTAGTTCCTTGGGAAAGAGGACGGGCCCTATTGTGGGACGCTACATGCGTTGACACATTGGCCCCGTCCCATGTCAGGGACACGGCGTCTAAAGTGGGAGCCGCGGCAGAGATGGCTGAATTACTCCAGTTACGTAAATACGCATCCCTTAGTCAAATTTATGTTTTTATATCATTAGCTATAGAGACCCTTGACGCTTGGAGTCAAAGTGCTAAGCACTTATTAAAAGACATTACACCTCGTCTTATCGCCTCTACTAATTTTTCACCCGAAGAATCGGCATTGCCATTCAGCGGGGGAATGCGGCTAGCATTCTTGCCACTAATCCACACGGACATGACTTGTACAGTAATAATTAAATGTATATTTGTAATTTTGTTTATTGTAAATTAAAAAAAGATAAAGATAAATAATAAGATTCCATATTTGATATTAGTATAGCACAGTGTTAAGGAAATTGGGATAATTTTGTTTCAATCCTTTGGCACAAGACTTACCAATGCCTGAAGATCCTAAAAGTTTTCCTAAGAATTATAGAAAATCATTTTACAATTACTAAATGAATATATATCGTAATATACCGACAAAAATATAGGTACTGTGCAAATATAAGACATATATACAAACTTTTAGTCTGTCGAAAAGATAACTTCTTCATAATTTATGGATCTAAGAAATATCATAAAATATACCTTCTGTCACTCATCAACCTTGCGTACTATACATATAGCATATATACAGGTAGGTTTTTCCCGGTTCACCGAATTGCCGCTTGAGTGTTCTACTAATATTAATAAATCTATGACGCAGAAGCAGATATACATACATATGTACGATACTTGGCTTTCAATGATTTATCAGTAGGCTATTGAAATTGATTAGGAATATTTTTAACAAATTACTTTACTGAGCGACCTTTATAGTGCAGACCATATATATCTATACTCTTTGGTGCAGACTAGCATTGTCTACGACGCGTGACGCGAAGTAACCGGTTTGATTCTCCATTATAGATACAGAACTGATGTTGTATATTTGATTACGTAACTGAAAAAGGGAAAAAGTACTATAATTTATTTGGGTATTCAATATCGAATTCACTAACTTCGGCGTTGCTGTAAGCAAACTGCCGACAGATACCCGTTCAATATTGATTTTTATTTTAGGAAAACCCATATAAGCTGTGGTAACAAGTTACGATGCACTCATAAGTCATAAGATATCATTAGTATTCAACCACAAGTCTTGCTTGTGATCATTATTTTACTATACAAACTGTTGCCCGAGGCTTTAAACACTTTATTCTTACTTTACATTTAACTACAACAAAACAAAAAAAAACAAATTTGACTCGCAAAATTTTTATTCGAGGTGATTTTGATTAGTAAAATACGAAGAGAGCGTTAAATTTTATAAAATTGAAAGGATTCTTCCTTTCCGAGTTTCTTTACAATAATGTGTCACTTATGGCATCCTGGTATCCACAACCACTAGTTTAGTAAAAATTTATAGTAGAGCACATGCTCTAACGTGACGTCGTATCACTGACTTCGAAAATATCTGATTAATCTGATTAGGTATCTATAGTAAATAAAAACCCCTGTTCAGTTACTTTTTAGTGTCTGAAAGTCGAATTTTTCTTTTATTGTTGAAGTTATACATACGTTTTTTGGCACATTAAGTAAAAAATGATGAGAATTCCTTTTTACGATGCGACAGATTTAGACTACAGTATGAAGTTAGTCATTAAATCTCCCTTTAGTATAGTGTGAAGTGATAGATCTATACATACAAGATATTTATTCCGGTATTTCTATATTTTATTAGCTAGTTACGGAAATAAACCTCCAGAAATCGAGAATTTAAGGCGCTGAGAAATACCCATATAATCTAGTATAGATATTAAAGTGAGGTTTGCATTTAAGCTATAACGTCATTTACGCATGAGCCACGCGATATATGAATAGTGAATACATTCATATTCGTGACAACTAATTTATTACATCACTATTACTGAGAAATTGTAAAGTTTTTAAATTGTTAAGATTGCTTAAGAACACTTGACCTACATTATACATATATGTAGAATGTATATCATACTCAGAACTTGTACTGTAGTATCTATTCGGATATTCCCCTTCTAGCACTGTAAAGTGAATACTAGCGGTTTATCCTCGCTTCGCTCAAGTACGTTCCTACTCTCTAAAGATAAATGGTTTAGGAACGCATAGAGGACAAACATAGAAGTCTTTTTTTTTTGGCCAGGGACCTTCACATATGGGCATACATGGAACTACTCATAGCAATCGGATGAATGGTTTAGGAACGCGTAGAGACATACAAAGAAAACCTGAAGTTTTATGATCTTAAAATATTTGCCGGTATATCAGGAATAAAATTTCGTAAAATGCCCCCTATGTCCAGCTATCCCCGAGAAATGGGGGGACGCAAAGCGTTAAAAATAGTTTTTTTCGGTTACGGTTTACTATGACGTTCTATCGAAAAATGTTTTCTGCAAAAGTTGTAGGTCTAGTAAAAATGTACATCTTTTATAAATAATACTTTTTACAATAACCTCAAAATTTTCGAGATATTTGCAGAAAACTCGGTTTTTAACTTTTTTTTATTTTTAATTTCTAGAATAATCTTTTGATTTTCATGAAACTAAGGGAATGTAATCTTCGAAATGCATATAATAAATAAATAAAAATTGAGATTGAAATAGTTTAGGCATTTCCGAGGAAAGTATGTTTTATGGTCTCGAGAGGCTGAAAATCACCCCCAACTTCAAGTGAACGTTTACATTTAAAAAAAAATCTTTCAATTTTCTTATCGCCTTGAACTCTATTTTTTGAAATAATAGAGACATTGTACAGTCGTCCTGCCAAAACACCCTTAAAAATTTTAAAAATTGGAGAAATCGATAATTTTCACTTTGTAAACTACATTTTTTTCAATTATCATTGAGTAAGTGTACTTTATTGACCAAATGTATGTAATGTATTTTTCGGGAAACAACGAAAAAGATGGTATCCTTAAGTTTTTAATTTGACGCTTATTTTTTACACAATGTCGCCGTAAACATTCCAACTTTGCAATTTGACGAGTCGTGAAAAAATAATAAAAGTTAAAATTCACGTAAAGTATACTATTGCTTTTGTATTTTTTTGCCGTAGAATCTATTTGTTGTAATTTTTTTTAATTTATCGATATTTTATTAGTTTTTGATCGATTTTGGAGTTAAATAAAATGATTTTTTCTGAAAAACATAAAGAATTGTTCATTCATTCATAGTCTAATCTTGTTTATTCATTAGTTAAAAATATAATTTTAAAAAATTAGGTTGATATTTACAAAATTTAGTAATAGTTTTGTTAAAAAATCATTAAAAAATGTAAAAAATGAAAAATGCGCGTGCAAATAAACAAACTCTGCCTCTTTATAATAATAAGTATAGATAAGTCATTATTAGAATTAGTAACGTTAAAAATAGACAGCCGTAAAAACCTATATGTAAATAATCGAAACGCGTAAGTAATCGAATGACTCAATAGATTCTTTCTATTTTTCATTCTGCTTAAAAATTACCTACCAAATTCCCAAGAAAAGTGTTTGTACATTTTATATATTGTCCATGTCAATATAGGAAAAAAACGGTGAAATATACATAAAATAAAGCAATTTTCGCGACATTGCCATTCGTTGACGGGACATTTCTAAGCCTAAAGCCAAGTTCGAGAGATAGCGAAAAACGTGTTTATTCAATATCTCCAGAAAGGCTCATCCTACGTAAAAAACTATAGAAATCTTTTCTGTTTTAAATTAAATTTACTATCTTTCTTCAATTTTGTGCTAGTAAAAATATTAATTCTTTTTCAACCGACTTCCTCAAAAAGGAGGTTTTCAATTTGGCTGTATTTACTTTTTTTTTATTATTCATGTACTTCCTTCATTAATCCTACACACACATAGGTACATGTATATTGTATACATACACATATTTTAATTATTTGCTTTAGCCTCTGAGGCAAAGGTCTCTGGAAGTTATAATCGTCGGTGTTTATATCTATTAGGAGTTTCCCAGCAGATATTTTGTATTTTTAGCTGTTATATAAAATTTCATTATTGCAATGCAATACCATCTGTGTGCTATTTTCGATGGACATTGTTGGACAACGTATTTCGGTTTAAAGCTTCTTTTTCTTAGTAACCAAAACTGTAAATGCATTGGTGATCTAGTGGCTAGCTTATACAGGTACAGATCCAGAGGTCCTGGACTTGAGTCCCGGTCGGGCCAAGTTTTTGAGTTTTTTTATCAAGCAATTCCCAGTAACAGCCCGGAGTTGGGAAGTTGACATCAAAATCTCTCACCGGTCGTGTAAAAAGACAGGAATTATAGAGAGTGCACCTTGTGTTTGCTCATACTTGTGCACTATAATATCTCATGCGCAGATGTCTCAGTGAGATGGCCACCATGGCCGAAATCTGTCAAAAGGACAATAATACTAACCAAAACTCTTTTCGCATACTGCATTCAAAGCCATGAATTTGCAGTTGTGGCACACTTCAGTACGTCCATGCTTCGTATGTGACAGGACAAATAAAAAAAAGATTTATACATAAAATTTATTTATACATCTGTAATAACAATAAAAGTAACAAAATATTTTTGTGATGTTATATAAGTTCTAAATTTAAAAAAAAATACTGGCAAGACAAATATGGCTGAAGGAAGATTTTTATAGTTTAATATGTGGGATTTTTATGGCCTAAGAGGTGGCATTGGCGTACAATATATAAAAAAAAGTTTTTTTTGAATTGACAATATTGGACGATAGATTTTTTAAATCGATTTATTACTTGTAGGTACAGAAAACATCCTTTATAGCGTATACAATTACATATATGAGGGTTTCTGAATGAAAAAATATTGCATATTTTCAATTTTTGTAATACAATAGAATATCTATATGAATAAACATACTTGATTAAAATTAGTTAACTATAATATTAATATAACAACCAAGTTTAAATTATTTATATAATATAATATTTGCTAGTTTAGGTTACTTTTTTATTTTAATATAGTGATATTGCCATATTGAAAATACACAATTATGCCGTAGAGGAAACTCGTATTTTTTTCGTCATAAGTTTAACTACTGCTAACTCTTACTTTTAATTTCAGTTTAGTATTTAAATTATAAACATATTAAAATATAATATTTGGATTAAAAAAAAAGATTGGAAGATAACTAATAGTAATGTAAGTCACTATAATTATTATTTTTAATTTTATATCTATATGTTAAATTATATAATACAATTATAAACATTAATATTTTATAATATTGTGCGTTTATTTATCAGACTAAAGGAATAAGAGGTCTAATATAAAATATTATATTGAACAAGTAGAAAGATACCAAATATATATTAATAATGTATTAATATTTTATAATAGTATTGTGTATGTTTGCATCTTTTAATATATATGTTAGTTTTAAGGTATATATTCTATGGGCCTCTGTTTACATATTTAAGATACTTTTGTAAATATTGCCTGAAATAAATGATTAAATTAAATGTTCTTTTCAAACCATGTTCTAACCGTATTCACTCGATATCTTATTTTAGTGTAATGTTTCTATACTCATAACTTACAATTTTTAATAGTTTTGTCTATAAACGCTATTACATAAGTGGCTGCTTTCAAATAATATTCCTTCAAATATTTAATACACAATTTAAATACCAGTCTATGTAAAACACAATATTTCTTTTCACAAATGACTACAGAATATATTATAATTTATATGATGTGAAACATGGAATTAATTACTTACTATGAATGATTTATAAGTCAGCACATTCGAAAAAGTAATATAAATAATGAATACATCTTTAATGTTTGTATCTGTATTACGACACATATCTAAATAGAACGTGTTTGTGAGATTTACCGAAATTTATTTATGTATTTATATAAAAACTCATAATTTAACATGTTTTAAAATTAAAATCCGTGGCACAACATCAAATATAAAAAAAAAATAATAATAATTGCAGTATTCAAATTTAAAAATTAGAATCTCTAATCAGAAAAAAAATATAAAAAATATAAAACAGTACCTAGGTATAATTGTTAACTAAATGTGCAAAATATTAATTAGGACCTATATTTCCTCTTTATATCATTATCTGACATCAAAAGTTTATAATTTCAATCTATTGTTTTTTTAAAGTATGACAATTTCTAAATAGTTTATTTTAAATTAAGGTACTCTGTGGCGATTTTTTTTATAATTTTGGCGGTCTCGGTACGAAATCTTCAGGAGTGCTTGTTAATAAAACAGTAACGACCCATAAATGTAGACCAATCTGTAAAAAAATAACTTTTTAAATTAATGTAAAACTATTTATCCCACTGCGGCGAAATCCAAAGGAGGGTTGTGTTTTAATTGTACTTAAACAGCCGTATTTTGGAGTAAAAAAATTATTTAACGTCGCAGAAATTGTGTAAATCCCTCCACGACCGCGGAACGCCGCCGTTACAGTTAACTATAGATTTCTTAGAAATTTAATTAATTTCTTAGAAATTGACCTGCAGGTGTTAAGCCGTGATATTATAATTTCACTAGTGGTATTATAATTGCGCGGACTTTTATCGGTCGCCCCATTCCATAATACAATGTCAAGGGACAATCCCAATTACATTATAATTTCCCAAAGTGCATTAAATGACACTGTAAATACTCTACTTAATTTATTATGAATACTAATAACATTGTATCTGCATCGTCACAATTTGGCGGACAGGGTTTTAAAATGTATAATTGGAATTGCAGCAATAGGGAATATGTAAGTGTTTTAAAATTAATTTTATTACTCCCGATACTTTATGGAGTTGACAAATACACCTAAACAATTATTTTCTCATTTCATGCAATAAAACTTTAATAAAAAAAGTCCAAAATAAGCGAGCGAAATTCAAATTTGCGAAACGCATCACCATTGCTCGCAAAGCATGACGTCACATGGCATGTTATGAAGTGTTGCCGTTTTAGCGACTTTGTCGCTAGATCTAAAACACTTTATCTGGTGTTTTTATAATAGTGTTTTGATATTCCAGTACTAGATAATATCTATAAAATGGTTTTTTAGCTTTTTTTTTGAAAAAAAAAGGCTGCTAGAGCCGCGCCACAGAGCTAGTGCTCATGTCGAAAAATAATGAACGGCGAACGTCACGTTGCCGTAGACCCCCCGTCCCCCCTTGTCCCTTGCTGAGTGTCACATCTTGTCACACTCAGCAAGACCCCAAAAAGTAAACTTCAGTGCAATTTTAAGGGTCATAAGTCAGTCATCTGAATGTAAAAATAAGTCGATTATTTATTTTATATTTTATACAGTTTAAACTGTTTTAAAGTTGTCCCACAGGGTTTTTAATATTGGGTAAATATAAGATGATTAGTAGTAGATAAGCTTCACAGCGTATTTTCTCTCTGTTTTTGTTTTTAGTTCGTCGAGATTATTTTTGCTATCAAAAATATTAAGTAATCTATACTAATTTAATAAAGAGGCAGAATTTTTTTTGTTTGTTCGTTCGTGTGTTTGTTTGTTTGAACGCGATAATCTCAGCAACTACTAATCCGATTTGAAAAATTCATTAGATAGCCCGTTTATTGAGGAAGACTATATTATATCATCATGCTACTACCCAAGGGAGCGGAGCAGTAATCATAAATGTCAACAAATCGGGCAAACTTCCATACATTATTGTAAAACTGATGTTTATAGTATGTTTAAGTGCTTTAAGCTCAGAAACTTTGGTCAAATACTCATCGTGTAGAGGGTAGGTATATGAAACAGGCTTATAATCTAATTTAACGCGGGTGTAACCGGGGGGCACAGCTAGTTTATTATAATATAAAAAAGATAATCTTACCATATAGATCAAAATTAGCAGTCTAAATATGGGGAACCTCTTGATCATGACGCCGATACGTAAAGATAAGGCTGATAAAGGCGACGACGAATAATTACTTCTAGCCTTTAACCGACTGTCATCTTGCAAATGGACTATACTGTGGGAATATTTGGCTTGGAGAGCGGCAAGTTCTGATCTGTGTTTGGACTGAAAAAAAAGTTACAAGACAATAACTTTTTACATCACTAATTCCTTAAGTGATCTTTGGTATCGCTAAGCTACTGAGCGGTCACCCATCAAGAGCGTGGCAGAGGCATATTTGCTTTACTTCGTTGTTTTGACAGTCGAATTGTGTGATGTGTCATGAGTGGTACTTACATTTATAATTTAAAACAGTAAAAATATTGACATATATTGTTTAAACAATAAAAAATAATCAAATATCAAATCAATCAAAATAATCGAAATTGGGCTACTAATATAAGTGCGAAAGTTTTATATGCGGTCTTCTTTTCACTTAAAGTGCTGAAAGCTATAGGTAGACTAGTGAAGACTAGTGAAGACTAGTTATTTAAAAATTTCGGGGGGTGTTGTTTGTGGGGCGTGCGGGGGGCGGGGGGGGGGGGGGGTTAGGAGGGTAAAAATACTTTACGGCCTATCCTCATACCTACCAAATATAAAAAAAAATCGTTAACATCGGTCGAGCCGTTTCGGAGGAGTGCGACCACAAACACCGTGACACGAGATATTTTGTATATTACATTATAATTGGGACACTTCCCGTGTATACTACAAATAAGCTATTATTTTGTACAAAAGGCACAGATAACGCTCTGATTGAACCGATCGAAGCTAGGGCAAGTCACTATTATACTAACTAAATACACTAGTATTAAGAATGTATAGTTTTATTTACATACAAAATCTTACCTCTAATTTACCTAATTGTATCCTCATAATATTATTATCAGCCAACAGTGAGTCTATTTTTCCTTGTTTCTGGATCAACATTTGCGTTAAATATTGTATCTTTTCGCTGTCCGCTTCCTTGTTGACGTCATAGTCGGCCACATTCAAAGCACTGTCCGTACGAGCGGTGGACGCAGACTCCCTCAAGTTATTTAGTTCATCATCTTTAATTTGTAAGGACGTTCGAAGATTAAGTATTGTTTCATTTGTTTCTAATTGTAATGTTTGCAATTCCTGGAAAGAAAAATATTATTTTGATTCATATTACATTATGGTTCTGTTTATATTATATACTAGCGACTCACCCTTGCTCCGCTCGGGTTCGATCCTAGATACGTTTTAACGTTTAGGATAGATGTCTCAGAGATGAGATATTTTCCCGCAGTCAAAAGTATTCTATATCTTGACCCGGATAACCAGCTATCATAATACCTAATTACATCAAAATCTGCCCAGTGGTTTTCTCGTGATTTGGTCACAGACAGACAGACAGATAGACAGACAGACAGATAGACAGCCAGACAGACAGACACACAAAAATTTTGCGCTCACATTTTTTTCCAAACGTCCCTAAAGAAGTTTAATTTCAAAAATCCATACCAGAGGCTTCCATGATTCAAAGTTATTGTACTGTTATTTTAAAGTAAATAAAACAACTAACCTTTCTCAAAACAGCACAATGGCCTTCAGCTCTGTTCCTCGCCAGCCGTTCCTCCTTCAGGGTATCTCGTAGCGCCGTCACCACACGCTCTGCTGCTATATGCTGCTGCTCTAACTGAGTTATACACCGTTTCATATCATCGCACTCGTTATGTACTTGTGATACCGCTTGCGAGAGACTTTCTTTTTCATCCCTGTTTAGATTTATTATTGTGTTATGTTTTGCGTGTTGTTGGCATGATACATAAAAGGTTTCTTATGAGTTAATCTAGGGGAGGGGGTTCATTAGCGTCTGGCAATCCAACCGGACGTGACGCCAAGACATACTGGGAGGTGGCCCACTTCGGTGGGCGGTGTACCATGCTGGTTGCTCCTGGTACTTCTCCGACAACAGAGTGGACCGTGGGAGCAACCCCTTGGTTGTGTGGTCTGTTTCGGACTCCCACATAACCACCTGAATGTATGCAGGTGATATGTGTAAATGCAATTTGTAATGTTAATAAACGGGTACTAGTCACTGATGTGTTGACCAAGTCGTTCTGGAGAGGCTAAGAAGCGTCCAACAATAATATTAGAAATACCAACTACTAATCCTATGAATATTATAAAAGTTTCAGATGATAGATGTATATTACCTGTTCACGCAAAAACTTATTATAGCTTACACACTAGTGACTAAAGTACTACATAGGCTATAATCTATACTAATATTATAAATGTGAAAGTGTGTTTGTTTGTTTATCCTTCTTTCACCTCGAAACGGAGTGACGGATTAGTGTGGTTTTTTGTGTGAAGATAGTTGGAAGACTGGAGAGTGACATAGGCTTCTTTTCGTCGCGGGAGATTATCTCATTCCCACAGGAAAAGTCGTTAAAACACAACTCAAAAAAATATTTATGATCAGAATTACTTAAAACTTGGATGTAACACTCTTCAATACAATTAAATAAATACGTGTTTTCGCATTTTTAAAAATTTATTCCATAAGGGGGTTTGTATGAAAACTACCTGTTTAGTTTTTTTTATAGTTTTAGCGCGAGCGAAGCCGCGGATTCTGCTAGTTATTTATAAACTATAGTATGTATACACAAATAAATGACGCATGAAAAGCCGTGAAAAATCACTAGTACTATAGCCTAAAATAATTAACACTAGATACTTACTTTAATATTTCAATTTGCTCAAGTAATATTTTGTTATCTTCTGTTATATTAGTACCTCCTTTCATAGATTGTATTTGATTATCTCTAGCAAATAGCATACTTTTTACGCGTAATTTATAAGCTTCCCAGTCTTTTTCTAAGCGATGGCACTCAGCTACTGTTTTCTCTAAATTACTTTGTTGCTCACTTATTGTTGTTTGTGCATGGCGTAATTCATTTTCAAGTTTTATTTGTGCAGTATTTTTAACACTCACCTCTTCTGTTAGTTCTTTTATTCTGTAATGAAAATATAATTTCTTATATTTAATATGTAATAAAAAAAATGGTTTTCAACCCTTTAATGTCCCACTCCTTTCAACACAAGAGGGATCAAAGCCAATGGACCATGCTAACCAAGTGCAGGTTGGCAGACTTCATGTCTTTCAAAAAATTGCTAAATTCTCTCAGATACGCAGGTTTCCTGATATTGTCCTTCACCGTAACTCATAAGACAAGTGATAATCATGTTGAAAATGGTTACTACTGGGCTACCTATACATATATGTATTGTGATGGAATAATTATTATAACATAGTTTTGTTTACTTGGATCAATAATTGGACTTACTTGTCTTCTAACTCCTTATTTCTATCATTCAGCAAAGATATACTGGACTCCAACTCTTGGCTGTGTTCTTTGTATTTATTTATCTCACAAGTACCTTTGTCTGTTATTTGAATTTTTGATTGCAATTGTGAGGCTAGTGATTCTTTTTCATCAGTTAGCATATAGTTCAATTTTACACTACTTTCTAGTTTAATTTGAGTGGTTTTGAGCTCTGTAAACCATTATTTATGTCATAATTAAATATTTAAAATAATAAATTGATATTGCTAGTAAGAAATATAAAAAAAGGTTAGTAAATATTAAATATATACATAACTTTAATCAGACATAACAGATACCTAGTGGACTTAAATTTGGTCACTTTTTGCTAAAGTTGCACACACTCTGTTCATCATTGTAGGATAAGAATATATTACAAGTGTGTTATAAATTATAAAAGATGTAATATTATTATTTAAATTATTATTCAAATGAGACACAATTTCTACATAAAGTACAATTATGAACAATGTTACCTCAATGTGAATACTAATTAGAGAAAAAAACATTGATAAAGAATAAATACTAACCATCTTCAGTTTTACGTAATCTATCCAGCAATTCTGATACTTCTCTGTTCATAACATTAAGTTCATTTTTCAACATGGCATTTTCTACTTCTAAATTTTGCATACTATATGTAAGTTTTTCTGTGTTTATAAATTCCAGATCAGAAGGTAAACTGTATCCTAAAACATATTTTTTTTTAATATTTAGATAATAAATGATTGAAAATTTATAAAAAATGGCTAACTTACTCCTATGTCTAAGTCCAAAATGATCAACTGAATCATGATCTTTAAAATCATCAACAAGTGTCTTAGGGCTATTATTAAGAGTATATTGAGCTTTCCTTGGTGGAGACTTTTTTCTAACATTTTCTATTCCATTTCTTATATTATCATAAGTTTGTTTTATTGGAGATCTGGGTTGTCTTACTGGTGGACTTCTTGTAATTGGTGTATAACTAGACCTTGTTTCAGAAATGGAACCATTTTTCTTTATGTTACGCGGAGTCTTTTTCTTCTGCCCCAAAGTGCCCTCAGGATGAAGAATAAAGTCATGTTTTTTTTCTTTAGTGCCATTGTGATTACGTAGAACTGCACCTGTCTGTTCATCAAGGTTATTGAGGAGGCTTTCTGCCTTGCCAGCGAGGTCCGAGAACCATGACATTTATAATATTACAGTTTTACCTGAATAAATTGTCTTGTAATAACTGCTATATAGGCATTTCGCCTACTTGCATTATTTGTGCAAAATGAACTATCTTCCATAAACTTTATAAATTTATTTGAATTATTCTTTTCGTAAAATATAAGCCAAAAAAGTTTCCTAATTAGAAATATGAAGCCCAAATCACAACATCTTCACATTTCTACTTTTATGTTTAGGTCATGAATTTTATGACAATGACACATTATTTATTGACAATTACACGTAAACAAAGAAGTATCAAGTAGTATTGATATGTTTAAATATTATAAATTCATATTTTAGAATTGCTAAAATATCTTATGGTGCATTTATTAGCTAGTATGCAATTATAATTCGATATGAAGCTAAATTCTTCTACTTCTTTCATATTTTAATAATTCTTCAATATCTTACGTGACAATCTAATAATAATTAATAATATTATGGTAACATTGTATCGTATTTTCTATCTGTGTTCAATCATCAATGGTCATAAAATATTGACATTGACATTCGATATTAACAAAATAAAAAATATTGAATTGTGAACTATAGGGCTTTTTAATATTTATGTTGTAAAATAAAGTTTTCTTAATATTCTAAACCATAAATTTGTTCCTAATCTTATTATAACATAAAATATAAAATGGATTTTGAGAGCCCAGACGTAGAAAAAGATTTTCCAGGCCTGTATGCATCAGAAACTGGACGTAAAAGTAATGAAAGTGATTGTAAGTTATATGAATGTTTAATTTTTTCAATTACCTGAATTAGCTTAAAATATCTCGAATATAATAGTACCTTTGTAGTATTGTGGTTTGCTAGTACACGAATTACACATTATTTTACAAATAAAATATGACGCTACTGTGACATAGTAGGCACGGTCCAAATTCTTACCCATAAAGCTTTAAACTTAACTTCAAACATTTCTGTAACTTTTACCGATTATTATTATTATAGCTTTATTATTCCACATAACAATTTTCTAATATACATCCAATTATAATTATTTCCTTTACATTTCTTTGTTATGTGGCCCCCCCGGTGGGTAAAAGCCTCCTCCATTCTTTTCCATCTTTCCCTATCTTTGGCCTTAATGCATCCAGTTTTTTCCTGCTGTGTTTATTATATCATCGGCTCATCATTTCTTCTGTCTTCCCACTTTTCTTTTGCTTTTTGGGCCCTGCCATTTAGTTGTCTGGTAGGTCCATCTTTGTATATTGATAAGTGCCCTGCCCAGTTCCAGTTCTGTTTCAAACTAAAAATCTTTTACCGATATTAAAATCAAAATGTATTAATTTCTTATTGGTTGTGGGAAGGCCCTTGATATTAAAAATAATTTACACAGTTAGTGATGGCGGAGAGCATGAAAAACCCAGCAAAAAAGATTTACTTGGTAGACGGAAGGACAAAAAAGAATCCAAGAAAGATAGAGGTTATGCTGCTTTGGAAGGAGAAAGTTCTCCTGAAGAAGACACAGATACTAAGTGAGTTATTAATAGCAATTAAAAAATATGTAACAAAGTCAACAATAAAAGTAATTTAATTTATATTTAATCATGAATATACCACATCTCTCACAAAAAATACAGACTGTTTCAAAATAACTTCGCATTATTTTTAAATCAGTACCTGTTATAATGTATTTTATTCAGAAGTCCATCTAAAACGAAGAAGACAAAGTCATTTAAATTTCCAACTAAAAGTAAAGAGAAGAGGGAGAAATCCAGGGATAAGGAAAAAGTTGTAGATGATGCAACAAAACAAAAAGAACTCAGTGAAAAAGAAAAGAAAAAAGAAAAGGAAAGGGAGAAAGAAAGAGAAAAAGAAAAAAAAGAAAAAGAGAAAAGAGAGAAGCTAAGAGAAAAAGATAAGGTGGGTGTTCTTTTCAATTTGTTTTCATTGAATCCTTATAAGGAAAATATAGTTACTCTATCAAACTAAGAAGACCATAGAAAACATTATGTTTATAAAACTTAGGTATAAGATATAGAAGTGTGTGTGATAAGTTTTATATTTTGCTATGATAAGGCTCATCTATGATTGAGCTTATAAAAATCTTCACAAACAAAATTTAACTAAATATAATACTAGTTCTTTTAAAATACAATAAAAAACTATTGAGGATTCAGAGAAGACATTGCATAACATACAAGCACACTCAAATGAAGTACCTCATTCCTTTTATAGTTTGATCAAAAATAAAATATATTAATGGGGTAAAAAAAGAGTGGCAAAAATTATAGAAAATATTTTTATCAGACCTAACTTATTTGAAACTCATGGTAAGTTTGTATGATGTATTTCTTATTCCTTCAAACTGAATGGATTTAGATGTAATTTAGTTCATAAATAAACTAAGACCTTGAGTAACATTAGGCTATTGTTAGTAACAAAATTCACCAATAGGTATTGGTGCTAACTTCACACAATATTTTAATTGCAAAAGGCACCTAAAGGGAAACACACATTGCTACTTATTTACAGATGGTTGCAAATTGCAATGACAGATGTATGTTGCTTTGACATGTATGTTTTTTTATATTATAAAACACACTCATTGTTAAATTCCATTAAACGTTTATGTTAAGTTTATAATTTTTTATGTATACAATTTAGCAGGTGAATGTTTTACATATTTAAGTAATAATTGTATTATTTCGTTTATATTGACATAAATACGTAATATGTTTACGCTATGCCCTATGGCATTTATTAACTGACTAGCGATTTACCCTCACATCGCTCGGATGCGTCCCTAGCTACGTTTTAATATTTTTGAGTGATTCAGAGAGACCCCTATTTTTTTTCTTAAATAAAATGTAGTCTAAGTTACTCCTATAACACCAGCTATTTGATTTGCCAATGAAAGTCCCGTCAAAATCAGTACAAAATCCATTCAGATTATATATATAAATAATCTGAATCTCGGAAACAGCTCCAACGATTTTCATGAAATTTGTATACAAGGGGTTTCGGGGGCGATAAATCGATCTAGATTAGTTTTATGTCTGGGAAAACGCGTGTTTTCGAGTTTTCATGCGGTTTTTTTTCGCATTATACCACGCAAAATATGGTCGCTAATTCGCACACTAGGCACTACATAAGCATCGTGGTCAAGCGGCAAGGCGCAAGTTTGACAATCACAAGTGTCTGGGTTCGTATCCCAGTCGAATACAAAGTTTTTACCTTTATTTATTTTTTGTATTTATTCAAATTTTTAGTTTGTTTTTTTTAAATGTTTTCTCGGCCTAAAACTCCGAGCGAAGGTCGGTCGCCCATGTACTAAATATATATATATATATATATATATATATATATATATATATATATATATATATATATATATATAAAAGCCACAGTATACTTTAACTTTTATAATTTTTTGACGACTCGTCAAATTGCAAAGTTGGAATGTTTACGGCGATATTGTATAAATAATTATAAGCGTCAAATTAAAAACTTAAGGGCACCATTTTTTAGGTTTTTACCAGAAAAATAAAAAAAACTAAATAGGAGAACTCCTTCCCTATTTAAAGTCATTTAAAAACATGACCCTACCATGCTTATTAAACATTTTTTACAATCATAACACAAAAATATTTATACTTTTTTATAAAGATTATTATATACGTACAATTTCCTTATTAATTTGTAATACATATTACAATAAGGTTATAAATATATTTATGAATGCATAGTGGGGAAACCCAATGCGCTCAAGTATACGAGGACGAGTATAATATGATGTCTTGTAGACAGTCGCCTTAAGGCAAGTGAATTCGACCTTGTACACTTCTGAGAACCTTTTTTAATTTTTATATAATTAATTGATTTTTCTAATGGAAAATATTACATTTTCTTGATTTTTAAAGCATTTGAATGCTTTATACCATATATAACTTTAAAAGCTAAGTTATGGTTTAAAACATACAAACAGTTTTTTAAAAAACAATACAGATAGATCGACAAACGGACAGACAGCTTAAGCTAAGTTATATATAGATTATAAATTTTAATATATTGAGTACCCGTCTTAAATCTTCATTTTCGGAACTCCTACACTCGTGGAAATTGTTCCATTTATTTTTAGGGAAACTCTACTTCAGTAAAGTATAGCACATACATATAACATAACATATATGTATGTAATCATTAGTCATCAGCATAGTTAATTAACGTGAAACGTCAGGTACGTTTATAAAAACATGTGACAATAGGCATTGACATAATTAAGGTAATAGGTATACATATTATAATTATATACCCGTTATTCCTTAATAAAAGACAATTGAATTACTTGAACTAGACCTTGAATATATTTTTACCCGACCGCGGCGAAGCTCAAAAGGAGGTTTAGCATTTTAGTTTTTACGCAGTCGTATGTTTTTTTTAAAATAATTTAACTATTATTTTTTAAATGTCAACTTTTATATTATGTCGTACTGTAATAAGCAACATCGTTGGAAACTTGGAACACAAAACAAACAAAAACATAAATTGGATTGACTTGCAAATGAATGGATTTACGTTCGCTAATTTGTGCAAAGCGAAACTCTTTTAAATGACTTTAGATCTTATGATGTGTGTATTATTTATATACTAAACTAGCGAATTATCCTCTCTTCGCTCGGTTTTACTTTTTTGCGCTGAAACCTAATTCTTTTTGAAGTGAAACTTCTTTAAAATCGTTGTGATTTGAAACTCGATGCAACGGAAATGCGACAGTAAAAAGAGACAAACATATAAATATATAGGATTAAGCCGGCGATAGAATGAGATAGAATACATTGCGATGATGCCATGGTAACCGTTGTCATGGTAACCGTTGTTATTTGTTAGAATACATTACACAGGAAGTGAAAAATAATAAAATTCATTACTGATTATTATGTAATGTTTATATTTATGTCAAATAAAATGTAAAATAACTTTTAAACTTGGTAAAAATAATATAAAAAAATCCTTATGATTATCCTACTCCTGATACTCTATATTCATATCATTTTCTGAAGTTTCACTTCTACGATGTGTGAATTGCACATTTATTTTTATTTTTTTTTAAATAAAAGTAGCCTAAATTACTCCTTATAACATCAGCTCTCTGCCAGAGAAAGTCCCATCAAAATTCGTCCAACCGTTTCGGAGATTAGCCGGAACAAACAGTGAGACAAAAAAAATGTTTTTTTTTTTATTATATGTATATATACTTCATATGTGTTTAGTATAAATCTGTTATTTTGACATTACAAACAGACACTTCAATTTTATTTATCTGTATAGATTATACAAATGTGATAACACATTTTCTTATCTATTATATATTATTTTCAAGAAAACGAAAAAGGTACTTATATTATTATTTATCGTCAATCAATCAATTTGTAACATACTATTACTTATTAATAGGTATAGTAGTAAAATAATAGATTTCTATGTTTCTTTATCACAATCACAATATTATCAATAATATTATCATCTCGTTTAAATCGTTTACAATACTTTCTTGCTCAAGTATTAGTTAATATTCATATTTTATACTCATTATTTATCTTCAATAATTTATATATTCTTACTAGCGACTCATCCTCGCTTCGCGCGGGTTCGTCCCTAGGTTGCTTCCCCATACAAACTTTCATCCTCATTTTAACCCCCCCTTTAAGGGATGATTTCCGGGATAAAAACTATCCTATGTCCTTCCCGGGGACTCAAGCTACCTTCTTATCAAATTTCATCTAAATCGGTTCAGTAATTTCAGAGCTTATTCGGTACAAACAAACAAACAAAAAAATTTTTCCTTATTAAATTAGTATTGATAAGAGTATCTTTACTAATATTATAAATTCAAATGTCTTTGTCTGTCTGTTATCTTTTCACAACGAAATTGATATAATAATCTCAATTCTCAATTGCAACACATTACACATCGAACTTATTCTATTATGTCATAAGGTGAAAATTTCTCATATATTAATGAGTTTTAATGGTTATCATGTAGACAGATTGACTATTTATTCCTTCATGCTTACCATCCAACAATTAAACTATCACAAAATAACAAAAAGTGTCTTGATTCTTGAAGTACACGGATTTGCTTATGTAAAATTAAATCACACTCTTCTCACTAATCACATTTCATCAGCTGAATTTGTTATTCAGAAAACTGTTTATTTGTTTATTTATTTGTCCTTCTTTCACGTCAAAACGGAGAGAGTGATTTTTTGTGTGAAGATAATTGGAAGGCTGGAGAGTGACGTAGGCCATTTTTGCCGCGGGAGATTATCTCATTCCCACGGAAAAACATGTACTACAACCCAAAAAAATATTTATGATCAGAATTACTTTAACCTTCATATTAATGCTCTTCAATACAATTAAATAAATACGTCTTTTAACAATTTTCGAAATTCATCCCATAAGGGTAGTAAAGTACGGGATTAAAGTTGGTATGAAACCTAACTTTTTAAAGTTTTTTTTTTGGTAGTTTTAGCGCGAGCGAAGCTGCGAGTTCTACTAGTAGGTATATATAAGTTTGCAATGTATTTCTTTTATAATAATATCCGTTTTTGTCCCAAAAATAAACAATGGCCTCCGCGATAGCACCAGCCAAGGTAGAAAACAAGCAGCCTTTGAACAACTAATTAGCAAATATAGGTCAAGATACGAAACTCCTACGAAGCTTTGTTCATAGACTAACTATTGCAAATGACTAAAAATTATCATAAAAAGTATTGGCATTTACAGCTGGGGTCTAAAAATATATAGTAAGTGGAATTAAAAAAAATAATCACCTGTTCTTAATTTCTTAGTACGTATCTTCATCTTTGTTGGGCATTTGATTATGTACGTATTGCGTATTATTATTTATTTTGTCCATATTCGAAATTTTTACAGTAAAATGTGCATTGTCTAGGTCAGTAAATTTTGTGAGTATTTACAAAGTTTCATGTAGACATCTTATTTGTTCTATCCCATACGCGTAAATCATCTATCTGTATGGAGTAGACAGAGTGAATGAAGTGTTTTATGGTAGCTTCGAATGTCATTCATCATTTTGCGTAATAAAGTGAAAAAAAGATTCTACTATATTATTCTCTACTAAGATTTACTAGGCAGTCTCCACGGCACCGGACACAGCTTCCATACTTCACAACAGTCACTGTATTCTAATTTCTATAATCTATTCTATAATGTACAAAATTATTACATACATATATCATATACGCAAACATTGGACTAATCTTGAACCCCTATTAATTTATTCAAGACGTACATTTACTTGATTAATTTCCATAAATAATAATAATAATTACAAGATTGTAAAATAAGTCATGGATCAGTCATCCATATATTTTGTTGTGTAGACAGTACCGACCTTGACAGTGCCGACATGGTTTATTCAGTTGTGTTCAGACCGCGATATGCATCACCTGCGGAACGTATTCGCTAAGGTGATCATGTTATTTCTGATCGATTGCGCGTAAAAATCCAACTAATCGTATCGTATTTCAGTGATTATAAAAAATAATGTTAATATATTATTTTACGTAGTTTTACCATAAAACGTGTATATATATTATAAATTGTAGATATGTGGTAGATAGTTATTACCTAGTTGGTAAAAGTAAAATTTAAATGTGCAGATTTGTTCAATTTAATGATCGTCCGTGTCCGAATGTGCGACAATTGATTTTATGGTTATTATTTATTGTTAGTCGTTAATACGTGTTATTCTCGAGTTGAAAAATATATTCTATTTGTCGGTTTCTTGGCAATATAAATAAAAAAATATATTTTTTTAACTGTAATATTTAAAAAAAAAAGTGTTTTTGATATGACTTTTTTCTTAGTTTTTTCTGAGGCAAGTCTGTATAATTATTCTTCGGCCTATATTTCCATAAAAAATCACCTCGCCAATCGAGCAGGTTCAATTACTGCGTGAAAAACAAACAAAAAATTAAAAACCTTTAAATTTTTTCGTATATATAATACCTATATATAATGTGAGGGTAGCGAGAGAAGTATCAAGTAGATAGTAATTAGTGCCGCCAAATTACTTAAAGGTCTGTGATAAATTTTTGTAGGGTACTCGAGGTTTATGCTATGAAATTAATTATTTTTTCGTTCTTAATTAGGACATACAATTAGTCCAGTCGGATTTATTTACTGTAGATATATTGCATATATATACGTATATGTACGTCGAACGAAACTATCACTTGCTTATGACTCCGTAGTAAATATCCAAAGTGTATAAAAAAATATATATATATATTCAAATTGACAAATGCAGAGTAATTCTCTTTACCATGATATTTTAAAATAATTTTCAATTCTTTACAGGAAAAGGAAGAAAAAGCGAAATTTAAACTTGAATCGAAGGAAAAACTAAAAGATGATAAAAAAGAAAAAGTTAAGGATAAAGACAAG
This sequence comes from Brenthis daphne, assembly GCA_947093115.1. Lineage (NCBI taxonomy): Eukaryota > Metazoa > Arthropoda > Insecta > Lepidoptera > Nymphalidae > Brenthis > Brenthis daphne. Next base: position 9,937,674 of record OX352478.1, on the reverse strand, counting down.
GAAAAGGTAAAAGAGAAAGATAAGGAGAAAATCAAAGAAAAAGATAAAGATAAAAAAGACAAGAAACTCACAAAGGTACCGTCCACAGTCACGTCAGGTGTTCCTTTCGAAGAAATATTTACTTTAGGAGGTAAGTGTACAGATATAATCATATACCTACCACTAAAATACACTTATATTGCTATAAAAGCCATAGGTTGTAAGTTAGTGTGTTTGTTACTTCATGTGTGTGGTTTATGAAAACACCATTAATTATTTTTAAGGCTTTAATTCTTTACACTGTTACTTATTATATATTATTTAATCCCCAGTGCCACGCCTAAGTCTAACCTACTATCTTTATTCTGATTGGTCCCCGACCATCGCATGACAAATGTCTTGGCGCCACCGAGCACAGATTAAATATAACTTTAATATAGCACATCTTCCTTTTACAAACAAATAAAACTTATGATACTAATCCTTTATAAATAAAATATAGCACATCTTCCTTTTACAAACAAAACAAATCTTATGATACTTATCCTTTATAAATCAAATATAGCACATCCTCCTTTTACAAACAAATAAAATCTTATGATACTAATCCTTTATAAATAAAATATAGCACATCTTCCTTTTACAAACAAAACAAATCTTATGATACTTATCCTTTATAAATCAAATATAGCACATCCTCCTTTTACAAACAAATAAAATCTTATGATACTAATCCTTTATAAATAAAATATAGCACATCCTACTTTTACAAACAAATAAAATCTTATGATTGATTAATTAATTAATCCTTATAAATTAATACAAAACGTAATCATTTAGATATGATGGTAATCGAACTGTCCTCTTAGAAGCACTGGGTACATTATTACAACTTGATCATTACACACCTGAACAGCATCATGAGTGATTCGACGCGCCCAATGCCTCTGAGGGGAGATCTGAGGGGAGGGGGGAACACCAGGACATACATTCAGGTTGTTTGGATGCCGGCTTCCTTTAGATTTAATGAACCAACTGTTCCTTACTTTACTAGAGCCATCATTATCATCCTTTATTGTTTACAGACCTTGGTTAATATTTAATTTTACAATTGTAGCAGGTTTCCAAAATATGCTCCTTTCATTGTCTTTATAATAAACTTTTTTGACCAGGTGTAAAGTTCTCTGTTCTAGGCTTAGAATCTAAATCATAATATTTTTTTGTGTTTTAATGCGTTTTGTATTAGTTGAGGCTTGAAATTTGGAGTTAATTTAGGTTTTAAACAATGTTTTTATTTATAGGAAGTTTAGTCTTACAAATTCTATTGAATAACAGTTGTGATGGACTGTAAGGTGATTGACAAATAGGTGTGTTTCTGTATTCTAATAAGTAACTCTCAATGTCTGATTTTTGTTTCATTACACTTTTTTAGCATATTTTTTACATATTCCTACTGCATTCTCAGCAGCTCCATTACTTTGATGATAATGAGGACTGGAGTAAATTGGTTTGAATTGCCATTCGCGACTAAATGCAAGAAATGAGAATGAATTAAATGGCATGTTATCACAATAAACAATTTCTGGAATGCCATGTAAAAGAAAAATATATGTTTAAGAACTTTTATGGTACTTTCAGCTGTTTTACTTAATAGTTTGTGGAGTTCTATCCACTTAGAGTAGTGATCCAACCAATGTTAAATAATTATCATTACCATATTGTAGAATATCTATTGACACATGCTGGAATGGTAATTTCAGGTTGAAGTCTGATTAACATAGGTTTCTTTAATATTGTTATGAGAAAATTTTTTGCATAATGTACATGCAGTTACAAAGCTTTCAATGTCATTATTCATGCCTTGCCAAGAGAACAACATTTTAGCTCTGGCTTTAGTTTTTATTAATTCCAAAGTGACAATCATGAACTTTACATATTAGTAAATTCCCGTAAACTTTTGGGAAATATATAATTTTTTATCTATATATAACAGGTTATTCTCAAGACTAATGTTATTTCTAGACATAAAATAAAATTTAATGGAATCTTTCAACTTTTGTTTTTGATTTAGGCCAACACATTTTTTAAATAATAAAATAACTTATAGCAACAGTGTCCATTTGGTAAGGCATCCTTGATTTTAGTCAACAAGTCATCAGATACATTTATTGAGTGAATTACATCATTTAAATCCTTGTCACAGTCACTGCTGGCTTTTGAACATGCTCTGCTAAGTGCATCAGCTATATACATTTGAGTACTTTTATATGCCTTACATCAATATTATAGATACATAGTTTTAGTTTTATTCTTTGTAATCTTGTAGAAGGAATACTTGCAATCTCTTTTTTCATTATTGATATTAGTGGTAAATGATCTGTTTTTGAACTAAGACTTTTCTGCCATATATATATGTATGAAATTTTTTTACATGCAAATAAAATTGCAAGGAAATTCCTTCTCAATTTGTCCATAGTTAATCTCTGCGGGTGTAAGCGATTTTGATGCAAACACACTGGTTTATTATTTTGTAATAATACACAGCCAATTCCTGTTTTACTAGCATCTGTTTGTATGATTATTTTTTCATTAGGATCAAATGTTTGCAACACAGGATTAACTTGTAATACAGACTTAATTTTTTCAAAACAATCAGTATGTATTTTTTTGCCAGTCAAAACAGCGTTTTTTTTTAACAATTCTCGTAGGGGTGTATTTAAACTAGCTAGATGGGGAATGAATGAATGCAAGTAATTAACAAGACCTAAAAATCTTTGTAAATCATGCTTATTAGTAGGTTTATCATAATCAATAACAGCTTTATAGAATCAGGATCAGGACTTACTGTTCCATTCTCAAAGATGTGACCCAAGTATTTGACTTGAGTGACCATGTATTGGAATTTATCTTTGTTGAATTTTATGTTAAATTTCCTAGCTTTATCAAAAACATTTTTTCAATATATTATTCATACCTTCTCTTGTATCTGAAAATAATAATATGTCATCAATATAATTAATTACACCCTCTACATCAGAAAATATATCTGACAGCACTTTTTGAAAGATTTCAGATGCAATATTAATACCAAAGGGTAACCTATTAAATTTAAATGTTCCAAAGATAGTTGCGAATGTACAGTATTTGGAACTGTTTTCTGTTAATGTAATGTGCCAAAACGAATCTTTTAAGTCTAACAATGAAAAGAATTTAGCATTTTTTAGTGTTTCACTGATAGTTCAGATAAAGTTGGAATGGAACAGTAGTCTTTAACTATTTGAATCATTTAAATCTTTTGGGTCTAAACATATTCGGATTGAACCATTGGGTTTCTCAACAATAACTATTCTATTCACCCACTCCGATGGTTCAGTTACTTTTGATATAATATCCAATTCAATTAACTTATCTAATTCAATTTTTAATTTTGATTTTATTTTTAATGGAACTCTATAGGTGGCTTCGATGTGGGGATTGTGGTTTTTGTTTTAATTTTATCTCATAAGGTTTTTGAATTTTGCCGACCCCGCAGAAAAGATCTAGGTTTTCATTAATAATAATTGTCTCTACTTACTTTGCTAACTTCTGATATTTCCATGCGCTGAATCAAGTTAAGTTTGACACAAGTATCTCGCGACAAGATTGGAATTGATTGTTTACCACCTGCTACACAAAATGTTTCTTCAGTGTTTATGTTATTTGTTTTAATTTTAAGTTTTATTATACCTTCTATTGGGGTTTTGTACCCATTCCAGCTTTCAAGGTTAGCAGATGTTTTGTTAAGAGTTAAGGGCTTGGATGAATTCTTTGTGATTTCTTGAAATAAATTCATGGGTATAATGTTGACATCCGCACCAGAATCAAGTTTAAAGTTAACTTCTGATCCTTCTACATTAATTTTCTCATACCATGCCAGTGATCAATGAAGAATGTCGATGTTAGTGCACCACAAAAGTAGTTATCTTCAGTTTCAGGATCCAAATGCACTTCAGAGACATTTTTGTTGGTGTTCTTATTGCTGGACCGACATACTTTTGCAAAGTGGTTGGTTTTTTGACACTTTGCACACGTTTTAACCAAAGGCTGGACATTGAGCATAATTATGACTATAGCCACATTTGTTACACGTTTTTACTGTATTATTATACATTTCTTTACTATATTTAATTTGTTTATCTTTAGTATATTTATTTGTATGAGATGATGACACTGAATAAATTTTATCATGAGCCTGACAAGAGTTTTTGAATTTCCTTTATATGGCTGTTTGTAATTTTCCGCTGTTCGTAATGAAGCAATAACATTTTCTAATGGGGGGTCTCCATTTTTAATTAATTTTTTCTTGACTATCCTTATCGGATAGTTCCAAACACCAATCTGTCCTCTTATCATTTCTTCATAGCATTCTTTTTTGAAACCACATTGAGAGGCCTTCGCTTTAACATCTGTTAAGAAGTTGTCAAAGGATTCACCAATTTGCTGTGTCCTATTGTAGAACAAGTGTCTTGTATGTAGAATATTTGTTTTGGGATTACAGTACAAGTGAAATTGCTTCAATACATCATCCAGTTTACGATCTTTTTGGCAGTTTCGGAAAGTATTGTAGACTGCCAACGCATTTTCGCCACAGTATTTAGAAGGATGGCAATTAATCTAGTATCTGATGCTTCATTTAAGCCTGCTGCTTCTAAATATATTTTAAAACTTTGACTGAAACGCCGCCAATTCTCTGATAAATTACCTTCAAGACAGAGAGGAGCTGGTAAGTTATACGTATATGCCATTGTGACTTTTACCTTTTACGGCTGCGCCATGTGTGGTTTATGAAAACACCATTAATTATTTTTAAGGCTTTAATTCTTTACACTGTTACTTATTATATATTATTTAATCCCCAGTGCCACGCCTAAGTCTAACCTACTATCTTTATTCTGATTGGTCCCCGACCATCGCATGACAAATGTCTTGGCGCCACCGAGCACAGATTAAATATAACTTTAATATAGCACATCATGTAATGTTTGTTTTTAATGAAATTAACAAAAATATTTGCCCGCGGCTCCGCTCGCCTGGTAGCTCATTCATAAAACGTATATAGTATATAAGTAGCCTGTGAGTTCATGCACCATAAAAGCTATCTTCATTCCGAATTTCATTTATATTACTTAAGGCTTTACAGCGCGAGTAACACCAATCTTCGATAATTAATATTTTATATTAGTGAGACTTTAACAAGTACCTATCTTAAAAATTCCTTTCAAATGTCACAAGTGATTAGTTACATAATGATGTCCTACTGACCTGTTTTCATTCACGCGGTAAATATAAAAACACATATGTATAAGCCCGACACGACCGGAGAGGTCAGGTTTAGGGTTCACGAGACACTTTCTCTCCGAGTCTCAGGAGTATTTCATCATCACGATCACCATTAAATTACCAAATACAGGCTAATATAAAAATTTTGGTAAAATATTTTTCTCCCAATTCTGAGACTCAAAGCCGGAATCTGATGCGAAAGATTGTGGAATCAACTAGGTATTTCTTATTCAAATCTTTCAAAATATCGTGCTGTTAACGCTATTTGTTGTTGTTTATAGGAACTCATGACAGTAGTTCGTTCAAATTTTGCTTAAATGTATTTTTTTTATTAAAAAAAACTAATAAATATTCTTATAATGATTGCTGTAAAGCATTCGAAACGTCGGGAACCAAAAATCAAAATAAAACCGCGAAATAATCCGAAAAGATAGTTTTATTTAAAATGTCAAATATTCGCGTCAATCTAAGAAAGTATTATTCTTCTAATATTAAGAGATAACACATTTGATTTTCATCCATCTTTAATGTTATTTTGATAAGATTTGATAAAAATGGATTGGGCAAATAGTTAAGTTTTAGTATTGCTTTCTAGAAAGTTGGCTCAAGAGCTACACCAAATAAGATAGTGACTTAGTCAACCACCCATCAGTACATATGTAGTCTAAAGTAAACAACCCAAATAAAAAAAAAATACGATACTTCCCTGATTATCCCATCGTGACGAAATAACGCGTACTTTTATAATTTTTAATAAAGTATGCGAATAGAATTTAAAGCCTAGGTTTGCTATACCGAAAAATGTATATTTTACATAAAACTGCGCTAAGTGATAAAATGTCAAATGTACTATTATCTGTGCTAATGACAAAACAAAACACTGGCTCAAGGCAAATGATAAGGTGACGGCAATTTTTATATGTATTTCACCTAGAATCTTATTAATTCATATATTTTTAATGTTTTCCACGAATCCATTTCTATATGGCTTTGATCTTGGTGGTAAGTTTTATTGGTTTTTGTTTTGAATTGTAATAATAATAAACGTTGAAAATTTCATTAGTGTTTGCATTCTATTTTTTTTCTAAATCTTAATTCGGACTTTGCAAAGGTTACTTACTTGTTTATACGTTTTATCACTTATATATTACAAGTATATGAAGTACAAACTTGTGAAAAATAAAATAAAAAATTAACGAATATATAGCAAATTTTTATGTTTATATGAAATGCCTAAAATCATAACATTTCTTAATATCTAATATTGAAAGCAGTCGCGTCCTAATTCTTTTAAGAATTGTGATAGCCCACTGTCTGATACATATTTATTGACATTTATAATATGGTTTTATTATGTTTATACGTAATAAGTAGGTATAATTTATTTCCACAAAGTTTTATACAATTTTCACAATTAACTTTTAAAACTTGTTTTATGATATAAACTTCAATTTAATGATAAACAAATGAATAAACTAAAAAAAAACTATATAGTCGAAGTATTAAATTGCATTGTGCGTTATTTTTTGTATCTTAAGCGACATATTCGTCAATTGTGAAACAATTTAAATAATATTTTTTTAAGTGAATAGGAAATAAATAATAAATAAATATGTTGGGACATATTAACACACAGCATATAGGTACATACTCGTAGTTCCATGATAAGCTACGAGGCTTGTGTTATGGATACCAGATAGTTGATACACTACACATATATAACTTTAAATACATACGTATATTATAAATATAAACATCCATGACTGGAGTACAAACATTAGTGCTCATCTCACAAATGAATGCCCTCAGCGGGACTCGAACCCGCGACCGCTGGCAAAGCAAGTAATGTAACTACAAACTGAACCAAACGTATTGTCCATTTTCCATACTTTATTTAATAAAGTATGTAAAATGTAATAAAGTTTATATCTATGGAATGGATTATACCAGAAGGGTCCCACATAAATCTCAAAATACATTCCAAATGTAGTGTAAAATAATTATATTTACTTAAATGTTTTTTTATTTAAAAAGTACTATTACGATAAAGACTTCTTAGTATAAAACATACATTGTATGTATGCATGTATTACATACTATGTACTTGTTGTTTAGTGTTTCGAAATTTATGTGAAAAAAATATTTTAAGTAGGTTATCAGCAAATAAAACCGACTTCAAATAAGTATCTTTTATATTATGTACTAGCATTGGCCGCGTCTCCGCCCGCGTTCAGATGACTAAAAACCAAATTTTAAGTTTTACATATTAGTTAGTACACTTACATTTCAGTTTTTGAATTTTTTCTCAGGTAGAGACATTTTCCCGCTGTAAAAAATATCCTATATGTTGACCCGGGTAACCAGCTATCACCATACCAAATTTCATCAAAATCCCTCCAGTGGTTTTTCTGTGATGCGGTACCAGACAGACAGACAAAAATTCTAAAAACTATAGATTCGGCCTATAGAGGAAAATCTTATTTAAATAAATATTATTATCGTATAGACGATAATAATATTTATTTAAATAAGATTTTCCAAAAAATATCTCATTTACAGATTCGGCTTAGTTACAACTTTATTATATGTATAGATTTATTCAACTTTAACCACTCAGATATAGATGTTTTTGAAAAAAAAAATAACTGGATCCTCACTTGGTACAAATATTACGTAAAGTCAGCACAAAAATATTCAGCCAAATTAAGAACCTCTTTTTTGCAGTCGGTTAACGTATTACCTAATTTTAAAAAGATGGATTGAAAGAAAATAATTAAAATCTACTACATATTCTAAAAACACTGAATATGTAAGTAATATATTGAATTTTGGTTTCAGTCGCGTTACCAATATTTGGCGTTCCACTACAACAGTCTGTAGAGCGTTCAAGATGCCACGACGATACCGGCCTGCCTCTAGTAGTTCGGGACAGCATCGATTATTTACAGGTATTATTGTTCTCATATCTATACTAATATTATAAAGAGGTAAAGTTTGTGAGTTTGTGACGTTGTAGGGGGTCATCTTTGGATCTACTGAACCGATTTATATGAAATTTGGTAAAAAGATAGTTTGAGACCCTGGGAAGGACATAGGATACTTTCTATCCTGGAATTCATCCCTTAAGGGGGTGAAAATGGTGATGAAAGTTTCTATGGGAAATCAAGCTAGGGACGAACCTGAGAGAAGCGAGGGAGAGTCGCTAGTCGTAATATATTCGAATGTAAAAAAAGATTTTTAATGCACTTTTTACCTTAACATTTTGTTTTATCAATAAAATAATAAAAACGGAAAAGTTTAAAATCGTCTCGATCAAAATTGTGTCTTAAATGCTGTGTCAAATGCGTCAGATCAGAATATCTTATCTATGCTTATATTATAAAGAGGCAGAGTTTGTTTGTTTGTTTTTTTATTTGAACGCGTTAATCTCAGGAATTACTAATCCGATTTGAAAAAATTTTTTGCATTAGATAGCCCGTTTATTAAGAAAGGCTGTAAGCGATATTTATCATATTATATACTCTAATCTATTCGGTACTGACCGTTAAAACGTACCTAGGGACGAACCCGAACGAAGCCAGGGTAAGTCGATAGTTAAGAATAAAAATAATAATTTTAGTAACTTATGACTTGGATTTTGGTACATTTTAAACGTAGCTCCTATTGCCATAGACTGTGAACTAATAGGCTTAGTGGTAATTACCCTACATTCGTCTGCAAAAGCCTGTAATATATTAAAATATTTCATACAAACATACTGTCCAATAATAATGGTGTATAACTTGTATTGTTACGAAAATGAGTGTGCATGATCATCACTAATAACGTATAACAATAGCTTTGGTCTGCATGATATATTGAAGTGCTTTGGTAAATCGTTTCTCTGAAATAATATCTTTTCTATATGACGTATTGCGGTTACTTATGCAGTTATGTGACCAATTTTTATTAGAAATATCAATTATTGTCAACGTTTAGTCTTCTTGTTGCCTACATGGGTCAATGTAGTTTTGTAGTGTAGATTTGAATATAATATGCAACTTAGTTGGGTTTTTTGCAAAGTATAAGCCGTTATTTTATATACCCCATGTTCAGTAAAACAATGATTGTATAGTCTTATAGTGTTTTATATAGTCATATTTTTGTGGGCTTTATGACTAGGTTTATTTCTTATCCCAATAGAAAACATAAAAGTTATTAAGTTAGTTTACTTCGACAGTTTAATAAAGTTCTACGAGTATACAAGAAAATGATAAAAATATCATTTTTAAAATATTTATTTATTTCTTCATATTTGCACCATAAAAATATAATATTAAATACTATAATTTTTAACGATTTTATAATTTTTAATAATATTATACACTATATATACTATAAGTAATAATAATAATATACCTACAATCTACATATAATAAAAATAATATAATAATAAGCAGTAATAATATCGTTAATTTTTTTAAATTCTTTTTTTTCCTTTTATTGCAGGCGTATGGAATAAAATCGAATCAAATATATCGAGCGGAGCCCGACAAGATAAAATTGCAACAACTACGCAAGTTGTATACGGATCGGGGTCCGACTTTCCCTTACCACTGGGACGTGTCGGTCGCCTGCGCTATTCTTAAGAGTTTTATCAGGTAATATTTGAACTTTTTAATCTATATTGTATGTAAAAAAATTTCTATGTACTTTTTGAAGTACATATAGTATAAAAATGGCGAAAGTGGTTGTATTAAAGGTGTTATTATTGAATTTTGGGGTGTTGTTATTAAGAAGAGACTAGACACCTAATTTGCCATTGCAAGTTTGTAGATCGAACAGATTTCAAGTTATGGATAGGTCGAAAGTTACCCAAAAAATGGTTAATGTAATAAAAACTTCTATCAGTACATCGCCTTTGGTTTGTGAATTCAGTTGATAGTTGACCCAATGTCGTATGTAGTAGTTTTACATTTAATAGATAAATCTTTAGTAAAATCGAAAGGAATAATCTTCCATAATATAAAAATGAATCAATGAATGTGTTGGTAAGCGCAAATCTCGAGAGCAGCTGAACCGATTTCGCTAACTCTTTTTTTAGAATATTCCTTGAAGTACGAGGATGGTTCTTACGGAGAAAAATTTTTTAAAAAATGCCTGAAAAAGTCTAAAAACAACTTTTCTATACTCCCATACAAAAGATTCGTAACAATACTCAAAAGTCAATTTGAACTTTAATACCATACCATAAAGTTTAAGTGTGTAAGTGTAGAGGTTCCGGGAAGGCAAAACAATTGAGTGACGTTAGTATCGTATAAATATTAATATCTATATTTATCAATATTGTTAACAAAAAAAAATTAAAATTTATATGGCTAACGCTGGCTAATAACTATTTATATCTAAGTATTTAAAACGTACCTAGCGACGAACCCGAGCGAAGCGAGGGTGAGCCGCTAGTTTTTAATGAAATTAACAGTACTAAGGTTTAAGGTATTTCTGTATTCGTACAAAAAACAAAATGTGACAGTATTGACTAAATTTTCTGACTTAGAAATATTTTATTACATAGATACATGTTTTATGAAAAAGTCAAATATTCATTTCCTTGCACTATACATACTCCTTGTATGATAGAGCATGAGTCATTTGCGTGAGAACTTTCCTTCTCTGATTCATGTAACAGACTATTAATAGTAAATGGATTATGTAGCCTAATAATAATATAATAATTAAAATTCTTTCATAATTTAACAACCGCAGTTATCACGTCACATACCAAAAACCCCAAAACAAACTCATCCTATTCCATAACCTCAAATTTCTAAATTATGTTTTAAAATAAAACCAAAGCCTCCATAGAGAGAAACAAACTCGTTAAAAATAACGACTAAAATCCCACAGCGAGCTCCCGGACTCGATACTAACACAAGAGCTGCACGGGCAGTTCGAGCAGGCCACTGCCATGGCCGAGCCACAGCGCGAGGCCACGCTGGCCGCGCTCGTGGCGCGCCTGCCCGCGCCGCACCACTCGCTGCTGGCCTGGCTCATGAAGCACTTTGAACATGTTGTCGCTAATGAACAGGTATTATGCGATTTCGGCCACGGTGGGCCTGGCCCAGGCTGGCGTTGACTATATATTTGTTTTACCATTCAAATCAAAATATACTTTATTCAAATAGACTTACAAGCACTTTTGAATTGTCAATTTTATATTTTAAAGTTAAATTAAATTAAGTGTCAGTGTAGCCAGTCTCCTGAGGCATTTACCACCGACTCGTTACACATTACATTTTGTATAAGCGTTTTCTCGCGGCTATTCTACTTTCTGACTTAGGAAACTTCTTTTAGTTACTATTAGTTAGTTAGTTATTATTATTATATTTAGTTATATTGATAAGTTTATTAAATACTAGCAGAACCCGCGGCTTCGCCAGCACTAAAACTACAAAAAAAACTCTAAAAAGGTAGTTTCTCACAAACTTTCATCGCCTATTTTACTCCCTTATAGGATGAATTTCCAAAAATGCTAAAACACGTACTTATTTAATTTTATTGAAGAGTATTAATACTAAGTTTCAACTAATCTGACCATAAATATTTTTTTTGGATTGATTTATGACGTGTTTTCCTGTGGGAATTAGATAATCTCCCGCGGTAAAAGTAACCTGTCACTCTCCAGCCCTCCAATAATCTCCACACAAAAAATCACGCCAATCCGTCACTCCGTTTCAACGTGACAGAAGGACAAACAAACAAACAAACACACTTTCACATTTGTAATATTAGTATGGATATTATACAAATTCATTTGTCACAATGTTTGTAATGAATATTGCTACACAGTATATGTATTGATTACCGACCAATCTCCTTCGTGTCTTCACCATTTTACGTGACATTGTCGAAAAAATCAAACAAGAGTATCGAATTTTTTATATGCATAGATATTAAATTCACTAAATTATAAGAATTAATTTTATATTAAAATGTATCATAAATGCGTTTTCAGGTAAATCACGTAAACATCCAAACAATAGCGACGGCAATGGGTCCAGCTCTCAACATGTCCTTGAATCTCCTCACATATTTAATAACCAAAGCCGACAAACTCTTCCCAGATGTTCGTCTTACTAAGTGAGTTGATTCATTATTTATGTTAATTCTGCCTCGATGGGCTTGTGGCTATGGCAGCCACGGCTATGGTTGTAGATCTGGAGGTCCTGGGTTCGAGTATCGGGTCGGGCTAAGCTCAGTTATGAGTCTGTTTGTTAAGAAAATCTCAATAATAAATCGGAGTTGGGAAGTTGGCGATGTTTTACTCCCGTGCCTCGCAAAGCACGTGTCGCGTCGGTCCTGCGCCGACACCGCCACCGCCGCCGAGTGTCTCGTGTCGTTCCGCCGGAGTATGAGAGAGACAGGAATAGAGTGCACGTTTTTTAAGCTCACACTTGTGCACTATATCTCCTGCGCAGTTGATTAATCTCAGTGAGATTGGTCGTCGTGGCCGAAATCGATCAGGTGTAATGACCACCATTTTATATACTAGCGACTTTGCTTTGTTCGGGTAAGTCCCTAGGTGCTTAACACCTACATATATGTAATATGTTACTCTAGGCCAGTTAGCCCAGTCGAATTTAGATTTGACCTTGTAAAATTTTTTACTGGCACGTTTCCTTCGGAATTCTTTGGGGAAGGAGGACCGGGGAGGGGGGCAGTAACAGTCTACATTTAGGTTCTCAGAGTACCAGACCCGCTGCGTCATCCGCCATCTTGAAATTAATGGTTGATTTTTGTTTTTTGGACAACTCCTTTATTTTTAATTTCACACAAAAAATATTTATACAAAAGTTGCTTAAAATCAAATTTCCTACAATTATTAAGGTCCTTATTATTTTTTTCGTAAGATCGATATTTTTCGATTTATACCTGAGAAAAGGAGGGAGTAAAATCTTATTTTTGCAATGTTAACCCCTTTTTGAGCTAATTTGACTGGGCTAAGTAGGTATAATATGTACAAAATTTTGTTAAAATCCGTCCAGTAGTTTCAATTTGAAAGAGTAACAAACAAACACACATACAAACTTTCGAATTATAGTAGTTATTAGAATAGTATTAGAATATGAGATAAATGTATCTCTATATTAATTTCTCACTTACTTTGTTTAGTTTGATTATACAAATAATTTTACTAAATTATATATATTCATAACGCTGTAATTTTATATCGAAGTGTTTTATAATTGACTAAAGATATATCCGATAAAACGAATAATAATAGCATACTAACAATGTTTTTGTTCACCATCAGCAAATAATGAATTAAGACTCTTTGTTTTTGTATACAAACAAAATAAAGAAATCACTTCGTAGTATTTATTTGTTTATCTATAAGTGACAAATTAAAATACTAAACACAATTAAAATAGAACAATCGTGCAATTACCAGAAGTCATTATAAGTTTTCCGTTTAATACATAAGAGTAATTCTGTTGGTTTCCCACATCGTCTATCTGCTCTGATTGTTGTGGAAATAATAATAATTACAGCAAATCTTATGTCTATACGCTGTCATGTTAAAAATAAACAGTAGAAATCCTATAAAATGATCTCATTTTTTATGCCTATCGGTATGAGTTCGATTTCCGTTCAGGTTAAATATTTGATATAATAAGAGTAGACTATTTTATTTTAATATATTAATATGAGATCTTAAAAAATGTTTTATATGAAATGAAATAAAAATTAAATTTATTCAAATGGAGTTATTTATACAAGCACTTTTGAATCGTCAATTTAACGAGTGTCAGTATAGTAGATCGGTGCGAAAGCTATGAGATGATATATACAATGAGTTTTTTTTACGCTTTAATTAGTTAAGCACATTTTTAATTATGTAATTTAATCTTTAAAGTTGATACTTGTAATTCTTGTATTGATTTAAAACTTTTGGAAGTAAATAAAAAACAGATCATAATACAGTTAATTTGATAGTATCGAGCATGTCTGATGATAGAGTCGGAAGAAGGAACTCCATCGAAAAAGCCGCTATTAATACCTTCCAAGTCTAGACTAATATGAATCACTAGCAGAACACATGGCTTCGCTCGCGTTCAAACTACAAAAATAACAAATTCTTTGGCTTTATGTTATAAGTAATTAATACTGAAACACCCCCGCTCTCCCGCACGTCCTGGGCCACCCTGCGCACGTCTGCCATGCCGTATAGGATTTTCGAAGCCCTATATGACTGTTGGGGGATGATTTTAGAAAAACTGTGATACACATGTTTTATAACTTTAATTGAAGAATATGTGTACCAATTTTCGAGTCAATCTACTCGTAGAATAATTTTTTTATACGGAAAATTCAACCCTCCCATTTCACCCTCTTAGGGTTGGAATTTCAAAAGACTACCTAAAAACACACCTTCTAAGTTTTGTCTCTAGGACCAGCGGTTTAGGTTGTGCGTTGATATATCAGTCAGTCAGGACTTTGAATTTTACATACATATATAGATTTATTATTATTTCTAAATACATGATTTTTTTTAAAAGACATGTGGTTTTTTTTCATATATTAAAACTATTAATTTTATGTCAGATATGTCCCACCACTACAGTCCATCCCAGCTGATTTCCCAGAAACAGCGAATGAAATAAGCGAAGAGCTTCGAAAGCAAGAGTCTCTGTTGAACCAAATACACGCGGAAATGCACGCCGGGTTCATTACTAATGCCAGGGACCAGCAGCTGTGGGAGGCGCAACGAATTGTCACACAACTCAAGGTATATATATTCACACCTTTTTGTTACATTAACGTCCCACTGCTAGGTTTGGGCCTCTCTTCAATACGAGAGAACCAGCTATTCCACCACGATGGCAAAATGCGTGCTAACGAACTTCATATGTCTTTCGAAAATTTTCTAGGTTCTTTCAAACATACAAGTTTCCTCACGATATTTTCCTTCACTGTAAGACAAGTGGTAATGTTGGAAATGATTCGGACATAAAAATATCAGAGGTGTAACATTACCAGAGTACAATACAAACATAGTCCTCATCCTGGAATCGAACCTGTGCCACGGACTGAATTATGGCAGCCGTGTCTTTACTAAATCGGAAGAGAGTACTAACGATAAAAATTGTTTAAACCGAGTTTAACAAGCTACTGTAATAATAATCTACTTACTGTAAAATCCAATTATTTAAGGATTTATGATAAGAATTTTAATTACTGATTTCTCTTCACAGAGAAAACTTCGGTCAGTTCAAAAATCAGTAGAACCTAACACAGCACCGGTACAGCAACCTTCTATAGATGAGAAAGACAAACCGGAAGAAAAACCAGAATCAGTACGAAGAGACTCGCAACCAATTGAAATTGTCCAAACTGAAGTAGAAATCCCGCAAACAGACGCATTTGATATTAAAGAATCTCCAAACACTATGCCCGACCCAACATTCCCAGTAGAATTCGAAGATAATTTTGAATTTAAACCAACAGAAGATATAACCGATGCAGAATCATCACCAGAAAAACCAAAGTTAACAGAGAAAGAGCTGAAAGTGCTAAGATTACAATTAGAGAACGCTGAATATCTACAACTGAAATCGTTACTTCAGGCTAAAATAAATTCTGAACAGTTTGAAATAGTGAAATTGAGGAGTCACGTGGCATTGAAGAACAAACAAGAAGGGAATATGCAAAGTAAAGAAAACAAAGAGAACTACACGTTAGAAGAACAAGAGTTGAGGCAGAAGTTGATGAAAGAAAACGCCATGTTGGAACAGAAGAGACTGAATTTGGTCAACCAGATATTCCAAGAGCGCGTTGCGTGTATACAATTGAAAATCGAACTCGCTATGAAGGAGATTATGTCGAAATCTTAACTTTTATAAAATTTAAGGTTAAATTAAACCAGAAAAAAAAGCTGGAAGTTGTTCAGACTTCAGAAAATTGCCTACAACGGGTAAGCACGACGCTATTTATTTAGTTATACTTATTATAGGTCTCTATATATTTAATGTATGTATAACTTTTGTTATTTTTAATGCACTGATATAATAAATTATTATTAGTTATTTTATGACATTTTTATTACAATACCAATTTACGTAATATTTATATAAAAAGAAAAAAAAGGAAAGACGCCGGCGTTACAGTTAAGAATAGATTAGAAGATAGAATTCTTAGAAATTTACCTGGAGGAGTTAGCACCAGCGTAAATACGTGGTAAAAATAATATCTCTCGAATAAACATTGTATCTTACAAGTAATGAACATCATGAAATCTCACAATTCATTATACTGTTTGTTTGTGTATATATTGTAATGTGGTATGTGCACATAGCTCATTATACTCATTGACTGATATTTCATAATCAACGAAGCTTTTAAAAAAATATTGAATATAGCTATTTCTTTTGAGTGGATTCTAGATTATTATGTACATTATTTAAGGTACTTTTCTTTCATGTCCCGTTCGTTTGTTCGTTCTGGGGTGATTGGTTTCGGTTGATTCGTTTTTTTTTCGGCAAGAAGTAAAAATTGCGTATTTTTTAGAAAGACACCTATATAGATAAATTTAAGAAGCAAAAGCTTATCTAAATACAAAATTTGATCCAAATCATTAGAGCCGTTTCCGAGATAAGTACCTACACGAAATAAATTTATATACATAATATATACGAGAATTGTTCATTTAAAATTATAAGGGAAATCCTGTTTAATTGTTTTTTAAGCTTCTTCACGCACGCTGAATAGATTTCGATAAAAGGCATGGACATAGATTGCATCCTGGGATCGAACACAGGCTACTCTTGAACCACGGGCGGATCCAGGGGGATGGTCATGGGGGTCATGGAGCAGAGATAAAATATTTTTTTAAGAAGTTTCAAGTTTGAGAACACAAGGATTATTTTTTTAAGTACCTAATTCGAAACAAATTAAGTTTTTATTCGTTGTTCAGTTTTTCTTTAATTTAAATATACAAAGCTATACAAAGCATTATTTTTCTTTCCATTATTATAACTAGCGGCCTACCCTTGCTTGGCTCGGGGGTGTCCCTATATCGCGAATATACCTTAGAAGATAAACTTATGCTATTGCAGATTTTATTGTAGGCCTTTTTAAGATCTACAATTTTCTAGTACATTCTTTTGATGTATGATGTATCTCTTAAGGTTTGGCCAGCGTTAGCCTCAGTGCTGGATTCAACCTTACCGCCGCACCTGGGCATAGAAAAAATGCCGCCCTATTATTGAAATTTTGCATAAAATGGATAAGTTTCGATAAGTTAAAAAATGCAATAAATAATTTATGAATCATATCAATTATAAATTTTTTGGAAAATAAAAATATTTTTTCGATAACAGAGATTTTTTTCCCACTCTTCGAATTTCGCCGCCCTGGGCACTAGCCTCGAGTGCCCCTAGTGTAAAACCAGCGCTGGTTAGCCTTGTAAACTAAGGACGACTCGATAGAAGCCGTTATTGTGTTTTCCCGTGGGAATACAGAATTTCCTGTAGTAAAAGGCATCGTTAATGACCCGAGTAATAAGTTATCACTACACAAAAATTACAATTTGTTAGAAACTGCACACACAAACAGACATACAGACAATTTTTTTGTTTTTATCAGATTTTGCTAAGTTACTGTTTTATTATATGTATATCTCAGCCTTTGATGCCCCACCCAAAATTGTATGGGTTATATTTACACACATTATCATAGTGGTACTTAATTCAACTTTGGCTACTGACATCTAGCACAATTGCAGTATAAAGTATCACGTACCTGAAAAAAAAAACAAATTGATGAATAACTGTATTCACTCTATGCATAGAAGGGGAAAGTTTAAGAAAGTTGATATAATACCTACAAGCTGTAAAATACAGCTTTATAAAAATGTGTTGCATGGATTTCTAATAAGAAATTTCTAATATTTATACACAAGTTTATATAAATTTATATAAACTTAATAATGCCAAGTTTATATAAAATTAATAATGCCAACTTTCATTAATATTTTTCTGATAATTTTCACTGAATTCTTCATGTACATTGTACATTCTACGGACCGTCTCGCACGGATAATTCTGTGCACGGGCTCTATCCCTCTCAAAGGTATATTATTCTATATACAGTTTCCATTCTATCTCGCGCCTATTATTCTATTTAATCTATCTGGCCATGAAAATCTCATTGATGATGATGATTTACTCAAAATAAATTTTGTTCTGAACCAATTATTATTTTTTTATGTTGCAAATAACCATGATTTGAGCACAAAATGGGGTAGCTCGTTAGAAATATCACATATACAATTCCATTTTATTTCAAGGCGTAATATATTACCTACTGATTAAATATATATACCTGATGTATTTTTTAGCTCTGTAGTCTGTATAACAAAGTAACTAAGTGGATACTATTTCCACAATGCTATAAATTATAACCTTTGAGCAGTAATTTAATTATTCAAACAAATATATAGGCCACTTTGTACATAATTTATGTTACATTTGTTTACTATAAATTTCATTTTGCTGACAGTTATTGATTTCAATTAGAATATAAGTTTATGCGAGTGACAAACAGACATTTTACACAATTTTTTGACCGTCTCCAAAAAGAGGAAGTCCTCAATTTGCCTGTATTTTTTAATTAAAAAAACCCCGCTCTTAAAGATAAAACAATTACTTTTTAGTGATTTTGAAGTCGGTGTACAATTTTATTACTTACTAGCATTGCCCGCGGCTCCGCCCGCGTTCAGATGACGAAAAAACAAATTCTTAAGTTTTACATATTAGTATAAGTACTCTTACATTGCAGTTTTTGTATTTTTTCTCAGAAATGAGATATTTTCCCGCGGTAAAAAGTATCCTATATGTTGACCCGGATAACCAGCTATCACCAAACCAAATTTCATCAAAATCCCTCCAGTGGTTTTTCTGTGATGTGGTAACATACATACAGACAGACAGACACAAATTATTCTAAAAACTATAGATTCGGCCTTTATATCGATAATAATGTTTATTTCAATAAGATTTTACAAAAAATATTTAGTGTCATTCGTCGTCGTATTTAATTCGTCTTAGTACAATTTTATTATATGTATAGATTTCAATCAAACATTTAAAATTATTATCATGGTGCAACATGGGTACGTTTTGATTTTTTGAGCGGAACCCTTATCCTTTTTCTAAAATAAAAGTAGCCTAAGTTACTCCTCACAGCTAGATAACATCAGCTATGTGCCATTGAAAATCCCATCCAAATCGGCCGTTTCGGAGATTAGCCGGAACAAACAGATAGACAAAAATTTTAAAAATTGTATTTTTCTTGTAAGTACCGTATACAATTTCAAATACATTTAGTAAAAACCTTTAATTTCGACATTACAAATAGAAACTTCAATTTTATTTATCTGTATATATTTCAGTCGTCAAGGGCAGATTAACGATGGAGATCGATAAATGTCGACATTCAAACGTACAACCCACCTGTTATACTTTATTCATGCAAATTAATCATTTCTCTAAAAAGGAAAAACACGCTAGTACCTACTACCTAGAACTTGGAAGCGTGGGTAACGTCAAGTATTTTAAATGTCAAACTAAACTATGTAACTGTATTAATACGTTCATCCTATCCTATCCTCTTCCGTAGTTATTATGCTTTTATACATACTTATTAGAAAAGTAATATAAAATTTATTCTTAATTGATATTGTAAATTAGCGTTTACCTTCAACTGCATAGTCTATTTATGTATGTATCATTGCTCGTCTCTAACAGTTGTAATATGACGTTAGATAACCTATAGGTACATAACCTTCCCCAATAAAAAGGCTATAATGGCAAAAAAAAATCAAATCTAATCGGGTCGTTGGTTTCAAAGGTCTCCCAAAGGTTTCACGAGAAATCGAGTGTAGCTACAGTATTTTTTTAACGTAGAAAAAAAATCAGCTTTATTTATTACCATATAGTACATAATAACATACTAGCATTGCCCACGGCTTCGCCCGCGTATTAGTATACTCTAATATTGCAGTTTTTGTTTTTTTTCTCAGATATGAGATATTTTCCCGTGGTAAAAAGTATCCTATATTATGTTGACCCGGGTAACCAGCTATCACCATACCAAATTTCATCTAAATACCTCCAGTGGTTTTTATGTGATGCGGTAACAGACACACAGACAAAAATTCTAAAAACTATACATTCGGCCTCTGTATCGATAATAATGTTTATTTCAATAAGATTTTCCAAAAAATATGTACAGATTCGGCTTAGTTACAATTTTATTATATGTACGAGTATAGATATGTAACAATGTTTGTCCTTTGAATATGCAATGGCGTGATGTTTGCTGGAGTTTGTCTGGAGATCCATTTTTGTCTGGAAAGGGACATAAGCTTATTCGATATATAATCTACTTATTTTTTTACCTACGATTCAATAGCACAAGTCTAATTGAATAAAAGTTTTTTTATACACTCCAATCCAATTTGTGACAGTTTGTAACATAAATACGTGTAGATTATACTTACTGTATATTTAAATAATGTTCCTTGTAAATGTAATTTTTCAAAGTATCTTTAAATCATTTAACATGATTTTTATCGTAGCTTGTAATATTAAAATATAATGGCTTCCTATCGTAAAAGTTAAAACCGTAAAAATGACAAAATACAATTTAACAAATATTTACTTAGTGTTTCTTTATTAATACCACTAAAGATGCTTATCGATACTTAAATCCATACTTCCATACTAATATTATAAATATGAAAGTGGGTTTGTTTGTCTTTCTTTCATTTGGTGTGAAGATAGTTGGAGAGCTGGAGAGTGACATAGGCTACTTTTTATCGCGGGAAATTATCTCATCCCTACGGAAAAACACTTTATAATACAATCCAAAAAAATATTTATCATCAGAACTACTTGAAACTTAGTATTGCTATGCCATGCTCTTCAATACAATAAAACAAATACGTGTTTTAGGATTTTTCGATATTCACCCCATAAGGGGGTAAAATAGGGGATGAAAGTGTGTATGAAATCTACCTTTTTAGTTTTTTATTTTTTATTTTTAGCGCGGTCGAGGAAGCGGGTTCTGCTAGTTGAAATATAAATTAGTAACTTATATTTTTAAGTAACACAAAGGTACATACAGATAAACAAAATAATATTAGTTTTACAATAAAACCTTTTTACCAAAATAAAATTAAATAAATTGGTAAATAGCCCGAAATATTTATTTGGTTTTAATTTTATATTTGAGCGATGACACATTGAGTTCATTGATGTCTCGCAAGTATCAATGACCGGAAATCTTAATTCGGGATCGGAGGGAAGGTTATCGGTTTAACCTATTTAGAAAGACAGAGCTCCATTCATCTTAGATTAGCATTAAAAAAAAGCAGTACAATAAAAAAATAATCGGTACTTTTTCTAATATAGTTACGTTACCTATATTGATGATGATGTTCTCCTGGCCGATTCCGGCCACGGCGGCCAATCTCAACGAGATTAGCCAACTGCGCAGGAGATATTATAGTGCTCAAGTGTACGCGCAGACACAAGTGCACTCTCTATTCCTATCACTGTCATACTCCGGTTGGACGACCACTCGACACGACCGGTGAGAGTTAAGGCGCAGGACCGACGGCTTTACGTGCTCTCCGAGGCACGGGGGTGAAACACCGCCAACTTCCCAACTCCGGGCTGTTACTGAGACTTATTATACAGGAAGATTCAATAACTAAACTTGGCCCGACCCGGGACTCGAACCTCCGGACCTCCAGGACCTCCGGGTGTGCAGCCGTACATGCTAGCCACTACACCACCGAGGCAGTTTCTTCGGCGAGTATAGGCGAAAGTACATAGAAGTGTGTTTCAGGACTCTACATTGATAATTTTAAAATATCAAAAATATTTTTTGCTAAATAGTTTATACTGTAACTATTCCTATACCTACACTTTCGTTATCAATGATAAAGATAAGAGATTTTTTTATTGTGCGATAAGCTTGCGCTTGACTACAAACAGCGCTGGGAAGCACTGATGAGGTCTAGGTTGGAGCGCTTGCCTAGGAAATGCCTATTCACTCTTGCCTTGAAGGTACTTAAATTATAGTTGGTAGGAAACACGGATGCTAGCAGGGTTTCACACCTTAGCAGTTCGTTTTAGAAACGTAGAACTAAAGCGTTTCGTGCGAGTTACTAGTTGAGCACTTACTTTATAAAAGTTTGTTTATTATGTCGCTCTTTTTTCATGCAACGACGATTTTTTTACATAGAGATATTTTTGTGAGGTGGACACTGGTATAGGTAGATATTTTGACATGATAGTTTATCTCAGTATAATATGTTGATGCCAAGCTTGTTATAAACTACTTAGAGATTCTAAATATCTTCTGTATTTCTTATAATATTACTCTTCTGGATTCTTCAATTTCGTTTCTATCTCTTTAAAAGGGCAGTCTGCTGTGGAATATATTCACTTATTAAATAAAATTTGTATTAAATTGTAAAAAACCACATTACTTAGCATAGGTATATTAGTGTTACATTTCATTTATTTTTTTAATATTATTGTCATTTAAGTAGAGCGTATGTATTACCTAATTATAAAATGTTGTGCATGCCTGTAATTTAGAGTTGTATACAAAAAAGGAATTTATTAACGTTATTTTAGTAATTAAGTTTGTGTATGTACTCTAATTGGTAAGCCTTATTTAATAATAATAATAATAGTATAATAAATACGGCTATAGGTATATATGTATATACATACATTAAAAAGTCAAATTAAAAGGTATACCTAAATTATAATTTACTTTATTTTTCAAGACTTTCGACCTTTACATTTATAATGTATAAAGATTGAATTATTTAACCTATTCATTGTATAAATAGAATTACCATTTTAATAATACGTATCGGTTTATGTTCGGTATTCGCAATCGAATGGCTTATCGCGTTGTCGGAAATCGTGTGCGATAAATAATTTAGTTACTTACATACATAATATATTAGAGTTCATGTGATTAATTGAAAATTAATGAAAAGATATAACTAATATAAAAAATACATCTAACTTTTACAGCCGCAGTTGAATTAAGTATTCTGTAAGATTTTTTCATTATATCACGTCAATTACATCTATTTGTATTTGATTGAGTGATTATGATGATTTTCAGTTAGGTACTTTTTAAGTTGAGGTACTTTTAAAATTGACCTACTACATATTTATTACTTTTACCATAACATATATAGTTAGGTGGTGCCTACTTTTATGTATCTACTATCTGTCCAAAATATTACTCAAGTAGGTATAAACATAGATTGCAGGCTGTTTTTCTATTGAACTAAGGAAGTATAACATGTTGGTGAAAATGAAAATGTCGAATAACATCGAGAGGTATTCAAAAAAGGAGATCTCGTTGCAGAAAAAGCAAATACGAAAAAATGTGAAGCAAAAATTAAAAAAGGAGAAATTTAAAGTATAGTAAAGTTATTGATAAGCTAGTGTTGCTAATGCTACATATCTTGTCTCGGATAACTCTAACGGCATTACGGCTTCGGTATTGCAACCGTCCAATGGGACTATGATAGTGAATCAAAGAGATGTCAGTGCATACATTTAATCGTTGTAGATACTCTTTCGTAGGTAAGCGCTTAGCTAGTTTAAATAAAATTGGTCGATCGTATCATTTGAGTCTATTCAGTAAAAAGATATTACTAAAATCTACCTACTAACGCTGGCTTTGTGACACAAAGAGAACCTTAGTCTCCGACACTAGATTCTGCTATTCTTTTTAATTTTGAGCAACTTTTCGTCAATCAAAATAGGCTCCTCGAAGGTGGTACATGTTTTTGTTTTATAATTCGTTAATCCAGCTATACAACAGAATAGCATTCACTTAGACACCCTAAGTATGCTATTTAAACTGCACGATCCTCTCCCATCCTCTTCATGTGGCCGAGCCAGCGAAGTCGAGCTGTCTTGCTTTCGCCGATTAAGTTAGGGAAAAAATGCTGGAATTGACGAACTAATATCTCGGACATTCCTCCTTCCTCCTTAAACGTAAACCTCCAGGCATCGCATCCATACAACAAGATCGGTCTTATAATAGTCTAGTAAACTCTGATCTTTGTTACTCTTCTAATCAGCTTCGACGCTAATATAGAAATACTCCGTCTTCTCACGGTTAAATCAAAGACCAACTTTCTGTTCCTCATCATCATTCGAGCGTTTTTCTCGAACACAGTACAGTACTGTCCCAGTAACACCAGGTCGCCGGCATAATCTATTATTTGGTTTCGGCCACTTAATTCTACCTCACCATCATGTATTAATACTTTAAGACGACATGTTCGAGTGTTACGTTAAACAGCTTCGGTAATAGTGCATAATGCATGCATTTTAGCCCTGTATCCACCTTGAATTCTTCAGTAAGTGTTCCTCCTACTTCCCTTAACTTACTAAACTGTATGGCCCCTTTAAGCATTCTGTCTGACTTACTAAGATATAACTATTTAAAGTATTTTTTATACATTTTTTTTTATAAATTACTAAACTGTGTGGCCCCTTTAAGCATTCTGGCTGGCTTACATAAATATAACTATATAAAGAATATTTTATACAATTTTTTTTAAGTTTTGTATCGTCTCATAATTATATCGACGCCCTAATTGCATAACCGTACCGCGGTTTCTTATCTCGACTCAATATTTATCACCAAGTACGTATGTAACTTTATCATAATTCTCTGGTCGATTTCTTTACAGTGATAAAACAGTGTTGTAAATGACTTAAATATTTAATTTATATCCATAACTGCAATGCAACTGCAGTTATCTATTTGCTAATTCAATATATACTATTCTTTATTGCACTTTAAAAAAAAATCAATACAGTAATTTAAAATCAGTTGTTATTTACAAAGGTGGACTTATCTCTAGAAGAGATCTCTTCCAGCCAACCTGTGGTAGTGAGAAATAGTGTTACAAAGCGGGCTAAATTCGTGCAGTCGTAGTTATATAAATAATATATAGATACTCAAAAATATATAGCTAATTACATAATATATATAATAACATATAATATACACTACTTACTTATACCATACATACTTATGTACATATATACATACACACTACTACTTACATAAATACATATCTATATAATACAATACATAATAATAGTAATTAAGATAATTTTTGATTTAATTGAGTGAGAAGGTGCTGTTTTAATTTTTTTTTGAAAGAATCAATAGAGGGACTAAGTTGGATTTCTTTAGGAAGTTTGTTCCAGAGCAATGCGCCATACACCGAAAAAGAATGCAGGAGGAACTTTGTGTTGCTCTTGGGTATATCGAGCGTCGCAGTGATGCAAGGCCGCCTGGAACGTGAAGGAGTAGGGAGTATTTGGAAACGAGAACGGAGGTATGAAGGAGAATTAGGGTCACTAAGAATATTGAAAAGGAACGAAAGGATGTGCATATCACGGCGAAGACGGATTGGGAGCCATTTAAGTTGAGCACGAAAGTTTGATATATGGTCATGCTTACGCAAGCCAAAAATAAAGCGTATAGCGAGATTTTGGAGACGCTCTAATTTGTTGAGTTGCTCCTCAGTCACATCTAAATAACACACATCGGCGTAGTCAAGTATAGGGAGAAGGAGTGATTGAGCTAGCATAATCTTGGTTGTAAAAGGGAGAAAAAATTGGAGACGTTTGAGAGAGTGGAAAGTGTGATGCATTCGTTTGCTGACCTCGTTGACATGAGCTACCCAGGTCATGTTACAATCCATTATTAGGCCCAAGTTTTTCACTTTATTACAATAAGGGATTGGAACGCCAGAGAACTGGACTTGAGGTATTGAGTTCCAGTCGATTTTGCACCTCAGTCTGCTGCTGCCAAAAATTATACATTGCGATTTGGTGGGATTCACAAGAAGGCCGAAAGACTCAGCCCACGACTGAACTTCAACAAGGTCCGAGTTTAATGCACCAATAGCCTCATGCAACTCGGTCAGCTCAAAGTGTCGGTATAACTGTAAGTCATCTGCATACAGATGGAAGGGAGAAGAAATGATTTTTGATATGTTATTAATAAAGATAGAAAAGAGTAAAGGGGAAAGTACGCCGCCTTGAGGTACACCAGCAGTAAGATCTAACCAATCCGATGATGTATCGTTAGTTTTCACGCACTGCTGACGTCCGAATAGGTAAGAGTGAAACCAGTCTATAACAGTAGGAGAAATGTTGACCGCGCGGAGAGTTCCAATAAGAATGTCAAGGTCAACTGAGTTGAAAGCACTGCTAAAATCTAGCAACACCATCGCGGTGAGCTTGGTGTTATCCATTGCGTGACGAATATCCTCTGTAATATTCAGCAGTGCCCCAACCGTGCTGTGGGAAGAGCGGAAACCGGACTGAAAAGGGCATAAGAGGTTATTGAGTGACAGATAGGAGTAAAGTTGGTTGTGAGCCAAGGATTCTATGACTATATTCCTTATATATAGCATTTAATTCATACTCTAGTCTCTTTACAGGTGGCATGTTATTACAAGTTCATCTCACACCAATATCTACACATGTAACCCGGATAGCAAAAAAATATATAAGTATATCAATTATCAACACAAAGCAACGCCTATCCTACATACAGTTTCTCGACCGTAGATTTCAATTAATTTATACTTTTACGATTACGCGGCCCCAAATAGTAGAGAGTGAGTCATAATGTTTCGAGACTTTCATAGACAGACATATTGCTTCCTGAAGTTTTTTTATTTACATTTTACTATCTATATATCACTTGTAATCTTAAAACAAGAATTTATTGGAGGAAATCCTAAAATTAGGAAGTATACGTTTTCATCGCATCCGCGTCGGCACTATAAAGTCAGTATGCATTGTCCTTTGATCCCGCAGCATGGAGCCGACTCAAACGTGAGCCGAGCCAAGCATTGCGATATTATTGGATGTCCCACATCCCAATTATTATTTTCTGGCCTTTGTTACAAGCGTTGAATGAAAAACATCTAATAAACAAAAACGACCTACATATTTTATAGTAGTTACTTTGTGACCGACAACGTTTTAGAAAACTTCCGAAACATTTCTGCGTAGTCTGGGTCTGAGTCAACTAAAAGAGATACATTTATTAACGTATTAATAGATAGGTATACATATAAATGAATTCGTGATTAAATATGTATAAGAAAGATAGAAATATAACAACTTGCAACACTTAGCTTTTACGTGTCTGATTAAATTCGAAAAGCAGCTCCAAGATTTGTATATAACATAACTGAGCAAATATAAAAATTGCACGCTGTTGAATATCTAGGTCAAATAACGTCATTTTAACTTGTTTTAAGTTTCTCAATGTCATTCTCACCACCTCATACATAATTACGATCTATACGTCTTCCACGTCGAACACTTTTAGTAAAGGCACAATGTTAAAACACCTTTGCCGATATATTAAAAAAGTATTAACTCGCCTCGTATTCGCTCCAAAGCATCCCTAAATACCTATTTCCATTAAATTTGCATATTATCTTATCTTATGGGAACCAGTTAACATATCCAGGCTGCTAAAGCTAATCTGATAATCTATCTGTAGGCAAAAATAATGTCCTCCACGTAATATATAATATAGAAACAAAAACACAAAAGCACTTTTGAATTGATAAAATTGTTAATGACAACTTACGCTTATGTAAGCAGAATAACCATTTATGTAAATGATTATTAATTTGGCAAATGACGTCATCCTGTTTATCTAGTCGACGGCAGCTTCACGCACGACTGGGCTCCAATCAAGCAAGTGCAGTTAGTCATACTCGAACACCTTGATACCTACGTCTAGATTTTTTTGGACTAAAGCCGCAACGTCGCGTATAGAATAATACGCTGCGCTTTATAGAATTCTCAAAATATCAGAGAAAATTTACTATTTGTTATTTTAAAGAATTAATTAGGTATAGAAAAATACTTTTTAAGCACTTTTTAATTAGTCAGGTGATTAAACAAATGCATACACAAATTATTTATCTAGAATAACATTTTGGTTTTATGATAATTATAATTGTTAAGAGTCATTTGGAATTATTATTATGACGAGATAATAAAATAAAATCTGTTTATGGCGTAAAGCTAGATATTAGCTAGATACTTGAAATATTTTAATGAAATATATACTTTACTAAGAACGATAAAGTACCTTTTTAGGTTATTAAGAAAACCTTAATATATATTATTATGTAAGAACATACATATATGCATTATCCAACTAAGATGAACTTTGTAATAATAATGATTTTAAAGTTTACTTTGGATTATAAATGTACCTACTTCATTTCTTACCAAATTATAAAGCTTTTAAGATATACTTAAAGACTACAACACACATATTTATTGTTACCATGTAATTAGAACGAATACGTCTTCAAAATTTATAATTTTTAGTGAAAAATCTATAAATATATGTTCTTATGAACTTTATTCAAGAGAAATTGCATTATACTAATACAGTACCTATCTTTTAATATTTATCTATTATATTAAATTTACTAGTGGTTTAACGCAAAGGACACAAAATATTACTACGTGATTGCACAAAATTGCACGGACATTAGTAGGGTATGAATTGCGAAATGAAAACAAATCCCAAGTTTTACGAAACAAATTACAAAATTTTTAATTATCTTTAATATTATAATTATGCTAATTACAATAATTTTATATGATGCTATAGAAAATGAATTGCAAATATTGTATTGGAATGTATCAGAAAAAAACCTTCATAAACATTTTATTTTTATATAAAAGTGATTTTGGTTTCGGGCTCTACATCGACTCTATCAATAATTTAACTTTAGATTACTTGTTATTCATACTTTGTATCGATACTTCATAAATTATAATTCAATAATAAATTAATTATAGAACATAAACATGGCGTATAATATTTATAGTATAGAAATAAATCACTCATTTTGTAAATTTGATACCGTATTTGAAAATGCTATTAATTTTAAAGCTGTATTAAAAAGATAGAGTATTCTGTAAAATTAAAACTATGATGAAAAACTGCAATTAACCAATCAAACAATCCTGTGACAAAATATAAATATATTTGGATTTTAAACTTTATTCTTCCCTTGAAATTTTTATTGACCCTGACGAATGCTATTAAGCTAACTCCATTGAGTCATCTCTACCCACGGAGTCACTTTTTAACACAATTCTCTGTAGAATTATAACTTGTATGCAAATGTAATGATATCACTGTTCAAACAGTCCGATACAGAGTTTTCGCCTCGATTAGTTTAGGGAGCGACCGTCTTCGGAAGAAACTGAAATCGAGTCATTGACCGACCGAGAATTGCTACAAATAGAGAAACGTTTGTACTTACTCCTAGCTGTATAAATAAAATTAGCGCCAGATCCCGGGTAAGAAGACAAAAAAAAATTGGTCACCGTTTATAAATACAGGTTTACGGAATTAGTGTGTATGTGTTTTGTTCTTGTACGATGACTCCTTCGTTATATAATGTTTGTTGTTTTGTAAACAATGATTCGAGTTGTTTCCGATAAAATTATACCCACTTTGTGAAATATGGCGTATACGAAATCGAGTTCGCAATTTGATTTAAACTAGAACTATAAAACATAAACCTAAATAGTAAAAAGCCGGCTGTCTCATTTAACAGCAGTCGGTCAGTTACGAAATAACCACGCATAGATTTCTACATTCTCGACCACACGAGACACTTATACGCCTTACTGTAAATTCATTTTCATTGTAAATGGGTATACTGGAAATACTTTTGGTCTTGAGTTTGTCTTTTACGTGTTATTTTAGAATCAAAATTGTTTTAGAGATGCCTCTACATTATCCTTATACGGCATACAAGTGGACTAAATACTAAATAATGAATTTTATAATTGATTGAAAACTAAGAAATAGTAGTTTTAAATAGCCTTGAATTTAATTCATTATTTGTATTGTTTCCTAAAACTTTGAATTTAATGAGTTCACCGATAAAGCATGAAGTAGGTAATTAAGATAAAGTAGACAGAACTGTTGCTTAAATAGGTACTTTTGTAACAGTTATTTTTGCAGTCATGATGATATACCTACTTAGCTATGATATTTACCTAGTTCTCAATTCTTACGTCTACAGTAAATGTGAGCGCTTGTGTAGCTCAAGTAGAAAGCTCTGTCAACTTTCGCTACAAAACAATGAAAACTCATATTCTTTTAAGTCAAATTTTTGACGATTTTTAATATCATTCGTCGTTAGATAGAAAAAGTCATAGCATTAAACTTATCTGCTCGGTACGCTGTAATTTATTGCTTAATTAGCAAACAAATAATGTTACTGTATCTTTATAGTTGGTAAATAATAAATATTGTTTATTAGCGAGTTTCAGTGTGTCGATTACAATCGTAGTTTAGCGTCTGCTAAGACGGCGGTGTCGGCGCGGCGGGCTAACGCATCGTATTCGGGACGGTTGTTTTAATATTCATTATATAATGAACGCTCGGCGATCGGCCGCGGCCGCCGCCGGTTGCTTTCACTCACTCCGCTATTAATTACGAACATGATTGTGTTCATTCGGTTTTATTTACTCAACTGTTCCGACTGCTAAAAGATAAAGAAAATAAGTAAAACGCTACACGAGTGTCGTATCTTATCGGTACCACTCTATTGATCACTCATCATTATATCGCAGTCGGCTCGCCTTATACGGACGACCGGACTACCTTTATTGTCCAATTTAACGTGTAGACGTGTACTCTTCTATAGGCGCGATGTTGCCGGTGAAGTCATAATGTGTGCCGTATAAAAATAGAAACACAGTGTTTGCAGGAAAATAGTATCAATAATAAAAGTGTTGTGGTTTGTTATCGAGCGGAAATGGCGCACAAATCGCCTACAACCAGTGTGAAGTCGCGGGAGATGATCGGCGGGGACCAGTTCAGTCAGCGGCGCGAGGTTTTCGAAAAGCACGACACTGTGTTTTTGCCCCTACCTTCCCCAACGTCCGTTACGCCCACGTACAAGGAGGTGGAGCCGATCATTACCACTAACCACGGAATAACGACGTCTAATTTTAAGCGCAATACTTCTGGCTATTCCAGCATGCGCGAGACGAGAAGCGAAGATCGACAACACGATTATCGACCACGAAAATATTCCGACAATTTCACATCCGAACTGAATCAAAGCGACGATGTCGACTACAGATACAGTATGGCAGAGAGAAATAGACGGCTGTCGAAACTGCGACGAGACTTCTTAAAATCGAATTTACATGAACCAGGCGAGAACACACTTCAACGAGGCGGCGTACGCGCCTCGCTGCCTACTACTAACACGGTCTCAGCAATAAGGTACAAAGTAGAAAATTTTAATATACATAAATTTCCATTCGCCGAACCGTATGCAACGCCAACACCGACACGCAGGGTTGTCGTGGATTTAGGATCGCCAAACGGTGAAGAAAATGAAGGCGAGGAAGTCAAAGAAAAATCTAAGCACCAGAGTTTACCAAATAATTCAAAGCCCGGCTCTCCGATAATAGATCCTCAGAAACTTTATGAAGAATTAGTTAAACGATACTCGCCACAACGCAAGCCCGTAGATTGGACTTTACCACCTACAAGGCCGAAGGTAGTGGGTTCCGTTCCGAAGTCTACTTCAAGTGCGGCGGACAGCGTCGACAGTATCGACAGAAAAGATCCGGAAATAGATGATGTGTTTGAAAAAAAAGATGAAAATAAACGTGAAGCCAATAATAATGAAAATTCAGAACAAAAGCCTGTTGAAGAAATTAAGCCGAATGTGGAAATATTACACAATGGAGAAGTAGGGGGAAATAAAAATCCTAACAACGACTCTACAAATAAAACTAATGATTCCAAAATATCTCTCTCCGAACTGGAGGAAAACGACTATGTGCCCGAACTTTCGAACGTCAAGCCACAATTAAGGAGAGAGTCTATAAAGAAGCCACCAGTTGACAAAATTGTTGATTTAACCATTCCAGCACTTATTGAAAAAATGACAGCAGAGGGTGAAAATAATCATAAACCCGAGGGTAAAAAAGTTAAAAGGAAGAGAAGTTTTATAGACAAACTTTTAGGCAGAAATAAGGGAGTAAAAAGAGAAAAGTAAACAAATATATGGACAAACGTACAGCCCTGCCAAAGACTATTCAAGGTGGGTTTACAAACAGGGCGTACCTGCCTTAGTGTAGATTAATATTCGATACAATATTTGCAAGTTTCACGGAGTGTAAAAATCAATTTTACTACTTAAAATTGTTGGCAGTTGTAAGTGCATATTAAATGGAAAAAAACTTCGAATGGTTCGAAGGTAGGTCCGGCTTTAAACATGACATGACGTCAGCATTTGTTATCATTTGATAAAAAATGAAACAATTTGATATATACAGAATATATTTTCCGATATGTATAATAATTATATTGGAATTAATGGAGGCAAATCCTTCCTCTAATTATTATCTTAATGCAATAGGTTATCGTAAATTGATAGTGCCATCAGCCATGTGACACTCCCTATCAACCTACTAACGTATGATAATAACGAAGACTCCAGATTTTGTTATAAATATATTAAAAAAATAATAAATATAGATGTAATGATACTTAAAAGCTGTTACCTACAACTTGAAAATTGTAACTTAAAATTTATTTTAAGCTAAAATATTTATTAAAACATAGATGTATGTAATTATTACAGTTTCCTGTTTTGTGTCCTTTACGAATGATTCACGTTGTTTGTATGTGATAATTTTATATTAATAATTAAATATATTTTAACGCAATATTATGGTAGAGCAGATAAATATGGAATATTTCTATTATATTGTTTTGAAAGAGAAAATGTATGAGTTTGACGAATATGAAGCTAATTTGTTTTTTCTACAAATTTCGGTACAATTCAGTGACTGATCTATCTAATCTATATTATAAAATCATAAAGATAATTTGATTATTTTCATTTCAATACCTGGTTTGCTGTTACCTAATATAATTTAAATAACTATGTATGTAAAGCCAAGAATCCCTATATAAAAACTGCAATAGTATCCCATCAAAAGCGACAAAAGCCACATAGAAACCAATAAATATGGCTTTGGTCGCTTTTGATGGGATCCTATTGAAGTTTTTCAACAGGGATACTTACGATAATATTTACTGTATTTTTAATTCTTAATAACGGAAACCTACAAGACAAATATTGTTATATCTTTATCATTAAGAGTGGATATCTTGATAAGAAAGTCATTACTACGTTCGTCGTACTCAGTCAAAATACGAGTTAGTATGGGTTGAAACATGAATTTAACTTTTATAAATACCATTTTAAATATAAATCGATATTATATAATAGTATTTGCTAGTTGTTGTAAGGAATTTTATTTTCATTAATAAATGTTACTAAAATTTGTATTTTTCTTTTTCATTCAAAAAAATATATATAGATGTATGTATGTATGTAATTAAAATTTAGCAGATATATTGATTTATATCAACTTTGGGTTGATTCTTTTAAAAATTTACGATATTATTTACATTACAAAATGAATATTATGCAAAGCCAAATTATTCAGTGAGATAAAGTACACAATTTAAAAAAAAAATGCCTGTAAAAGTGTGTATCTGTATAATAAACAAAATATCTAACAGATCAATAAACTAACCAAATTTCACAAAACAATAGGAACATCAAAAATATCAATGAAAAAAATTGTAAAATCATATAAGAATTATAAATACTGGGTGTGGTTTATAACTTTATAATATATTTTTGTGTATGACCATAATTCTATACATATAATAAAAATCTAATTAAGTAGAATCTGTACATTAAGTATTTTTTGGAAAATCTTATTGAAATAGTCATTATTACCGATACAAAGGCCGAATCTAGTTTTTCGAATTTTGTCTATCTTTCTGTCTGTCTGTCTGTGATTGCATCACGGAAAAACCACTGGAGGGATTTTGAAGAAATTGGTTATATAGCTGGTTATCCAGGTCAACATATAGGATACTTTTTATTGCGGGAAAATATCTCATCTCTGAGAAATCTATACTAAACGTTAAAACGTAATTAGGGACGAACCCGAGCAGAGCGAGGGAGTCGCTAGTACATTATATTTTTAAAATATTAAGAAAAAATACTTTGATGCCACTACACTACATAGCACAGATAAATAAAAAAAACCATTCAGATCTTCAAATCCACAAATCTCACAAATTGAACTATAACAATTCCAACTACAGCACAGTGTTCCTCTTTAATCATATATAGAATTTTATGCTTCAATCATTTAATGTAAATGTAACATATTAACCAAAATACCTCCGCATATTATAAAATCAATACTTGAACTAAGCAAAACATTCAAATAATTTTTAAAAATAAACAACATACCTAATTAAAAACAATAAAAAAATAACCTTTAGGTGAGATATAACAAATAATATTTAATTAATATTCATAATAAAAGTAATAAATCAAGTGTTAACAAAGATGAACATTCTAGTAATTTCATTTAAAGAACTGACTTGACAAATTCTTCACAAAATGAAATGGGTGGCAAGTTATAAAATGTAAAAATGGTACATTATGGGGTATTTTCAAATACTTAGAACCATAGGAATAGACCTAAAAATTCACTTCTATTTTAATTGTAATATTTCTTTTTTCACATAAATATGTAAATCTTATTTATTTTAATTCAGTATAACCACAATAGAAGGCAGTAGTAGCCCAGTGCTGCTCGCTTGGGAAACCAAGTGAAGCGGGTTCAAATCCCGGGTCTTGCCCTTTGCTTGCTTGTGTCCAGCAGTGGGACGTTAAAAATGCGCTGAATACATACAAATACATATCCACAATAAAATCTTATACACAATACATGGGTAGGACTTTTTTCTAACTTAGTAATTAACATTATCTATACAATGGAATTTTAAGAATCATTAAAATATTCATTTCTTACTAAATAATTAACTAGTTTATTATGAATCTGGGTCAATTTCTTTTAAAGCTGCTTCAAGTGCAAACAAGTGATCATCTTGTATATCTGGAGCTAATTTCCTCATTGCTTCAGCTAAATTATATACATATTCTTTGTTGGTGCCACTGGGGCCTTGGCAACTGACAACTTGCTTTGCGATATCATCTATTGATGCTGGTCCTGAAAAAGAAATATTATATAAATCATTTACAGATCATAATAAAATCATTTCTAAATATTCTCTCAATCATAATTCAAATATATATTTTCAGAATATATTATTTTTATATAACTTACTATATTGACATTTTTGGAAGAGAAGAACTTAAAGAGGTATAGATGTTTGCATTTAATATTTAGTATGTGGATTTATCATTCGCAAGTCCAACTTTTTTAGCTTATTCCTAATGATATAGTAATAGCTAAGAAAGGATTTATTCAAATACAATCAATAGACAGTAGCAATGCTCATATGAGAAATAATATTTTTTAAAGAAACAAAGCCCAGCAAAACCAAAGCAGGCTTCTGATCTAAGATTAGACTAAGAACTATTAAGTGTTCCAACCTTATGAAAGCTAAATCTAGACTGCTAAATAGTACCAACATTTTAAATTTAATGTTACTCTAAACAAATTCTTATTCAAAGTTATAAACTAATCTGTAATGAAGATATAAAAGTATGCTAAATAAAACAACTACAATATATAAATGTTGGTTTATTTTACATTTATACTTAATAATTCATGTTCATGTTTACGGGCTATAAATTATAATGTCAACTTACCGGCAAAAGATTCATTATCCATAGTAGCTACATATAAGGTTAAAGAGAATGGAGTGAGATATTTATCCTGTGGATAGAATGTGACCGTTTGCTTAGAATAACCATTCTTTTCTCTATAATCTAAATGATTTATCACTTGCTCGATATCCTCCGTTCTAATTTTGTAA
This sequence comes from Brenthis daphne, assembly GCA_947093115.1. NCBI lineage: Eukaryota > Metazoa > Arthropoda > Insecta > Lepidoptera > Nymphalidae > Brenthis > Brenthis daphne. The sequence continues at coordinate 9,901,353 of OX352478.1, read as the reverse complement.
GCAACACCCCATACCTTACTGTTTGGGTCTTCGCTGGGAACCAAGGTAACTACTCGACCAGGCTTAAATTATCATAAAAATCATAAAAATACAACAAATTATTTTTTACACCAATGTTAAAAAGAATGTCCTTTTTTATGTAAAAATCATCTAATAAAATCATATGATAACATTTCATAATTACTTTAAGGGTACTTACTTTTTCAGAAATCCCTCTATGATCAATGCTATGCTGATAAAATCTCCGAAGATAACCCTGTACATAACCTATAACCTTTGATTCATATTTAAAATCTACTTTCCACACTAAAGACCCGTAACCAAAGACCCACATAGTGAATTATACTAAAAATTAAAATTATATTATAATTTTTACATGATATATTTTCCGTAATGGCTTAGAATATTATTTTTATTTAAATTAGTGTTTTACTATTTAGTATTTACTAATTTTGACAACATGTCAATTGTCAACAGGAAATTTTGATTTTGTCATCCATAGTGATTGAGTGCACGATATATATCGATATTTCATAAAATATCGATATATGTACGCGATATATCGCTTCAGCCAGATATTATCGAATCATCTAGTATCGATATTATATATCGATTACATAAACATCCCTAGTCATCCATGATTTTGTTAAAATGTCATACTGCCAAACCAGTAATCAAACCATACTACCATAGAGACTATAAAGTATAAACTCTATAAAGTGGACTGAGTGTTTTTAAATGCCAGCCGTTAGCTAAAAGTGGCGGAATAATGACCGACAAAACTAATCATGTGCGGCCAGAAGTCGTCTACGAATAATGAAGATAGATATTTATAACCCGTTTACATTCCATTATAATATTATAATTTTAAATATTATAATTTTTTTACAATCGTTTTCTAAATTCAAATTGGATTATAAGACGGGTATTAACCGCACGTTCACTCAGTCCACTCTTCATATATGTAGCAATATACTCTATGACTCTTTACGTCTATGAAATGAATCAAATCATTTTTATTTGTCATCCATGCAAACCATGAACAAACACATTATGCTACATTTACACGCTTGGCAAATGGCAAGTCTCGACAAGCATCCACAAACACAAGCGTGTGAATGGGGTGTTTGGTTTGGCTTGCGTAAGCTTGACACGGTCCGGGCTAGTATCGGTCGTTAAATACCAATGACCAATGAATACAATGGACATGCCCTAGCTATGACAAAAACGTGTCCAATTTATCAGCTTATTATGAACATAAAATGGCTGCCGTACTAGGGTTGGGATTATACAAATATAGAACATCTATCATACAGTATCGATATACTACTCTGTTAAGAAAGTACCGGGAAAAGATCATTATTACACAAAATGGCTGTGTTCCGCGGATAAATGCGCATGTACGCGCTTGCAAGCAAAATGGCGATTGCTACATAAATTGCTAAATAGCATTTAGCGGTAAGCGCTGTCATTACTACATGCTATTTTAGTAAGTTAAAAATACAGTATACCACGGTCCAATACTGTACTTGTTCCAGAATCCAGAGCCTTAACTACTACCATGCCAAATTTCATCAAAATTTGTTCAATCAATAGTTTTTGCGTGAAAGCAAACTTCTATTCGTCCATTCACATCCACATTTAAAATACCAATTTAAAATAACTTCCATGCAAAATATAGCCTACAAAATCTTAGAAACAATATCTGCTGTTCGCAGCGAGACAAGGTATAATGTGAAAGTACGTGATGGGTGTTTGTTAGTTGTTATTCTTTCATTCATCGCGCCTTATAATATAACATTTAGGGATGTTAATTATCACTTTTACAACATTCAAGTAAAATTTTAAAGGATTGTTAGGATAGAAATAAAAAGAAAGAAATTTGTTTACTTATATATATTTATAGGATTAAGTTTATTCATTTCTGAATAAAATAAGTTTGTTAAAAAACTGTCTATGCGATACTCTCTCTGTAGTTTTTTGACCGTAATACTTGTATCTTATATCTAGAAATGTTTTAATTATTGATTTTATTAGCAGTAACTTATGGTTACTCCTATGTTCCGAATCAGTGTCTGCGTAAAAAAAATTGTTGACATCATACAATTCACACATGAATTTAAAAATGTAAAGATAGTATAGCTCCGGTTTAGATGCTTTTTTTAGTTGCGTCTTGATTATTTTATCAGTTTTTTTAATTATGTTTGTGACACTAGACGAAGCATATTTAAGGCCTCCTCTTGATTTTACATAAATCAGGCTACTGCTATCTGGCTCTCCAATCAATAACGATACACATATATCACATATTAATGTACGCATTAATTTTTTACACACAAATCCAGATATATATTCTAGGACCCTATCAGTATAATCATCAATCTCTTTATTCATAATGCATTCCATGTATGCATCATATAAGTCACTGTGATCTTCTGGTATTTCTAAAAAACTTTTTCTATCACTCAAGTCATTTATAGCTAAAATTGGATTTGTCCTAGAGCAATTCAGTATATTCACTTGTTCTAATGGAATACAATTTCCAACACCACCATCCCTGATCTCTGCTCTAACAAGTAATTTTTTATAAGCCGCACGAAATTGTTATTATATATACATCTCGATGTTAAATACAGATCAAAAAAGCCTTCCTTGCGGCAAGCGCTTGTGGCGTATTTACACGTTGGTGCGTGTTTAGTGTCGCTCTCACTTACGAGCTCATAACGTCTATTTCAATAAGATTTTCCAAAAAATATTTTAATGTACAGATTCAGCTTAGTTACCATTTTATTATATGTATAGTTCAAAATATGTCAAGCCAAACGCAATAGGCTTGCCTGTCCGGGAATCCGGAACACACTAATGCACTCGCAAGCGTGTAAATGGCATCCAAGCATTTGTAAAGGTTTGGAGCCTGTAGACGTTTGCCAAGCCTCAGCAGGCGTGTAAATGTAGCATTACACAAAACACAGATATAATGTGGAGATAAAAACTCTTGTTTCTGGTCTGTGATAAGCACTATGATTACAATAGTATTGCCACTAAAATGCAAATATTATATGTTATCTTAGAGTACTTTTTTCTTAGTAATTAAAGATTGGTTAATGGTATTGCATAAAAACAGATAATATGTTACAAGCACAGATTAAGAAGACTTTAGATACTATTATATGCAAAGAATAACATCGCAAGACATATTCTCTAATCAGTCCGATTTCGGCTAAGCAACGAGCATAACGTTTAAGACAAAGCGAAATATTAGTAAAATACCATAAAGTTAAGAAATTACAAGGGATCTCATTGTGCCTGACATTGGTGAAGTCGTGTGTGCTTATCAGGCACGCTTTGAAGCTATTATTAACAAGAAAATTAAATTGAACTATTTCGCATATCAATTTTCAACTGCACTTAGTTAATTTCGAACATTTTCATTATTTTAATGAACGTATAATATATAATAAAGCAGGATAGCACAACTTGTTTTTTTATTTTAATTTTATTTAATATTTTTTTACTTTTCTTTCGCATTCTTCTCAGCAAACCCTTTCATTTGATATCCATATTATGAGGGTGCATAAAAAATCAGCCGTCTTTGGGAGTCCGTCATATTGGATTTACAATCGTCACTTTGATTATTGTGTTTCGCATAACAAGCTCTTTCGGTGACATTGATGTAATCGTGCATTGTTACGAGAATCAAATGTGTGTACCTTCTTCTTCACACTTATGGAGGGTAAAACTAAGGAGAATTATCATTTATCTTTTGTATAAAGTGACCACTTACAAGCATCAAATTGGTGGTGCCACAGAAGACGAGTAGATGAATTTAAAACATAGCGCCAAAAGCCATAAGAGTAAGATGGTGAATTAAACAATAACACTATAACAGTAAAATAATAATAAAATAGTTCTATTACAGGCAAACACCGATATAGAATATAATTTCAATTAATAATAATTCAGCACACTTCACTGTGTAAAACTGCTAACTTTAATATCACTTCTACATGCTACGTTAGCGACTATTAGCGGTGAGTTTCTGAATTACAATTTGCTGCTCACCACTGGACACTTTTTCAACTTGTTTCCCTTAAAAGTTGGTTCGCCTTAGTTCTACCCTCCATAATCCATATTCATAATATACTAAAAGATTTAACGACTAACTTCATACTGATGAGACCCCATGTACTATTTTCGTATATTTTTTTTCAAATTTATATCAATAGATGGCATCATATGTATCGATTTATTATTGGAGCTTGTGTAAAATTTACAAAAAATAAATAATAACACCCGTTATGGTACATATATTATAGTTTTCAAAAATCTTAATAAGGTAACGAAAACGAAATAATGCGCTTGTTAATTGTGCAATCTTACTGATTAATAATTATTGAAAAAATCAGTTATCAAGTAATGGATTACAATCGATGGAAAAAATGTATACAGGTGGCGCTTTTTATGAAGTTATGCAATTCCGAGATTAAAAACTGTTAAAAGTCGCTGAAGTTGTTTAGTTAAATCTAGAATGAATTTTGAAATATGTGTCATATTTTAATTTACACATAGTTTTAAAATAAACTAGTTCGACAGTTTGTGGATCAACGGCATCCGCTATCTACTTATTCAAGCAAACTAAAATAGCCCGAAAAAAGCAGTGACCAATTTCTTTCTTGTATGGGGGATGGGGTACTGTAACGATATATCTGTGCTAGTAGAATAAAATAAATTATACCCATTAGCAAGATAATTGAAATAAAACAAAAAGTAAGTCAAATTTTGGCACAAAAACAATGGGCTTTAGAGTTTGTTAGTGTCATTACATTATTATTTTTTCGATATTTAATAAACTGTGATGACACAAAATATTTAAAACAAGAATTTAAATGTTTTTTGATACATAAACCATTATGTCATTATATAAAATATCGCATTTGACTTAAAAGCTTTCTAAGCATGTTTCAAATTTCATATTTCAAGAATATTAAAACACATAAATAAAAATGGGTAAGAAAACTGAATGAATAATATCTTCAATTAATAATTAATGAGAAAATAAAAGTATGTAATGCCCACCATTGCTCAAAAACTTTGTGATGATATTGTTAAACCGATTTTAAAATCATCAAAAATCCAGAACAGTATTTTGTCAAATGAAAAAAAGTACTTAAACAATCAAAATGGTAGGGCTATGCAATCTCCATATTCCCAAAGAAGACAAGTTATAAGTAAAAATCAGTCATATAGCAGTAATAAATCACATGGATTAAAAAAAGATGTATCAAAAAAATATGAAAACTCTGCTATTAACACTGAGGTCTCTGGAAAATTAAAATGTAATAACAATTGCATAACATTAGTGAGAAAAAGAGATAATTATGTACTTTGCAAATGTAATAATAATAAGCAATCAAATTTCAAGTTGAGATCTAAAGAAATTCAGACAATAAACAAAAAGGACTGTTCTTTAATAGATAAATCTTGTAGTCATTGTGTGGAAACAGTAAGCTGTGGAACTCAATTATTCCATCATAATAATAGTATCCTTAAAAAAAATGGTATCCAATCCAGGTCAAAGTCAAACATAATAATTCAATTACAAGAAAGTAATCAAAACTTATACAAATTATGCAATGATAATAAAGAATATGAAACATTAATTGAAAATAATTTAAGCAATATTCAGAAAAAACAAATCAAAAGCTATAAAAGCCCAATTTCAAGATATGTTGAACGCAGGTACTGGGCTATATCTAATTATCCTGCTAGAGGTCCAGATTTTTAATTTCATGATCTCTTAATAGTTGATTATAATTAAACAGTTATACAATTAACATTTATCTTTTATCTTTATAAAGACCTATAGTTTTAATGAGAAGACCTAATCATAAGTCAAGATGAAAATGAAAAAAAAGACATATTTCAAAAATCCGAAAACTTTAATGTTTAGACCAGTCCACTACAACAGCATACAAAATTAGTGCTTTCATCTTGTTTTGTACCTAAAAACACAATACATTGTTTGCAACATGTGGCTAATTGATTTATTTTTATAGAGAATCTTTGTTAAAAATAAGAATAATATAATATTTTAATGTCAATTAATAAAATATGCTAGCAAATAAGTGCAAATCTATATATATATATAAATTTAGATTCTGTTTTTAGTTCATTAATTATAACTATGAGATGATGTAACTAATTATTATTGATTTGCACTATCAGGCACATGTTATACCTACCTCTATATTTATATATGACGATCAAAACTTATGAGTAGCAAAGATACAATCGACAAAATTGTTCTCAATATATAAATGGCTTTCATCTCACTACAAAGTATTTAAACCAGGTGGGTAACACCTGAGGTTATAATGATGTTATTTAAATATAGTCAATACTCATTATATTAATCTCACAACTTAAGTGTAAGATTTATGTTAATATTATCTTTTGAAAACATTGTAGTGAGAAAAGCGATATATACTTGAATCTCACATATTCTGTTGGGCTGGGCTTGCTGGTGGCGGCTGGGCTTCCAAATTCTTAATCAATTGTGCTAGCCAATGCTTAGTAGAGTTATCTTCTTGGAGACAAGCAGTAAATGTTGCATCACGTAATTGGTCTGGAAGACACTGCCTTAATGCCTCTCGTGCCCTAGGATTGTCAGAGAGACGGAGGTAGCAACGAACAACATGTTTTAACAACCTTGCTGATGGGTCCTTAGCTAGAGATAGCACCATCTTTCCTAGAATCATTGCTACATGTGAAAATCTATCATAGGTTTGACATATATAACTCAAACCACTGTCATCTAATAAAATTTTCTGTAGTATAAATGTAGCCACGGTCTTTGATAGTTCTGAACCATTTTCCATAATACGTAAACATAATGGTATTATTTCAGTAGTTAAAAGGAAAGTGATCACCTCCTGCTCATCAGTTTTCACAAGAGCTCCAATCACGCCTAAGCTAGTGAGTCTCAAATATTCAAATGGTCGGGTTTTCGAGACAGTATGAAGAAAAGGGTAGAGGAACAATGGTACGTGTGCTTGGAGAAAAGCTGATCTTGTTTCAGGATGAGATGCGACGCATTGCATTAAGGCTAAAGCGTTGCAGACTCGGTTACTCTGGTGGGCTGTGAGAGTAGGCGGTATCATGGCTACGTAGATATTCGTAATCTCCTGCAACAGTGCTGCAATAGTACCAAAACTGTGCCATAGCATAGGCGCCAAATCTGGTACAACTTCTCGCTTTTTACTAAGTTCTAGAAGAGCATTTTCGCGCGTTTCTGGATTACATAGCTCCAAAATCCATGTGTAAATCTTTTCTCTATCCACAACAGCCTGCATATTAGCCGGGCTTTGCTGAGCACTCATATTATTATTCATTGGAGCTCAAATTTAGATAATTTAAAAATTATACTCGATTTTTTCATGATAAACAAAACATTTCACTTGAATCAATTTATAAATTGTTCTAATTGGAAAGCTTTCTATGTAAATGGTTTATTGAGTTAGGGTTTTGTAAGATATATGCAGCTTAAATCGGTATTGACAATTGTTAAAAAATAGGTAATCACACGCCAGCATATAATGTCGTTAATTTCATAGAATATTTATGGTCGTGCCAATACCAATCCTGAGAGAGTGCACCGACATCAAGTAACGAGTTTAGATAAAGTAAGTGTCTATGGTTAATATGCTCTTATGTGGGGAAGATTTATCTTAAGGAGGGCGCCACACGTATGGTCTATTTACATTCAGTCTGAGGTTATGCAATTTATGGTGATATCTCTTTTATACATGGTTTTTTGCTTCTATCGTGTTCGCATTTTATCTGTGCAATGTATTGTACCTGAAAGTTAGACCAGCTGAGGAAAGAATTGAGAAAGAGAGGTGCATCCAGATGCACCACCAGCACCAGGCACCAGGTGCCTGCGGTGTTCCTGACTGACTGATGGATCTACACATAGCCTAAACCGATAGACGCAAAAACATGAAATTTTGAGAACATATTCCTTACATTAAGATGTAGGCATCCTATAAGAAAGAATTACTCGAAATTCATTCCCAAAGTGGGTAAAACAGGGGATATATACACAGAATAGTCCAATCGGAATCCGGTTTGGGAACAAAATACTGAAAACCTGAAGTTTTATGATATTAAAATGAAAGCTATATATATAGTAAAGCTTTACGAATTTATATTCCTTATATACCTGCTAACATTTTAAATCATAAAATTTTAGGTTTTCAATAGTTTTGTTTTCTTTTAAAAATAAACGGATTCCGATTGGTTTAGAATGTGTTCTTTTGCTTTAAGATAAAAAAATATCAAATATATTTATTTGACTTTTTTTTCGAAATTCATCCCTTAAAGATTGTGTTATGGGATGAGAGTTGCGGTGATAAAGTATCTGTGCCTGAAAAAAATGTTATCGAAGGAAATTTTTTCGGACATTCAGAAGACATTAGGGGATGACTCTGTACCCTATTCTACGGTTGCGTAATTATTGGTTGAGTTTAAAAGAGGTAAATGAAGTTGTAAAGATGACCTGCGTTCTAGCCGCCCTTCAATCTCCGTTACAGAAGACGTCAAAAACTTTCTTGAATGAAAAGAGAATCTTGTATGGAAGACATAAGAATAACCATAAAAGATTTAGCTGTGATCCTAAAGATATCATTTGGTAGCATTCAATCCATTTTAATTAATTCATTGGGGTTCAGAAAAATGTAGGCAAGATGGGTGAGGTGATATGCGACCTCCGCGCCATGTACCTATACGATCTCCGTAGTGTTGTTAAAACCAAACGTGTCAACTGTCATACTTTGTTATTTATTAATATTAATTTAGTCATTAGATTTGTCTAGTGGAATTCTTTCAGTTAAATAAAACCAATATTCCTCTTGGTTTCTCGTTTATTATGCCACAATTTATTTAACTGAAAATGCCTGATGAAAAACTAGGCATGCCTTCGCTGTCGAGATATCTGCGACCCGGTAAGTTTGACATCGAGCCTGATGTCACGGACGCCGTTGAAAAATGGGTACACTGGAAATCAACATTTGAAAGCTTCTTAGCAGAAGAGATTACTGACGATGTACCAGACTCCCTTAAGCGTAAGCTGCTAGTTAATCACTTATCGGCATCGATTTACAAGCATATCAAAACATGCTCCACTTATAAAGATTCAATGAAAGTTCTAGAAGACATCTATGTCAAACCGAAAAATACTATTCTAGCTCGACACATTCTCTTCAATCGCAAGCAACGAGCCGACGAAACGATCTCTGACTATATTAGAGCTCTCCGACTTTCCGCGAAAGATTGTAAATTCGAAGACGTCATAGCTCAAGAGCATGAAGACCAAGCAATTCGTAGTGCTCTCATATCCGGCTTACTATCACGAAGGATTCGCGAACGGTTACTAGAAAACTCAAAACTCACTCTCTCAGAAGCACTTAATCAAGCCGTAGCTCTGGAAACGGCAGAGAAGGATGCAGTTGCTATTGGTATCAGTTCTACGCAACTTACCGCCATATCGCAAGGTACTTCACGGGACAAGGAATCCGAAAATCTAGCGGCAGCTCCATCATCACGAACTTTTCAAGCCGCCCCGACCACGCCACCTCCGGCTAAATCCTGCTTCTTTTGCGGCGGGAGTCTTCATCCAAGGTTGAGATGTCCAGCCAACAAAGCCACCTGCAAAAAGTGCTCAAAGAAAGGACACTTTGCAAGCGTCTGTAGATCGGGCAATATTAACTTGAACTCCACGACAGTTGAAGATCCTACGACCTCTAACAACTACCAGTTCTACAGTGGAGCTATTTCTGCTGCCTCTCCTTTGAGCCTTAGGAGTGCGACAATTCCAATCATGGTCAACGAATACAAGGCTGATGCACTCGTCGATACAGGAAGTTCAGTCAGCTTTATTAACGCTAGTGTTGCTCGCATAATGAAACTACGCAAAAAACCCTGCAAGCAGATAGTCAATCTCGCTTCTGTCAATCAAGTTTCCTTTGCCGAAGGCGTCTGCTTTGCTACCATTACGATGAATAAGCATAATTACAAACAAACGCCTCTTCTAGTTGTCGACAACCTCTGTGCTGACGTCATCGTCGGCCATGACTTGCTCAAACATCACTCGAGCATTAATTTTAATCTTGGTGGGCCTGGCGAACCTTTAGAGATATGCAACGTGTTACGAGCTTCGGTGCCGCCAGCCTCCGTATTTACAAATCTGTCGCCGAACATTTGACCGATCGCCGTGAGAAGCCGGCGCTACAGTAAGGAAGATGAGGACTTCATAAAAGAAGAAGTGTCTAAATTACTTGAAGACGGGGTCATTGAAACAAGTATTTCCCCCTGGAGAGCCCAAGTCCTCGTAGCGGGAGGAGGGGTTCATCGAAAACGACTTGTCATTGATTACTCCATGACCATAAACAAATTCACCGATCTGGATGCCTTCCCCTTGCCAAACATAGAATCAGTCGTGAACAAAGTATCAAAATTCAAAGTGTTCAGTCAAATCGACTTAAAGAGCGCATACCATCAAATACCCATCTTAGAAAATGAAAAGATATATACTGCTTTCGAAGCATGCGGCAAATTGTACCAGTTTACACGCATTCCATTTGACGTGACTAATGGCGTTGCGGCTTTTCAACGTACTCTGGACTTCATCATAACAGAAGAGAGACTAGAAGGAACGTTCGCCTACTTAGACGATGTAACCGTCTGCGGCAAAGATCAAAGGGATCATGACCACAATTTAAAACGCTTTATGGACGCCGCTAATAAATATCATTTAACTATAACCGAACGGAAGAGTGTTTTCAATAAGACTAAAATCAATTTGCTTGGATATACTGTTGAAAATAATACAATCAGTCCTGACCCGGAAAGACTAAAACCTCTTCTAGAGCTTCCCGCTCCAACTAAAACTAGTGAACTAAAACGAGTCCTAGGGATGCTTGCTCATTACGCTAAATGGATTGCGCGTTTCTCAGAAAAAATAAAGCCACTTACATGCGTGACTTCTTTCCCGTTGACACCTGAAGCGCTCAAGTGTTTTGAAGAACTCAAGCAAGATATCAAGGCAGCCGCTCTAGTAGCCATTAATGATAATGAAGTGTTTACAGTCGAAATAGACGCTTCGGAATTCGCGTTAGGGGCTACTCTCGCTCAACATGGAAGACCAGTTGCCTTTTTCTCTCGGACATTAAATAGCTCGGAATGCAAACAATCCTCAATCGAAAAAGAGGCTTGTGCGATAGTAGAGAGCCTAAAGAAATGGAGACACTACCTGATCGGCAGACATTTTCTTCTTATAACTGACCAACAATCGGTGGCCTTCATGTTCAATCAAAATCATAACAGTAAAATAAAAAATGAGAATATCCAACGTTGGCGATTAGAACTATCTTGCTTCAAATACGATATAGTTTATAGACCAGGCGCTGAAAACGCTGCTGCGGGCGCTCTATCTCGCGTATGCGCTTACATGAATATAAACAAGTTGAAAGAACTACATAACGCACTCTGCCACCCGGGAGTAACTAGAATGTATCACTGGGTAAGATCTAAAAACTTGCCTTACTCGGCTAATGATGTGAAGGAGATGACCGCCTCGTGCCCTACCTGCGCCGAAATAAAACCGAGGTTTCTAAAGGTCAAGGGTCAATTGATAAAAGCTACGTCGCCGTTTGAACGGATCAACATAGATTTTAAAGGACCACTACCATCTAAAACAGCCAACAAGTATATACTTACAATTATTGATGAGTACAGTCGGTTTCCTTTTGCTTACCCATGTAAGGATATGACCTCAGCCACCGTCATTACTTGCCTGAAAGATCTTTTTCTAACATTTGGCCAACCTCTCTACATTCATAGTGATAGAGGGTCGTCGTTCATGTCCGAAGAGTTCAAATCATTTCTACGACAGTCAAATATAGCCTCGTCCAAAACGACGCCCTATAACCCCCAGGGTAATGGCCAAGTGGAGCGACTAAACGGAACGCTCTGGCGAACTATTCAACTCAGCCTTCTGTCAAAGGGATTATCGGTGGAAAATTGGGAAGTGGTTCTGAAGGACGCATTGCATTGTGTCCGCTCCCTCTTGTGTACGGCAACAAACGCTACTCCGCACGAAAAACTTTTCACATACCCGAGAAGATCCCCAAAAGGAGATTCACTGCCATCTTGGCTCACGCCGGGACCGATCTTAGTTAAGAAGAACGTCCGTTCTTCAAACACGGACCCTCTTGTCGAGGAAGCCGAGCTCTTAGAGACTAATCCCTACTACTCTCTCATAAGACGAGATAATGGAGAAACCTCAACGGTATCAAACCGTCAATTAGCTCCTTTCCCCAGTATCACTGATAATAGCAGCGACGATAACTTTGAAATGGCCTCCGAAGATGATAATCTCAGGTTTCCATCTGAAAATAACTCCATACCTCCACCTGAAAATATCGTTCCTTCGTCACCGCCTCGTGTAGGAGAGCCGTCGACGACTTCGCCAGTTCTTCGGACTGGACTCCCCAGGAGATCTAATAGGACGCGAAAATTACCCTCCTACCTAGCGGACTTTGTGGTTGATGGGAGTGAGAGTGAAAACTGAACCGGGGGAGAATGAGGTGATATGCGACCTCCGCGCCATGTACCTATACGATCTCCGTAGTGTTGTTAAAATCAAACGTGTCAACTGTCATACTTTGTTATTTATTAATATTAATTTAGTCATTAGATTTGTCTAGTGGAATTCTTTCAGTTAAATAAAACCAATATCCTCTTGGTTTCTCGTTTATTATGCCACAATGGGTGCCATGAATGTTAACCTAAGAAAACAAAAGCGACGTTTGGAATTGTGAATTTCTAAGCGTATTCTCGAAATTTGCTATCGTGATCTGGATATTTTTATTATCGTATTGTCACCATGGATGAATCTTGAGCCCACCATTTTGATCTTGAATCTAAGAGACAAAGTATGTCTTGGTGACGACCATCCTCTCCATCCATAAAGAAATTACGAGCTGTTCCTACCGCTGGCAAAGCTATGTCCTGGTCCTGGTCCTCAGTGTTCTGAGATGGTGAAGGTAGCCTTTTTATTGATTACACGCCAATGGCCAGACGATAGCTGAACCCTAATATGCAAATCTATTGCCAAAAGCGCATGAAGCAATTAAAGAAAAAGACGTCAAAAACTGTCGTTTGGCGTGTTGTTTCTTCACACTAACGCTTCTGCTCATCGATGGGAAGATGCACTCAATGCAATCCGCTGTACTGGCTTCAATCTCCTTGACCACCCACCATATTCTTCGGAGATTGCCCCTAATGATGTTCACTTTACAGTGTGGATAGAAATATTTTCATTTTATTTAATATTTAATGAATATGACAAAGTGTGCAGTGCCAGGGTGCTAAGAAAATGCATGTCATATATTCCAACAAGACAAAAAACTGAATAAATTGTGTCAATAAGATGACTTTTGTACTTTTTACATATTAATTACAAACTTTCCTTCCCCATTTTACCCCCTTATGGGATTGAATTTAAAAAAATGCTAAAACACGTATTTATAATTGTATTGAAAAGCATTAATACCAAGTTTCAAGTGATTCTGGTCATAAATAATTCTATGCCCATACAAACTTTATTAGCCCCTTTTACCACTTTAAGGAATGAATTTCGAAAGAAAAACAAATAAATATATTTCTTATTTTTTATGTTAAAGCTAAACAGCACTTTCTGTGTATTTCACATTAAGAATGACAGAGTTTTATATCTTCAATCCCTAATTTTACCCACTTAGGGGATGTATTTCGAAAAACTTCTTTTTCATCGGATGCCCTTATAATATACGGAATACGTCCTTAAAATTTCACGTTTCTACGACCAGCGGATGGGCTTTATGTTGAACCATCTGTCAGTTAGAACCACCATAGGATGCACCTCTCTTTCTCAATTGATCCTTCAGCTGGTCTAATTTCAACGTACAATACATTGTTCAGGTAAGATGCGTACACAATAAAAGCAAAAAACCAGGTTTAAAAGACATATCACAATAAATTGTTTAACCTCGTATTGAATGTTAACTGGCAATGCATGTGGCGCCCTCCTTTTGAAAAATCTTCCCCGTTCAATGCTTTTATGATTTTTATAAGAATGAATGAATGAACATGGTTTGCTGGGTTTTTTTTACTATTATAATTTAAATAATATGCATTTTTGCTCTAACAAGAAGTCTGATATTGTATTGTAGCAGGGGATTTAAATGTTGGATGGTCTGAGTGGTAAGTAGCGGCCGTTAGGTTGTATAGTAACCAGAAACTATATAGAAATGCTACGCAGTATAACATCATGGATGACAAAGTACGCATAGTGTAACTTTGCTATTTGACAGTTATAACTTACAGTAGGTACCTACTTTTATTTGTCATCCATGGTACCTACTTCATCGTAATGACTTTGACAATTACAACTTATAAGAATCAAGTTTGTTAAATTGACAGAGACAAACAGCTTTTACTAGTCCTATTTGCTACAATTTTCTGCTTTTCGCATTTATCTTTCATTAAATAGAAGTATATTGTACAGTATAATTTTTCAGGTCTCATATTTTTTATTGATATAACCCGGTTTCGTTCATGATTATGTAAATACACACGTATTAAAGTAAGAGAACTTTATGTTAAGTAAGTATATTAAAGTTTATGTTTTTGATAAAGTATTGTTGATACAATAACGATTATTTTAACTCTGTAACATGTCGTAAGTTTAATTTCGAAAAAGTATTTCGGTGTTCAGAGACTGATTCATGAATGACGCCATTATTTACCACCGACAAAGCAATTTATCTCATTATTTAGAACAATTTTAGCGAAGGTCGGATGTTCCCTGTAAAATAAACGGAAAAATTCAATTACTCTAATTGGAAATATATGTATTTTGAAAGTTTAATAATTTATTACAGCTGCAATTAAAACAATACTTTGTTATTGTATTTAAAAGTAAATATTTCATATTGTGCGCTGTTTTATGACCATCTGGCTAAGTGCTTCATTCTCTTACTTTTCGCATTTACAACATGATGGTTCAATAGTTGATAAACAAATTATTTATATATTATAATGTGTTTATGGTGAGAATGATATTTTAAATAAAACTATCTTTTCGGATTTTTTCGCGGATTTATTTGGATTTTTGGTTCCCGACGTTTCGAATGCTTTACAGCATTCATGGTCATGGGAGAGACTTCGGGAGAACGTTGGGAACCAAAAATCCAAATAATCTGTGAAAAAATCCAAAAAGATAGTTTTATTTAAAATGTCAAATATTCACGTAAATCTAAGAAAGTATTATGAAAATGATATTCTTTCAGCTCAAAAAATGGAAGTGTCTCATTCATTGACACTGAATGAAGCTGCTTTGCAGCAACTTCCCGATGATAAGAAGCCACATTTTATTTTTGAATGGCTCCGATTTCTTGACAAAGTGCTAGTTGCTGCACATAAGGTAAGAAATATTCTTTCATGAATTTGAACAAGTTTTAACAGATTAACTGTCCGCAATATAGACACAATAGTTAAACAATCGATATGTTCATATATGACTCGTGGGACAGGGAAAAGGTTAAAATTGTTATAGTTTTTTTATGTTTGTTTAATTATTAAATTAATATTTAATGTGTAATTGATTTTTATAACTTTAAACCAGTACTAACATTTCTTTCATAATTTTTTTTAAAGATGATAATGCATGGCTTCAGTCTTAGGAAGTCATAAATCATAACACAAATGCAGTTATAACACATGGTTGCTGTCTGAAATCTATTGATAGTGTAAAATGTGGGACTTCAGGAATTGCTTGCAATTTTTGTTTTATTTAAGTCTATTATATTTTATGATTTATATGTTTCTTAACTAATTAATGACACAATTTCTAATATATCTTCATTGATTTAATAAAGATAAGCTACAACAAACATATTGAAGAAAGCTCTATGAAAAACATACCTCCTGCTCCAAAGGATGGAAAAATTTCTTTTACATTTTCAACTGAATTCATTTGTAAAAAGTCATTATAAGTTTTTTGGTTTATCTCTTTTTTTTTAAATGTATATAGTTTTTAGGTATTGACTTATATATGTATGTGCTTAAAACAAAAAAAATCATTTATATAAATTGATAATTTTTCACTGTGCAGTCGGATCTCAAAAGCTGTCAACAAAAATTGGTAGCACAGTTAGTAAGCTTACTCCGTGAAAATCTTGGAGCTCCAGCAAGGAAGCTTTTAGCTAGATGTCTTGCTACACTGTTTAATGTTGGTGATACATTCCTGCTATTTGATACAGTAAACAAATGCAATGATATAATAAAAGTTAAAGATGACTCACCTTCATATCTACCAACAAGACTGTAAGTAAATCAGACTAATATTATAAATGTAAAGGTTTGTATGTTTATATGTGTGTGTGATGTTTGTTACTCCTACATGTTGAATCGGCTGTACGTAATTGGATGAAATTGAGTACACAGATAAACTAAGGCCTGGAGTAATATATAGGCTACTGCCGAGCACACAGGGATGCATCCGAGCAAAGCAATGGTGAATCAACAGTCACTAGTAAATAATAAAACTGAAATAGTTTATTATTATCAAATTCAATGTTTAATTTATGACTAAGGATTTTTGCTGACGATGAGAATGACACCGGAATACAATAAGTATTAAATATAAAAAAAAACACCTTATGTGTTGGTTGTGATAAAATTACGGTAATTAAAAATTTCAGCGCTGCTATATGCTGTTTAGGCAGTATGTACGAAAAACTTGGTCGCATGATGGGTCGGTCTTACGAAGAAACAGTGACCACTCTGATAAGGTCAATGAAGAGTGCTGAATCACAGACGCGGCTTGAGATTATGAATACACTTGATAAGGTAGAATATTTTACTACATAATTTAAACATTTCTAACTTTTAACACCACCTACATGATAAAAAATATGACAAAGTATAAGTAAGTTTAATTGAGATTGAGTTTCAATGTGACTGTGAAAGTCGTGCTAGTCATATTCTTACATACATTATATTGTATGATATCAAATGTAAAATTTTCTTAAAAAATAAAATAGCAGCAAAACAAACTACAGTTTTATATAAAACAGTGAGTGTAATGTGTTTCTTTCAAGCTTTAATTGCTTAAGAGATTTGAATTTTGTAAGTGGATTAAATAAACAGTTGATGTGTTAATTCGTAATATAATCTCAGATTACCACATAGATTATTTATTTAATCTGATTTGAAGCCGATGCGAATAGAAAACTTGGGTTTAAATTAGCTAGGAATAAAATTTAAGTCAAATATGATACTTTTTGTACAGTATAAAATATAATAGCAGAAAGATTGCCACCGATGCCAAGATGTCAATAACTTATCAATTGTAACGTTATTTAGAGGGGAATAGAAAAGAACCATGCACTAACTTGCACATGGTCTGTTAACCTGCACATGGCCAACATAGTGCACTATGGGCTGATCCCTCCCATATTGAATGTCCCGTGTGCCCAGCCAGTGGGATATTCATTTATCATTATAAAAAACTAAAAACACGCTCGATTTAATGCTAAATGAGTGCTGGCCATCCATGAAGACAAATATAAAAATTTATATTTTTTTATTAGTGTCCCTGCTTATACTGTTAAATTAGCAAGTTTTGTTATATAAAAACAAAACTATACATTTTTATAATTGTTTTCATGGATGGCCAACGCTACTTGAGCACTAAATTAATGCTAGATTGATTTGACGCTGTGTTATTATACGGTTAGCGTATTAGGCAGTAACACTGCTAGCTTAACTAATAGCTAGCAGTTTTGTAATTGTCTGCGAAAATATAAGAGCATCAAATTTTAGCTTTCGGCACAAAATAAGCACTAAATGAGCACTAATTTATGCATTTTGTTTTAAATGATTCTGCTCACTTGGCTTTGCTAGCTTTACATACATAGAGTACGAACTCATTTCAATACGACAATTAGAAGTAAGTAAAAATTGACTTTCCCAGGTTTTTTTATATTTTTAATTACAAGTGAAGCTTACTGATAATAAAAAAGCGTTTTAAATAAAACCGGTCAAGTGCGAGTCTGGCTCTCACACGATTAGTTCCGTACCATCGTACAAGATATAACAAAGTGCATAACTTTTTAAATATTTTTTTATTATTTGTTATTATAGCGGCAATAGAAATATACATTGAAAATTTCAACTCTTTTATTACGGTTCATGAGATACAGCCTGCTGACAGACAGACGATAACGGAAGTTTAGTAATAGGGTCCCATTGGCATGCTTCTGGTACGGAATCCTAAATTGTAGTCAATACAAAAGCTTTTAAACAATTTTAGTCTAAAATTAAAAATGTATTACTGCATAAGCCTTATTATACTGTCCCGGAATACTTCGTAGATATCAATGTGTGGAACTAATGTCTGGTTGGGTCTCACGTAGGATAAATAGATAATTATTGTATTACAATATTGTACACAATTATTATTTTAAAAGAGCAACTGTTGAGTTTCTCGCCGGTTCTTCTCAGCAGAACTGCATTCCGAGCCGGGGGTAGATTCCTCACGGTCTGACTACATTGACATTTAATTTAAATTTAAAATATAAAATTGACGATTCAAAAGTGCTTGTAAAAGTCTATTTGAACAAAATATATTTTGTTTTGATTCATTATTTTATATAGATATGCGTGGGAATGGGCACAGCGGCTGGCACAGCACTACGCGAAGTGTCCCGCGCGGCCCGCACGGCGCTGCTGAGCGAGCGCGCGCCCGCCGTGCGCGCGGCGGCGGCGCACGCGCTGCGGCACATGCTGCCGCTGCTGCGCCTCACGCCGGCCGACGTGGACGCCACCGCCGCCGCCTGTCTGAGAGCTGTGCAGCCTAGTGATTATCAGCTGAGGTATGGTATTCAGCCCTTTTTAACGTCCCGCTGCTGGTGGGCACGGGCCTCCTCTTCAGTACGTGGGGAATTAGACCATAGTCCACCACGCTGGTCAAGTGCGGGTTGGCGGACTTCACATGTCCTTTGAAAACTTGCTAGGTTTTCTCAGACATGTAGGTTTCCTCACGATGTTTTACTTCACCATTAAGACAAGTGGTAATCATGTTGGAAATGATTCGCACATGAAAATGATGGTACGGTATTGTCGTTCTCTATGTGTTTGGCTAAGGTTTAATGTTTTTTGTTTATTTTTTACGTCAGGAAATCTCGCTGTATATTTAGTGAGCTAAGTAAACGAATTTAACTCTGTCGTTCAAACAGAATATGGTTTAATTAAAGGTCTTCGTTGGGATCGATGTTTGTAGATGCACGTTAATTTTCTTCTATAAAATGAATTAAAAGTGTAATTTTAAAATGTCTAAAGTTTTATAAATGGGCTTTTAAGCTCGTGTTATAAATATACTAGGTTACTTAATAAATTGTATTTATATGGAAAAAAAACTTTTCTTTTTTCAAGTAAATCAAATGGTATTCGGAATTTATTTTTCTATAAGATTAAGGTCCTAAAAGTACCACAAATTATTTCTATTGTTTAAAAATTACAAACAAAATCTTGTCTTTAAAAACTTATTAATAAGATTTATTTTCGCAGGTGCGCTGTTGCGGAACTCTTAGGTGCTTTGATTGCGGCTACTCAAGCGGGAGAAACTACTAATATCAATACAAAAACCAAACTAGGAATGCAGCCAGGTATATTTTTTATTAAAAAAAAATCTTTATTTCGCCTACTTGTGCCATGAAATAAATTCATCATGATGAAGTCCCAACTCCCAATATCTTTTTAATTAATATTTATAGTACTATGTATATACTAGTAAATAAATGTGTTTTTATCATTGTTTAGTTTGTTTAATATGTAAAAAAATACTACAATTACAGTACAGTATTATTAAGCCATAAATAGTTATTTTATAATTATAACTTAAATCAAAATAATAAATATTTTCACACTGTATATTAATATCGTAGAATATAATTTGTTACGCTTTCTTTGTTTTCTTATATTAAGTAATAATATTAGTAACTAGCGGTTTAACTTCGCTTCCCTAGGTACGCGGGTTTTGTTCAAAATGTCATTGTGACACATTTGATGGGTGCTTTTTTGGGCACATCGTTCTTGAAGAGAGAGAATATTTTTGCGCGAAACCCTGATTCTTTATCTAAAATAAAAGTAGCCTAAGTTACGCATTATAAAATCAGCTATCTGCCAGTGAAAGTCCTGTCCAAATCGGTCCAGCCGTTTCGGAGATTAGCCGGAACAAGCAGACAGATAGACAATTAAAAAAAAATTTTTTTTCTTATTAGTACCGTATATACTTTCATATGCATTTAGTAAAAAGCTGTTATTTCCACCACAATTTAAAATCATTATTATTTATTACTATTTGCATATTTAAGGTTTGTGTTCGTTTTTTAAATGTATTTACAAAAAGTCATTTTGAAGAATAACTTAAAATAAATATAAAGCATGAAATTATTTTCAAACAATATTTTCAGTGCAACAGAACAAAAAAGATCCACCTAAAAACGTGATATCGTTGGATGAGGCTTTGAACTTATTGATGGGTGCTTTTTTGAGAGGAGGCACATCGTTTTTGAAGGGAGAGATTATCAAATCTGGCTCAGGAGTGAATAGGGAAGTCCGTGTTTGTGTTACAAATGTGAGTATCATTACAGGATTTCAGAATGTTAGAATATTTGTTTGACTAAACTATATTGTAAAAATGAAGAAATTGTTCGTTGGAAACCGTTTATATCTGGGAATAGGAGACCGGCTGCAAAAGGTGTTTGATATACACAGGCAGACATTTAAAACATCTTTTGGAAATATACAGGCTTTTTAATGTGAAGCCATCAAACATTTTACTACAAACCTTAGGAGCAGAGCAGTTATATCATAGTGTTATGACCAAAGCAGCAGTTCCAACATAGTTATGACCAAATGTAAAACATGTTGGATTATTCGAACAAAAATTATAGCATGTTGACTAACTATATTGTTTCTTACACCTTGCAATAATTATAAGATAGAACTTATCAGTCTTCTCCATTCTATGTGACATTGGAGAAGTAATTTGTTCTCAAGATTCAATTGGCATGTTTTGGGGCAATTAACAAGAGTATTGAATTAAAATAGAACATAAGGACAATCGACCGCTAATCGATTTTTATTCTTTATAGGCATATGTAGTCTTCGTGCAGAACATGGGCGGTGTTTGGTTAGAGCGTAACATGACCACTTTCCTCACCCATGTCTTAGATCTGGTTGCAAACCCTAAAGCAGCCAGTTCACATGTCGATGCTGTTTACTCTAGGTATAGTTATTTTAAATTTAATTATATGTTTCATTAAATTCTCACAAATAAAAAGTATATACATATGTATAATGTACATATATATGTCACTTTCTTGTTGGCAGTCTGTGAAAAACTTACGTCAGTCGGTTGCTCTGTTGTTGAGTAAATGAACGACAGACATACTTTTGCTTTTCATTATGAAATTTTGTAAATTTTTTCGTGGATGTGGAATGATTAAACAAAGTTTGTTGTGTGATGACGGTACTCCTTAGTCCACTTTATGCTAATATCATAGTTAACTCTTTCTAAAATTGTTTTTTCTACCTAAAATTTATTATTGAAACTCTTATAAATAGTTATTATTTTTTTTTGTATATGATCTTGATGTAGCCTTTTATTTAACATTTAATTAAAGAAACAAGTTCTATTTACACTTTTATCGATATATTTATACAATTATCGATTTTCCTTTATTTCAGGAAATGCATTAGTTACATTCTAAGGAACACGTTAGGTAAGATGTTGGGGGAGAAGGCCCAAGCGTCGGCGTGTCGCGAGATCATACAAATTGTGGCGAAACAAATGAATAGCATTGACTTCAACCCAGAAAATGCTAAAGACTGCAATCAGGTATGTTATATTATTTCTTTATTTATTTTTTATGATTGCCCATTTTAGGTTATTTACAGCATTTTATATGGGGGATAACAAATTCTGTGGTTGCAAAAGTCTAATTCACATTCATATTCGTCGTATACCACTTTCTTGTTCAATAACTAGCGAAATGCTTTAACACACTACTATAATATACATGCAAAGTTTTTATGTTTATATGTATGTAGGTTTATTTTTCTTCATTCTTTACGCTAAAGCGGCTGGACGGATTTAGTTGAAATTTAGCTGTAACGAATAGGTTACTGTAAGGCAGCTAGGAACGCGAAGCGATCATAACTCCACATAAATATTATAAATGCGAAAGTTTGGATGGATGTTTGTTACTCAATCACGTCTGAACGGCTGAACGGATCTGGATGAAATTTGTCATAGAATTGAAAGATTATAGTCGGGAATAGCACATATGTTACTTTTTATCCCGGAAAAATTTATGTACTAACTGTTATAAATGAAATAATTTTTCAACATTTGTATTTGTTTTTTATTTTGGTTACAGGAAACTCTATTCAGTCAACATTTGCTGGTATGCGCGTTAACAGAAGCGGGCGAACTCGCCCAGCAGCTGGGAACGGCCGTGCACAGTCTGGTCTCCGATACGTCCCTTGGTGTGCTAGATACTGTGTTCTCTGTGAGTTTGTGTTTATTATTTTATATTTTATTATATATTTATGAAATTCAAAAAGGTTTTGTTTATTTTGGTTACATGTTATTTAAGGGTGATTTGATATGAATTCGTCGAATGAAAAGTTCAAGAAATATTGCAATTGAATCAGACATAACGTAACAGGTAATCTCAATATGTATAGAATATACTTAAACATAATCAACTGTCTTTATGTATACATTTATTTTGTAAAAATGATTTTAACAATACACTTGACTGAATCTCAAAATATTCGCCTGTTAGAATTTTTTTTATTAAAATGTGTTTTGAAAAAAAATGGAATATTTTTTGGGTACTTAAATAAAAATGTCGCTACAATAAGTTGTCGTGGTACAGGTGCTGGAGCACCCGTGCGTGGCGGCGCGGCTGGCGGCGGCGGCGTGCCTGCGCGGGCTGTGCGTGGCGCAGCCGGCGCTGCTGGCGCCGCTGCTGGACCGCGCCGGCGACGCGCTCGACGTGCCGCGCCCCACGCCGCACCGCATCTCCGGTCAGTGCACACGCACACATACATTTGTATGTAAATGCATGCGCATGTGTATATGCATACACACACATACGAATACGTACACATACATACGCACTTGTGCTATGTACCTTGAGTAGCAAATAGATAATATTTTTAACTCTCTTGCGTTTTATAATTCTTGTTGGATGATATTGTTGTATATGGTACACTGATTTTAAGCACGGCTCAGCTCCGCCCTACGCTGCGCCGCATCTCTGATGAAATGTCCTTTGTTACCACATCGTTTTGAGAATTTGCTTGAAAGGCACGTTCGAGCGCATTACTGTCGTGTTCCAACTTAGTTCGTGTCGGTAGCGTCCAAGCAAATGTTAAGATAGAAAAAATAGATAAATCTTTTAGTTTAAGAAAAAAACTATTTCTCTGTCACCTAATCATTTACATTCAAGCAGGCTAAATTTTTATAGGCAATTCCTATAATAACCGAAGTGATAGCTAAGAATTTTTTTTGTGAAATTGTCAAAATAAAAAAGAACTCGTAAAAATGGTAAAGTTTTTATGGGAAAAATATTTTTTGTATGTCAAATTAAAAAAAAACCCAGTAAAGCCGACTGTGGCGCGAATGAAACATATGTTATTTATATAACTTACATAATTTTCCAGGTTATTCCGCGGCCCTAGCAGCAATATTGGGCGCCGTGCAATCCTCGCCCCTCGGCGTGCCGCACGGCAGGGGCAAGATAGCGTTCAACGCGGCGGAGCAGCTGCTGCGCTCGGCCGGCCAGAGCAGCCGCCTCACCGCCGCAAGGACCAACGCTGGCTGGTTGATTGTTGGCGCTATTTGTACTTTGGGTGAGTGCTGGATGAGTGACTGGTGTCTTAGTTTATTTAGAAGCAATATTGATATGATTTTGTTTTATTTATTAGGTTTATTTACAATCACTTACAATAATACATACAAATATAAAAAAATCTAAGAACTAGGAACTAAATGTAGTGATCACTTACAAGTAAACACAGGATGCACAGAAATAAAGTTTTTTTAAATATCATACAAAACATATTTTAGAAGTGAACAGTGTTTTTTTTTAATTAATCAATGAGTAGGTACATTATTAATTTTTAATTTAACAATTATAACATTATATAAGACTACCAAAGCATTTATTTAGCAATTTGGTGCAAATTTTTGACTATGTAGGTGGAAAGGGAAGAAAAATACTTCGCATATTTTATTTCATATTTGTATTTGCGTTTTATTTGAAGATGGAGTGGTCTGATTAGACTATATTAAAGAGATATTTGAAAATTAAACTTTATATTGATTAATCAAAAATATTTTGTAAGTAAACATATTTAATTAAGTATGAATAAATAGATAATATTACAAGTATTACTAAAATAGTATAATTCTGCTCGAGACATGAACAAATGTAATGTAATGTAAAGAAATAAATAAATATAATTTATTTATTAATAAATATAATATATTTGGCAGGTGTACCGGTAGTGCGGGGCTTGTTGCCTCGTATGCTGCTTCTGTGGAGGAATAGTTTCCCGCGCTCAGTCAAAGAGCTGGAATCGGAAAAAGCTCGAGGTGACGCTTTCACTTGGCAGGTGAAAAATATTATTATACATAATTTATATTTGTTACTTTTTTTTTACAAATTACTTTTATTTCTCTTTTTTTGTTTATCTCAATTCGATATCTTATAATGTTTAAGTATTCAATATATATGTATAATTTTTGTTTAATTTAACTGCCTCGGTGGTGTAGTGGCTAGCATGTACGGCTGCACACCCGGAGGTCCTGGGTTCGAATCCCGGGTCGGGCTAGGTTTAGTTATTGAGTCTTTCTGTATAGTAAGTCTCAGTAACAGCCCGGAGTTGGGAAGTTGGCGGTGTTTCACCCCCGTGCCTCGGAGAGCACGTAAAGCCGTCGGTCCTGCGCCTTAACTCTCACCGGTCGTGTCGAGTGGTGGTCCCACCGGAGTATGAGAGTGATAGGAATAGAGAGTGCACGTTGTGTCTGCGCGTACACTTGTACACTATAATATTTCCTGCGCAGTTGGCTAGTCTCAATGAGATTGGCCGCTGTAGCCGGAATCGGCTAGGAGAACATCATCATAATTTTTGTTAGCAAATTTTTTTTTCATCTGTACCTAGAAAAACAAGGCGTAAAGGCTTTTTTTGATTACGCCCAACTGTACAATTCTAATTATCTAATATTTATTTTATTTTATTTATTTTAATCTCCGTTTAAAGAGCTTTGTCGCTTAATTATCTAATATTTAATCTATATAAACTATTAAGCAAAATAATAAGTATTTTGTAATATATAATTTGTGCATAATAATGGAATGATTAATTCTTTTTTTAAAAGTCATTTTTTTTTAATAAAAATAATCATTTGTAAAAATTAAAATAAACTTCCCATGCACAATTAACAGGTAACATTAGAAGGTCGAGCTGGAGCGCTCTCCGCATTACACAGTCTTCTCATACATTGTCCATCGTTGGTTAACAACGAGGACACCGCTAAAAGATTAACACAGCCCATTGAGGGAGCCATTGCTGTTCTTACCAAGTAAATAAAAAAATATTTATTAACATAATACTTTCTTAGATTTACGCGAACATTTGACATTTTAAATAAAACTATCTTTTCGGAATATTTCGCGGATTTATTTTCCGAAAAGATAGTTTTATTTAAAATATTTATTGACAACAAATTTATATTTGATAAGAATTTTTCTATGTATATCTATTGAAATTTCGGTTATTTAATCCTCCGTCTTTGCGCTTGATTTTTGGAAATGACATTTTAAAATAATATCATATGGCTCGATCCCCCTCGTATTGAAGGGAGATTCGTGCTCAGCAGTGGGACGTTTATAAAAAAAGTAATCTCTGGATCTACTGAACTGATTTAGATGAAATTTTGTAACAAGATAGTTTGAGATCCTGGGAGGGACGTAGGATACTTCTTATTTCAGAAATCATCCCTTAAAGGGGTGAAACTGGGGAAGAAAGTTTGTATGGGGAATAAAGCTAGGGACAAACCCGAGTGAAACGAGAGTGAGTCGTTAGTGAATAATGTATTTTTTGAATCACAACACAAGTAAAATTACTAAGTTACGTACAATCCACCCAGTGTGAGTACAGTGATACGCAACTACGGCGGGTCCCTTAAAGCGCCGGCAGCGCTGCTCCGCCTGCGCCTGTACCAGGCGTGCGCCGCGCTGGGGGCGGCGTCCGCGCCCGCCGCGCCGCTGCTGCGCCTGCTGGCCGCCGAACTGGCGGGCTCCGACCCTAGCGGTGCTAATGTTGCTACTGGTATGTTTCTTATTTGTTTATATTATGATTTGAGACTAAATTAGTATATGATTGAGAGAATACAATAATAGAATGAAGCTGTTAGTTCAGATAAAAAGCAAGGCTCTAGACCGCGGCTCTTAAATAACGTCAAAAAATAACAATTATAGCTATAA
The DNA here is from genome assembly GCA_947093115.1 of Brenthis daphne. Taxonomy (NCBI): domain Eukaryota; kingdom Metazoa; phylum Arthropoda; class Insecta; order Lepidoptera; family Nymphalidae; genus Brenthis; species Brenthis daphne. The sequence goes on along the minus strand of OX352478.1, from coordinate 9,874,684 downwards.
TACTTTCTTAGATTTACGCGAATATTTGACATTTTAAATAAAACTATCTTTTCGGATTTTGTCGCGGATTTATTTGCATTTTTGTTAGGGAAACAAAAATGCAAATAAATCCGCGACAAAATCCGAAAAGATAGTTTTATTTAAAATTATATCTATACTTTTGGCCAATAATAATATGTATAAGATTTGACAAAATATTCCAAAAAGCCCATACTTGAAGGTTCTAGTCTTCGGAGAGTTTTATTATCTATCTCAAAATTATCAGATACGCTTGATTTTATTAAATTATTGTATTTGCGTTTGAATTTCACGTTCAAGATTTGATTTGATAAAACAAATAAAAGTGTATTAAAAAGTAATTCTATTGAGGTTCAGGCACCAAAGCACTGCCTTCTACACGTTCTGCCTCTCGTTATTTTTTTCTATTTTAAGAAGTATAGTAGTTTTAAAACGTTGAGCTGTAAATTATATACCTCTTAAAAATTTAAGACACCCTGTGTTTTGTGATATGAAATATATATAATTCATGAACTAGGGCATAATACATTCAAAGTAAAAAAAAATATTAGATATCTGCTTATTTTTAAACATGATCTAATCATTCAATTTTTAATTTTAACGTTATACATTTAGTTATATAAATCTAAATTATGTATAGCTTAAATTAACTATATGTTAAACATCAAGTTTAAAATAATTTATAAAATTTTGGTATGATTTGGATAAATTGCAAAATAAATATTGAATTACTGAGTCTGTATCTTTATGATTTACTTTTTCTTAATGTAAAATATATTTTTTTATATCAATAGGAATGCTAAGAAGTGCATTGCATCCACGTGATACTATCCTTTTGGGTGAAGAAGGCTGGATATATGAAACTGATCATGCTGAAATAGAAGAACAGGTTAGTATATTTTGGTATCATGGGAATATTAATGTGTCAAATAATCATTAATAATAAACGGAAAACAGAATTAATAAGAAATTGAGTGAAATTTTCATTTATTTACACTTACGTAGATATCATCCAGTGTATACCATATACTTGTATTTCTTCAAAATATATTAAGAAAATATTTTCGTAATGCATTAGTTTTTCATCAAATTTTAAGCATGAAAATATTTCGTATCTTCTTGCGTAAATATTTTTTATCTATATACATTATTATTGTATATATTATCGTATTACTTAAAAATACTATTAAAAATAAAACAAATAGTGCACATTTATACTAATATTATAAAGAGGTAAAGTTTGTGATGTTGTAGGGGTTAACTCTGGATCTACTGAACTGATTTAGATGATATTTGGTAAGAATATCTTCTTACCAAATATCATCTAAATCAGTTCAGTAAAAAACTATCAGTTTGAGACCCTGGGAAGGATATATAATACTTTTTATCCCGGAAATCATCCCTTAGGGGGTGAAAATGGGGATAAAAAATTTGTATGGGGAATCAATCTAGGGACAAACCCGAGCGAAGCGAGAGTGAGTCGCTAGTATAATATATTTGTACTATTTGTTTTATTTTATTATATATATATATATATATATATATATATATATACATATATATATATATAAATATATATAAATATGAGTCCACTAAAAATGTAATACATAATAATGATAATGTGACCATTTCGCAGTTGATATCGCCGCTGAGCGCGAGCGGGTCGAGCGCGCTGGAGCACGACCCGTGCTGCCTGTACCGCGCGGCGCCCGGCGCGCCGCCGCTGGGCGTCGCCGTCATAGACGCCTCCGTCGTACTCTTCCCGCAGATATTTGCGAGGGCCGCCAACAAGCATAGGTGACCTCGGACTAGTGTTTTAATTATATGTGTAACTAGCATTGCCCGCGGCTCCGCCCGCGTTCAGATGACCAAAAACTAAATTCTTAGGTGTTACATATTAGTATACTCTTACATTGCAGTTTTTGTATTTTTCCTCAGAAATAAGATATTTTCCCGCGGTAAAAAGTATCCTAGGATCGCGCGCTACATCGCCCGGTTTATATAGCTTGAGCAGGCGGTCGAGCGATGCGGGGCAGAGGGGATGGACTCGCCGTAGGCATCTCAATGCTCGCCAAGCATTAAAAATGTTTCGCTACTAATTACTTCTAACAACGATATCTCAAAAACTATTCATCTGATTGATTTAGTGTAAAGAGCAATTTTAATCTGCATTAAATGACTAAGCTAACTAAAATATTCATTTGGATAAGGATTAATACCGAACTAAAGAAAATAACTTTGAAAATAACGTAATGTTTTTAATTAAAAATGTTAACATAAAAGTGGTTATTGTAAGTCAACCGTAAGAGATAGAGATATGCTATCGCGGACTTTTTTGTAGCATTTTTATAGATTTTGAATTCTCTAGTACATTACTTAACTGTATCTTTGCTAGTTTACGCGGCGTTCGCGTGGAAAGTTCCCATTTGGCGAGATTTTTTGCGACCTCTTCAACATTTGTCGCCGTATTTCAGCTAATTTACATAAAAGCATAATAAATTATATACCTAAACCTTCCTCAAGAATTACTCTTTCTATTGTTGAAAACCGTATAAAAATCCGTTCAGTAGTTTTCGAGTTTATCGCGTTCAGACAGACAGGAGGACAGACAGGAGGACAGAAAGACGCGGCCGGGGGACTTATTTTTATAATAAGTATAGATAGATGTGCGTGTGCGTATGTGTGTGTATGTGCGTGTGTGTGTTTGTAACTTAGTAAATAGATAGACTTTGAATTGGAGTAACACGGAAGCTATTATTATACAACTGCGATAAAATTTTCTATGATGACTTATCTGTGTTTAACCACGTGTAGAATGAATAGAATAGTACAAAACCTATACAGTTTAAAGGAAATGGTATCAAATACAAGGGTTGTCACAACTAATTTTCATGGCGAGCGGTTTCGATGTAATAGCACTGTAATGCCATCTCGTGGCAAGCTACAGTTATACTTATCAACTTTTGCCGGTCAATCTAAATATAACGTGTTTTCTCTAATCTATGCGACATTGGTGAAGTAAATTGTACCAACACGGCACTCCTTAGAAGCCATTAAACAAACAAATTGAATTGAATTTTTTTATTTTAATAAATTCATGATTTCAGACAACAAATGCTAGAACACTTCGTAGAATGCATCAAAATGTCGAAGGGAACACGCCAAGAGGCGATACAAATTAATGTATATACGGCTTTGCTGCTGGCTCTGCGCACTTTAGCTGAATTGAAAACTTCTTTGGGACAAGAGGCTGTTAAGACTATTGCCATTGACCTTATAATTGTGAGTTATGTTGAATATTATCACTTTTTTGTTTATATTGAATACTTGAAAGATTGCATTTTGTGTAAGTTAATAATCATTTTTTATTGATAAAGTTATTCATTAACTTTTTATTTACTTTGAAATACATATATACTTACATATTATATAGTTTTTAGCCTTATTTACTCAAAAATAGGGATGATAAGACTGTTTATGCTAAGTTTATCATGATAAAAAAAAAATTTATAACGATTATGTTAAAATTTAAATTATTACAATTTTTTTAGCAATGCAATTCAAATGAAAAGTACCATAAATTGTTTTTTTTTTATTATACATTGTCGTCCTGCAATGTTAAATAAAAAAATAAATAGGCTTGCAAATTGTACAAATCTGTCTTATTTTACCGTGACCATATTTGCTTTAAAACCTTCGAAACATCATGAACAAGAACTCTAAATGTAATCGTAAAATATATAACACTATATTTTTATTTAATATATCCGCCATATCCTGTACAGGCGGGTCTATCATCAAACAGCGCAACAGTGCGCGCCGCAGCGTCCTCCTGCGCGGGACGTCTCTGCAGCTGCATCACGGAAGCGGAGAGTCAAGCGCTGAGCGAGCGCGTGATAGCGCTGGCGCGCACCGCCGCCGGGCGGCCGGCGCGCGCGGCCGCCGCAGCCGCTGTGGGCGCTGTACAGCGCGCGCGCGGCGCCGCGTCCAGCGCTGCAGCGCTGCCGGTGCTTAGGGCCCTGGCGCAGGATACTGCGGCTGTTGAAGTGCAGGTGACGTGATTATATTAGTATGAAATAAATATGAGTTGGGATGTTTTTGTGTGTTTGTATATTTGTAAGTGGAAATGGCTAGGTGGATTTGGAGGTTTAATTCACAGATAGACTACTGTTAGTAAAAAATGCAGTATTCACTTTGTGTAACGTTATAAATACAATAGGCTACTAACGGCACAAATAATTTATGTAAAATGCTCATAAATTAAGTATTGCCTATTTATCAATTTTCTTTTATTTAATTTTTTTAAAGCATATTTCAAACCTATTTACGGGACCTACAGATTTAATATTGTAATATTATTAATATCTTCAATTATATTGACGCAAGTATATCTCGCCAGGTATGGTCCCTCCACGCTCTCTCAGTCCTGGTAGACGCATCAGGACCAATGTTCCGAGGCCACGTTGAGTCCACCCTGAACCTCGTGCTGAAGTTGCTCTTCAGCGCACCGCCATGTTCCGACGAGTTGCATCGCAGTATTGGCCGGCTGCTCGCTGCTTTGATTACTGTTGTGGGGCCCGAGTTGCAGTGTGAGTTTGTATTTTTTTTATCTTGTTTATAACATAAAGTATAAGTACAAGTGTGAGTGAACACAATGTGCACTCTATTCCTATTTATTGTTCTCAATCCTTGGTACGACCTTTGAGAGATCAGGAGCAAAACTTGGGGCTGTTTCTGAAACTTTCGTAACAGAAATTTTATACTAAAACGGCTAATATCATCTTCAGTCAGAAAAATAAAATATTTTGCTACTAGTACTTTTTATATAATAATCTATTTGGTCGAATTATGGCCGAATATATGCGCGAGCGTTATTATCATTATAAGCGAGAAAGATGAACTAAAAAGTCCTTAGGCTTTTTTATATAATAATTGCTTCCCAATACAAACTTTCATCCCCATTATCACCCCCTTAAGAGATAGTTTCCGGGATAAAAAGTATCCTATGTCTTTTCCAGGGTCTTAAACTATCTTCTTAACAAATTTCATCTAAATCGGTTTAGTAGATCCAGAGATTACCTCCTACGACGTCACGGACTCACAAACTTTATCTTTTTATAATATCAGTATAGATATATGTGTTCTTAGTTCTTACTCGTCTATATAATGTTATATTTGTTCGCGCAGCATGCGGCTGCAACGCAGTGGGGCGGTTCATCTGCGCGTGCGCGGCGCTGCGCGAGCTGGGCGCGGGCGCGGGCGGCGCGGCGGCCGACGCCACGGGCGGCCTGCAGCAGCTGCACATGTTCGCACCCACCCACATCAACCTGCACGCGCTCGTGCCGCAGCTATGTGTATGATATACTGTTAAATATTATAATATTAAATGAGCGATTCTCATATTTTTCCGTGCTGATAGGAGACCGCCTGCTTGGTAGAGACACCCTCCTTGGGAATACTTTTGTTTATCGCGGACGTCTTATAATATGCACACTCGATAATGTTTTCTTTTAAAATATTTTTTATAATATTATTCAAATATTTGAAACAAATTTTGGACACACAATAAATTTTGTTTTGACGTTGTCAATTTTTTTCTAAATTTTTTTATGAGCATTTCTCGTATATATATACAATATACATATATAAATTTATTTTGTGTATCTCGAAAACGGCTTGAAATTAAATAATAATTATTATCTACTATAAAAACAACATCGTCCTACAGCGTGATCTATCAAGCCCGGAGCTGTCAGTGCGGCGCGCGGCGCTGTGCTGCCTCCGCCAGCTGTCGCAGAAGGACGCGGCGGACGTGTGCAAGTACGCGTTGCTGGCTAAGGAGCACGTGCCGCCCAAACCTTATTGTGGTATATTGGCGAATTGTTATTTTTGTATGTATGTATGTATGTTTTCAGCCCTTTTTAACGTCCCACTGCTGGCCTAATCAGGCCATAATCCACCACGCTGGCCAAGTGCGAGTTGGCGGACTTCACATATCTTTCGAAAACTTGCTAAGTTCCCTCAGACATGCAGGTTTCCTCACGATGTTGTCCTTCACCGTAAGGCAAGTGGTAATCATGCTAGAAATGATTCGCACATGAAAATATCAGAGGTGCGAGACCCGGGATTTGAACCCGCATCACTTGGTTTCCCAAGCGAGCGCGTTACGACTAATTTGTTTGTGTATTTGATTTAAAGTCATAGATTATTATAATCTATACTGCAATTTATGGCTCAAACCGTATCTCTATGTTGATCTAATTAGCCTATTGAATTGGAGTTATATCTTTAAATAGAAATACGGTAGAAAGAATGGAGAAAGCTGTATTTTTATATAATGTTTTATAAGTGACATATTTGAAAAATAGGAAATCAATTTTTATATAATACTAGCGGCTCACCCTCGCTTTGCTTGGGTTTGCCTCTAGAAAAACAAAAACAAATTATCCCACGGGAACCGTACATTTTTCCGGGATAAAAAGTAGCCTATGTGCTATTCCAGACTATAATCTATGCCTGTGCCAAATTTCATCCAGATCCGTTCAGCCGTTTTGGTCTGATTGAGTAACAAACATTTAAAAATACATCTCCACTTTCACATTTATAATATTAGTAAGAAATAAGTTGTATATGGACTTGTTGATCAGAGCTATTACCTATTTTCCTTAGCATTAATGACAATGATTATATATAAGAGAGTTCTTAGGTATCAATTTAATATCATACCATAAATAACATGAAATCCCCATCCAGGTGTTCGAATAACAGATACGGGTCTCCCGGGCGCGCTATTTGCGTATCTAGACATGGAACGCGATGAGACCGCATTATCGCATGCACGAGACACTCTCACTTGCTGCTTGCTGGCGGCCGCTGCTAACCGGTCTGTAAAGGACTGGCTCGTGTTGGCTAAGAAGGTGCTAACTGTGAGATTGGGTGAGTTTTGTTCGTATAATCTCATATAATCTCGTCCTGAGCGATTTCGATCATGGCGTCCAATCACATTGAGACTAGCAATATGTGGAGGGGGTATTATATTGTGCAAGTATGTGTGTAAATAAACGTGCACACTCTATTATCTTCAATTTTTAATTTTATTTTTTCATTTAGCTTTAGATAATAATGTACGTCCAGGGGTATCAATAACAGACAAGTAGTCTCTTTGTTACACAATACTGCTATATAGTGCTTGAGTGTTGGAATGGTTAGGCTCTGTTGCAGAATGTTGTAGAAGAATAATTGATTTTTATATGTTAAAAAGTTTAATTTTCGTTTTTAACATATGATTTATTATTTTGTCTTTGTCATCGAGCAAAATATACTAGAACAAATTTGATGAAAACATCATTTTTTCATAATACTGAGCAAGAGTTTTTGTATAATTATTATATTAGCAATAATAAAAACATGCAATATAAATAGCGACTTACCATCGGTTCACTTAGTTGTATCTAACAGTAGCCTATGTGTTACTTCAGGTCATATACAGTTTATCTGTGTTTAAAAGTTCATCCAAATCTGTCCAGCCATTACAGCCTGAAGGAGTAACAAACGTACAAACGTCCACATTTCTGACAGTAGTCAGATTCATATTCGAGTATTCATATGCGTAATATACCTAAGCATATAATAAAATTCTAAATCATCCTAGTTTGTACATTAAATATTTTTTCCAAAATCTTATTGAAATAGTCATTATTATCGACACAGAGGCTGAATCTATAGTTTTAGAATTTTGTCTGTCTGTGTTTCTGTTTGTCTGTATGTTTGTGACCGCTCACGAGAAAACCACTGGACAGATTTTGATAAAATTTGGTATGATAGCTGGTTATCCGGGTCAACATATAGGTTATTTTTTGGTTTTTTATTGGAAAAATAAATAGATTATCTCTGAGAAATCTATACTAACGTTAAAACGTAACTAAAAAAAATAATGTTTTATACAAACCTATCCGCAGAGGACAGTAGCAACACAGACACAGACTTCGACGCGGAAGGTGACGACGACCAGGCGGAGTTCCACGCGGAGAGCGAGCAGTCCACGCACCCGGCCATACAGCCCAGGTGGCCTACTCGGGTAGGTTTGAGGAATTATTTAAAATTTGTTTGGTAATGACTTGAGTGATTCAGGATATTTTTGTATCCTTTTTGATTATGTTATATATGTTTCATATAGTAAAATTTACGTAATTGTGATGTAACATACGGGAACCAGTCTAATTAGCACTATTTTCGTAAAGACTTTATTTATGACAAACTGCCAAAAATGAAAATAAATAAAGTATATATTTATGTATTACTAGAGTAGTATAAAGGAAGTCGATGAAAAGAAACAAAAAAAATTTAAGGTGGTTTCGAATATGTTTATATGTATATGAACAGAGAGGTTAAAATACTCGTAAAGCTTGCATTTTCAAGTTATTGCTTGTAAGCTACATTTTATTATATCATTACATTCATTATTTCTGTATTAAAATATTGTAGTGTAATCGATTAATTCAATATTTATTTCTTAATGTATTTTTTTTAATTATACTTGTCTTCTACTAGGTATTCGCCATGGAATGTATTCAAAAGATAATGGGCGCTTGTGAAGCGACCGGGGAAAGCGAACACTTTGATCTCGTCAAAGCTAAAGAAAAGTTGCAGACTGATCCTAACGGTAAGTTATGATAAGTAGTAATAAGATTTGAGAAGATGTTTGGGTTGGTACCATCTTGAACATTTTTAAAATAAATCAAAAAAAATATTAAAATATATTTTTTTTCGCATTCTTTGTTTTAAATTTATGAAAGATTTTAATGAAAATTTTGTAAGTGATTAATACGAGAGATTAAAATCCGTTATACATTGGCTGGCTTGGGGCTTGGTGTTCTTTCTTATAGAAATCCTGTCAACCCGTGCTTGGCCAGCGTGGCGAACTATGGGACGCCGGGTTGAATATAATTACTATATATCTACTTTCGAGACATCTAACACCTCAGTCTCTCCCGTGACCAGGATTGCTGAAAAGCATTCGAAACGTCGGGAACCAAAAATCAGAATAAATCCGCGAAATAATCCGAAAAGATAGTTTTATTTAAAACACTATATATTGTTTAAATATAACATAAGTTAACCGATCCCAGCGGACTACCTGTCGCTGCACCTGTCGGACCTGGTGCGCATGGCGTTCGTGGGCGCCACGGGCGAGTCGGACGCGCTGCGCCTGTGCGGCCTGCGCACGCTGCAGCGCGTCATCACGCAGTACGCGCGCGCGCCCGAGCCCGACTTCCCCGGGCATCTGCTCATGGAGCAGTACCAGGCGCAGGTTAGCTGCGGGGGGCTTTGTTTTTTTTTATTAGAACTGGTGATGGTGTGACTCATTATTTTTATTCCGAGCAGAATTGTGAAGATATAAGTTTCTTATTTATGAGTGTGAGTGAGCTTCTTAAATTGTTCCTGTATTACCAATGTATGTATTCTTACCGTACATATAGAATAACATGTCAAGTGGTAATCACTGTTAGCAACTTTATTATATATTGTCTTTTTCTTAAATTCAACATCTTTATGAAGACTGATGAAAATATTACCAAAATTATTAATGAAAAACGGAATATATATTAATTTAAGGAATATACTCTGTATTTTATCATGCAGAAATCAGTCTTAATGATAACACATATTAAACTATTGTGTTAGACATTACTAGTAATAATTTATGTAAATTGTAGGTATATATAAACAGGAACGCATTGATAAGATAAATTGTAAACCTATGTTAATGATTTATCTATATACATATAATAAAATTGTAACTAAGCCGAATCTGTACATTAAATATTTTTTTAAAAATCTTATTGAAATAAACATTATTATCGATATAGAAACCGAATCTATAGTTTTTAGAATTTTTGTCTGTCTTCTGTTACCGCATCACAGAAAAACCACTGGAGGGATTTTATTGAAATTTGGTATGGTGATAGCTGGTTATCCAGGTCAATATATAGGATACTTTTTACAGCGGGAAAATATCTCATTTCTGAAAAAAAAAAAAATACATAAACTGCAACATAAGAGTATACTAATATGTAAGACCTAATAATTGGTTTTTGGTCATCTGAACGCGGGCGGAGCCGCGGGCAATGCTAGTAATGAATAGATACCTGAAGAAAGTCAATATTTAAGGGTGTAATGATTACTTTAAAAAAACCAAACTGAACTTACCTCATCAAAGCTACTCTCAAACACGCAGGTGGGCGCGGCGGTGCGGCCCGCGTTCGCCGGCGACACGGCGTCGCACGTGACGGCGGCGGCGTGCGACGTGTGCTCCGCCTGGATCGGCTGCGGCGTCGCCAGGGACATCAACGATCTGCGACGGTATCCAGTATACACTGACTATATTTGGATATTTATTGTTTTTGTTAACACCATCCAATGTTAACGTAATTGACGTTAGCAGTATAATTTAGATGAATGTTAATAATGAACCCCTAACCGACTTTGGTCACGGCCAATCTTATTAAGACTAGCCAACGCAGGAGATATATTAGTGTACAATGGATGAAACTCCGTCAACTTCAACTACAGGCTGTTATGAGAATTTCTTCACAGAAAAACTTAATAAGTAAACGTGATCCGACCCGGGAATCGAACCTAGGATCTTTAGATCTGCAGAAATACATGCTAGCCACTAGACCAATGATCATAAACTAATGACTTCTCACAATTTTAGTGTTCATCAATTGCTGGTCTCTAGTTTGGATAAACTGAACAAAAAAGGCAACACTACACTCATCTATAACGAGAGTATGGCAACATTGGAAAAACTATCCATTTTAAAAGCTTGGGCTGAGGTATGTATTGCGGCTTATTATTAATTATTATTTGTGCTTAGGGTTTGGCTCGTGCGTATTTATTATATATTAATATTAAACATCTCGCGATTTTCATGTAGTTATTTACAGTGTGCAAAAAAGTCGAATTTCGTTTTTTTTGGATATTTGTTTTTATTTATTACTTATGAGTAACCTATGTATCTTTGCTTTTTTGGGCTTAAAAAAGTTTAATATAATGCCCTTGCTTAATTTTTTTCTATTTCATTTCAGGTGTACATAGTGGCAATGGTCAGCAACGATAGTGCGCCAGGCAGCTATGTAAAGCAACTAGACACCAAACCCGTAAACAATCGTGCCGAATTAGCAAAATGGCGTAATCAACTTTTGCAAAATAACAACGAATTAGATAACGCTAACTCAGTAACTCCTGAAGACGAGGAATACGGAGAGTTCGAGTCGAAAGGGGAGAGTTTGTTGAAGCTAGTTGAGCCGGAATTGGAGAGCTTAGGAGAGAATTGGTTGGCTGCGCTGAAGGATCATGCATTGTTGAGTTTGCCGCCCGGTGAGTTTTACACTTTAGTTGCATTTACGATTGTAGGATAATATATTTATATTTAATGCATCAGCAAAGAAATTGTTGTAATACTTTCTTTTCTATCGTTTATTTAGAAATCAGTAGTTTTTAGTATCTCAAAGAAAAATATACTTCATGAAGAAGGATGTATGTATGAACGTAACTCCAAAAATATCAGTCTGATTAAAAAAAATATGTTAATATTTCGTTGAATAAAGCGTAATGCAAATCGCTAACAATCCATAGTTACCATTTTTGAAAATTTTAGACATACCCAAATATAAAACATGTTTAATCTGTCGCCTGTGCGCCCCTGTCATTAGCGGCGTGGCGCCACCGCTATCTATATCTGCCGTGATTCTAAGTTACGAAATACTGCATTATTTGGATACTTTAGTTAGATTGGTATTTTTTCATCTTTGACAGTTAAAGTGTTTATGAAATTTATGAATAAATATTTACTGAAACTTGCTAAACGGTGGTTAAATTTGATTTTTACTCACCTGAATTTTCACTTTAAAAATTTTATTGTGAATTGACAGAGTTCGCGTCGCAACTGCCGCACGGGGGCGGCGCGTTCTACTCGGCGGAAACGGCGGAGGCGTCGCGGGCGCACTACGCGCGCGCCTGGCCCTCGCTGCTGTACGCGGCCGCGCTGCGCTTCAACGCTACCATCGCGCACGACAAGGACGCAGGCGGTGACAAAATAATTATTTGATTTTATAAGTTGTTGAGTGGAAAAGGGACGGGAAACGATTGTGTTTTGTTTTATGATTTAATGAAATAAGTCATTCTTTTTCGTAATGTTGTTTAATGTATGTCCTGAGCTATGTTTTTTATAAAGCAGTTTGTTGGAGGAAGAAAACTAAATAAAAATTGCTGCGGTTCCCAAAAGTTAATCCATCAAAATCCAGTACACTATTATAGCATTTCTAGCAAGTATTTTATGTTAATGAATTTAATGTTAAACATATTACTTTTAGATAAAATTCAGTACTCAAAGCTAAATTTTCTTTTTTTTAAAATCCCGCCCTTTCTTTCATTCTTTTACAAAATATATAAAAGTAACGTGTATTTACACGATTGTTTTGTTTGTTTACAGAAGAACTTGACAATAACGTCGACAACAGAAGCCACAAGAATGAGAATGGAAATTTTGAATTTTTTGAACCAATTGACGAAAAGTTTCATCTTCTTTTTGGTATGGCTTATAATTTTTTTATTAATCTGTGAAGTTGAAAATTATTCAATTTTAATATTGTTTTTTTTTTGTATTAAATATGTATCATATCTATGACGTGATTTTCTAAAACATCCAGTCCAATTATAAAGAACCATAAATTTATAGATATGCATATATTTGGTAAAAATATTGTGCAATATTGTTACGTCATTTGATGATTAGCTAGGGGAGGTTCCGTTGAGTTTTAGTGGGTAGTACTGGGTTTGCCGTTGAGTGCCACATAACCACCTGTATGTATGCAGGTGGCATCGGTAAATGCATCTCCCAACATTAAAAAATAACTATTAAGATTCGTGTTATAACACTTATCTTAATAGTTATTTTTTAATGTTTTTTTAAATTAATTTATAAATACTAGACTGATTCTTTGCTCGCACGTACAGCGGTAACAAGTGAAGCCTATTGTATTTGATAATCCAAGATATAAGCTATCTCTCCTGGTCACTGCGTGATCAAGTGACAAATGCACTTCTTCACCTACTTGGTGTATTAGTAATATTGTGAATAAGTGAAATATTTTTTTAGGTATTTGCATGGAGGCGCTCTGTGCGCAACGCGATATGAGCGTGGAGAACACAATATCCGTGTTGCTGTCTTTAGTCACTCTACTCGATGCTCCTGAAAATAGAGCGAGATTACTCAAAGACAGGTAATGTATTCTCTATATCTAAATTATTGATTTTTAACTTATTTAAATGTATACTAATATTATAAAGAGGTAAAGTTTGTGGGTTTATGAGATTGTGAGTTTGTGACGTTGTAGGGGGTAATCTCTGGATCTATTGAACCGATTGAGATGAAATTTGGTAAGAAGATAGTTTGAGACCCTAGAAAGGACATAGGATACTTTTTATCCCGGAAACCATTCCTTAAGGGGGTGAAAATGGGGATGAAAGTTTGTATTGGGAAGCAAGCTAGGGACACGAACCCGAGCGAAGTGAGGGTGAGTCTCTAGTAATAAATATTTTTACTTTAAACGAAAAACATTTAAAAGGTCTTTTCTTAAAAATAAAAATGTTATAACTTTGGTGCTGGTTTGTGACGTCATTAGCAAAAAGCTCATATTAATGGATTGACTAACGTTAATGAAGCATTACTCTATTATTCTTATTTTCATATGATTATTATTTTATATATAAATATCAAATATTCTTCTCGTTTTCATTATCAAATCAATTATTTATAGTGTAAAGAACTAAGCTCTATAATCGTGACTGTCTCAGCAAAACAGTGTAAATGGACATTACTTATTCTGTAAAGAATCTAACCAATAAATAGGCATATCAATCATGACTCCATTAAAATAAAATATTTAAAAATAAAATAGTAATTTTTAATTTCTTTACAGGGCATTAGCTATAGAGTTATGTCAGATCATTCACCGCACCGGCCTCACGCAGGAGAGCATAGAAGCGCTGCTGTTGGCCGCAGACGTGTTGCAGTTGGTCATAGTGGCCGCTAGAGATCAATTACGTGCTGCCATACAAGAAAAAATTACAGGTAATATTGTATTACATACACAATAGTAATATAATCACAGTCTATTAAACTATATAGTCGTGTAAAGAAGGAAGGAGATGCAAGACAGCATTGACATACTTACTTTGTTAGCTAGGAAACGGCTTTAAGGATGATTTGAATTGTCACGAGATGGCACTATATTGCCTTAACTTCGGAACCTTTTACCATGAAATTTGGTATTATTTGACAACCCTTGAATTTGAAAGTATTTCTGTTAATATCCATGGGCGATTGCCTGTATGGAACATTATACTGTGATATTATTACTTAGTAGTTGAACTATCTCTAAATATCGTTGGTTTAGTGGCCACCATGTTCAGCTGCAGATCTTGAAATCTTGAGTTCAAGTTTTGAGTCAGGCCAAAAAAGTTATTGGTGTTGTCTTTCAACATTTTTGTAGTAGCAGCGGGGAGGCTGGGAAGTTATCGATTTATTTAGTTATTATATCCAATGTATCCGTTGTACGTATTATCTCCTTATTTTTTCTGAGTTTTTTATTATACTTATGCATTAATATTTTCCATCAATATAATTTAGAAAGGTGTCTTTGTTATAATATCGCCGAATTTATTATTTATTTTTTTAGTTTGAAACTGTGACCGTTATAATATAATGAAATATACATATAATTTTTCTTTATAAATTTCAGAATTAGCACCAAACGAATCACCAGAAAATATACCTCAATCAGTCCTCGAAGTGGTACACACGTTGGGGGAAGGTGGACCAACTGGGGATTTGCCTCCGGGTAAATCTCTAGTTTTTGCGTGTTTGGAAGTCTGTGTCTGCTTGCTTGTTAGAAGATTACCAGATCTCAGCCCTTTGAAGCAAGAGGGGAGGGTGGGGGTGATTGGAGTAAGGAAGGGATTGGGTGTTCACGGAGATACATTGTTGATCAAGAGTCTGGCATCTATGTCCGAACTGACGACACTTACTAGCCCTCAAGGTAACTTTTTTATTTTTAAATACCGGGCTTTTCATAAAGTTGTATTCTTAAGGCATTGCCAGTTAATCAGATTACTAATTTGAGTGCGAAAGTTTTATGTATTCACGCTAAAACACTGAATGTATTTAGATGATATTTAGTACTAGGCATTGCTCGCGGCTCCGCCCGCGTTCAGATGACCAAAAACCAAATTCTTAGGTTTTATATATTAGTATACTCTTACATTGCAGTTTTTGTATTTTTTCCCAAAAATGAGGTATTTTCTCGCGGTAAAAAGTCATATATGGTGACCCGGATAAACCGCTATCACCATACCAAATTTCGTCAAAATCTCTCCAGTGGTTTTTCTGTGATGCGGTAACAGACGGAGAGACAGACAGACAAAAATTCCAAAAACTATAGATTCGGCCTCAGTATGGATAATAATGTGTATTTCAATAAGATTTTCCAAAAAATTTAATATATGTATAGATATACACAAATTGACAATGATTTAAAGTAACACATATGCTACTGCAAGGCAGGTACGTAACTGATGACGAGAGAATAAGTTATTAGTATAATATGTTAAGTAAAAAATAATCTACATATATAATAAAATTGTAACTAAGTCGAATCTGTACATTAAATATTTTTTGGAAAATCTAATTAAAATAGACATCATTATCGATACAGAGTACGACATAGTCTATACATTACACATATTATATAACTTTAAATACATACATATTATAAATATATAAACTCGCATGACTGGAGTATAAGCAAAGCAAGTAGGGTGACTACAAACTGAGTCAAACGTGTCGTCGAATAAAATCGTGTCGTGTGATGAAACGATAAGTATAACTCGAACTGTTCCAGGTGCACTATCAGTGCTGCCGACGATCCTGTACCTGGGCACGGAGGTGCTGCGCTGCGGCGGCGGCGGACGCGGGGGCGCGGCGGCGGACGCGGGCGTGCAGCTGCTGCAGGCGGCGGGCGCGTGCGCGGCGGCGCGCCTGCTGCCCGACACGCGCGCGCGCCACGCCGCGCTGCTGCAGGCCACGCTCGCCGCGCTCGTCGAGAGGGTCAAGAGTGGTCCGTATCTATGTATCTATACAGATAAATAAAATTAAAGTGTCCGTTTGTAATGTCAAAGTAACAGCGTTTTATTAAATGCATATGGAATTATGTACGGTACTTATAAAAAAAACATAAATTTTTGTCTCTGTCTGTCTGTTTGTTTGTTCCGGATAAACTCTGAAACAGCTGGACTGATTTTAACGGGACTTTCAGTAGAAGATAGCTGATTTTATAGGGAATAACATAGGCTACTTTAATTTTAGAAAAAGAATTAGGGTTCCGCTCAAAAAAATTAAAACGTAACTAGGGACGAACCCGAACGAAGTGAGGGTAAGTCGCTAATAGTGTCTATACACTCCTTACTTATATAATTAGTGACTCACCCTCGCTTCGATTGGGTTCGTCCCTAGCTTGCTTCCAAATACAAACTTTCATCCTCATTTTCACCCCCTTAAGGGATGATTTTCGGGATAAAAGTATCTATGTCCATCCCAGGGTCTCAAACTATCTTATTACCAAATTTCATCTATATCATATCAGGTTCAGTAGATCCAGAGATTACCTCCAACAACGTCACAAATTCACAAACTTTACCTCTTCATAATATTAGTATAGATGTGTGGATATATGTTTGTTACTCTACAAATGTAACCAATATGTGCCATTGTAGTCGTCCGTTAGCCATTATGCTGCGGCAAGAAAAAGCTTCGCATTTCTTGCCGCAGCATAATGGCTAACGGCTTGTTCGCATGGCATATTTACTTTAATCAATATACATATTTATCTTGATAATTTAATTCCCTAATCTACAATAATATTACCTACCTACTTTAGTACAGTGGATTACAAATTTTTATTGTCAATTAAATAATTTAAGGTTAATATATCTTCAAAAAACAAATAATTGTATTTAGTATAAATTGTAACATCCTGTCTACGGTTCCAGTAATCCTTTCACCAAAGGTTGTCTGTAAGAGATTGCTCATAGCAATAAGACCGCCTTTGCATGCCTCTTTGTTATATTTCTTTTCATCTTCTGTACTCTTTTTTTGTGCGTGCAATAAAGTATTTATCTATCTACTTTTCTATAATACAAATAATGTGTATGATTAGAGGAGGGCGAGCACCGCATAGACGCGGTGACGGGCGCGCGCGCCATGGCGTGCGTGCTGGCGCGCGCCGCGCCCGCGCCGCCGCTGCACTACCCCGCCATCAACCACTTCCGCCAGTGCCTCGACACCAGGGACAACGACGTAAGAACACTTGTGTTTAGCCCTTTTGAACAGGGCTAGGGCTGCCAGATAACAGTCGTTGATTCACCCGACCAATAAATCTCAAAATATCCGGTTTATTTATGATATATGGTCGCCGGCGCCAAGCATGAGCAGAATACCCGAAAATATTTTTTTAAAGTAATTAATTCATTTTAAATAAAACTATTTTTTCGGATTTTTTCGCGAATTTATTTTGATTTTTGTCTCTCCCGTGACCATGGATGCTGTAAAGCATTCGAAACGTCGGGAACCAAAAATCAAAATAAATTCGCGAAAAAATCCGAAAAGATAGTTTTATATAAAATGTCAAGTATTCGCGTAAATCTAAGAAAGTATTAATTTATTCATGTTTTATGTAGAATAGAAAAAAAGAAAGAACTAATCTTAGAAAAAAAAGTCATATTATAATCAGTTCTCAATTAAACATATATTATGAAATCAAACTTAAAAAATAAACTTAAAATATCAAATTAATCAGCTAAACTAAAATACCTACTTTGACCCCGCTCAATACAAATACCCGTCAAAATTGCCCGCCATCGAAAACCGCCTAAAATTACCGGCTTTTCGGGTAATTTACCCGTCAATTGGCAGCGCTGGTTTTGAACCTCCCTTCAATACGAGAGAGTCAGGCCATAATCCGCGATGCTGGCCAAGTCGGGTTGGCGGTTACATGTCCTTCGAAAACTTGCTAACTTCGCACAGATTTACAGTTTTCTTGGCGATGTTTTCCTGCATCGTAAGACAAGTGGTAATAATGTTAAATTGATTTGCACTGGAAAATATCAAAGTGGTAGTATGTAGAACCTCTCATCGCTTAGATTTGGCAATCACTGTTTATAGGCAATATTAAAAATCGAAAGGAAAATTTTTAGGTGAAGTGAAATCTAGACATGACAATATGTTAGGCAAGTTCGCAAAGCATACGAAGATGGGGCATGTTTTAGTTAAAGTATTATGTTGTCTGTATATTCAAATATGGTAAGTTTTGGATATTTTAAGATAAATGTCTTCTTTGATTGGAGACATATTTAATAATCGTAATATTATATTGAGTACACTTATAATGAAAGCTTAGGCTTAATGGGTCGTCGACCTTATATGGGAAGATATATGAGCGCTATTTATCTACTTAATTTTATATTATCCTATATTACGCTTTATTATACTATACTATAAGAACTTCACACTTCAGTGTACATGATTGTATTAGTTACATTAAATAAATAAATATGTTGGGACATTAACACACAGCACCATTTAGTTCTATGGTAAGCTACGAGGCCTGTGTTATGGGTACGAGATAGTCGATACACTATACATATATAACATTAAATACATACATATAAACACCCACGATTGGAGTACAAACATTCGTGCTCATCGCACAAATGAATGAATCCAGCGGGACTCGAACCCGCGACCGCTGGCACAGCAAGTAGGGTCACTACAAAGTGAGCCAAAGGTGTCGTCGAATTGCATGGTAATGTGTGGTCGTGTCGTCGTAGGTGTTCGCGACGTGCTGCAGCGTGCTGCGCGGCGTGTGGGCGCGCGGCGCGCCGCCGCAGTGCGTGTCGTGGTGGGCGCGCGCGCTGGCGGCGCGGCTGGTGGCGCGCGCCGCCGCCGCGCGCCGCCCCGCCGACGCCGCGCACGCGCGCGCCGCCGTCGCCGCCGTCTCCGCGCTCGACGACCTGGTGGACGCCGCGCCCGACGCTGCGCGTGAGTACCCTCACACTCGTTGATTTACCCGACCAATAAACCTCAAAATACCCGGTCTATCCCGCCGACGCCAACCACGAACAGAATACCCGAAAATAGTTTCTTTAAAGTAATTTATTCATGTTTTATATAGAACAAAAGAAAGTTCTAATATTAGAACGAGAAGTCATACGTAACCAGTTCTCAATTAAACAGCTTTAAATTATTAAATCAAACATTAAAAAAAACTTAAAATATCAAATTAATCGGCTAAACTAAAATACCTACTTTCTACTAAAAAAATACCCGTCAAAATTACCCGCCATCAAAAATCGCCTAAAATTATCCACTTTTTGTGTAATTTACCCGGCATAGGGCAGCGCTACATGTAGTAGTCTTATATTCAGGGACACTGGCCTCCCTTCAATGCGAGGAGGATCAATCAGGTCATGGTCCAACACGTTGGCCAAACTCGGGTTGTCGGAAATCACATGTCATGTCATATGGTAATACGGTAATAATAATGTCCTCCTAACCAATTCCTGTCATTCCAAATCTCATTGAGACTAGGCTCTGCGCAGAAAATTTTATAGTGCACAAGTGTGGACGTAGACACAAGTGCACTCTCTATTCCTGTCACTCTCGTACTCTGGTGGGCCGTACATGATAGTCATTAGAGCATCGAAGCAGTTAAGTACAGTAGTAAGATTGACGTTGCACTACGTGTGTGGGTTCCTGTCGTGGTTCTGATAACCCTGGACGACCTGGTGGACAATGTGTCGGAAGCGCATATGTTCGCCATAGTAATAGTACAGTTTAAAAATCCATACAGAAGCTGATCGTATTTAATCGTAATGGAAATCCAGTCAAATGCAAGTGCTGTTAAAAAAAAGAAATTTTTATAGACAATGAAGTTTTGACGGTAAAAATACTATAGAATCATCTCGCGGCAAGTTACACATATACCCGTCAACCGTACAGCCGTTTCCCGATTTTCGCTTATCATATCAAAATATACTTTATTCAAAACTACACTTTTACAAGCACTTTTGAATGGTCAATTTTACATTTTAAATGTAAATTAAATTAAGTGTCAGTGTAGTCAGTCGGTGAATCTACCGCGCTATGTGTGAAGTAAGTATGCTAGTTGGCGCGTTACCCTCGTCTCACTTCACACGCCATCCACAATTGCCCCTCTAGGCGCTGTTGTTGGACGACTGAATGGATTAGTAGACTGTGGCAGTAGGATTGATGCTGCGCACGTGTGTATACTGTACGTGTGGCTGTCACTGTTGTGACAATATATATTCTTTATTGCACAAATAAATTATAAAAAACAAAATACATAGAGTGGCGTGAACAAAGGACAATTAGGGGTGGTAGAGATGAATTGAGAATGTATTGGTGAATTCATATTACCATTTTAAATAATCATATTTGGGAAACTTTTAAGATAATCTAAATCTTTTTTCTATTACTTACGTGTCATTTTTGTTTTTATTATTTTATTTAAAATTTATGCATGCATGCGGTGTTTATCATTATAAGTTGTAAAGTATAAAATATCATTGTATATGTATGTAATCGTGTATTGTGTACGACTTGATAAACCAAATAAATAAATAAATAAATAAATAATAAAAAGATAAGTTTTGTTGACATGTTTTACTTTTTGTCACATAATATTTTTTATGATAATGTTAAAGTTTTAAGTTATATATTTTTCATTTTTCGGTAGTTACATATAGTACAATACATAATAAGTAATAATATAATTTTCTTTCTGTCCTATAGAGGATCCTCACAAAGGTGAGATAAAACTTAACACAATATCATACGTCATTAAATAAATTAACATAAATAAACCAATGTTTCCTCTATAACAGGTATACAAATGCTGTGGATTCTAGTGCCTATAGTGATATCGTATCTCCGCGAGGCCAGTGAGCTGACTCGCGCGCCGCCTCACGTACGCACTCTGCACGAGTTCGCGCTCAATTGGCTTATGAAGATTGGACCTAAGTATCCACAGGTTAGGGTTCATTTTGGAATGTACTAATTGTTTAATATAGTTGACTATACGATATAGAGATGTCCATTCTATGTCTGGATATTTCGGCTATTTTAGTTCTCTAAGTAGATATGTAAGTAAAGATGCCGCTGACCCGTACTTACTGAATAATAATATTTCATTTTATTAAAATGTGCAATATATTGTGTAAAATATAGTAATAATTTAAATGAATTTTATTACCTATAACTTTACAGTCGGGATATATATCTCCATTGATAAATGCGTAGTACACATTTTTATGTAATGGTAGATTTTTCAATAATCAGTTAAAATTGTGAAATTTGACAACTTTTTGACAACCCTTTATTTCATTTTGTTTTGCTTACTAGTTTTTTCAATTAGAATTCTTTTATTAATTTTTCAAAAATTTTTGATCTTTATTTTAACTTATTTTAATTCCTCTCTAATGAAAGTTTCTTCAGTTTTCATATGTTATGTGTATATTAATAGTGCTTTTGCTTTTACCAATTTAGTTGTGTGATTCCTTTATAATGCGTTATAAAAAATATTTTGTATTCATAATAATGAAAAAAATATATAATTGTTTCTCGAGAAAAATATAATCAATACAAAGACAATATTTATATTGAAAATATTATTCTCAGGAATTCAAAACCATGATGCAGCAATCATCAGAATTGCGAACTAAACTGGAAAACGCAGTGAAGGCGAGTCAGGCGAGCCGCGCCCTCCGCCGGGCGGCCCCCACGCGCCCTTCCTTCGAGACGCGCACCCCCAAACCCACTATACAACTGAAGACCGACTTCAGTGACTTCAGGTAAATGGCGAGAAATTGCCATTTTAACATTCGTACTTGACCCAAATCATACACCTTACACAAGGTATCTACTAAATGTATTATATATTATGAAAATGAGGGAAGCCGGTTCAAATCTTGATTTTGCATGCCTGAAAGGATACAAGTACGAATCTCATTTTCGACATGCACACCAGAGAATGTTAATTTAGAAGAGAACTAATTTTTGAAAGATGTGCGATTTCAAATAAAAGAAGAAATTAAAAAGGCCAAATAAATCATTTTGCAATGGTAGATAGTGCGTTCGTTAGTTCATAGCAACGCCCCCTATTAAATATATCAATAACATATTCTGCCTACGTGACACAATATATTTCTATACTTTTTTTTATTATCAATGTCGATTGAAGTGACATCTTGTCTAAGATTCTAGGTTGTTAGTGCAAAAATGGTTAAACTTAAATTTTTCCCAAAAGATTTAGATCAACTAGAAATATGTTATTATATAAAAAATGATTAAATAATAAATAGCCAAAGCTATAGATAGTTATTTGGACACTAATACTATCACTTTTGATTGAATGTAAAAAATGGACACTTTATTAGTCCATTTGTCTATACTGTTTTAAAATGAGGCCACTTTTGCACTGACATCTTTAAGTTTATAATAAATTATAATAACGTTCTAAATAGAATGTTTATCTTAGAATTTATAGTTTTTTAATAATAATTCTAAATATATTATTTGATAGTTTATATTCGAATATTATTTACTTTTAAAACTTACTAAATTTAATTTAAGTTACATAATTATTAATCTATCTATTATTATTAAGGATAAATGTAAGAAGCGTTCATTACGTTTATGTTTACTACATAGCTTTCTTATTTTCAGTTAAGTACCTAAAAAAAGTGTGTATTCATGATTAAAAAATAATAATCATTATTTAAAAAAATATATATTATTTTTGCTATATTTAAAGGTTTTCAATCAATTAAAAATAAGATAAGTGAAGGTAAGTGATCGTTTACTAGTCTTTTTTTTTAAATGTTAGTAATAGCATGACAGTCGCAATCCCATGTGAGAATTAAAATAAAATCTATATAAAAATTAAGGCGTATTTGGCTGATATTTTTTTTAGTGTTAGATTTATATATATGTAGATTTCAAATATTGTCTGGTTTTTAATAATGTCCGTATGTTCCCATTTTTTTTGCGTCAGCAACACATTCCACGAAGTGAAACAAGACTTTTTCTAAGAAATAGCAATATGTACATTATATCAATTTCTTTTATGTAAAAGTTTTTATACAGTCTATAATAAGTAATTTGAAAGGGCCGTGTGGCGAATGAAATAGATTAAAAATAAAAGTATGCAACACTGTCCATTAAAGGACAAAATTAATCTATGCATGAACTCATTTATTTATACAGTGTCTTATATAAGAAAAAAAATTACGTGTGTGTATACTTATGTACGCACGTAAGAAGTTATACTTCTTTGGCGTAACAGAACCAAACTAGCTAAAGATTTGATCTCGTATGTCACACTTCTCTGTTTGTAAAAGGAATGCAGCTAACATCATCATGTCGCTTTTTGGCTGTCGGTGTGCGCGCGCATCTCAAAAATTTTACGCTCATATTTTTTTCCTAACTTCTAAAAGAAGTATAACTTAATAAAGATTATTTACGTATTCATATTACTATTGAAGATTTCATCTTAAGCATATACATATTTATAGATTTTATTGAGATGAACTAAGCAGATTTATTTGAGTAGAAAAATTTATTACTAGATGTATTCATTATTTAACGATTTGAAAAATGCGTAGCATTCTTCCTTTATATATAAAGTGACGTATACTAATGAAATTATATTGATATTATAAATGAAATAGACAAAAATATTGTTGTGATAGAACTAATTAATACCAAAATATGTAGGTTTCTTCCACTGCCTTTACTAAATAATGGCGTAAAGTTCCGTAATACTGTCTACATTTATATATATATTAGAGTTGTAAGTGATTTTAACAATAAAGTATGAATTTAATCGTCTAATGTGTTTTATTTTTCCTACAAATATATTATTCATAAGAAATGAAACTTTGTGGTGATTTTTATTATATTTATTTTAGTTTTTACAATTCAAATTTTGTTATTCAAGATTTTCTGCAACAGATAGTTGCTCTTCATTTTTTAGTGAAGATTCTCTCTCTTCATTTTTAGATTCGCAATTTTCTTCTTCATTAAGATTAGATTTTTCTGTAAATGAAAGTAATTTTAGTTATTTAAACAAGCCTTATCCAAACTGCAACTTTAAATATCGCACTTGCTTACTGAAGTGTGCTAATATCTGTGTTGTATGCCAAACTTCAGCTTGATTCAAAATTTTGAATAGAAACTTACATAATTGGACATTAATAACATGCTTATTAAGTCAATTGTTTCTTCTATTTTAAAAGTACTTATACCATCTTTAAATAAGAGATTATCTATTGAAAATGATCTCAACTGCCTGTTCATTTAAGAAGAATAATGAAAATCATGACTCCTTTTAGTTTGTCGGTCAAAAAGTACAATACTAACTTCTTATGAAAGTGGGAGGCAAGGTAGCCACGGTGAGGTACCCCGTGTGTCCCGGAGTGCTGGTCGGCCAGGCGCCTATCACGTAGCTCTTGTCACCGCTCGGCTTTTCTTCCACTGGGTTTTCAGAACTCTATAAAAATACATCTTTTATTAATTATATATGAAGGATCAATTAATTCATTTTCCGTCTGTTTGTTTAGATCCTAAAAAATCAACTATAAAGTCTGTACGTATATGAACATATATGTATTATATATTTTAAAGCAAGAGTGATAAAAAAGAAAAGCTGTTTATTGTGCACATATAACTTTCATCTTATTAAATTTATATGTAAAAAGGTTCATTACTTCGTTAAACGAGATATTACAAACATAATTTCTTTATTTTGTACTGTATAAGCTACAGTAAAGGCATAAAGTCATAATTATTTGTGTCGAAGATGTTACAATGCGTCATATCGCCTGTTAAATGTGTAAGATCAACAGACGCGCATTATACACCTGCCGACTGAGTACGTGCTTGATGCCGCGGGACCCTCGCGCACGTAACTATTTTTAACATTAAGAAGTTATAATAATGCAAATATATTGTTGTAATATCAATATGTCAGAAAAGTATAATTTAATTATGATTGTTAATAACGGAGCGCTGAATATTTTTAAATTTTATATGTAAAATAAAAAGAATCGAAAAAAAGTTTTAAAACAGACATGGATAGCTAGATTATTTATTGATTTCTTAATATTTGTCAATCATTTCATGTAGGTGAAAGCTTCACAAAAGTTTCACATAAGTAAGCACTTGGCAACACGAGCGTACCGCAAGGGGGTCAGGGCGCAAGGAGTTATTATCGATGTCACGGATTGCGTCTCGTAAATCGTAACATCTCGTCCTCCAAATAAAGCCACTAAGCGACTTTATGATCCATTTCGCCTGTGGGAAACTTACACTAGTTTACATGAAATAATACTCTTAGAATTTTCCGTATTATTCATTGTATATACTTGTCGTGTTCGGTATTTGTTTTGTTTTACATTTCAAAACGTTTGAGGCAACATCCATACCACAGTACTAAAATAAACGAAAAAAAAAGTTACAAATGCATTTTTAGACATTTAATATTAATATTGAATACAATTATCTATTTTATTATTATTATTTGCTTTGCCTTTTGGCTTTTAAGCGTGCCAGTTGGGAACAGTTTATATTAAGTATATCGCCAATGTTGCGTAGTTAAGGTTTTTACATAA
Organism: Brenthis daphne; assembly: GCA_947093115.1. Taxonomy (NCBI): domain Eukaryota; kingdom Metazoa; phylum Arthropoda; class Insecta; order Lepidoptera; family Nymphalidae; genus Brenthis; species Brenthis daphne. Next base: position 9,848,857 of record OX352478.1, on the reverse strand, counting down.
GTAGCAATATACTTACTCTATGGGTTTTTATCAGAAAAGATAAACATCTGCTGCCTGCGAGTAAAAATCAAATTTAACCATCGTTTAGCATCAGTAAATATTTATTCATAAATTTCATAACCACTCTAACTGTCAAAGATGAGAAAATACCAATCTTACTAAAATATCCAAGTAATGCAGTATTTCGTAACTAAGAATCACGGCAGATACAGCGGTGGCGCCACGCCGCTAATGACAGGGGCGCACAGGCGACAGATTAGTGCGTTCAGGTGTTATGTACGTCATTACTAAAACGTATTCAATATGTATGTACGCCATCTAATTTGTATCCACCCGCTCTCGTAGACGTATTGTGAGGAAAGCTCAGTCTTTGATGTGCCGATGCGGATTGCAAGAAACAAATTATCGGTAAAATAGTAACTTACATAAAATTATATCCATTTATTGTACTTACTGTATAATCTATGTGCTAGTTTTGTTTTCAGATCCTTGTTTCTTGTTATGAATCGATTTAGGCAACATAATATGAATACTTATATATCTATAAATATGTTATCTAGATTTCGCCAAGGCGTCAAAAGTGTCATATTCTTATAAAGAGGAATAATGCCGCGAAGTCCTCACCACACATATATATATATATATATATATATATATATATATATATATGTAATCAAATATATGACTATATAATAAAAATTTTAAAAGGTTAAAGCAAGATACAAAAAAAAGCTATTATAAATTCAAAAAAATAGTATATTTATTTATCATTTTCGTCGTATTAATCGACGAGATCAGTCAGCTTCTGAGAAACTTTTAGCCTATAGAAAAAGCTTTTACAAGCGATAAGAGTAAGGTTGAAACAGCTACGGTACGATACTTATCTAAGGAACATTTTTATGTAATTAAAGCGTAAAACAAGTATGGAATGTGGAGCCTTGGCCTGTGGGAAGATTACACTAATTTGACGCCGAGTACCGAAGCTAACCGCAAAGTGAACTTAACCTAACCTTGGCTTTGATTGGCAAAAACCTAGTCACATCAATATTTAAGGTAAAATAAACATAAAAATACAGAACTTTGATAAATATTTAAAAAAATAGCACTACTGAGCAAAATTACAAGTTTGTTTGATATTTTCCTAACAACGTTTTGTTTATACATATAATAAAATTCTGAGTCCAATCTGTACATTAAATATTTTTTGGAAAATCTTATTGAAATAGTCATTATTATCGATACCGACTCTATAGTTTTTCTGTCTGCCTGGGAACGGACGAGAAAACCACTGGACAGATTTTGATAAACGATGATTAAAATGACGATATCTATGTAAATCCGGGTCAACAAATAAGATATTTTTACTTCGGGAAAATATCTCATCTCTGATTAGTAGGTATATACTAAACGTATAAAATAAAAACACTAGCAGCTATTACTAATTTAAAATACGACTTAAAATATTACCTAATTAAAGTTCAGTTTAGTTGATTGATTAGATATAGATGCAGAGATATAAACCACTTATAAAAATATATAATAACACTAGCTCAAAACTTAGTATATGAAAATAAGATACCTTTATCACAATACGTTTGTTACGTTACGTTAGGAATAAAAATGGCATTAAGTGCCAAATTTATTCATTTTTTCCTAGAGCATAATAAGTCATTCCCATATATTTTTGGAGATTTAATGATTTTACTACTTTTCGACGATTACAGAAACATATATGGTCTTAGACTCTAGTTATAGTAATTATTTGAATTAATCTGTAAATAATATTTATATATTTTGTAATTAACTATATCATAGTTATTAACAAGACAGTTTAAAATCAAAATCCAGGCTCATTGGTCGCGAGCCGCGAGTCGCAATGCGCACGCACACTGCACCGCAATTACGTTACATAAATTTATTCAAACTTGGAACGCGTCGTGATCGATGGTCCGTCTTGTTCGGAAATGCAACAAAATATTGTTCTTGCACTTTTGATTTATGGCTGCAAGTTACGAAACTACCTTAAATCGTTCATAATTTAGGCCATTTAGAACAAAATTACTTTAAATATCTTTTCGTTTTTAAATTTAGAACAAATTACGCTATTCATCACATTTACTGAGTCGCCTTAGTCCATAAACTAGATAAACTGTAAACGAAGCGTGGACATAATCTCATAATACTACTGATTTCTATTGAACGAATTGGATTTTAAGTTGAGATTAACACATAAAACCTCTATGGTGTCAACATAAAATTTAAACTCCCCGACAGTTGACGTGGGAAAAAAAGAAAATAAAATTAGAAAAAAGAATGACCAGCAAAGAGGCGCATTAAGAATTGAGATAAGAGAGATGGACGAGCACTCAGCGGCGCGCGGCCATCTTTATTATTTATTGACACTTAAAATAATTATCTTCTTTTAGTTTGGCCCGTGCCGAAATATGGTGTTTATAGTAATTGGTGTGTAAATTTGGATGTTTTATCGAGATATTTTACGTAGGATTCCGCTGGTGGTCATAGTTAACATATCTTTTTTTCTTTATTAGAATATTCTATAGCTTAATTTTTAAAAATATGGTCTGTTAAATATATCTTAAATTAAACCTATATATCCGGATAGCTATGGCTAATGTTAAAAGTTGTTTATTGACATCTTATTTAGATAATGTTGAAAAAATATTTATACTATTTTTAAATCCCAAAATTTTAAAATTTATGCGAAAGTTTTTGATGTAGGTATGGTGTATGGTATATAGTGGCTGGTGGAATTTGAATGAAATTTGGCACAGATATAGATTATAGTCTTGAATAGCACACAGGTTATTTTATATCCCGGAAAATGTGCGGATCCCCTGGGATAGATTTTTTTAGGTTCTTTTATAGCAAGGAATCGACTATTTATTCTTTACTAACTGTTATAACGTACCTAGGGACGAACCCGAGCGAAGCGAGGCGTCGTTATTGTTTTAATAAAATTAAGACATTCTGTATCTTATATTTAGCACTGAAAAGATTTATTTTTCCATTTTAGAGTTACAAATTCGCAGAAACGTCGCGATAATGCAAATCGCAGGTCAGTAAAAAAATTGGCGATAAAATGACGCTGCTGCCTAAAGTCCGCGACAAAATACGAGTTTTATCACCCGAGCCTGGGCCCGACGCCGTTACTGTCTGAGCGATAAACATGCCTTGGATTTAGACATTCATAAGGATATAAATGAGACATAAATAAAAGAACAAGTCGAAGCGTTCAAGATATCGTAAAAAGGATCGGTAGCGGTCAAAACGCATGTTTTTGATAGCATTTATCTTCGTTCAACTTGCATGTCATAAATAAGTTTTTTTTTCTTTTTTTAAAACATATGTATATTCCGTTTTTTAAAATACAACGGTATACGTGTATAAGTGCTTATACATATCCATACTTCCATGTCTATACAAATATTATAAATGTGAAAATGTGTTTGTTTGTTTGTCCTTCTTTCACGTTGAGACGGAGTGACGGATTGGCGTGATTTATTGTGTGGAGGTAGTTGGAGTGTCATGGGCTACTTTTTACCGCGGGAGATTATCTCATTCCCACGGGAAAGCAGGATAAAAGACAACCCGAAAAATTATTTATGATCAGAATTACTTGAAACTTGGTATTATTTGGGATGTGACGATGCACAGCATCTGTGAGAGGGCGCTGTATACTTCCCTTTTATTAGCCAATCACTTACGACTTCCTCTTGATATTTTCGACCAATCAACGCCTTGCTTGAAATCACGTGGTCCCAGGTGGCAGGGCGCCAAAGGCGAACGTTCTTACCACATAGCGTCGTTATTTCCCGATCGAGTAACATCGTTTCTTAATAAGTGATAAAAAGTGAAAAATAGGAAAAAATTATTTCAAATAAGAGTGAAAAAGTGTCTTTGAGTTTAGTTTTAAAGCATTATCATATCTAAATAGTGTTAAAATAAGTGAGTGATGAGTGATCATAATCAGTGCAGTGGCGTAAGCTTTGATCAGGATAATCCTGACGAAATGGAGGTAGGCATGCAAATGCCTTCATCTGGTCGAAAGCGCCTGCATTCGAGCGGAAGTTCGAGTTCCTCTCAATCTGACTCATCCGATTTAGAGGTAAAAAGGCGGAGAACGGGTGAGTCAGCTTCAGACATTAATAATCTTGTCAATCAAGTATCTATTTTGACTAATATTTTAATGCAAAATATGTGTGCATCGAATGTTACTGCTAACAAAAGTGTAACGGCAATAAGTGACGTTCAATCGAGTGGGCTACCCGTATCAGAGCCAACACCGGGGCCTAGCACGTCATGTTTAAATTTTAATTTAACACGGCCTGCGGCCGTTCATGAGAGCTTCGTTAATAACATTCCCCGTTTAAATTTGGGTGTTGTCAATACATCCTCTAAGGAACCTAAAGTACCTAAAGCTAATCCGGAACATTTGCACCGGCTTGAGGTTTTACAAAGATTCGGTGATACAGCTTGGAAAGATGTTCGGTATAATGATGTGTTAAAAATCCATAACGCCGCGCCTGGCTTCGTTGAGCTACAAATTAATGATGATCTCAGGCAATTTATTAAAGGCAAAGATTACGTAGCAAGTTCTGAAAGATTAATAGCTGCTTTATGCAACGCATTGATCTCTCAGCGAGAGGTTCTCAATCATTGTTTGCAGCAATTTATTGACTGGACAGCTTTACCTGACAGTACGCTGTCGCCTTCAAATATTTACGATAAAATATCTGAGTGTTTCCTACCCTCATCTAAATTTCATAAAATTAGTGAGGAGATTATGCAATTAGTGTGCGGGAAACGGGCGGAATATATTGAAACTCGTAGGGAGCGTATCCTTAGTGAGATTTCAAACAAGAATTTGCGTGAGGGTCTGCGTAAGATTCCTCCGAGTTCTAGCTTTTTATTTGACGAAACTCTACTGCGGTCCTATATTCAGAATACGGGTGGATCAGATAAATGGCTTCAACCTTGGTTTTCTTCTGAGAAGAGCCAGGCTGTCAATAGTCGTAAAGTGCCTAGCAAGCCAGTTCAGCACAATTTTCGAGACTTATCAAATCAGCCCTTTCGTCAAAAAGCTAGCGAGTCAAGTTATCGGAAAAACCATAGCACAAGCTCATTCAAGCAGAACACTAAGAGCAAGAAATCCCAAGGTAAAGTCAATAGACGAACCAAGGGGCAACCTGATAAATGACTCGCAACCAATTCGCCAAACATTTTACGGGGGCTGTCTCAGAGCGTATCTGAGACAGTGGCAGATGCTTCGGGCTCCGAAAGCCCTTCTCGAATTGATTACGGGAATGCGTCTGCCATTTACCTCCAAGCCACCACTCATTCTTCCTTCAATAAGAATGATGAAGCGGTTCGAGACCGCTCATACGCCAGAAATGTCAATTCAGATCAAGCAGCTATTACAACAAGGCGTTCTAGAAGTTGTGAAGCCACAGGATGTGGGTCCAAGTTTTCTTTCTACAATGTTCTTGACAAAAAAGAGCAATGGATCCGAAAGGCCAATATTCAATTTAAAGCGACTGAATTGTTTTATAATTCCGAAAACCTTCAAACTGATATCTCATTTTCAAGTTCCTCACTTCCTACAAAGGGAAGACTGGATGGTGAAATTGGACCTGTCCTCAGCTTATTTCCATGTGAACGTCACAAGGAGTCATCGGCGGTTTCTGAGGCTTGTTTACGACAACGTGATTATGCAAATGACATGCCTCCCGTTCGGGCTGTCATGTGCGCCCAAGGTCTTCTCAGCTCTAACGAACTGGGTAGCACAGTACCTGCGATCCAAGGGCATGCGAGTCATAGTTTACTTGGACGATTTTCTAATCGCATGTCAGTCGAAAAGTCAACTTCAAAGCCATGTAAGATCGGCAATAAGTGTTTTGGAGAACTTAGGATGGACAATAAACTACGACAAATCCGAAATCGAGCCAGTTCAAAAAATAGAATATTTAGGGTTAGTCTGGGACACCAAAGCCAACTACAAAAGCTTACCAACCAAAAAGATCCAGAAGTTATTACTGATATTGAAGAGGACAGTACGGAGACTGAAAATGTCATTAAAGGAGGCTCAAATAATATTAGGAACTCTAAACTTTGCCTGTTTCGTTGTACCAAGAGGTCGTCTTCATTGCCGTCAACTTCAAATACATTTACGAAATCTGATGCACCTTCCATCCAACCGCAAACCAGTAGAAGTAACATCTGTTGTCATGAGAGATCTCAGGTGGTGGATTACTACTCTGCAGAGTCCAATAATTCGGAGCAGCCTGCATTGTCAGTTAATTCAACATTTTTTGACAACAGATGCAGCGGATTACGGGTGGGGGGCACAATTGGACGACCAGTTCATATCAGGAGGATGGACGCGAGCCCAACGTCACTGGCATTCCAATCGGAAAGAGATGTTTGCCTTAATAGCAGCCGTAAAACATTTTCGAAATCGGCTTCATGGTCGTCATTTGAATTTCCAATCGGACAATCGAACAGTGATATCTTATGTTCGAAGAGAAGGAGGAACACGATCAACAGCGTTGCTCCATATGACTTATCAACTCTTGGATTTGATAGACAAAGAAGAAATTTTATTAACAGCAGAGTACATCCCCGGGAAATTCAACAATATTGCAGACAGCTTATCCCGCGGGAAAAGGATTTCGGAATGGCATCTTTTACGACCCGCTCTCGTCAATATATTCCGAAAGTTTGGGATTCCCCAAATAGATCTCTTTGCAAGCAAGGAAACGAGAGTTGTGGAGCAATATGTTACCAAAGATTGTCTGGACTCTTCAGCACAATTTTGCAACGCATTCAGTCGTCAGTGGCAATACCAGCTGGCATGGGTGTTCCCACCACCAAGCTTAATACCTCGAGTTCTGCACCACTTAAACGCTGCTCGAGGAACATTTCTTTTAGTAGCCCCAATGTGGAAGAAGGCTTATTGGCTACCAGATCTCCGTCGACGAGCGCTGGCCAGACCAATGAAAATAACCAAGCTGGACCAAGTGCTAATAGATCAGATAACCGGCCTCCCACCACCTCACGTTCAGAACATGGATCTTTACGTCTGGAAGATAGCAGCTGGGGCGAGGTAACTAAAGCTTGGTCAGAAGCCGAAAAATCGCTTCTTAGAGCTGGCTGGAGAGAATCAACATTAAAAACCTATGGACCAGCATGGTCCCGATGGATGAAATGGTGTAAAAATAATAGTTTTGATTGCAACTTTCCTTGTGATGTTAGTCTCTCGAGATTCTTAGCATATCTTCACCTTGAAGAGAGATTAGCTTATCCGACTATATTGTTGCATAAGTCAGTAGTTTTATCTTTTGGGCAAGTCAAACACAATGAAAATTTGAATTCTAACTTTCTCGTTCGACATATTCTTAAAGCTATCTCTCTTCAAAGTCCAAAGTTACAGAGATCACCCATTTGGGACCCAAGTGACCTACTTGCCTGGCTGGAGCTGAATCCCCCGAACAATATCAGTTTGTTTGAAGCTTCCCGCCGCTGTGCATGTCTTTTGTTATTAGCATCCGGTAGACGCGTTCACGATCTTACTTTACTCAGAATATCTAATGACTGTTACTTTGACAATGACAGTCATATTATCCTTTATCCTGTATTTGGGTCAAAAACAGACACAGCTACATACAGGCAATCAGGTTGGAAGCTCTCTTGTCATAGCAATGAGAATATATGCCCAGTTAGATGGTTAAGAAAAGTAGTTGAGTTAGGCAAGACGAGGCGTACAGCCGAATGTAATGAGTCCTTGTTTGTGTCGATTAGAGGTGTCATGCAAAGTGCGTCGCGTACTGTTATTGGTAACTGGATTAAAACTGTTTTGAAAGACGCAGGCATTACGGCTTCTCCAGGAAGTTTGCGTTCGGCTGTAGCTTCTTTAAACTGGGTTAACAATTTTCCAATAGAAGAAATTATTACCCGTGGTAATTGGCAAAATAAAAATACATTTGCTAAATATTATTGTAAGCAAATCATAAGCAGAGCTAAAAGTCAATGTGTAGAGAGTTTTTCAAATAATTTTGAGCCAGTTTGATTTATTTCGTTAATTGTGGCTAAAAAGTCGAGTATAATAGAATCATTTATATTATTGCTGATTTATTGTGATTCTGATTTATAATAAAACGGTGTTACTCATGTGTCTTTTTTGTTCTTGCAGCCTTTGTGCATCTAATTTAGTTTTCTTCCTCACATAGCGTCATTGTGGTCACCAGGAGTTATAAACACGTCTCTCACAGATGCTGTGCATCGTCACATCCCAAATAATAGTACAAGTTTTACAAAACAATAAAACTTGTATTATTAAGGAGAGACGATGCACAGCATCCATTCAAGTTCTCCTGGTGAGAGACTTCTATGAGGTAAGAACGTTCGCCTTTGGCGCCCTGCCACCTGGGACCACGTGATTTCAAGCAAGGCGTTGATTGGTCGAAAATATCAAGAGGAAGTCGTAAGTGATTGGCTAATAAAAGGGAAGTATACAGCGCCCTCTCACAGATGCTGTGCATCGTCTCTCCTTAATAATACAAGTTTTATTGTTTTGTAAAACTTGTACTATTAATGTTCTTCAATACAATTGAATAAATATACGCGTTTTAGCATTTTTAGAAATTTATCCCATAAGGTGGTAAAAGTAAAAATAAAAAACCTTTTTAGAGCTTTTATTGTAGTTTTAGCGCGAGCGAAGCCGCGGGTTCTGCTAGTATTCAATATTTTATATAATTTTGTATTTGTTGTGACAATTTGATCTCAACATCGATATCTCAATTAATAACTTTGATTTTAAAAGTATATCAATTTAATTAAAATCATATCTAAATATTTTCAAATAACTTTTATAGTCCATAACGATTTGTTTACATATTGTAACAAAAGATTTTATACTTTAGTGTAAACAAACCTTAATATTTTATAGCTTTCATCCACAAAGTTAGAACGAAATGTATAGACAATATACGATCAATATTCGATTACACAACGATTAAATGTTGCGGTATCGTAAATCAATCGTCATTACGCCGCCATCTGTCAGTAATGAGGGCAACTAAATCATGCGAAGGGTACACGTGGCGACACAGCTTCGACATTCAGAAATAGTCTTTAACATATCGATAATAGTGATTTATACAATTTATATAACACGTTTTGTTGCCCGCCGTATTGACGGTACTCTTAAAGGTTTTGTTTTTAGCTTCTTACTCGCTTAATGCGATAATCATCAAAGATACGTGATGTAAAGCGCCGCTGGAGCATGCTGACAGTTTTGATGGAAACAGTGAAACAAGTCGATTGATTTAACTTTTCTTTTTCTTATTGAGAGTATAACAAAAAATAAATTTGTAAAGTACTGATCACTAAATAACAAAGATTTGTTTATTGTTTTTTGTAAGTATAACTGATTTGAAGTTTATTCACCGTTTCACATATTTTCCTCAAAAATTGGATTCAGCAACACCGTTCTTAAGTAAACAAACTTATTAGCCATAGAAAATCCCATACAAAATTTAAAACCGTCAGCAATAAAGTGAGCAATAAATTAAATACTGTAAGTGATTCCATGCGAAATGTTTACGCTTCGTCGTTTCGAGCTACCGAATTTAAATTCCGTGGGCGTCGGCTACTGTGTGGTTAATCTCTGTGAAACTTTATATTTGCCCAATATCGCCTTACCCTTCAAATTGCTTCAATAAGCATCACAATTTTATAACTTAATACTGAAATGATGTTGATGTTTGTAATTTAACGGTTCATAAAGTATCCATACTTACAGCGCGGCGCTAAATATGCTTTTATTTTGACAATATGCATCCGTTTTGTTTTATTTATTGAGCAAAGTACGCTTTCATATTTATACTTTAATATATTCAGGGTCTTCAGAATTTATTTTGGCAAACAGTTAAGACAGCTGCTGCGCTCAGCTTTGAGACTTTTATTGACAACCCTATGTTTTAATAAACTTGTTCAAGGACTTGATTGTAAAAGTACTTTTTATAAATTTCACCCACTAGTTTATATATGAATAAAATAGTTCAAACTTTAAATTATTTTAAACACATCAGATATCCGGCTTTCAGTCGTGATCGGGTCCTTACATTTAGATGATTGAAGCACTTAGCAGTGATTGATTTAGGTTTTGAAACTCCAACGGTATAACGTTGACATATTGGCTAATTTTGCGCATGCAGAGTTAGTCTTTAAAATTTAAATGTTTATTTTTTTATATAATTACCTATGTAAATTATCTTATAATTTAAAAGCCTTTTAAAATAAAATATCTAACAATTTTCGTACGATATCGAATATTAAAATAATAACTTATAATTAATCTCCCGATTACATTCATAGATTGGGGCTATTTTGTCCGAACCCGGGACCCCCCGCGAATCGATAATGCGCTAATCGGATCAATCGATTCCACTCAATAAGCCAGCACTTTCACTGTAGTCTGTAAATGTCAAATCTGTGCGACATTATTAAATCTGGATCAGGCGTAATCTCTAGTGCTCAGTTTTGTCACAATCCCTTTCGTCACGGCCACTTATTAAGTTTTATGAACTGCATTGTTATTAAGCCTTCTAAATTGTAAGTATGTTGTATGGTATTATGAATATGTTAAGATAAACTTCCAGGTAAATTTCTAAGAAATTAATTAAACTTCTAAGAAATCTATTGTTAACTGTAACGCCGGCGTGTCCGCGGTCGTGGAGGGATTAAAGAGAAGCAATAAAATATATGTATATAATATTATTATATACTTACTATAGTAAAAAAATATGTAAATATATAAAATTTTAAAATTATTTAATCTTTTAAATCATTTTTGAATTTTACAAGTCTTCAAAAATCATAAATTAGAGAAATAAATAAACTTATAATAAGTAAAAAAAAATATTTCGTAAAAGTAAAATTGTACTTTGTCCTAATTGAGAAAAGGAGATATTTTATGTATGTATGTCTGAGACGTGGGTGTTATAATCTAAACAGATAAATAAAATTTAAGTGTCTGTTTGAAATGTCAAAAAGTATTTACAAAAATTAAAGAAAACCCGACTGAGTAAAAATCTAACTAAAAAGAAGACTATGTTCATCCGTCGTCAGTTGGGTTTTTATTTTTTTTATTTTTGTGAATATTTTTTTGCATTTAGTTTTGAGCAGTCAGACATTTTTAGTTTTGTTTAATAATTTCTTATCCTAAATTACTTTTAAACATATAAGTTGTATATATTTTGTAATCGTCTATTAAAAACCTTTGTATTTGATATACCCCACTCGATTGATTCGAAGGAATTTTTTTTCAAGTCACATAAATTACCGCCGTTTCCGCCGTGAGATCCGCCAGTTTGATTTTTAATAATATATCTATATATTATATTATTAATCCTATAACACTCGCATTATCAAGACAAATCGAATTATCACAATCGATTAAGCCGTTTAGTAATTACGAGGGACCATAGAATCAGATATACATCGGGTTAAATACATAACCCTCCTATGGGTTTCGCCACAATCGGGCAATAACAGCTTTTTTACTAAATACATATGAAATTTTAAACGGTATTTATAAGAAAAAAAAACAGTTTTAAAAAAAATTGTCTGTCTGTTTGTTCCGGCTAATTTCCGAAACGGCTAGACTGATTTTGACGGGACTTACACTGGCAGATAGCTTATATTATAACTTATAAGGTAAAGTAACTTAGGCTACTTTTATTTTAAAAAAGGAATTAGGGTTCCGCTTAAAAAAATTAAAACGTACCCGAACGAAGCGAGGGTAAGTTGCCAGTAATGAATATACCTATACGTACATAATACATATTATGTATGAGGCATTTCACGCCAAATCGATTTAAAAAAAAAAGATTTTCTTAATATATTTATAATACCTCTCAAAAGAGGCTTTCTAGTAAATTTTGAGAATTTTTTCATCACTGGTTCAAAAGTATCGAATTTAAGAAGAAACCGCTTCTTTAAAGCAAAAAAAGATGTTGTTTTGACTTTTAAAATTAAATAAAAAAAAAATCATTTTTAAATTCGAAAAAAATTGTAACTATACAAGGCCCACTACCGGACCGGGCTTAAAAGTTGCATGATGGATAGAAGTTTAAAAAACATATTTTTTTTAAATCTAAGCATACACACAGTTGTAAAAACATTATTGAAAACTTAAAATTCAAAAATCTCGACGACGACGACGACGACGAAAACATTTAAAATATTTTATTTTGTAAAGGTCATCCAAAAACAAAAATTTTGAAAAAAAAAGTTGAATTTCGACCATTATTAAGAAAGCTATGATCAAATAACCAAAAAAGAGCGGTTTTGTACCAGTGATCAAAAAATCACAACATTTACCAGGAGGCAGGAAGCCTCTTTTGAGAGTTACTAAATAATACCAAAATATTAAGAAAATTTAAAAAAAATTTCTTCGAAACCGTTCCGATTTGACGTGAATGCTCCATACATAGATTTTATAGAAACGCAAACGCAAGTTTAGTGTTTACATTGACAGCTATATTATAATACTTGTACTATGTATCAAATAGTCAGCCATGAATAAAAGTAATCTAAATTCTAAACTATGTTTCAAGCAATTATTAGGCCATTACAGCCGTTCAAAAATTGCCATAGCGGTCGGTATTTCACGACCACACGGCGGGGTATTGGTAAAGTTTTCAACTAGCAATAATCGCACCTCGGATTAACCTCATTGGTTACGATATTGCCTCTGCGCAAAGTTAAAAATTTATACTCACTCAAAACGTCTTATACTTTTTAGCAGAACCAAACCATAGCGCGATGTAACTATACCGTGGCGCCATCTATTATTAACTTTTGGAACTACACTTTTTAAAACTTGCAAGCACTTTTTCGTCTTTTCGTTTTTATAAATATAAGTTTTATGTCATAATCTTTTTATTGAATAACAGTTTTTAAAACAATTTTAGTTAAAATAATATAGGTACTTTGCAAACTATTATGGTAATTGCGGTGTCGAGTTTGTCAGAAATGTCAGAAAATCGTTCAGTAAAACACTCTTAAAATATTTATGAATTTGTTATATTTCAAGCTTAATTATATTCATTATTATTATTGAAGGTTTAGGAATATTTAAATAAAACAATATTACATCCTTTTCTTTTAAAACCGTTTTAATAAAAATGATGGTAGGTAATAAAAATTAAATGTACAACGATTAGGCGGAATGTTAAGATTATTGGGTTCATTTTTCTTGGTAAGCGCAACGAATGATACGCCGCGAAAATGCTTGCACGTAGCGTTTTCTCAGAGGATGGTATGAATGAATCGACTGGAGTCACGACCTTATTGTGACCATTTTTTATCGGCCGTGACACCTCGCCTTCCGTGTCGGAGGTCGGCTGATCGTGCTTTTGCTCATAGATTCAACATTATACTGTCTTCATTTCAAGTTGAACGAATTTGTTAGAAAATAAAATAGAGTATAATCATAACTTTAGAATAGTAAAAATAAATTAATTATATGGCTACATAAATGCATTTTTTATATCTGTCAGTTACATATGTATAATTAAATGTATATGTATATGTATATGTACATATTATGTATGTAATTTGCTTTAAAGTAATATGGACATCATCTACCAAAATACTGTTAAAATATTTGTATCACAATAATAGTATTTTAATTTTATTATGTATTATTTTTACTATATTTTTTATTTTATATAAATACCATTTTTTCTATTATTAATTCAAGAATAAAATTCATGATATATGAAATTAAATTAAACATAAAATAATTACAATTTTTACATACTGTTATAATGATTATAGTGTATCAATATTAAGAACATCTACGACTGTGGAAAGTGCTGCATTTTCGGTCAATGGTTAGGTCGTGACCAAAGTTTCTTCGGTCACGATATTTTCTTTTTTTCAATGAACCACAGTTACCCTTATAAAATTGTTTCACAAAAAATAATCATATACAATAGAGACCGTAAAAATTTCGTCCTCTTTTGTTTCCTGGACCGTGCAATCACGAATTTTTGAGATTTAAAAAAAATTGAGATTTAATTTATTGACACGGATAGATTATTAATTTCTTTATTTAACCTCAATTTTATAAAATTCTATGGATTTTAAGAAAGCACCGTTTATAGACTTTATATAGTTTAGTTAAACTTTATACGTTCAAATAAATTCAGATTGGGTAATATTCATTCTCGTGCGTACATATCATAATAAGAAACTTTATCATGTCACCAAATCTTTATGTCACACTTCCTAGAACGTTTAATTGTGGCAGCGACCTATAAGCTAATTTCATAGCAACTACCTACAAAGTAACACAAACTCCGGTTAGCTTTCGATAGCGATCTTCATCAGCGAGGTCGAGGGCCAGCAGTAATATCATTAATCCGTTCAAAACAATGGCACCCAAATGTACTCATTAATGCTTGAGTAACTAACTTCTGATTGCTTTGTCTCAATATGTATTAGGAAATTTCTATAGATCAATTAGTCCTATTCATTCCCCGTGTTTTAGACGTCAATTTTGCAAATACGTCAGTATTTCCTACCAACAGACATAAACGTAATTGCGGCTTGTAATTATTATTATGTTGTCAGATTGTTTTATCAATTGTGATGGTGTAAGTTAGAAGAGAATATTTTATTTGGCAGTATGTAGGAAGTTAGCCTTCTCATGTAAGCATTGGGATGAGTAGTGAGGGTACTCTATTATCTGAATAAATAAAAAAAGAGAGATTAATCTTATAATTTAAATTCATAACGAAATAAATTAAAAGGTGTTAGTATCGAATATATTAAGCAATTTTGAAGTTCACCTCTACATACATTGTATATGTCGGATCACACGCAAAAATGACAAAGCTACTTATATGTAAAGAGCTTGCATTTCATAAGTTGTGGCACAGGCCACGTCAGAGACAATACGGTTGGTTAGTAGATCGGGGTCAGGGCGGGTCACGAACCGACATGAGCTCCAGGCACCAGTTTTAGGGTCAAACTCTACGCTGTACAGCGAATGACTTCCTAAACTTAATAAGTATTTGTAACAATTTCACGCTTTGCATGTTTTGTTGTTGTTGTATAAAATTTCTTACCATGTGGTAAGAAATTTGCTTGTTTGTTTATTTTTTTATTATTGCTGCCCTACGTCTATCGTATTGTTACAGCTGAAATTATGAAATAAATATATAAATAATTAAATAATAATAATTAATTTGTGTTTCATTGAATAAACTAAGCCTAAAATACTTAAGTTGTAAATTGCTCATATTACATGCTTGCATGCAAAAATATGTATGTTTGTTGTGTATTCTGTATATTTTAATACCACTGTTTAAATTAAAAAGAGTATGAGAACATTTAAAGGTAACAAGGTTAGGTGTTTAAGTAGTACAAAATGTTTTAAATAAAACTATCTTTCGCGGATTTATTTTGATTTTTGGTTCCCGACGTTCCAAAATTGTTATAAAACTATAAAAATGTTTAAAATTAACAAATATTGTAAGGTACTTTGGTGCCATTTTTTTATTTTTTGAATTCATTTTGTTATTTTGTGGTTAAGCTGTCTGTAACAACTATATAATGCCTTTGAGACATCTAAAACCTGTGCTTTTCTCGTGACCATAATTACTGTAGAGCATTCGAAACGACAGGTACCAACAATCAAAATAAATCCACGAAAAAAATCGAAAATATAATTTTATTTAAAATGTCGCGTAAATTTAAAAAAGTACTACAAAATAGTTAGTTTAAATATATTAAGACAAGATACTATGTGGTACAATAAATGGTTACGAAATAACCTTGTCAAAACTAAGTCAACCAAAAAATGTTCGTCGATTGCCCTGGAACAATCATACACCACTTACCTTGGCCATATTAATATTAATTATTATAATAAACATCGTATAAGACTACATCCGTAATAGTGATTGATCGAGACCAGAGTTAACAATGGAATTCGACGTGGGCAACCGGACAGTGGACAAGATCACGAGTGTGACGAGTATATCGGACCTTACTGTTCTGATTGATATGAAGCGTTTCATTACTGGGTGTTTAGTACCCTATTGGAATGCTGTTGGAATGTCAGAAGCTATATGTAGCCAAGATTGTCAGATGAAAAATTTTGAAATGAAATATTTCAGTATTAAAAAATTTAGTATATACTTTTTTGACCGCTCAATATTTTTCACTAAGTTTTTATGTTCATACTGTGTTAATATATCAATTAAATTTTGAATTTTTACATAATAATTCAGATACTAAAATCGAATACATAAACTTTGTAATAAATCAAGTCTTAGGAAAGCTTACTGAACACTAGTTATTCTGTCCTAAAAACATGACAAGATCAGATCGTCCAGATCACCTAGCTTGAGAAATAAACGATGGCAGATCAAATTAATGCAATTTATGTGTAAATAATAAATTTAATATGTTATAGTAGTATTAGGTTACAATTTGTTGGGTACGGGACAAATTTATGTAGCTCAATTAATCTTGTACCATCACGCACACTCTTGTTACGAATTAATTTGTCACTATATTAGATTTCTTAATAAATATCATATTTTGCTCTTCACTTATTATTATTCTTATATTTATTTTGCACGATTATATTGTCACCCTAATATTTTTGTATTATTTTAGCTCTTCTTGAAGTACAAGTAAGATGTAGAGTTTGATACAAGCAATTCTACAAGACACTTTTTCTGATTCCTGACATCTTGTTACGAGTGCGAGTGACAGTTAACAAAACGCAAGAGAAAAACGGTCGAAATAAATCGAGGGAGAAAATAAAGCATTTCATCGTTGTTTCGAGTTGGACGCGTTGTTCGGGCTCATCTAGATACGGTCCTCGTGGGACCGAACACTCGCCGGCTAATTTATTGCCGTAGACTATACTACAAGCTAGTGACGACTCTATTCGCTCTCATGAATCTACCTAGTAAATGAGAGCTCTCACCAAAATCAACAGCTGCATGTTGGTTCGAATAAATCATTTAAGTATTACACATGCGTTTTATTCTCTTTATAATATTTCTATTAATTTCTTAATACTTATTTATATACTTTTGTTAAACACGTATCCCCCAATATCAGGTTGCTATAAAATCATTAGTACCTACTACCTATAAAATAACTTAATTGAAAATTTTATATTTTTAAATACATTCACAGATTAGTCCCTTCTAATGCAATAGCACAATACGTAGGTAATAAATTTAGTTGATTTTCAATTCAGAGACATATAATAAATACATATTCAGTAACCTATGTCACGGAATTAGATTCACACGGTACATCTGATTACAGAGAGCTACCACTCACTGGGAATGGCATAAATAAATGCACGTGATGATGCACGAATTTACTATATCGCTTATTTATAGCCAGTGCAATAAGGCTTAGCGGTAAAGTATGCTTCTTCATCTATAACGGCTGACTTAGTCTAAGCTGAAGTCTGTAAACCTTTGTACATCTGTAAGTACATCCTAATCTATGTTAAACTTATTATGAATATTACTAGATTTCATAAGGCGCTGTTATATCTTGAGCTAGGAAAGAAATATCTTTCTTACAACAAATGTACATAATATATGTATACTATTTCAACAATATTTACTACTATAATCCATGAGTTATCTTTGTACCTATATATTTAGTTATATAAGATAATTTTCTTAGACATAAGATAATTTTCAGCAGTAAAAAGTCCTATATACCCGTATACCAGCTCTCATCATACCAAATTTCATCAAAATCTGTCCAGCGGTTTTCTCGTGATGCGTTCTCAAACACACAGATATATAGACAGACAAAAATTCTAAAAACTATAGATTCGGCCTATATACCAATAATAATGACTATTTCTATAAGATTTCCCAAAAAATATTCAATGTACAGATTCAACTCAGTTTAATTTTATTATATGTATAGATTACGACTTCATTAAAAAAGAAATAACTGACTGATTCTATACCCCGTAACTAAGCGATGTAAATAAAAACGTAATATTTAGAACAATAAATGCTTAAATAAATAAACTGTAGACATGTAGCCATTAGTTTTTGTTGCGTGTCCTTAATGTAAATGTATGTACTACTCCATAATCGTATTTTGCATTTCAGTTACCATACATTTATATGTCTCTATCCTCTGTTTATTTAAGAGACATCTATCTTTAAGCGTCTATTTCAAGTATTATATTATATGTATATTAGGCGCATTCGAAACTATCTATTTGAAGTTATGTAAGTTCTAATGTTAACTAAAGCAATTTGAAAAATAATCTGCTATAAAATATAGAAAAAATGTAAATCTATACATATACTAAAATTCTAACTAAGCCGAATCTGTACATTAAATATTTTTTGGAAAATCTTATTGAAATAGAGATTATAATCGATACAGAGGCCGAATCTATAGTTTTTAGAATTTTTGTCTGTCTGTCTGTTACCGCATCACGGAAAAACTACTGGAGGGATTTTGATGAAATTTGGTATGGTGATAGCTGGTTATCCGAGTCAACATATAGGATACTTTTTAACGCGGGAAAATATCTCATTTCTGAGAAAAAATACAAAAACTGCACTGTAAGAGTATACTAATATGTAAAACCTAAGAATTTGGCTTTTGGTCATCTGAACGCGGGCGGAGCCGCGGGCAATGCTAGTAATAAATAAAGAGACACCTAAATATTTTTTTTCATTTATGTTCCTCACAAATGTACGCATGTATTTCATATTAAATAATTTTAGTAATTTTATGTAACTTGTTAGTAGTTACACGCTGTTGAATATTTTTACAGCATATAGCAACTTCTAGCTATTAAATATTTGAACGATAAAATCATACTCAACAATGTATCTTATACTTTTTATTATCTGTACTATTATAATAAATGCCGTAACGTTCGTACATTTGTTATATTTTTAGGGTGTAATAGTTGAACGTATATCGTTAAATGGTACACGCAAAAGGGCAGTTTGGATTACAGATCCTCTATTTGCTGCTCTGCTTGGAAAAAGAGTGCTCTTCTGCTTGGGAAGAGTAAGTTGCCACTACAGTAGCTTTATGAATATTTTGTTAATATGGAGACACGATTTTAAATTTCTCCATGTAAATTGTCATGACGATTCTTTAATACTATTTATATCCTAATAGCATTGCCCGCGGTTTTGCCCGCGTTCAGATGACCAAAAACCAAATTCTTAGGTTTTACATATTAGTATACTCTTACATTGCAGTTTTTGCATTTTTTCTCAGAAATGAGATATTTTCCCGCGGCAAAAAGTATCTTATATGTTGACCCGGATAACCAGCTATCACCGTACTAAATTTCATCAAAATCCTTCCAGTATTTTTTCTGTGATGCGGTAACAGACAGACAGACAAACAGGCAAAAATTCTAAAAACTATAGATTTGGCATATGTATCAATAATAATGTTTATTTCAATAAGATTTTCCAAAAAATATTTAATCTACAGATTCGGCTTAGTTACAATTTTATTATATGTATAGATTTGATACACCGAAAAAAAATATTTGTATTTAATTTTGCGTTCTATATTATTTATCTTATTAGTGTAGTGTAGTCACTTTAATGGTTATGAAAGCTATCGATATGATTTAAAATAAATTCTTTAAAAATATTGAACATTAAAGTAAAAACTAACTACTTACTACTGTTACATACCAAGTTTTATATTGAAAAAAAAAGACGTACCTAAACTTTGCTATGTGATATCCGGGCATTGCGTATTTTATAAAGGCTAGATACTAAAATTTAAATCAATTTTAAGATCTTAAAGTGCATTTACAAATTACGTAGCTTTACATTGTAGTTAAAATATCGCCTATGTATTGCTAAATATACAAGTCTTTAACGTGTTAAAGTAAGTCAAGATAAACTAAGTGAAGTAAAATATGCAGTGTCCAAGACGTATTGTAAGTTGAAGCCTGCCAAGACAGCATATATCTTTATAAAGATATGTATGTTTACATCAGGTGATTATTCAATATTGTATGTCAGCACCTTAAATTGAATAATGAGTTTACAAAGTAAGCTAAATGGACTTTTAAGCAGAATCTGATTTATTCACTGAAATTATGTGCATATTTTTTTTAATTTTGTACGTATTTTTCCTTAATTTGTATGGAAATAGCCAGTTTTACATTTTAGATTAGTATCAATTTATGTTATATGAAGAACAACATCGAGTTATGTGGCTTGTCTTATAGGTCGTAAATTCGTTTCCCGCATGGGGCGACTGTTTTTATTGAAGCACCAGCAGATGAACGTCCTGGTCTGGATACGAAACACGGCTTTAGGAACTGTTATAAAATATGGAATCTAAAATAATGGCGAAAAGCGGAACGACGTGAAGAGTTTTACAGAAGGTAAAATGAAGTTATAAATAAAAAAAAAAAAAAAAACAAAAAAGGCCACATTACCAATTTACAGTTTGGATTCGTATAGTAAAATACGTAAGTACATAACATTGTTATGATTCTAGCTTCAGGCAACATTCCAAAGACAATAGTGACCAACAATCAAAATTGATTTTGATCAAAGGCATCAACATAATTAGATTTAATAACAACCATAGAGAATTGACAAGATCCGCAAGATACGCTGTTCACTGTTACGATTGCAATTGCCAATCGGAATTATCTGGATATCAAAGCTCTTGGAAATTTCTATTACAGTGCACCCGTATTTAGGTATCTGATTGAGAGGAGTAGGCTCAATATATCTCTTTGGGCGTTAATAGCTTCGAACTATCGCGTCCCTATTATTTTGTCAAGTTGCGGATTTATAGATGGCGGGTGTAACGGTAAAATTGTGTTGAGTCCCGGGAACATTCGCTGGCGATGGTGTTCTAAAGGTCGTCTACGGTGTTCATACAGCTGATGCTATCGAACAGTGAGGATAAGCGGAACTAAGTCCATTTATAAAAGAGAAGACATGCGAACGTAACTTTCAAAGAAATATATTTAGTTCTAATGGATTTATATAGCTTTTGATAATTATCTTGAGCTTTTAATGATGTTGGCTATTTATAGGTTTCGGAATACGCAATGAGATGAAACTTATTCACTGGATGTTTGACTACATTTGGCTACAATGAAATATCTAAAATGGGTTAATTTAATGTTGTTATGGGTGTTTGTTTAAATACAAGTTATTTATTAAACATGTAATTTGAAAATAATACTAGAGTTTAGGTGATTTTTTTAATTAGATTAAAATATGAGTAACAACAGGTCGAAGAGCGAGCGAATACATTAAGCTTGCATTGCCACACGGGCCGTAACAAGCGATTTCACGGCGCAGGCGCATCCTTTAGCCACGGCTGTCTCGAACCGCCATCTTGCCTGCGACAGATTTGTTGCGTCACTCACCGCAACAATATGGAGGATCGTGTTACACTGCCCTAAATCTCTTTGTTCTTCGATTCGCGTGTTCAAACTGTCTGGTGAATGGTGTTGGTAAACATTATTGGAATTATTCGCCGCTGTGTTATAAATGATAGACTTGTTTCAATAGGAATTTATGCAACGTATCTATCACGTGTCGTGTTTGACTTACGAAATGTTAACTAAACGTTGATATTTCATTAGAATATATCTTAATATTGTCTTGACAAAATTTTCATTCATATTTCATCACTGCAGCCTGTTTAAATCGGCCCTTGTTGAATGGCGATTGATTACGATAGAAGCGGTCAGTCGATCGGTTACAAGCTCGGACAGTGTTTGGACACGCGCTGCGACCACGGAGCGACAACGACAGATCGCGCCGATCCGCGATAAGATGCTATCTGCCGGCTGCGCACGCGCCGCGCACCGGTTTAGATTGCGCCGTGAAATTGAGACCGATTTATGGCTGTGTCTAATGGCTTTCTCGATTAATTGTCTTCTAAATTGTTGAAATTACAACACTATTAACGTTTTAAACTAGTTGACATAATTATATTAGCTCGCTAATCTTGGCTTTTGTTGGCTATTTGTCTTAATAGAACCGAAATTCTGTTTACAGATTATTTACAAAATGTAGAAAGATTTTCAATCGAAAAACGTGTTCAAATAAGCAATATTATACACTTAAACAATTAAGATATATAATATTATAATTTGATTAGCCAATTTTATCATCATCAACGTCAAAAGCGTAAATATAATCTATTCATTGAAAATTAAGTAATCAAAGCCATTAAATAAAGAATTGAATTGCAAAAGTAAGTAACTTCAGTAGCCCATATAAATATATATATATATATATATATATATATATATATATATATATATATATATATGTATATATAAATTCATCCTATTTTATACTCAGTATTTAAACATTTCAAAACAATAAATCGTTCTAAAGCAACCTTTACAATACTGTTTTTGTAACACATTATAGAGGCATAAAGCAGATCTCCGATCATCTCTCATCTTGTAAGTAATGTGGGAATGCTAGCCGCTTTGTTCTATCGCAGCTGCGTCCGTGCACGCATAAATCATATTCGGTACCACAAAGATTGATCTGTATCTAGATAAAGATAGATTTTAATTAGTAGTAATATACGAGACTAAATATATTTCGACAAAACGTTCACTGTAGCCTTGTTTAATTATCTAAGAATTTTATTCTTTTAATGAAAATATTATTTATCGGTCTTTCATTTTTCAATAATATTGAGTGGAAAAGAAAATCTAACTTCTTATCTAAACAAACGGAACCAACTATTTCCTATCATTTGGAGTGATCAGTGATTATGTCTGGAGTGTTTCCATATCAATTCGAATGTAACGGTTTAAATTCTTGAAGTATTGGCAGTGATAACTTTTAAAAGCTACATTGTACAGAGTAAGCGCAGATGGCAGAGACAACCCATACACTATCGGCGTACAAGGACACAAGCTCATAACCGTGACAGTGGCTAACCTATGAATACCAATCATTATGATTTGCGTCGTCTAAGGTTGGACTAGTGCTGGCAACCTTCTTGTTTTACGAATATTTTTCGTTTTAGAAAACTTGTATAATTTCTTTTACTTAAAAGAGTAGTAATTTTGTACAGGAGAGTCACTAGGTTTTATAAGTTAATAAATAATAAATAAAATAATTATATGTGAAAGACGCCGAATATGTACGAACATGATGTAGAGCTTCATGTTTTATAGTTGTGAAATACTGATATGTAATTGTACATACAAACATACAATATTCTTATTGCATTAGTACTCTAATAGTATAAAGCTACTACCATATCTTTCTAGGTTTTCCCAAAATTGGCAAGAGACGTATATGGTATAAAATAATGCCGTTTGTTATCTAGTTACGTGCTAATATATGAAGGCAAGCTAAACATTGATTTTAAAATCCTTTTGATTTTCTCACGGATGTAAACGAACTTTGTTTTCTACATAATATCGATCTACAAAAAGATTAGTGATTGATATATATTTTTATATATGCATTTTATTGGGTTTAAAAAAATAGAAGAAATTCTAATTAGTAAAGTAAATGGTTAGTTAGAGCCAATAAAATTTGTATGAGAATAATGTAAGGAATATTATTCAATTTTTCATTTTAAATGACAAGCAGAAATATGTGATGATAGTAGACAGCACATGAACATTTTTATTTAAAATCTCAACTTATAAAATAATTTAATACCTGGCAGTCTTAAACCATTAATTATGTATATATCGAAACAATTTGTCACTACGATCATCACTAGCGATCGGCTACCGTCCAGAACGTGACCACTCGCGACAAACGGCGCGCGTGACGATTTCGAACGCGCCTCGACATGTCGCCGATATTTTACTAATGTATGCCAAAATCAAAATATCGACTTTATTTGAATACTAATAAGGCTTATTGCATTTGTCTAACTTTCAGCTCGTTTTTAATTGTGATAAGCTATAAATGTCATAATAATATATTTTGCATCTAACTTCGCAATCCATATTCACGACGTATAAACTACTACGATCGCGTTAGTCGTATCTACTCAAATTAAATTCATATGATGATTTAAGATAAAACAGCAGTAATATACATTTTTCTATCATTTGCACGAGATTAGATGCTGCATTTTCAATTGGTCGTTTTGAAAGCCTAAAATTAGTGCAGGTAAATTCCCAAATATGTACCCATACGTAAGAGACAAACGATTTGATGCACACTCTTTAAACCTTATATAGCTTTCCATATATTACCATTTAACTTCAATCTACTAACGGAAATCTATGATCGCATTCATGAAGAAGACATCCAATTACCGATACTGATAGTTTTACTTTACCATATTTCAGAGCATCCGTTTCAACTAGTTTTATGAGAGTAATAATATGCTTGAATTTGTTTGTATTTAAATTAAATATATATCAGTGAGTTGAAGCCTTATAGGAGACAATTGTATGAATAAAAACTAAAATACGACCGTGTATTGTGGAATAAAACTAGCACTAAATAATAAAACTTAACAATTAATTTATTTGCTTAACTAGGAGCTTTTTAAGCTTTTTCATTTTATTGGTAATAGAGTTCTTTTCTTTATTGTCTCTGCTTTAGGTCGTATTTCACAGGTATATAACACTTGGTGTTCTGTCAATTAACGGCGAGTTAGCCTCTGATCGATCCTGGTGCACGCTGCTGTGGCGTTGTAACTTACTTGAGTTAATGTGTCAGCTGTGAGGTCAGCGGGCGGCCCAGATTGCGATACTTAACGAACTTGGGCTATTGTATATGTACGTTATAATTTCTATTCTATATTTATACTTTAGACCTATTTAACAGACGTATTATCGGAGTTGTATTATAAATACGAAAATTTGAATGTGTGTGTTTGTATGCTAGATGGACGAAACAGCTGAATAGATTGGGATAAAATTTAGCGCACAGATAGTCTAGAGTATCCCATAGGATACTTTAGGTACTTTACTAATATAATGTTTTTGAAGAAATAATGCTTAAACTTTTAACACAGTGTTTTTAATTTTAACTACTTTATTAAAAGGCCGTACGCAAGTAAGTCTTCTAACTAAACTGAAACATATTCTTGTGTTTTTATTTAGCTAATTTATCATTTCCTACCATTTTGGTATGGTAATGACACGGTGGTTCCTGTGTCAAGTACCTTCCTTTTTAGGTCCTAAGCCATACCTATGTATACTAGATGGACATTTCTGTACAAATACATATATTTTATTTGTATGTTTGTCAATTATCGGCTTGTTAGCCTCTG
This sequence comes from Brenthis daphne, assembly GCA_947093115.1. Classification (NCBI taxonomy): domain Eukaryota; kingdom Metazoa; phylum Arthropoda; class Insecta; order Lepidoptera; family Nymphalidae; genus Brenthis; species Brenthis daphne. Next base: position 9,823,528 of record OX352478.1, on the reverse strand, counting down.
ATCGATCTCCTCGCACTCTGTGGTAGCGTTGTAACTTACTCGACTTGACGTGTCAGCCGTGAGACCAGCGGGAGGCCTAACTGCGTTTATTGCTTATTAAACTTCACCAATCGTTATTGTTTTTCTGCATGTTGATTTATTAAGTTCTATAGAATTTGTAAGATTTAACATTATAAATAAATTGGAATTAATTCTAAATTTGTTTTACTTAATGTTAGACATTACGTTTAATTGCTGATGCACGTGAGACAACGACTTCGAATATTGAATTTTGTTTTTATTACTTTTATTTTTAGATATTAAAAGGAAATGGAGTCAAATACTTAAATGGAAAAATATATGAATGAAAAAAAAACAGCTTATTACTAATTTACCTAGTGGAATTGCTTATATTTTTCCAGGAAAATGCTTTCTTTTATAAACAATATTTCTTACTTAATACAAAAACTTTACCTTGTGTTTCAGGAATGATAAATCTCTCACTGGCACTGTTCTCCTGGTAACTTTAAGTTCAGTCTGAAGTACTTCCATGGTACTTATTTCCTCAAAGCCATGTTGTTCTAGGGCTAAGCAAGTACGTTGTACTTGCTCTATGCATGGTGAGAAGGAACAGAACCGACCACCTGTTGTCAAAAAAAGATAGAATTATATAGAAAATGTTTAAATAATTATAATAATTGAAATTGACTTCATGACCACAAACATTGTTCAATTAACTTTATAGTAATGCGCTTTGTGTTAGAGTTAGACTATGATCGATATGTACTAAATTTTATGTTGCATAAAAATATATTTGTGTAAGCTATACAAAAGTGTGATCAATGTAGAGTAAAAAGAAATATAACAATTCGCTTTGTATGTTTTAAAGAAATAAAGATAAAGGCAGACAGCTGTTGTCTCCGTGTGACAGACTAGTTGGTTCCGATAAGGAAATGTACCGACGTTTTGGTTATGATGATATAGATTAAAAATTTTTACAAGGTGGAGTTGCCCGGAACACATCTTTAATGTGCCGCCGGTTCTTATCCATCAAATCTTATCGACCAATAAGGACGGTGAACGTCACTCACTCTGCCAATCTGAGTCGTTGTACGCGGACGTAGCGCCATGGGGGGTGATTTTCAAATTGTTTTCATTTTAAAATGTGTATCGCGTGCCTGGATGATATAATGGGAGTTGTAGCGGTACATTAGCATAATGCGACCGGATCGGGGAGGTAATGAAGCCATTATTGAGGATCTCATGCGAATAGGTGGCGAAATATGTAATACGTTATCTTAATGCATCGAGAGTCACGTAGCTGTGTCGATCAGGGCAATAGGGCGTTTAGAGTTAAGACTCTATAGTCTAAACGTCCTATTACCCAGAAATTATAAACATTAAACTGTTATTTTCTTGAAAATTTCAAAAGATGTTATAAATATTTCTACATTATATATTACTAGCAGAACCCGCGGCTTTGCTCGCGCTAAAACTACAAAAAAAACTCGAAAATAGGTTTCATACAAACTTTTATCCGCTATTTTACCCCCTTATGGGATGAATTTCGAAAAATGTTAAAACATGTATTTGATTCATTGTATTGAAGAGCATTTATACCAAGTTTGATTATAACGTGTTATCCTGTGGGAAAGAGATAATCTCTCGCGGTAAAGAGTAGCCTATGTCACTCTCCAGCCCTCCAACTATCTCCACACAAAAAATCACGCCAATCCGTCAAGCTATTTCGACGCGAAAGAAAGACAAACAAACACACTTTCACATTTATAATATTAGTATCGACTTTATATTTAAGTACATACAGTAAAAAATAAAAATAAGAAATGTACATTAGTGAACATTTTCGCAAACCTTAAAGTTGCTCTAAACAATGAAAGCAAAATGATTAATCGTAAAACCAGGAAAGAAATTCAATACCGCTTGTAGATATCAAATCGGAACTAAGTACATAAAATACAACAAGCAAGAAAAGGGTTAACAATAGCCGTTAGTCATCCTCCGTGTGGCAACGGAGTAGGTCACGGGGCTGGAATGCTGGCTAATTGACAGACTTGTGAGGACATCAGGGTCTGTAAATTATACGAACTGACGTCTACTAAAGTCAATGTGCACTAAAAATACTTTACCGCCAAATTCGTAGACTCGATTGACGCATATCAGCGCTAAATTATGCGACCCGACGTTAATATAGACTGAGCAGACTAAAAACTTCATACCTACCAAATTTACATACACTTGGACGGATTAGTGAGCAATAAGCTTACACCGTTGGAATATCAAGTCATTTGAAATTGCAACATAAGAGACCATTTTGAGTATCTTATAGTACCTTAAGAGCTTTTTGAACAGTAGATTTTCATTTAAAGAATCGGTGGGACTTGGTGTATTTTATGTATACCATTTTATTTAATCGTATCATTCATTAAATGAACTACAAAGCCCAAAAATCTGGCCGGAAAAATATTGTTGTTAATACAAATTTTCTTTTCTAAGCTGCCCCTTTTTCTGCTAAGATTGTTGGTTGAATTATAAAAAATTATGAAAGATATATTTCATTCCAGTGGTGAAGTTAGTAAGTATAACAAATTCGTACGACTAAGTATGGTATAAGATCTCACAACAAATATTCCTAATCTATACATACAATAAAATTGTAACTAAGCCGAATCTGTACATTAAATATTTTTTGGAAGATCTTATTATCGATACAGATGCCGAATCTATAGATTTTAGAAATTTTTGTTTGTCTGTCTGTCTGTTACTGCATCACGGAGAAACCACTGGAGGGATTTTGATGAAATTTTGTATGATCATAGCTGATTATCCGGATCAACATATAGGATACTTTTTACTGCGGGAAAATATCTCATCTCTCAGAAATCGACACTAAACGTTAAAACGTAAGTATTATATAATAATTGACATATAAATATTAATTGATTTTATATTTTAACTATTATCAAGCAAGTGACCATAGTTGATTAAAAGTATGCACTTTCTAAGAGGCTACGTAATCGAAGTCTATCCATTGTGTCGATGGTTTGAGCTAACTCTATTACCCATAACAATAGGTGATGAACCAGATAGATAAAGCGAGTCTTTTATCAATTAAATAATGTAATTTAAGTTTGAAAGTTGCTTATAGGTATATGAAAGTTGCGATGATGTAGGCATATATTCATGTACAAGGTATAAATTTAAAAAATCAACAAATTTTAGATACCTATGCCATTTTGGCCATTGTTATGTAGTAATGGAAAACCAAATTTACGATCTAATATAAGAAAGTTGAACACTTCACATAAAAAAGGGTTTGTGTAAATACATATAAAACCTTTTTTATGTGAAGCTACATAGGTATAAAGCCAAGTAATACTGACAAGTATCCGTATATTAGTTTGAATGGTAAGAATATCTTGTAACACTAATATCTTATAAAGATCACGATAGTATTATTGTTAAAGCTTACACGTTCGATACCATGTTGCTGATAGGTCACCGTTGATTGGAGCTAATGCAGGTTTAAGAGGTCGACTCGAATCCTAGGCGATTTTACGCTGTAATCCCAAGTAACAATTTGTACAAGGGATGAGTGCCGTTCGTAGTAAGTATATTCAGGTGACACCTATTGATTTTCTAACCGCCTTCAAAAAGAGAAATTCGTCTTTAAATATATTTTTTTATGTATGTATATTTGTGCATAGCTTGTGAATTGGTTTCAATGATGCCTTTAAATGCCTTTCAATGATTGCCTGGTTTTTGGTTTGGGTTCGGTTAATAATTAACGGGTAACTATTGGAAACGAAATAGAAAATGTATAGTGATTGTATGGTTTATGAGAAATCTCATAAGAAGGTACTAGGTACATAGCTACATAAATGTGGTCAAGGACGTGCTGGACTGGACTGGACTTGAGCTATAGAATAACATAGCAGGAAACAACAAACAGCACAAATGTGCAAATTGAGTTATTTTACTTAATGCAGTTTCGCCGATTTCTCAGAAATAGATTTTCTGGGTTAGCCAGTCTAGCTAATTTAAATTGTTTTCTGCTAAGATAGATACCAAGGTGCGGTTAAATAAAACGTTTCTAAGAAAAATTAGAAAAAAACACGGCATTGTAATATGATTGTAAACAAATCTAGAAATTACTTATATCAATTAATATAATATACCTATGGAATATAATATACGGAAAGATTCAAAAAGTGATAAATAAATCAGTTTCCGCACAAACTCCTCTACGGGTTAAGGCCTCCTCCAATGATAACCAATCTTCTCTAGATTGAGCTGTTTGAACTCAGCTAGAATCAGCCGTCTTTTTTGATTTCATCTTCCCATCGACTGTAGGATTGTCCCTTGTATCTTCCCTTGTGGGACTTTCCATAACGTTACCCTTTTAGGCCACCTATGGTCTTTAAGACGAACCACATGTCCGTCCGGCCCATCTCCATTTTAATGCCTAAGCCTTCTGTAGACCATCAGCGGCCTTGGTGATTTTACTTATTTTTGTATATATACATATGAATGAAATATAAGGTAAATAACTATTGAATATACCATTGTACGTCATTATAGACATATATCACAAAAGGAATCACGTCGTCACATACAATAGTAGTCAATCTATTGATGTATTAGCTAAGATAAACTGGCAGAGAAATCACATATGAGCCCTGCACACCTTATCACATAAGTGAACATCTCATGGGACCTTATTCTTATAATAATAAAGTATAAATTATTACTTGAGATTTACGTATGAGGTTCATTGTATATAGCGTAATGGGGTTATCTGGTATGCACTGTATTGTTCTTATAATGGTTCGATTGAAAATAATCATTTAGATATTCAATCTTATTTTTAATTATATCTTTGCTGCATGGACCTTAAAATTATTGTTATATCTCTTGAGTTTCTTTGATAAGAACAATGTCGAAAGAATATATTCCGTTAATTTTTTGCCTACTCTAAGTTTAGTACATAGCTTCTTCCTTTATAACAAAGAAGTAGTAAGAACTAACATATAATTTAAATAGTAGAAAAGATCGTAACGTTTTACGCATTTTCCTACCCTTATTATTATCACCGCACTTACATTTTAGTACCTTGGGGTCTATAATTCAAATATAGTGTGTGCAATTATTTTTACAGGGCATATGCATATAGTCGAGCATGGGGCGTTCGCTGGGGTGGCCGCGCATGCGCCGAGCCCGCCCCCGCCCGAGGCACTCACTATTATAAAATACCACCTATAAACTGCAGATAATTCAATGTAAACAATCCCGCCAATGGTGATTGTGATGTCAAAATGTATGTTTGCTTTTGTTTCAGGTCTGATTTGCTTTCTGCTGGCGTCGTAGATTCTGAATACTCGTACAAATGCTAGTTACGGCTTTGGAATATAGGAGGAAAGTTTCGTATTATTTTATAGATATTTTATAAAACACTTATATATATTATATATGTAGATACAAGTGTTTTATCTGAAGTAGAGGGAGGATCAAGAAATGAAATATCCATCTGTTTTGTAAAAATATAAGAGATGAACACTTTATAAAGTTTAACCGTTATATTTTATTAATATAATAATAGTAATAGTACAGTAACAATTAAAAAATACTTTAAGATTCTTAGAATTTCCCAACGCTATATAAATAATATGAATAAATGTATCTAATAAACGTATTTTAAAAAGCCGGTAAATATAGGAATAATTATGAATAATGTTAAATATCTATCTTAGTAAATTAATAATGTTATAAGTCACTCTTGTTAATTAAATTCAATAATAAATAATGTCAAATCAATTTCAGAATAAAGAGCATTGCTTATCGATTATCAAGATATGATTTGATAATAATTGATAATAACAAATTGTTAATACAAAATCAAAATATATTTGTTTAAATATTATTCAGTATTAGCATTGCAAATGTGGTGGCACTATTCATTTTTTATTGGTGGTTGTCTCAAGGTATTGTAGTTATAAATTCAATAGGCCTGCCTACATTAAATTATATGACAGCAAATTGAAATCATTAAAAACATTGTTACCTATCCTATATGCTGTTTTCTTCCAAGTAATAGCTCGATACTGATCTATTTTAATATACTAAGTGGTCCAGGTCGAAGCTGGTCTGACTCGATCCTGATAACCGACTTCCCAGAGACGTTCAATTAATTTAAAGAGCATTCGTTAATTTTATTAATGCTCGAGCCTAAATCTACGATCACTGGTGATGGGATCGCAGCGCCTTCTCATTTTCGAAATTAGCAAATGAATAAAAAAAGAAATTGAGAACCGCCAGCAGAGACAAGATAAAGAAATATACTGAGAGGTGCTGCGTTCGAGGGGCAAGATAACACCATTAACGCCGGGGAGGCTCGCAAGCCGAACTCGAGAGCGAGAAAGCTTAAAAGCTTCTTATGCCAAAACCACATAAGTCGCATGGCTGCTTAATTAAAACCTATTCAATCTTGAAAATATACGGATCAATTCTTCATGAAAACTCGCAGTACTTAGATGTTGAATTTTGCGAGATATTTAGCATTTTGCTATACGCAGGAAGAGGATAGTGTGTGATTGTAATGATAGCGAAATGAGTGAAGTAAGTTTTTCTCAGCCACCCAACCAGCAACATAATTAATGACGCTCGTGTCGCAGACGAATTTATAAATTGGGTTTATTCCGTTTTAACAAAGGGGACATAAGTGATATACTGATAGTTCATCTACGCAGACTGCGTAATTATGTAAAATTTTCTTCGTAATGAAATTCTTTGAATATCAAAATATTATGATTAAAATTCATTATGAAGAATTTTAATCATCTGAACACCGTTGTTTTTAAGATTTTAAATGTTCTTAAACTCATTATACCATTTTGCCTTTTATAGAGTCATGTAATGATGAATGATGAAATATGTACGTGTTTTATGAAAAGTGTTTTTTTTTTAATATTGTTTCACGTAAATTATGTGGTACTCTTATTCCTGATAGGAATGTGAAGAAATATATTTTTTATGGTTGAATGTTTAAAAAAACACAGATAGTTACATTTGTAAAGAATAGATAGTCTTGATATATAAAATTATTAAAATCTACAGGTAGATAAAGTAAAGCTTATATTCAAAACAAAAGGGAAGGTCTAACAATTTATAATACAACAAAGATTATATTACAATATCTAATTTATAACACTAATATTCTTCATGTACAATATATTTACTGCTTCGAACATAACAGGTAAAAGGTAACTAGGGCGACATGAATAATTACTTCGATATTAAACAACTGAGAAGCTATTATGTCAGAAACGATTCACTAAATAGCTGTATTTGTTGCATACTAAACGGTTTCTATGATAACTATGTAAAAACTATGCAATGTTGAAACAACACCCTTTTAAAGTATAGGTACATTTATATATATATATATATATATATATATATATATATATATATATATATAAAGGCAGTGGTAGCCCAGTGATAACGCGCTTGCTTGGGAAACCGAGTGAAGCGCGTTCAAATCCCGGGTCTCGCACCGCTGATATTTTCATGTGCGAATCATTTCTAACATGATTACCACGGTGCCTTACGGTGAAGGAAAACATCGTGAGGAAACCTGCATGTCTGAGAGAACCTAGCAAGTTTTCGAAAGACATGTGAAGTCCGCCAACCCGCACTTGGCCAGCGTGGTGGACTATGGCCTGATCCCCCTCGTATTGAAGGGAGGCCCGTGCCCAGCCGTGGGACGTTAAAAAGGGCTGAATACACATTTATATAAGTAATTAGCGACTCACCCTCACTCCGCTCGAGTTCGTCCGTAGATGAGATACTTTCCTGCAGTAAAAAGTATCATGTATGTTGACCCGGACAAACAGCTATCACCATATCAAATATCAGACAGACAGACAGACAAAAATTCTAAAAACTATAGATTTGGACTCTGTATCGATAATAATGACTATTTCAATAAGATTTTCCAAAAAAAAAAATCATGTACAGATTCGACTCAGAATTTTATTATGTTTAGGTACAAATTGTAAAGTGTAAATGTAAGTTGAAAAAAAAAAAAGATTTTGACATTCAATATTCAATTACTCTCTATGAAAAGAAATGATAGATTTAATACATATGTATGTATATAATATAATGATTACACATAATCATTTCTTCATGTTTTTAATAACACGACCACAACTTAAAGGTTTACGGTAAAGTTTAAGTATTATACACCATCTTATTTATTTTCCTGTAACAAAATACCACGAAACCGCCAATAAATTAAACCTTAGCTACGTCTAACCCCATAAATCCTTTTAAATACCTTTCCCAACAATAAATAAAAAGATAGCTCGGTCGTTGTAAAGCGCATTATTTGTTTCGCATATAATAATGGGATATTTAGTGGACGATATCAGTTAATACGGCGGGTATGGCATAAATCGGCGCTCGCGCAATCTAACATCGCGCCCCGCCCCCCGCGAGTAACTCACAGCTATCTACCCCGAATATTGTTAATCAGAGTATCATTAGCTCTAGAACGACTCATACGAAGCGATTTTTATTTTAATTCTATACATATTTCTTTACATATTGGTGTATTATTTGTCTATAATATATCAGAATGCTTGTAACTTAACTAAGTTAAGAAGAAAAAGAACAAACTTTCGACATACAGGCTCGAAATCGTCTTATAAGTATTTATACTACAATACCTATTACATACCTTATACCTATTACATGAACATTATTCGGCTCCATCCCTATGAAATCACATTTTTAACTTACTCTACTATTTATAAGCCTGTAATGTTCAATTGCAAGGCAAAGGGCTTCCCACTCCCTCTACACTTTATATATTATCTATTTGTATATTAAATTTTATCCAAATCCGTCCAGCCGTTTAATCTTGAAGAACAGCTAACAATCTTACACACATATACAAACTTTTATACTTATAATTATATTGGTTCGTTTAAATAAGAATTCAAATTCACATAGTGTGTATTGCAATCCTAAGCCCCAGCAGATGGTGGCTGGCGCGCGCGATAGCTCCATAGCGCACCATCCGATAGAGATAAAGCTAACGGGGAGGCGCGCTATAAATACAAAAAACGAACGAAGCATTATTACTCTGTCCTACTCGCGCACATGAAAAATCTAAATCCTTTCGAGTCTTCTCGCTCATTAGTGTAATCGAATTGTAGTGAATTGGTAAAGAAATTTTACTAGGTTATAATATGAAAGTGATGTGTTTAAAAAAACTAATAGAAAATTAAATAAAGTGCAGATAATTAGATCCAAGATATTTACACGTACCTACTTGGTTTTATTAATTATAACAAAGTTTTTTCTGCGTAATGAAATAAATTTTTATATCACATTTGAAAATGTATAATAGGTTTCAGGTACCTCTTTCATATCTCAAATATTTAGGGAACTAGTGACCATTGCAAATTGCATTCACTGTAGAGCAATAAAGTATTTTACAAGTGATACAAGAATATACGGCAATCGGTGAGCGAGATCTCTCGTTGCTTTAACTTTATAAATACAACGCTATTTATTTCTGGAAATCAGCCGACTCATCAATAAGGGTTCGGGTGTTCGTAAGGGTTTTCGGCCGTTAGGGGTTTAATTACAAGACCGTAGCGCAGTTACCATTTTATCAAATACCATCCGAAGTCTCTAGTGTACCTTGTAAATATCAGTTTCTCTTAGATTTCCTTTATATTTCATTGAAGCATATACGTTAATATATATTTAATGGAAATGACTTGCACAGATCAAAATCGAATACTTATACGATAGGAAAAACTATACTATAAAGATTATTAAACTATAACTTTGAGTTAGTGCTTATTATTTCCTAGAGATATATCTCTTGAAGTTGTTGTTGTTTTTTAGTATTATAATACTAAAAAACACTAATATAATAATGTATACTACATTCAACAATGAGTATAATATGGCACCTCATACTATCAGTAATAACAGTAACGACAGAAGAGACCAAACATCACATTCTAATAAGAAACGTGATTTAGCTGAGTAATTTAACAGTAAAAGTGATATATGCGAAAACTAAGTCACGATTGACATGGGTCCTGACACTCAAAAATCTCTGTCACGAATCACTAACGAACTTTGTTTACTTAGAAAACTTGCATATTCCAAGTGGATTGAGGAAAAAGGAAAAATTTTTTTTATGAAACAGTTCGGAAAATTAAGAACATAACTTGTTTAGTTTTCCTGTTTGATAACTATCAATATTGTTCTAGATTATATTTTACAACACATAATAAGAATATGATAACGTGTAGGAAAGATATCTATGCGAGTTTGAATTAATTGTGAAGTTCATATACAGATGAAGAACTACATTCTATAGAATAATTATATTATGTAAATATAACAAATATAATAATAATAACACAAAGTTATCAAATAGAAGTGCGTAGATATAATATTTCACCTTCTGACTACTATTCCTTAAAATAATATTATTTCAAATTGGCTTTACATTAAAAAGGTTATATAACTAAAACATGAAACTACAAAATGAAAACTACAATGATTGCATACCAATAGTGACTGTCGTTTGACCTCCGCAACCGGAAACCAGGACAAGTAATAAATTGCGTAGGTAAAGAACTATTAAAGAACACTCTCAATTATCTTAATTAATTCCCAACGCTGAATAATGTTTATATTACTTAAGCACTAAGCAATCTAATCTTCCATTTTGCAATTACAATGCTAACATCCGCTGCAAATTTACTTGAATTAAGAAAATTAGTTTTTCAAGAGAAATATCATTAATTTTAATTACGAACAGTGCATCGTACAGGTAGATTGCTTGTAGACTTTCTATATATTATATTGAACCCAGTAACTCACGTCCTGAGGTAAATGTTTGTATAGACTACTCGTAATAATATGTGACGGAGGTCGGGGACTTGATGAATTGGATAAAATGTAGCAAATGTCACTCTTTGGCCCGTAAAGTATGTTTTTGCTTAATAAAACAAAAACATGTTCCGGTAAAACTACTACTAAATACCATTTCGCTCATATAATGTTAGTACTTATTTACATGTATGTATGTGCTTATTATTATGTAGGTGTATATAATATACATTGTATATACATATATATGTATCTACTAAATACATAAAAATCATTTTAATATTGTTCAAACAAAACCATCCCGGCTTTGGCAATGTTAAACGTCATATCTCAAAACGAAGATAAAAAACTACAAAAGATTGTCATATTCGAAATTTTATCGTAAAACAATACACTTTTTGCCCGTCCCAGGTTTATTATGCGCTTACCTTATTGATTTATTTGCCCATATGAATGCTACGAGGTTCCGGATTCCGTGTAGCGCTGATTTATTTATTATTTCATGACGTATTACGAAGTGATTTATCGAAAACAACCGCTTGTTACTATGTGACGACTGGTTTTATAAAACAATTAAGTTCCAACATTGTGACATAAAGATTTATTTTATTTATTTCAATAGAATATTTAAAGTAAAAATATTACCTACTATAAAAACAATAAAAAAAATATTATGATTGATTAAAAAAAGTAAACAATCAGTCAAGCGTGAGTCGGACTCTCGTACTAAAGATTTTGTACCGTACACAAAATGCAAAAATAATAACAAAGTAATACGTATTCACGGCTTTACTTTAAGTTTTTACTGTAACAAATTACTTAACGAATATTCAACATTTTATTAAACAGTCTATTAACCCTCTTTTCGACTTCGGGGATTTCTTGATCTAATTTCGATTTAGATTAATACACCAATATTGTGGTTGACGACTGATTTCGGTGAATCTGGCTTTGAGAGAACATGCACTAATACTGAATCAAATGATTTTTAGTAACTTAAAATTTAAGTGTTAAGTGTTTAATTACACTCTATAAGTGTTTATGAACGAGGCAGCAACACATTCCGGGGCTAGTTTCAGAAAGGTCGTCGTATATTAGGTGCGAGTACGATTATACGGTAGCGCGTCCGCCGTGTGTAGTGTCGCGCGAACATGTTGCAGCTCCTTATACGCAATGAATGGTTGACAGTGCGTGTAGACCGCCCCTATACGGCCACAACTCTGCAATTAGAAACCTCACTTTTTATTGGATAAATTATAAATAGATCCCATTTCTTTATATAATACAGCTATAACAAAACTCCTTTCGCTAAAATGTTGGGAAACATGCGTACGCTTTCATTTTCATTTACCTTAATAGCTTTTAAAGTCAGTTTTATGTACTGCTCTAACGGTAAGCATTAAATCATTAAGGGACGTTCCAACGCCGCTCAGGTCGCACCAAAACGCATAAGGCAATAATACTCATTCACACGTTCGTCAACTTAATAGATGCCTTATTAAAAACGATTTGGTGAATCGATTCCATATCGATACACTTCTAGATCTGATCTTCTCGATTGAAATTAATACAGTGCGTTTACGCGGCACGAGTTCGATTTAAGCACTGTTAGATTATTATTTAAATTTATTCGTGTTCCATTTTGTGAATACTGGAACTCCATGTAAAACTTCGTTTGCGTGTAATTTATTCTAATGTCACTGCATTTACCATTGATTACTAATCGTTTGGATATGGATATTTACTTTGATAGAGTCACAATAGAGCTAGAACCGTGTTTACACGACCGCTGAATAGACTTGGTAAATCAAGATTTTGTGAAGTCTGAGTACGTCTGCCAGTTGTAGAGCTTGCGAAATCATTTGATTCGACCACGCTGTCTCAAATTGATTGTGATTTTCTAGGAAATTACTATATAATTCTATAATTCACATGTGATATATAAGAAGGTAAATTGATGTGCAATCTCTTATTTCGGCATCATGTAATTTTATATGTTCACACATACTTATGCGCACCTTAGACCGTGTCCAATTATTATGGCCACCACCTAATGGCAACCTTTAACACTGTAGGCAATTAATATACCAAAAGTGTTTCTTGTGCCTAGTTTCACCAAAATTACCTACGAGCTCGTAACTCGCTTAACTTAATCATTAAATATTACCTAATACTGAGAATTTGTTGAATAATATTATTACATATTTACATATAAAATGTAAATTTAAATATTTAAACAACATTGTCGTAGTTGTAGTTTAGAATTTTTTGTTTTTAAATTTTAATTCTTCGTCCACAAGTATTGTAGTTTAAATTGGAAGACAACTTACTTTACCCATTCCCTACTCTATTATCCGGTTACTGTAGGTATTTACCCGATCTGTAAAAAATATTTGCACGATCAATGTAAAACTTCACTTCGTAGAAACCTGCGACATCACAAATTTATCCCCGATATTTATCAGAGATAGGTCATCGAACTAATGTATGCCCGTTAGAAATAATAAGACGGAATCCACCTGTCGGGGTCCGGCCCGTGGGAACGAGCCCCTAATTACCGCCGCCCTACAACGAGTCTAATTCGCGAGCTGCGTGCGCGCACCTCGCTCTCACGCACGCATTGTCTTCTGTAATTGCCGATCCTGTTCAATTTGTTGGATTTGTTGCCTCTCCGCACAGTGATTCCTTTAAGTGGCCACTTTCAATTGGCTAAATAAATGGCGCTTGCCTAACTGAGAGTTCCATATACTTTTTTTTTATCCTTCGTTCTTGTCGATACTTTAAAGGGACGACTATATTCTATCTTATCATAGTACGAACTACGAGTACATATTTTTATTAGCAACATACATTTATTATTCATCGTTTATGGACTTATGGATAATTTCCTTCTGAGCGTATAATTATTCATAGTTTGCGTATATCGTTTCACAATTAATGCAAGATATCTCTCGGAAAGCTCTGAAGCGCAATGTTGGCTGCGCTAGCGCAGGGCGGTATGCCCGCAGGCACCTGATGAAGACATCATTCGGGCCGCCAATTGATTAGTTGCGTGACGACAGGCGATATGTACAGACATATTATTATATTATATTAGATACACGACCTGTTATCAAAAGCAATTTGCAATGTCTATAATAGGCCAAAATATAAAACAAATATCATTTTTTCATAAAGCATATAATATTTAATTTGCTATAAATAGGTTTTTAGTTTGATCATTTATTGAAACTATTTGGGGTCAATGACCTCGAATCAAAGTGATCCAAGGTGAACAGATATATAACAATAAGAAATACCTATATCTATCTGTACATTAGTGCATTACTATTACTTAATATCGCCACAATTTATTAACTTTAATGAATAATGAATGTGTTAGTCACGTTTTACTAATTTCTACTTTACAACTATGATATATAGGTGTGTAAAGTTGTGTATTAAATTTGATAATAAAATCTGTACTGAGTTGAGCTTGACTCGCTAATCGAGATATTTACAGCATAATTAAATAGATTTTCTAAGTATTTTAGTAAAAAAGGTCTTGCTTCTATTTCAAGTCCTATAGGTCATTAGTTATTATAATATGTAGGTATCTTAAAGAGTATAATTGATAGTGCCTAACAATAATTAAGAGACATAATAAATAGGCGGTCAAGATAATCTCTATAATTGCCTCGTTAATTCATTCTAAGCGAGCGCAAAGCAGGCTGGAGCACGGCAAAAATTACAATAAGTCATTTTATTTGAAAACCGATAAAACAACGATTATGAAAATTTTAAAACATATGCGTGTTAGTAATTAAATGTACCTACATAAAATTTTTTTATTAAAATCATAATAAATGTCAAAGTTATGTTTATGTTATATACACTTCGCATATTTTACCTCATATATATGTACTAGCATTGCCCGCGGCTCCGCCCGCGTTCAGATGATCAAAAACCAAATTCTTAGGTTTTACATATTAATATATGTACTCTGACATTGCAGATATTGTATTTTTCTCAGAAATGAGATATTTTCCCGCGGTAAAAAGTATCCTATATCAACATCCGGGTCAACACCCGGATAACCAGCTATCACCATACCAAATTTCATCAAAATCTCTCCAGTGGTTTTTATGTGATGCGGTAACAGACAAACAAACAGACAGACAGACAAAAATTCTAATAATTATAGATTCGGCCTCTGTATCGATAATAATGTTTATTTCAATAAGATTTTCCAAAAAATATTTAATGTACAGATTCGGCTTAGTTACAATTTTATTATATGTATGATGTACCTACATATTGTACAGTAATGCAAGCTGTAATTTTTACTTTATTATACAAAATACAAGTTACCTTAATTTTGTTATGCTATTCACAGAACTGCTATAAACAAATATGTAATAGCTTATGTAAGTGGACGATTTAATTAACTTTACACATTAAAAACTTAACGAGATCAAGAGAAACCAAACCACCTAGTTCAAATAAAGACATTATTTGTTTGAAATGATATAAAATGAAGTTATGAACAGGAAAGTGGTGGATGATGAATGCATTATACAGAAATCGTTCTTAATAACAATTTGTTGGTGCAAATACATATCGGACGTAGCGTGAGGCGGTCGATTTGACGATTTTGAACGAAATTGTTTTAAAACATTCAACGCGTATTAATTGCTAACATAAATGATTTTAATGCGAGATATTAGTATAATGATTTTTATTCTCATGGCATATATTTTGAAAGTTGAAAGTAAATATTTTCAACTTGTTTTAAATACAGTATCAGTTTTTTATAATCGACATAACACAGAAATGTGATACCTACTATTTAAAAACACTAGGAATATGAGCAACTTCCTATAAAAGTTAGTTCGGTGGAAGAAGTTGCGGTGCTATTATTCCTGGGACTAGGCCAAGACTAGGCCAGACGAAAACAAACCCTAACATCTACTATTTAGATGCGAAAATCAGGTTGATTGTTGCGTTGCTCAGTGCGCCGTTGCTTGTTTAAAGAAGAATAAGCTAACCAAAATTTAAAACGTAAAATAAATATTCTATGATATTATGACTATAATAGATACCTTATTATATACATACATATCTTATTTGCATTTAATTATCTATTAATATTTGAATAAACGAATCGGCGAAAATTTGAACAAACCGTTCGGAAAATTTATGACATTTAAGGAATTTTATTTGTGATCTTTATAAAACAGCTCTACGTGGAATCCAATTAAAGCTAATATCCATTTAGGCGACCCCATAAGTACACATAAATATAATTAAAATCTGTCATTCCATTTAGGAAGAACAATTACGAATAAACGCATATTTTATACGAAAAGATTTATTTTTGTCCTTAAATAGACATTTAAAAGTAAAAAATGTTGCAATCATTGTATTATTGCCTGTAACAGTACTTCTTTTTACGGTAACACTTTATTAGACGGTATAAGCTTATTTTCAACCTGAAAGGTAGCATACTGTAAGACAAGTTTGGCTCAATTTGTAGAGACCCTACTTGCTGTGCCAGTGGTCGCGGGTTTGAGTCCCGCTGGGGGCATTCATTTGTGTGATGAGCATGAATGTTTGTACTCTGGTCAAGGGTGTTTATATTTATAATATGTATGTATTTAAAGTTATATATGTGTAGTGTATCAACTATCTGGTATCCATAACACAGGCCTCGTAGCTTACCATGGAACTAGATGGTGTTGTGTGTTAATGTCCCAACATGTTCATTTATTTATTTACATGATTTGAGTTAGACAATGTAGTCAGAAACCTATTTTTCCTACTAATCAATCGTGCCATATAATATATCGTACTGCACCATGACAGCCAACTTTTCTTTGGAACTACCTACGCAAATAATAATTTGAATATGAAATTTTAATACAAGCGGAACGATATCTGTGTCGCATAAAAGATACTCTTCACATCGCACAGAGAAGGGCAGTTAATTTTCTTCCCTGTCGTAGTTTTCTATTACCATACACAATAAACTTCTCTCACAAACACTGACTAGAATAGAATTATAATGCTCATTTTATTCGACAATAAAACAGGGATCAAATAATTTAAAGTCTCGATAGCGACAAACGCTTACGACGATAAGGCGAGTCATATTATTAAAAACGGCTATAGGCAAGCAGTATAATAAATTCCCACGCAAAACTGACTTAAAACATAGACAGAAAATAATAAACAGGCGGCAATCGGTGTAAATTACTCGTAGCCGACAGCCGCATTTACGGGCGACGTCTCGTGTATTGAAACTAAATCATTTCAACGTGACCCCACCCGGTCACAAAATACAAATAATTCTACTAATGAACTTTGATTAAAAACTGATTTATTATTTTTTACGCTTATCCACATGCTGAAGGCTTATTGTAAATTATTATTTTATTTGCATTATTAACTACATTAAGTTTATTCGTTTCGTGAATTATTAAGGTGCTAAAATATGTATACCTATACCCTATATGCTATATGTTAGATGGAAAATGACGCCATGTAAAACAAGATCACACAATACCTACTAAATCTTAAAAGCTAGTTACTTTTTGTGTGTGTGTACTCAGATTTTAGAAATCCTTCCTTAGTGCATATCTTCGAATTATTATAAGGTAGTTTTGTGCACATC
Source organism: Brenthis daphne (assembly GCA_947093115.1). Lineage (NCBI taxonomy): Eukaryota > Metazoa > Arthropoda > Insecta > Lepidoptera > Nymphalidae > Brenthis > Brenthis daphne. The sequence continues at coordinate 9,805,956 of OX352478.1, read as the reverse complement.
ACAGTAGGAATCGTTGGCTTTAAGTTTTGCGTTGCGTGAGTCAGTTTAATAGTAAATACGTACATTAACTAAAAACAAAGTGTGTGTGTACTTATGGTACGCACGTAACAAGTTATACTTCTTTGGCGTAACAGAACAAAAAATAGCTAAACATTTCATCCCGTATGTCACAACTCTCTGTTCGTAAAAGGCATTCAGCTAACTTCATCATGTCACTTTTTGGCTGTCGGTGTGCGCGCGTATCGTAAAAATTTCACTCTCATATTTTTTTCCAAGCGTGCTAAAAGAAGTATAACTTCAAAAACCCTTTTTTTAACGCTATTATCTACAATATATAACGCAGCTCAAGACCTTAATAATATCACGACGACTTCCAGCTGCTAAACCAAGTATAGCTTCTTGGGCAATAAAATATTAGGTAACAATTATATGATAAAATGGATTAATATCACACAGCATTATGATAACAAATCGCCACGTGCCAAACGCGTATAGCAGATATATACGTAAGTTGTTAAGACGTACGGTATGCAGGGAGCGGCGAGTCAAGGTAAAGGGTCGTAGAAAGGAGCCTTACTTCTGTATTCATTTTATACTTTAGATATAACAGCCACGGCCCGATTGTTCTGGTTCTTGTCTTATGTAAAACAGCCATGGAAGTTATGATAGCCCGTGATAGGTTTACACTGATTTACGTTGCAGCAATATATCAATCAGGGTAGATAGCATGATACATTGAATTATGATCCTATTTAATGGTTTTAGATTCGATAGTAACATTTGGAACATTTGGAACTATGAGTTATCGAAATTAAATTTTACACCTCTATTTAACAACTGCTTTTGCAATATATAATAATATTCACAAGTAAGAAGAAAGATTGTGAAATATATCAGCATCCAAAATAAATAATAGTCAGTGATCAAACGTTTGATTTGAGTCATCGTTGATGAAGTTGAAATTGATAAGGCCCTAAAATTTATAGACAATCAATCACAAATATGGAATTCGATTTAGTTGGCGATAAACTACGTACGCAGATAACACCATGCAATAAATTAAATCTAGTATCGTAAATAAACCAGTGACCTAAAAGCAATGAGAGCTAGACACAAAACATAACTTTTGCATTATGACAATCATTGCAAAAATATAGCTCTACGCTTGGACAAATACAAATATGTCATTTAATTATCTATAAACTACGATAATTGTAAATGAAGTAAATTGTTAGGCTTTAATATAATTATCTAGACGTAATGAAAACTTAACATAGCTGTCTTTTAACGTTTTGACGTTTGGATTATCTATTTGCTTTAATTCTTGTAACTTTTGTTAGGATTTCTATCAAACCCTAAATAATCCTAAATATACGTAGGAATAGGTTAATATTTTACACACACGATACACAAATATTAGCTCTCGTACTTGATCTCCTCCTATTCATGATCATAGAGGCAGTTACTATGTTCCCTCAATCAGATGGTCATCCAAAAAAAATATCAAAATCAATTTATTATTCCGAACTCGTTTTACATCGTCCTCAAAAACTTAAATTACAGCCATTGTAATTGTGATTTTATAATAAAAATTATATATTACAATAAAAAATGCTCTTAGCATCAAATAAAATGTGGTTTCCTTTTAGTTAAAGAATTTCAGAATCGGGTAGATAACTTTGTAGATAAATATCCTATATCCAAACTACGAGTAAATATAGGAGGTCCATATAGTTTAATAAAAAAATCATAACAGTTATTAAGGGCTAATTAGCAAAGTAGGTTTTGTACAAAAATTATATCTATCTATACATATAATAAAATTCAGAGTTGAATCTGTATATTAAATATTTTTGGGAAAATCCTATTAAAATAGTCATTATTATCAATACAGAGGCCGAATCTATGGTTTTTAGAATTTTTGTCTGTCTGTCTGGGAGCGCATCACGAGAAAAGCACTGGACAAATTTTAATGAAATTTGGTATGATTATAGCTGGTTATCCTGGTCAACATATAGAATACTTTTTACTGCGGGAAAATAACTCATTTCTGAGAAAAAATACAAAAACTGCATTGTAAGAGTATACTAATATGTAAAACCTAAGGATTTTTGGTCATCTGAACGCGAGCGGAGCCGCGGGCAATGCTAGTTTCTATATAATAATGAGAAGCCAACAAGTGCATATAAAGACATTGTATTGTCATTAGTACAATTAAATAGAATAAATTAATAGCCACATTTTCTCACTTTATAAATTAGCCTATCTGTCTGATAATATGCACCGATCATTAACAACCAATTTAATTGTGTTTTAATTTAAACAATTTATCGTCACGCCTTACATACTTCAATACTACTACAAGAACTATTTATTAAATTAGAATTTGCATTCTGTCATTACAGTAAAATTATTATTTATTTTATATCATATGTATGTATTTTTTTCTATTAGCTATACGTATTTTTAAGGTACAATAGTGGAACTTTTGGAACGCTTATATATTTATTATATACTATAGTAGGCTACAATGTCTGTCCGTTCTACATACTCAGTGTTATATCATTAGAACAGTAATAGGTAACCGGTTTTTTATATAAATAAATAATGATTATAAATGTGTGCATTTAATTAATTAATCAATCTTCTTATAGCTAATTAATGCCGAGTGTACTGAATAGGGTTTGTAAAATATTATTTACATTGCATAATTAGTAATTACTAATTATCTATACATATAATAAAATTGTAACTAAGCCGAATCTGTACATTAATAATTTTTTGGAAAATCTTATTGAAATAGACATTATTATCGAGACAGAGGTCGAAACTTTAGTTTTTAGAATTTTTGTCTGTCTGTCTATCTGTCTGTCTGTCTGTTACTGCATCACAGAAAAAACCACTGGAGGGATTTTGATGAAATTTGGTATGATGATAGGTTATCCGAGTGAATATATTATTATAGGATACTTTTTACCGCGGGGAAATATCTCATTTCTGAAAAACATACAAAAACTGCAATGTAAGAGTATACTAATATGTAAAACCTAAGAATTTGGTTTTTGGTCACCTGAACGCGGGCGGAGCCGCGGGCAATGCTAGTGAATTAATAAATTCTACTTGTATTTTAGTATTTATGTTGGAATCGCATTACTTTTATATAAACAAAAGTTAGCTTCGCTCACGTTATATGTGGTTAAAATAACCGATGTTACTTTCAACACCTACCTTTCAACATCTAAAGAATAAGCTTCTAAATTGTTTATTAATAAATTACATACATATATCTAATTGTTAACTTTTAAGTTTTATATCTACTGTGCTGGTTAAGCCCACGACCGGCAGTGAATTAGAAAACGTAAAACTAATTCATTATTAATAGACATTCTATCAGCTATCGACCAGTCCGGTTGTAATTCAGTTAGGCAAACAAAACGCTGTATTAGTCATATGCTCTATTGTCTATAGCTGTCGTTCTGAGCTTTATCTTAATTGACCACTATTTGATTTAGTGGCGCAGGCACTACCAATATTGAAATAACACTACAGAAAACTTATTAAACCTTTAAAGTATCTCACATAACGTCTAAATTGGAATGATAAATGCTTTAAAAAATCAATACTGTACCGCGGTCTTTCGAAAACAATAACAAATCAAAGAATTCGTTCGTAGAAAGTTGGATTACGCGTTTATAGATCTTATAGCTATCATTATAAAGGGTAACGATGCTAGATCGATGGCATTATTTAGTTGGCCGCAGAAGGCTGGCCGAGTAGTGCCCGAGGGGACAAGCTATGTCATGTGGCTATTACACTTATGACATGTATTTGGAAAGTAACAAGGATATCTATAAGATTGTTATCGTCGAAGTATGCGAATCGAGTACCCCTGCAGGGTGCGAGAAATATGCATGAAATGTATTCGAGAATTCCTTGATCGTTATCTGTAATTGCTGGATTTGATAATTAAACGCGTTAGAAACGTTGCGTTAAGTTATTTATGGGTTCGTGTTTTAACGGAATTGGTTCATTCGATTAAAAAAAAATCTTGATTACTATATTATTTGATTGTATAATGAAATGATTTATTCTACTTTTAAAGTTAGCTAGATAAATAATTTGGTACGTTTTTAATAAAAAGTTAGCTTTTCCACATTTTTAATTAAGAAACTCCTTAGAATTACTAAAAGATTAATCTTCTGAGGAGAATACAACTATTATATCTCGCGTCTAAGCAGTTCTTGTATAACAGCTGTTTTGAATGAAAAGACAGCGTGGTTAGCGATAATATTGTCAGTTATCGGTGAGTGTTGACACTTGAGCAGTTGCGATTGGTGGTACGATGATAGTTGCGATGCTGATTTACGATTTATGGTTGTATTCGTAGATGGATGAATTTGAATGGAGTTGCAATGACTCGATTTATATCGCATTCAGCCCTTTACTGGGTTACGCATTAAACATGTGTTTGATCTTTGATAAATGATGTATTAATTCAGCAAATTATGGATATAATATGACCATTGCAAGTTTTTATTGACATACTTTTATTGAATTAACTTGTACAAGATTGATAATATAAATGCAAGAATTTATACTTATTAATGAAAGTATAGATCTAAAAAGATTATCCATCTATAGTTATATTAAAATTAGATGGATAAAAAACGCAAACTATAATACTTAGGGATGACTTTCCTAGAAGAGTATAATGGGTACATTCAGAATAACACTTTGTTCAAGTTACTGAGTTTTAGTACTTTTTTAGTCATTGATAAGAATTATATATCCTACAATGGTTTTAGGTGTCTCCGGCTATACAAATGCATCAAGCAGTTTAATGAGTTTAACAAAAAAACAAAGTTGCACTAAAATTCGCTTACCCCATAAAGGCTGGTTCTGTTTCTTAAAGTACAATAGGTGCTATTTTTCAGGGAAAGATAACGTCCCGACCGAGACAGCTGAGGTAAGGGGCTGTCTTATTAGACTTTCGTTCGTTCTATGTCTAGACCACCATGGGAGAGGGCTCGGTTACATTGATATGTCATGTTCCGAGCGCAGGCATTTGTAAGTGTACTAAATGCCGCGATTACGGCTGGACACTTAGTAAGTGCTAGTAATAGTGCTGGGATATCATTAAAAGCCTTCTTTGTAGATACGTGTGCCTCCGATTAAAACCGAGTAAATATTAATGATTCGAATATTTCTTTCAAATGCTGAATGTATCATGCATATCCGAAGACATTCCTTAAATTGTTAACATTTACGTATATAACATAAACAGTATGTTACGTGTATTCTAAATGTGGGTTTTTTATGTATAACGATTGAAATTTATGAGTAATTTTATTATTAAAATTGTTTAGGTATGTAAATGCGATGATGGCAGTAAAATTACCTATGTCTAATATTGCCGGCTCAACATTGTAAGAAAACGTGGTTTAAATAACTTAGCAGTTAGAAATTATGCACAATTAATTTGTAAAAGGGAGAGAAGAATGCGAATTTAGAGGGCACTGTACAATATATTAAAATATAAGAAGAATATATAACATTTTCAGTTTTCAAATATAGATAGATGTTTTATTAAAGCGATACTTTAAAAGTATCATTAAGTGATTGTGTAAAAATAAGAAATCTGTTGATAAAAGAAACTAAATTCTACCGATAATTACTTACATTTAAAAGTACAATACTAGCATTATCTGCTAAGGTTGAACTTTGTACGAGGTTTACAAAGAACAGTACGCACATCTCTCAGCTATTGTTAGCTTAGAGTTAGACCATCACAGTGCCGAGTGACCATTTATTAATAAGACATATTTGGACAACGTCGGACGGGCGATAAATAAGCCCATAGAAATCATAGTGGCCCAAAACTCTTGTTAGATACGCCTGTGATACAGAAGATATTTAACGTCTATTGTATCAGTATTTGGTATTAGTGAGCGGTTTTATGTTGGGATATTGTTTGAAGTTATTGACAGATATATTAAGAACTGCTTTGCTGATTTCATATATTTTTTTTCAAAAATAAACAAATTTTGATAAGAATAGGTAGAGAATGACAATTTGCTTAACAAAGTCATATTTACACATACATAAATAATAATATAATAATAAAGCCTATTTATTTCCAATCTACAAATTATTATAATAACATGCATTTTACATATGTATATTAAATGTGAAAGTTTTCAATTATATATAATGATTTTGTTTCTAATATAATATGTAATGAATTAGAACAGAAAAAATAAAATTTAAAATTATTTGCTTTAAACGATATCGTTGCTGTTATCATTATAATTGATCGGAACCCCTTCTCGGTTATACGCCTCCTCCAGCTTTTTCCAGACCCATCTGTCCATTGCTTTCTTTCTCCATTCTCTTCCTGCTATAGCTTGTATATCTTCTATCTACCTTTTTCTGGGACGCCCTCTTCTTTTTCCTGCTGGGCCTTCAAACCTAGTTGCACCACCACCAAATTGCAATGTTAATACACAATATACCTACCTAAGAAAATATATTATCGATATAGCTAAAAGCATTATTCATTTTAGGCAATTAACAATTACATTCTTAGTATTTTAGAACTTTAAAAAGTGCAATCTTAACATATTCGTAAGTCCAAAATCAAAATAAGTTAAAATGAATGTATATTTTAGAGTCATAGTGTATAAGCTATAAAGCATAATGAATCTAATCGTACAAGTAAAATCAAGGTCAACTTACCACAAATAAACAATTTCAAAATCAGCCTTCGAATGCTTCTGCAGTTAAAATAATTATTATAATAGTTGTTTAAATATATGTATATCTTAAATGTAAATAGAAATCTTAAAATTTATTTACAAAAGCTTCTGATTCAATCGTAAAATATGCACTATAGCAGTCGTAGTAACTTGTGCTGTTAGCGAATCCGTAATTGAGTCCATGTTTTCCCGATCTCCATACTCCGAACTTTGTTTACGCACTGCATGTAAAGAACGACCAACAGAAAGCACTATTTTATTTCGAACTTGCATACATCGTTGTTCATTTTAAATAAATAAAAACAACCAATTACTGCAACTAGACGAGTTAAATTATTGTTTTTATAATGAATGTTATAGTTTAGACAATTTGTGGAATTATAGGCAGTAGAAATTGTTGGGATTACGAGTGAGTGACGCCGCGGGCATTAATTATAGAAATATTTCTATTAAATACGATCCTTCGATGTTGTTACGACCAGTTCAAAGTATTATAACAGAGTATAAGGCGACTTGTACAAAAATCATAATTTGATTTAAATGTCTTAGATATGTGTATTATACACCAAATTATATGTTATACTAAAAATAATATAAATTATTAATTATATAAAATAGGATTTATATGTATTATTGTAGATTCATTATTTTATTCTTTATGTTGTCATTCTGATATAAAGTACTTATTTGAGTTTTCTGACGTTGAGCAGCGTTGTATTTTGTTTCATGACTTTTAAATAATGCGTTTACTTCGCCTACCTGACCTACTTCTGAGATATACTCATAATATTTATTATCCACTGTTTACCTAGCCTTAGATTAAGTACATCAGCCGAAAAATTTCTAGTAGCTATTGAAAATTTTTAATTTTAAATTGCGAGGTGCTTCGGCGGTAGAAAAAGGTACCTTTTTAATGTTTTTCTTGTATCTCGAAAACTATTAAAAATATTTTTTTTTAAACTAAACGAATTATTGTATTTTTGGGCTAATTTTCTAACATTAGATATTGATATTTTAATCAAATAAATAATTAATAATGAAGGAGTTAGTAAAGAATGTAGCCTTAAATCTGTTATACAAAAGAAGCCTCTTAACGTAGTGTGCGATGTGTATGAAAGAACTGCGTAGATTTACTGGTAAAAGAAACTTTTGCGTAACCATATTAGCAATCGTTTAATGACGTGCTGTGTACTTAGCTACGTCTCTAAGGTAAATGTATAGACTATTTTAGATACGACGACTGTTACTTTAGATTATTTTATTAGGCTTTTGTCGGCGCCACAGTGTTATACTCACTGGTCTACTCTCAGATATTTCGCTTTTGATCGGCAAAAGCAAAATAAAGCCGCTTAAGAATATCAACTCCCATGAGCTCTTACTTTATTTTTACGGTTGTTTAATCTTGCTAGTGAAAAATTATATACAAAATAATATAATATGTAACAGAGCTTGAAGAAAAAGTTTAATTTTTTACATAGATATAGTTATTTTTTTACAATTTGTTTTATTGTTTTCATTAATTTCCGTAAGCTCATTTTGTAGTAGAGTATATTGCGTATAATATACATCGATGTTAAACTGAGCGCCACAATTACATTGGTATATTACATCACTGCGTTAAAGTTGCTGTCATCTAACAATAGAGCAGCAAAAAGCCTTCAAGGATAAATAACAAAATGTGTCATTTATTTGCGACGGCGCAAGAGATGCGTATCTAGATTTTATAAGGACCTACCAATTAGGCAAAGTAATCCAGGGTTGTCATATGATTTATTAATTTTATGATAGTAAAGACAAAATTATTAAAAAACTTACGCTAAAAACTATTTTCTACACGGATATGGGTTGTGCGAATGTTAATGCATGCATAAATGCTTTAATTAAAGTTAGATTATAGACATCGACATAGTATTAAATAGTTTTTTTTATTTATTTTAAATTATTTCAATAAGAAAAAAACGAAGTATTACTTTGTTGACACCATCTTTATGTCCTTTAAGAGTACTTACAGAGATGGTACGGCAACACTTTGTAGTGCGTTTGTTTAATCTAAGACGAAAGCTTCTTTGACCTACGCAATAAAAAGTGTATTTTGTTGAAGTGTTGCCACTACACCATATCAGTCGTGGCATATAAATAAAGTAACCCACAACCCTGCCGTAAAATCTAAGGTTAACCGACTCTAGTCTATGAATCGATTTTAAATTCGTTATCTAGTTCAGCACTAGCATGTTTAATGAATAGAATAGAATAACTTACAAGCGGATCGGTATAATCGACACTGGGTAATCAGATTGCAATCGAAGTAGATTTATAAGGATCTGTAGTTTCCTGCTGTGATAGTTTATCTTTATCTAGATGGCTGCTTTCGTTTGTATACTAATGTTATTTGTTTCATGCATTGTGGAGTTACGTTGAGATTTACGTATGTATGTATACATTTATATAGAAATATTTGATTTGATTTTTTAAAATTATTTTTGTAAATATATCGTAGGTACTAGCAACTCACTTTATTCAAGTGCGTTCGTAGGTGCCTTTCAGTAGCTTATAATATGTCCTATTATAAAGCCTATCTATGTACTAAATTACATCCAAATCCGTCCAACAGATTCATTGTTAATCTGATTATACTTGTAAAATATAATCAGATAGAATGAGATATTTTCCTGCAATAAAAAATATCCTAATGTTGACCAGGATAACCAGATATCATCATATCAAATTTCATCAAAATCTTACCAATAGTTTTCTCATGACGCGTTCCCAAACAGACAGTCGGACAAAAAATCTAAAACCTACATACCTATTCGGCCTTTGTATCAACAATAATGATATTTAAATAAGATTTTCCAAAAAATATTTAATGTACAGATTCAGAATTGTATTATATGTATAGATAATAATTACTACAGCGGTATTATGTATATAGTAAGGGCAACTGAAAAAATACTTGTATGTATAGAGCTATAGTTCAAAACATTTGCTATGAAGAGGAATCTTTCTTTACCTTTAAAGAACGCTTTGTTTTGTGGACGTTATAAATATATATATATATTATGTGATAGTTTGAATAGAGATAGTTTATGGGTATACGGAGAGCAGAAAGCCTACTTCCTATTGATGCCGATAAATCAAGCGATTCTGTAGGTAATTACTTTTTTGGCAGTCGCTCAGAGACCTGAGTGAATCGAAGGCCGTTTTTCTATGTGAAACTACAAAATAGATATATTACCTAGAAGATGTTTTTAGAAGATTTGTATGAAAGAAAAGATATGTATTTCGTAGACATTTATAAATAGTTTCAACTACATTTATGTATCTCGAGTAGTTTCGCATGAAAATCATTTTAACGTTAAGGGTTCGGGGATGACCCCGTTACATACTTATTAACGGGGCTATAGACCTGAAATTAGGTGAGTGAGAAGGTACTGAAGTAAGAGAACAATAAATAAAGGAAAGAACTCTCCAATAGACGCTGGTGCAGTTTTCGTATGTTAAACTCGCTATATACGCAGGTAGATTGTTACGTGTAGTAACATAGGATAGTTATGGCCGATTTCACCAACGTCACCTAACTTTAAGGGCTCCCCTAAGCATGGTTAGGGGGCTGTTAAGGGACAGTTTCTGTTTCACCGACAGTTAGGGGTCACCTAAATGTTAAAATGCCACCTAAATATAACGATGGTTAAACGAAATTTAATTTAGGGGCTAGTTTAGGGGAACTTTTAAGCTCCCCCCCCAACGTGCGTTCACCTTGTCGTGGTGGGGGGGCTCAGTAGTGCCCGGCAACCCAACCGGGCGCGAAGCCAAGAAACGCACAGGGAGGTGGCCCACTTCGGTGGGCGGTGGGAGGTGGCCCTCTTCCGAGGGCAGTGTACCATGCGGGTTGCTTCTGGTACTTCTCTGATAGCAGAGTGGACTGTGGAGCAACCCCGCGGTTGTTGTGGTCTGCTTCGGCAGACCTGCCGTCGGGGCGTCGTAGTTGAATGCGTAAGCGATCCTGCGACGCCCCATTAAGACGGGGGAAGGTTTTGTTGGGTTTTAGTGGGTAGTACTGGCTTTGCCGGCGAGTCCCACACCTCGTGCGTAAATGCATTTCTCAACGTTAAAAAAAAAAGGGGGAACTTTTAAGCTAGTGATCTCATACGTAAGTGCTAGCTTATGGGATGTTGGTGAAATCGGACATTAGGTTCCCATGGACGCACCCGAGCAAAGTGAGGTTGAATCACTAGTGTAGGTATAGTATAATATGAAACGATTCCATTGTATTATAATTATGCAAAGTTATCAGCTAAAGATTATTATAACACTGGAGATATTTTCGCCATACTTTATGACTTTATTAACTATTCTAACAAATGGATCGTGTCGTAAACGGATTCGTTTGGATTCTATTTGCATCTAGATGGAGTATTTAAATTACTAATGGTGTAACAGGTTTATCATATACTTGGGAGGTTATGTGATTAATGATATACTTTAATATTTATATAGTTATTTATAATTATACATTTTTATGCTATTTAGTATTTATATAGAAATCTTTAGTATTTATATTTCAAACAGATATACCTAGCTGCCAAGTAAAAAATAATTTAATAACAATATCGCTACGTATGTCATTTTTCCTCTCTTTTGAATATTTAACAACTATTTTTAAATCAAATATAAAAACAGAAAAATAGAAAAAAAAAGTTATGATGCTTCATAACAACACTCGCTAGTTATCGAGTTAGCAATTAGTTTATTATAGAAAGTTTAGAATTACCGAATGTTTCCATATAATAAGTCTAACTACAGGAATATATTATTATTCTTTACTGCCTCGGTGGTGTTGTGGCTAGCATGTACGGCTGCACACCCGGAGGTCCTGGGTTCGAGTCCCGGGTCGGGTCAAGTTTAGTTATTGAGTCTTTCTGTATAGTAAGCCTCAGTAACAGCCCGGAGATGGGAAGTTGGCGGTGTTTCACCCCCGTATCTCGGAGAGAGCACGTATAGCCGTCGGTCCTGCGCCTTAACTCTCACTGGTCGTGTCGATTAGTCGTCCCACCGGAGTATGAGAGTGACAGGAATAGAGAGTGCACTTGTATCTGCGCGTACACTTGTGCACTACAACATCTCCTGCGTAGTTGGCTAGTCTCAATGAGATTGGCCGCCGTGGCTGGAATCGGCTAGGAGAACATCATCATCATCATATTATTCTTGAGAAGATAATTTGTAATTTAAAATTGACATTAAATGAATCTAGGTACAATAAGTATACAAAGATAGCTTAGAAACAATCAGCGACAGACGACAGTACAAATAATACGAAAGATTTGAAGCGAGAATTTTACCTATCTACACTTCCGTATAAATACATATATACTACACACAAAAGACGAATTTAAATGTACACCAATTCAATATGCCGAAAAATAGTTTGTTTTTCGTAACCTTTAATATAGACTCACCTTCATCCTTCAAAGCTTTAATGGCGTGAACAACTCCAGACCAAGGGCTCGGCAGATCTAAGAAAATGGCATTTGCTTTCCCATTGAGTTCGTCACCGAATCCATCTGCTAACACATCTCTGTGTCGAGCCTAGTTGAAAATATAATAAAAAACTTTTTTTAACAACATGTATAATAATGTTTGTTTATCTGTTTGTTACATTTGCATTCCTAACACATTTACATGAAATTTTTATGACATGTACTGATTATAAAACTGACACGAATTTATTTATAATTTGAAGCGATCTTCATCAGTAAATTAATATTAAAACAACTTTTCTTTGGATTTCCTCGCAGATTTCTTAAATAAACTAATTAAAAAAAATTGAGAACCTAAAAGCAAAATATAAGTGCAAAAAAATCCAAAGAAAAAGTGATTTTAATGATCTTACTTTTTATTCAACATTACTTTATTTTATACTAACTGTTACAAAATCAGCAAGTCCGTGGGCTTCAAACTCCTCTTGAGCGACTTTAGCCCTGTGGTCGTGAAAGTCGAATGTGTACACGTGACCGTGCGGACGGACTCGTCGGATAAGTGCGTGTGTTAACGAACCACTTCCAGTTCCTATTTTATGAAACGATTTTAATTGATATTACAAACGTAAAACCATCCATTGTTATTTTGAATTATTTACTATATGTACTCATTTTGAATCACATTTAAAAAATATAATTATGTATGTATAAAAATAATACTATGAAATATCCAATTAAGAAAATTGTTTTATACTGATGAGTTATTCCTGTCTACACAAAATTAATTAATTAATTTAAATTCCATATCTATACATATAATAAAATTCTAGCTGGGTCGAATCTCTGCATAAAATATTTTTTGGAAAATCTTATTGAACTAGACATTAAATGTTAGAATGTAAGCAAATCCATACTTCCATACATAATATTATAAGTGTGAAAGTGTGTTTGTTTGTTTGTCCTTCTTTCACGTCGAAACGGAGTGACGGACTGCCGTGATTTTTTGTGTGGAGATTGTTGGAGGGATGGAGAGTGACATAGGCTACTTTTTATCACGAGAGATTGTCTATTTCCCACGGGAAAACAGTTTATAATATAATCCAAAAAAATATATATGATCAGAATTACTTGAAACTTGATATTAATGCTCTTCAATGAAATTAAATAAATACGTGTGTTAGTATTTTTTTAAATTCATCCTATAAGGGGGTAAAGTATTGGATAAAAGTTTGTATGAAACTACCTTTTAGGGATTTTTTGTAGTTTTAGCGCAGGCGAAGTCGCGGGTTATGCTTGTAAAATATAAATGATAGTTCAAAACTATAACAGTATCAACATGTATTTGATTACTCTTTAAGGAGTTTATAACCTGGTATAAAAAAGATATTTAAAAAATGTTTTAACAAAAAACATTTTTTAAATATCTTTTTGCATTATCAAAAATAAAATAAAGCGACATACCAGCTTCAATAACAATGTTCCCTGGAACTAAATCCAGTTGTAATAGAATCATACTAATATCTGGAGTATAAATGATTTGTGTCCGATGAGGCAGTGTCATTGACCATAGTTCAGGGGTAGGCTGAAGAACATGGCCCCAGCCTTTTGATAACTCTACCTAAAATTAAGATAAAAGGTTATAATGCTAATTCAAGTACTAAGCATTAAATAAATGTGTAAAACTTATTTTAAGTAATTTTAAATTGAAATTGACATTTTTAGTTAATTTAAATGTTAGCAATTAATATTTTTAAGTAGTATTTCTAAAAATAAAAAGTGTTTAAGAGTTGAAAGGTTGGGCAAAGCAAAATAAATGAGATAATTTTGGAAAATAAAAATTTTAGCAATAATAACAATTTATCTCTAGTTTTTGCCTGTGGCCACACTTGCCTTTTTTTCTAGTTAGTACCCAAAAATAAAATATAATTTTTAAATTATGTTAGTATTATTATGATACAGTATGCAGTTCTATAGATGAGAGCTTAAAATGTAACTTAGATATACTGAATCAATAAAAAAAAATACGAAAATAAGGTAAGAAATGTTCTATTACACTAATACAACATATATGATTACCAATTTGTTAAAATCAGCGAAAGTAGAACTGTTAATTATTTTGTTTTCAAGATAAATTCTACATTAAATAAATGTAAACATAACCTTAATTTTCCATTTATAGTATACATGCAATTTTTATAACAAATTTTAAGCAAAATACGCTGTGTAAATATTTTAATTTTTAAAGATGACTTACTCTACTTCCATAATCAACTCCTATTAGATTTTTAACTTTTAATGCGCCAAATGTTGTTTGGTACACATTCTCAACCATTTCGCCCTTTTTATTTTTTATTTCCGGTCTTACATCAATAGCGTGAAGATTGTTACTTAAATATAAAATCACTGTATCTCCTTCATCAATTTTATCTTTATAATTTCTAAAACTCATTTTGAAAATAAAATGCACTAAGTTCAAAAAGGCAATGTTTACAAAACATGTGCGTTTGACATTGACATTGATATTTGATTTCCAATGAAATATAGCTTATTGATTTGTATTTATAGTCATACTTACCATAATATTTTATTATTACTATAAATAAATGAATCAACAAAAGGCGCATTTTATTTATTTTATTTTCATTTAATAGGACTAATATATTACCATAACTTATAAATGTTTATATAACCTGTGGTTGGTGAGATTGCGAGTAAAAATTTACATACAAATGTCAGACTAATAGTAAATGTGAAAATGTATAAACAGTACTTTTGTTATTAAATATCTTACTAAAATAATACTTCCTAAGAGGATTTCTATTTATTTTTTGTTAAGTGTGATAGTAAAATTATGAACAGTTATCAATAGAACTCGTTTACTTCCTGGAAACGCAAATAAAATGGTGAAAATGGATGCGTCAAAAATTACAAGTAAAACTAGCTCTCTTAAAGCTTTGATTTTGAAGGCCTGGCGTGAGAGATGGACCGATATACAATGGGGTATTAATATCAAAACTATTCTTCCTAGAGGCGTGAGTGGCGACTTATATAACTTAGCTGATTGTATTCTTCAGCAGGCCATGGTAGGATGTGGTGCTAATCAATTAGTTATTTCATATCTCAAGCACTCACTGGCCTCACATTTAGTGTCTTATGCTGCAGTATTACAGAGGATAGCGAAATTTGATGCCTTTCATAAACCTCATTGCATTTTAAGTCTATTGGAGTTCTTAGAAAGCTTTCTCGACAATATAACATGTCGAAGCAAAATGGAAGAAGAAATACTAGCCTTTGCAGTGTCTTCAATTATTTTTTGGTTACTACAAGTATACCATTACTCATTGAGCAAATATCCATCCTCTAATCCAATACAGAGTCAAGAATTACTTGAAAAATCAACATTACTTTTAAATTCAATAGTCCATTCAGATTTTCTTATAGCTATGTTTTATTTAGCTAAGCAAAATGATCCCGATGAATATAACGAAGTAACAAAGAAATGTCAAGAGATTACTGCTTTTATGATGATGAACACACAATTTAAAGCTCCAGTTGCAATTCATGAGACCTTACAAAAGATCTGTAATATGGATATAGATAAAATAGCTCCATTGAACAATAAGCCTGAGGCTGTAAGTCATTGCTTACAAGCTTTGATAGCTGTAAATGTTTTGGCAAACCCTAGTTCAGATGTGCAGCAAATATCCAGTCAACTATTAATGATACAAAGAGTGAAGAGCTACCCATTATCAAGACTTTATTGTGAACTAATTAGAGCATGTTTCATTTCTTTAAATGATGCAAGTAAAGATGCTTCGAAACAGGCTTTGTGGGCTGCTTTTACATTCCTCAAATTACCACAAGTTATAAGTTACATTCATAATATCTGCGGTACCAACAATAAAGAAGGAGATTCTTCTGTGGAAGTAATTGAAGCATTTGAAAAACTGTTACAAGGGAGTCCATTACTCGATGTTGTTGATGCTAAGAATTCTTGCAATAGTATTGTCTCTTTACTGGAACCTTTAGTAAAGTTGAATATTGTATCAGAAACTCAGTTGGCTTATTTTAGTCAGAAGAGAGAAACTAAAGATATAAAGTTACAAAAATTAGAACCAACTGGTCTCCAAGGTTCTGTCCCATCTTTTATAACTCGTGCAGAACCTACATTAGCAGGAATGCTCAAGACTATGGGAGGTGATTTTCATAAAACCCAAGAATCTTTGTATCCTATGCTCTGTCAAATTGTTGGCGGAACTACATTAGATACCATACTAGCGGTGGCAACTGTAGAAGGAAAATTGAAATTATTTGCATCAAGATTAATAAAATTTAATGAATTTGCACTAATGACAGCTAGTGAGAAGGGTGCGTCCCAGTCGAAAGTTTACATATTTGATATATCATTCTTAATACTATGCTCTATTGTCCAAGATTATGGTGCAGAAGCTGTACTTGATGAAAATGGAGACTCCTTTTTTGAAATGTGGGTTAAAGAATGTATGGCACATAAAGGTGTTTATAGATCACCAGAACAAATTTTGCAAAAATGTGATTCACAGCTTGTGGATATTTTTATTCATCATCTTAGTGCTTCCGACTTTGATTTTAAGAATACTAATTTAAAGCCACATGATTTATGCACAAATGTTGGAGGGGCTATGAAAGAGATCTTATTTGCATGGGAACAAGGTTCTATTTCCTCTACAGATGTTAAGCGAATGTTGGATTCCATGAGACAAAAAATGGCTTCCTTAGCAGTGTGTGCTTCAGTTTGGTTGTGTTCTTATATGAATGTTGTTCATCAAGATGCTTTCATTAAACCCTTAAATATGGTACAAATGTTTCTGTCGCCACCTAGTGAAGTTGAATTAACCCAAGTTGATAATTTCAAAGAAAGAGCTCTATTGATGTGCCAGATTATAAGAAAGATGCAATATGACATTCATCCTCCCGTATTACCGAAAACTAAAATTATACCTTTTTCACATTGTATTGTGTCTCGGCAGCCAATTTTGGAACAATTACAAACAGTATGGGAAGATGTCAAAACTCGAGGTTATTTGCACATTGATGCCACACATATTATAAAAAGCCTCTTAAACACTGCTGGTCCAGTCTGGTTCGTGACTAATTTAATTAAAGAAACTCTTAAATTTCGTTATCAACACGATTTAGATAGGTCTGTGGATATTGTATTGGCGATGTTCTACTTAGACATTGAAAGGTGTACTGAAGCGCTTATATTGCACGCTTTACCTCAATATTTGTATAATGCTAAATTATGTGATGAATTAGTTGAACCTCAATCAGCTATTTTGGCCAAACTGTGCGTTTATGCTATTTACGCGGCTTTAGAGAGCAGTCTCATGAATCGATCTTCAGTTTCGAGAAAACGCCGACACGATGATTCAGAAGACTTAGACACAATGTGTTCCTCGAATAAAGTAAGAAGACTGAACGATAATACTTCTGATTCATTATACTACTCTCAAGGACAGAGCATTTCTGGACTCAGTATTAGGGAGCCCTTACAATCTGCTTTGGAGGTACTGTACAAGTCATTTTTGCAACTGGCAGGAAAGAATGGTGATGTTACACCACAAACTCAATTTATTTTTGAGTTTTTAGTGTATGCTGTCCAATGTGGACAAGAAAGGGCTCAAGTAGTTTTACAGAAAATGCCAAGTGAAATTGTGCCCACGTTAATAAAAGCTCTACCAGAAAACTTTAATATTGGACTTATTTTAAGACTTTATGATTTATCTACTCCTTATGGTAGAAAAGATACTGCGAGAGATCTTTGCTTGTTGAGGAATATGCGCCTACGACCAGAATGAATCATATTTTATGAGTGTTCAATTCATTTAGCTAATAATAATGGCTGTAACTATTAAAGCACTAAATAATTTCTATTGTAATGCACATACGTCGTTTTTAACAATGACATTGATAGCATTTTTTAAATTTAAATTACTATAGAAATGTTTATTTGTAATGTAAGTAAACGGTTTTAATTATTTAAAAAAAATATAAAAATGCTGTTTTTAACAATAATCGTTTAATAAATAGGTAAGAAAATAAAACAGTTGTTTATAATATTTTCCTTTATTTTCAAAATCAATTTTAAATTCAAATTCGCCTTTATTTCGCCATTAACAATATTTAACATTACAATCTGTCTGTTTCACGATAGTTTTTAAATAATAAAGAAATTAAATAATCTTATATATGTACGTATGTAATAATTTCATATAATGGTGGACGGAATCGATGTAAAGGTAAAACATGTAAAATTGCATTAAACATCGAAATTGTTACTAATAATATAACAATATTTTTATAAAAAATGTGTAGCAATAATTTCGATGTCATAGCCATTTAATTAGTTAATAATCCGGCACTAGCAAAATGTCATATAATATACATAAATGTCTATAAATGAGATTGTTTGATGTAATATTTATGACAACAAATGAACAATAGTTAATAAGTAAACATAATCTTCACTTACATAAATTGTATTACAATTCCATTGTAACATTCAAAACGTGAATGGACGGACGGTATTTCAATAAAGTTTTTTTTTATATACCTAGCATAGCATTTAGGCATATATATGTTGGCTTCGTAAACGAGAGTATTTTTACCTTTTGTTATCAAACTACTGTTTGTCTTGCATTAACACAAATTAATCGATTTGGTTTAAAATATTAAGTTCTTTTCTGTTATTTTTTGATTATATTGTGTAATTTTTAATGCCGGATATTAACGTAGGTAAAATCTAATACTGATTATCAACTAACTAAATGAAGATAAGAGAAATTGCACAAGAAAAAGAGACAGATCCTGTCTTTTTAACTAATTTAATACTCTATTTATTTACATAAAATATACATTATATATATCATAATACATATTATTCTAATTCCTCACATTTAATGTGACCTTGTCTGTACACGCTATTTTACAAATTCTTATAAACACATCACAGGAGAGTTCCAGAACGCTTACCTCATGTGGGTAGTTATAAACTAAGAGTATAAGGTAACAATATATTATTCTATATTTATATTCTAAACATTATTCTAGTTATAATGCAGGTTTTTTTCCACCTGGTGAGTCCGGGTGTGGACGATCTGAAACAAATTTGGATAATTAAAATCATTAAGAAACGAATGAAAGAGTTGTTTCTTCCGATCGGTTCCGATCAAATCTATCTATACATAATATAATAAAATGGTAACTAAGTCGAATCTGTACATTAAATATTTTTTAGAAAATCTTGTTGTAATAAACATTATTATCGATAGAGAGGCCGAATCTATAGTTTTTAGATTTTTGTCTGTCTGTCTGTCTGTCTGTCTGTCTGTCTGTTACCGCATTACAGAAAAACCACGAGGGATTTTGATGAAATTTGGTATGGTGATAGCTGGTTATCCAGGTCAACATATATGATATTTTTTACCGCGGGAAAATGTCTCATTTCTGGAAAAAATTACAAAAACTGTAATGTACTGAATTTGGTTTTTGGTCATCTGAACGCGGGCGGAGCCGCGGGCAATGCTAGTACATAATATAATTAGGCATATCTATGTTGTACCTATATTTTTTTAATAAAATATATTTATACTTAATGAAACAGTTTTAGAAAATTTTACATTTATTTAAGTTTCAAACATTTAGTCATACTTACCCATTTGCCGTCTAAGATTTTCTTCTCTGTTTGCATCCGGCGTCCTGACCCTGATTCTGTTACAATCGTCTGCATCATTTGCAAACGTCCTTTGATTTCTATTCCATTGGTAGGAACTTTCCGTTGTGACTGTACTACATCTATTTGTATGCGGAACATATTGTTCTGGGGACCAATCGAATACGAATGTATGATAATTTTGGGTGTACGCTGAAGGGGTTCCCGAGGGAGTTGGAGGAGTTGTGGTGACATAAGGAGTAAGATCTTGATGGCACACGTCAGGAACTTTCTGCAGTGCTGATTCAGACCATGTCGGACTTGGATTCCATTGGTCCATTTCCGTTTCCGTTATGTTATAGTTCTTAGAACCCGGTCTTCGATTGGTTATTGTTGCGGTGGCCACTAATGTGTCCCCGTTTGATGTTATGTGAGGAGATATGTTGGTAATAGGCGTTTTGTCTTCTGATTTTTTTCGTTTCGCATTTGGTTGCCGCGTATCATCAATTCGGAGGTTATGGTACCTGGAATAGAAATCTGATGTTAAACTTGGAGTATTTCATCATGACGTAAAGGATGTATAACCAATAGAATTTATTGATTATGCCTATATTATTGTTACAAAAATTATAGATTTAAAAAAAATCTTAGTAGATGTTTTCATTCAATTTGAATTAATGTTAGGTTCTATTAAAAATGATGTTCTCCCGACCGATTCCGGCCACGGCGGCCAATCTCATTGAGACTAGCCAACTGTGCAGGAGATATTATAGTGCACAAGTGTACGCGCAGACACAAGTGCACTCTCTATTCCTGTCACTCTCATATTCCGGTGGGACGACTGCTCGACACGACCAGTGAGAGTTAAGGCGCAGGACCGACGGCTTTACGTGCTCTCCGAGGCACGGGGGTGAAACACCGCCAACTTCCCAACTCCGGGCTGTTACTGAGGCTTACTTATACAGAAAGACTCAATAACTAAACTTGGCCCGACCCGGGACTCGAACCCAGGACCTCCGGGTGTGCAGCCGTACATGCTAGCCACTACACCACGGAGGCAGTTATAAATAAACTCTATATTAATAGATTATTTTTAAGAGCTTCCTACCTGTTTTCCTGAAGGGACACCGAGTAGTCCACAGGTCCGTTGTCATGCCTCTCATAAGCGTAATGTATGGGAGTTAAATGCGGCGGAATATGTGGTATATGAGGTTGTACGCTGGAATTTGGCATCAACACTGGTTGATTTCCATTTATGCAGACTGGTGGTGTAGTGTATTGTATGTTTGGGGGATATACTTGTATATCCGGTGGAGGAGGCCCGTACATTCTGGTTGCAGCCTCATAAGCCAATCCGTAGTGTAATTTTGACTGCACTGCGTAGTAGTGATACAGCCAAGGATTTGCTTTCATCACTGCCGCTTCTTGTTCGCTGTTCATAAAAGAAATATATGAACTTATTATGATTTAATACAAAATTAAGTTATATTTATTATATAAAAAATTAAGTTATATTAAATTGATTTATGAACAAACAAATAATTATTTTTTAATGTGTTTAACAAGATTAAGGAGATTAATATATATGTAGACATTTAAAAAAAGTTGTACTTCTCTTTCCAGTTTCTTAAATTACGAGTAAAATAAAAAAGTTACATTTCATTTCACTTTAAAGCGTAATGAGAGAATGTACTTATAATGTAAACTCATGAAACATCAATATAATCGTTTAAACAGATCTTATTGCTGGAAAGAATCGCATATCACCCGATCTACGACTTTGTTACATGCTTTACCCATTAGTAGAAACGGGGAACGGGGACCACTAAAGTTTAATGTTTATATTAAGTAGTGCCGCTAGCTTTTGTGCCTTGTATGTGAAAATTATTTTACAATGAATAGGGCGTTGTAATACGATGTAGTGGACTACGACCAATTTAAATTATTTCCTTAGATAAGGGTAATCGTTGCGCTGTTTAAATTAACGCGGAGGTTCAACCGTAAACTTACCAATCTTTGTTTATTATTCTTTTAATAGAATATGTCTACCTAACTTTTCCTTTTGCTCAACAATAGATTTCAAAATAGTGTTTTATGTCTAGAAACAATAATGTAATTGCCGCCACCGAAGTATTAAACTTGTTGTTCTAAGGTGACCTTTAACGTTAACTCAAGCTTTGAGGCAACCTTTTAGATAGTGGATGCGGGAAAATGTCACATAGTTGGACTGAGTCCTGGACTATAGATACATTCGCGAAGAAATGTTTCTGCAGTTCATATGTGATTAATGTCAGCAATTGCAAATTGAAAGTAATAATAATAACACCTCCAGGTAAATTTCTAAGAAATTAATTAAAATTTTAAGAAATCTATTGTTAACTGACACGCCGGCGTGTCCGCGGTCGTGGCGGGAATAAGATTGTTTTAGTTTATATAAAAAGTATAATGTTTTGTAAGGGAATTAAAATGTTATTTAGGTAAGACTAAAGTACATAAATATAATTACATGTTTCCATCCCTATTTTAATGTATTAATTATTAAAATTATATGAAAACAAAAAACTTGTACGTAAAGGTACAAGTACTACTACTATTGTATATGTACCTACAAGTTTTTTTTATTTTTTTTTCATTATATCTAATGACTAGCACTGCCCGCGGCTCCGCCCGCGTTCAGATGACCAAAAACCAAATTCTTAGGTTTTACATATTAGTATACATCTTACATTGCAGGTTTTGTATTTTTTCTCAGAAATGAGATATTTTCCCGCGGTAAAAAGTATCCTATATGTTGACCCGGATAACCAGCTATCATCATACCAAATTTCATCAAAATCCCTCTAGTGTTTTTTCCGTGATGCGGTAACAGACAGACAGACAAAAATTCTAAAAACTATATATTCGGCCTCTGTATCAATAATAATGTCTATTTCAATGAGATTTTCCAAAAAATATTTAATGTACAGATTTGGCTTAGTTACAATTTTATTATATGTATAGATAATAGGACTTTTGAATCCAATAGTATCTACTAACATGAAAGTTTAAATATGTTTTGGACGACGACAAATCGTTTACTATTCTAAGATAACTACGAGTAAGAATCAAAGGGTAAGGTGGATAAGCGAACGCATACACACGTTCTGCATAATGAACTTGACCTTCTCGAATTATACATGGTTTTATACTATTGTACTAAATATATTAGTGTAAAATTGTTTTAAATTGAATAATCCATTACTATGATACAATCTAAAGTTTTTGTATGGCGTACAAAATTAGCTTATCATATAGATAGAGTATTATTATAACCATGTTGTCTGTATGTTGGTATTGCTTGGTATTATAATTCACAATATAGATTGCGTGTGTTTAAGAAGAAATCTTACATAGCTCGTACAGCTAACGTACTATCGCATAGTAATAGTATAATTAAGGTCCATTCCCCCTATAACAAGTGGCAACCTTTGCCCTGTGCTACAAGCAGAATAGACTGCTTTATTTTTGCAAAAGCCGAGAGCTAGGAGTTTTTGCGCAGGCACAAAAAAGTAACAAAGTTGAAAAACACTGATTTCAGTATTTCCCAATTTAAAACAAAATACAATAAGCAGTTATTTTAAAATGCAAAATAATGCAGTTTGGATCTTCATTGAAAATTCTTATTTCTTTCGGCTAGAATAGTAATGTAATCTGGCCCTTGTTATGCATAACCGAGTTAATGGAATGTTGGGGACTCGTACTCGTTTCGTCCGCCAATTTGTGCGTCCGCATCGGTCGAACGCATAAATCTCATGAACATGACGTAGGCGGCCGACTTGTTGACAATTTGCTGTCGTTCACCGGACCGAGCTGCATGTGTGGAGCCTACAACGTCCCTATCGATTTATTAAGACGTTACAACGTATATGGCGATCCGTAATAAAACTTCCTTTAAAGGTTATGCTGACATAATGAATAAGATGCAATGGAGACTTAAATAAATACAATAATGACTTGTTTGTAATGATTATAGTAGAATGTTCGCTCAATTATGTGATGATTTAAAATGACGGTAACTTTCCCGTGGTAAGTGTTGTACTGACAGTTAAATAAAGCTTGAGTTAGTATTTAAATATATGATAGTTAGTGTATTACTAAAGCTGGAGCATTTATCAGTAGAAAGCACGAAGCAACACGAGTAAGTTGCGCAAGAGCATGCGCAGAAACGTGACAAATGACGCAATCCCGCGAACAATGCAACTGAGCTTGTGAGAGGATATAGTGGATCAAGCTCAAAAAATTGGTGTAAGTTAAAGACGAGTCTAAATAGTCACTTAGGCCGTATGTTATTTTTTAGTAAATTGGTTATTTATATTTATTACCACGGTTCCAGTTACTATCCAAAATACCTATAGAGTTGTACAAAATCAATATAAGTTTAATGATATTTATAGTTACAACAAAATCACCATATATCTGATATGTTTATTTAAATCAATATTTAACAAAACGTACGAGCTGTTAACTTGAGCCAAATATCAAAGTGCCTAAGGCTCGCACCCTCTATGTCGTTGATTGTTTAGGTCACTCTCGTCACCCACTCGCATTGATATTAATTTAGATTTACTATCTCGAGCGCCTACTGACGATTAATTTGAGGTCTTAGTCACTGCAACGCATAATGAGCTTGTACAGAATTATCTATTAAATTAATAGTTGCGGTAATAGCCTCAGGCTTGTTGTGATAAATTTAAATGCTCTCAGGGGTGTATTATGACGCTATTTTTCAATAAACATTGGTTTTAAGTGATACATTTTAAGGTTGTTTTGATATCTTAACTATTATGAGATTCTGAATTTAGGAACAAAATAAATTAAAACATACATACATATATGTACATGTACATTAAATGACAATTACTACAGAATGTAAAATGCGCACATAATAATTGGAAAATATAAGATAATAATCGGAACAAGCTTGTTATTAATAAACAAAGAATGTATATTGAATCTATAATAATGATGAATATTTGCTTTTATTTCGCAAGCCGAGGTAAACGCTTCGCCGTATACAAACAAGATAGATCTAACATTCCATAGAATCAGGTGTTTTAGTGCATTTTCGCGCTATAAAATATTATAGACAGTAAATTCCGTCATCGATCAAGCAAGGTTGGTGTTCGGTGCTTGTTAAACACCGTTTCTCACATCACAATGGCTGTGCGGGCATATTTCAAACCATCCCGATACGAGCATCGGATCGAGGTGCTTTGACTTCATAAATCACCCCTTACAATATTTATTCGTTGCAACTTTACTATGGGTTTACGATGGACGTTAAAGGTAGGCTTTACAGATTAATGTGTAATGAAAAACCTAAACGGAAATAGTATGTTTTTCGTAATATTTAAGCATTTAGAGCACATTATATTTATAAATAATACAATGTAGCTAAAGGGGCTTAGGTATAAAAAATATCTCTTTATATACAAAAAACATAAAACTTACCAACTCAAAATAAAAAAAATCACACAAATAAGATTTAGAACAATATTTTAGATGCTCTATTTTAATATTAGAATCATAACTCACAATTAGTTTATTTTAAAACATTTTCATTCGTGCAATATAACCAATAGTACGGGTGTCTACTCGTCGTCTCGAGACGTCATCTAGTATTGATCTCTCAATAGGGAAGTCTGTAAGCGACCATTTTAAATTATGGCAGCTATTTTTCAAAAGCCTGCCCCTACTGAGAACTGTGAGCGAGTAATAGAGCCGCTTTAAAGCCAATTAGTACTGCACATACCACTCAAGGGTTTTTAAAAAGCATTAACACTAAATATATGCTGCCTTGTAAACTGTCCCACAAATCTTGCTATGTTGGAATTATATTTTAAAAATGGTACGATTTATGTTTATTGAACATTAGTGTTTAAGACACAATAATCACGTTGTGTTTTAAGTCTGGTTTAAAGTTTATTTTAATGTGTAAAAATTTACTTTAATAAGTGGTTATATGTGATGTGTAGAAAGTGAACAAAAGGAAAACTCAATTAGGTCAATATTAAAGAAAGAGTGAACATTTTTATAATAAATGGGTATTTATGTAATATAATATAAGTATTACTCTGAACAAAAATAGCATGATAAAAATTACCTGTCTTAATAGCTAGGTAATTTTATACTAATATAATAATTAGTATAGAAAATACATTTTTCTAAGCAGACGACATAAAATTACTCCGCGAGTGACAACTGACGATGTTATATTTCTTAAATAATATGTGTATTGTAATTATTATAAGTTTTAATTCATAAAATTTTCTTTATTAGTTATCTATACCTACTTGTACATAATGAGATCTGAACTTACGAGCATATTAAGTTACTCGCAGGAAATTAATGCGCTAGCAGTGTTGCAGTTCACAGAGCGATTCGTTTAGATTTCACGAAAATTCTTTATTTATAAAACTATCTATGTAAATGTAATATTTTTTATTGTGAGTTGTTAGTATATCCATATTCTATTCTAGTATATTCATGGAGAAATAATAAAAATAATTTATTTTGTTAACCTATCAGGTTATCTTCAATCTATGATAGCTTATGCTTTATGCGTTTAAATATCAAGATTACTACATGGTTAAACAAGTATTGCTCATCTCTAAATTACAGACATAAAATATTCACATAGTTGAACAAATAACAATCTTCACAAATTATTTTCAATTATATGTTAAATTCATAATTACGGTCGTAATGCTACAGATTATGACTGTAATCAATATGGCATCTCGTCAACATAAGTATTAAAAACTCGAAATTCAGCTTACATACATATAATATGTAGATACTTATGTACTTAAGATATTATAAGTAATGAATGGTTAAGTTTTAGAAATTATGAAATTTAAGTTTCTTTATATAAACTTAAACAGTTTTAATATAATTTTGTATTTCTAATAGTCCTATAAGTACAACATTAAGTAGAGTTGTTGTTTACGTTCTAGTAAACTTTAAACAATTAGTTATCTGATAATTTCGTCAATATATTTTAGGCTTTTAGTTAATCATTTTTTAATATTTTATTTGGCGAGCTTTAGACGCGTTGAAATCGAATTAAGTAAGAAAATGTCACATGGCTGGTCTTAACATGCTAACTTCACTAACTTCAATACTACATAAATAGAAAAAATAATATTTTAATCTTTTTAATAAATACGTTAACACAAATTTATTACTCGTAGTTATTGTATATAAAATATAATATTATTTATATGTTAAACAATTTACTAAAATCTTATTTTACACTTTGCATTATTACAAAAAAACTTGTTCTGACAGACCATGTAATATTTACACCGCGATGATATATTTTGATTGCGCATTAAACTTTAAAAGCCAGTTCTAAAAATTTATATTCTTGCTTGAATGCACGTACGTTTACATTTACTGCGTCACATAAAAGTATATTTTTACCATTGTTTAAATCATAAATACATTGCAATATAGATTTAACAATATTTATGAATATAAAAAACGATAAACATATGAAATTTTGGGAATTTTCAATCAATTGTCTACGCCTGTCGTCATGTCACATTATTGTCTGTATTCCTTATTTTTAATCGATTCTGCATTTTATAAGCTCCGTCCAATAAATCCAAAAAACCATTAACTTACAAACTGACAGGTAGTCAAACACACTGATATCTTTGTACACTATAGTAAGCCTAATTTTCACATCGCACTACGTATATTTAGGTATGTGGTTTACATAATTGCGTAGAGCGGCAAAGATGAAGTGATTTTACCCTTGATCGCTAGATTGCTATGCTTTCGATTTATTAATGGTCAATAAGAGATTCCAAGGGAAAGGGCGATTATGTACGATGTTTTGAGTGCTTTCATGATTTAGCTCTTGTAATTTAGAGGCGAGTGAGATGTTACTTGCGAAATTGCCTTATGTTATTTAGTACATAATTTGTATTGGCGATCAATCAATTAGGGAGTATAATGGAACTGTGTATTAGTGTCAAATTATGTTTTATCAATGGCAAATCTATGCTAATTTACAATTGACTGTGTTTTAGTTTGAGTCGATACTTATGAAATATAGTTCTGAGTATGATTAAGTTAGATTTATTATATCGCATATAAGGACTAGTAGTTGTTCAGTTACATTTGTATGAAAGTTTCGCTGTACAAATGCACATTATGTTTTATAATAAATGATTATTTCGGTGTAGTAGCTGTGTTAGTATGATTACTGAATTGGTTCGCGGGTTTTATTTTTAATATATTGGTTGTTGTATTTACTGTACTACATCTGTATGATATTTAAGGAAGATAAACTTTTCTCGTCGTGATATTCTCTCTGCCAAAGCAAAAGCTGTCTTCGTTTTAGCACTAGCGGAACTTGGCACAGGACATAGATCAGTGATCAGTTATGGTTGTAGCGATATCTTTTAGCAAACAATTGGTTTAGCGTGTAAAGTTTTACTATTTAAAAATTATACATATGTTATTACATTGTTTCGCAATGGACGGACAAGCACTGCGTTCTTTAGTGTATAATATGAAGGTTCTACTAATATGAAGGTAATATGAAGGTACTAGTTCCTGATATACAGTTTTCTAGTTTAGGAGTTAGGGATGTGTGCATTTGTTACCATTGTGTTACTTGAATAAAGTCCGTTTTTTTATAATAATATAGTTAGTTCGTTACCTTAAGACTTGATTCGTACACACGATCACGGGTCGTTGTGAGTTCTCCAGATTGTCCTTTAACTGAAGTACTGCATGCACCCATAGGAACTGGCCACATCGTCTCTGCAGTCGGAGTAACGCAATACACGAACGCTCTTGTTCTGACTGTGTGACTTGTAAAAAAAAAAAGATTAAAATAATTCATTCATATAAATAATCAAGAAAAATAATGAATGTGAATTTTATACAACTTTCGTTATTTTAAAGTAATTGAATTATTTAGCTTATAAAATGATTATTTTGATTTAAACAGATTCATATTTTTTTCTTGCAAGACGTAGAGTGATAGGAGAAGGTAACGAAAGCTAAACTCTAAATCCTTTGGACTTTTGCACTTTACATCTAAAATATCTTTATTACTGTACAATATTATAAGTCTTCTATTAGTTTGACTTAAACATTGACAGAATTGTAGAACAAAGCTTTTTATGTAAGAAAAATAATAAATAAGTATTAAAAATACAAACATCTGTACGTCTACGACAATATAAACAATTTTTTCGAAACATCTTATCTTTTTATACCATCCACTAATAAAAAGGTAGGTAAAGGTTAAATAATGCCACAAAAACTATCACAAAGGATACATAACAGACATTAATCAAAGATATTAACACTCAATCGAAACTAAATTGTTATAATTGAATGTAACTATTATGAAGTCATTGTTAATAAACGGATTATCTGCGATACTTCCTAACCAGATAGCCACCGTAAAAAAGGCCCTACCTATGATCTATAATAAGGTAATTTCAACTCTAACATAACGTAATATGGTTACGATTTATACCATGCTTTTAGCTTTACAGGCTTTTCTTTATGCTGTAGCTGGGTAAAAATCAGCACTGTGCTTTGTAATACAAAAACTTGGACAACATTTATGAATTGAAACAAGTATTACCTATGTATATTCACACAAGAATCGAACTGGCGATCTTGTAGTTACATACAGTGAGACCAATAGCACTATAATATTATAATACGACAAAGAAAAATTTTATTATTATATACATCATACAAACATATATGGTATGCGAGCCATGTACATAAAAGGCCTCACTGTTGATTGGCTAAAGATAAAAAGTCAAGTTTGATATATCGCGCAACTTATAGTTTCCCTACAATTTAAAGGGTATGCTAATTTTGTTGTGTAATTAAATCACGCGATGCTTATTAGTATTAAAATATGAAAATTTTATGATCTGTTTACGTCTTAAATCATTTAGCGTAGCGTAGTCAACGTAATTGATTCAAATATTTGTAGGTTCATGCTAAAAATGAATATATTGTAGGTTTATATATATAATATATTATATATACATATATTTCTATTTTATACTTGTTACTATTTCATTTCTTATTCGATTTTATTAAATATTTTTTTTGATTTATAAACTGGCTCCAATCGCTCGTAAATAGCTGTTAAGATTCTTAAATACATAAATTAGTTAATTAAACAAGAGTGTGGAGCTTTCAAAATTTGTTCGTGGTCGAGGTTTAGACCGCATGATACTAGATGTAATAAATATGGATTGTACAGTAGACATAAAATGTTTCTCTAATCACTATATTTCTATTAGGTCTCCAAATGGAGTTTTACAAACTTGTGTTGCCTTCTGTATAACCTGAGGTCGCAATTAAATATGCATTCTATTAGCACTACAGGACATCCGTGTGGGTCTTATTGAACCTTCGTTTATCTATTAATTCTAAATCAACAGTATTCCTATAATAATTAAAATTGTGAGTAAATTATATTTATGTATAAAATATGATTTCTAATATTGGTAAGTTTTGTTTTATACAATAAATTACATACAATATTATCTTGAACTATATAAGTATGGAAAACATATTAATATTTTAATTTTATTAAAACACATCGTTTAAGTTTCGTAGTTATACAAAAATTAAATGTTGATGCACAAAACTACTGGCATGCATAAAGGACATAAAAAAATTAGAATACAAGCTGGAGTAAGTAAAATTTATTATATAATATATACCTATATAAATAAAATGAAACTAATTCTTCCAATAGATTGTATTATTTTTGTTATATGTATGTATAATATATAACACTAAAAGATAAATAAAATAAAATAAAGTAATTCAGAAGACTTTACAAATATAAAAACTAAATAATATTTACAAATATTTGATACAAGTGAGACGCATTCGTTGCACGTCCCTAATAACTTTTTAAGCAGTCTAATATCCCATATTAACTTTTAATGTACGACGATAAAAAGTAACCTATGTCAAATTATAATATTATACATAGACTCATGACATAGACCTATGTCAAATTATAATATTATACATAGATCAGTATGCATAAAATGACGTCAATCTCTATGTCCGTCTCTACATAATGCAAGAATAAAATAGCAAACACGTGATTTTCAGATTCTTAATTAACTTAAATTGTATTATTAATTATCTTAAATATAGTTAATTTTCTATATCATCTATCTACATATATAAATAAAAATGAGTGTTGGTAAGCGCATAACTTAAGAGTGGCTGGACCAATTCGGAAATTTTTTTTTTCGTATGTTCCTTAAGGTCCACGGAAGGTTTTAACAAAGAGAAAAAATCAAAAATTAACGAAAAAAAAATTAAATTTATATGGCTAACGCTGGCTAATAACTATTTATATCTATTTAAAACGTACCTGTGACGAACACGAGCGAAGCGAGGGTGAGCCGCTAGTATTTAATAGATATAAGTAGGCAGTATATGATTAAAAAAATAAATAAATAACATACGATTTTACCTTAACTGAGTTAACTCTAAACATATTTCAGTCAACTTTAAATTCATAAATGTGTTATGAAAAGTTTTCATAGCAAAATATTCGTAGGCGTGAACGGATTTATACCCGCTATAATTCCAATGTTATCTTATGCTAATAATTACTGGAATTCCCACGAAACATGCCAATATCTGATTGCAGCGCTCAATAAATCCGCTGTGACAGTTTATAGTCAAAGAATGGCATTAAAAGCGAATATCGCTTCAGATAATCTATACGTAGCACTAAGTATGGAGCTGGAAAGGTGACGGCTGTATTGTTTTCTGGAGCTTAGGACGTCTACAATAAAATTTAGCAAATTATAGCACCGCGACAATAATTAGCAATTAAATATTTTGGGGATTTGAAAAAGTTAGTAAAGTAAAAATATAAACTTTTACTCTTAGTTACCTTAGTTACGTAGTAGTTTACAAGAATGTTTTATTACGGAAGCAGCTTAACTAAAATGTGGTTATACAGATTTGCCTCTTTTTCAGGTCAATTTCGAACTCTTACAAGCAAACGTCAGATTATGATGTGATTTATGGAATATATAAGGCTGCAATATATTGTTGTCATAATGTAAAATGTATTTTTATTAATTCCATTTAACAGAAATCACAGGAAAAATATCAGTAGGTATGTTATATATTATTGAGATTTTTAGTTTGTCTTTTCACACATAAACGGATCGGTGCTTTTACGTATTGAGATATTTGACTTAAAAATGATATTCGATATAGATCTCGGCAAGTCATTTTTTATTTTGTGGGACTCGTGAGATTTAGTTAAAGTGTAAGCTCAGGGAGAACAGGTTGCTTGTAACCTCTTTTTATTTAGCATCACACTAAATATAACCCTACATTACTTAATGTAAGTCGTATCACAATCGTATACGTATAGTAAGCCCTTAATGATTTTCGTAAGTTGCTCAAACTTTATTGTATATACTCAAATTACCATTCAAGGCATGAAATATGGAGCTCGCGTCGATTATAATGAGCTAAGTGATTGGAGTAATCTTTTTGAGGGTCTTATTTGGAAACTTTAGCATTATGACACGATTTTATTGAGACTTATTATGAATTTAAATCAATTTACTTATGACTGAAAATTATTTATCTGAAGTAGTGATAAATTATTAACGGTTTTTTATATATTATGTAAAAAATGATAGATAAACTAACACTTAGAGGTAAATAACATTAATAAAATTTGTGTATATTTACAACTAGCATAAGTTTATTCTATGATCGATTAATTATAATAAAATTTATGTTTAGAGAGACAATCAAATACAAAAGCGAAAAGTCAAGAATCAGAACAAACAAAAAGACGTTTAAAGTTCACCTTAAGGTCACTGCGCACAGGCTGGTCCTTGTCGACGCGATTATCGAATTATTCGAATGATGACTCGACTCGCATAGATGAATGCATGGCCGAATGGGCATATTTTGTATACAACCAACATAACTTTGTATACACTTTGATAAAAATCATTAGAAAATCAACTTTGTGACATTGACTTAAGTGAGCTGTGATACATTTGACAGTAACATAGTTTGTGAAGAGTAATAAGGGTTAATGCCGGGCGGTTATTTGTGCAATCTAGAATGTTGGTTTTAGAGTCGAGAAGAGATTGACGATTGCTATGATTGTGGTCGGGTCGGGTAACTGGTGTGCTTACCTCATCTTGTTTTATCTGTGTGTATTCCTAAGTGGGTTTGATTTGCGACTCCTATTTTCTAAACTCTACCTACGCAAATAATAGTTAGTAAATAAATCAGAAATAAATCGCTATAATGAATATTTATATCGATAAAGCATTTACATTTTTCACCAGAAATAAGCTATTTGTCTCCCTGTCAATCTTTTCAAGATTAAAATAATTGTTGACATATTACGTCATTGTTTTATATGATTGTCGTTAAACTTAAAATTGTCTGCTTACATAACATTTCCTTGTTAACTTTATTTCACAGAAAACGTCTTCACACCTTTGTCATGTTAGAAAGTGTTCCAATTTAAAAGTCACGATTTAAGACATTAGGACTAAGAGTAGTTATTTTCTTAAACAATAGAGTGCAAAATTGTCAACATTTATAGGATTATGTTAAAATTGGTGGTTTTGTTTGATTTAATCGCTCACGTACGGACAAACGTACACGAGAGACACGCGTGATAATGTGTCAACTTTCTCTCGATCGTGAAGGGTTAAATTCGTGGTTTCTATTTTTTAGGTTATCTGTTGTGACATGTGTCAAACACATTTCATTAAGGCTTGACACTTTAAGCGAGTAGGCTATTTTAAAGAGTGAATAGGCGCGTATATTGAACTGAAACTTATATCTTTATATACATGTACATATATAATATATAGTATCTAAAAAAACTTTAAACTTTAAGTTCTGAAAACGACGATAATCAACACAGCTGTTTTCTTAATATTGTCTAAAATTATATCAATTCAATTAGAATTGAGACTCATCGCAAAAATCATTTTAATACAGGAATCTGAGATTATTGCCTCCGTATTTGTAATCAGCCTGTCAAAGATGACATTCGACATTGATTTGTCATTTAATATAGTCGAAGTTATAAATTATTCATTTTGATATAATCATAGGTCATTTGGGGAGTGAGGTAATGTTATTAATCAGAAATATTCGATAAATACTAACATAAATCTATTAGGGTATGCATTTTGCCTTAGGTGCAGATTGACAGGTGTCTAGACTTCAACAGTTGCATGCCACGTACTTGTCGATAAGTTATGAGATTGTAACTGATGATTTTTATATATACTTTATAAATGTTTAATCAAATAGAAATATTAATAATTTTATATTTCTCCTATTATAACGCTTTACTTTCATAACAAATCAAATAATTCTAAATTTTATTCCTTAAAATAAAATAATATCTGATGAGTTTAATTACTTATAGGTACGCAACTAGCGACTCACCCTTGCTTCGCTTTTTTCGGGTGTGCCCTTCTTCGGGTTCGTTCTTCGTAGATAAAAATGAATGTAGTCCACGGGAATGTTACATTTTCCCGGTATGGCATATAACCTATAGCCTTTGGACCAGTAGTTTCTGAGATTAGGGCGTTCAAACAAACAAACTCTACCTCTTTATAATATTATATTAGTACCTATAGATTTTGACAAACGTAACACATGTATACATACTTTATTTTTTTATTTATCTGACATCGAATAAGTGCTAAGTGTTCATCTTCACGAATGCTTTTGTAACTTTTTACAATTTTACGCAAAAAAGAAAATATCTTGATCCATTATGTCTTAACCATTTGAATGACAGGTAAACCAACAAACACAAATAATTTTACGCATTTGCATTATTATGAAAAATGAAACAATTAATATTGTATGCAAATAAAATTCACAACTCAAAAATAGTAGTAAAAGTAACTGTTAAGCAACTTAGTAAATAACTTAGTAAATCGACGTAAAGTTTAGTTTTTTTTAACTTTCCTCGGAAATGGCTAAACATTTCAATTTCATTTTTTTAAAATTTATTACATGTTTTTCGAAGATTACATTACCTTAGTTTCATCAAAATCAAAAGATCAAAAAAAAAAAACAAGAAAAAGTTAAAAACCGAGTTATCTGCAAATATCTCGAAAACTTAAAGTAACTTAAAGTTATTGTAAAAAGTATTATTTATAAAAGTTGTAGATTTTTACTAGATGTAACTTTTGTATATAACTTTTGTAGAAAACATTTTTCGAACGTCACAGTAAGCCGGAAATTAAAAAAAAACAACTATTTGTCAACGCTTTGCGTCCCTCCATTTCTCGAGGGTAGTTGGGAATTTTACGAATTTCTATTCCTTATACATATACCTGCTAACATTTTAAAATCATAAAACTTCAGGTTTTCAATATTTTGTTTCCAAACCGGATTCCGATTGGACTAAAACACAAAATTTGAGTTTCCCTCAGGAGGATATCAATATCTCGAAAAGACAGTAGTAATATCATGACGAGCACAACTGATTGAAAGTTCTCAAATAATATTTAATTAACGCTGTTATATACTAAAATTAATATTGAATAGAAATATTCTTACATATAAAAAAAAATAAAAAAAGAACCAACTACGATAAAATTTCATATCATCTCTCATCTCTTTCTTTCAAATCGAACAGAGAGAGATACTATACTAGTACATTCATAAATTTTTATAACAATTTGGTTATTGTTTCCAAGTACAGCAGAACAAATCTATTAAGAGTTCAAAAATTATTATATTAACCGTTATTTGTAATGCGATCGAGTAGATTCCAACGGCCGGAACATTACAAAGCTTAGTTTACTGGCCGCATTTAGAAATGTTAAAATGGTTATAAAATAACGTGGGAAGGTAGATTTAGTGTATTCTATATTGATTCTGCTAAAGTACCTAAATAACCTATTGAACTGATTTTTATTATGTACTTTTGTATTAAATATGTATAATGTATGTATATATGTATGTATATCTTTTTATATTCGATAGATTGAAGGAATTAATGTTAATATACTTATCCATTGGTGGGCTAGTCAAAAAAGTTACAAACATCACATTTATAACATACCTATGTATAAGGATAATAAATAGTCCTAGTTTTATTTCATTGAAAGATCTTGGTGAAGCTTTTAAAAAAATAACAAATATATTAAAATTACATATTGGTTTAGATTGGTTATAATTATACGATAACATGTTCAAATTGTTCAAAAAGCACAAAATAATACGTAAGCTATTATCGAGTAAACGTTTCTATTTTTATTCCATTACCTAGCACTAACAGATCCGTATTTAGGTAGCCTTCAATAGAGAAATAGTTTTGCTCAACTTTAATGTTTCTAGGTATCCAATAAACGATTGACATCTTACATTCACCATTCTTTTTTTCCGAGACCCATTATAGGTCGAGGCCACTCGTAAAAGTCACTACGAGCTTTAACAAAATCCTTGATTCGTTATTTGGAATCCCATTTTCTTTTTGTGCAATTTTAGTTCCGTGCCTACAGACTATTTGATAGTTAAAAGTTAATGGCTAATAGTATTTAGTCACGGATGCTTTACCTATGTTTAAATGAATGCATTATATAGGATTTATTACCTACTTTTATTAAGAGTTGAAGACTGTTTTTAATATTTTAAGGAGCAAAAATTAATTCAATTTTCTAGTAAATGGCTTCAAAGCGCGCCAGTTGAACACAGATTCAAGAACATTTTTAATAATAATTAAAAGATTATATAAAAAAATATATATTATAATGTCAAAGTCAAGCAAAAACCATAATTATCGTTTAATCGTAATTATCTGTTTAAATTGACAACTATGGTCAAATGCTAAAATTAATATCCATATACATACATGCTAATATTTTTTTTTAATTATTCATAAAAAATATGTTAAATTAATGAAAAAACATTACACACACTACCATGTATTTGACACACACACGCATATATATACTGTTCTGTTTATTGTTAAAGTCTGTGGTCAAATTGAGAATTATATATTAATACGTGAAGCAAAAACTTTGAATCCCTTTTTAAGAAAAATCAATAATAATCATGGTCGAAGTTCGACCACTCGGCGAAC
Source organism: Brenthis daphne (assembly GCA_947093115.1). NCBI lineage: Eukaryota > Metazoa > Arthropoda > Insecta > Lepidoptera > Nymphalidae > Brenthis > Brenthis daphne. The sequence continues at coordinate 9,768,858 of OX352478.1, read as the reverse complement.
TCTATTAAATATATTTTATAATGCGAACGTTTTGAGTGCACGAGTACTAGTATAGTATTGTGTAATCTAATAGTATTGTGTATTGAGTATGTTACTTGCTTTTTCTCTCTATAACGGAACGCATAACGGAACGGATTTGGGTGAAATTCGGATTGGCCAAAGCTTGTCTTGGGACTTGGACTAATATAGCTTTTTCATCGAGGATTATGATTCTAGAATCATAAGATTTGCACAGAGCTTCCTATATAATAGATGTGAGCATACTTGTACAAAACATATTTTCGAAAAAAAAATGTTTACTAAGTACCTATTCAGAATAATTTCCATTATTTTAGTTTGGACTAGATTCTAAGAAATTAATTAAATTTCTAAGAAATCTATTGTTAACTGTAACGCCGGCGTGTCCGCGGTCGTTGAGGGATTATAAAAAGTTCATCATCGCTATACATACATTAAAGTCGTACTTGATCGAGCTAATCGAAGCATCTACTGTACGGATTTAAATACGGTTTTTCCAAATAGAAATTGGAATTATCTAGGAAGGTTACAGGCTATCATTTATTGACATTTTTCGAAAATAAACTACCTGCATGATGATATTTGTGAATTAATTCGAAAGACACAATCCATCTGAGATTTTTTGCAATATTATAATTACAATTATGTGAAGGGCAACTAGGGATGCATTAGAACGAAGCATGGGTGAGTCATTAGTTAATCAAATAAAAGATGTTCCACTAATATATAATATACACAGAATACTCAAGTAAGGTCTTTATCGATTTATAAATACATTATAGCTTTAGCTAAAAATTAAAAAAAAATATAAAATCTTAAAAAAGATCCGGGACAAATATCCGTGTCATTTATTACACACTATAGGTACATAAAACGCGTACTTAGACCGCAATAATAGTATACGAAATTGCATATAATGAAGCAGGTTGAAGTTATTGTTTAAATTGTATGTGATTTTAGCTTCAATTTTTCCTTATATGAAGGTCAATAAGAAACTAACCTCATATGATCGCAATGAGGTAATAAGTACCTCTAGATATGTTTTTTTCTGAGAAATCTTGTGAACTAAGCATATTATATTTGAACAAGAAAGCTTTTATTGCACTTTGACATGTGAGAAATATTGCATATCGTTGTCATTATAGTAATAAATAAATATATAGCTTTTAATTTTTTATGAACTTAGTAAAAATTGTCAAATTGTAAACCAATTTACTTTTAAGGCTCATTACGTTTTAGCAGTAAGCTACACAAAAACTAGTGGTAAATAAATCAAATATTAGATAAACTTACAAGGCACATTAATCTTTATATAATTCTGTTGTTATTTTTGGGCAACTTTATTCTTTATAATAGTACTAGCGACTCACTCTCGCTTCGCTCGGGTACGTCCCTAGTTTAACTCTCCTTACAAACTTTCGTCCCCATTTTCACCCCCTTAAGGGATGATTTCCGGGATAAAAATTATGTCCTACCCGGAGTCTCAATTTCATCTAAATCGGTTCAGTAATTCCAGAGATTCCTTCCTACAAACAAACTCACAAACTTACAAACTTTACCTTACTTTATAATTTTAGTATAAGATAGAGATTAACGCTATGAAATAATATTTAATTATACTGTAAGCTAATTTTAACAAAAATATTGGATAAAATATGTACGTCTGCTTGATTTTTGAAGCCACAGAACACAATCATCAAATCGAAACTATTTAAAAAATATTCTCTATTCTTATACAACAATTCGTACAGTATTCTAAAATAACGATGCTAAAACTTTTAAATGTTACTTACTTAATCTGTGCTTATTTTGTGCCTCTTTACAGCAGTCCGGGTGGAGAAGATGGTACCAGCTGACGCCATGTAGAGAACTTCTTTCCCAGCCCAAATGCCACTCGCTACTGGATAAACAGATACACATTTATGAATTTTCTTAAAAAATTATATAATAAATAATTAAAAAAAACTTCAAAATAATACTATTTGTGATAGATCGATTGTGAAAGTCATATTTTATAATATTGATTATATTATTTTAATGTATTGTTTCAAAGTTATTTTTGTAGGTACTAACTTTCCCGGTAGGTTTCCTCGTTATGACGACTAGAATACGTTATTCTTAATCCAGATCCGGATATTAGCGCGTACAAATGAATAGATCCAATATCTTAATGATTACATACAAGTTCAATATTAGGTACCAACTTTTAAATCGATTAAAGTATGGTGTTTTTGCTCATCTTTAAACATAAATAAAAAATGTTAGGTATTAACATATTTCTCGTTAGTTTATTTTTTCTCAGCAAAGCTTAAAGCTCATACTGATTAAATACAAATATAATAAACTTTAGAGTAGCTAATTTAAATATAATTATAGTTTTACAAAAATATCATGTGCACCATAATTAAGTGTTTTAAATATTAGAGACTCAGCAAGTCGGAACCAGCGGTATTGACAAGGTCTCGATGATTGATGGATCTGATGACCCCACTAGATATTTGTTTTGCGGTGTCAAGTCCACTTTAATTACATTTATCATTATTTTTAATCAACTCTTCGGACTCATGAGTTGGAATAATGAAGTTTGATTCTTGATTTGTTTTATTATCGGAATATATTCATAGATTGTCTTTATGTTGTTATATAAAGACATGGTTAGCTTATAATTTTCTATGTTTATGCGATAAATTCCTCAAATTGTGAATTGATTTTCACAATCGTCCTTTTCATAATTAGTCTCAAAAACTTACAAAAACCACCCCTAAGGGTAATGTAAAACTAAAGATGGTTTTTTGATAGGTGGATTTTAAGTGACATTGAAATTAAGGTGATATCAGACGGTATGTCGAATGGATTTTCACTTCAGTGAATGAGATTTTTCAGTCCATGTTCACACTGCTGAACTGGAATGACTTAACGAAGAACTGACATTCACCTGTTCTTTTCTTTTGCCATCGTCGAACGAAATCGCGCGTCTTGGAATTAGTTTAATTTGTGATCATTTAATCAAGGAGTTGATCAAAAAGAAGCAAAGAAAACGTCGACGGTGGTGGGTGCGGCCATGGATTGCAAGAAGAAATTATTGGGAACTTTAAATACATTGTGGAGAGAACTAGCCGATAAATACCCTAAATCATATTACAATCATCTGCGTAAAATGGCGGATGAAAGTTTGTATGAAACCTGCATTTTAGAGTTTTTTTTGTAGTTTTAGCGCGAACGAAGCCGCGGGTTCTGCTAGTAATGTATAATTATAACAGAACTTTTTTAAAAAATTTTTTCATAACGTGTTTTATCCTTATTTTTTTTTATAATATTGTAACTGCGAGTTGGTTAATAAGCTTAAAATGCTAAGCCAATTTTAGTGCCATTAACAGTGATTTTGTTGTATCAGAAAAACAACTTCTCTTATCACATGAAAGTCGTGGGTAATAACAAGTTTCAATAAGCACAGTCCTTTATTTGTTAGGTGATGTTGTATTGATCTCTACACCCAGGGGCACCTGTATTGCACTGGTACGTATTAACATTACCTCGTGCATTGGTAGATTCCAGACATTCTTTAAACCTAGGATTTGTATATCTGACCTGTATTCACATGTAAATGGCTGTATGTGACATTCTATAGACGATTAAATTGGTTTCTATAATTTAAGTACAGTTATCTAAAATATATCTTAGATATATATGGGATATACAATGTCCTCAATCTCAGTTTAGCAAACCATCTGCGCAGGAGTTATTATAGTGCACAAGTATGCGCGCAAACACAACTGCACTCTCTATTCCTGTCACTCTCCTACTCCGGTGGGACGACTGCTCGACACGAACAGTGAGAGTTAAGGTGCAGGACGGATGGCTTATGTATGTATTAATATGTATATATTATGTATGTATTAAAGTATAACTTATTACATCGTACAAGTTTTAAAGTTATATATGTGTAGTGTATCAACTATCTGGTATCCATAACACAAGCTTGTAGCTTACGGTAGAACAATATGGTGCTGTGTGTTAATGTCCGAACATATTTATATATATATATTTATTTATTTATCTTGCCTAAGTCCTTTACTTACCATCACGGTCGCTCGTATGCAACCAAGATCACTAACGGCTTGACCATTTTTTTTATTTAGAAACTATTCAATTAAAATAAAATTTAATAATATTTTTATATTATTATAATACTAAGATTACCATTAAAGTTATTCGTTCTTACAACAAATGCAAACAAAAGAATTTTTTTTTCCTTGGCCTTTTTGAAACAATACTTAAAGACGACTGAGATGAAAGCAAATATAATAGTTTAGAATTATTAATGTACATGAATATTGCATATCACCTTTAATACTAAGATGTAGAGTCGAATTTCGTATGGCTATTTATCTAAAAAAAATTACATTAGTTAATAGTACCTATTAGGTAGCTTATTGTCATCGAACAGGATTTGTACAATTGGTATTTATGCTTAAATAAACATTATTTCGTATATACCTTCTTGAAAACTTAAGAGCTATTAAGTTTTCTAAGTTATTTTTTTATTACCAACTTTATAATCATAGTAAGTAGGAAACAGAAAATTTGACTGGTATGCATATAAAAAATTGGCACTGGCATTGGCTTCTATTTTTTTCATTCATCATTACAAATCCCAAACGCACTGATTACTACTAAGTAACTTAATAGAATTTCTTCTTGATTAAGCCAAGATTATTTTTTTACTTAGTAAGTTTTAACTATAACGTAGGTACCGGAGTTATGCAGTATTTTTTTTTTAAACAAATTAACTTTTTAACAATATTATTCAGATAATACTTTATAAGATTTACGCGAATAATTAATCCGAAAAGTTAGTTTTTTTTTGAAACATTATTCAGGTCCAAGTGAAGCAATTTGACTTTTTAACCGACTTCCAAAAGGGAGGGGGTCTATGTTCGTCTGTATGTATTTTTTTATTTGTCTTAATTATTATTATAAATTAGCAGTAGATTATAAACAATATTTAATTGTTGTTGTTTGTTGGTTATTGATACTGTATTGGACTAAAACTGTAAAAGCGTAAGTTTCTATACATTTTTTCTTCTTCACATTTAAACGACTGAATAAATTTAGATGAAAATTACTCAGATAGACTATGACCTGGAGCAAGACATGCTACATGGCTACCTGTATACATTAATCTAAATTCGCTTAGGTATGTACAAAGGTCCCTATGTGTTCTCTAGACTAGGAAATATAAAAATAAAATTAATAAATATCGTTAAAATAATGTATTTTTTATAATAAAAAGTTAAAGGGGGGCTGGAATGTTTTTTATAATCCGGGATGGCTCTACAGAAAAAAGGTTGCAAAACCGTGCTCTAGACGCTCGAATGTGTCCTTTAAAACCAGTACTTGGGCACCCGAGCGAAGTAAGGGCAAGGCGTACTATTGGAAGTCTCACAATTTAAATTTATTATCTAAAAATATCGAATATTTATTATTAGTTCTGTATAGACAATTTGGATAGATTTATGTTCATCAACTACCGATTGCCTTATAAAGGGCAATGCTACTTTTGAATTAATTTCTCAATTCATAAGGGCATGAACCTTTTATAATATCATATCGGTATAATTGGGCTTGAATTCCATTTAAACATATAGTAGCTTCTAATATATGTAATCTAGAGGAGGTATAATTATTGACAACGAGTACTTATTACATTTAGTCTGTTAAACAAGTTTTTTATTTAGTTATTTTTACTTTGTTTGTCTTTCTTTCAAATACATACTTTTTAATATTAGAAATGTAAATGTGTGTTTTTTTGTTTGTCCTTCTTTCACGTCGGTACAGAATGATGGATTGGCGTAATTTTTTGTGTGGAGATAGTTTTAGGGTTGGAGAGTGACATAGCTACTTTCTATAGCGGGAGATTATCCCAATCCCACGGGGAAACACGTTATATTACAACCAACAACAAATCATACCTAAGTATATATTTAATATATAGTCTATCTATTTTATACTAATGAAAAACGAGGGTGAGTCGATAGTAAATAATAAATTAGCATTAACGAACGACTGAATGTGATCGACTAAAAAGCAACATGGCCATAACTTTAAGTTAGATACATTGATTGCCAGGTTAAAAAAAAAACTTTAAATAATCTATACATATAATAAAATTGTAACGAAGCCGAATCTGTACATTAAATATTTTTTGAAAAATGTCATTGAAATAAATATCATTAACGATACAGAGGCCGAATCTATAGTTTTTAGAATTTTTGTCTGTCTGTCTGTTACCGCATCACAGAAAAACCACTGGAGGGATTTTGATGAAATTTGGTATGGTGATAGCTGGTTATCCGGGTCAACATAATATAGGATACTTTTTACCGCTGGAAAATGTCTCATTTCTGAGATAAAATACAAAAACTGCAATATAAGAGTGTACTAATATGTAAAACCTAAGAATTTGGTTTTTGGTCATCTGAACCCGGGCGCAGCTGCGGGCAATGCTAGACATAATAATTATTAAAATATATTCATGTACGGATAAAACTGCAAATGCCAAAGAAGACATTCTCAAAACAAATGTACGTAAGTGAATTCATAAGCGTTTGCTTGTTTATTAAGAACTAATTACCATTCACATAAATCTGTAGCTGGTTAGAAAATACTACATTGGCGCCCGTGCCCATTGAAAGTCGCATAATAGTTAGTACAAGACAGAACAATGATGTTTATGACGAAGCCTACTTAGAGCATTAAAATATTAGAAGTGGTTTACAACATGCTTATTGTATTATTTTTTAATGTCACGTGTGTATAGTTGTTAGAAAAATGTAGAAAAATATAAATATTTATTCTAATTTTCAATACAACAAGATTTTTGGAAGTAGCTATATATATCAATATAATAGGTAATTAACCGGTAGGAAACACTTTCCCTGATTTTTTTAAGATTATAATGTAATAGGGACTTTATACATCTATAGGTATATTTTAAAGTATAAAAATAAGCTATAGAAAAAAAAAATCGGACAAGCGCGAGTCGAATTCACTCAGGAAAGATTTCGCACCATCATACATGTTCTTTTTATTAATATGACTTTTAGTAGGTATATTAACTTGTATGATCGATTACGAATGTCAAAAAAATTTTCTTGTATTTTTATTTTTAATGTGTTGTTATAGCGGCAATAGAAATACATACTTTGTGAAATTTTTAAGTCTATTACGGTTCATAAGATACAGCCTCTGACAGAAAGACGAACGGACAGCGAAGGCTTAGTAGGTAAAGGGATTCCGTTAGCAGTTTAGCACCCTTCGGGTAGATACGGAACCCTAAAAATGAAACAAATACAAAGGTAAAATTCAATAAAGTAACTTTTCAGTTCATCTTGAACATCATTTTAATTACGTGACGATCAAATATGTCTTTATGCAATATTTCAATGGGTAAATAAATTATCTAAAGACTAATTTATTATACGACACTTTAACCTATTCACTGTTCTAGGGTAAGGGACAGCACAATGATGTTTATGATAAATGTAATAGAATATCATGGACGATATGACATATGTGTATGCGCAGTGCGTGCGAATATCAAGTGATTTGCTTAAGATATAAATTACAACTTCAACAATATGATGACTACACAATACTACGTATATTAGTAATAGCAATTATATATATACTTATTATTTTTCTTTATTAGTATGCTTGAATTAATTAGGTTATAGAAAAATGTAACAAAAAGACAAACAGACCTTCTTTCAAGAAATATTGTTTAATTTCATAAAAATGTGAGGGTCATCACTTTACGTTACATTATTTTAATGAATTATATAGATAGAAAATACGAAGTCGATTCTAGAATATTTTTAATTACAAGTAAGTTCTACTATCACTATGTAATACCATATTACTCGTGTATTGACGTACAACGCAAATAAAGCAACGTGCGAAAACTAGTGGCATGTTACATAGACACATTTGTAAAGTATAAATAAGCATTACATAAATCAACATTGACCAATGCACGCGTCAAAAAGTGACGACTGCACTTGAAATTCATCCACCAAAATAAAAAGAAAACGTTTCAAGAGTAAAAATATCGATAATGTATTTTAAGTGTGCATTCAGCCTATAATGGGAGCCTCAGAAGCTTGTAAGTTTGTCATTGTATGCAAAGTTTCTTCCGAGCAGGTGATGAACACACCTTCAAAACAAACTTGATAGAACGAAGATATTTACCAGAGAATGAAATTTCTAATCTTAACACGTCTCGCTTTGAATATTACTTACATTTCTATGAATATATGCTTTTATTAATGGATTTCGAAGGAATCATGGTTTTGTTTCCGCTATTCTAGAAATTTTTCTTTGCTGTAGCAAAACTTTATTTTAATTATTTTTCATACTATTACTATTTGCTTTTTTCTACTTTAAGTACTATCTATATTCTGAAAGAAATGATATTTGTAAGTTAAATTTCTTATAATTTCCATTTAGTGTTTTCAATATCAAGTGTCACCTAGTTACTTTACATTATTGCCTTAACTCGTACCAGCATAAATAATAAATTAAAGGAAACAGCTCAAGAATCATAATAAAATTCACTCAGACAACTGGTATAAAAACAAAAAGATCATCGGAATTCCCATAAAAGAGACATATCGCATTTTCTTCCATACATTTAGGTGCTTAATGCTATGTACATATATTGTTAAATTCTTAACGCCCGTCGCATTGAGATCTGATAATAGTATTCAGTTTGCTATTGACATACATGTGTCGAGTGATCGGCGAACACCGCGCCCGGCGCGAGACTCATCCGACCACTGTTCTCCGGTGCATACTTCAACTCGTCTTATTATTTCATACCATTGTAGGCGCTGACGCACATGAATATGAAACGGCTTCAATAGAGACGTTGTCATACATCTGCTTTTGATGGACAGTAGCGCGATGTGACAGTTACGCATCGGTAATAAGATCTGTTTATTGTTCGCTTCAAACCTTGAACTAGTGTTGACGAGGAAGTGAGGGAAAAGCCGTTTGTTTCAGAATATTATCATACTTGTCTTGCTTTGTTCCTCATTGCCCTTGGGCTTTTGTTTGTTTGAATTAATCTGCTACAAAGTATAACGAGGTCTTCCTATTAAGTAGTTGCAAGATATTGTTCCATGTAAGACATAGAGCTGAGTACATTTACATTGGTACAATCAACATTCGAAGATTAGCTGTTGACCTCGACTTCTCTTACGTGATATTTAAAAATATATAAATTAAGATTATTACAAACTAGCGATTTAATCTCGCTTCAATCGAGTGCGATCCTATCTGTCTGACGGTAGCCTATGTGTTAGTCCATGTCATCTGTCATAATCTATCTGTGTACTAATTAGGTACATCCAAATCAGTCCAGCCGTCAACTTTCGCATTCATTATAGTAGTCCGAGATAATATAGTTTACAAATATGTACTGTGTCGTTTTTGTATAAAATTCATATTAATTAACTAGCATTGCCCACGGCTCCGCCCGCGTTCAGGTGACCAAAAACCAAATTCTTAGGTTTTACATATTAGTATACTCTTACAATGCAATTTTTGTATTTTTTCTCAGAAATGAGATATTATCCCGCTGTAAAAAGTATCCTATATGTTGACTAGTGGTTTTCTCGTGATGCGGTAACAGATAGACAGACAGACAGACGGACAGACAGACAGACAAAAATTCTAAAAACTATAGATTCGGACGCTATCGATAATAATGCCTATTTCAATAAGATTTTCCAAAAAATATTTAATGTACAGATTCGACTTAGTTACAATTTTATTATATGTATAGATTTCTTTAAGTGATTTATACAGGCGTAACATCTACAATTTCAGTTTACAGGTGTCAATGTAAGTAAATGTTTGTCGTAAGTACGTACCTAATTTGTCTACTACTTACTACTATAGAATACTCTACTATTATAGAAAAGAAGATGGTTACATCCCGCTATTATTTAATTTTATAGTTTTCTTAGAGTGCGTTGCTAAGCTTGAATTGACATTTTTTTTTATTTATATAAGACTAGCACTTCTTCCAATCGCTTCCAAACTTCAGAATCACTCGCTGAACTAATCTGAAGATTGCTGACTATTTAATTTAAATCGCTCGAGCCGTTTTGGAGTCCATAGGGAACACACATACACACATCAATTTTTATTTATATATAAGACAATTCTAGTTATTTTCGATAGATATAAATTTATTTAATGCACTTACTTAGCATCAATATGCAATATCTTCATGTCCATAGCGTGGACAGTAGTGAACACGTTGGTGGCGCCATGTACTACACACTCTCGCGTCTCGGGCATGGCGAGCGGCGTGCACGCTGCGAGGAACACGGGCTCGTTGCGGCTGCACAGCGGTAAGTAGGAGACGTAGTGACCGCGCACTAGGACCACCTGGGAAGATAAAGTCAATGTAATTTGTTCAGGTAATCGGAATAGTAATATAAATGCGAAAATATGTACGTTTGTTACTTCACACTGAAATGGCTAGATTGATTTTGATGTAATTCAGTACACAGGTAGATTATGACCGGCCTACAGCCTAACAGCCTTGCGTTTTCTACTAAAGTTGATGTTTTATATTAACAATAGTCTCTTAAAAATATAATATAGTATTGATTTGTGTAATTGAATATTTTAAATGGCGTATGTAAACTATAACATTTCGACGACAATTACTTTTAAAGTGATCATAATAAAATTATTTAGCGCTACTTTGGTTTCTATAATTTTATAATTTTTAAACGATGTGTAATATTATGAGGCTATAGAAATGACCTCACAAGATCATGTGTTGTCAAACTTCTGACCTCATTTTAATTTCATTGTATTCTCGTCAATCGCTTTAAACCTTGTATCGAGCAATCTTTTTGATATAGCCATATATTTAATAACTATTACACAACTAGATTAAGGTTACGTATCATAAAGCATTTCTATTGCCATCGCGACAGTCGCATTCACTCGTAGCTATGACCGCTTGGCTTCAAAGACTGTAGGCGTGGTGCTATGACATTCTTCAGTTTTAACAACAATAGGTAGATAAGAGCTGTTCGACACAATAGTTCATAGTTCAACCACTCACCGGTAATCTTCGATCCGGGACTTTGGCCTTGGTATACATTTTATTGAACGTATTCATACTATGTTGCCAAATCAATTGTACTCGTAAACAGTCGAGTTACTTGTAACTACGCTACTAAGATTGCATGTATAGTGAAATCGATATACCAATTTGTAGCATTTAAGAAGATACATTATCATTAACACCATAAAGTTGTTGTAATTGAGTGAGGAAATCTGAATATGTTCAAGTCTTACGAGATATATGATTTGTTTTGTAAGACATTATAACTAATAAGTTAACATATGTAATAATGTAGCTTGTTTTGAAAGTATTGTGGAAAATAAGCATTAAAACTTACACTAATACGAGTAAGCGTTATTAAAAACAATAGCCATTTTAAAAATAATGTATGTAGTGAAATATGTGCATTGTGCTTGGATTTGATTTCACTTACAATATTTATTAAGGGCAGAAACAATATTTTTATACCAGGAAATAATTTTATTATAAAAGAAAATGCGAACGAGTTTTTACATTGCCAAGATTTATTAGACTTAATGCTATAAACTGCAAGTTAAGTCAATAATAACCTTAATGAAATCGTAAAAAAACAAATAATTTATATATAGTAAGAAAGAATAAGTATTACGGTAATGATCAGTAATCATAATATTGATTTATTTGATATGAGACGAGTATTAAAATATTTACTACATGCGTTGTAGATAGGTAATATTTTACTAGTCCTTGCACGTATTATCTCCACAGTATATTTATTTATCGTACAAGATATTATGCTGTTCTGTACTTTAACCTTCTGTTTTCAGGAGTATAAAGAAAATATAATTTTAATATTCACCATTTTATTTTATTAAACTGTATAATGCAGAACTCACACTCTTGCTAGCTTGACAAGCCATCACTAAACTTGCTAAGGCTCGACAAGCCTATGTGAGGGGATCAGACTTTAGTCCACCATACTCGCCAAGTGCGGGTTGGCGGACTTCACATGTTTTTCACGAACTTGCTAGGACGTGCATCGCGATATTTGCTTTTACCGTAAGACCATTGATAATCATGCTGAAAATAATTTGTACGTAAGAATATCAGAGGTGCGAGACTCAGGATTCGGACCCACTTCGTTTTCCAAGTGAGCGGTAAGTCGCTATACTAACACTGCCTTATAGCTATTAAAATTAATGTATATTATTATTACTTCTGGATAAATACATTAGTTTTAGAATCGTTTTCAGATTGATTTAACTTATTTTATAGCTTTGATCTATGCAAGTAATATTAATAAATTTTAATAATTATATGTAAAGATCGATATGCAATAGCATGTAGTGTAGATTATGAAAGCGTATATGCGATTGACGACATCATTTCAAAACCCAAGTAAAAGCAATCGAAAATTTAACGGAGGCCATAATTATTATAATTAACACTCAATATTTCTAATCTTCATCGAGATTTATTTTCCGATTCCCGCTAAGATTAATAACTAGAAATGAACAGTTGCGTCAACGCGTCTCCGCCTACGAAAACAAAATGTAATGAGACTATAATCTGATATGAAACATTTAAATATCGGATCAAATGAGTGAAACGCCCAAACGTACTGAATAAGACATTGGTTCTCGTTTCATTTAAAAGCTCGTTTCGATACAGTAAAAGTTGCTGTGCCAGTAAAGGTGTGGATATATTTGCAAATATATTTTGTTTTTATCTACATATGTATATAAATCTTAACTGCTTTGGTGATGTAGTGCTAGCATTTACGGCTGCATATCCGGAGGTTTCTGGGTTCGAGTCCTGGGTCGGACCAAGTTTAGTTATTGAGTTTTTGTGTTAAGAAAGTCCCAGTAATAGACCGGAGTTGGGAAGTTGGCAGTGTTTTACCCACGTGCCTCGGATAGACCGTAAAGCCGTAGGTCCTGCGCTTTAACTCTCACTGGTCGTGTCGAATAGTCTTCCCAACGGAGTATGAGAGTGACAGGAATAGATTGTGCATGTGTTTGCGTTCATACTTGTGCACTATAATATATATTGCGTGGATTGCTAGTCTCAATGAGATTGACCGCCGTGGCCAAAATCGGTCGAGAGGACATTATAAATCTTTGTAATCCTTATTAGAATATTAAAAATACATTATCACGCAAAATTAAGGTAGTTAATAAACAAAAAAAAAATTAAATACGTGCTGTTCGAGTTTTTAATAGTTTCATCTAGTCAATGCCAAGAAAATAGTAGGCAATAACAATAAAAATTGATAAGCAAGTGAATACAAATTTCAGTTTTACAAAGGTCTATTTTATTATCATTTACATGGGTAAGTAGAACAGAAATATATATTTTTAGACAGGTTTAGAGCCTTATCACCCACACAGTATCTTATCAAGTAATCTTACGAGTGGGTATGACAACTTAGGGCGATCATTCGTGACTTATTATCATTGCGACTTTGAATCTATCACTAGAGTCCACTCGGAGGTGAACAATACTACTTTCTACTTTCATGTTTATTTCGATATTGTCGTGACTCAGACTGACCAGGTCATATGTCCGTTCGTATATGAAGTTAACTGCCAAATCATAGGCTTTCAAACAGCTTATTTCTTAATATCTATTACTAGCATTGCCCGAGGCTCCGGCCGCGTTTAGATGACCGAAAACCAAATTCTTAGGTTTTACATACATATTAGTATAGTCTTACATTGCAGTTTTTGTATTTTTTTTCTCAGTAATGAGATATTTTCCTGCGGTAAAAAGTGTTCTATACGGTGACCCGGATAACCAGCTATCATCATAACAAATTTCATCAAAATTTGTCCAGTGGTTTTCTCGTGATGCGGTAGCAGTCAGACAGACAGAGAGACAGATAGACAAAAATTCTAAAAACTCTGTATCGATGATAATGTCTATTTCAATTAGATTTTCCAAAAAACATTTTATGTACAGATTCGACTTAGTTACAATTTTGTTATATATAAAGATTAATTTTATTAAGACGACCATGGTAGCATATTTCGTCATTTCCTTAGATCGTCTCGATAATTAGCAATTAGAGGTTATTGAAATATTAACAGAGTATTGATAAAACCTACGTGACATTTATTTTTGAATAATGTTATGCAAGTTAGGATAGTTTTCAATATATATCTAAAATTTTGAATTATTTATTAAGTACCTCACATAACATAACTTTAATGCTAAGTAATAACATGTTTTTGACTTTAATCAGCATAAACACAGAATTTGATTACTTTAGGCGATCATTAAACCACTTAAAATATGAAGATTTAGTTGGAATGATTTTAATATACAATAATGCAGTGCTGCGCCGTTTATAGTGTATCTAACTTAATGTCTTTCTAGTGAAAGGCGTCAGGATTAAGGTATATTGTAATATTTTGATATTATTGCCTGTCGTAAGTATTTTGTTTCTACAGTTTAACGGTTATTTATTCAACTGTTGCTTATATATTTTTTATTATTTACGCTATTTTATTTTTGCAGGGTATAGAGAACTCGGTGCACGAAAACATGCAAGCATGTCTGGGAGAACCTAACTTGTTTTTGAAGGACATGTGAAATGTACTACCCCGCATTATCCAGCGTGGGAAATTATAGCTTGATCACCCTGACGATATGAGGGGGCTCTGGCCCGACAGTGGGACGTTAAGAAGAGCTAGATGAGATGAGATGAGTAGGTACACAGAATGTGTGATGACTATTTACTAGTTTCTTAGATTTCATTAAACAAATGTATGGCCAAAACAAACTAGTAGTAATATGTCACGACACGCGCCACGACAAAAGCCATTTTTGTATATCGTCAGATCGAAATCCAAGCGATTTCTTAATAAAATATAATAAAAACTTCCGATTTTATAGTGCTCTTAAAGTTCGGTCAAAGCACTCACGATCAGAGTCCAAGTCACGAAATGTTACGTCAGGACACACCTCTCAACAGTTTTGGAGCTTTTTTCTGTACCCTTAACGGTGACTTTAGGATCATCATATGGTTATATCAAGGTTTTATGTTATATTATAGCCCACAAATTCACTTGCACTTTTGAAAACTTATTTAGTACATCTATATAAATACGATGATGCTAAGACCTAGCTGTTAATAAGTTTGTCTAGCTTTTGTTTTCTACGCATAGAAACCAAGTTTGACATATTCAAGAGCATTATGTAATGTTAAAATACCACGTAATTCAAAACTTGGAGTAAAGAATTGTAAACAAATTAAATTATGATGAAAATTGTGTATTCGACTTGTAATGTTAGAAACATTACTTTTGGAAATAATCATACCATAGGTATTATTTTTGACGACACGTTTGCCTCAGTTTGTAGTGTCTGGTACCCTGTACTTACTATGCCAGCGGTCGCGGGTTTGAGTCCCGTTCATTCGTTTGTATGATGAGCACGAATGTTTGTATTCCAGTTATGGGTGTTTATATTTATAATATGTATGAATTTAAAGTTATATACATGTGTAGTGTATTATCTATCTGGTATCCATAACTTAAGCCTCCTAGTTTACCATGGAACTAGATGGTTGTGTGTGTTAATGTCCCAATTCATTTATTTATTTATGGAACTGAAAACAAACATCTCTTTTGTTATAAAATTCGAATACTTTATAAAAATTGAAACTAAATATATTCTACTTAGGGTATTCAGTTCATTCAATACAATGTGGTAGGAAAGTACTATAAATTCCGTTACATAAGAATTAATGCTGCGTGGAGAAAATTTATAATCTCGCGAAAGAAATATTTCGCTTTGTTTCCTTCACTTGCATATATCACTAAACAAGAAGTTTGTACTGTATAGATATTGAATATTAAAATAATTTTATATAGATGTTTATTTCATATAATTCTGCAAAACCTGTAAAACTTTACTTAAAGAGACTTGCTTTTTTGCGTGAATTAAGTAATGGTCTATAATGGTATAATTAATATCTTTCATAATTGGGTTATTCATAGAATCTACATACTACGACATTGCAGTTTTTGTATTTTTTTTCAGAAATGAGACATTTTCCCGCGGTAACAAGTTATCCTATATGTTGACCCGGATAACCAGCTATTACCATACCAAATTTCATCAAAATCCCTCCAGTGGTTTTTTTGGGATGCGGTAACAGACAGACAGACAGACAAAAAATTTAAAAACTATAGGTTCGGCCTCTGTATCGATAATAATGTTTATTTCAATAAGATTTTCCAAAAAATATTTGATGTACAGATTCGGCTTAGTTACAATTTTATTACATGGAAAGATAAAAAGTATTGTTATTTTGAAATGAAAAAAGAAAATAATCAATTTACAGAATTCATAAAGTAAAATTATATAGCTTTCAGAGTAATAGCATATTTAACTTTTTACAAGTTAGCTAGTCGTGACGTGACGTCACATGACCACTGCGTGCGCGTGCGCGCGTTGCCCGAATTCACACCGACACCACGACTCGATCGTTCAAAAGGTTTTTTTAACCCGTGGCTATTGCCATTGACAGTATACTGTGTATATTGAACTACTGTTATACATGCAAAAGTGTGTATATAACATCACACATATGTGTATGTATCTATGTATGTATGTTTGTTGGTCCCTCGCACTAAAACAGTTGGATGGATTTAGATATGAACACAGATAGATCATGGAATAAGGCAAGTTACTTTTGATCTAGAGCGTACCTAAAAAGACAAAATGTATGTTGCAATCCTGATAATGTACCTACCTACTTGTAAAATGAAAATATTGGCTTTTAAACCAATGAGGATGTTGATTTAAACTGGTCAAATAAAGGCTTCTATTTACCTACGATTTCACTACTTTGAACGAAATTACGCAAAATTACTTCTAAAAAATGAATGTAGTTTTAAATTCAAATGATATTAAATCGGTTTGCTAGTCGTGCATTTTCGAAACGTGATTTTTATTTATACATAACAATTATATGACTAATAACTGAGTTACCATGTTTGATGGGATTATGAAAGCTCGATACAAAAGCTTTTTATCCCATCAAATAATGCAACTTTCTCGATCAAGACTCGAACCCAAAATCTTTACCACAGAAAGTGATGTTCTACTCCGTTTCAAAAATTACAATAAAGAAAATCACTTTCTGTAATATCGCAGTGAAAAATAAGCCCATTAAATCACCCACACGGTCACACGTCGAACGTACAGTATGCAAATATAACATCTTAATATAGAGTGCGGTGGCTCGCAGTTTTGTTATTACAATCAGATGAATTTACATTTCATAAATAAATGCATCTCGGACTGCCCTAACGACGCCACACTCAGTGTTTTGCCGCATAAAATGTGCGAGCCTTAATTTAAATAAGACACGGTTGGGATGCGAGTGTGAATTTCAGATAGCATTTTAGTATTGGGTCTTCATAAAATGCTTGTTGCGTTTCTGTTTTTAATTTTGTTTAGTAAATTGATTGATTATGTAAATAATTATATTTTTTTTTAAACGTTTTCATCCTAAAATAATGTTATTTGAATGAATTCATATACATATTATGTTTTGTGTATGTAAATTAGCAAATGGCTCATATATTTAATTTAACTTAACACACTCTCAAGTACAATAAAAAAACTTTTTAACAAAAAAATAAAAACC
The DNA here is from genome assembly GCA_947093115.1 of Brenthis daphne. Taxonomy (NCBI): domain Eukaryota; kingdom Metazoa; phylum Arthropoda; class Insecta; order Lepidoptera; family Nymphalidae; genus Brenthis; species Brenthis daphne. The sequence goes on along the minus strand of OX352478.1, from coordinate 9,751,048 downwards.
GACTTCAAACAAAAGCACTAAAAAGTAAAAAATAACTGATTGGTAGTTTTCATTTACTATACATACCTAATGAAATATTTTCGAAGTCGCTGTGCTTTGCTGTGTATGGGCCGGCACCGATTTCGAAAATATTTGATTAGGTATGTATTTAATAGGTAGGCTTTCATTACTTAGCCAAAGCACACCGACTTCGAAAATATTTGATTAGGTATGTATAGTAAATGAAAACTACTAATCAGTTATTTTTTACTTTTTAGTGCTTTTGTTTGAAGTCGGTTTTTATTTTTTTGGTAAAAAGTTTTTATTTTTTCCCTTTTAGTGTAGACAGTAGTAGCAAAGTAAGAATTCTAACGTGTTAGGCTTGTCAAATCAAACAAAATAAGCCCAAACTCAAAGTATCTACTATTAGCCGTTGAAGAGTTCCACCTATCCACCTTCTGGCCTTACCATCAGATCAGGTCAACAATACCGAACCACTGTACTATCAACGGAAATAGAAACACTTGCAAAGTTTCAAGTCAATATGACAATTAGAAGTAGGTTAAATTCATCATTAGCTATTTTTACACCCTTAGGAGTGGTATTTTTTTTTGAAATTTAAATGGGACCAATCTGGACGTATACACTTTCAAACAACATAAAAATTGTCCAAATCGGTCAAAAAATGACGGAGATCTGAGGTAACAAACATAAAAAAAAAATACAGTCGAATTTAGAACCTCCTCCTTTTTGAAGTCGGTTGAAAATCACCTGTTTTATTTTCCAGTGCATTTTTTATTTAAGACGTGAAAAAAATATGTGATTAAAAAAAATTAAGTATTTAACATCAAAGTATTCTAAATGTGGAGGAAAAAATTGTATAATAAAATTTAAATATTTATATTTACTAGCTAGGTGTGTTTTACAAGGAATAAAAATATTATTTTACAATTAAAAAATCTTTAATAATATTTAGATTTTTTATTGCAATCAATATTTATTGCAATGCTCGAGCTGTCGGATATTGTTAACCATAAAACCATATATTCGAGCATAGGTTTTAAAACCATAAATTTATGGTAGAGTTTTAGATACTATTCGACCAATTTTTTAAAAGAATGTACCTATTATTAATTTTTTTTGTACCTATATTTCATAAGAAATTATTATTTTTTATTCTGTTAGATACATCATTCCCCTTAAATATTAATATGTTACAAAAGGTATTTGTAGAGTACCAGAGGTCAATCTAATATATAATCTAATACATTTAAATATCTCGTGTCACAGTGTTTGTGGTCGCACTCCTCCGAAACGGCTCGACCGATTTTAATGATTTTTTTCTGTATATTTGGGATGTAAGAGAATAAGTCGTAAAGTATTTTTCATCCTCCTACCCCCATCCCCATTTTTTAAATAACTAGGGGCGTACCCGAGTTGAGCGAGGGAATACTCGCTAGTTGTTTATAATTAAAGTGTTACTACTTTTTTATTTAAATATTAACATTAATAAAACAATTAACTTTTATGATTTTGTGATTTATTTTATAAGCCATATTCAATGAATTGAATTATATTAACGACTGGCGGTCTTTCCAGTAAACGGATCATAAATAATAATTGATTGACATAGATACATCAGTATTAAATATCGCTATACAAAATTTACACACACTTCTATAACAAAAAAAGGCACTATTCAATATCATATGTATATGATTTTTAATGATTTCAGAGACATATTATTTTCTGTTCTCACGGACGCTATAAAAATCAAGTTATAATTTTGAACAACCTCCGAACCGACACGTAGGTATATTAATTCAAATAATGACCAACTCAATGAGGCATCTTTCGTCACAGCGCTAGCGTATAGAAAACATCAAATACATATAATTAAAGGTATCTATAAACTACGGTAATTGTAGTGTTCTTTAATTACAATTCAAAAGCGAAGGTAAGCTTGTGAAACGTTAATTTAATTTAAAAGATGTGATCGATTGATTTTACGGTAAGAATGTCATTATTCAAGAGATTTTACGAAAAGAATGTTCGAATAGGATGTGCGAATGTAGTAAACCGTTTGATGTGTTAATGGATATGGCTAATAATTGGACCTAATTATGCAAAAAACAGCCATGTGTGTAAAAGTACCAACAGAGTTATAAGGATTTTATTATAAAAAATAAAATAATTATAAAAATAAACAATACTTATATGAATATAGTTCAATTTTAAAATAACCAGAAAAACAAAACATAACCCAAGTGCAACTATCGACAGAAAAATGCTTATAACTCTGTTGGTACTTTTACGCACATGGCTGTTTTTTGCATAACTGGGTCCAATTAGAAAAATATTGTTCTTCGTTTCAAATATTGATTTCTGATCCCAGAATCCACGCATGTAGCAATATTTAAAGTTAACAATACTCAGAGTTAGTTTTTCTGTTATATAGGTACTTCATGTTACAAGAGTTCTCTATGATAAATCACCATAATCTATTGCATTATACAAAGATTTCAACACAACAATATTGTCAATTTAACAAAATACTTAATGGTTAATTATACTCTTACAGAGATCGACGATGAGCCTCTCAATATGTTCTCAATTCTCAATGCATTTTCAAACTTTGAGTGCTTTCATGTACTTTTTTGTTATCGTTGTATAAAATTTTTGATGTTTTATAATGTCACTTTTACGTATATATTTGTAATATTTAAAAAAATATATTTATAGAATGGATTTAGTTTTAAAATTTTATTTATCTGAATATTTAGTATTGCATGCGGTTTTGCTTAAGTTCGACAGTAAAAAATGGTATATAAGTATTACTTAGTAAAAGATGTTATGCATGTGAGGTGAAGAGACTTTAAAATTTTCTGTGTAGAAAACCTTTCATGTGTTAATTTATACAGAATCCGTTTATTAGATTAACACATTTCAAACTAAAACATTTAGTACGTTCGTATAATTTAGAACGATGTTAGCATCATTTAAGTCAATACGGTCCTTTTCATGTATTTATCCATTAAAGACGTAATACTCAATACAGTTTCCATAAGTACGTAGTAGTATGCATAGCAATAGGTATAGAAATGTTTTGCTGTGTACGATCCGAGCCGTTATTGTAATATGGAATAAGATATAGTATACCTACTGGAACCGATCAGAGTACCGTCCGCAGCTAAATATAGAACATTACTAAATTTTAATATTTTTTATAATTATATACTTATTAGACATTTAAAAATATTTAAAACAACAAAATATTTGAAATTTTTGTTCACAAAAATTCTTGCCAATTTTTTGTTTTATAATTTTTAAATATTTATATACCCAATGGTCAAAATATGACCATTTTTTTTATTGATAACACTTGAGCTTGTCAATCTACTTAACAAAAAAAAATTCGGTTGACAGAGTAGAAAAATGTACTGAACTTTGCCTATGCCTATTTATATAGAACTAGCGGCCCAGCCTCGCTTCGCTCGGGTTCGTTCTTAGATACGTTTTAACGGTTAGTAAAGAATAGATAGACTATATACATATATTTAACTGCCTCGGTGGTGTAGTGGCTAGCATGTACGGCTGCACACCCGGAGGTCCTGGGTTCGAGTCCCGGGTCGGGCCAAGTTTAGTTATTGAGTCTTCCTGTATAGTAAGTCTCAGTAACAGCCCGGAGTTGGGAAGTTGGCGGTGTTTCACCCCCGTGCCTCGGAGAGCACGTAAAGCCGTCGGTCCTGCGCCTGAACCCTCACCGGTCGTGTCGAGTGGTCGTCCCACCGGAGTATGAGAGTGATAGGCATAGAGAGTGTACTTGTGTCTGCGCGTACACTTGAACACTATAATATCTCCTGCGCAGTTGGCTAATCTCATTGAGATTGGCCGCCGTGGCCGGAATCGGCTAGGAGAACATCATACATATATATACGTATATAGGTATGAGTTGTTGTGGGTTGTATTTTCATATTTTCCCACGCCCTTCAATTACGTCCACACAAAAAATCACGCCATCCATCACTCTGTTTCGACATGAAAGAAGGACAAGCAAGCAAACATATACACTTTTACATTTATAATACATATTATCTATACCTACATATAATAATCTGTACATTAAATATTTTTCGGAAAATCTTATTGAAATAGACTTTATTATTGATACAGAGGCCGAATCTATAGTTTTTAGAATTTTTGTCTGTCTGTCTGTTACCGCATCACGACAAAACTACTGGACAGATTTGAATGAAATTTAGTAAAGTGATAGCTGGTTATCCGGGTCAAAATATAGGATACTTTTTACCGCGGGAAAATGTCTAATTTCTGAGAAAAAATACAAAAGTACCTAAACGCGGGCGGAGCCGCGGGCAATGCTAGTTAAGTATAAGTATGGAAGTATGGATTTCAATTTTCAATGTGCGAAAGTAAAGAGTATACAGTATAAGAGTATATACAATTTACTAATAAACAGTGTAATTTTTTTTACGCTTAGTATAGATTTTTCAGAGATGAGATATTTTCTCGCAGTAAAAACTATTCTATATGTTGATCCGGATAACCAGCTATCATCATATCAAATTTCATCAAAATCTGTCCAGCGGTTTTCTCATGATGCTTTCCCAGACAGACAGACAAACAGATAAAAATTGTAAAAAAACTATTGGTTCGGCCTCTTTATCGATAATAATAACTATTTTAATAAGATTTTCCAAAAAATATTTAAAGTGCCGATTCGACTCAGAATTTTATATAGATTTAGGTAGGCACTCTTACTTATGTAATGTAATATAAGGTAAATTTAAAAGTATTAAGAATTTAATATTTTATTATAGCAAAACATTAAATTTTGGCAAAATTTTAAAAAGAGTACACAATAAATATATATTTAAATAATTTTATAACAATAGTTTTTTTTCAACTCTACAAGCGGATACATTTGAAGCAGTTGCACAAGTTTCTTTTGTCATTGTATAATGATGCTTAACGTTTGTGATGTTTTGTGAGTTGGAATGTGCTTCGATTAGACTTATGTGCCATACAGAAATGGATTATACTCTAGCTAATAACTAGTATTGCTTCAATATTAACAATATAAAATGCCTCTAATCCCTCGCATTAAGGTTCAAAATCGCATGAATCTTCACTAATAAGTGCAAATGTGGTCAGATTTCCTACATTTGAGTGATCGATGTGTCGCGTCGGTAGTAGTAATGTTAGTTAAAACTTGTAATTGATGGAGAGAAAGGAAAATTTTGATTAATAGCATTGCGGTGTCAACATTTGTTATACTTTGTGTCTGATATTTCATTTAAGAGTTGTTCATGAAAGGGTTCTTCAAACATCTTATAATGTTATATATCTACTTCTAATAACATTACTTAGAGGAACAATTTTACTGTTATGTGATCCATATTGGAGGATGGCTGGTGATACTATCCGATATTGAAACGACAATAGGTTACAGTATCAACACGCATTATCACTCGAAAGTTAAAGCTATGCTCTTTTTTGATTCAATTTAATTCGGTTAAAATAAATTTAGCGGTATTAAAGATCTTTTTTTCCACATCTACACTACTACTATAAAGTGGAAAGATTTGTATTCTTGTATGTTTGTAACGAATAAACTCAAAAAGTACTGAACCGATTTAGATAAAATTTGGTAAGAATATAATTTGAGATCCTGGGGAGGACATAGGATATTTTTTTATTACAGAAATCATCCCTTATTGGATAAATTACAAATTACAATATTTCTCTAACATTACAAAAGAGTGAAGACAATCACATCATTCCCAAGGTGTGTTATTTTCTACATAATCTTCCTTACTTCAATAATAAAATTCATCATCTTATTAATCAAAGGCTATTTGAACACCTGTTTGTTATATTTACACTTCTAAAAGCTTAAGAAGGATTAAAGTTCAAGTCAAATAGACTAGGAAAAATGTAATTACTTGTAGACACTGCATAGGTCAATATATAACATAATAGCTGTATTTAGCGATTTAGAGTAAAACTGGAAGGACACTCGAAACAAACGGTTTGACCGTTTGATATCGGATTCAATAAGGCGAAACCATTTATGTTATATGTTTACTAAAAAATAATGCCTCACTAAAAATATACTACCTATCATAACCTCCTACGTCGTTGTAATTAAATGATAACAATAAACTACATCCTATTACAATTAATAAAAAAAACGATAATGCTTTAAAAAACTATGAAAAAACATCTTTTGTGTTCGCTTGATAAAAAGAAGCAATAAAAACTTATCTAAAGAACTTAACAAGTAGTGATTAGTACTTGACAATCAAATATGTAATATTCGATGTGTGAATTGCGTAATTTACATTTATAAAAAAAATAAATAAAAATAATTTGAGAACACTTAAGTTGGAGGTCATATTATTTATTTGTATGTGTAAGGCTAAAACGGCTGGACGGATTAGGATGAAATTTAGTAGACATATAGACTACTAGCAGTTCACTCTCGCTTCGCTCGGGTTCGCCTCTAGGAAAACAAAAATAAGCCTATCCCACGGGAACCGCACATAGTTCCGAGATAAAAAGTAGCCTATGTATTATTCCAGACTATAATCTATCTCTATGTCAAATTTCATCCAGATGAGATCAGAGACGGATGATCTGGAATATACATAGGTTACTGTTAACTATAAAATTTTTAGAATTTTGGCACTGGCTGTATTTTTATGACACGAAGGATGCACTCTTGTGCATCATAAATGCGAAGAAAAGGTAAGTCGTTATCTATATATTATTTACTCATTAGCTTCGTAACATAGTGCATTATTATGTTTCTGCTTATTAGGTTAGTTTTCACAGGTTGCTTTGGGTTGTGTAAAATACCTCAAATTTTTTACTGTGCTGTGGAAATTGACCCTGTGTACACCCATCCACCTTTAGACGTTGTTCACGTTTGTAACCACATTTTTGTGTTATTTGATTGCATTCAAGCAAAACCTCAATGATAAGAGAAAAAATGATAAAGAACGATGTAGATATTCTATGACTCTATTTAAAGTGTAAGATACACAGTAAACTATATATAACTCTAACCAATTATCGATTAATTTCAAGAAAAAAAAATATTTTTATAATAGAGTCTATATTTATTTAAAAAAAAAGATTACACGAAAAGAAAGAGTTAGAAGAAAAAACAAAACAAATCGTCCAGTTCCGACTATAAGCGATGCGGTTTGTAGTGACCCTACTTGCTGTGCCAGCGGTCGCGGGTTCGAGTCCCGCTGGGGGCATTCATTTGTGTGATAAGCACGAATGCTTGTACTCTAGTCATGGGTGTTTATATTTATAATATGTATGTATTTAAAGTTATATATGTATAGTGTATCAACTATCTGGTATCCAAAACACAACCCTCGTAGCTTACCATGGAACTAGATGGTGCTTTGTGTTAATGTCCCAACAACATATTTATACCTAGCAAATGACATTAATGATATGCTACTCCAAAATCCATTTGCGGAATCGTACTCAAAGTGCACTTAACACTAAATTACTCAAAGATAAAGGAACATTCGTTCGTGAATGATATCTGTGATATTATTTTATGGATTGCTGGCAGATTTACTTGCTAACATGGTTTTCTCGTGTTACTACTTGCAATCGGTATACCTATACGAGATTTATACATTTTTTTAAGTTAACGATTTTATTGACTGCAAAACGGGGAGGTACCTGCTAATTTTGATGTATAGGTTATAACGAAGCGTGGTCAACCAAAAAAAAAAAAAAATCGCGTGAAAATTCAAAAATACAGTTTTATTTAAAATATCAAATATTCGCGTAAATATAAAAAAAATCGAGTCTGATATACAATAAAATAACTAATTTGAGGTCGGCGTAACTCTTTAGTTAAAAAGTTATATGATATTTAGAACATGAAACAAAAACGCAATGTCACAAGTTCATAGACCGATTAGTCGAATTGGCAATGTCTATTTTATACCCACATACAGAGGTTAATTTTAATCTCAATGCTACCTAAACTTTATTATTTTCAAAACAAAAACTAATCTATACCACGGGAGCCGTATATTTTTCCGGGATAAAAAGTAGCCTATGTGTTATTCTGATCTATGAGTTATATTATTGTAAAGATTCATTAAAATCCATTCAGTAGTTTTTGCGTGAACATGTAACAAAAATCCATACATCAGCTATATATTCAGACATCGAGACATCTTCACAAACTTGATATTAGTAGGGTGATAGCTACGCATAATTATAAATAACTATACTACAATCAAGAATGACGAGAATCATTTATTTCATTACCTTAAATATTTAATTACAAATTATTTATTATATTTATATATAAATTACATCGAAATATAAGCAAATCCATTGCGTATTGTTCAAGAGATAAAACTATATAAAAAAGTACGACAAAATGAGCGAATGAACGAATGGTCTACATGTCCCTCTGCACTAACAAGGGGTTTTCGGGATGGCGCGTACGCCATCGGCCGTGTCATCGCGGGCAGGCTTGATAAGCCTCATTAGTGCTCTTAACTTCATCAAGCGATACTGGACTGCAGCAAATGGTTAATAGTTACGTACTTAACAGTTTCTATGTAACTGTCGATTGTGAATGTCAACCATTGTTTTTATTATCTGCACCCAATTAGTGATGTGCTACGATTTAGATTGTAGTTGCATTTCTATATGGTATAAAAGATTATAGAATTAATTTTCTTATATAATAAGACAGCAACATATTGTCTATTATATTGTTATGTTACGTCTGGGTACCAAACCCAAACAGTAATCTACGTGTTACTCCTGGTCATAGTATTTCTGCTAAATCTCAGCCAAATCCGTTTGTTATATATGCGAAAGTTTGTGCGTTACATATACACACAAAGTGTGTATATGTGATACACAAACAATAAAATAATACTAATCGTGAAAATTATAATTGATTTTTTGGAATTATAATGATATTTTATTATGTTAGAAATACATTTACTTGTATATTTTATCAAATAACATGTTAATTGGCTTAATTTGAGCTTATAACTAGTAAAATAGGAACCAAAGCTAGTAAAAAGCAACAAAAATACGTAAATGAAAGGCTGTGTTTTTTTGTTACGTATATTTCATTATACTTATAAATGTTAGGACATTAACACACAGCACCATCCAGTTCCATGGTAAGCTATGAGGCTTGTGTTATGGATACCAGATAGTTGATACACTGCACATATATATCTTTAAATACATACATATTATAAATAAATATTATAAGACAAAATAATTTTCATAATGCATCAAATATTTACTGTAATAATAAATATAGCGTGTAAAAATACTTAAAGCGTTCCCATTTATAATAAGTAGGATAGAAGGGCTGTGTAGCCGCGTCTAATGAATGCCATATCAGACAGAAGACGTATGATAAGGCAGCATTAACAGCTCGGACATTTCGCTGGCTCCGTTTCATTACTATGCTGATTAAAATCGATTATGAAATAGTTCGTATAAAGACCATTATTCAATATCTATTTATCATAACGCATTTATCAACTCATTTCAAAGGAATAAATTGTAATAAAAGATTCATAACCGTTTCGTTTATAATATTGAATTAATTCGACAATTTATTTGAACAGGCTGATTTTGTAAGTGTGTACTGGGTGGGTTATGTTTGATTTATCTTTGGTATTTCGTTTGTGGTCGCTTAAGTATACAATTTAATTTTGCAATACTTTCATTAAACTTTTTTTTGAATATAGAAGTTCCTTAAAGGTTTCATTGATTTATTATATAACTAATTAGCGACTTACCAACCTAAAATTAGTTACTCCTAATAATATCAGCTATCTGCCAGTGAAAGTTCCGTTAAAATCTGTCCAGCCGTTTCGAAGAGTAGCCGTAACAAACAGATAGACAGACAGACACAAAATTAAAAAATTGTGTTTTCTATACATAAAATAAAATTGTAACTAAGTCGAATCTGTACATCATCATTTTTGGAAAATCTTATTGAAACAAACATTATTATCGATGCAGAGGCCGAATTAGAAAGTTATTAGTTTGACATTACAAACAGACACTTCAAGACAAACACATATATAATAGATGTAAAGATAATAGATAATAGTTTAACTAAATTTCTAATCGATTTTTCTCAATACACATAAACATAAACACAATAATATACTTCTGTACTACGCGTCTTCATATTAGATCGTTAGTCTATGCATATAATAAAACTAGCGGCTCACCCTCGCTTCGCTCGGGTTCGTCGCTAGGTACGTTTTAAATAGATATAAAAAGAAAAAATCTTTCTTTCTCACATTTTAATTATATGTTTTAATACTTACCTATTCCGGACTAAGAGAAATCCAAAAATTAAAATATCATAAAAATTGGAACGCGGTCGAACGGGATAAAAAGTATCCTATGTCCTTCTCCTGGCTCTAAACTACCTCCCTGCCAATTTTCAGCTAAATCGGTTCAGCCGTTCTTGAGTTATAAGCGAAGTAACTAACACGACTTTCTTTTATATATATAGATTGTAACTAAGCCAAATCTGTACATTAAATATTTTTGGAAAATTTTATTGAAATAAACATTATTATCGATACAGAGGCCGAATCTATAGTTTTTAGAATTTTTTCTGTCTGTCTATCTGTCTGTTATCGCATCACAGAAAAACCACTGGAGGGATTTTGATTAAATTTGGTATGGTGATAGCTGGTTATCCAGGTCAACATATAGGATACTTTTTACCGCGGGAAAATATCTCATTTCTGAGAAAAAATACAAAAACCGCAATGTAGTAGAGTGTGTAGAGTATACTAATATGTAAAACCTAAGAATTTGGTTTTTGGTCATCTGAACGCGGGCGAGGCCGCGGGCAATGCTAGTTATGTACTAAAGTAATAGGTACATAAATAATATATAGATGTATGACTTTCTATTCTTTAGTATCTGATCAATACTTAGGACACATCTTCATCCGGAATACAATACGATACTTATCGAATATCAGTATACTTTTGCTATCAAAGTTATTATCATTTTTAATAGAATAATTGTTATTTACTAATAAATTGATACTAAAAGACTTACGGAAAAATTTTAAATGATTAAAATGGAAGAAAGAAAAGAAAAGAAGGCATTTCAGATACTTTTTATTAATTAATTATTATAGCTTAACAGCTAGTTCCTCTATAGGAAAAATTAATTGCTCATTAGATTTTAACATGTGTTTAGAAATAGCACGAGACCGAAACTGTTATGTAAGTCCAAGAAAGGATATTTCAAACTTTTATTATTTTTAACAAATACATACAAATATATTATATACGTTATAAACATGCTTTCGTTATTGTATTTAAAATACATATCTTCTTAAAGTAATTTGTAGTGCACGTAGGTAGTGCACCTAATATGATATATGCACGCGATTAGTGAGTAGACGTGAGACATTTTAGCGCTTCACAGAACAAACTTTTGAGATACGGTTTGCAATAATGAGTACATGGATACAGGCAATAGTGTCTGTATATATATATATATAAGGAAAATAAAGGTAAAATTTATCTTAGACAAATTTTCATGGAAATATCTTAAAAATTAAAAGGTGTGCGATCGGGGGACTCCCGCCAGAAACGAATTTCCTCACGACTTTTCTTCAAATCTGAATGAAATTTAATGTGAGTATTTTGATTATACATTTTTTTTCGTGACTTGAGGAAAAATTGTTTTGTCTCCTCCATACGACTTTAGGTATCTTTCTCTTCTTCTCTCTCTCTGCCATCTGTTAATTTTTATTTCTATCGCTTTTTCAATGTAAATATTGCAAAGAAAGGAATAAAATCAAAGGATTTCTTCAAATATGGAAAAATATTTATTTATTAGCAATTAGATATAAAATAATCAATTATAAATTACATAACAATAATCGAACAATGTACCTACTCGTAATTCACTTTTAATAAATTTGTTAGATAATGAAAATCGATTTTTTTTAACGGGAGTATACTATAGACCACATTTAACTAACACGTGATATAAACGACTTGACGATGACACCCGAACTACGCCGGACGGAACCGAACATCTCGTAACGCTTTTTCGTTATGTTACGATTTCCACCAGGAACTGTTAAGGACCTTCGTTTCAAAGGGATATTAATTTAATTCACAAAGCTTACATATTTTTCTCTATATTAAGAAGGCAAAGAGCTTGAACATGAATTTATATAACATTACATAAAACTGTATGTTTTGATTAAAAATAGAATTCTAGACGCGGACGGAATTGAAGGTAATAAGTAATAATTTCATAAAATAATGAACAAATATACTTAATATCATTTTACCATGCATATGCTTCTCGAGAAAAATATATATGGGAATGACATATTATATCTTACTAAAAAAGCGAGTTAATTTGTTTTTTGGATGTAATTTATAAACTATTCAATAAAGATTGTAGAACTATATCGTGTACTAGCGCCAAAGGTAGAAAATTAAGTTCTACTAAAACTGTGACCGTTCAGCAACAATAACATACGGGGTGCTAGAAGTACTTAGTAAAAAACATAGTAATTTCTCACTTCACACTATAAAAACGACGTTAGTAACAATAAAAGTTAGTTAGTGATGTCTTGTCGAACATCTACACTACTCTCAGCGAGTAGCACGTGCGTCTTGAATATTAATTGGACACAATAAACTTGGAACCGAGACTGTTTGTTACTTCATGCGTCCTCTCCTCTTTATCTGTACACCACTTATTAAGCGTAGGCGTACTAATATAAATTCTTTAAGACATATGACACTATAGTGTAAAATAAATTTTAAAATGTGCTTTAGAAAATTAACTGATCTACTTAATATTATGTTAAGAAATAACTTATAGTAGGTACTTAGTTATAGTTCAATAATTTTAAAATCACACGTGCATGGGTAGAGAGGCCAGCAGTGAAAAACTATTCTGTAGTAAAAATAAAATGTTTTTACAACCTTTTTCTTTTTAGATAGTATGCCAACATTAATCGACACCTAATCGATTTCTGCTATGGCAGCTAGTTTCAATGAGACTAGCCAACGCAGGTCAAGTTTGTGCCACCCCCAAACGTGCGTTCACCTTGTCGTGGTGGGGGGGCTCAGTAGTGCCCGGCAATACAGCTGGGCGCGAAGCCAAGAAACGCACAGGGAGGTGGCCCACTTCGGTGCGCGGTGGAATGTGGCCCTCTTAGGTGGGCGGTGTACCATGCGGGTTGCTCCTGGTACTTCTCTGATAGCAGAGTTGAATTTGGAGCAACCCCATGGTCGTTGTGGTCTGCCTCGGCAGACCTGCCGTCGGGGCGTCGTAGTTGAATGCGTAAGCGATCCTGCGACGCCCCATTAAGACGGGGGAAGGCTTTGTTGGGCTTTAGTGGGTAGTACTGGCTTTGCCGGTGAGGCCCACACCTCGTGCGTAAATGCATTTCCCAACGTTAAAAAAAGGTCAAGTTTGTGCGACACAAGTTTAATCTCTATTTCTTTAATTCTTCATTCTTGGTCAAGGACAATTTGAGATAAACGGGGCAATAAATACGTACATATTTATTCATAAAATTTAAAATCTTTTCTCGAAAACCTATTTTATATAAGCTAAATTAATATTTCTATTTAAAATCATTATTAGTAAATGCAAGATTGCCATATCTAAATATGATCTTATATAAGATTAAAATAAATTGCAAAGCTTGCTCAGTTTGAATTACCCATTAGCATTTAACTAGTGTATCATATTCATAGTTGATTTTATCTGAAGAAGACAGCCGTCGCGTCGATAGATCTTCTAACATTAGCACTCGCCCATTAAGTTATTCTCGTGTAATATCGAATATTAAACCGATTACGCCTTATCACAGGTTATGATCCAAGAAATAATTACAGAAACTTCGCACCATCACTTTCTAACGTGAGTATTCAATTACGTATAATAACTACACTATATTGATGCCTTTCAATTTGTCCGTCAATCTGACCTTTTTATTATCCACCTCGTTGTAGAGATCCGTGGAATTATTTGTACAAAACATTATTATATGCGGTGTAGTATCGCCATATTTATTAAGTTTTATTTACGTGTCTGGCAAGGTAGAAGCCACAATTTTGCTAAAATGTATTAAATATTCCTGCGTTGTGTTTTATTTCTAACGATTACACTTAACACTGCCTTTATAAAACTTTATAAAAGTTCGATGAATAGCCGCAGTAACAAAAGTATGGCCTTAAGTATCAACTATATAGTTATTATTAACTGTCTCGGTGGTGTAGTGGCTAGCATGTACGGCTGCACATCCGGAGGTCCTGGGTTCGGGTACCGGGTCAGGCCAAGTTTAGTTATTGAGTCTTTCTGTATAGTAAGCCTCAGTAACAGCCCGGAGTTGGGAAGTTGGCGGTGTTTCACCCCTCGCCTCGGAGAGCACGTAAAGCCGTTGGTCCTGCGCCTTAACTTTCACTGGTCGTGTCGAGCAGTCGTCCCACCGGAGTATGAGAGTTACAGGAATAGAGAGTGCACTTGTGTCTGCGCGTACACTTGTGCACTGTAATATCTCCTGCGCAGTTGGCTAGTCTTAATGAGATTGGCCGCCGTGGCCGGAATCGGTCAGGAGAATGTCATCATAAAGTTATGCTTAAACTTATTTTAATAAAATTTATTTTGACATGTATGTTTGTACATACATATTGAAATCATTTTCGAAGCAGGCTATAATAATGCTAGTTCATTTAATATTTTAAAACTTTCGCAATATTTTATTATTTCGTATATTTAAAAAAGGTTATATTTGAAAAAAAAAACAAAAACAACGCTAAGAATTAATAATAAAATAAAGGTATTAATAATAGTAATTTAAAAAAAATAATGTCTCAAGAACCACACGTTATGAATAAATGGATTAACTAAAACGGTTTGAAAGTAAACTTGTTAATTATCTTCTCATCGATTTTTATAATATATCGGGACGGAACCAATCTCTGAGTGACGTTGTAATTTCTAACGAGCACATTCTCTGTTTCAATTACTTGCGGTATCGATTTTAATGTATTAATTAATATTCGAATGTAGCTTTTAATTTTCTTACTTCATGATCAATTAAATTGTTGAAGATGTATTTTGGCCTGTTATAGTTTTTTGTTACCACAAAGTTATTAGTGCTTCACGCTACGGTACTAACGAAATAGGTATATATTATACTAGCTTTTTCCCGCGGCTTCGCTTTGTCCGATAATATATGTTTAAAAATTATAGCCTATATGCTACTCTGATATATAAGCTATAGTACTGTAAAATTTCATCAAAGTTTCTTGAGTAATTTTTACGTGAAAGAGTAAGAAATATCTACTTCATCCACCATGCCAATAAACAAATTAAAATTTTAAATATAATGAAATTGATTATAAAAAATGCAGCCGAACTGAGTTCCTCCTTTTTAAAGTCGATTGAAAATGATTTCATTATAATATTAGTATTTTCTTACGATACCTACTTCTACTTAGTTATAACGGCATCTAAATTTTAAGGGTATCACGTCTTATTAATTGTTTTATTATCAGACAGCCAGTATGATAGGATAATGATTTTCGAGCCAAACCTATCTTACTTATCTTAGTTAATTTTTTTGTATTGAATTGTCATATTCTAAAGAGTAAATTAATAATTTTGACATGTTAATTATGAGGTTTTGTTATAATGGTTTTTATTATAAGAGTAACATCTTAATAGAAATCTAAGTTTATAAGCATAAAATTTTACACCAGAAAAAATGTTGTATTTAACGATAATACCAAATTTTTTAAATTACCCATAACCCCCATGATCATGGGTATTCTTTGTGTTATCGTTAATATATCCCATAAAGGGGAAATGTAATATTTTCTTAGAAGAAGCTAGTACAGAGTCTATACGAGAAATGTTCTTGTTAGTTCTTTAATATTTTGCTTATTTTTATACTTGTGTAAGAATAAGTGAAAACAAAGCATTTTGTTCATAATTACCCTTACCTTTTGATCACCAAACCGCATCTGTCGTCTGGCATTTCTAGCAACGTTCATCCGGCATAAGAAGACCCGGTCCTCCCCATCGGTCGGTGCGCGCGATAGCTCAGACCGTACGGCTTGCTGGTCTTGCTTGTCTATCACGTCATATACACTGTCGCCGTGAATTAAGAGATCTTCCTGTAAAATAAAAAATGAGATGAGATAAATAAGAAGAAGGTAGTTGTAGCCCAGTGGCAACGTGCCGGGTTGGGAAACCAAGTGGGTTTAAATCCCGGTTCTCGCACTTCTGATATAATATAATATATTCATGTGCGAATCTTTTCCAACACGATTACTACGCGTCTTAAGCCACCAACCCACACTTGGCGAGCTTAGTTTTCTATAGCCCGCCCTCCCTCGTATTGAAGGGAAGCCCATGCTCAGAATGTTAAAATAGGCTGAATATGATACGAAATAAGAAAAAAAATAAAATTGAAGTATTTACATTGGTAAACAAAAACGTAGCTTTTTTCCAGTATTTTCTGTATTTACGGTAAAAATATATTTATGACCTTCGGAACTTAGATGCACTTATGTTTCCATTGCCAAGAAACAATGTTTGTAATGAACTTGTAAATGTATGTTAGAAATATGTATAATATGACAGACTAGTTGTGACAGTTGTGAATGTTTGGAATTTTCTTGGACCTTTTTGAAGCTAAGTTCGATACTGCCTTGCATTGTCCGTTTACTAGCGAAATAAAAAGCAGAAATATTTGAAGATCGTAGAACAACCGAATCGTGGCCGTAACGTGCTCGTTGCACTATAAAGACCTTAAAAATAGACAAACACAGAGGTGCCAGTCCGCGATTAAAATAATACTCTGCGGTCGGCACACTGATGAAAATGTCGACGCAATCTCTCTAAGTATACGCCTCTTAAAAAATAAAAGCGTTTGTTTCAACTTTGCGGCGGCAAACTCTTGCTCGGTTTCCGCAATTATCATTCTTCATTGTTTTTCATTGTATAGTTAAAATTAAATATTTTGACATTTTTAATAGTTTAAAGCGCAGTATTGCCGAATGTATTTTCTAGGAAATATTTGATTAAACTAATAAATATACTTAACTATCTATTTAAATGTCTAATAAGACTGAGTAAAAAATGAGTATATAGAGCTTATTTGTATTTGCATGTGCAATGTGCATATATAATATTACAATCAATTGCATTGCGAAAGAGGAATCTGTTGCATGAAATCGCAGGTTTGATTTCTGCATGGAGGAAACAATTTTGTAAGAATACAATGACTTTTTCCAGGTCTGGCCATTATGAATGCTACTCGTATACACTCTTACATTAAGCTGTAATACAAAAGTATTACATTTATGTATATATCACAAATATTACACAATGTTAATAAACGGCGAATAAAGTATCGAGGCAATTTCATAGGTAAAGAGTGTGACGGTGAGACATACCTACGAGATAATATGTAAATTAAACCTTGCACTATCTTAAAATATAATAATTCAACGATTATAATGCAGTATAATTTTCAATTTCTATTTCACTGGCTAACAGTACTCCAAGTTAAATGCTTTAGGCAATGGATGTTTAATTATAGTTTAAGCAGGATGACTATCAAAAATATAAATATAACGCAGAATGTTGTCTGACAAAACAATCTACGTGGTTTATTTACTAAAGCCCTATTTCTAGTAAATCCACTGTAATTACTGGTTTGTAGCTTTAAGATATTTTACTCGGACAGGGCTAATAAAATCGTTATAAATTCTCTTTGTTTTCTGCATATTAAACAATTTCAATTAACCTAGGTCAGCGATATTAACTTTAATTAAATCATAGTTCTCAGGCCAAAGAAAATTTTCTACACTTTTGTTTTTGAAAATACGTAGAGCTGTGAAGTTTATTAAAAAAAATATTCAATTAATTTATTTTAAATAGATTTCTGTTAATTCGAAATGTTAATATTTTCGATCGGTTAAATTATAATATTTTATTAGAAATGATCACACATTTCTAAAATGATGATAAATATATTCTGAATACGTATTCCTTGTTATTATTTATATTTTACATAAATTACACTTTATGGAATTTTCCTAATTACTAGTGACTTACCCTCACTTCGCTCGTATGTGTGCCTGTAAGTCTTATTATCATTCATTTTATTGCTTTACTAGCATTGCCCGCGGCTCCGCCCCCGTTCAGATGACCAAAAACCAAATTCTAAGGCTTTACATATTAGTATATTCTTACATTGCAGTTTATTGTTTATTTCAATATCATTTTCCAAAAAATATTTAACGAACAGATTGGCCTAATTACAATTTTATTATATGTATAGATTTGAAACTGTTTAGGCAGCGCACGCGTATGAAAGATTTAATATTATATATAAATTCAACAGTCAATTTTTATCCTTCTTCGATTAAGGTTATAATGATTTCTGACAACAAACATACTTTTACCGAAAAAAATAGCTTATACCTTTCAGTGGTAATATAATTTCCTATTAGGGAAAGAATTTTCAGAATCGGATCAGTAGTTACAGAGATTACACCCTACATATAAACTTACAAACTTTACCTCTTTGTAATACGAGTATAAGCATAAATAAGTTATATTTCAAACTATTAGGTACTAATATAAACATGTTATTAAATATAGAGTATGTGTGGTCGGATATTAATTTATGACGTGGCGACCCATCTGACGTCAGTGTCACACCGCCCCGCCCACCTGTCGCGGGCGGTCCGGTGAGACATAATTGTGCGCTTGCGCATATGCCGGCCGCGCTCTATACTGACGTGCAAAATGTAAATAAAACAGATAGGGGTTAAATGTACTTAGTTTATTTTCCTGGGTTACATAAAAAAATGTTACGCAAAATTTTTGTACGTAATATGATACAATTAATTTGAAGAATTTGATCTAATGTACTTAAATGTCTCCGTTTAGTAGCTTTTGATGAGTGTTATCAATTAAAAATACAGGAAACAGGTTTTTTTACAAATGTATAAGTACATTCTATTCATATGTTTTTTTCACTCTCCTTAAATTTTCAAAAATGATTTTCAACAATGGTCGGATATCGACCACTGGGTGAACATTTGTTAAGCATAAT
Source organism: Brenthis daphne (assembly GCA_947093115.1). NCBI lineage: Eukaryota > Metazoa > Arthropoda > Insecta > Lepidoptera > Nymphalidae > Brenthis > Brenthis daphne. Next base: position 9,731,877 of record OX352478.1, on the reverse strand, counting down.
TACGTTATAGGGATATTTAAATATATCGGTTTGCTTTATGCGTAATAACTAACTAAAATAATTAACTATTTGGTATTTACGTAAATTAAAATAATAATTAATTGTTGATGTTGTATGTATTTTATTTTAAACTAGCAGAACCCGCGGCTTCGCTCGCGCTAAAACTACAGAAAATCTCTAAAAAAGTAGGTTTCATACAAACTTTCATCCGCTATTTTATCCCCTTATGTCATGAATTTTGAAAAATGCTAAAACATGTAATTATTTAATTGTATTGAAGAGTATTAATACCAACTTTCACGTGATTCTGATCATACATAATTTTTGCGTTGTATTGTAACGTTCCCGAGGGAATGAGATTATCTCACGCGGTGTAAAGTAGCCTATGTCACTCTCCAGCCCTCCAACTATCTCCACACAAAAAATCACGTCAATCCGTCAGTTCATTTCAACGTGAAAGAAAGACAAACAAACAAACAAACAAACAAACAAACAAACAAACAAACAAACAAACAAACAAACATACTTTCACATTTATGTATAATTTTAGTATGGATTTTGAAAATAAGCAATGCTAATAAGACGAACGTGTCACCATATAATTACTTGCTACTATTGAGATGTCATTATTCGCTTGACTGCCACGTGACATGGAGAATTGAAATAAATACGAGTACATTGATATTAAGTTAAACAAGATATTATTTAAATGACTTCTAATCTAGATATCTGATTTTAGACCTGATCTGTTGAGTTTCATAATATTTGTTAGCATACAATTATAACAATAAATCAAACTTTTTGAAATATTTATATTTTCAGTTTTTAATGGTGCCATTTATTTACTACTTTTAATAACATTCGTAGTTTTCTGTAGTAAATCACTGATTTGAGGCTAACTAATCTAAAAAAAGTATCTTGTTGTCTATATCTAAAAGCTTAACCAAGCTAAAGTAAAATGAATTATTTATTAATTTTAATCAATATTATTCCGTAAACAAACTTATTTCGTGTATAAACATGATAGTAATATATCTATAATATAAGAAAGATATACTTAAATTATCAATCAAAAAAAGTGCTATTGAATTATCAGAATTTATAATTATATAATTATCAGAATTTTTAACTTTAATTATCAGAATTTACATTACACCGTTACGGCCGTTACTCCAAACAAAAAGAGCTGTAATTCGAAAACTCTACAATCATAAACAAGATGATCTAGAGCAATCACGTCGATCAGATCTAAATGTTGAACTAACGGAGTCCGATTGAGACTACAATACTGGAATCAATTGAAAATAACGAAACACCGGAACGATACGAAGATAAATTCCCCACGATAAATAGCCCACCTCAGACGGTTAGAAGAAACATACTTGACTTTGATGGTTTTTTTTAATATATTATTGTTTTATTATACTTATTTAATTCCGTTAAAAAATAGAGAGAAAAATATTTTTAGTACTTTTTGTTCGATAGTGTATATAAATAGAGAAATAAAAGATGTCTTAGACTGATTATATATATTCAAAATTAAGCATTTTCTTAAACTTTTCACTAAAGATAACTAAAATTACAGTTAAAATAATTTAGCCATCGTTAGTATTTACCGAATTAATAAAAGTAGTTTTAGAGTAGAGTAGAATAGAGTGATGATGTTCTCCTAGCCGATTCCGGCCACGGCGGCCAATCTCAATGAGATTAGCCAACTGCGCAGGAGATATTATAGTGCTCAAGTGTACGCGCAGACACAAGTGCACTCTCTATTCCTATCACTCTCATACTCCGGTGGGACGACCACTCGACACGACCGGTGAGAGTTAAGGCGCAGGACCGACGGCTTTACGTGCTCTCCGAGGCACGGGGGTGAAACACCGCCAACTTCCCAATTCCGGGCTGTTACTGAGACTTACTATACAGGAAGACTCAATAACTAAACTTGGCCCGACCCGGGACTCGAACCCAGGACCTCCGGGTGTGCAGCCGTACATGCTAGCCACTACACCACCGAGGCAGTTAGAGTATATATATATATTGATATAATAGAGTATATATATATTGTACATAAAAACTTATAGTGCAGGCATCTATTATTGCACCAGCCGGCAAAGTTGACAGATAGAGTCAAATTCAAAATTAAAAAACACACATAAAAGTATTATAGATTTGCTAGTTGATTTTAAAATTGGACAAATAATAATCTTTACATAGTATAAAATGAAGTCGCTTCCGCTGTCTGCTCACTTCGATCTTTTAAACTACACAACGGATTTTAATGCAGTTTTCAGCAATAGATAGAGTGATTCAAGAGGAAGGTTTATATATATTTGTATTTAATACTAACCGTTAAAACGTACCGGGCGAGTCACTAGTCACTATATAAATTGTTCAATTATTATATGAATGGTAAAAATCGAAATTCATTTACGTTTCAAGACCGTATTTGAGGCACTCGCTACGACCAATGAAAGAATCATAATTAATACGACTTTTGAATTAACAAAAATAACTATTACTATACAATACACAGGTAATTAATCATTTAAATAAATATTTGCACAGTCTTTATTTTTTTGATAATTAACATATTACACTCGTCAATCACAAGTGTTACATATATATGGATAAACAAACTGGCCTCTAGATATGTATTATGTGGACCAGGGGACCTCAAGCTTATTCATCCGCCGGTTCTGGGACGGAAGACAATAGCTGTAGTTAATTCTAATTTTGATGTCTTCATACTTAACTTTAATTTTTAAAATGTGATAGTTAGAGTGTGTGTTTGATGATCAACTGACAGAGTGATAAATGAGCAAAATATATATTAACAAAAATAAAAATTTAGAAAAAAAACGAGTCTATCTCTCAGGCTACCATATATTTTTCCGGAATAAAAAGTAGCTTATGTGTTATTCAAGACTATAATTTATCTCTGTGCCAAATTTATCCAGATCCGTTCAGCCGTTCTGGCGTGAAAGAGTAACAAACATCCATACATACTCACAAACTTTCACATTTATAATATCTATATATACAGATGAAAATCTATTCATCAATTAAAAAATAATGATGTTGTTTTATATTTTTCGTATTACCATAGAAATCACTAAAATGCACCATAAATAACAAATATATCACAGAGCTTTCATTTGTACAATCCGTCACTAGCATAATTTTATGATGAGTCTATTTTCATTTATAATTATTAAATCAATATAATATTTTTTATTCAATTCTTGCTTCCTTTATGTCATATACGGTTCTAACGGTTAGTATGAAATAGATAGACAATATATTAGTGTATATATACATTGGTATGATTAGTTGTATATCCCTTGCTTGAGAAATGATTGATTCCCCATACAAACTTTTATCTCACTTTTCACCCACTTAAGGGATGATTTCCGGAATAAAAACTACCCTATGTCCTTCCTAGGGTCTCAAACTATCTTCATACTAAATTTCATCTAAATCGGCTTAGCAGATTTATAGTTTATCCATTACAAACATACATTCAAATTTACAAACTTATCAAATTTACAAATTTTCTTTATAATATTAGTGTAGATGTCTTTAAAAATAAATGTATGATTTGCAGGCCTCTATTTACATACCCCTGTCATAGATTAATGGTCAAAACGAAAGCACTGTCGTAATTGTATAACAAATTAATGTTTGTCTTATATTTGATTTATTATATTCTACACCTTGATATGATATACTGGCACCATTTAAAACGATGTTCGTGTTTTTGTATATTTACCATATTAATATTTGTTAAGTTTTAAAAATAACTAGCATTGCCCGCGGCTCCGCCCGCGTTCAGATGACCAAAAACCAAATTAATACGTTTTACAGATTTTTATACCCTTACATTGCAGTTTTTGACTTTTTCTCAGAAATGAGATATTTTACCACGGTAAAAAGTGTCCTGTATGTTGACCCGGATAACCTGCTACCATCATACCAAATTTCATCAAAATCTCTCCAGTGGATTTTCCGTGATGCGGTAACAGACAGACAGACAAACAGACAAAAATTCTAAAAACTATAGATTCGGCCTCTGTATCGATAATAATGTCTATTTCAATAAGATTTTCCAAAAAATATTTAATGTACAGATTCGGCTTTGTTACAATTTTATTATATGTATAGATATACAGGATACAGAAATTCAAGGGATTTTAGAATTTAACCATGAACGTATTATATTGTAAATTAGATTAAAAGTAAATTAAAACAATTATTAGTAGGTAGAGTTGAAATGAAGTTTTACGATTATTTTTACTTAATCAAATAATCTACATACCTATCAATAATTAGTTAAAACTAGAATGCAGATTTCAAACAATATGTGCCCACTGCTGGGCACGGGCCTCACTTCAACATGAGGAATCAGGGCCATAGTACACCACGCTGGCCAAGTGAGTGTTGGCGGACTTCATATATCTTATGAAAACTGGCTAGATTCTCTCAGACATGCAGGTTTCTCTACAATGTTTTCCTTCACCGCTTCACCGTTAAGATAAGTAGTAATCACGTTGGAAATGATTTGCACATGAATATATCAGAGGTGCGAGACTCGGGATTAGAACCCGCTTCGCTCCGCATTCCCTTTTCGTAGCGAGGGCTTTACCACTGGGATACCACTGCCCAAAATAATTTTGATCTATTTAATCTCAATCGATAATCTAAAATCAAATTAGCAGAACATTCCAAGACGTGTAAAACTGTAAACTGTGATAAACCAATGAATGATAAGGAAACAGACGTACGTTTAGAAATACACGGGTTACACAATAGCAATGATAAATTTGTATCGCCCCGGGCTTATGCTTCGTTCAAGCCCGCCCATCATAATTAGACCTACCTTGCCCCTCTAATGTGAGGTAAATCACCTTAAATCGAGGGAGATGTATGAATTCTGCAGTTCATTTAAAGTTGGTCGGTTTAATAACAAAGGTTCTAATGATTTACATCAACAAATCGGCACGGTTAGCGACGAAAGCGCATTGTAGCTATCATTATTGTTCGGTTTGCATATTGAATTGTGCGTTCTATTGTTTATAGCTGGATTAACTACGTGTGTGGCTTGAGGAAAGTGTATGAAAGGTACAATTAGGATGTCTACTCGGTTTCATAGTAGGCAGGTACTATTGTACGGGAAGCGAACCGCTACAACTATATTAAACTGTTTCCCATTTGCTAAATCTTTGCTATTTATTATTATTAAGGTATGGAGTAATGTAATGAGAAAATTAATGTGATGACTGATTTTGAGATGTTTTGGTGAATCAGAGTAGTGATACAAGCGATGCGTCTAGTTACGTATTTTTTAACCATAAAATATTAACAAACACGACCCAGGGGTTGTCACCAAAAATTTGTTCCAGGATATTTTTAATAAAACAAAAAAAACTCTTTTCCTGTGACAAATTAGTATCAATAGAAATTAAAAGACTTGTAGAAAGTGTCATCATACGTTTGGCGGCCTTTTTCAAATACATTACCTGACATCAAGTTATAAACATGTAAATTGAAGTAGTTAATTGCTCGTATCGTTTTCCGGAACAAACCAAGTATCAAAATGTAGATAATTTTATAACTATGATATAGTGTGGTCATACCAAAACATCTCTAGCTGGAACAAATTTTTGGTGACAGCCCCCTTGGGTCATGTTTGTTAATATGTTTTATGATATAAAAATATATTTCGTCTGAAAAAAGAATGACGGAGCCACCACAAAGATGGGGATCTTAGACTATTTTGTTTGTCAGTTTGTCCTTCCTTGTTCTTACAGGCAGCTACGGAAAATCTCTTATCCAGGGCTATCTAATTTTTCGAATTAAATTGTAAAGAATTTTAAAAGAAATAAAACGAGGGAGGGTCACTACTTTAACTTTAAATTAAATTTTTAATATTTATTTCCGGTCGGTTAATCTACATCTTTCGATTCTATATCTTTCGCTTAGTTTACATTTGCAATATTAATATTTATATGGCATAAACTTGTTTTAAGCACTCATTTAAATATACGGTATGTTTTGGTTTTAGTTATATTTTTAAGGTCAAATCCATTTCTAATAAGATCCGCCTCTGCATCAATTTCCCGTCTTAAACGACATATTAACAAGGTTGCATTGTTTTTAAATAGATGTTTGGATTAAGTACTTATACCCTCTAAAATCTTATCATAAATCTTAATTGCGAAATAACAATAAAATATCGCTTAGGCGACCTAGAGAAAGCAATGCAACATGAACTATATGTCTATGAAATTAGAGTTTAAAATGTTTTTTTTTATAGCAATAATGATTGGTATCGATCATTACATTACGTACCTTATAAGAACGAGATCGTGGGAAAATGGCCGATAGCTAAAGTATGGGATTGAGATGCTTTTTAATAATATTGTTTTGTCTACTTGGTAATGTCATTAATTTTATACTTACATATTTTAAATGTATAATAATATTATCGGAATATAGGTTAACTAGCGCTCTTCGCTTTACTTGGGTTCGTAGAATATATACTATATGATAATATATAGCCTTCCTGAATAAACGGGCTATCTAACGCAAAAAAAATCTTTCAAATCGGATTAGTAGTTCCGCAGATTAGATTACCGCGTTCAAACAAACAAACTCTGCATCTTTATAATATTACTATAGATAATATTAGTATAGACTAGCGGCTCACCCTCGCTTCGCTCACGTTCGCCTCAAACTCATCAAGCAAACCTATCCCATGGGAACCGTACATTTTTTCGGGATAAAAAGTATGCCTATATGTTATTCTGATGAATGAGCTATGTTATTGTAAAGTTTCATTAAAATCCATTCAGTAGTTTTTGCGTGAAAGAGTAACATACATCCTTACATCTATAGGTACATCTATATCATACATCCTCACCAACTTTCGTATTTATTATATTAGTAGGATTAGGTTTTATACAAATTGTGGCTATGACGAACGACCTCGTGTCCGTACCTAACTACTAATCCTGTTGGTAACAGGTTCAGTTAAATTCAGTTAAATGTTCAGGGAAATGTTTGTATTTTGTTTGTTAGTCCACTCGTTTTTATTAAGTACTTGTTTATTAAGAGCTGATTTAAAATACAGACAAGTGCTAGATAGATTTGATCATCGGGAGTCCCATTTTTTGTTTTTTTTTTCTATAATCTATAAATAAAGTTGGAATATTTATAAAGTTAAAAATCCGAAATAAAGTATTTTTTTTAATAAATAAAAAAAGGGTTAATATAGATTTCTCAGGAATGAGATATTTTCCTGCAGTAAAAAGTATCTTATATGTTGACCCGGATTACCAGCTATCATCATATCAAATTCCATAAAAGTCTGTCCAGTCGCTTTCACGTGATGCGTTCCCAGACAGCCAGACAAACAAAAATTCAAAAAAAAAACTATAGATTCGGCGTCTCTATCGATAATAATGACAAGGAAAAAAAAAACATTTAATGTACAGATTCGACTCAGTTAGAATTTTCTATAAATAGTAAGTACTGTGCTCATACAGTTATTGGCAAGATACTAAAGTTGTGTTTTGTTACTTCCGGGATTCAGAATATGAGTTTCATGATTTCTAAGCTAAGAGTGGATACAAATAAAGTAAGGTCACTTGTTTAAAATATATTCTAATCGATCGCGATATAAGTAACGACTGATATAAGACAAATAAACAGAAAATCAAAAGAGTTCCATTCTCCGTTCCGTTGTCCGTCATTGTGCCAACGCTAACGTAATGATTATTAATCACAATTTGAATATATTGATCAGGTACCTTTGTAGTATGGTAGCATGTTTCACACAGACCGACCGCCAAAATTTTATTTATATTTTATATACAGGTAGTTTTATTTATGGGAAATATTTAAAATAACATAAAATATTTATCAGTAGTTTAGTATTTAATTTTTATAATTATTGTTTTTCATATAGAATGTATGTTAGGTATTGTTTATATTTAAAAAAACTTGTGTTCATGTGTGCGTAATGATTCTTCTCCTCTCAAACGGCTGGACAAATTTTAGTGATTTTTTCTGTATTTATAGGATCATTTAGATGATTGATAACTTTATTTGAAGGCGCTGCTGTTGAGGTACTAAGTTTTTTTCCATCAAAAACGATTTGTGGCAGGGCAACGTTTGCCTGAGTAACTTTTAGTTTGCTTTAAAAGTTAAAGTTTTGTAGACAACAATGAGTGTTTGTACATTGTACTTTTTGTAGACAACGCGTCATGCAAATAATTAAATGTAAGCTTTTGAGAATATTAAGAGTTATTAGGATTTAGAGAAAACATTAATATATTAAACCAAAAATGTTATCACTTATCACAAAAAGTAAAACATTATATTTTATCTTACAACTTGCAAGATACAGCACTGTCAACGTTTGTATAGAATAAACGAACAGCATCGACAAGCAAATATTTAATTAATACAAAGCAGAGTTTATGTATCAACCTGTAGGGCTGGTGTGCGGGCGCGGCAAACAATAAAACGTAGTGATTAATTTATCCACTCCGCAGCTAACGATTTGGGGTCACCGGTACAATTTGTATCGACCTACCGGCTGGCTTTGAGAAAAATTAAACGAAAGATATTGATTTTGTTATGTTTAGTATTAGTGGACTTTAATGATAGTTCTAGTATTAGTAATAGTAGAAAATAGAAACGTGTTATCTATATTAGCTGAAAAACGGAATGATATTTAATATTTTAGAGATTTTTTATTATTGTTAATTGTTTAAATTAAGATATAGGTAAGAAAATATAGTTAAAAAGTTGAAAAAAAAACATTTACAAAACTGAATTTTTTCAAACAATTATTTTCCATTTTTTCTTTTATGACAAAGGTAATTTCAAAGAAAGTATTAAATCTAAGAAAGAATTATTATTAAGAAGTAAGTTACAGGAAGTGTTTTTGAAAGTTTATCACAGAAAAGGAAAATAATTTGGAAAAAGGAGGTTTATATGAAAGATCGTCATTTTTAGAGCTATAAATATGAAAATTGAGAAAAATTAAGATTAAACTTTAAGATGTTATAATATCCCATCGAACCAACTTATATTGAAATAAAATACAAATTTTGCTATAGCAAACTAAAAATAATCTATCAATATACGAGCCTCGCAGCTTCATAATAAAAAATGTGTCAACTTTCTAAGCACTACACAAGCTTACCATTGAGTGTCCGAGGTATTCAGCAGCGTTATCTGATATGTATAACAGTTTCCCATTCTGTGTCATCATCATCAAGAAACCGTTTAAGGCCTGAGAAAAGAAAAAAAATGTTAAAACACATTCGTATACATATATATCATGGTAATAAGTCGAACTTTTGAAAATAAATCTTACACTGTAATAAAATTAATATATCTCATTTGATGTCTATCAGTGAAACCTGGCGAATTTTCAAAACGGACCACTGGCCAGTATCAAAGGCATTCTACGCGAATGTCACGGATTCCGTTCCTGACTGAGACAGATGCTTGTTTATATATAACAAATAGAACTTCCAGTCTCGTTAAATTGAAAAATAATAGTAGATATCATCATTATATCAAAATGAAAATAAAAAAAATAATCATTATATTTCACTACATAACTTACATACTTATACGCTTTATTATGAGATATCTGATGATTTTATTAATATATAATTATTTTCTATATAAGGCTAAAAGATAATTTTGAACAAATCTACTAAAATTATTTTTGTGCAAGCAATGAAAAACTATATAATCATAATTTTAAAGTTCTTCTTTGTGGAAGGACCTTGTGTTACCAGGAAATCATTACTGAGCTTATATTTAAGGTTTTCGTTCACCAAATTGCATTAATATAAAAACTTTAATTATACAAATTCATTTAATTCGAATAATAATTGCCAATTGAGGTATTGAAACTATAGAGTAGATACTCTAGAATCTATACATATAATAAAATTGTAAATAAGCCGAGTCTGTACATAAGATATTTTTTGGAAAATCTTATTGAAATAAACATTATTATCGATACAGAGGCCGAATCTATAGTTTTTAGAATTTGTGTCCGTCTGCCTGTCTGTCTGTCTGTCTGTTACCGCATCACAGAAAAACCGCTGGAGGGATTTTAATGAAATTTGGTATGGTAGTAGCTGGTTATCCGGGTCAATATATAAGATACTTTTTACCGCGGGAAAATATCTCATTTCTAAGAAAAAACACAAAAACTGCAATGTAAGAGTATACTAATATGTAAAACCAAAGAATTTGGTTTTCGATAATCTGAACGCGGGCGGAGGCGCGGGCAATGCTAGTTAAGGAATATTATAGATCCATTCTTGCTTCGCTAGAATCCTAACTGCACTCCGCACCTAGAAAGTTTATTTAAGAACCACTTAATACAAAGAAGTAAAGAGTAATATCCTATCCTATGTATCTAAGTTCCATAATAACTTAATATTTATGTATACGCCAGTTTACGAAAATAATAAAAAAATACATTATTACGAATGAAAACATTTTTTATATATACGACTAGTAGTGCAAGTTTGTAGAGATATATCCAGATTAGAAATACTTCGAGCTAGAATCGAATCGAAACCCTCACTACAAAATACAGGTACAATACAAAATATCATGCGAATACAATCGTTAATTTTGTTATAAGTAATTTTTGATAGCTTTAACGTATTTTAGTTGTGAATTATGTGCCATAATTTACAATCAAATATTCAAACAACGTTTCACTTTCATAATAACGAGAACGATATAGGCATTGTGGAGTTGCTATAATAGTAAAATGTGATAATCTACGATAATACTCGTTTCACACCATGTTTGAACATTTCGATTTAATATTTTATCAGTACTGATAACCGTTTAACCACAATTGGGTAAATGGAATTACTATGAATAACTACATCGTATGGCGCAGTGATAACGATCCTGTCTTCTACTGTAGAGGTGTAGGTTCTATTGTAATACTCGATAAAAAACGAGAGATTTTATAAGTTTCACTTCATATACCTACTACATGGACGAATTAGAGACTGGACCTGACATAAAATACAAATGTATGAAAACTAGTTCAACCAAGTGACGCATAACGCACACAAAGATTTTATTACATTATTATAAACACTGATACACAATACAATATTTCTAGTGCTTGAACGTAATCGATAAAATACATATATCGATGAACCAATGAATGACATTTTAGACATTGGTTAGCATAGTCATCATATTTTACATCTTTTAATTTAAAATATTTGTATTTATTATAATAAATTAAAATAAATGAATTAAAGAGGCGATAATAATGTGTCAAATAATAATTATTTTTTAATTCGATTTATATAAATACGATGGCATTGATGGCAACATTCTGTTGGCCTATAATAATGTTAATAAACAAATGAATATCGGGTGTATATTCCATTAATATATAATAAATATTATTTTGTAAAGATAAAAATATGAAGCTAATTTAATTAAATAAAGTGATTTTGTTGATTCTGTTATTGAACTATTTTAATTGGCAATTGATTGTCTCGGGTAGTTATAAAAATGTGACACTGTCCTAATATTCCTCAGTTATTAATAAACATTTGTGAAATTAGGAAAAAGAAAAAGTGATTGCAAATTGTGAAAAAGTGAGTGTTGGATCGTGAAAGTAAAATAATTAATGCAAGTGGTAAACTGTTTTATTACAAATCGCTAACCCAGAAGTTTAGTGCTAAAACATTATTGTTTGATTTTGTTTAATTTATGTGTTGAAATAAAATGATATTTATTATTATTACAATGGAATAATATTCCAAAGTATATAAATGTGGTATAAAATAAAAAATTAAGTACACATACTAATTATAATTTTTGCATTTATATTTTTATTTGATTTAGAAAATATTTTTATAAATTTATTGTCATCAGATTGTGGGATACTGTGATAAAAGTATTTTATGTTATTGTACTGTACAAATAACACAATTCATTCAGTTATTTCGTCAAATATCGATATATTTTTCGACATTGTCAAGCACTAGTCGATGTCAAATGGACTCACTCGTCAGTTTTGTCATTTGTTCTGAATGGTATAATCCAGCCCGCTTATGATGGTTGTCAGATGTCAACAATACATAGAAATATCGACTATATTTAACATAGTTGGATAATATGACATTTTATTTTACATTTAATTAAATTTTGTGATAAATAACAATAAATGTAATAAAATAATGTATTTACAAGTGAAAAGAAATACTGCTGCTTCCGCCGTTATAGTTTTTACACCAATTAACAGAACATTTAGTCATTTTTGGGAGATGTTTTGTTGACAAGTAAGTGCTTGAGACTGACACAAAAAACAAACGACCTAGGCTAAAATTCCCTGGTTACTGACATGTCCGTTTAAGGTACGTCCGCTTATATGTCTGGTCCAGTGGTTAATTCGTTCATGACCTACTAATTCTATTCCATTTTTGAAGTGAAACTTCTTTAGAATTATTGTGATTTGAAACTCGATGAAACGAAAAAGAAACGGAAATGCGACACTAAAAAGAGACGAACACATAAATATATAAAATTAAGCCGGCGAGCGAATGAGATAGCATACATTGCCATGTTGCCATGGTAACCGTTGTTATTGTCTGAGAAATATATAATATTAAGTTTCACTTCTACCACGTGTGCATTGCACACACGCGCATATTTTTTCTTTTATAAAAGCAAGCTAGTTTTCGTTATATATTTCTTACATTATAAGTGTTTTATTTGTACGACTGAATGTGATCTGACGACAAAAGGATTATAAGTTTGACGACATATAAGTAAGAGAAAATGCAATGGTTTTTTACTGAAAGCTAGTTTAATCAAAAGACTTTAAGGTGATAAAATTATATCCTGCTATTTTAAATTAACAGTAAGGTATAGGTTGTAGTAATATTAAAATGTTATTATAATGCATTTACATATCAAAATATTTATTCGGTGTGCGAAATTTAACTTCAGGCAGCCAAAGTAAATATTTTCTTCTCAGTTTTCGAATCACATATATTACTAATTATTCTACTAAAACTGCATTTTTATGAAAAAACACATCTGCCTCTAATATTTACAAACATGAGTTCTGTATTCTAAAAATATTTTAAACTTTAGGTCAAAGATCCCTAAATCGAAGTTAATAAGAGGTTTTAAGAAGCCACGCCCATTTAATAACGTAGTTTACTCGAATTGAAATAAATCTGTATTAATTCCATCTCTTTCCTTTGTATTATAGAGTTAAATGTCAGAGAGAGATGGGCAATGATAAAGCGTACCAATTTGTATAACACAATGCGGCGTGGGAAACACAATAACTGTGGAACAGTAAAGTCTTCTTTAACCTTTTATTTTTTTTTTTACATTTTTTTTTCGTATTTTATATACAATGTTTTATTACGGGCCTGTTATCTTACTATTTTGTTATAAATACGAGTTATTAAAGTTTTAATTTTATGTATGTTAATATAAAAAAAAGTAAAATCTACAAAAACATACAAAAATTGGAGTTCAATGTTGCAAACAAAATAGTACTATGTAGTCGGACATCAAACATATATCTAATCTTTCTTTTGATATTCGTCGCAGTCGGGTAAAAATGGGGTGTTAATTTATTAAATGTCATCTTACCTTTGAAAATCCAAAGTTAGGAGCTGTAGACGGTTGATGGTTGATGTCAAAGCGTTTGAAAACTGTAAATAAATAATACATAATTAATAAATATATTCTACGAACAAGAAGAAAAGTTATAATATTATAAAAATAAACCCAACAAAAATATGATTGGTGGTAAGAATGTTATGTAGAAGTACCTACATGAGAACAAATATTCTAATCACATGTCGTAATGCTTATATTGTCTTTGCCTCGGTGGTGTAGTGGCTAGCATGTACGGCTGCACACCCGGAGGTCCTGGGTTCGAGTCCCGGGTCGGGCCAAGTTTAGTTATTGAGTCTTTCTGTATAAGTAAGCCTCAGTAATAGCCCGGAGTTGGGAAGTTGGCGGTGTTTCACCCCCGTGCCTCGGAGAGCACGTAAAGCCGTCGGTCCTGCGCCTTAACTCTTACTGGTCGTGTCGAGTGGTCGTCCCACCAGATTATGAGAGTGATAGGAAGAGAGAGTGCACTTGTGTCTGCGCGTACACTTGTGCACTATTATATCTCCTGCGCAGTTGGCTAGTCTCAATGAGATTGGCCGCCGTGGCCGGAATCGGTCAGGAGAACATCATCATCATCACATCATTGTCTTTCCATATATTTCTTAATTTTGTAGCGATAACGATTATAGATACTCATCTTGGCTAAGCAATCTGTGCTGTATGTAACCCTTCTAATAATTTTCCAGATTTACATACATACAAATCACAAAAAAAAACAGTAAAACTCACTCATAGCATATCACGTATGTTAATATTAGAATTAGAAAACTTTCTAAGCACCTAACGACATATATAATGACTATTTCTTCTGTGAGAGAGCGATTTAGAAATTACGTCTATCGAGTATATACAGTGTATTGTCATTTACCGGGACATTACACACCCACGGGTATCCATAAAACAGTTAATAGTAACATAATGTACTCGAAATCGATAAGAAATTGTAGCGTTCTCGCAAAATGCCATTTCTAAGATTAGCTCTACACTAGCTGCTTGCTTACATTTGTTTGGTTAGCTGACCTTTTGTTTTGATGTATATAATTTATTGCACTCACTGTCTGTAACAGTTTCAAGCTATCAAAGCTATGATATCCGTATCCGTACGAGATATGTAAAATAAGTTAGTATGAGAAGATATTTTAAGGTGGTTTAAGATTGATAAAATAAAGGATATGAAATATATAAAAAATTATGATTATATAAAAAATCCTGAAAATTTTTCAAACAGTTTTTTTAATAATAATTACTTAAATGTCTGAAATTTAATAAAAAAAATATTTTTGTTATTAGTAAGCTTTACAGTGAAGTTTGATGAAAAATGTCCCAGAAGTGTAACTTAAACAATTGACAATTTGAGCAACCTACTCAGTGAGATACGAATCTTTATTGGATTTCGATACTGTCATTTAGAGACTAAATCCCACCAATAATATCAAGGAATCTTACACAAACTTTTGTTATTCACTATTTTATATCCAGCAGGTTTGATGTAGATAAATGTAGATAATTTTTTTATTTCATTTTTTAAGAGAGGGTAGTTTAAGAAAATACATTTGAAAATTCAACCCCTTAAAGTACTAAATAGGTGATGAAATATGTGAGAGAGCTTAATTTTTTCAAAGTAAAAAATATAGAAATAGATTTTGTTTATATTACTCACAGAAAATCCCGTCGGGGATACAAAGAAATCATGGATTTAAAAACGAGTGTTTTTAAAAATTTGCAAATTTTTTTTATTATATAATCTCTTAGGGCTCTAATTTAAATAAAAAACATTCCTATATGTTGTTTTTTTTATTTCTATTCTTCAACGATTGTAGAATGACATCTTGTCTAAGCCCCGTGGTTTTATAGTCATTGGGGCAGCTTATTAAGGGCAAAGCTTAATGACGTGCAATCTCGTATTACATATTTAGCATCAATCATAATTTGTTATCTGTGGACCGGTCGCATAATCTTAACGCTATTACCGTTGGTATAATACTACTCCATTGTCAAAAATATCGATGTCATTGCGGGCACTTAAGGAACAAACATTGTTATAATTAACCGATTCTATCGATACTTTCTCGGCTTTTGAAATATCGATAAACAATAACGGAGCGGCTACCCGATTAAATCGATAAGATATAGGATAATTCCAGGCTCTAATGGACCCGCCGCGAAGCGTAAGGTGATACTTTCTAAAACTATGAAAGATGGAATAAAATATGGTAATATATTTTATTTTAATCTTAAATTTACTACAATGCAACAAAGCACAAAACAAAACGTCAGAAACAGAAAACACATTACATAAGATAAAAGCTTGCAATTATCTAATAGAAATATAATGGTTGAATGGTCCGGATATTATTCAGTACAAATGCGCTCACGAACTTCTTACACGGTCCTAACTGATTCTAACGCGCAGCGCCTAGCGGTTTGTAAGTTAAGCTAAGCGATTATTTCGAGCTTACGTGAGCTTCCATTAAAGTGATTAAATATAGCATTTCTATACTCAGACATAACATTCAGTTATAATATAACAGAATACCTACTACAAATATATATATATATATATATATATATATATATATATATATATATATATATATATATATTAATAAATTATATTTCTAGGTATTTATAGGGCAGGAAATAGCTACAAAATAACTATAAGTAATTCATTACAATGTTTGATTTCTTTTTAACCATATGATTTTAAAATATTCGTGTTCATTAATAAAAAATATATGATATGTTACAATAATTTTATTATAAACTAGCGACCCATTTCGATTTGTTTCATAAGTAATTAGATATATCTTTATATTTTTTTAGTAAATACTACCTACGTCATATTATGAAGATATTTTGTGAGCATTTGAGCGAGATTACCTCCTATGGCTGAACCCATAAACTTAAGTAACCCTTATATTCATTAGTACTAGTGTTTATATCAATGCCATACACATCCACTATAATAATACCTAAATAGCTTTGTAAATTACACAAAGATAAAATATAAAACCACGCCAAGTTAATAAATAAACAAAATATAATTCAAGTACGACTCCTCCCGGTCAAAATATCTCATAAATCCTTCTTATTTAAAGTTTAATCGTTGATAAGTTAGCAGAGCTAATATTAAAGCTCGCATCGTCACGGTTAAGTTAATTAATTAAGGCTCGTGGTATCGTTTCAAGTGAACTCGCTAATCAATTCTATGTACCGACTGTTTCTATCGGCATGGGGTCCAGTGAATATTTCTATAGCAATGCTATAAAATTTCTTACATGATATGTAAATATGGAATTAATTAGTATAATTCAAGAAACTCTATGTATATACAATAAACATATAATAAAAGTGTCACTGATCGCTGTCTGTACATGGAAGATATTTGAGAAAAACTATTATTGAGGGTCTTTGTTAACGCAAAAGAACACAAAACAATGTTTTTTGGATTTTTTATCTGTTTGTCTGTACGTTTATGCGCGCTAATCTCAGGAACGGCTAAACCGATTTGGGTGCGATCATTACTAAAGTATGGTGATAAGTTTTACTTAACGTTTAGTATTTGTTTTATTTGAATCGGTCCGTAAATAAAAAGTTATGTCAATTTGAAGAATCACCTAGGGACATACCCGAGCGGAATGAGGGTGAGTCGCTAGTTTATATTATGCATGCAGTATGTTTGTAATTTTAAAAACATAGTACGAACTAGAAAGAAACTGAAAGTTCTACGCTATTTTACGATGTGATATGGGTACGAATAGGAATACTGTGTTCTATCACCCCTCTCTCTCTGTACATTTTAGTAATTTGTAGAAAAAATCTGCATGCAACATTCCTTCCGAAAGCTAAATAATTATTTAATATGATATATATATATATATATATATATATATATATATATATATATATATATATATATATATATATATATATATATATATATATATATAAGCGTTCTTCTTGTGAGGACTTCTGGACTCCTATGTGTACAAAGGTGATCAAAGTTTAATACATATTTAAACAAAAAAAGTAAAAAACTTTATGCTCTAAATGCTTGTCATTAAATCAATCGGGGCATTGCGTTGTATAGGTGGATCATCAACTTAAAACCTAGCATTTAACAGAAATACTCGAGAATTAACGATCTTTACTTATTAAAAGGTTTTTATTGGCAATAAGATCTATGTTAACGAGTTCAAAATTATTGATGATAGTGAGGCACAATAATATTTAATATTGTATTATAAATATTAGCTTTAACGGCAAAATAGTTATAACATTTACGTAAACCATAATGTAAATTGAGAATGAAATTTGTCAATCAGTCTTTATAATAATTTTTTGATGAGTAATGAGGTGATATCTTACTTATATTATAAATGTGAAAGTTTAGATGTTTGAATGGATGGTTGTTAATCACACAATAACTGTTGAACGAATGAAATTTGGCACAGAGATAGAATGTAGTCTAGAATACAACATATGCTATGCTAAAAAATGTACAGTTCCCGTGGGGTAGATTTGTTTTTGTTTTTCTAGACGAGCCGCTAGTAATACATAACTATTTCGGATAGTAAAAATCAAAATAATATATTTCAGTAAAGTTTATAATAATGCGACATTTTAAGTCTGGTCTAGTATATTATTTAATCTATGTCAGTGGAGTTCACGGAAAATCCTGAAGCATTAAAAATAAGAGGCTTGGGCGCGCACCCAATCACTAAGCAATGGTGGCGGGCGACAGAAATAACCGCGCGAGATTGACGAGATACATACCATTATGGCCTAACGAACATCTCAATTTAACCAACCACCTGCCTCGCTTTAAATAAACTTGCCATTTGCCAGTGTATAGGAATTCGGTGAGATGCCCTAGCTATAGATTTTCAACGAACCCTCCGGCTAAACTGGTTTATTTTTAAAAAGAACTATTTACTTATTTGAAGTTATGAATCATTTGTTCAATACAATTTAGTAAAAAAAATGTAATGCATAGTAATTATAATATTTCTTACTAGCGTTTTTCTGCAGCTTCGCCCGCGTATTTCAATTACATATGTAATAATGTATATTTATAGATTACTAGCGGAAGCCGCGGGTCGGTCGCGCTAAAACTACAAAAATATCTCTAAAAGGTAGGTTTCATACAAATTTTCATCCCCTATTTTACCCTCTTATAGGATGAATTTCGAAAAACGCTAAAACACTTATTTAATTAATTTTATTGAAGAGCATTAATACCAAGTTTCAAGTAACTCTGATCATAAATATTTTTATTTCGAAATTTAAGTGTATGTTTGTTACTATTTATGCTGAAACGACTGGATGGATTTGGATGAAATTCAGTATGTAGATTATAACATGGAGTAACATATAAGCTACTATTAGAAATATTGCCAATAGTTGGTGCTACTATATAATATTCACCTAGTGATGACCCGAGCTAAGCGAGAATAATTCTAAATAACTTAATTAATAATAAATTACTAAGCTTTATTAAATTACATAAAAATTATTACAAAACAAATATAAACTACACAAAAGTAAACAATTCTAAGTTAACAAACAGTGTAACACCAGAGAAAGGTTAGATCGTTATACCAGCCTTAACAGTTCTTACAAATGCCATCTTAATTACGCCGACTGTCGATTACCGGTGGACCGTGTATCGAATTGGTAATCTTGCAAAATCATTAGATCGAAACGAAAAGCCATTACATTCACACATGACCTAAAGTCCTACAATTAATAGACCAGGGGACTGATAGACAATGGACTTATTTAAAGGAAACCCCAAAAGGCATCGCACGGTTATCGTGAGGGGATAGGACCATTTCTTTTGTAGTAATTGCCAATACGATTTGCATAAGCAGTACCATCCGGTCGCGTTTTCATGGTATACGTGAACGCAGGGACACTATACTGCGGCTATTGCGTGCTTTTAAGATCTTTGGAGTTAGAAGATTTAACAGCTTTTATTATATTTGTTGTTTATACAATCTATACATATTAACATCTCCTTGATTATAATCTATACTAATATTATAAAGAGGTAAAGTTTGTGAGTTTGTAAAGTTGTTGGCGGTAATTTCTGGACCTACAGAACCGATTAAGATGAAATTTGGTAAGAAGATGGTTAGTGACCCTAGGTAAGGATATATAGGATATAGAAAGACTTATTTATTATACCGGAAATCATCCCTTAAGGGGGTGAAAATGGGGACGAAAGTTTCTATGGGGAACCAACCTGGGGACGAACCCGAGCGAAGCAAGAGTGAGTCGCTAGTATGTAGATATACAAGGTAACTCAAAAATGTTATTGCATTATAATGTATAATTTTGAAAGAAAGACGTGCTCGTAATAATTACAAAATATGTAATTTAACCATTTCATGACTGAATAGTAGCTTGCACGAATGTTTTAATTAAAAAAAACGTATGCTTTTCACATATTTTAAAAGATTACAAAACTCTTTCAAACACTGATCTGATCTGTCATAACTAAGCTCATCTATCAAGCGCACCGCAATTATCGTTTCACGCGTCAGCCAAATTAGCCAGTCATCGGTGTGAAGACGTCACATTAGTGGCATAACTCGACGCTGCGCAAGCGCATGTATTTTTGTCAATATAATTCTTATTTCTCTTGTTAGAGTAAAAATTTTTCTAATAACTACAACGGGAATGAATAGTTTTCGTCATTCTTAGAAAAAAAGTAAATACAGATATTTTGTGTACTAATTGCTTTCTAGAAAAAACAAATAAATAAAAGACATAAATTTCAGTTGTCAGATGAGTACTCTCTGTAGCAACATGTTGGCTTTCATTTGAAATTTTTATTAAGTACTAGCATTGCCCGCGGCTCCGCCCGCGTTCAGACAACCAAAAACCAAATTCTTAGGTTTTACATATTAGTATACTCTTACATTGCAGTTTTTGTATTTTTTCTCAGAAATGAGACATTTTCCCGCAGTAAAAAGTATCCTATATGTTGACCAGGATAACCAGCTATCACTATACCAAATTACATCAAAATCCCTCCAATGGTTTTCTGTGATGCTGTAACAGACGGTCAGACAAAAATTCTAAAAACTATAGATTCGGCCTCTGTATCGAAAATAATGTTTAATTTTAATAAGAATTTCCAAAGAATATTAAATGTACAGATTCAGCTTAGTTACAATTTTATTATATATATAGATTTTTAGTGCCTTTAAAAAGAGTAATAGAGCAGAAATAATTGGTAAATACAATATTGACTAATTTGCCATCGTAATATTGTTGATAAAGCTATATAAATTGAATATATATGTTTGGTGTATTTCCTCGGGGCAAAGCCGCAAGTAACAATTATTAAGATCTAGATTAAATTGACCAATTATTTGTACGAAAACATCAAATTACAAAAGCACTTAGCCTTAAATATTAAAGAAATTATTATTGATTAGTCATATAAAATCAATAGCATGTAATATCTTTTATACTCTCGCATTCAAATTTAGAGAAAACGTATTGTTTTGAAATAAAATGATTGTGTCATAATAATCTAAAGCGTTACGTAGCATTTAAATGGTAACTTATACTGTATCGGAGCTTCCAGGTTCGATTCTTGTGAATATTTTTGCTGCTTTTACTAACAAATAGTTAACGTTCAAGCAAAATAAATAAATAGTTTCAATATTTATATATATATTTATATATATATAAAGCAAAAGAGCGAAAACGTCATGAGGAAACTTGCATGTCTGAGAAAACATAGCAGTTTTCGAAAGAGATGTGAAGTCTGCCAACCCGCACTTAGTCAGCGTGGTGGACTATGACGTGGTCCCCCCCGTTATTGAAGGGACGCCCACGCCTAACAGTGGGACGTTAAAAAGGGTTGAATACAAACAAAAGAGCATAACCCTATAAGATTTATTATTCAGTCAGTAAAGAGGAAAGATTTGTATTTTTGTATGTTTTTAACGAATAAACTCCAAAACTACTGGACTGATTTAGATGAAATTTGGTAAAAAAATATTTTGAGAACCTGGAAAGGACATAGGATATTTTTCATTCCGAAAATCATCCCTTAAGGAGGTGAAAATGGGGACGAAAGTTTATATGGGGAATCAACCTAGGGACGAACCCGAGCGAAGCAAGGGTGAGTCGCTAGTATATTATTATTTCTTGTAACAAACAAAATAGGCAGTAGAAATCTTGTGGTAAATTAATAAAGGATTCTTACATGATTCAAAAAATAAAGCTATAATATGTAATTATCTACAGATTTATTGGCTACCGAACCTGTTCGCATCACGTAACATTGAGTTTACTAGCTTTTTGAAAGATTTTTTTATATTACATACAATTAACAGTACTAATTATTCATTTTCCTTGACATTTGTTTAAACACTGTTTGCAATTTCATAAAACATGATTTTTTAACATTATTTTAAATAATAATTATCGAGCCTTGATTTTAAAACTATATTTTTTCACATAGAAGGTTGCCCAAAACGTTTATGGCTTTTATAATTGTAGCGAGTATCTATACATATAATAAAATTGTAACTAAGCTGAATCTGTAAATTAAATATTTTTTAGAAAATCTTATTGAAATAGACTTTATTATCGATACAGACGCGAATCTATAGTTTTTAGAATTTTTGTCTGTCTGTCTGTCTATCTTTCTGTCTGTCTGTCTGTCTGTCTGTTACCGCATCACGGGGAAACCACTGCATAGATTTTGATGAAATTTGGTATGGTGATAGCTGGTTATCCAGGTCAACATAATATAGGATGCTTTTTACCGCGGGAAAATATCTCATTTCTGAGAAAAAATACTAAAACTGCAATGTAAGAGTATACTAATATATAAAACATAAGAATTTGGTTTTTGGTCATCTGAACGCGAGCGGAGCCGCGGGAAAAGCTAGTCTGTTTTATAAAACAAATTTAACGTATCTGTAAACATTGTGGATGGGAGGTGAATGTTTGAACATTCACATTTTCATTTAGATTTGAATCAAAATGAAGTGAACACGAGTGCATGTTATAATTTCATTACACTAAATAGATTATTATTTACAAATAAAACAGAATTTTATGGAAAAAATGACATAAGAATAATATTACAATATAATAAAAGAAAATTTTGTATAGTACTCAATACATAATATGAGCTATTTCAATCAATGTACTTTAATATTTAATTGAAGATTCCAAATTGCTTATATATTAATATAAAATTATAGTTTCATTATTATTATATTTATTTGTTAATTCATTAGTTTATAATACAGGCTATAGATAATAATCGATATGAAATCAAATATTACAGATATAAATATACAAATAACAATACACGATCGGATTTGTCAAAACAAATTATAAACTAAAACGGAAACACTGTTAGCTTGTTCTTTTAATCGACTTATGTATTTTAATCGATATTAAAATACAGGTCAATCGGTTTATAAATCAAGTTTGTAATCGTTTTCAACAAGTGACTATTAATTAAATTGTAGTTAGATTAGAAATTAGATAGTTGGGCGGTGATCGCGTTTGATAATATATAGGGCCAAGTATAAACAGGGACATAAATTTCTCTTATTTTGAATCTGGAGCTATAGTTGAATGGGTAATTTAGGTGTCACAAAACACTTACCACTCGTAGATGTATTTTCGAACAGAAAATAAATACATTCTATTATCTACTGTCCATCTTCATAAATACGAAAAGTTGTCTGTTTGTCTTTTGAATAATTTGATTTCCTTTAATTTGCTTAGATGATGTCGGTGCAGTAGAAACTAATATACGTTATGGGTTAAAGGTTCGTTTTTCGCCTGTGGTATGTATCTCTATTCAGCCTAATATTTTTTATTGATAACTTTAAAGTTATCAAAGTAAGATGCCAGTTGTACAAATATTATTTCGCATACCTAAATTACATTGAATGAATCTGTACTGCACAGTGGATAGTGGACACGCAGACCTATATCTATATGTTTGTGCCATGTTAATATAATGGTACTCATTCTACCGAAGATTTTAAAAGAAATGGTATTTACTATATTATATTTTAGCTATAGTACTAGAAAACTAGGGCAACAATCCTTGTTAAATAATCTTGATAGATGACGTTATTTATAATCCAAAAAGTATAGACTTTTAATACTATCCATACTAATACTACGTATTATAAATGTGAAAGTACCTATGCAAGGATGGATGTTTGTTACTCTTTTACGCCAGAACGGCTGAACGGATCTGGATGAAATTTATACATAGGTTACTTTTATCCCGTAAAAAGTATGTTTCCCGTGGGATAGATTTGTTTTTGTCTAGGGATAAACCCAAAGCGAAGCGAAGATGAGTCGCTAGTTCTTTATAAAAACGTTATTTCTTTTTCATAAGTACATAAAAACACAGCTATCAACCTGCAGTATAAAGCCAAAAATCAACAATTTTATAAGGTCATAAAATTCGCAATCATAATCAAATATCAAATAAATCATTTCTATAACTAAATTAGCTGTCTAAGAAAGATAAACAAAAATTGCGAGTAAACATGAATGAAATATGATATTTCTTTATCAATCACCTATCAATAAATTATTGAGAGATTGAGTCATCAACTTTAGGTTTGTAATCGTCACGTCAGCGCAATCCAATTAACTGTGACCACGAGCTTTGGCAAGGCTCTTTATGTAGTTTTCTATTGAGTAAATAAAGCTTTTACTGAATATTGACTTATGTTTTTGTTTTTAAATTTGCGTTAACGATCGATTTTTTTATTATTCATTAAATTATTAAGCTTATGTTAATATTTTTTACTTGTTTTATGTCCAAATAAAGTTTAATTTTCTATGTTTAAAATAAAGTAAGAAATTGTAAAAACGTTTCCAATTTTCTGGATAAGACATTCGATAACCTGGAGAAAGTAGAGTATGAAAAGTATTATAAAATGTAAAAATATTTTTAAATAAATTTTCATAACGAGAAAAAGTGTATGAATAATACAAATATTTTTTTATGTAAAAAAATCGAACCCTTAACCTCTAGGCCAGTGTGCAGTGCCAGGAAACATGACATACCATGCCACGACAGCCGTTACCTGTACATCAATCAAACGTCAAAATAAAGAAGTCGATTTAAAATTAGTCAATAAATAAAATGCTATTCGTAATATAGTAATCGTTCGCATCTAAACGACCTTTTATTTCACAACGTGTAATTTCATTAAAACAATTGAAAGCGAGAACCGATAATAATTTCATATGAGGTCATGTCGCTATGTGTTAATGGCGATTGATGTATTACATAGCGTTTGATTTGACCTTGTCAAGACCTTACGATGTGGTTTTTTGGATACGAAATAACCTTAAAAGAATATAATGTTATTATTTTTTAGAATTCCGCACGCAAAGTGGCTAATTTTACTAAATCAGCTCATAGTATACTGTACGTATCACACCTTCAATCCCTCCACGTCCGCGGACACGCCGGCGTGTCAGTTAACGATAGATTTCTTAGAATTTTATATAATTTCTTAGAAATTTACCTGGAGATGTTAAAGGGTATGTGGGTATTATCTTTGAAACATTAATAGATTATGTGTAACAATTTCCTATTTTTATGGAGAAACAAAAAGTATGCATTCAGCCCTTTTTAAAGTCCCACTGCTGGGCACGGGCCTCCCTTTAATACGTGGGAGATCAAGCCATAGTCCACCACGCTGGCCAGGTTCGCAACAGCTGCGTAAACCTGTACCTAATCTCTCACTGGTCGTGTCAATTTGTCTTCAAGCCGGAGTATGGAAGTAATAAGAATGGTGGGTGCACTTATGCTTGCGCATAAACTTGTGTACAATAAAATTTCTTATTTACATCGCTAGTATTGATGACATTGGTTCATGCTAATTCGGTTTGGAGAACTTATCTATAATATATAGTGTTATATTTTGGCCTTGATAGAATATCATAATTTTGTTATATAATAAGGATAGGTATATAAAAAGTACCATGTTATGAAATAAAATGAAAATTTAATAGAGCCCCCAGTATAGATAGTCTAGCCAATAATCAACTAAGTGCTTATTCTGATATTATATCTTTTAAGCAACACTCAGTACTTTAAAGTCATATAATGTAATGCTTACGTTTCTACATATTTACGATTATTTTCTATATAGTTTATCTTATTACTCCTAGATAAGATAAGAAACGGTTAGAACTAGTAATGAGGTAATATTTAATATGGACCGACAATGTGCAGGTATACATGTCAGTGAACTTAGCAGATCATTGTCCAGCAGATCAAAAAAAAAGTGAGTTCTATTCGCATGCACGTGAGTTCTACAGTTTCTGATACTTTTTAGAAATAGTTCTGGCGTTTTTACCTTAAAACTTTCCAAAAATTCGGATATGATCTGCTGGAACTTGTACAAGAGTCCAGAACTATTCCTGAAAAGTATCAGGACATGACTGTCGGTATTTTCATTAAATAGTTCATTAAAAGAAAATTGAAATACCTAGTATACATACAAATAAAATTTATTTTCTGTAAAATGACATTATTTAACTAAGTTGAGAATATTTTAATAATTTTAAAAAATTCCAAACAACATGTTTATAAATGTATTTATTTCTTAGGTTTTACAGTTTTTCTCGGAAATGAGATATTTTCCCGCAGTAAAAATCCTATATGTTGACTCGGATAACCAGCTATCACCATACCAAATTTCATCAAAATCCCTCCAGTGGTTTTCTGTGATGCGGTAACAGACAGACAGACAAAAATTGTAAAAACTACAGATTCGGCCTGTATGTCGATAATAATTTCTATTTCAATAAGATTTTCCAAAAAATATTTAATGTACACATTCGGCTTAGTTACAATTTTATTATATATATAGATTTTTAAATAGTTTTACAAATACAAGTTGTACAAATTAAGATATAACTTCTCACACTGATTCGATATGCTTATTGTAATAAATCGTAATCGATGTATAATATATACATACATACAGAATAATTATTTCCAACCTTACTTGGAATTAATTATTGAAATTGGTGGACAATTAATTTAATTAAAAATTGCGGCACAATAGTTACCGGTTACATAAAAGCTACCGAAAACATACATACTCAGGTCGTGTTAATTATGTTATTTACTTCTTGTCGAATTATTGTCGTTTCCAATACGATATATAATTTAGGTTTTATACCAGAATGAATTTCCTATAGGAATATAGGTCGCGGGTTCAAACAAAATCAGTCACAAGGACAAAAAACTACCTGTGCTTTTTGTCTTCAGTCTACGAACGACGATGAAACGAACTGGAAGTAATATAATGCATACCCAAATATATTTGTGGTTGTGAATATAGGTGCGAGTTCTAATATTTTACTACAAAGACAAGGTTAGTAGACAAGACAGTATTTTAAGACGATGGAAAAAGATCATATTCTTCATCCAGTATGGTACTAAATTTTTCGTACAGAAATCCCATAGTTTCCTGTTGCCCGACTATTCAGCATTAAATTATTACAATTTTTTACTGAACGTCATGAGTCTACTACCAGTTCGGAAAGAAGAAACCTCAGACCTGAGAAGAACTGGCGAAAGAAACTCAGCGGGACTAATATTAAATTATCTTTTTTTTAAAGTAAGATTTTCTTCCTACTAGCTACAAGCTTTATGAGCAACCCACTGAATCTACGACGCAAAGTTTTCATTTCAAATAAACATTTTTTACTTTTTTGAAGTGAAACTTCCTTACAATCGTTGTGATTTGAAACACGATGAAACGGAAATGCGACACTAAAAAGAGATAAACATATAAATGATAAATATATAGGATTAAGCCAGCGAGAGAATGAGATAGAATACATTGCCATGTTGCCATGGCAACCGTTGTTATTGTCTGACAAAATAATATCAAGTTTCACTTCTAGCATGTGTGAATTGCACATACGCACTTTTATTTAACTTTAATTATATATTTAAAAACATATTTATGATTTATATATTGATCAACCTAGATAAGAGCTGATTATTTAAATTGAAAAGTGGCCGATGATGATGGATCATGGAAGTATTACTCGGTTCAAATGTCATATTTTTATAGGAATGGCATTGAATTTTATGAGTTATTAGGAAAAAAATATACGTTGGTGAATGAAATCCAGATTGCATTTGTGTTAAAAAGTTAAGGATAATTTAAATTTTCTTTTTATTTATTATAGTTATAATAATTACATATTATAGTTGTATATTTAATTTTTATTTACAAATAATTTGCATGCATCATATTTGATAATATTTATTTAATACCTTACATAACACTATATTAATTTAAGGCAGTGCAATAAAGTAAAAATGCCTTTAGGTACTGAGTATAGTTTATGTAATGAAAAATACCAAGTAAATATGGTTTTTGATACAATCTCAATAATAATGGAGGTTTTATCTCACCGCAGATCTATTCAAATAGAATCGTATTTCTATTTGATTGTAAATTATCTTTATCGTGTATTGCTATCTTAGTTGCTGAATAAAAATTTTAATAGATAATATTTTTTTCGATTTGTTAACTTCTTAAGTTATGTTTGGCTAAATGTTATGTAAAATTAATATTTAATAGGTTACATAATTGAATGTTGCAAAGAGAAATCCATAGAGCAAGAATAGGGTAAACACTTTAACACTTTAATTCTTTCGATATACACTGCGAGACAGTTCTAGTGGGTCTTTTTAATACGGTAAAACTAAGACATAGATAGGTCTTAAATAGATATTCATTCATACTCATACAGAATAAACATTTGTATGAGCAACAAAAAGTTTCTTCATCAAAAGCATTGAATCTGCTACCATTGGTATAGTGTCACGGCATGGTAAGAATAAAATTAAAAAAAAAATGAGTAAAACTTGCAGTGTATAATAATTATGTTATTAGCATTTATGTTATCATCTACAATTATTTTTAATGTTCGAAGCTACGCTATGATTCATTTCAATCAGAAGTGCGCCACAATGTATCGAGGTGTATCTATAATAATCCATATATATCTACATATATCTATAGCTGTTATAGAACACATATATTTGATAGCATTGCCGGCGGCTCCGCCCGCGTTCAGATGACTAAAAACCAAATTCTTAGGTTTTTCATATTAGTATACTCTTACATTGCAGTTTTTGTATTTTTTTCTTAGAAATGAGGTATTTTCACATGACAAAAAGGATCCTATATGTTGACTTAGATATCCAGCTATCACCATACCAAATTTCATCAAAATCCCTCCAGTGGTTTTTCTGTGATGCCGTTACAGACAGACTGACAAAAATTCTAAAAACTATAGATTCGGCCTCTGTATCGATAATAATGTCTACTTCAATAAGATTTTCCAAAAAATATTTATTGTACAGATTCGGTTTATTTACAATTTTATTATATATACCTATAGAAAACGTTGATTTTGTAACTCACTGAGAATCACTTATTCAAGGTTAGGGTAACTATTAACGTATATAATATTATAGTTTATCGAAAGTAATATTCAATTGTAAAACTAGCAATACTGCAGAGGCAATAAATCTTGGTGCGGACGTGTGTATGAGCTTGCCTTGACATAGTGTTTGTGAGCTAATAATTAACTAATACATATACTTATAACGTTCAATCTTTATGGTTATTTGAAATTTATCTTCGTGTTTCTATGAAGAACAATGAAATTGCTAAATATTTTCTAAATATAAGATAATAAAATATGTCTTAGAGTCCACTTCAGCATCTTAGACAAAAGTGGATTTGGCAAATTAGTCTTAATTCAATGTTAATTGAACATAGTAAACCGTTTCCCTTACAAGGAATAATTAAAACTAAAAATATTAAAATGTCTAAATTATTCGCTATACCTATTCTAATATATAAATCTGAAAAATTTGTTGTTTGCAACCACAAGTCCGATGTATTGAGGAATGGTTGGAAGCTCTATATGATCATTCTACTTATACTGCCTTTAGGAGCAGAGTAATACATTAATATTACATTATATAGTAATAAATACGAAGGTATTGGTATCTTGATCCATCACTTTATTTACTTTTTTAAGTAGAAATAGAGTATTGGATTGACATAATTTTTCGCTTAGAGGTAGTTTATCGCTCGGAGAAATGGGATATTTGGACATGGCTTATTCTGCTATAGAAGTTCCCATGGAAGATGACTAATCACAAGTTAATTATGTAAGAGATATGAAATATTTCTCTCCTAAACTTTCACAATCAAATCTCAACTAAGACAAACAATACGAATGTATCTATATCTCAATAATTATTTTTTTAATTGATTTTTTAAAATTATTTAATCAAATATTGATTGAATTTTAATGCTTCCATATTATTTAATAGCTTTAATTTGTGTGTTTGTTTTTTTTCTATTACGACTATTTATATGTACTAGTGATGTTATTGTAATTTTATTAATATTTTAATTTATCGAAATTTAAAATTGTAAATTAAATTAATGCATGCTGTATCCACTTTAAAAGATAATGCATTAAGGATTTAGTTAAATCGTGTAATTAATTTGAAAATGTTTTAATGTAATTATCACTAGTGAATCCAAATCAATAAATATATTAAATAAATACGAAATTTTGTTTCCTATCAATGAACCAACTATTTCCTATGTATCAATAAAATTATTTACTATCTATCAATAAATTATAATCGATGTGTCCACCTGTCGCCACGAGCTCTTACGTGAACAAGTGATTTCAGGCTGTTTTAAAATTCAAATTTATGCTAATATGACACGGCCGCGTGCACACTAATTGGATTATATGTGAACATATTTGTATATTGGTATCAGAGGCGATAAATACCGGATACTAAATTGATATTATTACTCGATTTAACTTAATGTTATTTTTTTTAATTTGACGTTATTAATGGACGATATTTTGTATGTTCAACACATTT
The DNA here is from genome assembly GCA_947093115.1 of Brenthis daphne. Taxonomy (NCBI): domain Eukaryota; kingdom Metazoa; phylum Arthropoda; class Insecta; order Lepidoptera; family Nymphalidae; genus Brenthis; species Brenthis daphne. The sequence continues at coordinate 9,701,183 of OX352478.1, read as the reverse complement.
TTAATTACTACTATAATTTGTGTTTTAATGTAATTTTGGCATATTATACTGAATGCCTATGGCTTATTAAGTTAATAACTATTAACTTGATTCATCTTCGAAATCATTTCATAAACTATGTATATATAAAATTACTTAATATAATAAATTTATAATTTTAATAATCGTGAAATTGACAAAATTTGACTAAATAAAAAGAAAACAAGCAATAATATGTACGTTTATTTATATAATACCTATGCAAAAGGAATGCCATTTTTCTATACATATTACACCTCTAGTTTTTATCTACGGCTTCGCTGGTGTCTTACTATTGAAAGTGTAACTTCTTTTATATTACGTAAAATATAAAAAAAGTAATTAAATTTAAGAGATTGACTAAAATTTATAAGAAAATTATTTTGTTTGTAAATTACAGTCATATTTATGTACTTGTAAGACTGTTCTTGATTAAATAACAGTAGGTTTGTTCTCAGGTACCTACATACAGTGAATTCTATTTATAACAGCTACAATAATTCTCGCGCAATTATTTAAAATGATAGTGTTGTGAGCTTTGGAAGAGACAATTGCGATATTGGTAATAGCGCTAAGTGTCGGTCTGCCTCTGTGGTTGGCGTAATGATACCCGATGCACTATAAACGTGCATTTTGCCTACTGTTTGTAGGTTACTATGTTCTATAGTCAATACTGGCGGCTTACCCTTGATTCACTCGTATTTAGAACGGATATATTAGCATAGAATAGATAGACTATATATTATATTATATATAGGGATAGGAAAGTAGATAAGTACCTACTCTAAAAACAACTTGAATTGATCCCATATTTGACTAAGCGAGAACCAAAAATCAAATCAAAATATAGACTTTTACAAGCAATTTTGAATTATCTTAATACATTATTAAAATTTAAATTATGTACATGTCAGTAAGTCCGTGAGTAATCTACCACGGGCTTGGAAGGCAGTTCTGCTGAGAAGAGCCGGTGAGAAACTCAACAGTTACTCTTTTAAAATAAAATTTGCTTACAATATTGCAATAATTATCTTCTTATCCTAAGTGAGAACCAACCAGACATTAGTTACATTGACATCTATAAAGTATCCGGAAATCAAAATAAATCCTCAAAAACATTCGAAAAGATAATTTTATTTAAAGTCTCAAATATTTCAATATTCGCGTAATCTATGAAAGTATTATGGTACGTTTATACGTACCATAATACTGTAAATATACATAATATAATAATATACGAAAAATCTTAAACAATAGTTTTATTTTTAGATTTTTTTCGCAGATTTATTTTGATTTTTGGTTCCCGACGTTTCGAATGCTTTCACTTTACAGCAATCATGGTCACAGGAGAGACTAAGGTTTTAAACTTCTTAAAGGTATATACCTACTTGTTAGTTGTTACAGATAATGCCTACACAGAATTTTACAAAGTAGTTTTATTTAAAATGTCAAATATTCGTATAAATCTAAGAAAGTGTTACGAAAAATCTTGTATAAATGAGTCGTCATAAAAAAGTATTCAAAATGAAAATACTTATCACAATGAATGTACAGTGATTTATGACTTAAGATTCCATACGTATATTATCAATCAATAGTGCAAACGTTCTAGGTGTAGCATCAGGCATCAATTAATCGTAGGGTAGTAAACGATCACTTAGCTCACATATCTGAGCTATCCTTTAGAAGTGATCAACTTTGCTAAGTAGTGGTTATTTTATAAGCGTATGTTTTATGTTAATGATAAGAAATATATTTCTATGTAATCTCACTAATAAATATTTAAGTGTGAATGTACACGCGCATGACATGAAACAAATTGATATGGTAGCGCATACGTTTGAGTATTATCTATACATATAATAAAATTGTAACTAAACCGAATCTGTACATTAAATATTTTTTGGAAAATCTTATTGAAATAGACATAATTATCGATACAGAGGCCGAATCTATAGTTTTTAGAATTTTTGTCTATCTGTCTGTCTGTCTGTCTGTCTGTCTGTCTGTCTGTCTGTCTGTCTGTCTGTCTGTCTGTCTATCTGTCTGTTACCGCATCACAGAAAAACCACGGGAGAGATTTTGATGAAATTTGGTATGGTGATAGCTGGTTATCCGGGTCAACATATAGGGTACTTTTTACCGCGGTTAAATATCACATTCCTGAGAAAGAATACAAAAACTGCATTGTAAGAGTATACTAATATGTGAAACTTAAGAATTTGCTTTTTGGTCATCTGAACGCGGACGGAGCCGCGGGCAATGCTAGTGTAATATATAATTAAATAATCCATAAATGTATCCATAACACAAGCCTCGTAGCTTACCATGGAACTAGATGGTGCTGTGTGTTAATGTCCCAACATATTATATTATTATTCCAATAAGATTTTCCAAAAAATATTTAATGTACAGATTCGGCTTCGTTATACTTTTATTATATGGAGGTATACACTAAACATATTACCTCTGCTTAGTAGGTCCTAAGTAATAAAAATATTAAAAAAAAATAAAACTATTTTCCTGTAGCCAACGTATGAACATTCCAACGTAAGTAAAGTGTAGTATTAAAAATTCACCGAAGAATCGCAAGGTACGATACACATTACTGATCCGGTGTACTTAATTAGACTGAAAGATGCTAGTTCCCATGGTGGTATGCAAAAATTGTTGAGAAAATATGTGTGCGTGTTCGCTAATTCGAGACCCGTTTTGCAATTTCAGTATTTAGATATACTTATTATAAAATTGTTGAAGGATTGATTACTGTGCGTTGATTTGTTTTAATATTACCGTCGAGATGTTCCGACAAATAAAGCAAAAATTATAGTAGTAATTTGTATCTTTTTCTATTTTATGTTCTACCCATGTTTGTGTTAAAAATGATTTTATTTTTAGAGGTAATTTAGGTCATTCTTTAAAACAAACATCTATACGTATAGGAAAATTATAACTAAGTCGAATCTGTACATTAAATATTTATTGGAAAATCTTATTGAAATAGACATTATTATCGATACAGAGGCCGAATCTATAGTTTTTAGAATTTTTGTCTGTCTGTTACCGCATCACGGAAATACCACTGGAGGGATTTTGATGACATTTGGTATGGTGATAGCTGGTTATCCGGGTCAACATATAGGATACTTTTTTTTGCGGGAAAATATCTCATTTCCGAGAAATCTATACTAAACGTTAAACCGTAAGTAGGTACGAACCCGAATGGAGCGAGGATGGGTCGTTAGTATAAATATAAAACAATAAATATAAATTTGTCTACAGTACAAGTAATAATAATTTTTGAAGGCTTTTATTACCAGCATATTGCGAAAGATAACAATTTTGTTCATATTTTTGTGAAAAGAGCATTGGAATTATTAAAGCTAAAAACTGAGTACAGCATTTATGAAACCAATCAGTATTCAAGCGGTCGATGAACAAACTGAGCAAATCCTATGCAAACTACGATTCCCACGATCGCCGCTTATCGAGTTTTGCCATATAGAAACAAAGACGGTAGTAATCCCAAATAACGAAAGATATTCGTGGATAAGACGTAAAAATATAGAAAATAATTAAAAAAAATGCAAAATTAACTTTTCTAAGGAAGATCGATCGATGAGTAAACTCGACAAATCATATACACAGCGTGATTCCCACGAGAGATTCCTTGCTACAATACGGTAGTCATCCAAACCAATGAAAGGTAAATGAGGATAAGGTGATTGAAAAATTGATATAATATGTAATTATTAAACCTAATAATAAAATAATATGAAGATTATATTTTCTTTGTTATTTAACTATTTGCAACAATAAAATTTTACGTTAAGAAATTAGTAGATACTGATTTTGAAAAATATTGATTCTATAAAAATAAATATACCACATAGTTAAGCTCTAATCTTATAGTTAGCGTATAACTCATAAAGTTTTGTTCTAATCATACATTAATATTAAATACATATAGTATCAAAAAATACTATACCAACATTTCCAAAACGTGGGAAATCTCTGAGCGTATCCATATGTCTGTCGAAAAATGCAGACTTCCTAACCCATGTGAACCCCCTGCGGTCAGTGGCGTGCGGCGCGGGCGTGACACTACTCTCCCAGGTTCGAGTCCCGGCGGGCACCATTAGTGCCAATAACAATCAGCCGGTAGCCGGTCCAACTCGCTAATTTTCTCTAATTTTCCTATCAAAAGCGAAACCATTGTTTAAACCGCCAATAAGGATAACTGTATTCTGAATCGTGAGAACATCGATTTCGTTACGTAATTATCGATTTTCGGTTCGCTCGGTTCAAGGCTGCGTTTTGATGGTAGCGTGCATATCGATATTTAGGTATAAAATGCGACCTTGCGATAATCCGTTAAATTGGGCTTGAAGGAAACTGCGCTAACTGGCTGATGTTTAATCGATTGTGTTAGAAAGGCACAGGGTTATAAGTGAGGTAGTTTTAACTTTTAACTTTTATTATTGCCTACTTAAAAATTACATATTAGACGAGCGTCGACATTAATTACTCTCGTTGTTATCTGTCGCTCTATCATTAATCTAAATTAATGAAATAGAGAGTTGAATTAATTTATACTAAAATTACACTTTTTATCTCTCTTCTTTTTAGATATTCTATGACGCAAAATAAGAAGTCTATGTAATTTAACGAATTGCACTATTTTAGGTGATCATAAAAAAAAATTGTTATGAATTCCTTTATAGCACAAACAAAATTGATGTGGTAGTTTATATTATTTAAGATTAACTACAACAAATGTAATAGAATACTTTGTTACTCACTGTATCAAATGTTTAACGCAACACTTATATGGTAACCTTTGGAAGTTAGGTCTCGTTGGCAGCTACTTACCCTAACACACCGTGAATAAATTAATCTCTAACACGCATGGAGGGCTGTCACTGTCTGTCGGTACGTTGCCTTGATCCGTGGCTTGTGCTTTAGTCTCATACAACTTTGTGTATAAGTCATACATAATTATTTTTCTTAGTAACGAGATTTATAACTAACTAGCTGACTTGACAAACATTTAAAAACATGTTTTATGATCTTTATGTTGATTCAAAAATACTAATTCAATTTCCATTACTCATGATTTTTTTTTAATTTTTACCTTTGAAACCTCACTCGGACTATAAAAATATTTAAGAAAAATAGCCATATCGCTCCAGTCGTTCTTAACTACGCTAGCTTAGCAACGAATAGGATTTTATTTTTATTGTATAAAATAATAAGAGTACAGGTTAGTGCGCTATTAGATCTCCAATAGTAAAACCGATGGAAGATTGAAATAAACCAAATCGACACTTACCTACCTAGATTGTAAAGACGGGGTCGGTGGATTTATTTATGAGTTTGTAATACAACATTATTTCTCAAGAAAACTGTTTAAGTGTTGATCTTCTTTACCGATAAGCCCTAATGCTGGCATAACCTATGGACTTTTAATAGACCGTGGTGAAGCATTTGAGTATCGTAATGGTATATAATAGAAGCAATGCAATTATACACTAGTTAATAAAACTTATAAACGTATACAGTATACAGTATACATAAACGTATATAGTTTAGGTAAATAATATTAGTAGGTTATAAAAAAATCATATTTATAAAAATTGTATTTTAAATAAAAAGAGCTTTTTTTCGAGGTTATCTAAACTTTAATTACCTATCTTTTTCGGTACACGTATAGTTTGTTATCCAATTTGAAAATTAAAGAAAAAAAATCTAGTATGTCGGAGGCTATTTAAAAAACTGAAGCTCTTGAATAACTGCTATATTTTGCACTATTTGAGCAATAGTGGATACGAAGAATAAGGAAAATAACGCGAAATTGTGTATTCGCACAGATTTAATTAGTAAGCGTACTTATTAAGCGCGTATATTAAGCGTACAAACCTTGTTGAAAGTAGTTCGACTTGCGTACATAGACACAAACTAATGCCATTAGTTGCAATTGGGACAGTCGTTGTCGCGTCGAGGGAGGTAAGGGTAGAAGGTCCCGAAGGTTTGCGATCTCTGCGTTGATGAGGTCGCGCCGAAGTTTGCTCGCGCCTTTTGTTGATTTGCCTTGATCGAACCTGCAATTGTATTTTCATATAAGAATTATAAAGACAAGTGCGAATCTAACTCGTATATCGAGGGTTCTGTAGAATAAAATATAACAGATGGACAGACGGTCGTATGTACAGACGGAAATGCCGAAATTATATGGGTTCCATTTTAGTCGTTTGGCTAAGGAACCTACTTTTGAAAAATAAACTCACATGGACAAATCAAAGAAATATATATAAATAGAAATAATAAATTAATATGTTGGGACAATATCACACAGCACCATCTAGTTCCATGCTAAGCTACGAGGCTTGTGTTATGAATACTAGAAAGTTAATACATTACACCTATATAACTTTAAGTACATACTTATTATAAATATAAGCACCCATGACTGGAGTACAAACATTCGTGCTCATCACACTAATGAATGCCCCCAGCGGGTCTCGAACCCGCGACCACTGGTACAGCAAGTAGGGTCACTACAAACTGAGCCAAACGTGTCATCTACGTGTATAGCATTTATGATATAAAGATGTGTAATTATTAATAATAACCAATAGATCTATACTTTCATAATAAAAACCCAGTTTAATTTGACCATGATTCTTATAGAATATCATTTTGTTAAATTCGCTACGCTTATACACTACACTGTATTCTTATAAAAATTAATAGTTACTAAGCTAGTGACGGTAGAGGCAGTGGTAGCCCAGTGGTAACGCGCTCGCTTGAGAAACCGAGTGAAGCGAGTTCAAATCCCGGGTCTCGCACCTCTGATATTTTCATATGCGAATCATTTCCAACGTCATGATTACCACTTGTCTAAACGGTGAAGGAAAACATCGTGAGGAAACCCGCATGTACGAGAGAACTTAGCAATTTTTCAATAGACATGTGAAGTCCTTCCAACCCGCACTTGGCCAGCGTGGTGGACTATGGCCTGATTCCCCTCGTGCTGAAGGGAGGCCCGTGCCCAGCAGTGGGACGTTAAAAAGGACTGTATACAAGCTAGTGAATATAATTTTATTTATAAATATATTGTAAGACAGTAAAGGCTTAATGAATTGATATTTACACCTGCAACGATAGATAAATATATATTACAATTTTTTTTCTTACACCAAATGATTAAGCCATTATCAACATCTCTTGACATGATGTTAAACCCTCTACTTGACTGTTCATATCTAATTTTACCGATTAAAAACCGGTTAAAGTTGTAAAAGCTTCAATCCCATGACGTATGGCGACTAAAATAGTCTTGCTTCAACCTATTGGAATGCGGTTAATTAGTTTTGCAAATTGTTGCCTTGCTATCAGATTTAACTGCATCTAGGAACTACGTCACCGGAAAACATATGTAATATCTATAAAGAGATTTAAATTGCCTGAAAACAATAATGCGAATATCTTTGTAAAATATAATACACTAGCGACTTGCCCTCCCTTCGCTCGGATGCGTCCCTAAGTACGTTTTAAATAGATATGAATAATTATTGCGAGTGTACCTTAGGAAATGGACATATGCTTGATATTGCAGACGATTCGATAGAATCAGTTATTGTGTTTTCCCGTGGGAATTAACGATTTACGTGTAGTAAAAGGTAACAACCTAAATGTTGACTCAAGTAATAAGTTATCACTACACCAAATTTAGTTAAAATCGGTTCAGTACTTTATGCGTGAAACGCGTATACATAAACAGATAAACAGACAAATAGACTTATTTTTTAATAACTATTGTTTTATGGTCTATATTCTGTACAAAATATGTTACATTCATTGTCATTTAAAAAATATTTCATGTACAGATTTTGCTAAGTTACTATTTTATTATATTTATAGATTAATTATGTTATAATAAAACGTTATGTTAGTCATACGCTATACCTAAACAAGTTAGTATTCGTAAGAAATGCATCATATCTCTCTACTTTGTTATTCACTTATGCTGAATGGTATTTCCCTGCCTGGATGGATTTTACCTTTAGATTTAGATAATCAGATAACCGGTACACACAAACATTTGCCCCGAGGATCGAACTTATGACCATCGTATAGGTACTTTACTATCGCAACTCAATCACTGAAATTCTCATAAGGATTCTGGAGCAATTATAGCTCGCTAAAACCACTTTAAAACAATGGATTCAAAAATTATTAAAAATATTATGAATTTATAATTTTAAATCCGTAAATAAATATCGATTAAATATATATGCTAATTAAACAACTGTCTTGAAAAAATTTAATGTTCAACAATTTGTCAATTCTCAAAAAACATCGAGACGATATCGGTGTATCGATTATGGTTATAAATGTATCGATTCGTTACGGTTAGAATAATAATTTCGACAGGTTTACCATTTATAAGAAGATTTATTAACGATTCATATTGATTTTAATGGAGGCCCATTACATTTATCCAGTCATTTTTATGTTATTTTTATATTCTGTGAGAATAACATTAAGCTCATAATTTCGTCTTGTACATGTCATTAAATGTGGGTAAACTTCATGGATAATATCATTCTATTAATAATAAACTTCGATATCTCAGTTTTCGTTACTAAATAAAAATCTGTGTGATGTGTGTATTTTTGTTTGCTCTATGTGACATTAGGAGTAGCTGAAAAAATCTTCTGACCTATAAACTATAAAGAAAAAATTGAATTGATTATTACGTTATATTTTGATTTTATGATAACTAAAAAATAAAAAAATACCCATAATATGTCAAAATCACTCGAATCTTTCATGCAAACATAAAGATGCAAATAAGCTTTCCCACGAACCCAGTCATTGTCTGGCTTAAAGTATTTACTCTAGTGTACCCGCGAGTGAAAATTCTTTTACAATTGATTGTCATATGGACAAATATTTTATTATCTTTTTTAAATAAATCACTATATTATTCGTATCATTATTTCAAAGTACCAGACAGTCATTTCTTTATTTATAAGCATACTAGGAAGTAGCAACTCACCCTGGCTCTGCTTGGGTTCGTTCCTAGTTACATTTTTAACATTTAGTATAGATTTCTCAGAGATGAGATATTTTCCCGCAGTAAAAAGTATCCTATATGTTGACCTGGATAACCAGCTATCATCACACCAAACTTCATCTAAATCTGTCCAGTGGTTTTCTCGTGATGCGATCACAGACAGACAGACAGATAAACAGCCAGACAGACAGACACAATTTTTAGACAGACAGACAGACAAAATTTTTATAAACTATAGACTCGGCCTCTGTATTGATAATAATGACTATTTCAATAAGATTTTCCACAAAATATTGAATGTAAAAATTCGACTCAATTAGAATTTTATTATATGTATAGATAATATAACATTAAAAATTTTCTACGGTCATATTTCCGGATAATTAAATTATTACAATTGGCTCAAATTGATTGGCGAATTTATAATTTCTTGATTATTACTAGTTTAATCATTTCCACATATGTTAATTGACCTTGGAAGATAATCGATTATAAATAAAATTATTTAATATAGCAATTTAATAAAGGTTAAATGTCATCATTGTTATTTGAAACTAGCTTTCGCTCGAAGCTCCGTACGCGTATTATGATGATTTGAAAAAAAACCTATGTTAGTCTTATCTGTGTTCGCCATTCGTTTGCGAAAGGAAGTAAAACTAAAATTGGTATGCTGTTTCAGAGATTAGCTTGTATGAATAGACAAGATTTTTAATGATGGAGAGAAAATTCAGTTTTACTTATAAGTGTATGGTCTTAAACAATTTAATCATTTTAGTAAATAAATAACAATGGGAAAAAATAACACCTTATGAGTTCGGCTCAGCGTTAATAGAAATCTGCGTATAGTAACAGTTCTGTTCGACAAAAGTCATTACCAAGTAATAGTTAGGTACTTGTGTGGTGTTTGTTTTGATCGTGGAAAGGGATATCTCATGTCATTATTATTATTTATTAATAATAATGACATGAGATAGTCATGAGTCGACGTAGTTTTTTGTATGGTAATAGCTTATGGGGTAATTTTTATCTCAGCACAGAAAGCTCCTGTAATATTTAATTATGTATTTACTTTACATAAAAACTTTTTAACAAAAAAATAAAAACCGACTTCAAACAAAAGCACTAAAAAATAAGTAATTGGTAGTTTTCATTTACTATACATACCTAATCAAATATATTCGAAGTCGGTGTGCTTTGGCTAAGTAATTAAAGCCTACCTATTAAATACATACCTAATCAAATATTTTCGAAATCGGTGCCAGGCCATATAAAGCAAAGTACACCGACTTCGAATATATTTGATTAGGTACGTATAGTAAATGAAAACTACCAATCAGTTATTTTTTACTTTTTAGTGCTTTTGTTTGAAGTCGGTTTTTATTTTTTTGTTAAAAAGTTTTTATTTTTCCCTTTTTAGTGTAGACAGTAGTAGCAAAGTAAGGATTCTAACGTGTTAGGCTTGTCAAATCAAACAAAATAAGCCCAAACTCAAAGTATCTACTATTAGCCGTTGAAGAGTTCCACCTATCCACCTTCTGGCCTTGCCATCAGATCAGGTCAACAACACCGAACCACTGTACTATCAACGGAAATAGAAATACTTGCAAAGTTTCAAGTCAATATGACAATTAGAAGTAGGTTAAATTCATCATTAGTTGTTTTTCCACCCTTAGGGGTGGTATTTTTTTTGAAATTTAAATGGGGCCAATCTGGAAGTATACCCTTTCAAACAAAACAAAAATTGTCCAAATCGGTTAATAAATGACGGAGTTCTGAGGTAACAAACATAAAAAAAAAAAAATTAAAACATACAGTCGAATTGAGAACCTCCTCCTTTTTGAAGTCGGTTGAAAATTCACCGCTAAAACATTAACATAATGATAAAAGTATAGAATTTAAGCAGAACCCAAAATTGTATTTATATGATTTATTTTTAAAATATTGTGTAATAAACTTAGAATTACAAAAAAATATAAAGTTATTAATAAATAACTGTAAAAAGGCAAGGTGTGGGGTGGGTATGACATTAGTTCTACAAATAAATTTTATGATTTGATTTTTAAACCTGTTGAAGTAGCCATTAGTATATAATAATTGTTTATATAATATATTAATTGCCAGTACGTAACAAGTGAAGGTAAGCATTGCACGAACTCCGATAACTATACGTCAATTAAAAGTGCTTTAAACCTTAACACTTTAAATAACTTCAAAATTTGACCCGACCTTAATTGTTAGTACCTATATAAATTCCATATCTATGCGGTACTTCCTTGTGTTACATATTGAGTTAACTGTTTCATATAATATATAAAAATATATAATCAATAAAAAACTTTTTGGAAACAGTTTTTTATATAGATAGATAAATAATATTCATATATGTTTTCCTCTCAATAATGATTATGGTCAAATATGGACCTCTTCCTCTTGAAGTCGGTCATAAAATTATATTTAAGTAAGTTCTTTTCTTCTGTGTGGTGCAATGTTGAGAGTTTCTAAACAAATGGTATGTAATTAATAAAGTTAACAAGTACATCCGTCAGCTTCGACTAGAGCTTTGACAAGGTTAATTTCTGTTAATTAAATTATATATTTAATTTAACTGGCTTGGCGGTAGCTCAGTACAGCTATACCGGTGAAAATTCTGTGATTCTGGGTTCGATGCTTTGGTCGGACAAAATATAATTGTTTTATTTCTGTCAACATATTTTCAAAATATTTTCAACGGTGGCCAATTGTGAGAGCTATGCACACGATAACTTTGTTTGACGCGCGATTGTATATATGGATGAATATATATATATATATATATATATATATATATATATTGTATAAGGTTGTATATTGATACATTCAAGTAATCTCTTTTTTTTAAATCAATTAACGTAGAATATGAGAGAGAAGTAGATTATACATATGCCCTTTCAAGTTTATCAACGTAGAAAATGCGCAGGTGACGACGATGGCGCGTTGAAAACTCGTAGTATTCAAAGGCTGTTAAAAGTTAAGAACAAAGCACTTGTGTTTGGTCATTTATTAGTCAATGGTGGACTAGTAGGTAAGTGATCAAACACAAGTCTACGCTAATTTCTATGTATTTCTTTTTATTAGTTTTATGTGCAGTATATATATGCTTTTAGTCTTTGTAATATTGGCTGCCTTTGGTAAGGTTCAATGTAGAGTATTTTATTTATGTCCCTTCCTTTAAGAATTTAGTTTTACAACTTGACTACTTTACTATAGAGTTACATATTCAATTCCATACGCTGATTTTTTTCAATCACCATAATAACTTATTTATTAAAAGAGATGCACCAACTTCAATATAATTTACAATTAATTATTACTTACTAGCAGCTGCTTATTTTATTATAGGACTATCCTTATGATATAACTTATTAATAAAAATTATTAAAATTATGAAAATCAATGTAATTGGTGGAGTTATCGCGTAACAAATACAAAAAAATCTTACAACCATATTGAGTATCTTTCTATTTTCAAGTCGGTTATGATGAAGGTAAATTATTCAAATAAATTTAAATAAAATTTAAATATATTTGTAATTAATACCAACTTCTCTGAACATGATTTGCTAAATTATTTCATATGAAGAAAAGATTGAAGAGTAAAAATGCGGTTAATTTTTAACTTACAATGTAAGTAAGTTATACCAACTAAAAAATTTACAGTAAATTGCTATTCATATACACAATATGAAATATTTTTAAGAATTCCACACAAATAACTCGAGTCTAAATTAAAATTCTCACGTTGAAAAACAAAAATTAAAGATAATAATACGTGGTACTATAAGGGTTCAATCAGTGGCATAAAGCGGCAAAATTAATGACTGCGTTTGCGCGCTTATTAGCTAATAAAATGGCGCACGCGATGCTTTGACTTGTAAATGTATGTATAATAAAGTATGTATTGTATATTGTATTCAGCCCTTTTTAACGTCCCACTGCTGGGCACGGACCTCCCTTCAATGCGAGAGGTATCAGGCCATAGTACGTGCTCCACCACACTGGCATATTGGAGATTGACGGTCTTTACATGTCTTTGGAAACGCAGGCATGCAGTTTTCCTCACGATGTTACCTTCATGACTGACAAGTTCGTTTCCTTTAAAACAAGTGGTTATCATGTTGAAAATGATTCACATATGTAAATATCACATGTACAAGACCCGAGATTTGAACCCGCTTCACTCGGTTTCCCAAGCGAGCGCGTTACCACTGGGGGACATTGCCCTAATTAAGTGTATGATAAGTTAATTTTAATTGATAATCTCGATAACTTTATTTAGCTCGAAACTGTTATCAAAACATATTGTTGATTTCTCTTGGTTAGCTCTTTCTATCGCTCTTTAGATCGTTGTTAATATCGAAACGTGATTACTTGATAATATCAAATATATCATCTACGCATATGTAATAACATAAACATAATAATTCTACTTTTCCTGATGTGTAGGAATACAAAGCCAGCGATGGTATTCTCTGGGCCATAAGCTGTCTTTTTTCAAGAAATATATAAACCTATTTTTCTACATTTTTTAGAAGCCACGAAATAAAAGAATTAAATTGAATTCTCTACCCATACATATTGTAAATGTAAATACGAATAGGTACGCTACATTATATTACTAGCATTGCCCGCGGCTCCCCCCGCGTTCTGATGAACAAAAACCAAATTCTTAGGTTTTACATATTAGTATACTCTTACAATTTAGTTTTTGTATTTTTTCTCAGAAATGAGATATTTTCCCGTGGTAAAAAGTATCCTACATGTTGACCCGGATAACCAGCTATCATCATACCAAATTTCATCAAAATCTGTCCAGTGGTTTTCTCGTGATGCGGTAACAGACAGACAGACAAAAATTCTAAAAACTATAGATTCGGACTCTGTATCCATAATAATGTCTATTTCAATTAGATTTTCCAAAAAATATTTAATGTACAGATTCGACTTAGTTACAATTTTATTATATGTATAGATTAGCTTTTCCCACGGCTCCGCTCGCGCTATTTCTGTATAACTTTTTCAATACTAAAAGTTTAAGCATTGATGACCTAGATGTATTATCTAGTTTTCCTCAAGATTTGGGCTATCAAGTATAAAAACAAATTCAACTGGTAGTTTCAGAGATTAGCACGTACAAACAAAGCAACAAACTAACTCTTCAGTTTTATTATAAACATAAGTATAGATAATAGATATTAGTACATGTACTATCGACATTTGGAGTAAATAATCTATCTAATAGACCAATATTACCAACTACAATTTAGGAAAGTGCGAAAATAAAGTAAATTACCTAGTTATATTCAATTTGAAATGTAGGTGGCTTGCTCAGACTAGGTGTACAGTCTGACGTGGAAACTCACCTGTTTTCCCACGCACGCTGCGCTGGTACAAAAGCACTCAATAATTTAGGCAATTTTCCAATATCTGACTGCATGTGGTATAAGTTTGACGATTAAATATATTTTTATATTTTGTCGAATATACTTATATACTTTATAACTCTTTAAATAATGTATATTCTGTATCCTACGGATATTATAAACGATTGAAATTGTGATGATGTTTGTTACTACACGCAAAAACTACAAAACGAAATTATATGAAATTTTATATCAATATAGCTTATACATCAGAATAACATGTAGTCTATAATTTCTAAATTTATAGTAATACTAGCATTGCAAGCGGCTCCGCCCGCGTTCAGATGACCAAAAACCAAATTCTTAGATTTTACATATTAGTATTCTCTTACATTGGAGTTTTTGTATTTTTTCTCAAAAATGAGATATTTTCCCGCGATAAAAAGTATCCTATATGTTGACCCGAATAACCAGCTATCGCCATACTAAATTTTATCAAAATCCCTCCAGTGGTTATTCTGTGATGCGGTAACAGACAGACAGACAGGCGAACAGACAGACAGACAGACAGACAGACAGACAGACAGACAGACAGACAGACAAGAATTTTAAAAACTATAGATTCGGCCTCTGTATCGATAATAATGTTTATTTTAATAAGATTTTCCAAGAAATATCTAATGTACAGATTCGGCTTAGTTAGAAATTTATTACATGTATAGATATAATAATTGAACTACGTGGGCGGAGCCGTAGAAAAAACTTAGTATTAAGTATTATATATGTACTAGTGACGCATCTCTAGTTGTAATATTAGGCAGTACAATAATATTCAATGGTAGCCACTTTATACTATATGATAAAGTATTTTATGATGAGTAACAATATATCAACGATAAATACTCTTTAGTTTTATAAACTATAATATATATAAGGATATTAGTGTCTATTTAGAAAAATATTATTTAACCCCCGACGCAAAAACGACAGGGTATTATAAGTTTGACGTGTCAGTGCCTGTGTGTGTCTGTGGCATCATAGCTCCCGAACGGATGAAACTATTTTGATTTTGTCTTTTTTTGTTTGAAAGGTGAATTATGAGTATTCTTAGCTATGTTTGATGAAAATCGGTTCAAGATGGTCGAGATTTTTTGGTACCAGTAGGTATAGATTGTTGAATATGGATCAATTACTATGTAGGTCATACAGCCATTAAAGTAATCAAATCGCTTTCATTTATGTAATTGGTTTCAGCGTTTTGTCTGGGGAAATCATGTGTGGTATGTTTTCTTTGCTTTGAGGACAACATGCACATAATATAATTTAGCTTTGGTGCGAAACTATTATAGTACTTTTCCACTAACATAAGTTACACTTACTTAATAAAATATTTTGTAATAGTGTAAAATATTAATCTTTAAGTGGTCAAAATCCCAAAATCAGTCTTGAAAATTTAAGAAAAACATATATGATTAGAAATTAACTATCTGTATAAAAAATTTTTTTATACAAATAAAAAAATACATACACACACAGAGAGACAGTATAATAAAAACATTTCTTTTTTGATAAATCTCGTCAATAACTACTAAACAAAAAAAAGGAGAGTTAATAACAGAGAAAAAAAGGCACTGAACTGTTTTTTCTTTGCTTATATTTATATAAATTAAAATTAGGATTTCCACATTATTTTGATTTTTTAAAAATATATTGTTAAGTTGAAAAGGAAATAAACAGGTAACACAGATATTTTTTTCTATAGCGTTTGACTTGTACCATTCATATAAGACCGTGTACGTATACCATAACAGCATATCAGTACACTACAAGGCTCTCGCATTATGCCGTATAGTATACATTTATCTTTCGACTCAATAAACAGTATTTTTGTCTGATTTAGAATTTTGTATGGTATCTTTCTTTCTTCTTTTAAAGTTGATAGAAGAGGTAATATTATAAATACTCAGTTTATGTCTATCGTTCTAAAACAAGCTAAATTAACATTTTCTAAGTTAATCTAAGCACTTGCATTTCGTACAAAAATCGAACTCGTAACATGCATACATACATATTTATCCTATCTTTCGATTAATTGGCAAACCAGTGATTAATATTTAACAAAACTACCTATGCTTCTCCTTTTCTTCTATCTCTTGTAATCGAACGACACCTATTATTTCGGTTGTTGGTTATTTAAAAAGTAAAAAAAGTCAGAGGAAAGTGATTTTACGTATACATTTTATTTGACAACAAAAGTCTTATTTATAATATGCATAACATGTTACCTTGCTTCACATACTCCTTTATAAAGAGTTGATTATGATAGCTCTAGCTAACAATCGGCTGGAAAGCGCGCTAAACGGAGCCTCGAGCGAGCAATTTACTCACATCTCGCACCGTAGGAATTTTACTCATAATAAGTGAGATCTATTCGGCTTGAGTTTGAATACAATATTAGAAACAGTATACTGTGGCAGTGTGCTTAAAATGTTAATATCAAACTTTAATAATGCTCCACCCTAATAAACATATAGTTTGAACCGTTGGTCTAGTGGCTAGCGTATCTGGCTGCATATTAAGAGGTTCTGAGTTCGAGTCCTGAGTCGAGCAAGTATATTTTTGGTTTTCCTGTAAAAAAATTGTGTCCGTGTCTTGAACAATATGAAAAGTCATCGATAAAGTCATAACACCTGAACATCCCCCGGTCGTACAGTCTTACCGGAGCATAAAATAGAGAGTGCACTCATCTTTATGTATACCCTCACTACATTATAATATCTCCCTTTAAATATATCTAAATTATTACAGTCAGTGCCTACCCACAATTTTAACAAAAATGATTTCAAAAATTCAAAAATGGCACCGATGGTACCTTACAATATTTGTTTATTTTAATTCTAAACATTTTTTTAATAAGTATTATAATTTAATATGATAATCTTATTTATTTAATTTTAGCTGTTGTTGTTATAATTACTAATATTATAACGTTATTATTAAAATCACTTAACATACCTGTATAGGTATATTAAGTGATTATTCAAGTCGGCGTGGGTGACTAAACCCAAAATAAGTATAGGGAAGTGCTCATGATAGGACTTACGTCGCTGATTTTGATAAAAACTAAAATACCATTTAAAAATAATTACTCTAGTGGATAATCGAACCTATTGTTTTTTAAAAATAAACGCATCTTTATTTTTGCATCAGTCAGTAGCAAAGCTCATAAGGATAAAATTCAACAACTTGTTCTAAATTCTGCACTTTGAATATTTCTAATCCTTAGGTCTTTAAAACTCTTATAGAGAATGCCAATTGCACATTATATTTTAATTTATTTTATTTCACTATTACATACGAGTATAACCACGAACTAACATGAAAATGATACACGAGATTAGGATAAAATAAACTAATATGTAACAAATGTTACTATGTAATTAGTATATGTTGAGTTCTGATGTTTTTGTTTACATAATGTATTTACTGCCCTAAAAATGTCACAAAGCTAATAAAGATAAATGATAAACATTTAGATTATTAAACTATGACTGCGAATAAAATTATTTCTAATGGACTTACGTTGTGTATATTTAAAATTTCAAAGAATTTAACTCAACGTTTTTAACACGTAACTCGTTGATATACAGGATAATTTTTTATTTACTGAAAACCTTTTGGGAATATACTATTTAATTATTCGAGTAATCGGGGACCATACATAAAAAAAAATCAAATAACAAGGCAGGTAATGCAAAAAACATTAAACTGATGACACACGAAGGTAAACTAAATTAAGTGCTAATAACTGCACAGCAGTCAGTGTCAAACGCGGTCGTTACTCGCCTAATGTGAACAAAATATTAACAATTTGTTCATATATGATTATGAATGTTTAATTTAACCATCGTAGTAAATAATAGCCCTCTGACATATTGGTTTTGTGAATAGTGCATATATAGCTGAAGATTTTGAGGTTCTGGATTCGAGTCTCGTATCAGACTAAAAAAATTTATTTGCCTTTTTATGAAGGAACTTTACTAGTAGTCCAGAGTTGAGAACATGGTGGTGTTACAATCTCATACTGGTGTTTAAATGTGTTTTCATTGAAAAGCAGGAAAAATATACATAATAATAATGCATTAAAATATATTTTTCAGGGTTTCTTTGCGCTTCTTTGTTTTATTTATGTTTTTGCTCCGCAGCTAGAGGTCGTACCGTGATATTAAATAGTTTTCTTCAATTATATTATTATAAGCTACAAAGTGTAAAAATACTTTTTCAAATCACACTGGTATTAATTTATAGTCTGTAGAATTAAAATTCAAACAAACAAAAAGACAAACTTTTATATATTTGTATAAATATAATTTAGTATATACACTGTATATTACACTAGAATTGCCCGCGGCTCCACCCGCGTTCAAAGGGCCGAAAATCCAATTATTAGATTTTACATATTAGTATACTCTTACATTGCAGTTTTTGTATTTTTTCTCGGAAATAAGATACTTTCGGTAAAAAGTATCCTATATGTTGACCCGGATAACCAACTACGACCATACCAAATTTCATCAAAATCGGAGGGATTTTTGCGGTAACAGACAGACAAAAATTCTAAAAACCATAGATTCGCTCTGTGTATCCATAATAATGTTTATTTCAATAAGATTTTCCAAAAAAATATCTAATGTACAGATTCCGCTTAGTTACAATTTTATTATATGCATAGATAATATACTCGTATAAGACTATACATCAATAAATAATCTTGGACAAGTGAAGAGAACGGTGAGCAGGGTCAGTGCTCGGCGTTCAATGGTGCACTCATTAGTACGCTATTTGCATGCACTAATTATGGCGACACGGCAACTGCGTCAAACTTGTAGTGTCAAGCTTGTTTACTTTTTACTGATGCTTTTTTAATTTTAATATATTTAAATTATTTTATAAAAAAGGATGGATTTTAGGGCGTGAGTTCAAAATTTTTAGCATTAACATTTTACGTTATTAATGTAACATTTGTAAATGCAAAAAACAATTTCTACTGATTTGCAATTCCGTGTCTATCCTGAGAAGCCCTAAGATACTCTTACCATAAAGTTTTCACACAATAAAAACCTGGCTATTTGCACAGAAGTATGTCAGAAGGTTGAACCGTGTCTTTGACTATTTAGATCCGGCTAGTTAAAACAAAAGTACAGTATAAGAAAGCTCTATCTAAGCGTATTACTATAAGATGATATAATAATAGAGAATTGAATGGGTTTTTGTTTTTTGTTAACGTTTTGTTTTTTTAACTCCCGACGCAAAAAGAGGGGTGTTGATGACAATGTGAGTTTGTGATGTTGTAGGGGGTAATCTCAGGATCTACGGAACCGATTTAGATGAAATTTAGTAAGAAGATAGTTTGAGACTCTGGAAAGGACATAGGATACTTTTTATTTCGGAAATCATTCCTTAAGGGGGTGAAAATGGGGATGAAAGTTGGTATGGGGAATCAGAATAGGGACGAACCCGAGCGAAGCGAGGCTGAGTCGCTAGTATTTTATAGTGGGACTCACCATTATGGTGAAATCATCTCAAGGTGACAGTAGACCTACATATATAATAGATTTTACGAAAGTACATTTTGTATTTCTGGTTGTTCAGTTACATTAGGCGGATATAGTGTGTGATTTAAATATGTGTTTGTTATAAAATCTCAAAAGAATACCAACACTATGGGGAATCCCTTTCGTCAACACTTACTGTTAAATCGATGTGGGTATTAAATCAATAAAAATATAGTTATATACTCTTGTATTACTAATTTCATATTTATGAATTTCAAAGATTATGAGGTAGTTATTTTAAAACCGTCAAATAAATCCTATAAACATATATATGTACTTTGTGTATAGTATATAGTTTTACAAATATCTTTCATATAACTTGATTAATTTCATTTGAAATTTTATTTTCCCTTGAAACTTCATCTTGTCTTAAAGTATGATTGCACGATGTACCTAATTTTATCATATGATTTATACAATCGCATGAATCCTCAATGTCAGCTATAAACAATCTGCCTCTCATTATTCGAACTCTGACAGAAATCTAGCCCTTAATCGAAGATTAAAATTAGCTGTCAGATAAGGAACATTACACAGTAACGCCAGTCAAATGATAAATAGAAATATTGCAGTAATTTAGTAACAAATGTTCATATGTATGTACATAGCACGTATTATTTATATTTAATAAAAGAATTATGTATAATTAATGTGAGTCACTGGTTCGAGGCTCACTCGATGATTTTTTTGTACTGGCCGAAGTATCTCTACTAGTTACTGTTTGAATTTATTCAGTCATTATATTATTTAATGTAAGTATTTAGCATACAGGGTATCTAATGAACTAAAATTCTGAAGTTCTTAAGTCATTTTGTATCATAATAATTAATACAAAATGACTGAAAAACTTGAGAATTTAGTTTCAATATAGATATTATTGTTTAGTCGCTAATGTGTATGGAGCCTAATCACTGCCGTCCGCCGGATTGTTTAACACCGCCTCGCACTGCCATTGCGTTATAATTGTTTTTCACGCTCATTAGTTGTAATTGAAATAAATCTTTTGTTTGATATTTATTTTTATGCACAGCTACGAATTATGAAGTACAGTGGACCACCCAAGGTCCTAAATTTTATTGGATCATAAACAAGTAATATGATCTATTTTAAATTGTGTGTGTTCATGTATTTAATGATTGATAAAAAAATTGTACTCACAACTAATTAATTCATTAATTTTGTATAACACAGTACTTACATTTATTCTATACTAGCATTGCCTGCGGCTCCGGCCGTGTTCAGATGACCAAAAACCAAATTCTTAGGCTTTACATATTAGTATACTGCACCAGATTTTGCACTTTTTTTCTCAGAAATGAGGTATTTTCCCGCGGTAAAAAGTATCCTATATGTTGACCAGGATAACCAGCTATCACCATACCAAATTTCATCAAAATCCTTCCAGTGGTTTTTCTGTGATGCGGTAACAGACAAGCAGGCAGATAAAAGTTCCAAAAACTATAGATTCGGCC
This sequence comes from Brenthis daphne, assembly GCA_947093115.1. Taxonomy (NCBI): domain Eukaryota; kingdom Metazoa; phylum Arthropoda; class Insecta; order Lepidoptera; family Nymphalidae; genus Brenthis; species Brenthis daphne. The sequence continues at coordinate 9,679,598 of OX352478.1, read as the reverse complement.
TCTGTATCGATAATAATGTCTATTTCAATAAGATTTTCCAAAAAATATTTAATGTACAGATTTGGATTAGTAACAATTTTATTAGGTATATGTATAGAAAACGACGCTACAGTAATGACAAAATGATAGACAGCAGAATCAAAGAAAACATAAAAATAATAATAATAATAAAACCCTCTTAAAGTTTCCTTAATGACATAAAAAATACGCAGTACGGTATCGTGATTTTTTTTATTCAGTAGGAATTACCATACAAAAAATTAATTTACAAATATAAAATAAAAACCGACTGTGTAAAATATGTATATGTTTTCTAATAGCTGCGTGTGTATGTATGTTGTCTCCGAATGCATAATACTAAGTTTCTTCGTCAAGTCAACTTGTTCTTATCTTTTTACTTTTCTTATTACGCGGTCGGGGTTTTTTTTGTCAATTTATTTTTTATTTACAACTTTTTAGTTTTTGTCAGTTAGACATTTTTAGCTTGTTCTTATCCTAAATAACTTTTTAGCACATATGTTGTATTTTGTAGTTGTATAAGTGTATTTTTGTAATCGCCTCTTAATACCCTACTCAATTGATTCGGACGAAAGAAATTATATATTTCAAGACACAAATTGAACAAAATTCCGCTATTATGATTTTTTTAAATACCTATCTAAGGACACTTGGGGTTTTCAGACGAATCTAATGATACCTTAACTATCGCACTCCATCTAGCCGTTTGGAAGATACGAGGTAATAAAGAAATTTACAAGCATACATACATACATGCATACATACATACGTACATACATACATACATACATACATACATACATACATACATACATACATACATACATACATACATACATACATACATACATACATACATACATACATACATACATACATACATACATACATACATACATAATATACGAGTATGTAACATACATAAATACAAGATACGCGCGAGAAACATAACCCTTCCTTGTCAGTCGGGTAATGAAGTCGCTAAATAAATTTATGAAGATCGAAAAAGTTTGAAGTAAAATGCACATTAGGAACTGTCATCCAGCAAATTTTTTAGATTCATGAAAAAGTGTTAAGTTCCATACGTCTATTCTAGGGAGAAGTAGTGATTATAAGTTATAACCTATATAGCTATGCCAATCGTATAATAAGAGTTTAGACAGTGTATTATTAAAATAATCTCTATATGGTAGTGTTTATTTTAATGCTTACTCATAGTGTGGCCTTGAGTAGAATAATATTATGGAAGATCAGGAAGCGATTTGCGTCCGTGAGCAAATCCTATCAGCATTTGGCTGATAGTTCAAAGAATTACACTAACGTTTTCTACTAATACATATATAGATTATACAAAAAAATACTTTACGGGTTAATATTTTTATTTCGTGTCAGCTTATACTCGTTTCGCTCCGGTGTGCCTTTACGTCTATATGCCACATAAGTTAAATTTTTCATATTTCTCAAAAATGTTGACGGCTATATAATAAAATTTTCAAATTCTCAAGGAGATTCAAAAGAAATGTTTTATTAAAAACTTGTTTTTGCCCACGATTTTATTCTAAGGCATGCAATTTTATACATTTTTAATTTTTTTCCTAACGGTTTCAAATGGCATAAAAAGTTTCATGGAAGTTCATCATTATTGACTGAATGAAACGAAAACTGAAAAAAACTGAATTTTAGGCCTAGTATAAATTTTAAGAAATAATTATCATCTATAGTGGTGAAATGATTCCATTTGTAATATTTTTGAAATCCATGTATTTTTTTAGTACAATAATAACAATTGAAGTAAGAAATATTGAGCATACAGTTGTTAAATAAAATGTATGAAAAAACTCAAAATTGTGAGCTATTGTGGGACTTCGACGTCTGCTCTTTAGACACAATACGCGTTCTACGCTGACACTATTTGCTAAAGGTTAATTTATATATTAGTCATCCAAACTCAAGGTTAAGGCACATCAGACAACCATTGTTGGGTAATTGACAAGATTTGTCCTACGTCATTAGTATGAAAAGACATAATAACATGGTTTTTATATACTTGTCTTCTATTATAATAGCAAATTAGTATCAAAATTATATTTTTAAGGTTACATAATATAATGATACATTTATCTTAAAGAATATAAAAGTGCACAGTATAAATAAGCTATTTCACCAAAAGGTCAATTCTTAGGATTATTCACTGTTACTAAACATTACTTATGTTTTATTTATATTTAAACTACTGAGTAGTGACTATGGATAACTTTTGTATTAGGATTATATCCCACATGTATTATTTAAATTCTAGATTTAAAAGTATATAGTAGATTATGAGTGTCACTTTACGCCCAAACAAATATTTTTGCAAAAAACCCTAGAATTTGCTGATGAGATTATGTAATTTAGGGCGATTGTTAAAAGCTAAATATATTTGAGTTTTATGCCAAACCCCAAATATTTGATGCAGCATATTCAAAATTATGCATACTAGGCATACATACACCTATATCTTATCTATCCTACCTATATCTTATCTAAACATATAATAAAATTGTAACTAAGCCGAATCTGTACATTAAATATTTTTTGGAAAATCTTATTCAAATAGACATTATTATCGATACAGAGGCCGAATCTATAATTTTCAGAATATTTGTCTGTCGGTCTGTCTGTCTGCCTGTCTGTTTGTGACCGCATCACGGAAGAAGCACTGCAGGAATTTGATTAAATTTGGTATGATGGTAGCTGGTTATCCGTGTATATAATGTATGAGACTTTTTACTGCGGGAAAATATCTCATCTCTGAGAAATCTATACTAAACGTTAATATAAAATATGCATACATTATTTTTTTTAATTAGAAAAATTAACATGTCTTGAAGGTATAGTTGTTACAGACAGCCTACCGACAATTAACAAAATGAAAATTGCACCAATTACATTACAATATTTTTTAACTTTAAACATTTTTATTATTTTAATTATAATTGAATATGGATCCGCGAAATAATCCGAAAAGATAGTTTTATTTAAAAATGTCAAACATTCGCGTAAATCTAAGAAAGTATTACAGAAAAATTAAATTAAAATAAATAGTCAATTTGGTCTGAGGGAAGTTGAGCGGATCTCTGGTAAAGAAAATAACTCATAAAATTAAGTACTATGTTTTCGTTATTGAATAATATTAAATCGCCACCGAAAGCAAAAACCGATTAGGTAACAAAAATACCATGAAAGCTGCCTAGAATAAACTTGATTTAAAAATCAGTTGTCTCATTTCAAATGAAATGAGGTCTTATTGAATAGAAATAAGGCTTAGGCTAATTGAAGAAATAAATCTTCGATATACTTTGTCGGTTTCCATTAAAAATGATTGACACTGGCATCAAACTTTACATATTGACGCATTAATATTAACCGCAAAATACGCGTAAGTATAAGAGTTTGCTTCCACTAAAAATAAAGCTAATTTGTAGTTACATTGATTGTATTTATTACAATATAAACAATCTATACTAATATTATAAAGATGTAAAATTTGTTTGTTAAATTAGCTTGTGACGTTGTATGGTGTTTTCTCAGGATCTACTGAACCGATTTAGATGAAATTTGGTAAGAAGATAGTTTGAGACCATGGAAAGGACATATAATACTTTTTATCCCGGAAATCATCCCTTAAGGAGGTGAAAATGGGGATGAATGTTTGTATTGGGAAGCAAGCTAGGGACGAACCCGAGCGAAGCGAGGGTGAGTCGCTAGTATTTTATATGTCGAAACCATGTAAAATTGCCCACCATTTACAGTTTCGCGAATTTTCGACGTTTCTCGCTTGAACAGAATGTCTTCTTTAATTTTCTATTGTGATAACATTTGCCACGCCTGATAATCGATCCCGTAACTTTAGTCACAACAAGCTGTCCTAGACAGATAACTCTAACTACGAAGAATATTTTAGTGGAAAAAACTCAAGCAGTTTTCATAGCATCTATTAAAGCTATACTAAGCTATTGTATATTATATCACTGGATATGAAGCCTATATAGTTCTTTTGACACGAGCAATTAGGTAAAGGTCACTGTAGTTGTTAATGTATCGAGACGAAGGACTGAATGAGTGAAAACACTTAATTTGTTTTAAAAACTAATCAAGATATTTAACAGTTATATTAAAAGTGAATGCTTAGATCGTGCTTAATATAAATAGCCCGATAATGATAGTGTTTTAACAGGTGTTATAATTTCATATTTAGTCACGTTTCCAACAATATTTTATATATTGGGTACTTATATTACTGAACTACACATTAAAATTTATTAATTATATATTTTCTTTATTATTGAACCGGTCATAAATCTTCTTTAAATTAGATCAACATTTTTAAGTATAAATTTGTTCACGATTATCCATTCTGTTCTTCCGATAGAAACAAAATGTTCGTAAGGCCGGTGGGTTGTAGCATTTGTATGACCGATATAATACCACTGAAAAATAAAGCATTCACTATAAAATTTAGCACTGCAAAGTAAAATTATAATATTACAAGCCTTTATTTAGTTTCACCTGTCCGGGGCTGTGAAATGGAATTATGCAAATTAAATTTGACCTACTTCCCAGTATCCGATTGAGCTGAAATTTGGGACACTAGTTTGGTCCCCGGGACAATGCACAATTACTTAAATGCCGATAGTTCTAATCCAATATGGCGAACGTAACAAAATAACCCTTATGATTTGGGCATCAAATGGGCATTGGCTTGATGAGGGAAATACAATAAGCAAAATGACGTCATTGTAAATCCAATATGGCGGACTTCCAAAGATTGAGCTACTTCCCAATATCCGATTGAGCTGAAAGGCACAGTTTGGTTCCCGAGACATTGCACGATTGCCTTAATGCCCGTATTTTTAATCAAACTAATTATTATTTCATCTTATTGGTTTAAATGCAGAAAGAGTCGGGCCATAATATATACATATGTATTTATATGATTATTATATATCATACATATTATACAATCATTATATATCACATATCAACCATGTCTTTAAAAAAAACTATTTATATATGCAAAACATATTCGCAATTCAACAGTTAGTTACTACGTGCCTGACGTAAGAAATTAAATATAATTTATCTTGCTATTCTACCTTCTCGATATCTTCAATACATCACCACGCACGATATTAAAGTACAGATGGTACCGGAACTTGATTTAATGTAGTCACTGTTATTGGATCCTGATTATTTATTACTAACAGCAGTCGTGGGAACGGATGAATTAGTTATATATATTGAATCTTATTCTATTAGTCATACGGACTAAAATAATGGACATTTGCATCCAGGTGTTACGAAGACGTTGAAAATGTAACATCATATGAAATATGTAGCGAATATTTGACTAATAGCCAATATGTTTTGTGTGAATTTAAGAAGAGGCCTTAGATGATTTTAGTATCTTAGTAGCATTGCGTCACTATTCATCTTCTTGCAATTTTCTATACATATAATAAAATTGTAACTAAGCCGAATCTGTACATTAAATATTTTTTTGGAAAATCTTATTGAAATAGACATTATTATCGATACAGAGGCCGAATCTATAGTTTTTAGAATTTCTGTCTGTTTGTCTGTTTGTTACCGCATTACAGAAAAACCACTGGAGGGATTTTGATAAAGTGATAGCTGGTTATCCGGGTCAACATATAGGATACTTTTTGCCGCGGGAAAATGTCTCATTTCTGAGAAAAAATACAAACACTGCAATTTAAGAGTATACTAATATATTATGTAAAACCTAAGAATTTGGTTTTTGGTCATGTGAACGCAGGCGGGGCCGCGAGTTTTGCTAGTCGTATATATGCATGTAGATAGACAAGCTCTACGTTTCCACAAGTATCGATATACTGCGAGTTATGTGGCACTAGCATAAGTTAGTCTTTACTTTAACTAGACCATATAACATTAAACAAATATGTGTAGGTAATTATAAATATATTGAAGACTAGAGAAGAGATATTATAATATGATTATAATCAGGTCTGGTTTCCCACGTATTGAAGGAAGGTTTGTGACCAGCGGTGGGATGTTAAAAAGGGTGGTTTATAATAAATACAACAAATATATAATAAAAAAAACAATTATAGTTCCAGAAAAGAAGGCATTTAAAAAAACTAACTCTTCAGCTTTAAATATTATAATTATTATAAATTATTTATTAAAATTATTATCTTACTGAAATAAAAAAAATACAAAATGAAGTACAACTAATTTTTAATATAAAACCTTTTTTAATTTTTACTAATATCCTATACGTAATTCATACATACGTACCTTATACTCGTCCAATAATAAAACATGCATTCATCATAATAAAATGTAGAACCGGATCAAAACATCAATACAATTAAAAGTAAGTTGAACAAAAACCTTTGATCAAAGGCAACTAAAACTAGAAATGGATCTATCAATTAAGCCTTGGACCATGGGCATTGATTGATGCATCAATAAGAGGTAAAGTCCATTAAGATAATACTCTGTTAATTGTGAATTTCTACGCCTGTCGGTCTGTATGTAGGCTATAATATATGTGAGCGTATGTAGTGTTTATACTTAATATTCTCTATATACAAATAGGCAAAGGCGAAACAGTTAATCTCCTCTGTCTGTCAACCAATATTCTTTTTTTTGTTTAATACACTATTGAAGACGCTTTAGTGGTATCAATAAAAAAATAAACACTAGAAATATATATATATATATATATATATATATATATATATATATATATATATATATATATATATATATATGAAATTAGAAAATACAGCTAGTATATGAACATTAAAGTATTTTCGATACGTTATATAGGTACATATTATTAATTAACTTGATAATTTCTTCTTTAGTTCCATACGAATAATTAAAAAGGTTTGTTCATTAAAGGCATATAAAAAGCATTAAAAAAATAAAAGAAATATATTAAAAGATATTATATTAAAAAACATTTTACGCAATCACACTCAAAAAAGTCAATAAGAATAACTTGTAAGATGTTTCCCAAATATGCAATGAAATTTTTTCAATAATTAAGTCGACGAAAAAATTAAGTCAAAGGGCTTGTTAAAAGCAGAAATAGTCACCAGCGCACTTGGAAAATAAAGTTTAAGCGGATTCAAACCCCGAATGTCGCAATTTTCAGATTTTTATGTGCAAATCATTGCCAATATGATTATCATTAGCCACACGGCGAAGGAAAACGTTGTAAGAAAACTTGCATATCTGATAGAACCGATTTAGTTGTCGAATGACATGTAAAGTCCGCCGAACGGAATTTGGATAAGCGTTATGGCATAAGACCCTGATCACAGCAAGCAGTCGGACGTTAAAAGTATTGAATTATAAGTATTATTTGTCATAAATTGTTTGTACAAGCATTTAGTAAGAAAATTAACATAACTTATTGTCATAAATTAACCTTGAATAATTAAATAGGCATTTCTACATTTCGTGCTACGCGTGTCTGCAGCCTTATGTAAATATTCTAACAGGTCAAATGTACATTATTCAATTGAAATGGCAAAACGTAAATCAAGGCCTCGATATTGAACGATATATCCGGCTGCGACGTTATTGTATTTTATTATACTAAGTTCCATATTTGACCTCGAGTTGTAGTTTGAGGGAGATCTTTTAATTTTTGTCGTATTTGCTCTCATTCCAATTGTTAGAGAAGTAACTACATATATGTATAGTTATCTAATATATGAATATCTCGTGTCACATTGTTTTTGGTCGCAATTCTCCAAAACGACTAGATCAATTTTAATGTTATTTTTTGTATACTTGGTAGGTATGAGTATAGGTCATATTAAAGTATTTTTGTATGAACAATATTATATAAATACATAGCGACGAACCCGAGCGAAACGAGGGTGAGTCGCTGTACCTATAACATAAAGCCAAAGAGTTTTTTTGTAGACTGAACGCGGGCATAGCCGCGGATTCTGCTAGAAGTATTATTATTATAATCCATATACACAGAACTAAGAACGATACGATAAAAAGAATGAGGAAAAGAAAATGAAAACAGGTATAATATAAAGTGGGTACAGCATTTATTAATTGGACTATCTATACTATAATAAAACTGTAGAGATCGAATATCTGATTGATGAGAGAAAAATGCTAAAAACCGAGTCAGGGCAATGCCAAATAGAACATATCTAGATTTTTTCAATTTTTTGTTTCCCTGTCTGTTTGTCTGTTTGTACGGGCTAATCTCCGAATCTATTGGACCGATTTAAATTAAATTTTGCACGGTGGTACCTTATATCCCCGTGCAACATCTTAGATACTTTCTATCTCGGAAAATTTAAGAGTTCCCGTGGGATAGTTAAAAAACTATAATATTCTATAAAATAGTGAGATTTGAGAATTTTATATAATTTTGTAAGTATCGTAACCTAATATTATGCATTAAACCTGGCTAAATAAATTTTATTATTTCTGTATTGAAAGGGAAACATGGACATCGGATACAGAAAGGCATTGTGTTTTATAACATGTAAAGAATTTAGAACTAAGATTACCTTTATATCGTTTAATTAACATATTAAATAAATGTTTAATTACATCTAATGAGTAACGTTTGTAATACAATGACTTAATTAAAATGAGTACATTATCACGTTATATCGTTGTCACAACATCCCTGGCTCTGTCAACCTGATGTCACTAATGTTGAATGCGACACTGGCCCGCTTCAAAGTATTTGATATGGAAGGTACAGGTGGTAAGAGATGGGTTTATTATAAAAATAATTATTTTTGCTTTAGTATTTTTGTAGTATACATATATTTAAAATATATTATATACTTTTTGTATATAATAGTTAAGGAACAATTCCTACGTAATTTTTTTTGAATAGAATTAAAAAAACGAAAACTACCTATATAGGTATAATAAAACTCTAAATATTATTATAATAATTGAACGAAAATAAACATACATAATATTTTATTTTTATATTTTTTGTAATTAAGTAAACTTCAAAAGTTCTTTCAAATGTTTTTTTCTTTTAACAACACATAATTTAATATACTCAAAAAAAAACATGTTATTAAGTTTATACTACAGTAATAATTTAATTTGAGCTAAGCAGTTTTCTCTCTCACTACACGTGTACCCAAACAAAAACAGCTCTGATCGGCTTACGTCTAACATCTGTCCACGTGCCCGAATCAAAAGTTACTGTACTTTGTACCTGGTGTATGATAAATGGGCTGTGATGTAACAACGGAATACAGGATTAATGAAGTGACATTCTTCTTACTTTATTTGGGAATAGCTCTACTTGGGCTTAAAATATCTATTTGTATAGAGTGGCACGAGACTGATTGACAATATGCAGTGAATTCAAATCCCATATAAAGCAAATAATCTATGTGTGTATGTATGTGTGTTCCGTAAGGACTCGACTGGTGTGATTTTGATGAAATTTTCAGGCAATCTTTAGATTAGCCCAGCGGGTGATCCTCTGAAGTTTGGTAGCGATCGGAAGTTTGAACGCGGGTGAAGTCGCGGTTATTGCTAGTTATTGATATGAGAACATGTATGCATATATTTGTACTACGACGTATGTAGGATTATATTAGGTACTGTTTAAAAAATTTCACAAATATTAGCTCTATTTTAAGTGAAGATTAAGAATTTTTTAATATTTAATTTTGAATTTATTCTTCTGAAATAGATATTCATTTATTATATATATATATATATATATATATATATATATATATATATATATATATATATATATATGTATAAAGACTTGTATTTTTGTGTGTTTGTAACGAATAAATTCATTGAGATCCTGGGAAGGATATAGAATATTTTTTATAGGGTGAGAACGGGGATGAAAGCTTGTTTGGGGAGACAAACGTGGGACGAACCCGAGCGAAGCGAGGGTGAGTTGCTACTAAATGATAAAATAACTTTAATATTTTGCTCCTTTCTTAAAAGAAGATCAAATTGACTTTGACTCTTATAATGTAAGGATAGCCTAGACATTCTAAGTTTATATTTTATCAATCTATTTTTATAATACCTTCTGTCAAGGTGTTCTATTAAAGATGTCGTAGCAGATTTTTGAAGTGTTTCGAAAATCAGCCGCTTTAGCCGACCACAATAAGAGCAAGTCATCTTAAGCTTAATACAAATAGCTCATTTCAACGAAAGCAGCTAAAGGCTGCAGTCCACTATCTTTTAAAAGATTAAAAAAAACGATTTGATTCAATATAAAAAAAGTAAAATCATGAAAATAACATCAACGCTCTCCATAAAGCTCTGATAAGTATATTATGCCTCCTACATTTTAGCTTAATAGATTTTATTATCATTACTAAAACTAAACGTACTAATTATTACTAACAGATAATTTACTCGCTCTTTTTATTAAATGAAAAGTTATCTTTTGGATCCAAATGTATCTTAAAATTTTTAGAATATTTTATAATTATAATAATGTAGTTTAGTATCGCTTTTGGTATGTTCAACCCTAAAACTCGTAATGGTCTTACGCGCATTACGTTATTTTGAGTGGTTTGTAGCGAACAAAAAATAGAGACAATTTGAGTTATGTGTGGAACATTCAGTCTAAATAAATCAACGAAGAATGTTCTTTAAGATAATGGAAATTAACATTTTGTTGAAATGCTTTTTTTAATATTGATATAAAAGTGCGAGAATCTGGCCTCTTAAAAGTACAGTTTATTGGAAGTATAATACGTACTATTCTATGTATTGTGTAAAATATGAATACCCGTACTCATTATCTTACCTAGCTAAGGCATACTTTGAAGAATGATGCCATTTATTAATTTGACTAAAATACGTTTTAAAACCTTACCAAAATGCAAAAATTACTGACCATAAAAAGAAGCATTTCCTTATTTATTTAGTTCAGTTAAAGAATATTTTTTATTTGAGAAAAATATCTAATCTATGTATATTAATATCATAAATGAGAATTTTTGAGGATGGATGGATGCTTGTAACTCAATCACGCCAGAACGGCTGAACGGATCTGGATGAAATTTTGCACAGAGAGAGATAAATAATAAATAAGGTGGGGTAAATAATTGGACTACTCTACTATAAATAATTTTTTTATGTGTTTGAGTATGTTTGTTACTATTTCACGTTCAAACGACTAGGCGGATTTGGCTTAGAACGCAGATATACGTAGACTATCACTTGGAGAAACACAGGTTTACTGTAAGGCTTCTAGGGACGCATCCGAGCAAAGCTAGGGAAAATAGCTAGTTAATAAATATATGCTAATTTTAAACTTTAAATATTCATCGAAATATGCATTACTTAATGTGTACATTGAATATTTATATATTATGATTCTAATTTATATTAACGGGATAGTTTCTTGCTAATGGGTCAGCCACGACGCCTCCAAATTGAGAAAAGCTCTAATCACTTAAGTAAAAGATATTTTTCATTTCAATAAAACTCGATGTATTTTAGATACCAAACAGCGAAAAGTGAATTATGATTTAAAAAAATAAAAGAATTTTAATCTATACTAATATTATAAAGAGGTAAAGTTTGTGAGGTTGTGAGTTTGTGACGTTGTAGGGAGTAATCTCTGGATCCACTGAACCGATTAAGATGAAATTTGTGAAATATGTAGCCATGGGAAGGACATAGGATACTTTTTATCCCGGAAATCATACCTCATGGGGGTGAAAATGGGGATGAAAGTTTGTATTGGGAAGCAAGCTAAGGACGAACCCGAGCGAAGCGAGTGTGAGTCGCTAGTACTATCATAAAGAGAAAAAAATGTATTTTTGTTTGTAATGGGTAAACTAAAAATCCTCTAAACCGATTTAGATAAAATTTGGTATGAAAATAGTTTGAATCCCTGGGAAGGATATAGGAATTTTTTTTATCTCGAAAATCATCCATTAAGGGGGATAAAATGGGGGATGAGAATTCGTATGAGGAATCTAATTTCTTGAGTAAAAGATATAAAAAGAAAAAAATCTATCCATTCCATACTAACCATTAAAACGTACCTAGAGCGAACCCAAGCGAAGCTAGGGCGAATCGCTAATCATATATAAGTAATTTAACACATAACATAATTGGAAGTTTTATGTTTTGGGAATGCAATCAGAAATAATAAGTTTTAAAGCACTTTTTAACTGTAAACTCGTTTGTCATTTGCAAACTAAACTAGCCGTTTAGAAAAGAATTCCACGAAGATATAAAAATGAGATTTTATGTATCTATAACAACGATTCATTCGTCATTTCAATATACATAATTTAACAACACACAATTCTTTAACGATTGCTGAACTTAACAGATTTTAAGGCAATATTTTTTATGAAAGAGTTTCTTTTTGATCTCGATTAAAAGATCAAGCTCAATGGGAAACCACAGGCAGATGCTACTATTAGAAATAGATTTGACAAATTACTTTAATTTTACTGTATCTATCAATAACTCATGTTGGGTATGAACTCGAACGTAAATCAATAATTTAATAACATTAATGCGTCTGTCTCATATTTGCTTAAGATATTGGGCTTACATTAATTACTGTTAGTAGCTTATTTTTTAATTATGTAATTAATTCTTACATTAGATGTATGACGACTCGTTTGTCTCAGTTTGTAGTGACCGTACTTGCTGTGCCAGCGGTCGCGGGTTCGAGTCCCGCTGGGGGCATTCATTTGTGTGACGAGCACATATGTTTGTACTCCAGTCATGGGTGTTTATATTTATAATATGTATGTATTTAAAGTTATATATGTGTAGTGTATCAACTATCTGGTATCCATAACACAAGCCTCGTAGCTTACCATGGAACTGGATAGTGCTGTGTGTTAATGTCCCAACATATTTATTTATTTTATGTATTAGGTACTATTTTAGAGTATGGATAAAGTTGAAGTGTTATGCAATTTTGTTATTACCATGACTGTGACAGTGATACCTACCTAAACAAGTGCTTCCTTATAAAAAGCCATAAGCCAATGGTTTTTATTTCAATAAGATTTAAAGTATATCATTATAATACCGCTATTGATAAAAGAAACAAATATAAGTAGGTATACTAGATTTCACATTACAACACGGTACTTTAGCACTTCATACGTCACTGTTCAAACATGCCAGCCAGTGTGAAACGTCATTATTTAGCACAATTAACGTATTTATTAGTTATTACATGTGTACATAACAAACGAATAAAACCTATAACTTCTTATGTATCATCGACTATACGTAAATTATATCTTAGTCTTTTTAATATAGAATGTTTTAAATAACAATAAAACCACTTACGAAGGATTTATCTTATGTCAGTTATCTGTATTTTAAAGATTATTTTAAATATCTGAGTCTGTCTGTGTATTATATTTTAGAAACATACCATCTATCCCACCATAGCTATGGAACTCAATAAATTTTCTCACAAAATAAAATTAGAAAATAGCTTATATATTTGAATATGTAATTTACTAATTTTAACAAAAATTGCTTCTTATAAAAGAATCACATTTTCAGCACCTATTTGTACTTAAACCACTACGATTCAGAAGTTAAAAAAATCTATAAGTGCATAACACAAGTACTAATGGTGTTCTGGGAACCTCTGATGATTCCAACTCCGGATATGTAGATTAAAAAACAAGCAAGTGATTTAAAATTGTAAAGTAAAATTTAAAAGGAAAAGCATAAGAAATTAAAGGATGTCACTATATTCATTATTCAAGTTACAAAAGTACCGTTATTATGAATACTATCCGACTCTATTTTTTTAAATTGCAGATTTATTTATAGAGTTAGTGGCGGAAAAAACAAAGTTTTTTTTTTAACTTTTGCTTTTTAAAGTACATATATTATATGCGATGGCATTTATATTTTTGGACGTTCGACGTTATTTAAGTAACATCTTTTCATTTCGTCATAATTTACAAGTGTGCGAGGTGTAAATTTAATATATTCTTGTTGTATTGTAACGGTTGCTGGGCTATATCGTAGCACCTTCGTTATGTCACAAAAAATGGATGAAACTATGTCACGAAAATATTAATTCCATAATGATTTTGAGAAGCATCATTTTTTTTAATTTCACTCAGACATATTCAGATATGGCTCTCGCTTCATTATGTTTTACTGTTAATTGTACTAATATTATGAAAATAAAAGTATTTATAGCAGTATATTTCATCACAATAATTATATTTGATGTAGATATACGTAGCTTGCGTTTTAAATATGGCTTTAATATAATTTTTATTACTGATTTTATTTTTAATAAATACAAACAAACCTCGTGAACATGATTGTGTGACAGTGACAGTGGCGCGCTCAGAGTGGCGTCCCAGCGCGTCTCAACTGTCATCATTAGCGCGCGACACCTTCAGCCAGGCACGCTCTAACACCTGGAAGAATTAATACATTAATATTTTTATAATTATAGTTAAGTAATTACCATACATTAATTTAGGCAGTGGTAGCCCAGTGATAACGCGCTCCCTTGGGAAACCGAGTGAAGCGAGTTCGAATCCCGGGTCACGCACCTCTGATATTTTCATGTGCGAATCATTTCCAACATGATTAACACTTGTCTTAACGGTGAAGGAAAATATCGTGAGAAAACCTGCATGTCTGAGAGAACCTAGCAAATTTTCAAAAGGCATATGAAGTCCGCCAACCCGCACTTGGCCAGCGTGGTGGACAATGGCCTGATTTCTCTCATAAGGGAGGCCCGTGCCTGGCAGTGGGACGTTAAAAGGGCTGAATACATACACAAACATACAATTTAAATAAAAATCTATTACGTTTTTCTCTTGGAAATTAATTAGTATTAATTATATTTTTTATTAATTATTATAATTCTATTAATAATGTTATTTATAAGCTTATACGTTCCTACTATTTGATTTGAATATTTTTAAGTTTGTAAAAATTAGTGTTATACCTTACAATGCATAGTTACATACGTAAAATACATTTATTTAATAAATATTTTCACATAACTATCGTAATGAGAATGACTACCTAGTAGATAACCTTGTGGGTAACAGCTTGTTAGGATGAGAACACGTCATTTTAGAACTCATTAAAGTTTAGTTATTTAGGGTAAAGTAACATAGTAAATAACGCTACTATTTGAATAAATTTAATACGTGTATCTCAAAGTTTCTATGAATTGAAAGAACGCTTTAAGCTTTCTAAAAGATTTTTAGTCTATAATTTTCTTTTTACTTCTTCCTTGTTGTTCATTTTTCTAAATCAAAAAGTTGTTATTATTATTTAATAGAACGTAATAATAATATAATTTTACACATAAAATAATTGACTTGTAGCATAATATAAAATATGCCTTGTTCAGCGGATATCTGATATTCATAAGAGAAATAATAACAAGTATTTTAATTCAAAAATAATAATTATGAAAACCCAAGCCCGTATGTATGAAAGACAGGTAGATATTTCTAAAATTATACAAAACAAAGGAACTCTGAGTCATAATCCATATTTTCGATGCAATAATACAATAACATCTCATTGGTTGTTCCATATATATTAGATGATAAATCTTTCTCTTAAGTATTGCTAAAGATGGTATGCTAAAAATTTATCAAACACTGTAATTGTACCAAAACCAATCCGATGTGGGTATTTGGAACTCCTGATAAGGAAATGGGCGGAGCGTAGTGATTCTTATTGGGTGACTCTAATAACAGCTTTTTTATTAAGTAGTTAAATGATTTGTGACTGGCACTAAATAAACGTCTATATATAATTTATTTACCTAACTATATAAAAGAAGATTTTTTTTATATTGTTCTATATAGGCAAGGACTTTAAGGATAACATAAAAGCTTTATATAAATAGTACATTTGCAGCTTACTAATCTATATCTAATAATTTATTAGGTTTTAAGCGTTGACTAGGTTTTTAATTTTAAGATTTACCGTACAATATAAAGTGATTTGATGACACGTTTGGCTCAGTTTGTAGTGACCTTACTTGCTGCGCCAGCGGTCGCAGGTTCGAGTCCCGCTGGGGTATTCATTTGTGTGATGAGCATGAATGTTTGTACTCCAGTCCAGGGTGTTTATATTTATAATATGTATGTATTTAAAGTTATATATGTATAGTGTATCAACTATCTGGTATCCATAACACAAGCCTCGTAGCTTACCATGGAACTAGATGGTGTTGTGTGTTAATGTCCTGACATATGTCGTGACATATAATATAAAGTCCCCTTGAAATTAATCTAGTAGGTTTCTGTTTATCCAGGTTTCTATGATATCCTAAGCATTTCCTTTAGACGAATTTTATTATAAGTTAACTTTATATTATTTAAATAAATACATACTTTCAAAAGTATTAAATTACTTAAAGTAACAGAAGTATTACTTTTAGATAGTCCAATACTTATCCAAAAACAAAAGTGTATCTTAAATATTATTTAAATTTTATAATACCGTTGGAATATATAGGAATATAGAATAAACGGTCCAGGCGATATCGAAGACTTGACTAATGTGGGCGTTAACCTCACGCGAAAACAAATCAGACTCCAGTAGTTATCATACTTTACATTTTAAATGACATTTATGATTATGAACTTGTCAAAACACCATTTTACACATTTATTTTTATATGCTGTTTGTCAAGCGAAAAGCTAATAATATATTTTTTATCTTAAACAACTTTCATGGAAATAAAATAGATATGTATTTGATTTATTAGGTACTAGCAGAATCCGCGGCTTCGCTCGCGCCAAAACTATAAAAACTCTAATAAAAACTTTTTAACAAAAAAATAAAAACCGACTTCAAACAAAAGCACTAAAAAGTAAAAAATAACTGATTGGTAGTTTTCATTTACTATACATACCTAATCAAATATTTTCGAAGTCGGTGTGCTTTGCTTTGTATGGGCTGGCACCAATTTCGAAAATATTTGATTAGGTATGTATTTAATAGGTAGGCTTTAATTACTTAGCTATTATTTTTTTATTTTTCCCCTTTTTAGTGTAGACAGTAGTAGCAAAGTAAGGATTCTAACGTGTTAGGCTTGTCAAATCAAACAAAATAAGCCCAAACTCAAAGTATCTACTATTAGCCGTTGAAGAGTTCCACCTATCCACCTTCTGGCCTTGCCATCAGATCAGGTCAACAACACCGAACCACTGTACTATCAACGGAAATAGAAATACTTGCAAAGTTTCAAGTCAATATGACAATTAGAAGTAGGTTAAATTCATCATTAGTTGTTTTTCCACCCTTAGGGGTGGTATTTTTTTTTGAAATTTAAATGGGACCAATCTGGAAGTATACCCTTTCAAACAAAACTAAAATTGTCCAAATCGGTTAATAAATGACGGAGTTCTGAGGTAACAAACATAAAAAAAAAAAAAAAAAAACATACAGTCGAATTGAGAACCTCCTCCTTTTTGAAGTCGGTTGAAAAAGTGGGTCCCAATAAACTTTCATTCAATATTTTACCCCCTTATGGGATGAATTTCGAAAAATGTTAAAACGCGTATTTATTTAATTGTATTGACGAGCATTTATACCAAGTTGATGTGATTCTAATCAAAAATAATTTTTAGGTTGTATTATAAGGTGTTTTCCCGTGGAAATGAGATGATCTCCCGCGGTAAAAAGTAATCCGCCAATCCGTCACTCTGTTTCAACGTGAAAGAAGGACAAACAAACAAATATATAAACAAACAAACACACTTTCACATTTATAATTAGTATCATTAGGTATGTATGACGAATAAACGGCATTCTCAATCCTAGTAAATCCAGAAAATACTGAAAAATGCGATAGGTCGACCCTTAGTTAGATCCTTCGCAAAGCGAGAGTAGGTCACTGATCAAGTTATCTACAATATTTAGTGTCATTATAGTGAGATATTTTTAGTACTTCTTAAATTCTTGTATTATTGAGATTAAGGAAACAGTAATACACAATTTTACTTATACTGTTTTCTTAATCTCAATAAGTATAATACAAGAATTTAAGAAGGCAGTGGTAGCCCAGTGGTAACGCGCTCGCTTGGGAAACCGAGTGAAGTGGATTCAAATCCCGGGTTTCGCACCTCCGATATTTTAATGTACGAATTAATTTTAACATGATTACCACTTGCCTTCGTTGAAGGAATACTTCGTGAGGAAACCTGCAAGTCTGAGAGAACCTAGCAAGTTTTCGAAAGACATGTGAAATCCGCCAACCCGCACTTGGCCAGCGTGTTGGACTATGGCTTGGTCCCCCTCGTATTGAAGAGAGGCCCATGCCCAGCAGTGGGACGTTAAAAAGGGCTGAATACAATACTTAATTTACATTTAAGAGAATAGCAGATTAGTACCTATTTATGAATATTTCCATAAGCAAAGCCTTGACTAGCCAATAAACTCTTATCATAACACAGATAATAATTATTCAATTACTTAAACGACCATTTACAAGACCGCTACAAGATTTCTGACAAATAATAACATAAAAATACACTAAAATGTGTCCAATCACCAACGCAAAGTGCACGTAATCATTTTAAATACATGCTCTCCGCCTTGTTAGCGTGCTCTGGTATTAGGGACTTGTTGAAAACAGCAATTTAGTTATCGAAAAACGATGGACATTCCTAAACGTGTTCAATAATTTCATCATAATCAATATATGGTATAGTTATAGTCTACCTTTCGTTTTGAATCTTTGTGTTAGTAAATATGAAATTATTTACTCTATTTTTAACTTCCTTTCTATACATATGTGCACAATGTAGGTACATACATACATACATACATACATATGTAAAATTGTAACTGTCGAAGTTGAAAAGTACTAGTAAAAGTTGCTCCAACACTACAAAATAAAGGAACCTTCAACAACTGGTTTCCTTAAATTAGAGCCACAATTTGTGTACCATTTATATCAATATGACATCAGGAAGCCAAATTATAAAGTAAGATTTAGTCGAAGCAGTTCCCATAGAGGTTTTGTATGCAATTCGAGGAAAATTGCTCGTTATTAACGATAAGTCTGTCATGGGTTAATATTTAATTTATTGAGTAAATAATATTATCTAGCTAATTTTTTTATTATTTATATTTTTAGTGTTCATGTGTTTCATTTTCTTAGATAAGTACTAAAAGTTAAATGTGTAAAAATAAATAAATATGTTGAGACATTATCACACAGCACCATCTATTTCTATGCTAAGCTACGAGGCTAGTGTTATGGATACCAAATACTTGATACACTACACATATATAACTTTAAATACATACATATTATAAATATAAGCACCCATGACGTCAAAGTAAATGTATCATTTTTTATTGCCTTAACCATGTTATTACTTTTTAATTTGGAATTTGTTATATTTTTGTTTTTGTTTGTATGACTATAGTATATTATACGGAGTAACATATTTCAAAAATAAAAATGATGTGCCTACCACCAGCTATGCTTATATTTCTAAATAAGTAATCTTCAAATACATTTTTATAATCATTCATAATAAAATTGAACTAAGATTTTAGTATGATTTATATTAAATCAACTTAATGGGCTTGGCTCACTCTATAGAATCGAAATGGTTACACAAAACAATAAATCAAATTTGTCTTGACTAAACTTTCTGTTACTTCACTACTGATAACCCATATACGGCAAACCATAAATTCCAGACTATTAACAAAACGCACTGTGAAACTGCAACTTTCTTAAATAATGCAAATAATTGATTAATTATAGAGTATGATATATAATCAATTCAGTTAAACAATAAATATAGGTAGCGGTAATACTTTCTTAGATTTACGCGAATATTTGACATTTTAAATAAAACTATCTTTTCGGTTGTTTCGAAAAAATCCGAAAAGATAGATTTATTTAAAAGGTAGCGGTAACTCTGTGGTGACACTCTCTCTTAGGAAACCGAGTGAAGCGAGTCTGTGAGTCATTTCACATACGATTATTACTTGGCTTACAGTGAAAGAAAAAATGTAAGATAACCTGAGAGAACCTAGCAAGTTTTCGAAAGACATGTGAAGTCCGCCAACCCGCACTTGGCCAGCATGACGGACTATGGCGTGATCCCCATCGTTGAAGGAAGGCACGTGCATAGCAAACAATAAATAATGGTTAAAGAAACAGATTACTACTCAAAGTCTAAAACAAATATGAATATTTGGCTTTTCACTTTAATTTTCCCATTAAATGTTAATATTAGTTCAGATATGGTTCCAAGACCCCTACCAGGGCAGGCATGCTAACAAAAATACAGAATCTACAAAGCGATACTAAAGAAACAATATGAGAAACAGTAGATCCTGAATTCTAGCCACTTATAAATCGAATAAAACAACTGATATTGTATTATGGCGATCTTCCATACTGTTTGCTCGTATAGTGAGAGGGTATAGTAGAGCGGGATACCGCTACCAGTTGAAATGTCGTAGGTCATTAGGTTCTTACCATGTAGGGTTCGCAATATGCCAATATGGAAGGAACCGTGACTTTTATAGGTAAGTTTCGAACAATAGATATGAGGTAAATGCGTCGATGACCTGTACTGCATGGTTAGATGACTTTGATAAGAAAACATAGCAAGTGGAGAAATTAATTGTGTGATTATTTCAACTTATTGAATCGTTGTATGCAAATTGCTTTAGGCTCGTGTTTATCGTAACACTAGATAACGTTATGGCAGATAAGAAAGGTCTATGATAGCTGTTAGCTTATAACTAATTAGGTACTGATTAGTTATTTTATTGATTAAGTAGAAAATGTTGAAGCTCCGAAATAATTGTATTAATATCGATTAATTCATCGATTTAGTGTCATGTTTTATAAATAAACCAGCCAAGTGCGAGTCGGACTCGCGCATTAACAGTTCCAAAAGGCAAAAAAGTCATGTCTCTTGTATAGGAGCCCCCTCAAATATTTATTTTATTCTGTTTTTGTATTAGTATTTGTTGTTATAGCGGCAACAGAAATACATCATCTGTGTAAATTTCTATCACGGTTCATGAGATACAGCCTGGTGACAGACGGACAGACGGATGGACAGCGGTGTCTTAGTAATTGGGTCCCGTTTTACCCTTTGGGTACGGAACCCTAAAAAAACACCAAGTCTATAAAATATTATAAATATATGACATAAAAGTAGTCCGATTATTTGAAAATAAAAATTTGCACTAGTCCAATCTAAATTGAAATCATTATATAATACAGCTATCTAAATTTATTCAGTTTGTCTGCACCAAATAGGTCCTATATCTCACAAAGGTCACTGAACTATCACAATGTTACTATTTAACCGAAATCGTACGACTCCAAAATTAATAACCGTGTAAGAAAACACAGGTTTGTCATCTAAAAGTCATCGGAACGCCGATTCAAATTATGATAAGGCGTGCATTAGTTCTGGTAGGGCGTAATAGCTAACAATTAAGGCGTAAGCTACAAAACATGGATACGGTATCTGTTACGAATTTAATTCCATTCCAAAATGTGTATTTATTTTCAAGACTGCCGTTATTTTAAAAAATATAAATATTCAAGTCGATTTGTCGTTGAAATATGATATAATAATTTATATCATTTTCAATGTAGTAAAGTTTTCAGACAAATAAAATTCATTTAGAAATATAGGTACATTGATATTATAAAAACAGTTTTAATATTTTTTTTTTGTTTCAGATTCCTGAATGAACTAAATATGACTAACTGTAGTATATATTTTTTTATTCAACAATCAAAATGTATTCTTAACTCCATGTCCTTATTCTAAAGAGAGCTGTTACTTATGCATGGCATCTACTTTAGTGCACAGATATTTTATCATAAGCATTAGAATTTTTAAATTAAATACCAGAGGCCGCTTTGCTATTCATAAAGTTTTGAAATACTTTTTTAACAAATCAGGACGTTTAACTGTTTAGACTAAGCTAATATCTATGAATTTAAATTCTGTTAGTGCTTTAGTAAATGTGTGAGTCTATTCTTAGAAATAAAATTAAATTAAACAAAAGAATGTAGGAAATTTTGTGTGATATTCAGCAAGCTGTAGAGTTAGAGCAGAAAGTCTAGCAAGTCTTACGTAAAGAATGATAGAAGACCTTTACTTGATTTTAGCATGTTAATATAGAAATTAAGATCTTTAATACTAGTACTATACTATAACACTGATATACTTTCAAAACAAAAATATTATGAAGAAAACCACCTGGTATAATATCCTGATATTCAAAAGTGCATTAACACAAAGCCAGGCTCGTTAAACAAAGACCACCTGCCAACCCTCTCTAAGTGACCGCTAATGAAACCTCTCGCACCCTGTCCTTGCGTAGTGCTAATGTGTAAAAATGCGGGGTAAATATTGGTAAATATTTGTACTGTTAACATTTTTGGAGTCGAGTTTAAACTAAGTATATAATATAAAGAACGAAAGTTTGTAAGTTTCAAATCATATTAATTACTCCGATGATGCTTTTTTTGTCTTTGTACGATATATCCTTATTTTTAGAATATCTTTTCTTTTAGCCAAAATATATATTTTATAACATTTTGGATTTTAAACAAATTAAAAATCTATACATATAATAAAGTTGTAACTAAGCCGAATCTGTACATAAAATATTTTTTGGAAAATCTCATTGAAATAGACATTATTATTGATATAGAGGCCAAATCTATAGTTTTTAGAATTTTTGTCTGTCTGTCTGTTACCGCATCACGGAAAAACTACTGGAAGGATTCTCATGAAATTTGGTACGGTGATAGCTGGTTATTCGGGTCAACATATAGGATACTTTTTACCGCGGGTAAATATCTCATTTCTGAGAAAAAATACAAAAACTGCATTGTTAGAGTATATTAATATGTAAAACCAAATAAATTGATTTTTGGTAATCTGAACGCGGGCGGAGCCGCGGGCAATGCTTGTCTATAATAAAATATTATATACCTATATTTAATCCAACATGACGACTTAGTAAATAAACATCATAAAGACGCTTGTGACGCGTTCTAACAATAAGTCATCTATTTCATATTCTGTGGCAATCTTTCTCCGCTTATTCAGTAAAGGAAACAAAGACTTAACTTGACATTCTACGTCACACGTAGAATCGTCACGTGGACATTGAACGTCTACCCGGGAAGTTTCTACGTCAAAATAAAAAATAAAAACAATTTGTTTTAAATCCTTATAATTACCATAACTATATATATATATATATATATATATATATATATATATATATAAAAATGATTAGTCAGCTCTGTTTGAAGGTGCATTCAAAGGTGACTTCATACGCTAATACCATATCTACCTCGGATATAAATCCAGGAGTTAGTAATATTTTCCCTAACAATGATAAATATACGATGATCTAATCGTATAAATGCAATAATTTATAGACTGCAATGTACGAGGATTCTCATTAGTGATAAACTTAAATATTATAAAGATTTTATCGATTTAAAATCCTGTTATAATGATTAACAACTGTAAGCTTTATTCTACTTCGGTTTTTTCTAATAGATGTCAGGAAGACCGATATGAAATATATTTTGCGGTCAATAAACATTTACCATCCGTAAGCTACACTACATACATACAACCTATACATATAATAAAATTGTAACTAAGCCAAATCTGTATATTAAATATTTTTTGAAATCGTCATTAAACATTATTATCGATACTGAGGCCGAATCTATAGTTTTTAGAATTTTTGTCTATCTGTCTGTCTGTTACCGCATCACGGAAAAACCACTGGAGGGATTTTGATGAAATTTGGAATGATTATAGCTGGCTATTCGGGTCAACATATAGGATACTTTTTACCGCGGGAAAATATCTCATTTCTGAGAAAAAATGCAAAAACTGCAACGTAACAGTATACTAATATGTAAAACCTAAGAATTTGGTTTTTATTCATCTGAACGCGATCGGAGCCGCGGGCAATGCTAGTCGGATATATATATGTAACTCATATGAGTCACACCTGTCAGATAAGCTTTTTACATTTGTGTTCAAGAATGTCTATAAATTATTACTCTTCTGATAATACTTTAATTGCGCGTGAATATACTTTGAAATAAATATTTTATTTATTTTATATTATTCTATAATATAGAGAATTATATATTTACGTTTAGTATAGATTTTTCAGAGATGAGATATTTTCCCGCAGTAAGAAGTATTCTGTATGTTGATCTGGATACCCAGCTACCGTAATACCAAATTTCATCAAAATCTGTCCAGTGGTTTTCTCGCGCTTCGTTCCCAGACAGACAGACAGACAAAAATCCTAACTATTTCAATAAGATTTTCCAAAAAATATTTAATCTACAGATTTGACTCAGAATTTTATTATATGTATAGATAATAGTGAAGAAACGTAAATTCGCTTTCACTCTACGAAAATCAAAATTGTATACCAAACAATTAACACGTGTCACGGCAAGTCCACGTAACTTATAACTCATAAGCAAGATATTTTTTTATATATTTTAAAATATATATTTTAACTAGCGACTCATCCTTGCTTCGCTCTGGTTCGTCCGTAGGTTGATTCCCCATACAAATTTTCATCCCCATTTTCACCCACTTAATGGATGATTTTCGGGATAAAAAGTATTCTATGTCCTTCTCAGGGTCTCAAACTATCTTCTTACCAAATTTCATCTATATCGGTTCAGTAGATCCAGAGATTATCCATTATAACGTCACAAACTCACAAACTCACAATTCACAACCTACCTCTTTATAATATTAAAATAGTATAGATGAAATCATACAGCAATTAATGAACGGTTCACAATAAATATTTATTATTCGAGCATCAAGCTCATTTAACTGAACTATGTAATAGAATAATTTGAGTACGTTTGCTATCTGCAAAATTCGCTACAGTTTTTTTTTTAATGAATTCTGCCGCATTTTGCAATAAAACGAGCGTGACAAAATGTTTACTGTTATGACGGTTTTTATTTAATGTTATACTACGTCTTATATTATGTTATGGCTCCTTAATATATTGTTAATAGCAGATTTTAATTTGAATGATGTGTTTCAATTTTTAATAGAAACTGGAATAGTTGTATCACTATTTACTATGCAGTAGAGTAGAAAAATTAGGTAGAAAGAAGACAGTATAAAAACTCATTTCGTTCTCTGTTTTTTTTTCAGTTAAATACTTCTATTTAGATGACGATCTCATTTATGTTACAAATGATATGAATGATCAATATAATGCATTTAGGATATCAGTGTTGCTCCTTCGTTTCTGTAAAATATCTGGATGCTATCTAGTCTACTTTTCCAAACAACGTACTACCTTGTTAAACGGTGTGCGCTAATCCTTACTGTATCCTGAACACGAAGGTTTATAGGCTAGATTGAACATATGTGTATAAATTGCAGCTGCAAAATTTCTCACGGGATATAGCTAACATAGTTTTAAGTATTATTTATCTATTTCTTTCATTCATGGTAAAAAAATATATTTCATAGATGTCTAACTAAATCCTGCTATTTCACCGTGAAAGAGGAGCAAAAATACACACCTACGAGTACAATCAAACTTTCGCATTTATAATAATAGTCCGAATATTAACCCCGTATGGCGATCAAATGGCTGAACTTGCAACATACCACACGTACCATAAAGGGAGTTTCACACAATGCAAGCTATGTCGTTATATTTCCTAAGTAAAAGAACATAACATTATTAAGTGATTTTGGGTTACCTGAATATATATTAAGTTTTAAGATTTCGCTCCGTTCATGTATGAATTTGAATTTTAGGACAATAATGGCAAGTAGAAACAGTACGTACCTACTATTGCACCAAAAACATCATATTAAAATTATTTGCGAAATAGTAACAAATGTCGATAGACAGTCTTATTGTGATGCATCAGGGAAAGAAATCACATGGATGCTAAGTTAAAAATAAGAGTATTAAAACTAAGCGAGATGCGCCCGCGTACGCAAAGATCTCGGTCAGGCGGGAGCCAACTTCTTTTGTTTCCAACCTCGAATCAGCCAGTGTTTCGAATCTAGATTCTGTTTGTTTCCTTTTACTTTTTTTTCCTGTATCTTTTTCTTTATTGTCTCTGTGCGGGCAGTACGGCTTTCGAAAAAAAAGAAAACCCGGTGGCTTATGGCTCCCCATTGATATGCGACGTTCGAATTGAAATTTAAATATTTGCTTGGATACTCGACGGGCTTCATCGGCTATTCTCTTTTTGAAATCACTGTTGCCATCTTAATATTTAATATGTTACTCAGTAAACAGCGTTGCAGATTGTAATCAGAATAGAACCCTGTACAGCTTTTGTGTTGTTAAGTTTTTATGTTATATTCTACTGATTTTCCTATTAAATATTGGTACTTGGTACATATTGTGTACAATTAACACTTACCTGCTCAGACTTGAGATAAAATTTCTGTTTCTTATGAAATTAAAGGATTATGGTCTCTGTCTAGAACATCTTATCATTAAATTAAAACGGTATTTGTTAAAATACGACGTCAATTTAAAAATAGAAGTAATAGATGAAAGAAATTTAATTGCATTTCATGGAACGGGGTTCAGGGGGCAATGCTAGAGTTGTGACCGTTCCGCTGACTGGTCGTTTTAGGGTTGTCCAATTGAAGAGAATTTTGGTTATAACCAATATTTCAACATATGCAAAAATCTGAAAAAATTAAAATATAACCGTTTTTTTAAATAAAGATGCTCAGGATTTTTTTTTGGTTAAGTATCAAGTTATTTTTCTATATTAGTTAATATTAAAAAAAAGGTTTTTTAGCATTTCATACCTTACTTATGAGTGATGTAGATGAAGTTGGCTTTTACACTTTAAACAAAGTGAATAGAGAGTAAATATCAGAGTCCAAAATTGACAACCCTAGCATGGACAGGTTTTTGGTAGGAACCAGAATCGAGTTTAAAAATAAATATGTAGTATGAAAAATCGTTCGTTGGTTGATTAGACGCGCGCGATCTCAGCTGTGTCAATTGATCTTAATACGTATAATTATTATTATGTTATCTAGATCTGCGCTGCTATAATGTTTTTAAATACATTATCTATAAAAAAAAATTATGGATTATACATATGTTCATGTATAGTCTAATTTTTTTTTGTTGCACTGTTACTAGATAATTACTTAAGAAAATGAACCAAACAAATATACAAAAGGTACCTAAATTCGAGAGCTTCTTGCGGCTTTAATATCAAATTTTTAACCGAATCACATTAACGTTTAAAGTTTCTAATTGATGACATAATAAATAATAATAAGTATAATACTTAGGATTTTACACCGTAGATTCTTTATACGCTTAGTTTTTTTACTTTGTTAATATAAAAATAAAAGGTAGAGTAAAGAAGGAGTGTATGGCTTACTTCTCACTACATGTACTGTCTATTTTTAACCCCCGACGCAAAAAGAGGGGTGTTATAAGTTTGACTTCGATGTCTGTCTGTGTGTGTATCTGTCTGTGGCATCGTAGCTCTCATACGGATGGACCGATTTCAATGCGGTTTTTTTTTCATTTGAAAGCCAGTTTCTTTGCGGTGGTTCTTAGCTATGTTTGATTAATATCGGTCCAGCAGTGTAAGAGTATCCGCTCTTTTCCAAAATGATATAAGGCATTTTGGCGTATGATTACTCGATTAAGTGCTTCACGCGTGCCAGTGAATCGTTAAATGACAATTAATTTGCGTAGGGGTTTTTTTAAATTTTTAATTTATAATAATGTAAGAGCTTAAAGCGAACCTCAAATAGAGAACTTACCTTAAATCAAACTTAAAGCTCATTTCCCGGCTGTTACATTTTTACGGGTTTTTATTAGTAATGGGTATTTAAATTAATACAAATTAATATAAATATTATGTTCTGGGGTATTTATAGCTACTATTCATCACAGGAAACAGGAAGTAAGGAAAGAGTGTATAGATATTATACCAAAGCTCCTGATTTTAGCGTCATTAATATTAGCTCTTACCTAAATTTTCCTTACTACATGGGATTGCCTAAGGCATAATTTCTGATGAAATATGGCCTTATTAGTTTTTTTCCTTAAGTTTAAGTGTTTATCTTAAATATCCTTCTTCACTAAATAGATTTTAAAATGTAAATATAATTGTTCACTGTACTTCTAAAGATAAGCAATAAAACAAATCAAACTCTTCCGCTTTATAATATTTAGTGTTTAAGCGACAAAGCTCTTTAAACGGAGATTTAAAAAATATTACTCTATATAGTACAGATACCTGCATAATACTACGAAATATGAATGGTATTACCGTCATATACATGAGTAATATTCAAGCAAATAATTTTTTATCTTAATATATAAAAATTGTTCTAACAAATCCTTTTCCCTACATGCTTTGGATGATTGCGGTTCTAGTTGTAAGTTTGCTTTCAAATGAGCAAACCAATATTTGTTTTTTTTATAATTCCTAATATAATGGCTTTTTCTTTACAATAATTTAATTATTTAACATATTGAAGATTAAATAATTTAAAATTTGATAATTTTAAATTATTTACAACATGAATGTGAATTTAAAACATTTTGAAAATTATTAATATTATTTACTTAAATAAAAATTTTTTTAGACATAGATTTTATAGATCAATAAAAGTAATATAAATTTCTTTAGATTTTTTTATTTAGGTATATAGATTTAACAATTTTTTTTTGTAATTTTTATAAAATTGTAATAAAAACAAATGCAAACAAAAGATTTAATATATTTTCTACGAATTATAGAAGGATACTTTTATAAAAACAATTTACATCCATACTAATGTTATGAAGTGGTAAACAAATAGAGCTGCACGGTATCTTAATGCTATAGGCTGCTACATTTATCACTATAATAAAGGCTACAAATTTTATTATAATTTTTTGAGTAAGTGTGTATGTTTGTTACACCTTCACACTGTAACGATTTAACAAAACGAATCTCAAAATCGAATAAGTTATATCGACACATATATCAAGAAGGCAGAGCTATGAGATATAAAAACTTTTTAACAAAAAAATAAAAACCGACTTCAAACAAAAGCACTAAAAAGTAAAAAATAACTGATTGGTAGTTTTCATTTACTATACATACCTAATCAAATATTTTCGAAGTTGGTGTGCTTTGCTTTGTATGGGCTGGCACCGATTTCGAAAATATTTGATTAGGTATGTATTTAATAGGTAGGCTTTAATTACTTAGCCAAAGCACACCGACTTCGAAAATATTTGATTAGGTATGTATAGTAAATGAAAACTACCAATCAGTTATTTTTTACTTTTTAGTGCTTTTGTTTGAAGTCGGTTTTTATTTTTTTGTTAAAAAGTTTTTATTTTTCCCTTTTTAGTGTAGACAGTAGTAGAAAAGTAAGGATTCTAACGTGTTAGGCTTGTCAAATCAAACAAAATAAGCCCAAACTCAAAGTATCTACTATTAGCCGTTGAAGAGTTCCACCTATCCACCTTCTGGCCTTGCCATCAGATCAGGTCAACAACACCGAACCACTGTACTATCAACGGAAATAGAAATACTTGCAAAGTTTCAAGTCAATATGACAATTAGAAGTAGGTTAAATTCATCATTAGTTGTTTTTCCACCCTTAGGGGTGGTATTTTTTTTTGAAATTTAAATGGGACCAATCTGGAAGTATACCCTTTCAAACGACACAAAAATTGTCCAAATCGGTTAATAAATGACGGAGTTCTGAGGTAACAAACATAAAAAAAAAAAAAAAAAAAAACATACAGTCGAATTGAGAACCTCCTCCTTTTTGATGTCGGTTGAAAATTAGTAGGTATACCTATTGGTAAAGATGAATTGTCAGTAAAAACACATTAGGCATACAATATTTTGCTATTGTCTAATTACTAGTATAGTAAAAAAATATAATAAATGTATACAAAATATTGTGGTAATTCGTTTGATCTAGAAAAGTAGAAATTTTCACACAGAGTATATATATTTTCGCAGAGTAATTTGGCAAAAAGAGGAATGAGACCCTGGGTAGGACATAGGATACTTTTATCCCGAATATCATAACTGAAAGGGATGAAAACGGGTATGAACGTTTGTATTGAGAAGCAAGATAGGGAGGAACCCGAACGAAACTAGTAATAAATAAAAATAAAAAAAAAACACTTTTTTAACATTCGTATCCGATCATCGAAGTTAATATACTACATACATAGAGTAAAAGTCATATTAATAAAAAGTACATGTACGATGGTACAGAACCCTTCGCGTGCGAATTCGAATCGCACTTGACCGATTTTTATTTTTATATTGGATAAGTACTTCTATAATTATACAGCAAGTGCGTCAATTTTATAAAAGCACCTTTAACAATTACTAGGAAATCATAATATAACCGTAGGTGATTCAATTGTGATAAAAATTGTCTTAGGATAATCCAAGCGCCTCGTAACAAAAAATACCAGATCAATTGGATGCGTCATGCTTTTGACCTATTAATATATTATGATATAAAAAGGCACTCATGTATGTGTACAACACTAACAAGTTAAATCTCGATTGGATTTTAGATCATTTCAAAGACCGTTTCACTACAAATCATTTATATTATATTATTTTATTACTACTTTTTGCTTGCTACAGCGCCTTAGTATCGAAGCATAAACAATGAAAGTCTATAAACTTTCTCAATAAATAAGCTATAATTGTAAGAAGACTCTTTCAAATTGGCAATTCAAGAGATTAGCTCGTTCAGACAAAAAAAGTCAAATTCTTCAGCTTTATGTATCAACTAGCGGACCCGACAGACGTTGTCCTGTCTACACGTCTTTAATTTGAAAATTTCAAACTTTTTTTAATATATTATTTTCTATTAAAAAAATTGTGAATCTAAACCATTCCCAGATCCCCTTGAACACACACAAAAAATTTCATCAAAATCGGTCCAGTCGTTTGAGAGAAGTTCAGTGACATACACACTCACAGAAGAATTATATATATATAAAGATACAGTAGAAAGAGACAAAGTAATGTTAAATTTTTGACTATAACATGTTTGATACATGTTTTTTTGCGAGGAAAATAATTAAATAAGGACCCTCAGTGCTTTCTCTATTCCATAGATTATAAATAAAACTTAAAAAACAAACTTACTATAACGTTATATAACGTAATATTAGTGTTGAGATAAACTAGCGACAAATGTATGTATGTACTACATATATTCATACATCATAGCTTCGTTTGAGTTTAACTGCGGTTTTTGACTCACAATGCGGCTTCACATCTTTAACACAAATATTAATACGGCTAATACAAATTATTTACTTTCTTTACACCTATTTTTTTATTGATATTATAAAAAATATGTTTGTTGGTAATCCATTTTTATTACATAGCAACACAGAGACAGATGAATCGAATAATTTCCATGGACTTTTTGTTTTTGCAAATGCTGTCTAATAAATCTATAATTTGCTTTTACTCTATATCAAGCACTCATCAGCTAGTAAAATTGTTAGTACACTATAAAATATTTTAGATTTTTACAATTATCATGAAGTTGTGAGGTCATGATACGCACTACCTACTGCGCCGAATGTCACGAGTTAGACTCTCGCACGATGGAGTATTGAGTATACGGATATTTGTCTCAAACTTTTTGAAATAAAACTCATGACGTTGAATAACGTCATCTATACATATAATAAAATTGTAACTAAGCTGAATCTACACATTAAATATTTTTTGGAAAATCTTATTGAAATAGACGTTATTATGGATACAGAGGCCGAATCTATAGTTCTTAGAATTTTTGTCTGTCTATCTGTTACCGCATCACAGAAAAAATACTGGAGGGATTTTGATGAAATTTGGTTTGGTAATAGCTGGTTAACCGGGTCAACATATAATTTATTTTACCGCGCAAAAATGTCTCATTTCTGAAAAAAATGTAAGAGTATACTAATATGTAAAACCTAAGAATTTGGTTTTTGGTCATCTGAACGCGGGCGGGCAATGCTAGCTACTATAAATAGCACAATGCCGATGAAGCAAAGAAGTCTGAGTAAGTAGCCACCACGATCTACTGTATACTTGAATACCTACATATGTATATTATATATGAAATACTGTTAATATCTTGCACTAATAAAAATCTAATATGATGCAATCCTATGTACGAGTACGTACGTAGTATGCAGCGTGGCGGAGTATATGGCTGCTATTTATCCAAATCAATGATATCTAATATAAAGAAAAAGTTGAGAACACGTGGCTTGAATGAAAATTTTAAGCGAAGTTTGGACTGCTAGCCATAGAAGAATATCAATACCCCAATCCAAAAATTGTCTAAAAAGCTAGATAAGTTTGAAGATTTATTCTTTTATATTTTTTACATATAATTGATCTCTTTTTACATACCATACTAAAAAACATCATGTAAATTTTATTGAATTGCGTAAAAAATAAGTTATATACAGAACTACGTTTTACAAAATTATATTTTCACTTCACATTAAATGGATATTCATATATTTTTTAAATACAGTATGTCTAGAGCTGCGTTTCTTGTTTTATTAAAAATATTTACCTATAACATGAAATCGATAAATTCAATAAATTCAATAAAATGTATACAAATTCCTTTAATTAAAAAAACTTATATTAAAATTTAAACAATGTTTTATTTTTAAATGATTTTATAATCCAATATATCTATTGGTAAAAAAATAAAAATGTATGAAGTATCTCTTACCGCTTAGAAACTTGAAGCAGTAATATCCTCTTTTCAGTATTAATTGTTTATTAACATATAAGTAGTTACAGCAAATTCAATAGTTTCCACGTTCCCAGTTCACACTTTTAACGAGTCAAAATTCACGCCCTTGTAACCACATAACTGACTATTCAACAATAAGCAGACCTTACAAAGCGTTTAGCACTGAATTTGGAACACTCTAACACATGTTTATTAATCATTGTTAAAAAATGTCACTTCAATCCTTTCCATACACTAGTCCAAAATAACTAAAAAGTTTTTATATTTATATATATATTTAAAAAAAAGCTGTATCAAGTAAGGTCTACGCAGAAACGATTGAAAATTCGATCCATTTTTGAACGCAACCGAATTTGACAATTACGTTTCGTTCAGTGGCTGTCAGATTTTGACAGGTGCGCGCGCGTGTGAGCGTGTAGTGCGCACGACCATCGGCGCAGTACTGCGTTCGCGCGCTTTTCGACCCACGAAACCTTCTCAATCTCTAGAATGGGATGTATATTTTCTCACGGAAAGGATTATAGGATATACTCAATAGTATCTTCGCTGACTGTTACTGTTCAACTTTTGTTTCCATTTTGACGTCTGGACTTTTTGTAATTCTTAAATGGGATTACCTTTTGTAAACGCCAGAGCTATATGGGGCCTAGTAAGTTACAGTTATATTTTTATGTCATAAGTTAAATATTCAATATTAATTTTATTAAAGTACCTAGTTTTAATCACATTACCTTTAATTTCGTGTTACAGTTTTATACGCAATAAAAACAATGTCGTTTTCTCCACAATTACTTTGAAGTAATTTATTTAAAAATACTTAAAAATGGAATTGAAGGATAAATTACATTGATCATTTTTATATAAACACTAACTTAAAACATTTATTTTTTATTATGATATTAAAAAACTAAAGCGTATTTATAAGAGTACAATACTTTAAAGTGATGATACTGACCAAGAAGTTTAATAGTAGGTTCAATAGGCTGGCATTGATCTGTGACTGTCTAAATGTGAAGTTCATAGGGCTATGTAAAAGACATCAACGCTTAACGTCCCTAACAGTGTCCTATTAAATTATACCTAAATATCTATCTAATATAGCTAACAGTAAAATTAAAAAAATACAAAACTCTAATCCTATTATATACCTAATAATGTTTTAATAGTAATAATGTCAGGATGTTGATAACAAAGCACCCGAAAAATTACGTTATTGTCAACAGAAACGTATAAAAATGCGCAAGCGAGACAAGACTATTCCTGTTGTTCATATTGCGACAATCATTTCTTCTTCAAAGAGAACAGTCGTCACGCGTCACCGCTAAAGACTGCCCACTTAGGAGGGGGAGACAAAATCTATTCATCTCTCTCACTCTTAGCGCTAGCTGTATTAATGAACGAGACAGAAAATACCTTCAGTTTTTACAATTTCGCTCATTTTTTACTGTATATAGATCAACTTTAAAATAATATGTCATTGACCTCTTTGATGATGTTTTGAACTGCAATAACATAAAAAAAGTTTTAGCAGTAACAATACTTTTTATAGATTCGACACGGATATAACTTTTTGGTAACTACTTAATTTAGAAAAATATCTAAAAAAAAAACTATAATCTATCATTTATTGTAAATCTAAATAATCTACTCTAATCTAGGTACTTGAGGGAACGTCGTTGTGGTATTAATTTTGTAATTATTCGTTCGTAAGTTTTGATCTTGCTGTAATAAGTATGTATGTAATGTCTTTCTTTTGAGTTGTATAACTCGTTTATTACTTTAAATAGTTGTTTACTTAAAGAAGTTTTTTTGTAATCTAAATAGGTATCTCTAAACGAAATAAAAAATGTACTCGCAAAAACTGCGACATTTATAATGTAATCGGAAATACGAAAATATATTTACGTTGCAATTTTATTTACGTAGTTTATATAAGATATAGCTATAAAGCTACTTGTCCTGACTGATTAATAAACAGTTCAAATATCTGAACTTAAAATAAAATTTTAACTGTTTTTACTAAAATAATACGTATGTTATTTTAGGAATTCCCCTTTAAAATATTAGCGGCCGCTAAAAAGGCTTTTAAAGGAGCCCTTTAAAAGATGAAAAGGGGTGGCAAAGATTATAAAGAATAAGTAGTTAAAATAAGCAAAGCCGAAACACAAACATTTTTTCTCTTTTACGCATTTATTTAGTCACTAACAGCTTCATACCCTTGGTAGGTACTACAATATTTTTATCTACAGGTACATATAACAAAATTGTAACTACGCCGAATCTGTACATCAAATATTTTTTGGAAAATCTTATTGAAATAAACATTATTATCGATACAGAGGTCGAATCTATAGTTTTTAGAATTTTTGTCTGTCTGTCTGTCTGTTACCGCATCACAGAAAAACGACTGGAAGGATTTTGATAAAATTTGGTATGGTGATAGCTGGTTATCTGGGTCAACATATAGGATACTTTTTACCGCGAGAAAATGTCTCATTTCTGAGAAAAAATACAAAAACTGCATTGTAAGAGTATACTAATAGGTAAAACCTAAGAATTTGGTTTTTGGTCATCTGAACACAAGCGGAGCCACAACACAGGAAACATACCATAAAAATACTTTAAATTACTCAGACATAGTGAAGCTTTCTATTAGTAAAAGAATTTTCGGAAATTTTGAAGTACAAAAGTATCTACTTAGAATAAAAAATTAAACGTACAAATTAAACAAATTTAACTAGGTACATATAAGTATAATATGGCGATAACCTTGAAATATTTTGGTTCATATAGTGAAGAAACATGAGCGAAGTGATTGTAAGTCGCAAGTAGTTTCTTATAAAATACGTGAAGCTTAAAGATGATTGAAATTGTATGTCAAATTCTTTTAAAATTTAATATATTTCGCATGTCTCTCATAAATTATGTGCACAACGTACTTTATGTCATGCTATTCGAAAATAAATCTTTAATTATGTTTTTATATATCTATTGAAAATTATAACGATTTTGGAGATATGGCATATAACTATTGATATAATAAATTGTTGATTCAACTAACTAAAAGACAGGATATAAGCAGCATGCAGTAGCGGGATGAAAGATTATCTCTAATATTTTCAAACTCTTTCTCAGATCTACTGTTTCCCACAGCGATGCTTGCACAATGCACGGGTTGTATATCAGCCGATATTGACCGTAATTTGTAGCTTCGTGGAGCTAAGAGATTTACTGCGTTCGAGATATACTAGGGAATGTAGGAATGAAAGCTTCTTCCCAAGTAAGAGTTTTTATAATGAAACTTTATTTGACATTAATTATTTATTTGTAAATTTTTCAGTTGTATATTTCAATAATTTAACAGAAAAGTTTGAAAAATATAATTTACGTTCATATTATATTTTAATATATGAATAACAATTTTCTTTCTTTTTGTTAAATTATATTTAATAGTAATAGGTAAAAATGTACCACATTAATAAATGCTTTAAGATACGATAAGAAATGAGTATTAAGTAATAAAAAATATTAAGAAACTATGATCTCTGCACATCTTTTCTTACTAATCCAGTCAAATAAGCCAAAAAAAGGAGTCTTCTGAAACCCTCTGTGGCCATACTATAAATAGGTTTACTAATATAAAATTTCTTAAATTCACTTAAAATCTTTAAGTGTAATAAGCTTTTCGTATACTTATATATGTAAAAACGTACTATAAGGCCAGTATGTAGCGTTAATTAAAAAGCTCAAGCTCTATACTTTTTTTAATTTATTGTGCATAAAGTATTCAATATAACATCATAGTAATAACTTATAGTTTATTTATTTTATTAATAAATTAATTTATATCCATTCTAAATTTAAGTATTTTTTTTATTTAGATGAATCTTTCATAATAAAATATTTAAGATAATAAATAACCTATACAAAACATAGCTCAATCATAAAATATAACATTAATTAACTGTTTATAAGATCAAATACCATTATAAAATCGCAACGTACTTGCTGATATGGTTTAACTAAAAATAAAAATAAAACTGGAGGAGAAAAAATATACTTAGCAACATTACTGTTGGCCAGTGGACTGTGACTGGGGCGAGTATCGCGGCTCACGTGCATTGGATGCCGAATTTGATACGACAAAAACCTTCTAACTTTAACGGTCTCTGACTAAACTATTCATAGATAAATTTCGTATAAAGTTCTCAAATTATGTCATAAACTCTTAATAAGGCAGAGCGAATTAATAACATATTTATTCCATCCATAGTTCTTAAGCATCATTATAAATCCTTAAATATTTATAGAAACACTAGCATTGCCCGCGGCTCCGCCGGGTTCAGATAACCAAAAGCCAAATTGTTAGGTTTTACATATTAGTATACTCTTGTTATTGTATTTTTTCTCAGAAATGAGATATTTTCCCGCGGTAAAAAGTATCCTATATATTGACTCGGATAACCAGCTATCACCATACCAAATTTCATCAAAATCCTTCCAGTAGTTTTTCTGTGATACGGTGATGTTCTCCTGACCGATTCCGGCCACGGCGCGGCGGCCAATCTCATTGAGACTAGCCAACTGCGCAAGAGATATTATAGTGCACAAGTGTACGCGCAGACACAAGTGCACTCTCTATTCCTGTCACTCTCATACTCCGGTGGGACGACTGCTCGACACGACCAGTGAGAGTTAGGCGCAGGACCAACGGCTTTACGTGCTCTCCGAGGCACGGGGGTGAAACACCGCCAACTTCCCAACTCCGGGCTATTACTGAGGCTTACTATACAGAAAGACTCAGTAACTAAACTTGGCCTGACCCGGGACTCGAACCCAGGACCTCCGGGTGTGCAGCCGTACATGCTAGCCACTACACCACAGAAGCAGTGATGCGGTAACAGACAGACAGACAGACAAAAATTCTAAAAACTACAGATTCGGTCTCTGTATCGATAATAATGTTTATTTCAGATTAATATTTTTCATTTTTCATTTGTAAAAGTATATATTAATAGTGTTGCTTAGTAAGTTGTTTTTAAATAATAGCAAACTAAATTAAAATGATTATCCTTAATTAATTTTAACTTTTTTAAATTACACATAGAACAATTATGGCTTTAATAATTAATACTATATTTTTATATTTTTATTTATGGTTATAAATATAATAATGGCAACACTAAATATAGATTACTAATTAATATTTTTAAAATTGTAATAATTATAAAAACAATAGCAAAAATTAAATAAATAATTTTCCATATTCAATTATAATTAAAATTATAAAAATGTTTAAAGTTAAAAAATATTGTAATGTAATTGGTGCAATTTTCATTTTGTTAATTGTGGGTAGGCTGTCTGTAACAACTATACCTTTAAGACATGTAACACCTCAGTCTCTCCCGTGACCATGGATGCTGTAAAGCATTCGAAACGTCGGGAACCAAAAATCAAAATAAATCCGCGAAATAATCCGAAAAGATAGTTTTATTTAATAATGTCAAACATTCGCGTAAATCTAAGAAAGTATAATGTTTATTTCAAAAAGATTTTCCAAAAAATATTTAATGTACAGATTCGGTGTAGTTACAATTTTATTATATGTATAGATCTAGAAAAAGAAAGAGTAGTTCCATTTTTGCCTTTTGGCTACGGAACTTTAACTCTAAGGAACATTTTAATCCTCGTTTTTTAAAGTCTTAGATAGACTTTAAAAAACTAACATGATATTACTTTCCAATTTTATCTGTACGTATAATAAAATTTAAAGAGGTTTATGAAAAGTTTGGTTTTAACTTATGTATTTCTGTTTGTCTAAAGCTATATCTGTTTGAAGGTGGTATGCGTAAATGCTTTCAACCTTAAAGAAACGGTATAAGTTTTTAATTAAATGTAAAAATATAAAAATTGATGATTCTAAAGTACTTTTAAAAGTCTATTTGAATATACATTATTTTGTTATTTATAATCATATAAACAGTCATAATATAATACTTGTTATAATTGTTATTATAGAAAAGAAGAAATTAAACTATATCACAACTAAAGAAAAAAAATCAAGTTTATCTTAGAAAAAATATAAGTATCTATCAATTATTAGATAGTAGCGACTCACCCTCAATTCACTCGGGTTCGTCCCTAGGTACATTTTAAGGGTTAGAAGGGAATATATAGACTATATATTAGTATTTATATATACATAGGTATGAGTTTTATATCCTTTACTCGAAAAATTTTTGGTTCCCCATACAATATTTCATTCCACTTTTCACCCACTTAAGGGATGATTTCCTGGATGAAAACTATCCTATGTCCCTCTCATAGTCTCGAACTATCTTTATTCAAAATTTCATCTAAATCGGTTCATCGAATTTTAAGTTTATCCATTACTCATAAACTTACAGACTTCACCTCTATATAATATTATTACTATATTAGTATGATCAATACTTAAAATTTTGTTTTCGTAAAATCTGTAACTCAATCGACTATATCTCCTCGATTTAACTTCCTTAAATTCTTTAAATAGCTAAGTGTACTTAAATCGATGCGATTCGGCTGAACCGTGTAGGTATTTAAAGCTGACCAAGAACCGTGACCTCTTATTTCCCCATAAGCCTGCACTTCTAGTACCTTATCACAGATCAATCCAAATTGGTTAGTACTACCAGCAAAAACATGGCCGTCAATTGTACCAGGTAAAATGCCTTAATCATACTTCCATAGAAAAAGTACAGTGATAAAAAATGAATTTCTCGAATACTCAAGCGTTGTCTGGACCAGGAATTTCGGAGCAACACAAAAACGAATTACTATGGTAATTTGTTTAAATATTGAATGACAGACAGTTTTCTAATTAAAAGTATGCCTAAGTCAATTTATTATATACTAGAAGAACCCGCGGCTTCGCTCGCGCTAAAACTACAAAAAAAATATCTAAAAAGGCAGTTTCACACAAACTAACTTTCATCCCTTATTTTACCCCCTTATAGGATGAATTTCGAAAAATGCTAAAACACTTATTTATTTAATTTTATTAAATAGCAATAATATCAAGTTTTAAGTAATTCTGATCATAAATTTTTTTTTGATAGTATTATAATAAATTAATATTTCCGTGGGAATTAGATAATCTCCCACGGTAAAAAGTAGCTTATGTCACTCTCCAGCCCTCTAACATATCTCCACACAAAAAATCACACCAATCCGTCACTTCGTTTCGACGTGAAAGAAGGACAAACAAACAAACAAACAAACAAACAAACAAACAAACAAACAAACAAACAAACAAACAAACAAACAAACAAACAAACAAACAAACAAACAAACAAACAAACAAACACGCTTTCACATTTATAATATTAGTAGGTATGGATTTTTAAGCTTATTTGACTTTGATAAAAACGTAGTAAGATAGTAATCGTAAGTTGCAGATCTGGAGGTCCTAGGCTTGAGTCCCGGATCGGACCGACAGATGTTGAAAATAATTATGTACCTATGAAAATGTTAGGTATGCCAGACCCGGGTTTGGTCGCACTATACTTAGTTTTTTAAGCTTTATCACTGGACTACAACTATTGTAAAAACTTAATACTTTTTCTTTGTATTTTTTTAGATTAACCGTTATTAAAAACTATACTTAGCAAAATAAATCTTGATGAATGCTATGTCTTTTTGATCTGATGGTAAGCTCAATAAAGTTCGTTTAGTGAGTGGTTGTAAAAAAATATTATCTAAACGGAATCGGAATCGATATATCGGATAAGTCGGAATGTCGGAAGTCCAGCCTAATTGGATAACGAACAAAAAGAGTTAATACAAAATTCAATTTTAACACAATATTGTAGTAAAATACTCTATTCTCACACATCAACGTATGCTATCAACTGTTGAATTGCAACAAGTAATAAGATACGAATTGAATCTAATCTCCGCTAAAGTAATCGGTGAATCAAGTATGGATAAAGACACGTGCGCGTGCGCACTGAATTGTTTTATACCACACAAAAGTATTAACGCAAGGAAGGGCATGTAAAAATGTAATAGTGATGTGTTTTATATATCGATAGCGATATATCAATATTCTAATTTAATATAAGATAAATACATGTCAATTTTAAAATCTACTAGCTGCTCACCCTCGCTTCACCTAAAGAATCCTATTCCGGACTAATCAAAAAAATTAAACATCATAAAAATTGGTCCAGCCGTTTTTGAGTTATAAATGGTGTAACTACCACGACTTTGTTTTTATCTATACATATAATAAAATTGTAACAAAATCGAATCTGTACATTAAATATTTTTTGGAAAATTTAATTGAAATAGACATTATTATCGATACAGAGTCCGAATCTATAGTTTTTAAAACTTTTGTCTGTCTGTCTGTCTTTCTGTCTGTCTGTTACCGCATCACGAGAAAACCACTGGACAGATTTTGATGAATTTTGGTATAATGATAGCTGGTTATCCGGGTCAACATATAGGATACTTTTTACTATAATATATAATTTGGGTTTTGGACATCTGAACGCGAGCAATGCTAGTATACTATATAGTTATGTATACTCATTACATAAATAAAAAAATTATGAAACCAAATTCTTATGTTTTACATATTAGTATACTCTTACAATTCAGTTTTTGTATTTTTTTCTTAGAAATGAAATATTTTCCTGCGGTAAAAAGTATACTATATGTTGACCCGGACAACCAGCTATCATCATACCAAATTTCA
Source organism: Brenthis daphne (assembly GCA_947093115.1). Lineage (NCBI taxonomy): Eukaryota > Metazoa > Arthropoda > Insecta > Lepidoptera > Nymphalidae > Brenthis > Brenthis daphne. The sequence goes on along the minus strand of OX352478.1, from coordinate 9,637,976 downwards.
TCAAAATCCCTCCAGTAGTTTTTCTGTGATGCGGTAACAGACAGACAGACAGAAATTCTAAAAACTATAGATTCGGCCTCTGTATCGATAATAATGTTCATTTCATTAAGATTTTTCAAAAAATATTTAATGTACAGATTCGGCTTGAAGACAATTTTATTATATGTATAGATATGTCAAACATATATATATATATAAAAATCGTGCGGTAAAATAACTATAGTGAATTTCTAATAGCGAATTTTAACATCTAAAACGTAAGAATTTGGATGTATTTACGAACATTATATCTTATCGTACTTTACAAAAATCGTTAAGTCGAATCAAGTTTTTATCGACGATTGTATGAACAAATGTACCGCATAGCGGCGCGTACGCAGGAATCTCGCGTTATGCATATCTCACTTTCCATTTCCTCGCATATTACAAAAGGTTTTTATGCGAGGGGTCCTGCAACAATGCTGCTCGATGCTTGGAATTTTATCATTTACGTAAAACATATTTTATTACAGAGAATTGAGAAAAGCTACACAATTATTTTTCTTGTAATCGATATTTTATGATAGTCCTTATAAAATTAATTAATGTTTTGTATATTGTGAATTATATATTCTCCTTCATAATTTCAAAGAGTCCCATATTCGGTTTTTTATTGTCAATAAAGGCTTGAAATTTAAATTAGTTATAAAGTTCTTTAGAAGTTCTTGAAGCTTACTAGCTACTTACAGAAATTCATAATAATTGTCATGTGTTACTTTAACTTTTATTTTATTAGTTATACAATATTTAAATATTTCATTCATTTGAATTTTTCACCACTTTTAACTTAAACTCACATTTCTAACATCTTATCATAATAAACATTAAGATTTTTTGGAAAGCCAGTATCAATCACTGTCTCGATATTTCCCATATAGCAAATATATTTGTACTTGAATATTTTCTTAGCCGTACTTATATAGACGTGGGATTCCATTCGCATTATGAGGCTAAAGGTATTGTTCCGATTGTTTATTGGACGTGCACAATAGCCTGAAATACGCGGTAGTCGAATAAAGTGTATGCGATCAATAAAATATGTCCTGGACGGTATGGTAATATTGAAATCGCTTTAAAACAAAGAATTGTTTACTTAAATAAAAAGAATGGGTAACTGATGATCATGATTGTACAGTATCTGTATGCAGAAATAGAAATCTTTATCTTTTAATGCTCAATGCATGGAATGATGACAAAATTTTTCTTTAATAAATATTTTTTTAGTCATTTGGTACAACATGAAGGCATCTTACATTATTGAGATACATAGGAATATCTACCAGTTAGGAAAATATTCATATTATATACTAACGACTAACTCTCGCTTCGTGCGGGTTCGTCCCTAGTGAAAATCAAGAATAAATTTATCCCACGGGAACCGTCTATTTTTCGGCGTGATTGAGTAACAAACATCCATCCATCCCAACTTTCGCATTTATAATATTTATGGGATGGGTTGGGTTCCTTCCAATAGCGCGTAGATATGAATTTGAATACTAAGATATTTTATTATAATATAATTACAAAAAAATTAAATTTAAAATTACTTTATAAATTAAAATACAATATATGTTTTATTTTTATTACATCTAAAAATATACCGTTTTCACCTAAGCTAAAGCTTGCTTCAATCTAATGAGTAAGGGCGCTTCATTAGTGAACAAACACAGCCGACTCGCTCCGCTATACATCTTTTATGAGGCGGGTTATGCTTAAAACATTTAGAAGATTTTATTTATTTATATTGTTTGTATATTAACTCTTATTTGATAAATTTTACGATATCCTTAAAAATCTAAAATGAAGTCTAAAAACCAAAAATAATTAATTATAGAGCTATTGCTGGTTGAATATCATATTTGGACTCTTACAAGTAACAACATTCACCTTTGGGATTATTCAAATAGAATTTTAAAACTTGAATTACTATTACAACTGTGTATGAGTATATGTTTTACTCCTTTGCGCTAAAAAGGCTGGACGGATTTGAATTAAACTTAGTACACAGAGAGGTTATGACCTGGAGTAACCCACTAAGGCCACTGTAAGACCTAAGGACGCACTCAAGCGAAACGAGGATATATCGCTAGTTAATCCCTCAACGACCGCGGACACGCCGGCGTTACAGTTAACAATAGATTTCTTAGAAATTTACCTGGAGGTGTTTCATTACATGTATTCAAAACTTATGATTAAAAATGAAAAAAAATCAATATTCCCTAAATATTACACACGTAATCACATATTATTTTAAATAATTATAATGAATATTATAACAAGAATCGCTATACTTTATTTGAAAATTGTTTCAGAATATCCCAAACCATTTCACCTGTGGCTATCCTATGTATCGAGTATTGTGTGTACAAATTGATTGGGCGCATCACAAGCGGCTGCCGCCTCAGCGACTGTCACTTTGTCACTCGGCGTACTAACGAGCAAATATAGTTATATACATGAAAAAAGAAATAAATGAAAAAATCAACGCTTTTGCACTGGAATAGATGTGCTATCACAGTTCGGAGACCGCAAATATAAATTTGTAACTAAGTAACTCCGGTTTTGCGGTTGTTAGGACAATTTTTCAAAGATCTACGAGGAGACGATGGAGTACACTTACGAACATAAATAATATTGCAACCGATTTTAAAAGAAATGTATGTTGTGAAATTACATGTCTATACTAATATTATAAAGTGGCAGAGTTTTGTTTGTTTGAACGCGCTAATCTCAGGAACTACTAATCCGATTAGAAAATTTTTTTTTGCAATAGATAGCTCGTTTATTGAGAAAGGCTATAGCCTATATATCATAAAATATATAGTCTATCTATTCCATACTAACCGTTAAAACGTATCTAGGAGCGAACCCGAGCGACGCGAGGGTGAGTCGCTAGTTACTTATATTTAAGGTTCCATAGCCAAATAGGAAAAATAGAACAGTCATTATTTCATCACGGCTGTATGTCACATCAATTTTACTCGGAGACTTGAAGCTATATGGCTAAAATCCTTCTAAAACAAGAATGTGACAATAGATTAATTTGGAAACCAAATAATCCAAAAATTATTTTGAAGAAAATATATAGAATTTTGTACCAAGCGTCCAAACGAAAAAACAACTTAGGTTTTTTATAGATATATTATGAAATACAAATTTATTTCAGCAGGCGATAAAATGAATCTAATAGATGGGTAATGACTACGTAATTAAACATAATATTTAATTTTTATTTTAGAATTATTTTTGAGATCTAGAAATTTTTACACATCATAGAATTTGCTAATAAAATATCACCTTCCTTTAAATACTAAGTACTAACCACATATAGAAAAATATATTATTTTTAGAAATGTTATCAATATTCTATTAGTTTAAAGCTAATTCCAACTATAATTCCTGCATCTGCATTCCGAATAAATTCAGAAACAGAAAGCATTTCGGCGTAAACGCACGCGTAATCTAGTTAAGGCGTACACGCTATACATTAGTGATTATTTACGGATTGAACCCGCGCCCTACAGGGATGTACGTGCGATACGCAACTTATCTAATCTTATTGCGGCTTTCCATTGTCTGGCCGACAAAGACTGTTAAATTATTTATATTACGAGTGTAGTACTGTGATGTCACCCCATATAATATTAGAATGAGAATTGGTAAAAGAAATTAATTAAATGTATAATAAAAAAGATTGAGTTTAAAAAGTAAGAAGCTATTTACATATTCATTTGTGTGATGTCCATTCCTTCAACAGATTTGAAGTGTCTTTCGTTGAAAAAAAAAAACAAATTATTATTTTTCTACTTTCTTTTACTTTTAAGTTTTTTTGTAATGCCTAACAATTGCGTTTTCTAAGATTTTTTATATATCCCAGAAGCGAACTTACCAGTTAACAAATAAGAATTATATAGTAGGAATATTTTAATTTGAAAAAGCTACATACTATGATTATATAATCATTAAAATTATATTAAAATAATATTCGAATTGACATAGGACTGATGTAACTGTTTTTAATGAATAATAAATTAAATTTATAAATATTAAGCGAAAACCGTTAAAAAAATTAATTTATGAATAGAAATATATTTTTACCGATTCGTCATAACGAACACAAACGGACACAGGCCCATGCCATAATAAATATGCAATAAGTTATGGAACGCCGGCAGCTCAGTACTGCATTAAAGCTCGCTCTGATTCAGTTTCAATGTTACTGCCGATTCGTTTTAGTGCTTTTATCTTTTTGTATGTATTGAATACGTAAAAATTGATGATTGCTAACTATAGGAATCTAAATATCAATTTTATTTTAGATCTTAAATAACTTAAGTTATAGTATCTTATAGAACAAAAAAGCTTTCTACACACAATTGTATCTGTTAAATACTAAAAATATGTAGGTATATTTTACTTACTATAAGATCACAGGAATCTCCTTCCATTTATAAAATTTTCGTCCAGCGAAACACTTTTGAAAAAAAATTACAGAAATAATGCCCTCTGTAGATTTGTTATCAACTTAAGATTACATTATTATTATTATTATTATACAATCTTATCAGAGCAATAGTAGCCCAGTGGTATGGCGCTAACTTGGGAAACCAAGTGTAGTGGGTTCAAATCCTTGGTTTTGCACCACTGATATTCACATATGCGAACCATTTTCAATATGATTACTACTGAAGAAAAACAACGTTAGGAAACCTGCACTCTGAGAAAACATAACAAGTTTTGAAAAGTCAAGTCCGCCAACCCGCACTTGACAGTGAGATCGACTATGGCCTGATCTTCCCCGAATTAAAAGGAGGCCCTTGCCCAGCAATTGAACATCCAAACAGGCTGAATACATATAAGAGACCTTTACAGTTTACTCGGGCCCTAACTAGAACCCATAGAATAACTTCACATACTATAATAAAAATAAATCATTGTCAATCTAAACAATACTTAAAGAAGGTTAGATCAAAATACTGAGTCCATTCTCACGAGCGCGTATGTAGAGAATTATGACAATAAATTAAGTGAAATAGTTATATATTGCCAAGAACGTGTACAAATCTGTTCATTTGTTGATCTCTTAATACTCAGAGCTGGATATAGTATGAAATTATGTGTAAAATAATGTGCTCCAGACCAATTATATATAATCAAAACGCCCAATCTTACTTAGACTAACAAACTGCGCAAGAGATAGTATAGTGCACTAGTGTGCGCAAATACAAGTACACTCTCTATTCCTTATACTCTCAAAGTCCAATAAGATGATAATTTGACTCAACTGCTGAGATGTCACATCACCAACTACTCAAAATTGGGCTGCGACGGAGAATTACCCAACGGAAAACCCCAATCAATAACTACATTACACGAATAAAGCAGTCAAAGTATATATAGTAAGGGTTTTAGAAGAAAATTGGCATGATTCACGTCATATAAAATGATAAAACAATGATTTAATAACGCCGTCATGCTTTACTTCTAATTATACTCGAATACATTATGTTACACAGGAAAATAAGATCGCAGTTTACATTCCGGGAATAAACTTTAATATTAGTCAGATTACCTGTAATTATGTTAACGCAAAACCTATGATGACTTGTGAAAAATAATTTCCCTATTACTTAGGTCTTCACCACGAAATATTGAAACTGTAGATAAGAAGACATAATCCATACTAATATTATGAATGTGAAAGTGTGTTTGTTTGTTTGTCTTTCACGTCGAAACGGAGTGACGGATTGGCATAGTTTTTTTGTGGAGATAGATGGAGAGCTGGAGAGTGACATAGATAACTTCTTACCGTGGGCGATAACCTCATTCCTACGGGAAAACACGTTATGATATAACCCAAAAATTATTTTTGATCAGAAATTACTTGAAATTTGGTATTAATACTCTTCAATACAATTAAATAAATTAATCCCGGGGGGTAAAATTTGGAATGAAAGATTTTATGAAACCCACTTCTTAGAGTGTTTTTGTAGTTTTAGCGCGAGCAAAGCCGCGGGTTCTGCTAGTTTTATAATATATTTTAAAGCGACCAAAACACAAGTAAAACTTATTAATTAGGATAAAAATAACTGGTATCTAAAAATTTACTTAAAATTTTACAGACTGTTATAATTATTTTTTGATTTACAATTAGGTACTTTTAAATTCCGACTTCAAAAACAGAAAGTTCTCAATTCACTTTTGTTTTCTTTTATGGATGTTACCTCAGAACTCCGTCATTTGTTAACCGATTTAGAAAATACTTCTTTTCTTTGGAAGTGCATACTCCCTATTTAGTTCCATTTAAGAAAAAATACCACCCTTAAGGATGAAAACACTTTGCAAATATTTGCATTTCCAATGACAGTGCAGTGATTCGATATCGTCAAGCTGATCAAGCCAGAAGGTGGATAGTGAAACTCTTCAACAGCTAATAATAGAGACTTTGAGTTTGGACTTATTTGGCTTGATTTGCCCAATATCTTAGAATTGGATTTTTGTGCCTGATTTTTCATGTTTAAAAACGAATTTTAATTTGTTAGTCTTCATATAAAAATTGGCATCCAACTTAAATGAACTAAGCAAATTTATTATTAAAATATGTTCGTTCTTCTTACAAATATACTACTACGTTTACACTTAAAATGTAAAAATAAAAACTTAAAAAAACTGCCTCTATAGTTCGGTATCTATAAAGTAAATGTAAAGTTCCATTCAATTGTTTTTTTCTTTTTAGTATTTGGAAATCGGTTTTTTAACATTTTCCCTTTTACTTTATTTATCTCGTACTTCGATGCGGATATTAATTATTCTCAAAATTATATAAACATATTTATAATACTATGAAATAAAAATATTAAATCTGGGTAAATATCATATAATACACACAAAAAGAAAACTCTAACTTCATTTGTGAAATCAGTCTATGATTCATAAATACTTTTAGCTTAATTTTATAATAATAATAATAAATTATTTTAGAACTGTTATAAATAAGATAGATTAGACTCACTATAATATAGCAGAAACAAAAAATAGAAAATTGTAAAAGTAAAAACCGCGGAGATCACCAGATTGAAACGTTCACAATAAATATAACACGTGCCTTTACAGCTTTAAATATAAAAACACCGCCAGAGGCAATAAATTATGGCTACATAAACACCCAATATCGGACGCAGTTAAAAATGAACAGGTCAGAAGTTCTTACATTGGTTCCGCTTGATAATAAAATTATTAATCGAATTAATAAGAGTTTAACAGAAACTTGTATTTAAATGCTCTAAGTTACTATAATATGAATTGATAATATACAGTAGTTAAAAAATTGTTTTGTCAGCAACACACAAAATGTACTTGGGAGTTCAACACTGCTTTACGATAAGTAAGTATTTTTTTTATACAGCAAAATATACATTTTGAGAGTGAATAGTGAAATATGAATTTGAAAATTGAATGAAAAAATTGCCTTATGCTTTTATAAATTTTTGTAATCATTTGTTTTTGTTCGGTTAAACACGTTCAAGCAAATCTACACTCTGAATTTAACGTATTAGATTTTTCTTTCTTTTTATAGCCTATATTTTCAGAACGATCATGGTACGACCCTGAAAAGCAGAGCAATTAATACATGCATACGTATATAAACTGCACGAGCGGAGCCGCAGACAAAAATTAGTATATTAGGCAATTTTTTATTTGTTACAGTTTAATATAGACTTGAAAACATTGAAGACAGCAAGATCATAGAAGTTGGTATTGCAACGATACGTCGATATGTACACTTTTACGGAATCCTAAATACCGGATAATGAATAAGAAAATAACACCATAAATCTAAAGTTAAAGAGGTGTTATAATTAATGCATTGAACGTAAAAGGATGGCCGTAAAAGTGCGGCAAATTTTTAAACTTTAGAATTACCATGGTATAATTTTCGAAATGAACTAAGGTTTTGTCCCACCCTGCCAGCCCTATAGAAATTCCTATACTGATATAGTATTCTATTATGTAAATTATGTAAGTATATCTTTATAGTAAAAATCAGACCTGCTAATCTGATTTTTACACTGAGGGTTCTGTATAAAATATTAAAGTATTACATTTTAACTTACATAATTTGCTAGGTTGGGCAGTGGTAGCCCAGTGGTAACGCGCTCGATAGGGAAACCGAGTGAATCGAGTTCAAATCCCGAGTTTTGCACCTCTGATATATACTGACTGTCTCAACGGTGAAGGAAAACATAGTGAGAAAACCTGCATATCTGAGAGAACCTAGCCAGTTTTCAAAAGACATATGAAGTCCACCAACCCGCATTTGGACAGCCTGGTGGACTATGGCCTGATCTCCCTCGCATTGAAGGAAAGCCCGTGCCCAGCAGTGGGACGTTAAAAAGGGCTGAATACAATTTACTAGGTTAAAAGTAAGAAAAAATATGATTTTAGATAGTACAAATGATTTTGTACTTAATAGGACATATTTATTTAAGGAACTATAAAAACAAAATTAGTTATGGGACCTCTAAGCAAAGCACTTGTGTATTTTCGATAAAAAACTACCATTCTTTTTTATTATCCAGTTATTTTGTTACTATAGTTTAAGAAACAATAAAATGAAGATAAATGTACGCCCTAGTGTATCAACAATAGTACTTGTGTAATGTTACTGAATTCAATCGAGATCTTGTGCAATGTTTAAACTATATGAGATTCTCTAAGTGAAGGGTGTCGAAATGTTAGTATTTTGAACATTTTACATAATATCATATTATTTTGTCCATTACACGGTTCTTAAATTATAAAGCAAGAGACTGCTTTGCAACTGTTTAACATAAATCGTATCTGTCACTTTGGCACTTGTCAAAATAAAGCTGGTTAATGTTAATGTGATCATTTACTTATTAAATTCTCTTATTTGCTAAAACTTTATTTATTGTTACCTTAAACTTAAAGTTTCTCTGATAAATAATATTAAAATATATATTTTAAGACCTTAACTCCTCCAGATAAATTTCTAAGAAATTAATTAAATTTGAGAGAAATTAATTGTAAAACATACATAACAAACTACTGATGAACAATAAATTAGTATTTTTCTGAAGTGTTTAGGGATAGTTATAACTCTGATAGATCATTCTATTCTTAAAAGTTAGAAAATACTTTAAAAAAAATATAGATACAACAATATGTACCTACCAATACGTATAATACGGATTCAATTAAGTTAATCGTTATTTTATTAGAAAACTAGCGGCTCTCCCTCGCTTCGCTCGGGTTCGCCTCTAGATAATAGCCCCTAATAGAGACCTATTAGTTCCCACGGGAACGTTACAAACAAACAAAAACAGATCTATCCCACGGAAACCGTTCATTTCTCCGGGATGAAAAGTAACCTGTTTGTTATTCTGATGTATGACCTATATTATTGTAAAGTTTCATCAAAATCTAATCAGTAGTTTTTGTGTACTAAGCTGTATAAGTTACAATAGTTTTTAACTATCCCACGGGAACCCTTTAATTTTCCGGGATAAAAAGTAGCCAATTTGTCATGTATGAACTATATTATTGTAAAGTTTTATTAAAATTCAATCAGTAGTTTTTGTGTACTAAGCTGTATAAGTTATCATAGTTTTTTAACTATCCCACGGGAACTATTTAATTTTCCGGGATAAAAAGTATCTAAGATGTTGCCCAGGGGTATGAGGTAGAACCATGCAAAATTTCATTTAAATCGGTCCAATAGACTCGGAGATTAGCCCGTACAAACAGACAAACAGAGAAACAAAAAATTGAAAAAAATCTGGATTTGTTCTATTTGTCTTCTTACATCCTCCTGACTCGGTTTTTAGCATTTTTTTTTGCTATGTACAGACATTCGACCTCTACTGATTTATTATAGTATAGATTGGCTCCGATTTTATTTTATCCACTCTATAATTTTACCTTTATAAAACAAAAAAAAAACAACATATAATATCTATTATATATGTATATATATATATATATTAGGGCGACCCAAAAAAAAGGATTATTTTTTTTTCATGTCTCGTGTGAAAATATGTTAGTTTACTATGTTTTAAGAGTCCCCTCCAAAGGACAGCTCAAAAAAAATTTTTTTAAAGGTCGCTCACAATTTTTTTAAATTTCCTAAATCCTCAAAAATCGATTTTTTTTTCAAATGCTTTTTCTCGTAATTTCATTTCTTTTTACATGAAAAATTATGAAGATCCTGAAAATTTCAAGTCAAAATTTTAATATTTAGAGGTCGCTACAATTTTTTTAAGTTTTCAAATCGAGTACTTTATATCTATTTGAGCAACTTCTTAACATGAATATTAACGAACTTAATATTTTTTTCCTTAAATTTCACATGCTAAAGAATGAAATTAAAGCACGAGAAACAAAAAAAAATTATCTCGTGCTTTAATTTCATTCTTTAGCATGTGAAATTTAAGGAAAAAAATATTAAGTTCGTTAATATTCATGTTAAGAAGTTGCTCAAATAGATATAAAGTACTCGATTTGAAAACTTAAAAAAATTGTAGCGACCTCTAAATATTAAAATTTTGACTTGAAATTTTCAGGATCTTCATAATTTTTCATGTAAAAAGAAATGAAATTACGAGAAAAAGCATTTGAAAAAAAAAACGATTTTTGAGGATTTAGGAAATTTAAAAAAATTGTGAGCGACCTTTAAAAAATTTTTTTTTGAGCTGTCCTTTGGAGGGGACTCTTAAAACATAGTAAACTAACATATTTTCACACGAGACATGAAAAAAAAAATAATCCTTTTTTTTGGGTCGCCCTAATATATATATATATATATATATATATATATATATATATATATATGTATATTATATTATCATAATGTATACTATTATGTATACATAACAACATTATACAGTCATGATGACTCATAGTTATATAAACATATTAATTTGCTTTACACCTGGACAATTAATTTGAAATTACAAGCCCAATGTTAAACAATGTATCAAACGTCATTCACTCTATTACTAAATCTGACTGCAGATTGGTAACATGATAATGCAATAAAGTGAGATATTTGACTCATGAACAAAATTATTAAACTAAATGGCCCAATTCGATGATGATCTATACATGATCTATATGATCTATACAGATCTATACAGAAAGGTAATTTCTTTTAAAAGAAAAATTTTTACTAGCGACTAACGCTCGCTTCTCTCAGATGCGTCTCTAGTTGCCCATGTATTTACTTTTGGTCATATTCTACCTATATTTTTTATTCAAATTTATTCAACCGTTTCAGCGTGAACGAGTAAAAACATAAATTTAGAATCAGACGCACAAATTTTGATATTAGTATTAGTAGTCAAAATTTTTAATATACAGGGAGAGAAAGAGAGAGATAGTGAAAGAGAATGCAAGTGACATGTGTTATAGTTATTAAGTGGTCCTAGTATCGTGTTTTATGTATGTACATATTATATAATATACTATATAAGTCTACAGTACACCACGGGGTTTTTAATGATTAATAACAAGGTTTTATGGTGTTTTTTTAAAGGTGTTGTTATTTCAACGAGTTCAGAGAGGGGGACCATATGATATATATTCTTTATTGCACTAAAGAAGTAATTAAAAAAAATACATAGAAAATGATGTGGACAAAGGTGGACTTATCTCTATATAACCATCTGTTTTGTAGGACATTTTTTTTTATTTCATGTTGGATTATCTCAAGATTAAATCATAAAACCACCTATTAGTAATAATTTTTACACAACCACCACGTTCGACATGTTCGGTATCAATCCACAATTGTATCTTCAACTATCAAATTTTTGTAGAAAACAAACTTGGGCGTCTCGTCAAAATAAAGCTACTCGTGAAATTTTAGGTTGTTATTTTAAAAAAAACCCGTAGTGGACTGTAAAATAATAGCTTTGGATGTCTTCATTCCTATTTAAGTAGAAATTAAATGGAAATGAATCAAAAGTCCCGAAAAGATTAATTTACCCATTATGATAGAAATACTGACAGACTGATGTACAGGTAAAATTAGCGTATAGATACACATTTTTTATTGTTGTTTATTCGGTAACCATACTTGCTTTAAGATTGGTGAGTTATCATTACAAGAAAGTAAAGATATATTCGTTTAAAAAACGCTCTGTTACACTAAAAACCATTAACGTAAATATATTATATTATATATACTGTAAATATATTTTAGGTTGATAATATATTTTACTAGCATTGCCCGCGGCTCCGCCCGCGTTCAGATGATCAAAAACCAATTTTTTAGATTTTACATGATAGTATACTCTTACATTGCAGTTTTTGTGTTTTTTTTAGAAATGAAATATTTTCCCGCGGTAAAAAGTATCCTATATGTTGACCCGGATTACCAACTATTACCATACTAAATTTCATCAAAATCCCTACAGTGGTTTTTCTGTCACGCGGTAAAAGACAGACAAAAATTCTAAAAACGATAGATTCGGCCTCTGTATCGATAATAATGTGTATTTCAGTATGATTTTCCAAAAAATATTTAATGTACAGATTCGACTTAGATACAATTTTATTATATGTATAGGTTAATACATTTAACATAATTTAAATCTCTTATATCAGTGTATAAATAATACATAAATAGTCCTTACTGCCAACGCTTCGAATAATATGTAATTATAATTTCCATATAGTTATTATATATTCTGATTTCCAGTTATCAATAATATGCAGTTGTTCTGATCAAATCCAGAATAAATTTCTCGCTAAGCACGAGGAAAACAATTAAAATTTATGCAAAGTTCTAATAGAAACCATCAATTCTGTTTAAATGGCGTCATGTCTGACGGTTTTATACTAATTGTGATTAATATTAATTTTATAAGTCAGTATTTTTAAGATACAATGACATAAAATATGTTTAATACTGTAGAATAGTAATAAAAAATATTTCAAAGATTTAGTAAACTAAATGAAATTGCTTATTCATTAGATATAGAGAGACCCGGACTCTCTTGAACATGTTTGCTGTAAAGCATTCGAAACATCAGGAACCAAAACAAAACCGGAAAAAAATCGATAAGATAATTCTATTTAATAAATTAAATATTGCGAACATTTCATAAAAGCAAATAGTAAAACTAATTTTTACTTTAACAGAGTATATTTTATAAGGATGTATTGTAAAGTTCTAATACAAGATCTTTACAATACGTCCTGATATTACCTGTCATGTACAATAAAAATGAGTACGCTTGTCTGTTCATACATACACATGCTACGTAGCTACCAAGAGCTATATCTCTACATAGCTTTACTTTTTTCAATTTTCATTATTCTCGTGATATACGTTAAGTAAATAGTTCGTTTTTATAATATTTATTTATTTTAAATCATTTTCGCTTGCTTTTGCTCTCCTTTATAATTTTAATCTATAACTTTTATTATATTATATTTTGTTTTATACTTATTATAAAGAGTTTGATACAGGTATAATACTCAGTAAACATTTTTTTAAGAATAATAGCTCTCACTCGTTGAAGTCTAATATACGGCTATAAACTTACGAAACGATATTTTCGAATGACTCTATGAAAATTCTTTTGTAAATTGATATTTTTTTCGCTATTTTCTTCGACTTTAATATAGTTTAATATAGTAGTAGTATGTTAATAAAATAAGCTATTTGATGTTAATGACATCATTCATACTATGTAGTCAGAAAGAAAATAAAAAATATAAGAATATTTATAAAGGTATATTTTGTTTTTAGACCATCTTTTACTACAGATTACTAAAGACTAAAGTTCTTAACGGTTAGAATATTGTTGTAAATCACTAAAACGCACTTAGCGAACACTAGTTAATTAACAATATTAGCAGTATCGTTATGCGATAGCAGCAAGTATCTGATTTAACCAATTCGAAACTAAGTAACAATGCTTTGTTAGTATCTTACAGCCTCTGTACACTGTTCTTGATTAATCTGACATTTGAATAGATAACTTTAATATAGTACAGTAGTAACTTGTTATTCTAGACAACGATTTAATGAACAAGTAGAAATAGAAAGTGTTATAACTTCCACTTAATAAAAATCTAACACTGGCTAACTGATACATAACGTACAGCCAAGCCGATGGGTCCATAATATAAAAATTTTGCACAAACGTTTTGCAAAAACATTTTTTTTAAATTCATGTATAAAAGTGTTACTTAAGTAACTAATGTTTATATTATTTTGAAGATAAGTAAGTTAAGTTTGTATGAGTTTGAAGTAGCTTGTCATGAAAAAAGCAGGGACTATATTATATAATTATATAGTCTCTGCTTTTTTCATATATATATATATATATATATATATATATATATATATATATATATATATATATATATATATATATATACTTTCGATTGTAAATTTTTTGTGCATCTCTTGTGCGATATCTTCATCTATTGTGAATCGATTTTCATAACTATTTACTTAATAAGGTTAAAGTTTTTTTATTTAACTACATATATTTCAAAGTATACACTCCATAACATATTTTCAATAAAACTCCACCCCTAAAATGGATAGGTGGAATAAGCACTATTCAATGATTTTAAAGTCCTTGGTTTTAAAGTTTATTAGGCCTTAAATTTATTATAATACTCGTTGGCGATTACTATAGGATTTGAAGTGTTTGTAATTCCTACACACTTGATTCCTAGTATAGAGCGTGTGGTCCTTAATTAAGACATAGGCTTTGCCTGAAACGTGACCCGAGAACTATAACTACATCTCGTAACCCCGGTAACACAGTCATAAGCAGAGATGTAGAATGACTGGAATATGTACAAAGGTATAAAAATTAAAATAGGATTTATATCTAGTGATCATCCTTATAAAAATCCGTCAAGGTTACGGCTATCAAAACTTATAAATTGATCATCATAACAAGAAATCTAAATGATTATCGTAATGTTTTTTTTAATTACTTATTACTAACTGATATAAAGGATATTGCTCTACATAACCCAATAAAATAATAAAATAGTACATTTGTTTAAAAACAGCGATAGGCCTAGAAATTACAGACCTACTTCTGTGCTACCATCTTTAAATATATCATATGAACCAATACTTTAAAACAATATATTTTTCTTGTAACATGCTTGTGAGTAGTATGATTTCTCCAAAAGTAAATCATTGACGGCACGTTTGGCTCAGTTTGTAGTGACCCTACTTGCTGCGCCAGCGGTCGCGGGTTCGAGTCCCGCTGGGGGCATTCATTTGTGTGCTGAGCACGAATGTTTGTACTCTAGTCAAATACATACATATTTATAATATGTATGTATTTTAAAGTTATATACGTATAATGTATCAACTATCTGGTATACGTAACACAGGCCTCGTAGCTTCCCATGGAACTAGATGGTGTTGTGTTAATGTCCTGACATATTTATTTATTTATTTATTTATTTAATTGTTGGGCATGCTCTAAAAAATCGTAAAACACTTAATATTATTTTTTTGTAATTTATCTAAAGCCTTTAACCATCAACCGTGTAGACCATCAAGTACTTTTGCTTAAAGTTAATTTAATACTCACTTTAGCAAGCGCCAGTTATTTATAGGATGAACATAAAGATTGATATAAAAATGTAATCTCTCTTAAGAATGAAAATTCTACAAAAATGAAAATATTGGTCCTTTTTATTCCCACTTTGAATAACGATTAACAATAGTTTATCTTTTTAATGTCGAAGGTAGGTACCTCATTAATTTTTAAAATCCAACTTAACAGATCTAACAGTGGATTCTCGTATAAAAATTTGAAGTAAATAGTATAGTACTTAATGCCATAAATATCAATAATTTTTTAATTTACATCAGCTAATATACTCGTAACTAGGAACAAAATCAATTTGTTTCTTAATAATGCAATACTGGGAAAAATATATTTAATTAAAGCATATGCCTTGACTCATAAGGCTATACTTGAATCTCCAATAGGACGAACCCCTTACATCTCTTTACTTTCGGGTAAAGTGAGCTCTTCCGCCTTTGAGCGAGAAAAACAAGGCAATACTGCTCGATTTATGATGCGTGCCAAAGTATTAGTGGGTATCTATACTAATAATATAAAGACGGAGTTTGTTTGTTTATTTGTTTTTTTTTTATTGTTTGAACGCGCTAATCTCAGGAACTATTACGATTTGAAGAATTCTTTTTGCATATGATATCCCGATCTTTGAGGAAAGCTATAGACTATACTCATACTAACCGTTAAATCGTACCTAGGGATGAACCCGAGCGAAGCGAGGGTGAGTCGCTGGTATCTATATAAAACGACATACAAACAAACAAAAATTAAATATTAATAAACAATATATTTTTACTAACAAAAAACTTCTTGTAAACGTATATCTATGTACAAGTAGCATTTCCATGGGTATTTCTTCACACAGTCTGCGCGTTTGTGGACTGTGCAGCGTTGCCAGTACAATTTTATGTCACTTTGACGATGTTATCGAGTGTGCAAATGCGGCCACTCATAATGGCCAGCCAGAGATCGCCAACCGTATGAATAAATAGATTTAGGTCATACTCGAAAAGGTATTTCCATCAAATTTAAATAATATCAATACCTTATGTATGAAAGGGCATGAAAGAGCATTTATTCATACTTCATATTTATAGCTTTGATATTCAGAATTCGTGTGAATAAAATATAAAATAGTTAACTAGAAATGTTTTTTATATTATATTTATTATAGAAAATTATATACTTATCTGTAAATTGTGTAAAACATTCTTCACAAAGAAAATGCTAAAAATAACTAAAGTCCAACTAAGCTAAATAAAAATAATCAAAATTCAAAGCCGAGGTCATGTTTTTACCCTGATATAACCTGTAATTGATCTATACCTGTATTGGATACGCACTAAATATGTATGTATACATATGTAAAATTTCATTATTACCATCGCATGAGAAAAATTAAATTCGTATTTTGATGTACCCTCGTACCTATCATCTTTATTATATGTGTATTCAGCCCTTTTTAACGTCCCACTGCTGAGCACGGGCCTCCCTTAAATACTAAGGAGATCAGGCCATAGTCCACCACGCTGGCCAAGTGCGGGTTGGCGGACTTCACATGTCTTTTGAAAACTTGCCAGGTTCTCTCAAACATGCAGGTTTCCTCATGATGTTTTGCTTCACCGGTAAGACAAGTAATTATTATATATCTTATATAAATTCAAGCTATATAAGTGGAGTGTTCTCAAGAAAGTAAATAGTCTAATACATAAATTATATAGCAGCAATAGTTGAAAGAGCCCAAAAGATTGAACCAAAAATGGCAACAATCACTTACGTATATTTACTAAAAAGTCATAATAAATTGTAACTTACAAAACTCGAACCGTTTTTAAATCAAATACTCAATTTCCATTTGTTCAATAAAGTATAAGGGCCCATAAACTGGTCTGGCGATGGCGTCCGATTATTTAGGAGCGTAGCGAAGTGTTAATTTGTCGATCTTAATTTAATTTTATGAAGTCAATTCAGTTCACAATATTATTGTAATGTTCTTAATATTAAATTTATTATAATTAATTAACGGCTATTTCTTGAAATAGACCAACTGTAGCTAAGTTTTGTAAGTGTATTTTGAAATTCGTTAGAAATAGTAATCAAGTCATAATTTATCTGCAATTTAGTATTAATTATTAAGTTTTTCCTTGTATAGTATTTAATCTTTAACCTACATCTTCTCCTCCATTGTCCCACTTACCTTTTGAACAGTAAAAGTTTACGTTACGTAGCCATTGAAATATTTACAAAATATGGAAAGGTTTTATAATAATTTTTTTTATTGCAAATTACCTACGAAATAATAAAAATTAGGAGTCCTCATACAACAATATATGTTTTAACTTCTCTTTTTGCTTTATTGTAAAAAAAATGTACAAACAAGCAAAAAATGACCGTATGTTATTATTATAACATGAATTCTAAAATAGGCATATAATAATTAAAACTAGCTAAATATGAGTTGAGCTATTGCTGAGGGTTTAAACCAATATACAATGAAGCTATTTCATTCGTTGTTTTTCCTTATTTCTGACTCTTCAAGAATAAGACCTAGCGTAAAAATATAAACTCTTTAACTAATATGCTTATGACCCTAATATTTAAAGTTGATGTTACTATTAAGGAGGTGTTCCAATAATAGAAGAGCTTATAAGAAATAAAATCAATTCAGTATTTACTATAATGGCTCCACTATTAGGGCTAAGTGCCCTGTTGTCTGTTACACGTTACGGGTTAAGTGGTCTGTACAATAAAATTTTACTACAGCCACAAACGGCTACTTGTTGTTATAAAGTTGCTTTAAAAAAGCTTAAATATGCAGTGTAGGATGCTAAAATATAGCTACACATGGCATATGAATTATATTTTTAATTTTATGTAACATTTAAAAATTTAATTTAATTTTGCTTACCTACACTATCATTTCTTATTTCAACAATATTAAATCACCTCTTTCTTATCCTCTTAGCCTTCATCCGAAAATGAGAATGAAAAATTATCATTCATTATTTTTAATCTCAATTTAAAAACATTCAGTATCTATTCACAAGTATGTAACAATATGATAACAATTTTAAGTGAAAGATACTCTTATTATCGTATATATTACGAGTACTATATTTTCATAATTAATCAACTTTATCTTATTATATTTATTACTATAATAATTGTATTATTACTTACACCTTACAAAGTAATATTTAATAGATAACCACTTAATGTACTTACACTCAAGAAACTCAAGAAATACTTATTTCCTTCAGATTTTATTTCTGAAATTCCACGGGTTTAAACTTAGCAGGCATAAAATAACTCATGATACTATTTTATAGATTTAGAGAAGTTACTACAAATTCATTAAAAACTTATATAATATAATAAATATATATTATAACTAGCATTGCCCGCGGCTCCGCCCGCGTTCAGATGACCAAAAACCAAATTCTTAGGTTTTACATATTAGTATACTCTTACATTGCAGTTTTTGTATTTTTTTCTCAAAAATGAGATATTTTCTCGCGGTAAAAAGTATTCTATATGTTGACCCGGATAACCAGCTATCACCATACCGAATTTCATCAAAATCCCTCCAGTGGTTTTTCTGTGATGCGGATGCTATATATATATTCTATTCATATACGTTTTCCGCAAATATATAATAATGATTTTGTTCAAATTTCGGCCACTAGATGAATATTTATATTTA
The DNA here is from genome assembly GCA_947093115.1 of Brenthis daphne. NCBI lineage: Eukaryota > Metazoa > Arthropoda > Insecta > Lepidoptera > Nymphalidae > Brenthis > Brenthis daphne. The sequence goes on along the minus strand of OX352478.1, from coordinate 9,618,641 downwards.
TTTACTTAATAAAACTACTATGAATTCTAACAAACGTATTACGTAATGCAAATCAGTAAAGCAATTATGCGTAACAAGTTAAACTATGTAACTATGTTCACGTTCCCACATAGTGCTCCCATGTAAAGTTAATTGCCTAGGTAACCTAAACTTAGGTCACCAGTTATCTGTATCGATAGCCACTGTACGAGTTACCATTATCAATTAAGCGATAGAAATCTACAATACGAGAATTAAATATTGCTGTGCACTATTTGGTTGTGTTTTGCAATTTGAAAGCTGTTATATGTCTCTTATTATGTAATAAAGTACATACATATATAATACTAGCTTGCCCCTGGCTCCGCCCGCGTTCAAATGCCCAAAAACCAAATTCTTAGGTTTTGCATATTAGTATACTCTTACATTGCAGTTTTTGTATTTTTTCTCAGAAATGATACATTTTTCCGCAGTTAAAAGTATCCTACATATTGACCCGGACAACCAGCTATCACCATACCAAATTTCATCAAAATCCCTTCAGTAGGTTTTCTGTGATGCGGTAACAGACAGACAGACAAAAATTCTAAAAACTTTATTTTAATACAATTTTTTTAAAAAATATTTAATGTACAGATTCGGCTTAGTTACAATTTTATTATATGTATAGATAGAGTCTTGTCTAGACAGGAAATTTTGCTGCGCCAGGAACCAAGGATTTGATTTCCATATATTTATATTGTTCTTCTTAAAGCTAAACAAGTGTTTCCCAAAATTATTAAAGTGGAATTACATGAAACTAAGTAAGCAAAAATGAAAAACAAGATAAATAAAATGTAAATATTAATTCTTATGTATTAATTCTTTTTTTTAATTTATTTTATCTAATATAAATTAAAAAATATCTTCTTCATTAAGCTTTTTTTTTGTTTCGAATAAATTAAAATACTTTAAATTGTTTAAGCACTTTTTCTTCTTGCCTAAAAAAGTTCTTCTTGCTTAAAAATACTTCTATAACCTTTATAATATATAACCTAAACTGTCGTCTGTAATACAGACTCGGCCTAGTACAGTCGGCTGTGACAAGCCGATGTGAGTAGCATAAATTGTAATAAGCTTTATTTTGCGCTTTAGTATAAGCAATAAATAATAAATATAAATGAATATGTTGGAACATTAAGACACATCACCATCTAGTTCCATAGTAAGCTACGAGGCTTGTGTTATAGATACCAGATAGTTGATATACTACACATATATAACTTTAAATACATATATATTATAAATATAAACACCCATGACTGGAGGACAAACATTCATGCTCATCACACAAGTGAATGCCCCCATAGGGACTCGATCCCGCGACAGCTGGCACAGCAAATAGGGTTACTACAAACTGAGCCAAACGTGTCGTCAAAACAATGTAACATAATGCTAATAAAAAGTTTTATTTTTCATATACAGATAGAAAAATAACTAGTTCTAGAGTACTGGTACATAAACTCAATATTTTACGTGTATGTGAAACAATAACGACAACAATTGGATATGCTTCCATCTTATTTCATATCGCACGCATCGGCACGCCGCCGGTAGCGGCTACTTTACTTTGAATGAAGTAATAACTAAATTTTCAACTTCAATAAATAATTGTTATATTTTCCATGTTATTAAAGTAAATTAAGATTTATTGCTATTAATGTGTTATTAAAATACATTAAAGTTATTATTTTTATCTTGCGATTTACCCTGGCTTTACTCGGGGTTGTCCCTGAGTATCTAACAGTACCAACTCTATGTAATATTACTCTAGGGAGTCTACCGTTTCATTGACTCATGTACGCACGCAGACACACACACATACAAACTATCACATTTTTAATTAGATTAGATTTTTATTTAATCTTAAGCACAAGAAAAACTTATATTCAGCCTAGCGATTTATTACTGAGATTTTCTTAACGATAAATCTGAAATCACAAAGTAAATGTATATACTTACATAAAACTCATCCAATAAATATCGTTGAATACTATCCTCTTTAGTAAAGATCCAATTGTAATATAATGCAATAGGAAGACTACAATAATATTTGAAATTGTTGCTATATTACGGCCGCGTCTGATCTGCTATGATTGAACATTGATTGTATGATTATGATTAGACGAGGCATTGCCTGGTTAGCCCGTGGGAGTTTGGGAAAAACTTATTTATTTTCTATTACTTTTTTAATAAAATAAAAAATATATCTATACATATAATAAAATTCTAACTGAGTCGAATCTGTACATTGAATATATTTTGAAAAATCGTATTGAAATAGTCATTATTATCGATGTATTCAGCCCTTCTTAACGTCCCACTGCTGAGCACGGGCCTCCCTTCAATATAAGGGGGATCAGGCCATAGTCCACCACGCTGGCCAAGTGCGGGTTGGCAGACTTCACATGTCTTTCGAAAACTTGCTAGGTTCTCTCAGACATGCTGGTTTCCTCACGATGTTTTCCTTCACCGTAAGGCAAGTGGTAATCATGTTGAAAATGATTCGCACATGAAAATATCAGAAGTACGAGACCCGGGATTTGAACCCGCTTCACTCGGTTTCCCAAGCGAGCGCGTCACCACTTGGCTACCACTGCCTCCACTTATTATCGATACAGAGGCCAAATCTATAGATTTTAGAATTTTTGTCTACCTGCCTGGGAACGCATCACGAGAAACCCACTGGACAGATTTTAATGAAATGTGGTATAATGATAGCTGGTTATCTGAGTCAACATATAGGATACTTATTATTACGAGAAAATATCTTACTAACCGTTAAAACGTTCCTAGGGCCGAACCCGAGGGGAGCGAGAGTGAGTCACTAGTGGTATAATAAATTAAATGATAACAATTGCTTAATTTTTTATAATATTGTAAATATACTATTTTATTATATGAAACTATTTCTTTTTACATCAATTAAATACTAAAAATAATGATTATTAAATAATAATAAAAAAGCACTAAAACAATCATTCCACATCTTTTATAAAAAGCGCATTATATTTCAAGTATAATTTTCATGGCATTTAGATTTCCAAAGGTCGACAGAGCGAAGGACAAGAATAAACAGTGTTTGAAGAAGCAAAATAAACGATATGTTCTTCTCAAACACCTGACAGTCTCATTACCGCGAACTATTATCAATGCACACTGCGCCCACGCGAGACAACGCAGACAAAAAGTTTTTTTTTTTTTATTTTGTTAAGCAAAAACTCTTTGCTTATGGAATAAAGAAAACATTTTTATTATTTCGAATGTAGCATAGATTTATATTTAAGTCATTGCAAATTCGACTTTAACTTATTGGACAATTAACATAAATACCTTTAATTAATGATAGAAAATATGTAAGCGTTCTTTACAGATTATATAATATATTTTGAAGTTTTAATTTTTATATTTGACCCATAAAATAGGATGACTATGCTTTTAAAAAAAATTATAACTCATCACTCACTCACTGGTATTTTAAGTAAAATGATATATAAAACGTTTTATCCACAGCCTTAGTTTTAGATGCAGTGTGCAAAGTATCACCTCTCACCTCGACAGGGCCGCAGCTCACCGCTTGACACGCAATTAAATAATGCTGCGAGTGTTCACACTAAATTCAATATCTCCCAGCAACGCAAGATCTAGTTCCGAGATCCTGACGATCCTACTATTTGCTCTCGAAAACCTAACTACTGTATTTTACATGTTTTGCTTTTTATTTACATTTTAATTAATATACAATAAAGTTATTTAATTTTTTTTTTGAAATCCTATTCCTATTGTACCCGTATATTCTGTAAAAAATAAAATTAAAGTGAGAACTGAAAATGTTAATTGTAAGTCAAAATAAATAGTTTTTACGTTATGATCCCATATATACTTAAATATTTAATGTTAGACGAAAATTATTAAAGTTGATGACGACAAATCTACTCTTTATGGATTATAATTTGCGACTTAGCACAAAACAATAAATAAACACACTAATACGAGAAGTTAACGAGATGTTAGTGAAAGTGTTATATGGTAAGTGATTCAGTGCTATTCAAGATCAGTTGTAACTGAACACGCTTTGTTTTCTCGGACAGTTCCCACAGCGAAAATAATTGACTGTCTGTTCAACAAAATATCGTATTCGCACATTACTTTTGTATCACTACATAATGAATAGCAAGTGAACTAAAAAATATAGCTATATGTAGCCTATTTGTTCTGGATAAAATAATTATTTTTAATCTGTACACAAAATGTCACTGTCAATTTTGGCGCCATAAATACATTTCGCTTTAACATAAAACTGTTGCAAAGTTTTCGCTTCTGCAACACTTTGGCGCGTCGTTTATCCTTTTAATTGAACTCTACATTAAGAGTTCGTACACTACCGACATTACTTAAGGCTTAGTGACACGAACGCATAACTCACGTCATACAAACCATTACTGTAAGTCAAAATGGCGGCTATCAAAGAGAAAGCTCGCTCTCTCACATCATTCTCCGAGCTATAGTCTATGAACGGCTTGCGGAACTTTGCATAGACAAAACATCGCTATAGCAATTTGAATCTTACACTTATTGCATAGAGTTCAAGTTTATTATATTGTTTATTTAAATTTTATTCGCTCGAGTGTGACAGGGCTAAATTTATCAATTTACGAAGATTGTTCTTTGTCTAGCATTATTAACACGTTACCGTCGTGTTCAGAGCGTTGCAATAGTTGCTAAATATTAAATTATGGATATTTTAGTTGCTGCCACGATAACACATTGTTCTTCAGTGCAAAGCGTATACGTTATTGATACTTGAAAGCATGAGCTGTGCTAGAATACAAACAGCATACATTTCATCTCTCGATAAGGCCTCTTACATACTAGCTTTCTTTTATTTTTAGATAATATACATGATGGTTTTTTTATAAACAAAGATTGAATACAACTTTACAATAAAATAAAACTTGATTAGAATCTTGAATTTTAAATCTTGTGTTGAATTTTTATTCAAAGTTTTTTTATTAAATCTTCCCTATTTTTTTCATGTAAATTATTATGTAATTATATATTTATTTGCTATTTATTAACAGATCCGTTCCGTGATTATGGGTATGGTAACGGTATGCTGAGAAAATTTCATTTCCTACTTCACTTCCTACATTTTAGCCACATAAAGATATACATTCACTGATATTCTAATACCGTGTTTAGAGTCTTAATTATATGGGGGATGTAAATGAAATGTAAAATGAAAAAGGGGGGGAGTGTTGTGGCGACACATTGGCGATAGCCGCGTCAGCGGAATGCGCATCCGGCGCCCGCGCCGTGGCGTCGCAATGTCTACAGCACCGTCAGCGGAATTTATCTCCGCGACCGCTCCCGCGCCTTCAGCGCAGGCGTGGTAACAATTCAGTCGTTAGTTTCGCGAGTGCCCCGACGGTCCCCCTCTCTTTCTCTCTCACACAATAGTATTTTTATAGAGTCTTATATGTATTTATAAGTGTAACGTTTGGGAACAATATATGTATTAAAGACATTTTACATTTCATTTACATCCCCCATATAATTAAGACTCTAAATTGGTGACCCCGATTCTAAATTAGCGGACAGCGACTCCGAGGGGGAATCTTGGCCGTCGGAAGTGCGACATAGTAAAGATTTAATAAACTTTATATTAAAAAGTTGAAACGTTACGAACATAGAGTGCTGTGGTAAAACAGTTACTGCCTATACTAGTGATTTCTTCAATAAATTACCCAGCGCAGCGAATAGATATGTTAGGGGCGCAAACCATGCGATCCGTAGGTGGGCAAGCAATGCCACCGGTTCTAAAAGAAGAGGATACAGATTCACCAGGCATGACTCTAGCAGCCATAGGAGTATCAAATGGGAAGAAGCGAAATTCAACATGGTCATCGCTAAACTGGGAAGAGACTCAATCCAGCAAGTGAGCGACTTACTTACCTCGCCACCTGCTGAAAACAAGTATACTGCGCTGAAAGAAAGGCTCCTACAGGTGTACGAAGAGAGTGCCGAGCGCCAGTTCCAAAAGCTCGTTTCTGAATTAGAGCTGGGTGCTCAGAAACCTACGCACTTATTACGCCGCATGAAAGAGTTAGGCCGCCCAGCACAGGTCTCAGATCAGACCTTGAAGAGCCTCTGGTTATCCCGTATGCCATCTTCAGTCAGGGCAGTCATTGCAGTGTGCCAAGACCAATCCCTAGATAGCTTGGCTGCCATTGCGGACAAGATCGTTGAGAACAGTAGATCCTACGAAATGGCCACGGTGGATAACAGCATAGCCCAGGTGTCACCAGAATCACTGGCAGGGTTGGTCAACCAAATGAACAAACTTGCTTTGGAGGTAGCATCATTGCGTAGCGAGGTCCAGAGCAGCAGGCGTCCTAGGAGCAGGAGCAGACCGAAATACAGGAGCAGATCCCGTTCCCTTAAGCGCAGAGCACCAGAAGACCCCGGATGGCTGTGCAGGTACCATTACAGGTTCAAGAGCAAGGCGACGCGCTGTGAGCAACCGTGCAACTGGAAGGGCAGTGAGGGAAACTAGGTGCAGTGCAGGCTGAGGTGGAAACCTGCACTGACCTGAGCGACAACCACCGACTTTGCATCAACGACAACAAGAATAGACTTATTTTCCTCGTAGACACCGGTGCTAACGTATCTGTCATACCAGTGAGTAAAGTGAGTGTAAAAGAACGAAGCCAGTGTAACTATAAACTTTTTGCAGCTAATGACACAGAAATTAGAACTTTTGGTATTAAAATATTAGAGTTAAATTTGGGACTAAGAAGACCATATCGCTGGTCATTTATAATTGCTGACGTTAAGCATGCTATTTTAGGTGCAGATTTTCTTAAGTCACACAAGTTATTGGTAGATTTACATAATAAGAAATTAATAGATTCTGTAACAAACTTGTACTCTATTGGGTCCGTTGTAAATTATAATTGTTTCTCGATTAACAGTATACAAAATAATAACGTTTACAAAGATATTCTCGAGGAATATCCTGAAATTACTAAACCAATCTCATTTAAAGTTCCAACAAAGCACACCGTTTTTCATCATATAGAAACAGAAGGTCCACCCGTCTATACGAGAGCCAGACAACTCCCACCGGACAGGTATAAAAAGGTAAAAATCGAATTTGAATTAATGCAAGAATTAGGTATATGCAGACCGTCAAAAAGCGCTTGGGCCAGTCCACTTCACACAGTTCCGAAGAAAGATGGAGGGATTCGACCGTGCGGTGACTACCGCCTACTCAACAAAAAAACGAAACCGGATAGATACCCTGTCCCCAGGCTACAGGACTTCACATATGGACTAACAGGTAAGAACATATTTTCTAGAATCGATATTAATAGAGCGTATCACTATATTCCCGTGGCACCTGAAGACATCGAAAAGACCGCTATAATTACCCCGTTTGGCCTTTTCGAATTTCCACAAATGACATTTGGTCTAAGAAATGCCGCTCAAACTTTCCAACGTTTTATGAATTCTATGTTACAAGGGTCAGAATATTTTCAAAATCCAAACGGGGAAGAATCATTTTTATTTTGTTATATTGACGATGTCATTATAGCCTCAACCACTGAAAGCGTGCACAAGGCACACTTAAGGCAGTTATTTAAAAAATTCAATGAGTATGGCATAACTATTAATTTAAGTAAATCATGTTTTGGTAAACAAGAAATCGATTTTTTAGGCTATAAAGTCACACCAGCTGGTATAAGTCCACTGGAGGATAAAATAAGGGCAATCTCAGACTATCCGAAACCGAGAACTGTCGAAGAACTTCGTCGATTCCTCGGCATGTTAAATTTTTACAGGTCTCATATAAAAAACGCAGCTCAAAACCAGGCAGAGCTAAATAAATTTTTACATGGGGCAAAGAAAAAAGATAAGACTAAAATAAATTGGAATAATGAAGCCGAGTTTGCTTTTGAGCAGTGTAAAATGAGCCTTAGGAATGCCACTACAATATCGCACCCAGTAGCTGAGGTACCGTTATCTCTTATGACGGACGCGTCCAATACGTGTGTGGGCGCAGTTTTGCAACAACGGGTAGATAACGACTGGTTACCGCTTGGTTATTTGTCAAAACAACTTTCAGAGACTCAACGTAAATACAGTACCGATGATCGCGAACTTTTAGCAATTTACATGGCCATTTCTCATTTTCGTAATATGGTCGAAGGTAGAGAATTGATCGTATATACAGATCATAAACCATTAACATTCGCGTTAACAAAGGTAGCAAAAAACGAGAACCCAAAGAGAACCCGATACTTGATGTATATTAGCGAGTTTGTCAGCGAAATACGTCACGTTACAGGTCAACAGAACGCAGTTGCTGACGCCTTGTCTAGAGTCGAGGCGATAAGGTGTCCGACGAGCATCGACTTCGAGGAACTTGCGCGAGCACAGAAAGGTGATTCTCAGGTTACACACCTACTGGAAAACAACAATGGCAAGGTATCGTTAAAACAATTAACTATTCCAGGTACGAATAATCCGATTTATTGCGAGTTATCAACTAAGTACATAAGACCTTTTGTCCCAGAGACATTTAGAAAATTAGTATTTGATTCCATACATAATATTAGCCATCCAGGTATTAGAGTCACTAGGAAAATGATAGCACAAAAATTTTTTTGGCCCGGAATGAATAAAGATGTTAATAATTGGGCAAGATGTTGTATTCAATGTCAGAAAGTAAAAGTAAATAGGCACACCGTTTCTGATTGGCAAACTTTTCCTTTTAGTGGTAGATTCGAACATATACATGTTGACATAATAGGCCCGCTCCCCACGAGCGCGCAAGGGTATAGGTATTGTGTAACAATGATTGACCGGTATACGCGATGGCCGGAAGCGATACCTACAGTTGACATCACAGCAGAGACAGTCGCCAAAGCTATCTACGAAGGCTGGATCTGTCGATTTGGTTGTCCAGTGAGAATGACAACAGACCAAGGTAGGCAATTCGAAAGTGACATTTTTAACGGATTGATGAAGTTGTTAGGGGTGCAGAAAATACGCACAACTCCATACCACCCACAGAGCAATGGTAAAATTGAGAGGTGGCATCGTTCGTTAAAGGTTGCACTTTCAGCCAGATTAGCAGATAATGCATCATGGTTAGACGAGTTACCTACAGCCTTATACGGTTTGAGAGCAGCATGTAGAAGCGACGGCGATGTGAGCGCAGCAGAAATGGTTCTAGGGCACAACCTAAGACTGCCTGGCGATTTTTTCTCTGAGGTAAGCACGAAATCTATGTCACCGTGTGCATTTGTTGACAAATTGAGATTAATACTTAGTAGTCACAAACCCAAGTCACGAGCGAATAGCGATTCTCGCAAAATTTTTGTGCACAACGACTTAAAGTCTTGTTCACACGTTTTTATTAGAAACGACTTAGTAAAAAAACCATTGACACCAAATTATAACGGGCCTTATAAAGTGTTAAGAAGGAACGATAAGACATACACCATATTACTACCAAATAGAAAAACGGAAATTGCAATAGATAGGTTAAAACCCGCTTATTTGTTAAAAAACACGGAAATCGATAATACGAGTATGTTATCTACTGAAAACAGTAATATTGTTAATGATAGTGATGTTGAATATAAAAAGGGAAATTCAAATACCATAAAAGAATCGTTGCAACATTGTACCACACGCAGTGGCCGAGTTATTAAGCCACCAGTGCGTTTCTTAAATTGTTAATTTAGTATTTATTAGATGTTTTGATTAAATGCAAAATAACAATAGTACATAGTCCATTTTTATTTTTTGCTTAATAATCAGTTATACTGTGTATTCGCATATTTAGTATAGCCTATAAGTAATTAATGTTATTGTAACGGCATCATTTCAAGACGAAGTAGTTAGGAGTAAACATCCAGTTAGACATTTATTAATAATGGGCAAGGGATACAGCAAACAGACTGACAAAACGGAAGAGATAATAATAGCCCAAAATGGTGCAAACGACGCATCATTCAGTCAATTAGAACAAAAGCTACACAAATTCGGAACAATTTCCATAATAATCGTCGTATTATGCATACTTATATTGGGATATTTCATCTTAAAATGTTGCCGAAATAAAGGACAGAAATGGATAAAAAAAGAAATAGTATCATCGGTCGAGTTGGGTCTAGCCGCACAGGCGAACCAAAATCGCTCGCAATCAGGATACGCACAATAGATATTATAGTTAAAATTGAGATAGTGTTAGACATTAGTGTTAGTATAAGATATTAGTGTTAATTATAAGACAGTGTTATTTGTTAAATGTGTTTGTTAAAAAAATATTTTTAGGTTACCTGTATGATAGAATTTTTTTTTTTTATGTTTCATGTGAAAATTTGAAAAAGGGGGGGAGGGTTGTGGCGACACATTGGCGATAGCCGCGTCAGCGGAATGCGCATCCGGCGCCCGCGCCGTGGCGTCGCAATGTCTACAGCACCGTCAGCGGAATTTATCTCCGCGACCGCTCCCGCGCCTTCAGCGCAGGCGTGGTAACAATTCAGTCGTTAGTTTCGCGAGTGCCCCGACGGTCCCCCTCTCTTTCTCTCTCACACAATAGTATTTTTATAGAGTCTTATATGTATTTATAAGTGTAACGTTTGGGAACAATATATGTATTAAAGACATTTTACATTTCATTTACATCCCCCATATAATTAAGACTCTAAACGTGTATTGAATAAAGTAAACAAAAACAAACATTTGTGTGATCAAAAATCATTAACTCGCTGTTGTATACTCTAGTATACAATAACAGATGTATTATTTCAATGAAAGCGTCTGAATTCTTGTTCCATCATAGCAACCGAAGTATGAACTAACAAGATCTCTTCTCAATTCTCTTAGTAACGGGACTGTAGGAAAATACCTAAAATATACCTATTTCTCTAAAAAAAAATCTCTCTTGACCCGACCCGGGATCCTTTTCGCGACAGTTTATTGCGTATTTAACCAGCTATTAACCAGCTTAGGTTGTTTGCTTAGCTTTGGTAATTATTTTTGATTTTATTTTAATTATATACTTCCGTTAAGCAAAATTTGGAGACGAGATTATCTTTCAAATATACTTAAAGTTGTTAAAAAGTAGCTTTGCAGCTTTGCAATATAAGAATAATCTATTAATTTTCTTGCACTATAATTGTAGCAGTTTAATCTAGGTGTTGATCTACTAGCCAATTAGGAAGAAGTTAATAAATAAAACAAAGGTGTTTGATATACACAGTGTATTTTTATAACATTTTTAGTTTCATCCTTTACAATAGAATGTATGTATTTTAAATGATCATAACTATAGTATTTCAATACTTTGTCACAAACGATGAAGTGCAATTAAAAGAACCTATTCTACTCCTCCAATTACCATGGGCATGTTGTTTTTTTTTTTAAATTTACAAATGTTGTTAATCGTTCAGAGATATCTAAATTTTTATTCCTATAAAATAGTAAATGGCAAAAGACTTAAAAGGAACTGGTAGGCTCAATGTTATGAGAAAAAATTGATTTCTTTGTAAAGTATGTTTATATATAATAATCTATCTATTAATTATATAGTTTTATGAATTAAATAATTACATTTACATTATTTTTCACTTAAGGTTTATATTATAAACTCTTTACGCCTTGAAGTTTGTATAAACATACTCGTTTTATTATATTATTTATTTTGTTATAATAATTTTAATATATGAGACAATTTTTAGTAAGTTACAATGTAATATTTTAAAATTTTCACCACGACAAAGGAAATATTAAAATATGAGTAAAAAATCACTTAAGTATGGCCGATATTCAAATTAAGTCTATAATTAATTATTGTTCTTTCATTAAGAATAAGTTAAAGTCTTAAGCGATAGGAATAGTACTAATAAGTAAATTAATATAATAGTTAGAAATTCATCGCTACATTCCATTACCATAAGAGAACTAATATTGTCAATGGCACCATTACTTTTCCTGTAAATGTAGATAGATAGATACATTTTACTTAATTTATGATCATTTTTTTAATAATTTTATATACAGATTGTATGTGAATGCAAGTCGAAGCACGCTAAATAATTCGAATTTTCAAATAAATTGTACTATACATATCTACTACCCTTTGGTCTTTGACTACCAATACAGCTGAAATTTTAAAGTGTCCTATGGTGTACATTATTATGTACATATATATTAAAATGCTACAATAAGTTCCTACTTTTCTTAGCATACTCGTACCCGTATTTTCCGAACTCACACGATTTATGTATAAAGAATTTGTTTTAACTTTATTAGTTATTTAAGTAAAAAACCTTTATAAATAAATTAAAATATAACACAGAAAGTATAATTATTAATAAATTCAAAGAACTAGATAGAAAAAATAATTTTGAGCACGCACTCGAAACTTTCTTACCGTTTTGGGTGCTTTACGTGCATACATAATAATAATATATAGCAGACTATTAGGTTCTTACCTGTACATAATATTTATTATTATACTATATTTGTTTTCAAACAATTAAATACCCTACGTTAGTCTTCTTTTGCCGGACATTATTAATCCCGACTATTGCCAAGATCTGCCTTCCTACTTAGCCTCCTCCACTTTGCACGGTCTTTAGTATTATCCTGGGTAAGTCCATTGGCTCTCATAAATACTCTACTTTAGTATTAGGTACATTTTATAAAGCAGAGCACATAAAACATAAATGATTTTTTCAATTGACCCAAATCTTAGAAAACTACATATTATATAATATATAAAAAACAATAGAACCTCCACAGTTATTGGAAATTGAAGGAATTTATTATTCATGTTTAAATAGTATACAAATAATTAAAATTGAAGTGTTTGTTTGTAATGTCAAAATAACAGCTTATTACTAAATGCATATGAAATTTTATACGGCACTATAAAAAAATACAATTTAAACAAAAATTGTCTGTCTATCTTTTTAACGGCTGCACTGATTTTGACAGAACTTTTACTGACATATAGCTGATGTTAAAAGGAGTAATTAAGGCTACTTTTATTTTAGAAAAAGAATAAGAGTTTTGCTCAAAAAAATTAAAACGTAGGGACCTAGGGACGCACCCGAGCGAAGCGGGAGTCGCTATTATCATATATGTGTAATTAATAAGATAGGAATTTGTGCAGATAAATTTTACTATCGACTTTGTAAGCCTCATTTATCAATTGAATTTCATTGGGTTTTTTTTAATTGAAAAACGAAAGTATTGAATAGTAAAACAATATTTTTTTCTTTTACCCGAATTCCGCTCCGCGAAACCGTTCAGCTATAAATATGTACACATTAGAATGCATTAGAGTTCTTAGAAAGTGATTATTTTATAACATTTGACTGTTGCATCTAATATATATTTATTGTGGAGATTCTATAAAATAATTAATTTATAATTGACATCATCTAACTTTTAAGCACAGACTACATAGCTCTCATACATGTACCATTTAATCAGTAGTATGACCAATTTCTTAGTAAAAAAAATATTATAATATGCTTAAAAATAATTTATACTATAACTATATCTGCTAACTACTAATCAATTAAAATTAATAACAAATTAGTTAAAATGATACAAATAATTATTTTAATTGTCCGATAAACATTTATAATCGTTCTGTAATCACATTTCTAATCGAATATTTTCGTTCTAACACCTATTCAATTCCATTCATCTACAACTACAAGCACAAAATATATAACATATTTTTTTTATTACCGTGATTTGATTACTAATAATACTTTACGGCACGTATCTAAAGAAATAGTAAGCAAAAATATCTTACAAGTGAATTAAAACTCTCTAATTTTATAGGCCGATAGTGAAACTCCTTTCGTAATCATACTTATTTCGTTTATAATATTCCTGAACTCTAAATTACACAAGGCAAGGCACGCAAAAAAAGTTTATATGCAGCATTTATGATAAAATACATTGTTGATCATAACTCAAATAGAGAAAAAGCTTGACATTAAATAGTAATTTGACACTTAATTTACTTTTTTTTTATTTATGCAATAATTTAACGTCAGAATCATACATACTGTAAATAAATTTTGTTTTTACATTAAATATTTTAATTTAGTATTTTATTATTAGAGTGTATACTACCAGTTTTAATAATAAAACTTTTTTGTGCTTATTACATTATTTTTGGCATTGTTCTAATTAACATGTATTTAAGAGCAATCAGTAATAACTTATCACTTCTGATGTTATAGCTATTGGAACATTATATTTAAAATTAATATTTAAAAACCTATAAACCGAATTTTTGGAAATTATTAAAAGTATCACGAATAAGTTTTTCTCTTTTATTCATGTGTCATAACTTCTTTTTTATTTACTTTTTAATTAAATGGTTACCTCGTTATGATTCCATTTGTAACCGTAACATCCGTATAAATACGTATCAATTAGAACGACTATTACTTTATTTGAACAAAAAATATATAAGTTAGAACACTTTTACGTGATTGCCATTTTCATATTTTGTAATCTTATGATCTTTTCTAGTCTAAACTACCATTTCCTTTCCATACTTAAAAATTTAACTTTATTTATTGTAATTATTTAATATAATTATTTTTTCTCGGTTGATGTATCTTGCGAATTATGGTTACATGTATTTTCCTGAAAAACGAATTTTATTATATTATGTATATATAATGAAATTTTTTTGACAGTAGTTATATTAAGATACGACAAAAAAACAGTAATGAATATGTAGATATATATTTCGTTAATATTAAAGAATTTTATTTACCAATAAATAGTGAATTATTTATTAATAAATTATTGGTAAATACTGTATTGTGTACAATATAATGAAAGCTCAGACAAAGAATGATGTAGACACAGTTTTATAGAACTAAACGTGAAGCCAAACAATAAGATTTTAAAATAGTATACACAATGTCAATCTTTATTATACTCGTACTATCTCTCTTTAAAGAATAAAAGAAGTAATGCTTAAAAATACAAATTAATATTTTATTACTTTTATTATTCATATTTTAGTCTCAAAAATTTTATTGATATTTAAAAATTTTAATAATTCATATGCCTATACAAAATCCCTTATTCTATAAAATTATTAAAGATATGGCAAAATTGAGAATAGTGGCATAAACAGCAAATCATGCAACTTTTTTGACTTCGACTTACATTCATTTTGGCGGACTCCGCCTACATAATTCTTTAGTCTGAGAATGTGATACAAACAAATATATAAATGTAGTAACGAAATATATTCGAATTTGAGTACATACAAGTGTAAAAGTGAGAAGTGTAAGAAAGTGTAACTAAGTACAAAGAAATCATAAATCTGCATTTCTAGCATCTAAGTAAAAATAATTACAAATAATTTGTTTTGAAAATCATATGAACATTTAATATGGGTGTATTTTTGGATAGCATGAAAATGTAATACAGATATAAAATGTCAGTAGAGTAAATAAAAGTACTAGACTAAATAATGCCTTCGAATTTTTGATATTGATGTAAATACCACGTCATGTAGATTTGACATAGAATTTTATTTAATAACTTAAAGTTTCATTTTAAAATAATAAGTCCTTTAAATATCCTGAAAGCTTCTCATTGGAAGCTTTTTATAAGCCTTTATATTATCTTTACAATAAATACACAATTTGCTAATATATACAATACTAAAATTTCTACAACCAAAGCTTTTTTCTCTACGTACTAGATTTCATATATAACTTTTATGTAATTTTATATCAACAAAAGCTTCATAAAAATTTCCGTACTAAACAATAAAACAGATGTAAATATATTATAAGAAATCAAAAATATTGTTACTTCTATTTCTATTTTATTTTATTTTCGTGATAATTAAAAAAAAAATTATTCTAATATTCAGTTTAACCAAGGCTAAACGTTAGATAACTAAAAAAACTAAAGATAACTTAGTGTAAATAGATAATATACTAAACTTTTCATTAGACAAAAAATGTATACGACCCCCGGTACATTGCTGATGAATAGATACTATAATCAAATGTTTAAAAAGGTTTTGAAGCATGCATCGGACTACCTTAAAATATTATAGAATTAATATAATTAATCGATTAAACTAAATTGAAAGCAAAGTCATAAGCTCTAGCATGCCAAGCGAAGTAACAGACGGGAAAGAAGACTCTATCTGACTTACAATTATGAGTAACTGCTGCGGTAGCGTTTGCGGCTACGACTGTAGGGATGCCGGTCATAGTCGGAGTGCCACGGTATCGAACTAACCAAACATTTGTTTAATGTTATCACCTGCAAACAGCAGTAAGCAGAACAAACGCCAGAAGCATCTAGCCTCTACACTATCGATATGTCCAAGGAAGGGTCACAAAATATTGAGAATAAAATTGACACGATCATGATTAATTATACTGAGAACTAAGTATCAATTTTATGTTCAAAAAGTATAATTTGGGTGGAACAAGAAGGGTATAATGAAGTTTAGAGTAAGTGCTCAAGACACTATATGTTTATAGAAAGAAGAAGGAAAGTTAAAATTCCTAAGAGCTTCTGTAAGCAAATTGAAGCGTCCTAACATTGCAGTTCTATATTAACTATGATAAAACAACTTCACAACACAGAGATCCATCTATTTATCCTTATAGCAACGATGTTATTAAACACCTAAACAAATAAGTAATTTGATAAACAATATTTTCTTTTTATCAACAGTTACATATTTAGGCTAATTTCAGAAGATGAATTTTGCTTAATATGTAATAATAAGTTTTTTGAAAGGTATTAATTTTAGAACTGTATGGCAAATTTCATCCATTATGGCAAACCATCTAACATCTAATCACGGGACAACATTGAACTCCATTTACTTTAAAATATTGTTAATACTTACCAAACAAAAGCCCTATGATGACGATACCAATCACGCCCATTATTATCATCATCTGTAAAATTGATTTTTATCATTAAGAGCGTACAATTTCTTATTACTGATACTTTTTTAATTACTAAATTCTGCAGATAAAATATACCAACATAGCTCTACTTACCTTCAAATTTTGTAGCCAAAATTTGTTTTTCAAACTCTTTGCCTGTTGTTCAAATTGCGAGGCTCCTTGTTGGAGGGCATCTGAGGAATTACAGCAAAATTATTACGTCTATAATAAAATTTAAAGGACATGTATGATCAATGATCATAATCAATAATATATTATTATATACCTGCTCTATCGTCTAACTCTGACAATTTTGCATCTCTGTCCAGCACCTTCTCCACATTAGTTTTCATAATATCCACCACCTGAAATTGCATTTTGAAATATTTACATTATATTATATTTAACAATGTAATATTTTTTCATTTAGGTATGATATTAATAGAAAATTATTTTCAAAAGCTTTCATACAACTTTTATTGTTCGATTACAGCCTATCTAGACGACTCTACGCGTGTAATTCATTTTTAAATTGAGCCAATATATAGCTTCGTTGTCCTAATACAATAACATGGAACTGATCTGATGCAGAGTCAGTGATCTAGTGTCTTAAAATATTTGTACAAAGTTTGTTTTCGTTTTGTGTTTGATATAATCCCTCCACGACCACGGACGCGCCGACGTGTCAATTAACAATAGATTTCTTAGAATTTTAATTAATTTCTTAGAAATTTACCTGGAGGTGTTAATATTACTTATAGTAAAATCTCACCTCATCGACTTGAGCCTGAGTTTGCTGAAGCCTTCGTTGGGCAGCGATTTGCTGCGGAGTGCGAGGTCCTCCGATGATCTCTCCATCAGGTCCAGTTTGAGGTTCTGCAGGCGCTAAGCCACCAGGAGTGCCACCTTCCGCTGCCCTGTACATAGCAATTTAACGTTTATATTCAATTTGTAGAGCATTATTAGCGGTACCTTGTGAGAAGCCTATTGGATAAAAATAGGCTAATAATTATAATGATAAATATAATGGGAAAATGTAATAAGTGCACTACAAACAAAGACTTTTAGAGTTTTTTTTTTATTTGACTGATTAGGAATATCATGATTCCAATTTAAAAAGTATTTTCCTATTTGTTTCAGTATAATGTATAGATACATATAATTCAATATGAATGTTTCTATTTATACAAATTAAAATTTTCTGTAATATATATTATTTCTTTGTTCTACTTCATAGGTTCAATTTTAGGTTTAGTATAAGGATCAGATAGAAATTTATAAAAAGTTACACCGTATCGATTGATTGTAAAAATAATGTTGGCAGTGTGCCATAACAATACAATAAAGGTAAAGCCATTAAGTTTTCGTACAATATACTAAATTTGCTTTATGGATTTCTTCTACAAAAATACTATATCTGTTTCAGTCTATTTTTGCATTTTAAATGTATTTTGGCCGATCCTGAAAATAATTTATCTTTATCTTAAATTATTTTTCTTTATTTTCAACATACTAAATATACAATATATGTACATTCGTAAGAAGTTAAATTCATAAAGCTTGGAATAAATAAGGGCTTATAACAATAAATGAGCTTTTAGCCGGCTTATGAATTTCTAATAGATTATCAAAAACTACATAACTTGATTCTAATTTACGATAATAGATAACTCATATTTATAAACCAACCACACTTCTATTTATTAAAATAAATTAAAGAACATAATAATCTATTAAAAATGAAATATATAAAACAAAAAAACATCGAAACGCAATTCATTCCTAACATATAAGCAAAAATAACAGCGAGTTAATTAAAACATCAAAGACGACTAACTTACATTTCGCTGTCTGATCACAACACGTATATTTAACACTAAAGTAGAGAAGTAGGAATTAAAAAGGTATAGGGTTCTCTACAAGCAGGCTTTTCACTAGCGCTGAAGCTTGCCGCAAGATCGACTGACTCGGCCGCAGTAACATCGCGTACAAATGCTCTACGTAACGCTTTTGGACCTGCGTCATGGGATAGAATTTGGGTTGTGATGTAACAATGTAACCTACATTAATTTTATGGGGAATGATACTAGTTATCTTCCCATACTTTCCGTAGATAAAATAAATAATATTGAATTATATACTATACATTTTATGTAAATACTAATTTACGTTTAGTGCTTACAGTTTTAATGGTTTTATGTCTTTATTTATACGTAAAGCCCGTTTCTGACATTAAAATGAACTATGAATGCTATTCACATTCTTACAAAATTATTAACAGGACGTAATAGAGTACCTGTTTAAATTTATAATCACAACAAAACAAATAAAGAGTTCAAAAAAGGCACAGACAATACGTGTGTAGTGTGTTATTTTATTTTTGTGTGTTTATATATATATATATATATATATATATATATATATATATATATATATATATATATTATATGTATATATATTGCTTAAAATCTTTAATTAGAACTTTTTTATGTTCTTATATTAATAAATGAATAATTGATTATATTTATATTTTCAAATGTGCATATCACATACACTATCAACACATTTTCCATAAAAATGGTGACCATTGCCAAAAAATTACTAAACTATATTTTCATAGCACCTCTCTTCTCACCAGTACCGCATCGTAGCAGAACGCCTGCGCGCCACTGCGTGTGTTTCATCGATTGACGCGCATTCGTGGGGTAGGTCCGGGGGATACCACACGTTCATCAATGGGCAAGAGCTTTCCTTTCATATGTGCAACAGCATAAAATATATATATATATATATATATATATATATATATATATATATACATATAAAGCAACTATAAATCTATATTTAAACTAGCAGTAACCGCGGCTTTACCTGCGTTCAAACTTCCGATCGCTACCAAACTCACAGGATTACCCGCTGGGATAATCTAAAAACTGCCTGAAAATTTCATCAAAATCGCTCCAACCGTTTTGAAATCCATAGGGAACATACATACACACATCGATTTTTATATATGTTTTATATAATATGTATATCAATCCATATGTAGCCTGCATTGTGTTTTGTATAAGGATTGCAAATAAAATAAACTTCATTCAATAATTTTACCTAGATCAATTTAATTTAGGTTAGAGCTTCTAAAATCGTTGCAGAATCGAAATATTAATTGTTTTTATTCTAAAATATAACGTACAATGTCGTTCCCATATATTTATTTAGATTTTTATTCTCTGTAGGATGAATTCTTATCTAACCCCTGTTATCCAGTAGTGCCGATCGAACAACATTTGCCTAGGATTAATATAAATTGCAAAGCTTTTTAACCTTAACTTCTAATTACAAATAGTGATTAGATGTAAGTGGTTATTGTATTCAAAAAAAACCATTTCAGCATTTAGAGCAATACCTTCATGAATTTTGTCGAGACGATGAATGTTCGAGACATTCAATTTAACAAATGAATAGATACGAATCATTCCGGAGTATACGTTTCCACTATACGTCTCTGATGGTTTGTAATGTCAAAATAACAGCTTTTACTAAATGCATATGAAATTATATACGGTACTTATAAGAAAAACACAATTTTTAAAATTTTTGTCTGTCTGTTTGTACCGACTAATATCGAAAACGGCCGGACTGATTTTGACGGGACTTTCACTGGTAGATAGCTAATGTTATAAGAAGTAACAAAAAAATACTACTTTTATTAAAAAAATAATTAGGGGTCCACTCAAAAAAATTAAAACGTACCAAGGGATGGAACCGAGCGAAGCGAGGGTGAGTCGCTAGTATTAAAAACTATTTATTTGAAAGACTTGGTGAACTTTTTATTGTATTCTGCCCTTTTTAACATACGACTAGGCATGGGTTTCCCTAGAATGTCATCACCAGTCTGGTCAAGTACGTATTGGCATATTTCACATGTCCCTCGAACACAAGTCGAGTTCTCTCAGGTAGCTTTGCTCACAGTTTTCTTTTACCGTAAGGCAAACGGTGATTATGTTGAAAATACATAAAAACATCTAAAGTGCACTTTCGGGATTTGTACTCGCTTGGTTTTCAAAGCGAGCGGCTTACCACTAAGTTAGCTAGCCTAGCACTATCTCACTATAATTAATTATTCTTACTTTTTTAAGTTTATACTATCACCAAATTTCACACTTGCATCGATACATAATGAATCTCTAGCAAAAAGAATTCTAAATCAAATTTAATTATTAAGATTTCGCTATATTTTTTTTACTTTTTGCTTTTTTATATGTTCAGGAGTATGAAGTACATATTATCTTATACAATATACATATTACTATATAAAAAGATTTACCGCTTATCTACTATGTTCCAAAATATGTTTAAAAAGGTGAACCAGACGGGCAGACAACGTTGACTTGGTGTTAGAATGTCTAATTTCCAGTACCTACAGAAACTTGGAGATATATATATATGTATATATATACAAGAATTGCTCGTTTAAATATATTAGATCATAAATAATTATACAATTAAATAAGATAAAAAAAGACACATATAATGAAAAATATACAATAACTTACATATTATACATACTATATACACATATACATACATATATACATACATATTAAAGTATAAATATAATCGTATGCATTTGGAATACCTAAAAAGAGTGGATCTAATAATAAAATTAAGGACCCATTTGTGACAGAAGGTACTGTTTTAAATTTTTTTTTAAGAAATTATAGAAGGGCTTTTTGGATGTATTTAGGGAGTTTGCTCCAGAGTAATGAGGGGAGGTTTTAGTTCCTTTTTCTGTCAAAACATTAATATTAATTCAATTTTATAACTCTCGAAGGAGTACAAGACTACATCTACCTTGGGCAATTACTGCAAGTCAGTAAAAACTACTTCGAGAAAGAAGCTCAAAGAACAATACAGCTGGGATGAGCAGCATTCAATAAACTTCGTCGGGTCTTTTCGTCGCCAATACCACAAAGCTTAAAGACAAAGGTATTTAACGAGTGCGTCCTACCTGTTACGACATACGGAGCCGAGACGTGGACACTGACGGTGAGATTGGTCCACCAATTTAAGGTCGCTCAGCGTGCTATGGAGAGGGCTATGCTCGGAGTTTCTCTGAAGGAATGATTCATGAGGATTCGAAATGAAGAGATCCGACAGAGAACCAGAGTTATCGACATAGCCCAAAGAATTAGCAAGTTGAAGTGGCAGTGGGCTGGTCACATATGTCGCAGAACCGATGACCGTTGGAGTAGACGGGTTCTAGAGTGGAGACCACGGCTCGGCAAACGTAGTGTAGGACGCCCTCCAGCTAGGTGGAGCGACGACATACGTAAACTCGCTGGCAGCGGTTGGATGCGTAGAGCTGAAGATCGAGCTCAGTGGCGTGCCATAGGAGAGGCCTATGTCCAGCAGTGGACGAAAGCAGACTGAACATGATGATGATGATGATGATGAATTCAATTTAACACGAAATACACATACACCACACTAAAATACAACACACGGACATTAAAATATGAAATAAAGATGAAAAAGCTCAGATAAGAATAAAATATAATCTTCTCTATACTTCAATTATTTCGTTATAAAAGCAATTAAGCTCGAAGTAAACTAATTAAGAGGTACGTACTTAATACGTTTTATTAATTGATATAATTTATTCTCAATGGACTTAACTAAATTGAGAGCTTATAAAATAATACTGTAAGAAGCTTTGCTTGTTCTTGTAGTGTGAAAAATAAATGATGGAACCATATTGTGAAAATTATAAGAGCGTTTTTGTTTGTATTATAAAAAAATATTTATTTATTGTATCTAACAGCGATTTTACATAATTAATATTTCTTAAACTATTTACAATTTACATTACATGTACAGGGTATGTAAAACACATTTAAAGGTAAACACTACATGCTAATTTCGCTTATTATTACTTAAAAACAAATGAAAATGAATTATAATCTATACATATAATAAAATTATAACTAAGTCGACTCTGTACATTAAATATTTTTTGGAAAATCTTATTGAAATAAACATTATTATCGATACAGAGGCCGAATCTATAGTTTTTAGAATTTTTGTCTGTCTGTATGTCTGTTACTGTATCACAGAAATCCCACTGGGGGGATTTTCATGACATTTGGTATGGTTATAGCTGCTTATCAGGGTCAACATATAGGATAGTTTTTACCGCGAGAAAATGTCTCATTTCTGATAAAAAATACAAAACCTTTAATGGTCATCTGAACGCGGGCGGAGCCGCGGGCAATGATAGTAATAATATAAATAAGTAACGCGATAAATGTAATATTGCATTTGTTTTATGCATCCTTTTTCCTGTAGAGACAGAGTAACAAGTTATATCTATAGTCAATAGGCTGGAGGCCTACCATAACGTATCATATTTTTATTCCAGTACACGATGCAGTTTCATACGATATTAGTCACTTGTAAAAGCTACGAAGCTAAGTCGGGTCGATACAATAGTGGTTTCCCGAATATACGTAATTGTGCCAATTCATTTGTGCATTATTTATATCATGCAACACGGGCTGGGTTGTACCGCGCTTATTATATGATTTTTCAAACTTTAAAAGTCAATAGCTCTACTATTTTCTGCTTAGCCATATACCTCTATATCTAATGAAACTATCTACATTAATTCAGAAAACAAAAATTTAAGTATTAAATCTAGGAAAAATAATAAAACAAAGTCAATGGTTATCGGACACTTCGATTATAAATCATAGAGCATAACTTAACGGCACATATAGCGGTTTAATATAAATACGATACCATATACGGTGAAGGAAAATATCGTGAGGAAATCTGCATATCTGAGAGAACCTAGTTAGTAGTTAGTTTTCGAAAGACTTGTGAAGCCCGCCAACCCGCACTTGGCCAGCGTGTTGGGCTATGGCCTGATGTCCCTCGTATTGAAGGGAGGCCCGTGCCCAGCAGTGGGACGTTAAAAAGGGCTAAATATATATGTACATACAACGTACAACGTACAACGTACTCGAACGATTGGTTCACCGGCAATTGAGTGCTTTCCTCTACAAACATAATCTTTTAAATTCCTTTCAATCTGGTTTCCGTCCTAATCATAGTACGACTACGGCTTTAGTCAAAATAACAGATGATATCAGGAAAGGTATGGACCATCAAAGACTTACTGTGATGGTTCTACTAGATTTTAGTAATGCTTTTAATACGGTGGACTTTGACATCTTGCTTGCCATTATATCTTCTCTAAACATATCTCCTGAGGTCGTTGACTGGTTTCGTTCTTACTTGTGCGATCGCCGGCAACGAGTTCGGATTGAAGATTCTTACTCCGATTGGTGCAAAGTTACTGCCGGTGTTCCACAAGGCGGCGTGTTGTCTCCTCTCTTATTTTCAGTTTTTATTAATACTATTTGTCTCCAAATTTCTTCTCACTACCACCTATATGCAGACGATTTGCAAATTTATGCCGTGACATCTGTGGCTGATTTACCACAAACAATAGAAAATATTAACAAAGACCTCTCCTCTATAGCTACATGGGGTAAATCGTACGGCCTTAACTTAAACGCAACGAAATCGCAGGCAATTATTATTGGCAGTCAAAGGATGTTGTCAAAAATTAAAACTATACAAATACCAGAAATATCGCTAGATGGTGTTCAGATTCCTTTTCAGGAAAAAGTTAAAAATCTGGGTTTACTTATTGATCAACACCTGTCATGGGATCCACAAGTGAGTGAACTGAGCCGGAAGATGTTTGGAGCGATTGCTTCTCTTCGCAGATTACGAAATTTCCTTCCGATTCCTACCAAAATTGCGCTAGCAAATTCACTCCTACTACCGATTCTTGATTATGCTGACATTTGTTATCTCGACATCAAAGAGGAGCACCTGAATAAACTTGAGCGACTCCAAAATCTTTGTATACGGTTTATTTTCGGCCTTAGAAAATATGACCATGTTTCTCAATTTCGTAAAAAGCTCAAGTGGCTCCCAATCCGATTCCGCAGGAATACTCATATTCTTCATCTTCTCTACTGCGTGCTGTTTAACCCTTCAACTCCTATTTATCTGAAAGAGCGTTTTGAGTTTCTGGATGATTCCCATGCTCGTTCACTTCGCTCTGCTCAAAATTTCCTTCTTAAAATTCCTACTCACTCTTCCTGTTTCTTCACAAATTCTTTTACAGTAAAAGCTGCTCGATTGTGGAATTCTATTCCTTTAAGCATTAGATCTGCTAAAAGCTTAGATAAATTTAAAAAGTTATTAAAAGATTATTATATGTCTCTTTAAGTCTTTCCCTTAGTCCTTTCCCCTAATATCATCGTTATTATTATTTCCTCTATTATGTTCTAGTATCTAATCCTATTTATTATTTGATAGATTTTTTTTTCTTTTTATGTGTGTGTGTAAATTTTACGCATATAAGTATGTATGAATGTATGTATGTATGTATCTATTTATGTGTATGTATGTATGTATGTATGTATGTATCTATTTATCTATAAATATTTATATATAGTAAACGTGTTAAAGCAAGTACACCGCCTACCGTTTTTATGAACATTTACTCCTCCACCTCAAGGTTGCCTGGAAGAGATCGCTTCCAGCGATAAGGCCGCCTGCTGTGCATCTTTTCTTTGTGTTGCTTTTTTATTTTATATTTATTTTTGGTGTACAATAAAGAATATTATTATTATTATTATTATTATAAATACCATCAATTAATTTATTTAATCCTTTATTACACCAAAAGAAATACAATTTACAATGAATACAAAAATTTACAAATATATATATTTTAGTGTAAGCGGCCTTCACACTTAAAGTGATATTTTCCAAGCAATCTATATTATAAAGAAACCTATATTAACAATAACATATTATTATACAATATTATAAATGCGTTATCTAAAAGTGTGTGTGTTTGTTTGTCCGGCTTTCACGTTTAAACAGAGACACGGATTGGCGTAATTCTTTGCATGGAGATAGTTGGAGAACTGGAAAATGATATAGGCTACTTTTTACCGCGATAGATCATTTGTCCAAATGACCAATTTAAGGAAAGAGTTTTTATTACAGAATTCTCAATTTTTAAATGTCAATTCCATTGGTCCATCCATAAAATACATATTTACTTGTAATTGTATAAAAATGTATTTTATCTATATATGTATATCTTAGAAATATATCTTAGAAATAAAGCTTTGTTTTTAAAATAGAGGAAAAAAACTCTACTGTAAAATACAACAAGTATTGGTAGTTTGAACGAATAAGCACTAAAGCTACAAGCATTGCATGTAATTGTACAATTCACGCTATACTATAATAGTAGTTTGATAAGAAATGAAAAAATTGAAATACAATCAAGACTTAATAACGTGGACTACCATCATTGTACCGATAATGATAATGACTGATATTGCTGATTTAATTTTAACCGTTTCCCTGTCCCATAAGTCATATGTGAACATTTCGATTGTTTAACTATTGTGTCTTTTTTGCGGACAGTTAATCTGTTAAGATTGCAGATGTAGTTTTCTACCACCACCCCACCTCTTACTATCAGAAAAACACGTAAAAAAGAATTTATTCAAGAATTTGATTAAGCTATTAATTTTGAAGAATTTGAAATCTAATAGTGTGTTTTATTAGTGAATATTAGAATATTCCAGTATATGTATGTATTGTAGCCTAAACTTCTTTATCTAATTTCGACGTGGTTAAGAGATAAGACTTGTTGCTTAAAGGCAATTTTTTTGCTTCGATTACATTCCACGTGCATTCTGACCGTGACCCGATCGCGAATAAGGCCTGACGTCAAATACCGCGCTATTAATAAATCTATTCAAACAGTAAATTAATGATTGATAATAAATATAATAAATTTATATAAATGAAATAACTAAACTATAAAATCTTATATGTATATCTTCAAAATTGGTATTTGTATAAATATTGTGTACTATAGTTTGAAAATCAGTTCCACGAAAAGTTGTACTGTAATTCAAACTTTCTTACCGAATTCAACTCAGGTTTAAGATTTTTTTCGTTCATTCAGGTTTTTATAGGTAATAACATTGAGTCAAATTACCATTATTGCCACTACGTAGCATTAAACTTTCAATGTCATCCATATTAGACTCCTTCGATCATTTATTCATTAATTTTATTGTTTGGAGCCACTTCATCGCTTGTAATGATGTGGCCAAAAGGATGTTCGAAGCCTTAAAAATATTGCCATTTGAAAATGGACCTTATTATCATGTTTTTAGAGTAGTTATAGAATTACTAGCGTGTAAAAGACAACATCTGAAAGGTTGCGCTTGTTATAATTTGGTCGTTATTGTAAGGCATTAAGAGTGGCGAAGGAACGTTTATGTGTGGCCCGCTATGTCGATACTTAATGCGTGCATTTAACAATAAAACAATAGTACATTTTATATTCAATGAAAATATGTGGATATACTTGAGCATTTATTTATTTAAAATATAATTGTTATGAACACTCTGACTCATTAAAAACATCTTTGTATTACACATCGTAGTCTATTTTAGTAAAAAAGTGGAGTAAATTCTATGTAAATGTAAACATCTATATCATAAATAATATAATCATCGATTTTCTTACCGGAGATAGAAATTTGACATGAATTCCATACATATTACCTCAAATTTATATCGTTAGTAAGGTAAACCACAGATAGATAGGTTAGTTAAATGTACCGTTAGAATTTTTAGTATGGACTCTTACAATATAAAATATGAAAACGTGAGTACAGTTTAATTCATTTAACTTTAAGCCAGTCATATCCACTATTATCCATCTTATGATAAATACATTAAGTATAAATTTTATAAGGCCATTAAAATTAGGGCGGTCGGGCCTCGAGCAAATTGTTGTGAGCGGCATCAAAGAGTACCGCCTAATCAATTGCCTCTACTCCGGAGAAAAATGTACTAACTATAATAACAATTAACAAACATACTGTGGCATTTTTATTTATGTATGTATAATAAATAGTTGGTAATATTCAAAGAATGGTTTTGCTCATTTCTTTTTAGCGGTTTAAATGTACTGAAAACGTCCAAAATTATTATTTGAATTAGCTACAATTTGATTACGAATTGAAGAATTTTCTAAATGAATATTATTTTTAGAATCAGTTTGTTGAACCTCAGACTATTTTTAATAATTTTCATTTCAGCAGTTAATATTGTGAAGAAACTTATGATTTTTTTCACAATATTCTAACAATTGGATTATTTGTGAATGGATACGTAACAAACACACAATCAGACATTAATATATACATTGAAAGCTTCTTTAAAAGCTTAAGTCAAATAACAAACAAACTTTAAAACATTGATCAGTAGTAAAATATCTTAGTAAAAATAAATTCCTCTTTTAAACTTATAATATTAAATGTGCAATTCTTGTATATTTATAAATTAATTTCGTGTATCTCGGAAACAGCTGTAACGATTTAGAAGGTAAGGTTTTGCTTTTTAAGTTTGTCTTTACTGAAAAAACGCTTTTTTTATCTTTTTCGAAAAACGCTGAGTAATGCTCGATCGTTCTGGTATTTAATACTACATATTTCCGCTCACTTTCCTACGAATAATTGATTTTAACTTTTCATACTTTACCAAACAGGAGCAGGCAGGTGATGCCGACATTCTATCAACAATTAGTCCACTTAACTTGCAACTAGACGCAGTAAACATATCTACGCTTTGTCCACCGAGTTAGCGGGGCCAGGCTAAGTGCCGCGATCCTTGTTAAATGGTTAGGTTAACAAGGCGACCGAGCTGTTTGCTACGGCCGTTGGTACAAGGAGCTGTCTGTAGCTTTGCTTTTGTATGGTCTATATTGTGAATTAAAGAAATGTTCTTCTTATTTATTTTATATATTATATACTTGTTATATATTTTTGGAATTTAATTAAAAATAATCCATATTGTTTGTTTTGATGAAAATGTTTATAAATTATAACCTAAAACCTCCTTCAGATAATGTTTTTTTTTCTACTGTTGAAAACCGTATTAAAATCTGTACTGTAGTTTCTGAGATCAGCGCAAACAAACAAATTTTCATTTTTAATTTATATTACGTAGTATCTTTATGGACCTTTACTAAGGTACCGTTCGTAAGCGGAAAATTAAAAAATAAAATAAAAATGTGATAGTTCCATCTGATATGATTAGAGCTTTGTCTGTCTGTTAGTTATGCACCTTTTTATGTTTAAAATGCTAAGCAGTTTTCGATGCAGTTTGGCAAGAACATACTTAATTTACATAATGGGGAGAAATATAAGGCCTCTTACCTTACGAACGATGCGACTAGAAAGAAATAAATAACTACTAAAATTGTACATCGCTCCAGCTTATAACTCAAATTATAAACACATACAGGCAGCCTTTGCAGGCTTATCCTGATTTTTTGCCTACAATTCGTAGAGAGCCGTTATTATCAATACAATTTTATCCCAGATTCTCAGTTATACGTGAAATATCTAAGTTTTTTCTCGCTACTGTTAAAATTTTGACATAACCTTTCCATTTGATTCGTCAATATTTGTGCTTTGGCGACCGGACTTCGCCTTTAAATATTTTATCCTTTTAAGTAAATAGTAACAGCGACGAGTATTTTTCATATTGATTATTTATCAAATTATTTCACAATACATTACGTCAAACTATTTATTTTTAATGTGTGATTAGCATCAGCTACTTGTTAAATATGAGTTATAAGTTTGAATTTGAATAAATATTAACTGATGTGATACTTACTATACGAAGAGTTATTTTTAACTTATAACCTCAAAAACCATAAATATAAGAGTAAATTCACATCCCATATGTGCATGGTATAAGGTCATGGGGTATCGGGATTACAAAAATGTTCAACGACGGTAACTCGAAACCATTTCATTAATATGCGTTTATAAGCTCTTATTAAATACTATCAGAACCCGCGGCTTCACTCACGCTAAAACTGCAAAAAAATCTCTCAAAAGGTAGTTTCATACAAACTTTCATCCCCAATTTTACTCCCTTATAGGATGAATTTCGAAAAATGCTAAAACACGTATTTATTTAATTTTATTAAGGAGCATTAATACCAAGTTTCAAGTAATTCTAATCATAAATATTTTTTGGATTGTATTATAACGTATTTTCCTGTGGGAATTAGATAATCTCCCGCGGTATAAAGTAGCCTATGTCACTCTTCAGCCCTGCAACTATCTCTACACAAAAAATCACGCCAATCCGTCACTCCGTTTCGACGTGAAAGAAGGACAAACAAACAAACACATTTTCACATTTATAATATTAGTATGGATGTACATTATTATAAACTTACAATGTTATCAAAATTGTAAGTCGATATTAACCTTCTTTTACTTGTCATATCGAATTAAAAGTTTTAAAGTATATGAAATGCGCATGCCAATATTATAATTTCATTCAATGAGCTTATCTGAAGTAGGTTCTAGAAGTTGTTAGAAATATTCATTTAATTAGTTATCGCTTTTCCCATACATTAAAATTGGTTAAAGGCGTGTTTTTTTTAAATCATTATTATCTTAACATGTATTCTAATTTTATTACCTTCATCATTCAACTTAAATATTCGCATGTTCCTTCGAGAATTAAAATATTTGCTCTTGAATATAGCTGTTCATATCACTTTGTGTAACTAAATTTATATTTTTTTTAATATTATAAGTCATATAATTGTCTGTTTTATAAAATTTTAAACGTACTTATAAAGTTTATAGATAGGTATGTAATTTGACAGTTTTAGGGTTGACAAATAGTAGTCTTTATAATATAATACTACTTTTTGATGATTTTCAAATAAGGTTGAAAGTTAAACGAATGAGTTTAGTCGCTTAAAATCATCATAATTTATTATCTAGATTAGAACTAAAAAGGGTAGTTCTCGTAATGGTAATTTAGTGGCAGTAACTAGATCGTTTAGTATAGTATTGTAAAGAGTTGTGTCACCTTAGGACGATCTGAGATTTTCGGTGGTTTTCATCTGTTCGCATTACCAAGTGTACGATAATTGATACGGCGGGTGCGCCTTGCATCTGTCCAAATATCTTATATACAGAATGTTCTGTATAAAATTAAACTTCTGACATTTATGACTGATAGAAAAAAATAAATGTTAACAATTTTTTTTTATGGACATAAAACTATTATAAATTATAAAAAAGGAGAACTTTGTTTTAAATCGAACGCCCATAGTTTTAAAAGGAATGTAATTTCAATATTTGCTAATCTATACTAATATTATAAAGAGGTAAAGTTTGTGAGGTTGTAGGGGGTAATCTCTAGATCTACTAAGCCGATTTAGATGAAATTTGGTAAGAAAATAGTTTGAGACCATGGGAAGGACATAGGATTTTTATCCCGGAAATCATCCCTTAAGGGGGTGAAAATGGGGATGAAAGTTTGTATGGGGAAATAAGTAGGGAAGAACCTGAACTAAGCGAGGGTGAGTCGCTAGTGAAAAATAAATATAATACATATCATAATCATATATCATAAGTAAAGTTTGAAGCAATTCTATGATTTCACCATCAATTTATGATTTATGTGTAGCTATATACATCTTCAGCATTATATCTAATAGTGCTACTAAGTAGGAGCAACCTGTATAAACCTTATATATACCTTAAGTAGAAACGTAAGTAAGAAATGTATAAGATGTGAATGCAAACACTCGCACGTGTTACTGTTACGCTCATGTTACTTTCTTCAGATAAACTTAAAATTTTAACTAGTTCATAGTTAAAATTTTTATCAATTAAAGTATTTTCAGTAAATTTAGTAATGATCATAATATTCTCCTGACCGATTCCAGCCACGGCGGCCAATCTCATTGAGACTAGCCAACTGCGCAGGAGATATTATAGTGCACAAGTGTACGCGCAGACACAAGTGCATTCCTGTCACTCTCATACTCCGGTGGGACGACTGCTTGACACGACCAGTGAGAGTTAAGGCGCAGGACCGACGGCTTTACGTGCTCTCCGAGGCACGGGGGTGAAATACCGCCAACTTCCTAACTCCGGGCTGTTACTGAGACTTACTATACAGAAAGACAAGTTTCCGAGTGTGCAGCCGTACATGCTAGCCACTACACCACCGAGGCAGTTATATATTATATACATACTATATGAACGTATATATGTAAGTAGGTAAAACACTTTACGACTAAGCAAAGCCAGGTGGTTGATAATATATAAATTGCCTTTACAGTTATTCGATAGCTCAGCAATGTGTGGCACAGCGAAAGTATCACAAATAATTAATTGGACAAGGCTAACCGTGTAATAGAATCGTTTCGCCATGTGTTTTATGAAGACAGATATGAATTGTTTGGTGTTATAAGTATTTACAATGTGTTGTTGCTTTAATATATGATTAGTGAAAGTATAGTGATAAAAAGCTTATGTAAAGCTTGAACTAATAAACAAAGTTCATTTTTTATTTACTTTGTAATTCTTTTGAGAGTTATCTAAGATGACTCTTTTCTATATCCTGAGCTTTCTACTAGAGAACAAAAATATCTCACTTTAAAAGCTGGTAAAAAGACCTTGCTCTATTCCGAATATAAAGAAATTTAGAAATTTAATTACATATTCAGTAAAAGTATCAATAATAATGAAGTGAATTGCATTTAATTTCAATCATTCTAAAGACAAATTTATCTAAAACTATTTATAACTAGCGGGTCACCCTCGCTTCGCTCGGGTTCGTCGCGAGGTACGTTTTAAATACATATAAATAGTTATTAGCCAGCATTAGCCATATTTTTTTTTTTGTTAATAATATTGACAAATATTGACATTAATATTGATACGATTTTAACGTCACTCAATTGCCATCAATGTTTTGCCTTCCCGGAACCTCCCCACTAACACTTAAACTTTATGTTATGGTATTAAAGTTAAAATTGACTTTTAAGTATTATTACGAATCTTTTGTATAAGAGTATAAAAAAGTGTTGCTTTTAGACTTTTTCAGGCAATTTTTTAAATTTTTATCTCCGTAAGAACCATCCTCGTACTTCAAGGAATATTCTAAAAAAAGAATTAGCGAAATCGGTTCAGCTGCTCTCGAGATTTGCGCTTACCAACACATTCAGCGATTCATTTTTATATTATAGATTATTTACTGAGCAAAACATACGCATAGTTATTGAAAGCCGTAAGTAATATATTTAAAGAATATAATAAAAACTAAAAAAAAATGAAAAAATATTTATTGGCATATTGTACATATATATTATAAGTCAATAAAAAAAACTTTTTTTCATAACTAAGACAAATAAACACGAAAACGACTGATTATAATAATATTAGCAAGAATATTTTGATTAAATTACGTAATATACTAACTTTCACAGGTGGCTTCAATCGTACAGTATCCATTCTTCTTTACATTTTTCTCTACATACACTGAAAATACTCGTACAATAGTCACCTTTTTATATGAGTCATAATCATCTCCCCGCCCATTTCCCAATCACTTGGGATCGGCGCAGTACATCTTCTATACTGCTGATAGGATTTGGGCTATCTGCGTGACAGAGACCCTCCTTGGGAATGCTATTGTTTGTCGCGGAATAGACCCAAGGTGCGATGACCAGGACATCTAATTTAGATTTAATCCCTCAACGATCGCGGACACGCCGGCGTTACAGTTAACAATAGATTTCTTAGAAATATAAATAATTTCTTGGAAATTTACCTAGAGGTGTTCAGTATATAATATTATGTAATGCCAGTAATTTTTTCACCCCTTTCATTGGCACAGTCAATTGCTTGAAGTTAGGTGTGACTAAATATTGGAGAGTTTTTAAATTTACGTCTTGTAATATGCATATTCCATAATGTTTTCTTTTAAAATATTTTTCATAGTATTATTCAAAGTTTTAATGTAATTTTCACCTGTTTATATAAGGATAATACTAGATTATTACAGACAAATAATAATTAAACAACACTTAACGTTGTATATACTTGTATTAATAATCATAGTTTCCATAACGTAGCGTAATATAGATATTATTTAAGTAAACATTTCAAGGAATATGTAACAGAGGAACTTCTGACGTCAAATACGCAAGTTTGTTCTGTGCTGTTTGATCTAACATATTTGCGCAAACATGCACATGTCGTAGGGCAATGTAAATGTTCGGTTGAACTCCTGTTTGAGGTTTGTGTTTACGAACTAATGGTATTATCAACTGATCTTTCTATTGTTGTAGGTTACTCTTGTAGACCGATCATTCATTTATAGTTTTAATTCCACAATAAAGTTACCAAATTTCAAAATTACCGCTCAATCTCATTCGTGTCTTCCTCACAAAACGTGACACTGGCAGAATGGATTGCGTCTGTTAACGCAACTATAAGCCATTAAAAAAAATCAACTGATCGGTTATAATATATAACACTGATGTGAAGACAGTGTATTTAATACGGTAGTCAACAATTCGATTCCGGTGATTAAATAGAATTGACAATTATAAAAACCAATAGTACAACTTCGTAATATTATTGTATACTTCAATAACATCCCTACAAATATAAGAAAATGTATAATTCAAAACGTCAAATGAGTTATCCCTAAAAACAAGCTTTCATTTTTGACTAATCCTAGAAGGATTTGAAGCTTGTTTTGATAAATATGAAAATTATAGTTTGCTAATATTTATTAAATTTAAAGAACGGTCCGAACTGTTATTAATTTGCTTCTATCAAAAAAAATGTATAATTTACTCTTACAATAAGATATGTGTATACATAATGGAACACATATTAAAAAATTAAAGTCTTAGCATACTAAATTTAGCTGTTCAATTTATTTAATAAAATTGCTTCAATTTTCATTTCTAAGTGCAGCAGCCGCTTCATACTTGCATACTTCTATTTTAACATGGCGATACTCTGAAATAAAAGTTACATTGTAAACATAATCAACATAATATAATCTCCTATAAAACATCAACTACTATGTAATAAAGTATAATACCAAAAAAGGCGCCATCTATACAAATAAAGTGTCATGGTCTGACTGATCAATCGACACCCGAACAAAACTGGACCACGAGAGTTAAATTTCTATTGGATATAGGTACCCTTTTATTTATCTTCGTGATTATCTATTCGCTTTAATGAATAAACGTGAAGAAAAAGATTTTTTTGAAAATTTAAACCTTCTTCTTAACGTAAGAATTTTGAGAGAATAATGCTTACCTACCTACTAGTAGTATTAGTAGTAATAAACTCACAATGCTACGGATGATACATTTAGAAAACTTAAAAGATTGTGGAAATGACAGAATACGTATTGCCATTATAACTGTTTGAGCTTGAATTATATTTTAAACAATTTATTTTTAAACTTACGTTTCTTCTCATCACAGTTATATTCATATAAGTCACAATTATCATTGAACATTCTGGAAATGCCTAAAGAATCTTGTCCACAAATCGGTACGAAATCATGTTGACATTGATCAGCCATTTTACAGAAGTTTATAACCTAAAAATTATAATAAAATAAATATGAGCATAACTTATTCTGCTTGCTTCCTAAAACTGGGATGATCCCATTTTGGTATAATTTGATATAGGAATGATTGAATTTTTAGGCAAAAGAAAATAGTAAAAAAGTTAGTATGAAAAGTTGGTTAAAAACTAATTTAATCTTGAATCACAAACAATTTTCTGAGTAAAAGTAGTTATCAAAAAGGAAATAAATTAAAAACAGTTAAATAGGTGAAGCCTAGGCAAGTTAAGGAAAGATATGCAAAAATTTCCATGAGAATAACTAATTACTAATGTTAAAACGAATGCAATCCATCTCATAAAATATTATAACAAATTTCCATGTAGGTATGAAGTAAACTAAATAATTTAACTCTACGCTACTTACAGGCTCTAAAGGGAAAAAATAATCTTCTGCCTCTATTTCAACGTGAGTCCAAACCTCTGCTGCATATTCTAAGATAATTAAACCTATAGTAAAACAAAATATTAAAAAAATTGAAAACAAAAGTTATAAATACAAAAAAAAAGCTCTAACTGAAAGTTCGGAGAAAAAACTAATGTAATTATTTATATATTATAATATGTTAGATGCATCCTGCACCCTAATATATTAACTATCGCATAAACAAATTTAAAATAATCAAATTCTTATATTTGACGAATATCATCAATTTTTTTGTAAATTACAACGCGATAATTAGAATATTGCCAACATTAAATTTTCGTTCTTTTATGAAAAGTATTATTAGCTACAACACAACACTGATCTATGTTGATCATTTCTTTCTAATAATTAGATAACTAAATATTTACATGCATACAGTATAGAATATGATGCTTAATAGTCTTTTTATAAAACCACCAAAATGTCAAAATAAAAGCTTTTGACTAAGTAAGTATATACGGTACATATAAGAAAAAAAAACATTTTTTTTTAATTTTTGTCTCTCTGTCTGTTTATTTGTTCTGGCTAATCTCCGAAACAGCTGATATTTTAGTTTTATAAGAAGTAGCTTTGGCTGCTATCATTTAAGATAAAGAATAAAGGTTCCGCGCAAAAAAATTAAAACCCATGAAATTGCAAAACCCGCGTATCTAGAGACGCACCCGAGCGATGCGATGGTAAGTTCGTAAATAAACTACTATAGAGTTCCTAAGTTTACACGATGTATGGCGTTCAGAAAAATCTTAAAATTCACTTACTTGTTAAAACCCTCCTTAATATCATATCACACGACCTATCAAATACACGCTTTACTATGATCTAGTTTAGTTTTCAATAGAAATGTTTGTCCATACATCAAGTTGAAACAGGAAATTGTAACAAAACATATGCGTTATGTAGAAACCTATGTGGAGCAGTTGGGTACTATAAACAGAGGAGAATAACAATTTGCTATTAAGAAATATTTTTTCGAATTTAGATGCCAAATAATAAAAATGTCAAAAAATTTACTTAAAATAAAATAAAAATTTAGCATATCTACTAACTATTGGGCTCATAAATTTTTTTTTCATTGTATTTTAGTTCAAGTGCTTACATAATTTTGCTAGTTTTGTTAATTATAAAATTATAGGGACTTGCCTTAGCTTCTCCAGGTGCGTTTCTAAGTGCCTAACAATATCTTACTCTAGTCGGCTATATCTTACTCTATTTCTGTGTATCTGTGTGCTCATCGATGGTAACTTCCTCACGGACTGACTACACTGACGCTTTCATTAAATTGACGTATACTTATAAGAAAAAAACAGTTTTTAATTTTTTGTCTGTCTGAATGTTTTTTTCGACTAATCCCCGAAATGGCCGGACCGAATTTGATGGGATTTCACTGGCAGATAGCTGATATTATAAGGAGTAACTTGGGCAACTTTTATTTTGGAAAAAAAATAGGGTCCCACGCCAAAAAATTATAATCCTTGAAATTGTGAATAAAATCCGCCACACGAGTGTAAGTCGCTAATATTATATAAATATTTACTATCTCGCATCGCAGTCAAAGGTTTATGACACCTGGCATCAGGTCCGCATCTTCAACGCCATACTACACCACAACATGAGTGCATCGGATATTATCATTTAATAGATCAATACTCCGGGATGTGGTTGAACATCATTATTCATTGTAAGTAAATACCTACTTTTATCTTCAAAACACCTGTATTATAAACGTCTCACGTAATATATAAATTAACTATTATTTACATATCATTTATTTTGACATAAAATCGTGTTCTAATTGAGATAAAATAATACTAATGTATTATATATCTCTCGAGGCTATATATAGAATATAATTTTTATCTCGTAGGTTTGTATGTAAATGTAATGCGAGTATTATATTAATTGTAACATGCAGATTGCAAAACGTTGTATTCAGAATATTCTTAGAAAAATGGTGTTAGGGATTGGAAAGCAACAGAAGCAAGATCAATAATATTTTTAGTCCATTTTAAGACAAATTAAGCTTATGTTGAAAATTGTTACAATTTGAAAATTATATTCATATTTTAAAGTAACAAATTTATCACATTATGACATTTAAATATCTTCATTATTTTAAACTCCTCCAGGTAAATTTCTAAGAAGTTAATTAAATTTCTAAGAAATTCATTCTTAACTGTAACACGTTAGTCGTTGTTTTTAAAAAAAATGTTATTTATTCTCTAATCAATACATGGTCATGTATGTATTCAATTCTTTTTAACGTCCCACTGCTGAGTACGGGCCTCCCCTCAATACAAGGGGTATCATAGTCCACCACATTAGCCAAGTGCGGATTGGCGGACTTCACATGTCATTCGAAAAGTTGCTGGTTTTTTCAGACATGCAGGTTTCCTAACGATGTTTTCCTTCACCAAAAAACAAGTGGTAAACATGTTGGAAATGATTCGCACATGAAAATATCAGAGGTGCGAGACCCGAGATTTGAACCTGCTTTACTCGGTTTTCCAAGCGAGCGCGTTACCACTGGCCTAACACAGCCACTACATGGTCATATACTACTCGTTTATCGATTCAAATATGCAAAGTACAAAATTGAAATAATTAAATATACCAACATCAAGTACAATTCGCATTTCTAATTAATTATGTAACATGTTATCATTAGCATCCTAATAAAATAAGTGGACGATCCCACTTGACCAATTTATGATGTAGTTCTATGAATATGGATTATAATTTTTGATCTCAATTAAAAGCAATTACGCCTACATTTGCATTTGATTTAAAATTAAATATTAATTCGAATAAAATAAATAAAATTATTGATTTATTATACACATTATATTGTAAAAAGTTATACTAATATACAATGAAATAATAATTGTTCATATAATAATAATTTATTATCAAGTTTTTTTTGTTGTTGTATCAAGTTAAATTCATTAATAATAAACAGTGAGTCGGAAACACTCAGCAACAAAATAAACAAAAGCGTCAACATGGATTTCCATATTTCTAACTTCAATAACGATCTTCCAAGCTTTTATACTCCTTCTCCTCAATAACATTATTTTACTTATTTTATTAATCTATTCTAATATTATTAATAATGAAATAATTTTTAATTAAAATGCAATTTTTTATGCTACTAAACCGATCGGATTAGATGTCATTCAGTCGGTATTAGTTTTATTCAATAGACATTATAAATTGGCCGCTTAACAACAACTTGCGTAGAGGGAGAGAAAATAACAGTGACTTTTAAGAGAAACGTTAGGAATTTACGATTATTAAAGTTTAAAGAAATTAGCTAACCTTTAAAAAGTTACTTATGCGCATTGAATTTTCATTAAACTAGGGAATGACATAAATTCTTGTTAATTTTCACTAAGTACCTATAATATAATATAATATACAACATTAAATTCTGAAAATCATCAGCTCATGTTGCTATCTAAAAAGCGAAAACCTCTCAAAACTGCAGCTTTTGTTTCAGTTCTCATAAGCTGTAATGAATACGGGCCGTAAAAGTTTAATAACAGAGCGACCAGTGAGATCGTATCGCTTTAGCAGAAAAACAAAAGTGTGCTTAATTTTGAGTATAGAATAAGATGGCCTTAGTGACGCGTTAGAACACGTGTCTTGTATTACCTACTCAAGATGGTGGTCACATATTCATTTCTTGCATTACAAGATAATTATTTGTATTTATCGTTTTTTATATGCTTGCAGTAGTATTTAAATGAAAATTTTGTTTATTAATTTACTAGAAACTTAACCTCTCTTTGCTCGCCCTAGTTAACCTTATAGTAGAAGAGTATGTGTAACTTCAGGTCTATCCATTAACTAAATTTGAATTTTGATCCAAATCTGTCCAGCCGTTTCAACGTAAAGGAGTAATAAACATACAATATACACAAACTTTCGAATAAATAATAATAGGCCTATTATTCTATGACACAATAATATGACTTGTTACATAAAAATAGCTTAAGAGGGGTAAATGTTCGCCAATAATAGCTATGGAATTGTGTCGGTCTAGTGGGGATAAGTGACTTATGCCAGATTTCACCAACATCCCATAAGCTACCACCTACGTATGGGATCCCTAGCCTAAAATTCGCCTACACTAGCCCCTAAATTAAATTTCGTTTTACCATCGTCGCAGCCCGTATTTCTAGTAACTATATTTGGGGGGCATTTTAACATTTAGGTGACCCCTAAGTCCTAACTGTTAGTGAAACAGAAACTGTGCCCTAATAACCCCCTAACCATGCTTAGAGGATCTAAGGGATCTTAGGCGACATTGGTGAAATCAGCCATTAGAATACCGTAATATCATGCAGTGAATTGGTGAAAAAGTGAAGAGGTGAGGGGTCACTCTCTCTTCTGACTGTAATGAAAAGCGCTTGAGGTTAAGAAAATAGAGATAAATAGGTGTTAGTAATATACTTGGCATTCGTCCTTGGCTATTTTGATTTATAATGTTTTATAAAGGCTTTTAGAAAAAAGTTTATATTTCGATGAATATATAAAACAGATACTTTATTTTATAACGTATGTTTTGACATTTCGTATTAATTTTCCCAATAAATTAACATTTATAACTGTACAGATTAATAAATAATTATTATAATTATCGTTTACGTATGCATAATATATTTCACCGATTAAAATCGTAACAAAATCGATTACACACAACCATTACGTTGTGCCTGAGATAGCGTATACTAAGCCATATTTACAACGGCGTAAACATATCAAACGATTGCGTTATATAATTAATACGTTAATATTATACCCTTTTATTTACATATACCATATTTCAGATATATTATTGGCCTTCCTTATTTTGTCGGTATGCAGTCATCTCCCGGACTACGCATCTACGCCATCCGTAAGACATAAATGTATACTTATAATAAAATTGTAACTAA
The DNA here is from genome assembly GCA_947093115.1 of Brenthis daphne. Lineage (NCBI taxonomy): Eukaryota > Metazoa > Arthropoda > Insecta > Lepidoptera > Nymphalidae > Brenthis > Brenthis daphne. The sequence continues at coordinate 9,577,657 of OX352478.1, read as the reverse complement.
GCCGAATCTGTACATTAAATATTTTTTGGAAAATCTTATTGAAATAGACATTATTATCGATACAGAGGCCGACTCTATAGATTTTAGAATTTTTGTCTGTCTGTTACCGCAACACGGAAAACTACTGGAGGGATTTTGATGAAATTTGGTATGATGATAGCTGCTTATCCAGGTCAACATATAGGATACTTTTACCGCGGAAAATTCTCTCGTTTCTGAGAAAAAATACAAAAACTGGAATGTAAAAGTATACCAATATGTAAAACCTAAGAATTTGGTTTTTGGTCATCTGAACGCGAGCGGATTATAGATTATAACTTTGAATAATTCGATTGAAATGCTATTTGATTTCATATCTATTAATAAATTCTGATGTAATGTGCCTATGAACTTATTAATATGGATACTGTAGTGATTTAGTGATATTTATGAATAAGTTATTACTATGATGCAATTGACCTTACAAGTGAAGGAAAATCATAGATGGAGATATTTTTTTTAATTTAATATTAATTATTAAGGTACGAATTATTCTCATCTACAAGTATATGGTTGCGATCGGAATATCTTTAAAAATTTAGATTAGTTTGGCACAGTGTGTACGGCACACCATCTCAAACATAGCTTGCTTAATTTTAAAATACAATATAACCTCTTTTTATGATACAACCCCAGCTGTAGCAGAGCAAGCATAGTATAATAAAGTGTACGTGGACTTCTAGGACTGTCTACTACTAAAACTTAATGAAATTTAATATTATGATGAAAAGATAATAAAAAACATAACCTTCCTTCTGGCGGAGTCGGGTAATAAAAAATATATATTTTATTTCAGAACAAAATTGATCAATTTTGCAGTCTTGCAGATACTTGTATACATGACACCATACCGATTTGTGGCAAAATGGGAGATGAAAAAAGAACATTTTTGGACTTATGTGACATGCTCGAGTTTGCCTGCGACACTAATCAGAGTGAGTTGAATAACACAATTCATTACAATACTGAAAAATAATAAGAATAAGTAAATAAAAGAAATATTTTTTTCAGTTTTTGTGCACGTCGATGATATGGCTGGATGTCCAGGCAATGGCAAATAAAATCTGATATTATTTAAAAAATCTTTTATCAACATAGAATTTTCGTTCAGAAAAATATTAAATAAAATATACATATAAAACTAGCAGTGTTATATTATTAAATCTCTTACTATTTTGAAGAAACAACAATCAACATCAACAAACAATCAGATCAGATTATTTTAGATGATCCTACATTTATGATAAAGTGACTCTGATAGCAGCACTTTCAAACTAAGATAATTACTTAGGTAAGCTATAATAATATATATAACTCTATCAATATTTATCCTGTACCAAAATTGACCTTGTGACCAACTTTGACTTGAATCAACTTAATACTATTGGATATTTAGCTTATAGCTATATATAACTACACGTCTGAAAGCAGAAAGAAATCACTTATTCCTGAATATACTATATGTAAAATATATGTTAAGGTAACATTATGAAGCAAAGTCAAATGCAAACTTAATTATAACGAAGCGAAATCATACACACACTAACTTTTTGCACAAAAAATATCTTTACTTAAATATGTGTTTAAGTACCATTACCGTAATGCCTGTCTGACCCGAGATAGACAGAGATAAATATATTGTACTTTATATGGGCCTGACTGAGAGGGAGATACTGAAGGCTGAGCGGTAACAGGTTGGGGTAAGTATAGCAAGCGGTAAGGTACGGGTGAATCCTTATACAGTGCAATTGGATCTTAACCAAAGCTTAATCATTTGTTTCTTATCTAAGCTTGCAAATTTTTTATATTCTATAAATTGTTTTTTTTTTATAATTTGTTTTCGTCAACTTATAATGAATTACTCACAAAGTAGGTGAATCAAGTTATTATAAAGATATAAAATTATCGAAATCTATAGATCGTTGTAACGAGGTGTTTTTACAATATAACATTAAAACATAATAAAATAAAAATAAAATATTGTTATGCAAAAAATATTTAAATTATAAAGAATATTGTGTAGCTTAGTGTTTAATCTTTGGTTAAACGTTAAACTGGTGTTAAAGCTGGTCCTTCAGTCCATGAGAAAGGTACAATTTGAACAAGGCATAATTAACGGGGGCATTAAATCAGCCCGCCCGCCGATTTTGTTGATTAGCCGGTTTCGGGACAGGTGGATTTAGGGGTCAAGGACAGAGGTGAAAAAGTTAACCTGACCTCTGAGAAAGCTTTTGCAAATTGAAATTTTTACATTATTTCTACATAAGGTTAATTAAATACATACACATTCGCAAAAAATATTATTTTTTTCATAAATATATCTCACGGAAAAATATTTATTGGTATAAAATCTATCATATTTTATACTAAGAAATAGTAAGAATACAATAACGACTAAGGCGAAATTTAGAGTTATAAAATATTGCTTCTAAACAAGAAACGACCTCTATCTATACAAATAGTTAAAATTCGGAGTCGAATCTGTACATTAAATATTTTCTGGAAAATTTTATTGATAGTCATTATTATCGATATATTTTCGTCTCTATAGTTTCTAGAATTTTTGACTATCTGTCTGTCTGGGAACGCGTCACGAGAAATCCACTAGAGATTTTGATAAAATTTGTTATGATGATAGCTAGTTATCCGGGACAACATATAGGATGCTTTTTACTGCGTGAAAATATCTCTGAATTATTTGTACTATTCGTTAAAACGTACTCAGGAACGACCCCGAGCGAAGTGAGGGTGAGTTTCTAGTTTAACATTAAACTCGAAGAAAACAATGCCATGTATTTATTACTACTGAGATTTTCTATTTAAAACTCGATTATCTAAACTAATTTTCTTATATAGATCCCAAATTATCCTTTAATTATTTTATATTATTTTATCGACGTAAATTATTAACTCTTCTATATTAAATAATGAGAACTTATATTTATTTTGATTGTTCTTCAATACTGTGCCATTAAAAACTTTAGAACCCTCAGATCTCAAGACCAATAGCTTATAATTTTTCACTTTATCTCCCTCAATATATAAGCAGATCTTCCAAGAACACTACAGCATGTTGTTAAAATTGCATTGAATTTATAAGACTAGTTCAAGATAAAATAAACCTTCCGCACTTTAGAATAAAGGTTATTATAAAAATATTGTAACCAAGACTTTTACTCTCAGTCGAGATAAGCTACACATTAGCTTAACTTTTAAAAATGATGAAAGCTCCTAAAAATAGAGATTACATTTTAAATTATACTTAAGAAATTCTGACATAAATATACCTTCTCTCATTATAGGCATGAAGTAGGAATATTTCACAATATTTTAACAGCTGCCTTATAGTAGTGAAATGATTATTTTTGGTGACTATCATATTTTATTCTAGGGAGGTAGGCATAAACTCTCAAGAACTCAGGGATTTTTTGAACAATACTCAATACTGTGGTTTGATTTAAACATACCGAAATAAAAATATTTATATTGTGTGTGTATTTGCTTTGTACATTCATTTGAATATTCAACCTGTTATGCAGAAACTGTCAGTCACACATACCTAATAGTAAGACGAACTTCATAGAATTATATGGATTCGCCAATTCGAGACCAGTACAAGATCCAACGTCAAAAATAAAAATGTAAATCCCCTTCTCTAGTCACAGGTAAAGTTATATAAAGCTATATAAAGCACTTAACTGCCTCGGTAGTGTAGTGGCTAGCATGTGCGGCTGCACACCCGGAGGTCCTGTGTTCGAGTCGCGAGTCGGACCAAGTTTAGTTATTGAGTCTTTCTGTATAGTAAGCCTCAGTATCCGCCCGGAGTTGGGAAGTTGGCGTTGTTTCACCCCCTTGTGGAATTGTGTGGAATAGAGAGTGCACTTGGGTCTGCGCGTACACTTGTGCACTATAATATCTCCTGCGCAATTGGCTAGTCTCAATGAGATTGACCGTCGTGGCCGGAATCGGTCTGGAGAACATCTATACATATAATAAAATTGTAACTAAACCGAATCTGTACATTAAATATTTTTTAGAAAATCTTATTGATATAGACTTTATTATCGATATAAAGGCCGAATCTGTAGTTTTTAGAATTTTTGTCTGTCTGTCTTTCTGCCTGTCTGTCTGTCCGTCTGTTAGCGCATCACGGATAAACCACTGGAGGGACTTTGATGAAATTTGGAATGATGATAGCTGGTTATCCGGGTCAACATATAGGATACTTTTTACCGCGGGAAAATATCTAATTTCTGAGAAAAAATACAAAAACTGCAATGTAAGGGTATACTAATATGTAAAACATAAGAATTTGGTTTTGATCATCTGAACGCGGGCGGAGCCGCGAGCGACGCTAGTCATATATAAAACTCCATGACAGTGGACCTTAAATAATTGGATTTATTTTATTTAAATGAATGGATGGATTTAAGTATACCTCAGCTTCGATGCCGATTCATAACATCGAATTAAACATTAATAGGTAAATAATAAAACATTAAGAAAAAAAATAGAAATATTTTACAGTTCAATCTAGATATCTTGTTCATCCAAAAATTACCAAAACCAAAATAAGGGCATGCATTCCCAGTACAGTGCGATACGGCGTCATGATAAGCATCGGTTAGCCTAATAACCTGCCGGGCCCTTTGTCTATTGTTTACATTGGGGTGCTGTACGTGATTTTGTAAGTCACGCCGGCACCTTTACGTGGACCTCCCTGTTGTTATTTTTAAATACGTCGTCATTGGAACGAATAACGCGACAGGGTGCTTAATTAGGTTCAGATCAAAGAAATTCTGTAAAAAGTTATTATAAAAATAATTAATTATTTCCATAATTTGATGTCTTTTTCGTTTCATTTGTCGTTTTTAGTTTTATTTTGTTATATTATTTTGGAAATCCATGAGGATGTACAAGCAAATAAAATGCATTTATCATAATTCACAAACAAAAAATCCATTTTAATTTAATTGTTTTATTTTATAATTACATTTTACATTCTTATCCAAAAGCTACGCAGCTAGCTTAGCGGTAATAATTAGCTTGTTTAATTCTTAAGACTATTTAGTTTACTCACAATATATGTATATATTTTATTCTGTTTTCAAATGTTTCTAATTAATGCCATACACAAAAAGCTCACACTGTATCTCAGGGTGCGCACGCGCACGTGGCGGAGTTTAGCCTGAGCGTGAGTGGTGCGCTAATGACCCGATGTCACTCGCCCTGCGGCCGCCTCGCCGCCCGGACGTCACCGAAACCTTTGACACACCGAAATTCAAAAGATCGGCGCTTTTTTGATATTACCTTATTAAGAATCAAGGTGTAAAGCTTCCTTTTCATCAAGTTCTCGGATAAATTACTTTAACAGTTATCGCAAAGAATTGGAGTTCTCAATTATTTTGGAAACTAAAATATATTGCCCTAAATTTCAAAGCTTTAAATTTTTTACGTAATAACTTTCTACCTGTAAACTTTAATAGACAGTAACTTACTCGAATTCTACTTTTCATATATTATGATTTATATTTTATTTACCTTTCGATTTGGTATACTGTCACGTCTAAGCCACATAACAAAGAATTGAATTATTTTAAAGATTTGGTAAATCACGAAAACAACGACAATTTTGTTAGCTGTTGTATAGCTTTAGGTCATATAAAGAGCTGAAAGACTACCTATTTCTATGTGACTTTTGTAGTATAAAAAAAATATTTACTTAATTCAATATGCATGTAGTTTGTAAGGAAATAAACTTTATATTAATTACATTTACATATTAATAATAATAATATATACGAGTATATTGGCACGGATTGGTTTTAATACGTGATTCACAGTTGCATCAACACGGACATCCGCTTGTTATTCCGTAAGGTTTTTGCTTTTTGTATCTTTTAATTACGCACGAATATGAGGCATGAAGATCTTTATAAGATTGGCTTGTTTTATTATAACACTACTCAGCCTGTTAAAAAATTAAGAGAGTGTATCTAAAGAAATATTTTTTTAAAGGCAGACATAATAGTACACATATCCATGAGGATTTCACTACATTTTGAAGTCCGCTGAAGTCCGCGAACCTATTTCAGGTTTTCATCCAGCGTTTTAAAAAAAAAGTGGACTGATAAATGGGCTGATAAATAAATATTGATATTCACCAAATAATTTTACTATAGTATTTAAATATTCTAAGCACTTTCATCTTTAATTTATATTTAACAATAATTGTTTCGTTTTTCATATAGATATGTCAACAAGATCAATTTATTTACTCTATGGTATAGAATATATGTTGAAATTGCGTTTTCTCTAGATAGTTTAATTCAAGTTAGAAGATTGATTGGATCCCTGTTCCCATTAGTTGTGAGATTACGGTGATCGTGAGTAACACGGTAGCTGCCCGCGGGCGACGAGCTCTTTTAAACTTTTTTATGTTTTCGTTTAACCCTTATTTCGTTAAAAAAAGTTCTGTAACATCTTCTATATAGATTGTTATCTTGGTATAAGTTGGTTATTTGGAATTATTATAATGCTCTTCATTGATTATGTTTGAAATGTTATTCATATTCATAATTTCTTCAATTTTTACTTTAATTTTATATTTTTACTTTTTTTGTCATTTTCTCTACCTGACTACTATATCTAAGCTTGTGGATCCAAACCCTTATGTTAACAAAAAAAATCTTAGTATTTAACACATGGATATTTATCGCGATTATCGGCGTATTTAAGAAAAAAAGGAGTTTTACGCTATTTGTTTCGAATTATATCTGTCCGATACACAATCTCAATTAATTTAAAGGATTAAAAATTAAAAAAGTGCTACAAAAATTACTGTTATTTACTAAACTTGCTAAACTTGCATAAATTACTGAAAGCTTTCACATTTTACGCCACAATAACAATTTATCTCATATTTACAATGAATTATAATTTATCAAAGTAAATATTCTTGCCAAATCTTTTTGGCTTAAATTATTTTTACTTTTGCTTTCCGACGTTTTGAATGCTTTATCGCTATTATGGTCACGGGAGACACTTTCCTAAAAAATTAATAATGAACTTAAATATAAGTATAATAAAACTTGTATGTAATGTGTTGCGTATAATGAATTGTAACTGCCTCCGTGGTGTTGTGGCTAGCATGTACGGCTGCACACCCGGAGGTCCTGGGTTCGAGTCCCGGGTCGGGCCAAGTTTAGTATTGAGTCTTTCTGTATAAGTAAGCCTCAGTAACAGCCCGGAGTTGGGAAGTTGGCGGTGTTTCACCCCCGTGCCTCGGAGAGCACGTAAAGCCGTCGGTCCTGCGCCTTAACTCTCACTGGTCGTGTCGAGCAGTCGTCCCACCGGAGTATGAGAGTGACAGGAACAGAAAGTGCACTTGTGTCTGCGCGTACACTTGTGCACTATAATATCTCCTGCGCAGTTGGCTAGTCTCAATGAGATTGGCCGCCGTGGCCGGAATCGGTCGGGAGAACATCATCATCATCATAATGAATTGTAAAGTAACAAATATTTAATTGTAAATATAAACTCTTTAGTCGTTGCAGCTATATAGAATAATTATTATTTTATTCTATTTTAATCAAAAAAAATCCTATATGTTCACTTTTTTATAAAAAAGTGAACATCACTTTTTTATATCTTACCTTTTGTTCACATTTATCAATCTCTGCTAAAAAGTAATATGTTTATAAATATATTTAATGGCAATCAATGGAGTTTCTAATTTCTTAATATAAAACAAAAGCATAAAAAGCTTTCATTATTTGTGCCTACACTATTAACATCTTCAGGTAAATTTCTAAGAAATTAATTAAAATTCTAAAAAATCTATTTTTAACTGACACGCCGGCGTGTCCGCGGTCGTGGAGGAATTAAATTGGATAAAACCACTAAAAAAGATTTTAATTGTGATTTGACTAATCAGAGTACTCTACACCGCAAAACCTCTCGATTCTAAGCAGTGCAATGCCTAAAGCTCTCAGATATCTTCGCCGGAGGAACATGTACGCGCGTTGTAGGCAGCTACTTTTTAGCAGACACGAAAGTCTACATAAAGTGCGAATATGAATAATAAAATTGTTAGTCATTGTGTTTTTTTATATAAGAATATATAATATTTATCTATTATTACAATTAATTTAAAATACGTTTAAAAGTTAAGTATAACAGCGTTAGAATTCTTGACTATATAAATGTTTATATGGAAGATAAAAATGTGTCATGTGTAATACATCATAATTGATAGTAATAATATGATCGAAATACATACTATATAAATACTTGGTATATAAATTAGTGTGCCTAAGAATATAAAAGTTTGTTTGCTTTTTAAATCAACAAGTTACTCTTTTTTTATCTACTTATATGTTTAGCTTAGTGTACGTAAGCTAGTTTCTTAATTATAATCTATATTTAAAAATGTCTGTTTAAGAATTTAAACTCTTATAAGAACAGGTTTCACAGAACAGGCTCATTAAAATCTAATTAACTCGAGAATCCATATCAAGATTCATTGCACATGCCTCTGCGCAAATCGTCGCGCTTCAAACCGACGCACTCAACTATATCAATGTATCAATAACTGTCATTACATTCGTAACGATACTATCGTCTCTTTTACACAAACTAAGGTAATTACAACTTTACTTACGTCCCTTTCAAACTCATTAATCCAATGCAATGTCCGTAGAGCACTTAGCATTCTGTTCCTCTCTTACAGAAACAAAACATAGAGACATCTATCCGTCTCGCTCGAACTCATTTGGTTACCGAAAATTAAAGTTTAAATTTTCATTTAAATTGGAATCAGAAATTTCGGTTGACACGTAGAAAGTGTTCAAAACGGTTTTGAAGTTGGAAGTTCACATCGGGACTTGTTAAAGCTTCGTTTTTGGTAAAAAAATAAAAGGAGCGCGCGGGAAAGAGAGGCGAGTGGAGGCTTTATAGTCGTTGTCCCGATGCGCTCGCGCACGGAAGTATCGGGCTTCAGGATCGTTCTTAATCTCATTCTAATAAAAAGCTTACGCACATATTGACGCGTTGTAATCAGTTTTTAATAGAAATAGTTTTTTTTTGTGCGCTTCGGTGTGAAGCTGTATAAATTATGTTAGGCACGTGTTCTTTATCGGTTTTATGGCTATATGACAATAATTTGTGAAGTTTTATGAATAGGGTTGTTATTGAGCAATCATTGAGACTTCTTCTTTCATACTGTGTGGTCGTGGATTTTTCATTATTTTATTCCTATTGGAAATGGAATTTAATTAGATTTGTGTAGTGATTTGGTTTTATTGTTTAATTGTAGTGTTCAAGATGTTCTTAAGGTAAGATTTTACTTAAATGTTATATTTATTTTATTATTTTTATTTCTTTACAATATTAAAAAAAATTCATTATAAATAATACTATATTATACTTAAAATATAAAAAAATTAAATAGTACAATTTGTTTTATTATGTTTTAAGTATATAATATAAATAGGTATTATTTAAAAATATTTATTATATTTATTTATTATATCTAATTTATCAATAAATAAATTAATTAAAAAAATATCATAAATATCTAATATTGATGTACAGTTAAGTAATAGTACTAACATTTTGTTACTTAAGATACTTAATAATATTTATTCATATAAAGCTCAACTGTATACTTACTCTATAAAATTTTACTTAAGAGTTTAAGTAACTAACTTTACTAAAAAAATTGTTTTTAGTTAATCTAATCTATACATATAATAAAACTCTTAGTCGGCTCTGAACATTAAATATTTTTTGGGAAATGTTATTGAAATATGTAGTCATTATTATCGATACAGAGGCCGATACGAGAAACCCACTGAACAGATTTTAATAAAATTTGATATGTTGATAGATGGTTATCCGGGTCAATATATAGGATACTTATTACTGCGGGAAAATATCTCATCTCTGAGAAATCTATACTAAACGTTAAAACGTAATACGGACGAACCCGACCGAAGCAAGGGTTAATCGCTAGTTTACAGAATATCCTTATTGCTTTACAGTACTTAAATGCTACGAGTAATAGGTTTGTGCACTAAAAAGTTGTCCTTTATTTAATTATCTGAAGTGTATACTTAATATATAAATAAATAGGCAAAGACAAAAAATTCAGTAGCTTTTTATTATATGTGTATCAACTGATTTTCTATTTTTTTATTTAATATTAATTAACGAGCTTAAGTGATATCATTAAAAAATGGAAACATTTTTTTTATATACATACTTAAACTCTATTCATATATTACGTTTTCCTCAAAACAATAATGATTATGGTATGGTCTTATCTTGACGACTTCGCGAACATTAGTATAACTAATATATTACAATATTATAGCCATCAGTTTTTTTTTCACATCTAAAAATGGTTATTAGATTCATCGATCGCAGCGAATTATATTAACTCGATTTCTACAATAACATTTAAATAATAGTTTTATTAAATAATTGTTATATTAAATAATACCAGTCAGAATTTTACCATCCACTTACCCGGACTTTGTGAGGTTTTCTTTATGTAATCTTCTACATATTTGGGTGAAATGTTAAATGACTAGGTTATTGATAATAATTACATTTCTTCAAATATTGTCACAAGCTTTATGCTAATAAGGCTACTACCGAAATCATTTCATCCATTAAAGTAAATTCTTATAAAATTAAATAGAAAACCTTTACTAGATGTACAAATATATCTCCATTAGGATAGATAATGTAGAGTCCATTCCCATGCTAAGATTAAAATTCATCAATTGATGTTTTAACATATTATATAGTCAGTATAAGCAGATTTTTAACTCATAATATGAACGAATTTCATAAAATTAAATTTCTATAGTGATATAGTTGAAAAACAATTAAATACTATTAAAATAAAAGTAAAAATTAATCAAACCACATAGTATAGAAATATAGTGTCATTGAATAAAGCCAAAAATATAAATCTATATTTCGATCTGACTTACACCAAGTTTTAATAACCTATCTATCTGGAGTGTTCCTTATTAGAGATAACATTTTGACATAAGCTCCATACAATTTAAGATGATTTCCTATAACTCTTATTACAGATAGATAAGTTATTGAGATCTGCTGTTAAAATATAAAAAATGACGAAATTTTTATATTAAAGTCAAATATCTATCTCTGGCTGACAGAACACTCAGTAGATAACCTATCAATTATAAACTCTTCAATTTTATTAACAATATCAAATTCTGAATAACTACATAACTCCATTAGTACGTAAAAATGAGTATAACCGCTGAAAATCAGTTTCATTGTTACTTAAGTGCTAAGTGAGTAAATATTCTACGACACGATTCCTTCAAACCATTTTGACTTTAAATACAAGACATTAAATATTAAATTCCTCTACATATACTTCTGCTGGTTGTAAAGCAAAAGACGTACGTATCCTTGTATAAAAATAAATACTAGATACTTAGTATTACGTAGCACTATTATTGCTTTATTTATGTTTTCATCTCAAAGTGATCTCTTTAAAATATGATTTTCTTTTTATGTGTTGTCACTGAATAAAATATCTTTATAAATGTCTTTATCTATTTTAATGATAATTATGTTAGAAAAATTTATTTAAATAGTCGTAGGCACAAGCTTTAAAAGCTCGTTCCCTAAACGGAAATAACTTTTAATATATTTATTAATATTAATATATATGTAGTTATAAATACCTATTTAGTTAAGCAAATAAGTAAAAATTTCCAGAAACTGACATTTTAAAAATTATAAATTTATGTAAAATAGCAATTTCTTGTAATGACTTTGTTTTGTTTTTTTATATTTTCAAAATTATGTTACTTACATAGTAACTTAAGTATTATTTATATAAAAATATAGTTATTCAATATAGAAATTCCATAAATAGTTTTATTTATTACAATCTTGATAAAGTAATTTTATTTTCTTTATGTTTAATGGATGATATAGAGTTATATTTAAGTTATAAATAAATATCGATTGTGCAATGAAATAGTCAACAATAAATCTAGGAAGTACAACAAGAGCCCAACAAAAAATTATGAAATTAAACATCCGATTATATCTACTACACTGTTGTAGCTATGATGGACGTCGATAGAGAGCGATCGGACGGATAAAATATTTCGATCGTCATTATGTCAAACTGCGCCGGCCTTAGACGGAATTATCGTATGTAATCAAGTAATCACGTCAATTGTACTGAGGAAATGGTCGAAACTATCGGCTTCATAGAACATCCCAGTCGGTATCGATAGATTGTTTTTTTTTTTTTGGTACTTTTAACATCTGTTCTTGTTCGTTCAGTGTATTTCTGTATACATAATGAAAGCTACATTATTTCCTAAATTTTTCGTTTAACATTAGAATTGTCTTACATTATTTTATTATTTACTAACTCGAGTGCGTCCCTATGTGCCTTTTTTATTTTTATTATTACATAAAGGTAGCGCCACCTTGTAGCAGCTTTTAACACTAGCAGTATCTAATTTTTGTCTTCTAGTAAAAGTTTACATGTGTAAATTTCATCCAAATCCATCTAGTCATTTTAGGATGAAGGGCAACAAACATATACATACATATACATTTTAGCTCCATTTATATGTACTTTTATTAATTACTAGTGATTCAGCCACGCACCGCTCGGGTTCGTCCTTAGTTGATTTTTAACGTTTAGTATAGATTTCTCAAAGATGAGATATTTTCTCACAGTAAAAAGTATTTTATATGTTTACCCGGATAACCAGCTATCATTATACCACATTTCATCAAAATCTGTCAGGTAGTTTTCTCGTGAGACGTTCACAGACAGACAGACAAGAATTCTAAAAACTATGGATTCCACCTGTGTATCGATAATAATGACTATTACAATAAGATTTTCAAAAAAAAATTAATGTACAGATTCGACTCAGTAAGAATTTAATTATATATGTATATAGATTTAGTACTGTGATTACAAAAGAGGGATAATAAAATTATATTAAATTCGTACACTCATATGGTCCGGTTAAAGCATGTACCTACTTATACGATAACCCTATATAAAATAGTTTATTAAATATATTTAAAAAAATACATAACAAAACCGTTTTGAGTAAAATTCAAAGATTATGAGCTTAGACTTCCCGCAAGATATCAGATTATTGCAAATATTTACTAAGTAAATATACCAGAGTAAAGCGAAAGCGTGTCACTGGCACTTAATAATTCATTCTTACAATTTAACATTCCGAAAGTCCCATTTAAACGCGTGCTTCAACCCGTTAAGCACAAGCTAATGTATCAGGGAATTTACACGGTTGACGCGGGGCAGCGTGAAATGCCCACGTTTCATGGCAGCTATGTGAGAAATGTCCACTTTTTATACGCGTAAAAGGTAATACGTCGATCTTTGAACTTCATTCAAATGATTATAAGATAAATGCTTTGGGATTCTAGAAATGTAATTTAAATTTTACTAGCGACTCACCCTTGCTTGCTCGATCTCGTCCCTAGGTACATTTTAACTATTAGTATGGAATACATAGACTATATATGTATTATATAATATATAGTCTGTGTAGCTTTTCTCAATAAATGGGCTATCTAATACAAAAAGAATTTTTCAAATCCGATAATTAGTTCCTGAGATTAGCGTGTTCAAACAAACAAATAAATAAACTTTGCCTCTTTATAATATTAGTATACCTAGATGATATAAAGTTTTCATCATTACAAGTGACAATATTCATAGATCTTGTTATAATAATAGATATTATGAATGAAATATTGAGAGCCACATTGGCCAAATTATTAATTAAAATGTCTTAGGTACAAACTAAACAGCAAAGGTCAAACTACTGTTTGATATTTACTAATTGCTAAACATATTTATATAGGTAATTTAAATTAAAGGAATTTTAGTACAAATGACTCTTATACTCGTAATTGTGCTCACTTCCATGATGATAAAACAATATACCTACATATTATATATTTATTTCCTACATTTTAATGTTTGGACTTATCAAGAATATAATTATGATAAATAATTTATAATTTTTATATTAACATATGATTATTACAATCTCTTTAGAATATTCGTCACAGATAATTGATTAATATTAAACATAGTTGCAGTAGGTACCTCACTATTTTTAAACAACTTATTGTAGAAAGTCCAAATTCTTTTTCATTTGTGAAGACAATAGTTTTCAATACACATCAATCCATAACATAAGCCATAACATAAAGTCTCGTAGATATTTCCGTATAATATAAAAGCTCTAAAAATACATATTTTTAACACTTCATATTTTTTTACATAATTTATCGATGACAAAAGATAGAAAGTTTTCTTTACAAAATATTATATCAAAGAAAACCTGTGATGCGATATTACAATAATTACAATAACCACTACTGTCGAAGCTTTTAAACTCCCATAAAGCTTATCACCGGCGTCTTAGCCATCGTTACTAGTTGTTTTGGACCTCAAAACAAACATCCAATTCAATCAAATTAATAAAACGACGGGGGCACCAATCATTTATTTCAACAATCGTCCAAAACGCCAAATAAAACGTAATAAAACTTAATGGTTACAAAAAGGACTCCCTAGCGAGATAAAACGTACCGCAATGTGCTTTGGTGAATGTTAACATACGGGATAGCTACTTCCTTTACTATTCAAAATATATATTTTTATGCTATAAATTTTCTAAGGTTTCTCTAATAAAGATGTATAAAATATTGTAGTAATATCTTTTAGGTTATTATTCGATTTTTATCAAATATAATCATTTGGGTGTACACGAAAGCTTAAAAGATAAACTAGTTATTGTCTATTATTGTTATATATTATTGTATTGGCTTTGTCTCCACCCGTCCCTATAATGCAATCTATATTCTTCAATGAAATTTTATCGAACTCTTTTCAGCCGCTTGAAGTTCTAAATATAAAAAATAAACAGACAGAACAGGTTAATTTCATGTTACATTATTGAAATGCTTAAATAAAATTGAAATAATTAATACCACAACTGATTAAAATTTTCATTAAAAAAATGATTCCTTCGGTACTTATTTACTTGCCTAGCGGTTTTTTGTTTCGGTGCCTCAGTAGTTGCCTAATAGTAGGCTATATTCTACTTCAAGTAAGTCTATATATGTTCTAAATTCATTCAAATTCGTCCAGTCGTTTCAGCGTGGAGTAATAAGCATACATACATACATACAAACTTATGCAAATATATAGTAGTCCTAAAATATTTTGCTTTTGATTAACAGGCGAATTTAAATAAATCTGCTTTACGGCAATCATGGTCACGGGAGAGACCAATTGAAACGTCGGGAACCAAAAATCAAAATAAATCCGAAAACATAGTTTTATTTAAAATGTTAAATATTCGTGTAAATGTAAGAAAGTGTTAACAGGCCAATATCCAGGATTTTTTTTTTTATAAATATAAGGCTAGTATAAGTTCTCAATTCGACTGTATGTTTTTTTTTATGTTTGTTACCTCAGAACTCCGTCATTTATTAACCGATTTGGACAATTTTTGTTTTGTTTGAAAGGATATACTTCCAGATTAGTCCCATTTAAACTTCAAAAAAAAATACCACCCCTACGGGTGGAAAAATAGCTAATAATTAATTTAACCTACTTCTAATTGTCATATTGACTTGAAACTTTGCAAGTGTTTCTATTTCCGTTGATAGTACAGTGGTTCGGTATTGTTGACCTGATCTGATGGTAAGGCCAGAAGGTGGATAGGTGGAACTCTTCAACGACTAATAGTAGATACTTTGAGTTTGGGCTTATTTTGTTTGATTTGACAAGCCTAACACGTTAGAATCCTTACTATGCTACTACTGTCTACACTAAAAAGGGAAAAATAAAAACTTTTTAACAAAAAAATAAAAACCGACTTCAAACAAAAGCACTAAAAAGTAAAAAATAACTGATTGGTAGTTTTCATTTACTATACATACCTAATCAAATATTTTCGAAGTCGGTGTGCTTTGCTTTGTATGGGCTAGCACCGATTTCGAAAATATTTGATTAGGTATGTATTTAATAGGTAGGCTTTAATTACTTAGCCAAAGCACACCGACTTCGAAAATATTTGATTAGGTATGTATAGTAAATGAAAACTACCAATCAGTTATTTTTTACTATTTAGTGCTTTTGTTTGAAGTCGGTTTTTATTTTTTTGTTAAAAAGTTTTTATTAGAATATTTACTTTTCAGAATCTCTATTGTTTTAGAATATTTCTTAAATATAGGTTTCTCAGAGTTTATGCTGGACCTAAGAGAAGCTCAGTTTGCAAATTATATAATAACTAGCATTGCCCGCGGCTCCGCCCACGTTCAGATAACCAAAAACGAAATTCTTAGGTTTTATATATTAGTATACTCTTACATTGCAGTTTTTGTATTTTTTTTTTCAAAAATGAGATATTTTCCCGCGGTAAAAAGTATCCTATATGTTGACCCGGATAACCAGATATCACCATACCAAATTTCATCAAAATCCAGTGGTTTTTCTGTGATGCAGTAATAGACAGACAGACAAAAATTCTAAAAACTATAGATTCGGCCTCTGTATCGATAATAATGTTCATTTCAATAAGATTTTCCAAAAAAATATTTAATGTACTGATTCGGTTTAGTTACAATTTTATTATATGTATAGACAATATCATAAACAAATGAAAACACTTGACACAACAACTCAAAGCATTATAAATGTACAATCGCACGCCATGCAAATCCGCAGATATTATCTACGATTACAGAAATGAATGAAAATCACTCTCATTGCGTATTCTCGCGAAGGATATAGGAAAAGAAATTGTTTGCATTTAAAATGAAGTGATAGAATTTGCATTACAATAAACATCTTAAGGTAAGGCAATAAATCTATGAGTCCTTTCCGGCGGCGCTATTACAACTATTCTAATGGTTTGCGCGTTATGTTAATATGCCTGTACCATGCCGACATACACCTGTCCGGAACACAGTATCCGCGCATTGTCTATGATCCTAGAATCATTTATGCTTTTTAAGTTCCTAGAGAATTTTTCCGCTTCTAATAAATTTTAATGCTTAAGATGATAATTTATAAATGCGATAATTGTAGATTTTTAACGAAATTTATTTATTTAGCTTATGGATCTTAAAAATAGAAACTTAATTTAATCTCTCTCTCTCTCTCTCTCTTCATTATATATACAACATTATATAAAATATCTATTTATTCTGTACTGGTGTTCGTCTAGTAAACGAATTTCAATCATAATCATTACTGAAAATTTGAGGAAAACATATGCACATAAATGTAACTTAATAAATATACGTATCTTTATAAAACAAACTGTTTCCAAAAAAAATTTATTGACAAAACTAAAGCTAGTTAATAAACAAAAAAGTTAGTTAATAAATAAACAAAAAAGCTACTAAACAAAAAAAACAGTGGATTAACAGAGGAGAAAAAGGTACTGAATTGTTTTGTATTTGCGTTTTTATATAAAGATATAAAAACGCAAATACAAAACAATATAATATAATATATATATATTTCCTACATAATTGATATATCGTAATAATTTTATAAACAAAGTTCCTCAAATAAACATTCTTACTAATATGTACCAAATATAGTAGAGAAGAATAGTTAGTATAATATATCGCAATCGTCATTTAGAAAATATTTACCAACATATAATCAACATTAAACATTTTAAACTGCAATTACAAGTAGCTTTTCTTCATTTTGTACCAGGTTCGAGCCCACAAAGTCGACGAAAGGCGCCAGCAAGATGCGCCGCGATCTCATCAACGCAGAGATATCTAACCTCAGAGACTTGCTCCCTCTACCCCCGTCGACTAGACAGAGGTTATCGCAGCTACAGTTAATGGCCCTCGTGTGTGTTTATGTGAGGAAAATGAATTATTTTCAGCAAGGTAAGCTATACTTAATGTAATGTCAGATAATTTAAAGCTTCAAGTAATCCCTTTTCTAATTAAAACTTCCTGAATGAATAATAAAAAATAATGTATGACTCTAGCTTAAACCAATTAGAGTATTAAGGCTTAGAGAAAAGTTCTTATATGTATTTATAATTCCAAAGTACGTTTCTTATGAGTAAAAATCATCATAATAAGTAATATATTCAAATAATCACTTAGTACGAGTGAATGAAGTTACTCATACCACAGATCATATGATGTCAGGAGATATTATAGTGCACAAGTGTACGCGCAGACACAACGTGCACTCTCTATTCCTGTCACTCATACTCCGGTGGGACGACTGCTCGACATGACCAGTGAGAGTTGAGGCGCAGGACGGCTTTACGTGCTCTCCGAGGATCCTCCGAGGCCTCCGAGGACTGTACAGAGACTCAATAACTAAACTTGGCCCGACCTGGGACTCGAACCCAGGACCTCCGAGGGTGCAGCCGTATATGCTAGCCACTACACCACCGAGGCAGTTAGTTTGCCACAGATCATATCATACTATATTCTCATATTTAACAAATAACAAACCATTTTAACCGAGTAAAATTCGCTTCACAGTTTCCCATGCTCCGAATCTTTGGCTAAGCTCATCACGTAAATTGTTATCCTAAATCTCGACCATGTTTTGAAAACGTCCCCAAACTTTTTGTTTCACCTTCAGTCACGAAACGACGTATTAAGACGTTTAAAATGCATTTAGTTCGCTATCTTATCTCCCGTTGCTATAACTTCACCCATAATTCCGTCTTTCTTTCTGTTTTAGTGTTCAAAAGTCACGATTTCAGTTATCAGTACCAAGAGCAAGCAACTCCTACACCTAATATTGGATTTTCAAAGGTATTTTTTTTTTCAAGTTTACGACTGTTACCGTGAAACTATTAAATCGGTAGTGACACTTACAATGTCTTTTTCAGGCAATGAACGGTTTTATGATGATGATGACACAGAACGGCAAGCTGTTGTATATATCTGAAAATGCGGCGGAATATTTAGGGCATTCGATGGTATGTATGGAAAACAAGTAATTTTTTTGTACATTCAACAGTTTTAATTAATCTATACATATAATAAAATTGTAACCCGAATCTGCTTAACTTGTTGCAGAGTACCGTTAAATAGATTCTCAAAAACTGTTTTTTTATTCTTTAAATACCTGCCTATAATGATTATTTCTAAGATATCAAACTTAATTAACACAATAATTGTCAAAATTTCATTACATTAATTTAATGTAAATGAAAAATAATTATTAAACATATATTATGTATTAATAATTGTACGTTTTATCTTCTCCTTTTAATTTTAGGAGGATCTTCTAATACACGGAGACAGCGTTTATGATATAATAGACAGACAAGACCATCAAATGGTGCAATTAGAACTAAATAAAGGCTGCAACGGAGAGACTGAAAACATACCAAAGACTAGGCATTTCTTTTGTAGGATGAACGTGTCTAGAAACGCTAGACGGCAAATGAGATTTGGTGACCAAAAAGTGAGTATAAAATTATTATTTTTAAAATAGAGCTGCTGCTGCTATAGACTTTGAAAAACATTTGCAAGATGTCACGTGAAGTCGTTAAATAAGGACAACCTAACAGACACAATTATGTATAAAATCTATACTAAAGATCTTTTAGTAAAAATATCATTCGAAACTAACGAATTTTGCTTTTCTCAGGTAGTATTAGTAAGGGGCCATTACGTGTCGTATTTACCATTGTGCAGTAGAAATGAACCAGTGTTCCTAGCATCGTGCACTCCCCTGGCTATGCCTGAGACAAGAGAATGCGTAGTTCATGGCGCCACTAACGTGTTTACGACTATACATGCAATGGACATGAAAATTTTACATATAGATGCTAAGTAAGTTTTACAATAATATTTGAACTTCTAATTTGAAAATACTACATACAAAAATATTTATTATTATTTGAAGGGACAAAAAATATTTTTATAATTTCTGTTTATATAATATTAATGTTTAATATTATTTTTAGTGGTGAATGGTATTTAGGCTGGAAGAAAACAGATTTAGCAGATGTATCATGGTACCAAATTCTTCATTGGGAAAGCTTACGAGAAGCTCAAACTAAACATAAATTAAGTAAGTTCCTCTTATGATTTTTAAAACTTTTGTTCAAAATTTTGCATGTAATTTTCAAAACAAAACAAATTAGAATAACAAACATATAGATTACTAGCATTGCCCGCGGCTCCGCTCGCGTTCGATGACCAAAAACCAAATTCTTAGGTTTTACATATTAGTATACTCTTACATTGCAGTTTTTGTATTTTTTCTCAAAAATGAGATTTTTTCCGCAGTAAAAAGTATCCTATATGTTGACCCGGATAACCAACTATCACTATACGAAATTTCATTGAAATCCATTCAGTGGTTTTACTGTGATGCGATAACAGACAGACAAACAGACAAAAATTCTAAAAACTATTGATTCGGCCTCTGTATCGATAATAATGTTTATTTCAATAAGATTTTCCAAAAAATATTAAATTTTTAAATTCGGCTTAGTTAAAATTTTATTATATGTATAGATTATGTTATTAAGTACGTTTTTTATTTGGAAAAATCAAAATCCATACTTTATTTATTCAAAGTTATGTCCCGTTCCTTAATATTCCAAACCAATTCGTATTGCTTTCAGTTAGGTGTTACATAAAAAGAATAAAAATGACTAAATACAGTTACTTCATTAAATAACATTAGATACGTAACTGTACCCTAGTCTAATTACCATATTGGTATACAAATCACGTGTAAAGCTGAAGCAGTGTTTACGCGCTAAATTGCTATGCTGATTCTTTGAGGAAGCTAATTATTTGTATCTGAGCTCGATAAATAATCGATTTAAAGATCTGTAACATTTCTATATTAAATTTTTCTTTATAAGTAACACTATCCTAATTTAATATTACAAAAAGGATGGTTTGTTGGTTTGTCGTTATTTTACACGGCAATAAAAACAGGGCAGCAATAGTTGTGAAGAGATACGTCTCGTTCATTTCATCGATCATACTCTGCTTACACCTTTGTATAGTACTGGGATTGAGTCCCGGATCGAGACAAGTATTTTAATTATAGGTTCTGTCAAGAAAATCTCAATAGCTCGAAGTTAGGTATTGAACGGTATTCGTGCCTCGAAGAAATTGACTTGTCTTAATGAGATAGGCTGACGTGATGACATTTTTGTTACTAAAATTCACAGAAATCACTCGACATAAAATCACTAATGCAAAAAAATCACATATCGAATGGTTGCTCCATTGCTACGTAAGAGACAAACAAACATACCTTCAGATTTATAATATTAAGTAGTAAAAATTAAATGTTTCATAGAACTCTAATTTTTTCAAAGACTTAATAGAAAATTTCATTTCAGTAACTCAATCAGATCAAGATAAATGCTGTATTCTTCTTGTAAAACTTCAACAAAGAAGTGGACAGTTCTTATGGGTGCATGTTGTTTTACAAGTAAAGGATGCTGCTGATACGCCAAGACAATTTATCGTTGCTACAAATCAGGTTTTAAGGTATACTTATATATTATGCTCTTTAGAACTGTCACTTTAAAATAATGTTTCTATCCGTCCAAAAAAATCCAAAAAAAAACATATTTTTTTATTCGTAAATAACTAGTAGTTAAGGTATTCCTAAGCCATCCTTTACTTATGTAGTGTAGAAATCAATAAGTACAAATTGCAATTTACGTCGTGTGGACATTGAATTCACTATCCCTGTAACCTATTGAATGTTATAGATAGTGAATTGGATAGACCTAGACCACTAGACCCGCCCTTGCTATGCTTTGGCAATCTTACTCCATGTAAAAAAGCTAATAAAATTTCCTCTGTGCCTACCCTTCTTGAGATAAGTATAACCTATGTTACCTTTGACCTATGCTTCTATACTCCTTACCTTCCAAAAAGTCCAAAATATTTATTCTGAAAAAAAAATTTTTTTTTCACCTGTACAAAACGTAGCCCATTTCGTTTCACCCAAGCTTCCACTAGTAAAATTTATGTTATAGACATTTTCCGTTCCGACAGTTGCCGTCTCGAATATTAGTAGCCACGTTTTTAAAGGATGTTTTGAGTTTGCCATCATTTAAATACGTCATCATATGAATTCAATACACCATAGCTTTTCAAAAGTTCAAATTTATTCACGATAATAGAGAATTAAAATTTTATTAACTGAATATGTATACATATTATTATCCTACAGTGAGGAAGAAGCATCAATAATGCTTGCAAACTCTTGGTTATACCAATACTATGGATACCAGAACCAGCCTTGTGGCATGTTAGATCCTCGATGTCAAAAGTTTTTCCGACGAGAGCCAATTTATCCTGACCCCTACCAAGAATACCAATATGTAGAGAATTCAGAGATCGATTACACTGGTTACCAAATGACACAATATATTCAAAAAACAGACGAGTATGGATGCGAGAGAGTTTACACGGAGAGAGGACCAGTCGATTATTCTACACATTCGCCACAATCTACGATAAGTGAAGAAAGGTGAGTGATATTTATCATTAAAATCTTCTTATCATTTAATAAATATGAAGACATAGTTCTGATCGTGATTAATGTTAACTACAAAATACGTGTTTATTACACTTTCTTTTCAGATAAAAAAATAATTTCAATCATGCAAATAGCATCGTTTTGATGGTGGTGACTTAGGCCTCATAAATATATTTCTTAAAAGAAGTTTAATTTATTTAAATTAAAAAAGTTCTTATTATCCTATTAAACTGATATCGACTAAAAAAAATGTTGCCTATACAAATATTCAAGAACAAGCTTCCTGTTCGATTAAAATCTGGACGCCGAGCGCCGCAGGCACAAGCTAGTTTTAAAAAACACGTAGTTCTTAAATTACTCGACCCAATATAGAATACCTATTCAAAATAACGTATTTAATTTTATAAGGTCAAGTTGGAAACGTCCGTCAAAACTAATACTGAAGTGAACATTGAGTTTCGACTTAAGACCTTTTTCTATAGAACTTATCGTATTTGGTTAACGTGGACAACTTTAAACTTTACTTATAGTTGAAAATTAATTCGATGATAAATCTTATTCCATTAAAATAAGGTTTACCATTCATAATTTGTTGGTAAATTGAATCTTGTGATGGCAACTTCACAATAAATATGGTAATGAAAGGTGTCAAATTACGCGGATGGACAGACGGACGGACAGGGTGATGATTTTCTTATTTATATTCCCTCGCTGTGACATGACGAATACAAATTGTATGATGTGACCTTGTGTGTTTGTTTTTTAATAATTCAAGATCATTGGATATAGTTTTGTAAAAAAATATTTTTATCATATTTATTATCGAAAATTGTTGTATGTAACAACATTTTCATTATACTGTATTTATTAATCTATAAGTTTAGACTTATAGATCTCAATTAGGTATACTATCAAATTAATATTATATAACATATTTAACCTTATATTTTAACTTCATGAACGAATTAGCCACTCGTTCATGTTTAACTTTTTCTGCTTATTGACGTATCCTATGTACAACATGGACAAAGCCGCTGGCAAAAACTAATTATAAGAAATTAATTATCTACTATATCTTAAGATGTTTTAATCATTAAATATTATTTTAAGGTCACCCCTACACTACGACGCTCCAGATATAGTGGTCAACAGCAATATGTACATGTACTCTATGCACGGCAAGCGGGAATACTATGAACAGTATCCTCATGTAAATTATAATATACAAGAACCATGTTCGAGTCTTGATGGTGAGCATTATATATTTTTAAATAATTTTGTAAAAACCGCCACAATTCACTGCGATTTTTTATCATTTTGAACTAAACTCTTTGCTACTTTATAGATTGTAAATGATATTACATAAAACAACATTATGTCACTTAAAATTAAATGTATACCTCTATTACTTATATTATAATCCCGAGTTTTGTTTGTTTGTACCAATACCATATTGAAAAAATCCTATAACCTAATTTTTGGAAACCCATAGGAGCGGATCAGTTATTACTATTATATATAAATAAGCTAAAACCGTCCGCCAACCCGCACTTGGCCAGCGTGGTGGACTATGGTCTGATCCCCCTCGTATTGAAGGAAGGCCCGTGCCCAGCAGTGGGACGTTAAAAAGGGCTGAATACGGACACGGAAGCTAAAATCGCGTATAATTTTATAATTTTAATTGTATATTGAGTATTTAATTGTATAATTTTTCTATTACAAGCATACTGAAAAATATTAATAGTAAAAGGCTCAATGATTTGATTTAATTTCAGAACATTCAGTTAAGCTTATAACAATTATCTACATTTAGTGTTTTATATTTTAACTTTGAAAGTATTTTAAAAATATATTTTTATTTTTTTACGTAACTATTTGGCAGAGAATGACGTCATTATCGATGTACTAAAACAAGTGTTAAATGTTATATTACGCCATAAAAATTCATAATCTATTTTATTGGCAAATCGTGTATTAGCAGTATTTTATAGAAAAATAATTTTAAATTATTTCCTAAATATGTAGTAAAATAATATCTATTATATTATTTTTATGATGTGAAACAGGTGTTTTACCATGTTTTTTACTATTGTTTCTGTTTTGTCGATATTTTGACACTACCGGAAGTGTCATTGTCATGAGTGTACAAGCAATAGTAAAAATAGTAAAAAAGTCTTTTTCTTTAAGAAAAAATATAAATATATAATAACTATCGACGATTAATAATTTACTATATGCTTAATTTGCTTCACCCAGGTATTGATTATCCTTCCGCCAAAAGAATGAGGGTAGGACCAGCACCACTGAGCATAGAAGGGACAGACGGGATGGACCGATGGAACCCCAGTCCTCCCTGGTCGGACACCCTCAAAATGAACGACTACAGTCAAAGATTCACTTA
The DNA here is from genome assembly GCA_947093115.1 of Brenthis daphne. Classification (NCBI taxonomy): domain Eukaryota; kingdom Metazoa; phylum Arthropoda; class Insecta; order Lepidoptera; family Nymphalidae; genus Brenthis; species Brenthis daphne. The sequence goes on along the minus strand of OX352478.1, from coordinate 9,552,614 downwards.
CAACATGTTACCTATACCTGAAAGGGCTATGGTCACTTAAATATTATTTATGTTTAAGCTAGAATAATTAATTTAAAAGGCTAGATTGTGCAATATGTGTTTGTGCAATTTCTTTGTAATATTTTTGATATTTTGTAATTTGATTTACTTGTTCCATTGTAAATAACTAATAGTAAATAAAAAGCTTTTCTGAGTGTTTATTTTGCATATTTCCATAAGTATGTATTTTTTTAGTTTCGGTTTCATGAAACATTCCAAAACGTATTTATATTTAATTATTAAAATTGAAAAAAAAAACAATTTTCTTAGAAGAAAAGTAAGATTTACTATTAGATTAGACATGTTTTCTATTTATGAATTTATGAAGTTTGTTTGTTTGTTTAAAATTACTTTTTAAAGCTCAATTTAGTTAAAAATGTTTCAGTATTTTAATTTAAGCGTTGTAAGTATTATGTCACATATAAGAATTTTAGAGTAATGGGAAACATTTCCGTCCAAATACACTTTTCTACATTCCAAAGGAATTAATTATTTAGTAATAAGGTTTTATATAAGAAATATATTTTTGTAAATATTTATATGTAAATTATTTTTGTGTACAGAACTCCTTTATTGTATGTTAGATTAAGTTACGAAATAAAGTTTTTTTTTTCAAATATTCTGCATCTTTTTATTACAACCCTTTAATATGAGTACATCAAAATTAATTCGTTTTAACATATCTCGGTATATACGTATAGTCTGTATTGCTTAATTTGTAGCGAGATTTTATAAGCTAATATGACCTAAAGGCTTAAATCTTCATTCATATTCTCTAAGCCACTATGTAATCAAAGGTTTAAAGCACTCATTAGTCGATTAACGTATTCTAATAAGTTTCTTGAAACTATTAAAACACTAAGATTTACATTTCGAGGTCGAATATCAAACTTCTTATTAATCCTTAATAAAGGTAATTCTAAGAAAGCCTACGCAACTCTATTTAATTTTCACAAATTGCTTAGAAATGTTAGTGGGGTTGAAAATCGCATAAATCACGTTATGATGGTGGCGCTTAAGCTGTCCAAATTTACAAAAGCTGTATCCCGCGCGGTTGTGGTACAATATATAAGCTTTTTAGGATACTAAAGCTGACATTATATTTACTTTTAATTGATAAAATTTTATTCATAATTTTGGATACATTTTTAATGATATATATTATTAATAACATGATTTTCAAAATGCATTACAGCAATAAAGCTTCATGATTACTGTAAAGCGGTCTAACTAAATATCAAAAGAAATCTGAAAAAAAACGGGAAAGAACAATTTTCTATAATCGCGTAAATCTAAGAAAATAATATATTTAGTAGCAGCCTTGTTAATTTACATTTTATAATGGTAAGTAGGGAATAGATAGAATATATATTATCTATACATATAATATAGTAAAATTATAACTAAGCCGAATCTGTACATTAAATATTTTTTGAAAAATCTTATTGAAATAAACATTATTAGCGATACAGAGGCCGAATCTATAGTTTTTAGAATTTTTGTCTGTTTGTCTGTCTGTTACCGCATCACAGAAAAACCACTGGAGGGATTTTGATGAAATTTTGTATGGTGATAGCTAGTTATCCAGGTCAACATATAGGATACTTTTTACCGCGGGAAAATGTCTCATTTCTGAGAAAAAATACAAAAACTGCAATGTAAGGGTATACTAATATGTAAAACCTAAGAATTTGGTTTTTGAGATTAGCGCGTTCAAACAAACAAGCTCTGCCTCTTTATAACATTAGTATAGATTCATGTTAAATTATTGCAAATTCGAAGGCGTCATATAAAGGTAATAAACAATGAACAAGTGTACGCATTACGCAAACTCAAGTGCACTCTATATTTCTGTCATTCTCAACGTCCGTTCGGACGAAAATCACATTGGCGACTAAAGATCAGCACAAGACCAACGGCTTTTTGTGCTGTCTGAGGTACGTTGGTGTAACACTACGGTGTATCAATATTCATTTATATTTATATTTTATCGCTAGTCGCTTATGACATATAACTATTTATCGCTAACTCTGGCTTAGGCATTACTATTGCGAACTTGTCCACCTGAACGCAACTATAATGAATTATTGATGCAATACTACGTGATCCGTACGACACCGTGGATTAAATGTAATGGGGCTCAATAAATGATATCGCATGGCAAAAAATAAGAAAAAAAATTTTTTTTACGCGTATAGGCAATGTATTTTATTCATATATTTTAAACGATTATATTTAGATAGCTTGACTTTAAACGATTTGTTGGAAATAGCTACGGAATATACAATTTTTGTAGCGTATTATAATAGATATTGGATGTCACATGTCGTTAACATGTTCATTTCTAGAATCTATAATAATTACTGCATTCTAATATAAATGATATTATACTATAATGATCGTCTTAAAATTTAATAATATTAAATAATATAAAATAATTTTAACTACATTGTTTTTATTTTATTTTATAAGAATCTGTAAATAAAAATTAAGGAACCTAGTGTTGAAATAAATATTAATAAAACTTTTAGCATGAGCTTTTGACCTCCACTTTCGAACAAGTGAGAAATATTAAAAAAAAAACAATTTTTAAACCTCATTCATCATCGATACATAGAAAAAACATATAATTTTATCATTAAAAAAATATACTTACAATTATTAAGAATGCTATGGAATTAAATACAAATGTAGTGCAACTTATTTTATCTACAACCGATTCACTAACATTCTTAAATCTTTCTCCTATCTTAACTTCTAGTAAAGTTAAACACAAAATATAGCTTGCTTGATACTGCATACCGTCATCCAGATGTTTGAAAAGCATCGAAGCGGTTCGCATTAGCTCAACTCGTTAACAGAAAACAAATTAATAAATTATACTCCCTTGATCGCTGGCTCCGTGGGAAAAGTAAATTAATTTATTTATATTATTTATCTAGGCTATGCAAGACGTGTATGGTTTTAATTGAAACAATTATAATTTGTTTGTGATGAATATTTTGCTTCATATATATTTTGTAGATGCCATTCTTATATAGTTATTAGAATTTCTAATTAATTTTACTGTTCTATATATAATATTAACTAGCCGTTAGATTGGCTATGTGCAGACTTTAACGTTAATGAGAACTACCAAATTACAGTATTATATACACAAAGAAATACAGGTACGTTTTTATTCAAACTTATGATCTGTAAAAAAATATATTTGTAGTGGCAGTAAGGGTAGTAGGGGGCAAACAAGCAAACGATAGTAAGTCGATGAAGTGAATTTTGTTAATAACCTCATTTTTTATTTTTATACTAAAATATCATTATTATTTTTAGTAGTGAAAGAAATTTAATAAATTTTGAAAATCGAAATTAAAACTATCTTACCTGCTGTGTTATGAGGAGCATGGTAAAGAAAAAAGGCGTAAAATAATTGCCATTATTTTATACTAGCGGCTCACCCTCCCTTCGCTCGGATTCACCTCTAAGAAAACAAAAACAAACCTATCCCATGGGAAATATACATTTTTCCAGGATAAAGAGTAGCCTATGTGTTATTCCAGACTACATATCTATCTCTGTGCCAATTTTCATCCAGCTCCGTTCAGCCGTTCTGGCGTGAAAGAGTAATAAACATCCATACATACTCACAAACTTTCACATTTATAATATTAATACGAATAAAAAATAAATCACACTCTTTTAGAGCTTTTACTATACATTATAGGTAAATTTATCACATAAAAATCCCGCATGTAAAATAAACAAAAAAATTTAAAATGTGCAAAAATCTTCATAACAAAACATACCTAACTGTAACATATGTAATTAAATTAAAATTGAAACTATTAACCAAAAATCTACACTTATACATACCTTAATTTTAAAATTAAGTTTTAAAGTTACATACAAATATAGATTTATTAACTTTAAAAGTAATATTTTTTTATTTAAATTGCCTTTAAAAATTTAAGAGGTCGTAAAACGTAATGCACCTTAGTCGGAAGGCCGTGTTTGCAAAGTGTCAGATAAAAATACATTAAAATGCGGTTTACGGCATAACCGACTATCGTGATAAATATTCATGCAAATATCCACGCATCCTGGATTCCGTGTAAAAAGGAAAATAAGAACGCGAATAGATTATGTGCTATTACGTATCAGGCGCTTTGTTTATGTAGAGAGGGATAGTTTACTCGCAACACCACGATGAATATGCTTCGATGTTTTCAATTACATTATTTGGTACGGTATGGTATAGTTGTCTCTTCTGGAGGTACATATATAGTCAGAATTCCATATTTATTGATTTCAATAAATTCTTTATTACATTTTTTATAACACTAATCTAATACCAACAGCGCAACAAAAACCATGTATGATTTTCCCGTGCACTGCAGATTCATACACGGTAGTTAATTAAACTTAAACATAAATCTATTAAAAACAGGTAAGAATATCCCCAACTTGCGTTGATTATATTGTTTCGAGAATAATAGATATTAAAAACTTTGGAATAAACATTTATAAATACCCGAAGCTATCTTGGGATATCTAAATACTTGTATAGATGTTCGCGAAAGGAAGATTACTTTTACATAATATTTTTGATTTTTGATGATAATTTTTGTAGTTTTTTTATTATACATAATACCTATTAAAATTAAACATTAGGACAAATCGGACTAGTATTATACAAAAATAAATGAAAATTAAGGAATTTTATTCATTGAGAAATAATAGACCCATTAAAAAAGACTTAAACAATAATCTTAAAGAATATGCTCCTGTAACTTATCCTATCCTATCTCTCTTAAACTTAACTCTCTAAAATGTAATCATGAATGATTGAAAATCTCAGAATTCTATTAAAATTAACTAAATTATTATGTTTGATTATGTATTTTATGTTATTTACTTTAAAATGTCACAATTTTTTTCTTTGAGAACTAAAAAAAATAAATGGTGTGAAATGTTAACAGTAACTTTGTTCAAATTCAATATTAGTTTTTAAGTAATGCATATGTTCATAGCTTAAAAAATATATACATATAATATACTAATTGTAATTCGTATTTTATTACGTGCCTGGTTACTTATTTGTACAAAAATCAAAAAAGAGGACGTACACAATTAGTCTTTATATTTTATGGATTTGGTATTCGATATCTTCGCCAATTGTGGATCAATTTTCATAATTCCCTTTTATTTAATGTATAGATGTATCTATCGTAAGGGCGATCCCAAATAAAATTATGCACCTATAGAGGTGTATTTTGAAGGCGGTTATTGTTAAAAATTGTTAAAAAAAAGTTAACCCCTTCCTGAAAAGAATGTATTTTATACCTTTGGTACTTTTGAACAAGTAGATATATTTATTTGTTTTTTTTTATAAAACTATTAATAAAGGTAGGTACTGAATAGAACACTGTCAAAATTCAAACTATAATAAACTCTCTGTACACGGAAAGAGTCATCCAGTTCGATTACAATTCAAAAGGAAAAGGAAAATAAATAAATATTAAAATGCAAATACCATTCGCCTTCATCGATTAAGCGCTAACTATTTACGATAATATCTCCACTATGAATAATGTCTTCAATTCTGCTTAGAAATTTAAATATAATAAGCCATTAATTTAAATATAATAAGTAATTATTATATTTATAGAAAACAATTAGTTTTATACCCAGTATATAATGGTACGAACGCACGAGTTCATGGAGAAATGGTGTGTTGAAATTGTTATGTAGATTCGCTATAAATCATTGTTAATATCTTATTGGGACGTGTTTTAATAGTGCTAATATTTCAAAATAATACTAAATACAGGTAGCGCCACCTTTTGGCAAGTTTTATTACTAACATTAACCTATGTGATATATATGTACATACATATGTGTACTTAATTTCATGCACACGTAGTCATTTTAAAGTTAAAGGTAACATTTTTGCAAATACTTCCAGTACTCTCAGCATGATAGAGTAACAACCATACACACATATACCAAGTTTCGCTACAATATACTGGTATCAAGAGACCATAAATTAATTTTACAAAAAATTGTAAAACAAGAAAAAGCGACAGACGCTATAATGCGATAAAGCCATAATTGCATTTATTAAATAAGTAACAATGAAAAAATCAATTAGGATAAAATAAATTTCCGACGAAATCTGAAAAGATAGTTTTATTTAAAATGTCAAATATTCGCATAAATCCAAAAAAGTAATTAAAGTCTAAATCAATTAGGATAAAAAGAATTGTTGTATTTTGATATATTTGGTATATATGTACATATTTTTGGCAGTGGTAGCGCTTGGGTAACCGAGTGAAGCGGGTTCAAATCCCAGGTATCGCACCTCTGATATTTTCATGTGTGAATCATTTTCAACATAATTACCACTTGTCTTACGGTGAAGGAAAACATCGTGAGGAAACCTGCGTGTCTGAGAAAACCTAGCAAGTTTTCGAAAGACATATGAAGTCCGCCAACCCGCACTTCGCCAGCGTGGTGGACTATTGTCTGAGCCCCTCTTATTGAAGGGAGGCCCCTGCCCAATAGTGAGACGTCAAAAAGGGATGAATACACATACACATATATTATCATATATAGTTTTATCGTTTTGATTTTTTTTCCTTTAAAAAGTTGTCGTGTGCTCTCTATTAACGTGACTAATAACATCCAATGTAGAATAACGGTTTTATATTAATAAAAAATTAAAGAAATACAAAATAGTATCATAATTATTATAATTCGGTCACATTAATGCAGTCGAGACCGCCACAGCGTCGTAAAGAATATTAAGTGGATTATCAAAGAGGTTGATTCTTTTAATCGTGTTAATCGAAATAAACCGATATTGAAAACAATTGACAGGGTAGCGCACGACTGTAGTACATAATTAAGGATGTAAGCAGTTTATCGATATTTAATATCGATACTTCATAAAATATATTTCTTTAACATAAGTTGCATATTTTTATGGGACTTCTATCTACTACTATACTAAATTACCTTATAAGAAGTGCTTATAAGGTAGAAAAAACTGTGTATAAAGACCATTGTTCCACAGCAAAATTTAAATAAAGAAAGCTTTAATTTTACAAAACACTTTTTTTTTAAATAATGTAAATATAAATCAAATTACACTTACAAGATACATATAAAGTTTGCATTCAAAGTTTTATTTGTACATATTGAACATTTATTTAAAATGAAATTTTAATAATAATGTACTTTTAATTTAAATAGCTAACAAGCTCATCTGACATTATAGTAGTAAAGAACTTTCAAACTTCAAACTTGTCGCTAATTTAATGTAACCAAAACATTTTTTTTTTAATATCTACCCTGTATTTCTTACAATTAACCCTTAGCTTACCAAAACATTTTATAAAAGAATACGCAAAAGAATCAAAAGAAACGCAAAATGTCGGTGGGATGCCAAAAGGTATACCACCTACAACCTACAACCCTACTAATTTCATAGAGCGCACGATTTTCATGTTCCTTGCCACGTGTACGCCGCGCATACACGACAAGAGCTTACACCCTGAATTTCAAATTGCCTTATAAAATTATTCTTTGTTTTCACCCTTTCCAATCAAATTACACGCACGCTCTTTTAACACGTGCCGAGAACCGTGTGTGAATTTAAATCGATTTTTAAAAATGTTACCGATTAAATACAAAGGGATGGTAACGGTACGATTGTATCGATGTTCCTTTCGGACCGTTAGATGTCAATACTAACGGATTTCGGCGTTCTGTTTCTGATCTCATTTCGTTGGAAATAAGTGATGTAAGGAATAATAAGACGGCTTTGATAACAGGTGTCGGCTCTATGAAGAAGCACAAAAATGTTCGTAGTGGTCCAAGAATTTAATTCCAAATTTATACCAAATTTGTAATTAAATTCTATTAAAACTAGCAACTCGTTTCGGTTTCAACGTGTTTTTGTTTATTTATTTTTTATATAATTATTATATTTTTTCAAGTTCATCATAATATTCATATTGATATTTTTATAGCAGTAGAAGTTTGTTTTTTAGGACTAGGCCTAAATTAGGTCTAGGATTTTTGCCGTCGAGATCAATACAGGCAGACAGAGCTACTTATAAAGATTACTATTTTTAATTTAGGGATAATTACTTTAATGTCTAATTGCTATGAAATAATAGTGCAGCTAGCTACATGTTTAATATAAATTAATCTATACATATAATAAAATTGTAACTAAGCCGAATCTGTACATTAAATATTTTTTGGAAAATCTTATTCAAATAGACATTTTTATCGATACAGAGGCCGAATCTATAGTTTTTAGAATTTTTGTCTGTCTGTCTGTCTGTTACCACATCACAGAAATACCACTGGAGGGATTTTAATGAAATTTGGTTTAGTGATAGCTGGTTAACCAATCAATCATTTGAATCAACATATAGGATACTTTTTACCGCAGGAAAATATCTCATTATTGAGAAAAAATGCAAAAAATGAAATGTAAGAGTATACTAACCTAAGAATTTGGTTTTTGGTCATCTGAATGCGGGCGGACCCGCGGGCAATGCTAGTCTTCTATATCAATAAAAGAACCTTTCATACAATAAGCAGTTCCATAAAAACAAACTGCTAAGCTCAATGTTTTTAAGAAAAATATTAGTAACATGTTTTAAATAAACAGCTTAATATTGAAAATATTTTAAACAATAATGCTGACAAATTCTCACCGAACATAATTTACGGTCTGTGACATACTCGTAGGCACCACAGGTGCGGTGGGCGTATCTAATCTCTCTCACAATATACTGACATTTCACTTAAATGGCGAACATTTAGTTTCGCGAAATCATTTTTACCTTAAAAAGAAGAATTAGCGTGCATTATATTCTGATTTCTGATGTCTATTTATGGAAAACACATATTTTCTTGGGCGTATACAAAACATTTTCGGCGAAATGACATCGCCCTGTCGTATTCCTCGCTGCAATTGGATGGGTCTTTATGGGTTTATATGGGTGGCAACTGCCTCGGTGGTGTAGTGACTAGCATGTACGGCTGCACGGGTGGAAGTCCTGGGTTCGAGTCCCGCGTCGAGCCAAGTTTAGCTATTGAGTCTTCCTGTATAGTAAGCCTCAGTAACAGCCCGGAGTTGGGAAGTTGACGGTGTTTCACCCCCGCGCCTCGGAGAGCACGTAAAGCCGTCGGTCCTGCGCCTTAACTCTCACCGGTCTGTCGAGTAGTCGTTCCACCGGAGTATGAGAGTGACAGGAATAGAGACTTCGAAAATATTTGATTAGGTATGTATAGTAAATGAAAACTACCAATCAGCTATTTTTTACTTTTTAGTCCTTTTGTTTGAAGTCGGTTTTTATTTTTTTGTTAAAAAGTTTTTATTTTTCCCTTTTTAGTGTAGACAGTAGTAGCAAAGTAAGAATTCTAACGTTTCTTCTTTTAGGCTTTCTTTTAGGCTTCTATTAGGCTTGTCAAATAAAACAAAATAAGCCCAAACTCAAAGTATCTACTATTAGCCGTTGGAGAGTTCCACCTATCCACTTTCTGGCCTTACCATCAGATCAGGTCGACAATACCGAACCACTGTACTATCAACGGAAATAGAAACACTTGCAAAGTTTCAAGTCAATATGACAATTAGAAGTAGGTTAAATTCATTATTAGCTATTTTTCCATCCTTATTTCCTCCTTTTTGAAGTCGGTTGAAAAGAACTTTTAAATCTCTTTTATTCATTGCTTTTCGGATGACAAAGGTTAAAACGCACGTTGTTTCGTTTAAAAAAGCACTTTATGTGGTGAGCGTAAATTCGAATTTGTGTTTAGACAATAAGAATTCATATAACTAATAAGAACTTTCGATTTTTTAATTTTATTCTTTAGTTTGACTTAACGTCACAATATGTCAACAACACTTTTTGAAGAGATATTTAAATACGTATCTATGTTTTTATTATATATCTTAATATATATAATCCTTCTGTACGTGTGTCTGTTAACCAACGCCTCCTAAAGCGCCAGACCGATTTGAATGAAATTTTATGTGTTTAATTTAATGGGCTCCTGGATGGTTTGAAAACACAAATGGATCCAGTAGGTGGCGCTGCAGTCGATGTGCCACTGATCATCTCCTAAACGGCAGGGACGATTTTATTGATATTTTTGTGTATATTCGGGTAGGTCCCTGCAAGGTTTGCATACAAAATTGATCCGGTAGGTGGCACTGCAGTCGATGTGTCACAAAATTTTCATAAAAGATTGCATTTTCCGAGCAATTAATAAATTTAAATTGTTGATTAAGTAAAAATCGATGTGTGTATGTATGTTTCCTATCCGCTCCAAAACAGCTGGAGCGCTTTTGATAAAATTTTTAGGTAATCTTCAGATTAGCCCAGCGGGTAATCCTGTGAAATTTGTTTGATCGAGTTTAGACGCGGGCGAAGCCGCGGGTACTGCTAGTCAATATATAAAATTAAAGACTCGCTTTCATAATATGTTTATTTAAAAAAAAACAAATATCTTTAAAAAGCGACATCTAGCCTATATTCAAATAAATGTAACGTCAACTAGAAAGTACATCTACTTCTACATTAATATTTGTAGTTGGTGTTAGTTTGTCAATATTTCAACAGATGGCGGGTACCGAAAAAAAAACTTTATTTTGTAGAATTTATTTAGTCATACTTATAAATTTAAATCTTATAATAAAACAAGAAGAACCCGCGGCTTCGCTCGCGCTAAAACTACAAAAAAACTCTAAAATGGGAGGTTTCATACAAAGTTTCATCAGCTATTGTACCTCCTTATGGGATGAATTTCAAAAAATTCTAAAACACGTATTTAATTAATTGTATTGAAGAGCATTTGTACCAAGTCTCAGGTAATTCTGATCATAAATTATTTTTTGGGTTGCATTATAACGTATTTTCTCGTGGGAATGAGACAATCTTCCGCGATAAAAAGTAGCCTATGTCACTCTCTAGGCCTCAAACTATCTTCACACAAAAAATCACTCCAATCCGTGATTCCGTTTCGACGTGAAAGAAAGACAAACAAACAAACATACTTTTAAATTTATTATATTAAGTATGGATATATAGGCAGTGTTAGTCAAGTTTTTAAAAGATATGAGAAGTCCACCAACCCATACTTGATCAGCGTGGTGGAGAATGGCTTTGTATTAAAAGAAGGCACATGCCCAGCAGTGGGACGTTAAAATAGTAATGAAATACATATAATAAAATACTGTATTATGTATCAACTTCATTATTTATCGAATCGATGTCAAGTTTCGATCAAACATATCATAATCCCTCGTTTGAGATAAAAATTTCTTTTGGCCTTCACAAATAGGCTCATCAACCAGCTGGAAAACTGAAATATAAAATTAATCGATAAAAAAAATTAGTATGTTGCATTGTCTTTTTGCTGCCCTTTTTTCAGAAACCAGAGACCTGTATCGCTTCTTCGGCAAAAGTGGCCTTAATGATTTTCGTTCATATCATTTTATTATTTTATTATTTAAAAATACTATAGTTATTTTATTATTTAATAATAATAATATGAGAATATTATTTATATAAATTATGTTTGTTTTATTATTATATTGTCTTATAAGTTCAAAACATTAGTCAAATATTTGTTGTTTTTCGTGATTAATTCATTGCCGCCCAAAGGCTGAACCCGAGGGAGGTGGATTGATTAGACCATAGGACATAGGTATTACGATATTTTGGGTATCAAATTAAAAATGGCAGATAGTTAAATTACGGAGAGGATGCTAGTGAAATATTATAAGCCATATTTCTATTAAATAGTACTTTTTAATGAGCCGTGTTCACTGAGATTGAAACTTTTATCGACCAACTATTTATTAAAAATCTATACGTAATGAAAAAGTTAAGAATGTCTTTGGCGCTGAACTCTATTGCTATATTTCGAGGTAGCTCTTACTAGACTGGAAAAAATTTTTGCTTCAGACTAGGATCGAACCCGTGACTTTCAGAGCAGAAAGCCCAACCAGTAAAAAATATACATTTAATAAATATGAATACTAACATCCCCTTTTCTCGCAGTTCACTTTATGGAACGTGCACAGATCCTCAAATTCGGCTAGAAACTGCTGAGTTGTATCGTAGCCACAGACTTTGTCCCCGCCCGGAGTACATGTTCTTAGTTTAAAACAATGAAATTGAGCGTATTTTTCTCGTACTACAGGACTATCATCGTATTCAGGATGCTGTAATGTTATTTTTAAAGCAGACAAATTAATTACTATTCTGGTTGTGATGGAACTGAGAACATAAAAAATCCATTAAATATGAAGTAAACCAACTTAACTAAATTTTTTTATTTGAAAACTCTCTAGATATTATATACTTATTACTTACAAAAATATATAGATAATTATATAATAACCTTTATATAAATCGTTTAGATAAGTATCTACATAATAATGTGTTTTATGACATCATGTCTCAATAAATTCATTTATAAAATTTACTTACATTAGTAAGGGATGAGCATTTCGGCGAATACGATACTAATATAAAAACTGAAAATTGTAAAATGGACGAATTAAATAAAACTATCTTTTCGGTTTTTTTTCGCGAATGTATTTTGATTTTTAGTTCCGGACGTTACATATGTTACATATGTTAATATCCCAACATATAAAAAATGTCTGGAACCAAAAATCTAAATAAATCCGAAAAGATTGTTTTATTTAAAACTAGCAGAACCCGCTGCTTCGCTCGCGCTAAAACTACAAAAAAAATCTCTGAAAGGTAGTTTCATACTTACTTTCATCCCCTGTTTTACTTATAGCATGAATCTCGAAAAATGCTCAAACACGTATTTATTTAACTTTATTGAAGAACATTAATACCAAGTTTCAAGTAATTCTGATCATAAATACTTTTTTTGAATTGTATTATAACGTGTTTTCTCGTGGGAATTAGAGTATCTCTCGCGGTAAAAAGCAGCCTATGTCATTTTGCAGCCCTCCAACTATCTCCACACAAAAAATCACGCCAATCCGTCACTCCGTTTCGACGTGAAAGAAAGACAAACAAACAAAGAAAAACAATTTCACATTTATAATATTATTACGGTTCAAGAAAGTATGATGGACGAAATAACTTAACTACAAACAACTACTAAATGGGCATTTAAAAGCTTCATCGTTAATAAGAAAACTAAAGATGCATCGAAATTATAGGTAGGTATAGATACTCGTAAGTATGCATATGTCACGTAGTACAAGTCTGTATGATAATATACTCGAACATTTTTTAGTTTTCTATTAGCTACATTGATTGTAGAAATCGTGTACACAAGCGAGTTATTTTAACATAAACTTACCAACTGGAATAATTTTATAATAATACATAATGTTTGAACACGAGCTTTGTTGTTAAAGCAAAAAGATTTTATAAATCGCTTTACTAAAACGAGCTGGAATGAAAAGTAAATTGCATGCTCGAAAGAATTTAATATCTTTTATAAAACTTCACGTTTGTTAAGGGGAAATCTGAAAGAAAGGACTTTATTCATTAACTGCATTATTCCGCTATTGTAGTATGTTTTATTTATTCCTACAGTTCAACTGAGAGTTCAAAACAATATTTTACATAGTCTATGAATGCTAAAATATAAATGTAAATAAAAAATATGATGAACAACTAATTGAAAGAACACAAGACTGATTAATATGAAAAACAAAACATATTTTTACGATTATATAGGTATTGAAAGAATATTAGATAATCTATACAGATAAATGAAATTGTAGTGTCTGTTTGTAATGTCAAAATAACAGCATTTCACTAAATGCATATGAAATTATATACGGTACTTATAAGAAAAACACATTTTTTTTTAATTTTTGTCTGTCTGTCTCTCTGTCTGTCTGTTTATTCCGGATAATCTTTGAAACGGCTGGACTGATTTTGACAGGACTTTCACTGGAAGATAGTTGATGTTATAGGGAGTAATATAGACTACTTTTATTTTAGAAAAAGAATTAGGGTTCCGCCTAAAAAAAATTAAAACGTACCTAGAGAAGAATACGAGCGAAGCGAGGGTGATTCGCTAGTACTAAATATTTTAGAACCGAGGAGTCTTCAGTAGGACTGACTATCTACAAATACGTTTTCTCTTACCTGTAATATACTTCAAGCACAGTAATAAATATAATCTTTAAAGTATTATTTCATTAAATTTTGTTTGAAATTATTATCTCATTTAAATTCTCTAAAAAATAGAAAAATGTTTTTATAAATATCTACTTCACTAAATTTAGTTAACTTTTTATCAGAAAGTTAAGCATTTTGACCAGTATGACAGTGTTATTATAATTGAAAATTGTAAAATATATAAAATTTCGTTTAAAACAATCCCGACTTCAAGAAATCGAACTAAAAGTTGCATTACATAACTAGATTATTTTCTGTAAAAGTAATTAGCTAATATTATATGGGTATTTCTCCGAAATTGCGTTCTTCGTCTGATTTATCTGGCCAAAAATTATTTTCACTTTAGGTTCTATTCAACATACTCTTATGATTAAATACATACTAAATAACATATATTTAAATTACGCACTCATTTTAATCAAATAATTTTTGAGATATTTAACTTGAATTTTTTAGTTCCTATATGAATAAAAATTCGTGGCAGATGAATCAGAAACAGGAATAAAAACAAAAAACCAAGTCTGTATAATATAATATTACTCTTTTTTATTAATTGTAACTATTTTTATTATTTATTAATTTTATAATATACCTTTAATAAATCACGAATAAATAATAAACCTTTACTTCGGAACACTTTTCCATACAATTTGAAAAGTAGGTAAATCAAACTAAAATTAAATTATAAAATAAATACAAAGGTTTCCTACATTAAGTACAATAAATAAAATTAAATATTTAAACTAAAACATGATACGAAAAATCCTTTAATCTATGCCTGGAGAAATTTTGTCCAAATCCTTCTACACTTTACACATACACATGATAGAATTTGTGCTGTCATTTATCCTCTATCTCAGACATGCGATCCTCTTTCTTATGACAGCAACAAAATCATCGGTGTGTGTCTCATAGAACATCCACGATGCACAAGAATATCTAGGCAGCCTAAACATTTGAAAAGAACAGAAGAAACATTGAAAACGTGCACGTGATAATAGGACTTAAAGAGTGTAATTTTAATCTGGTCTGTACACGCAGTAAATCTACGGTCTAAAATGTTTCAACGCATCGGCAATGCTCTACGTTCCCTCTCTATGTCGTCCTCATCTGTTAACATTTCATTTACTACATGCCCAAGGTATTTAAATTTTATAACACAATCAAGCTTAACATTATTTAGAACAACGTCAGGTACATAGCATGATCCATTTTTATATTTAAATACCATAGTAACTGATTTTTTACTATTGTAAACTAAACCATGACTTTTAATATATTTTTCAGAAATAGAAAGGAGCCTCTGCAAAAATTTAATTGATGGACTGAGCAGCACCTTATCATTAGCATAGCTATGGCTATTTGCACTGCATCCGTCTATGTGACATCCTATAATTATATATTATATCATTTTTCTTTCGTTGTGTTGCAGTCGCGGTGTCGTGATGCTCGGGACCTGATCTTAATGATGATTGTATGAAAAATAACTTGACCAAAATATACCATTTTGTGATTCATATGGGTTTTTGACCACATGAATCAGACCCAGATAAATCAGAATTGTACCTAAAATCTTCGATTACCCGTAACATATATTTACATCGGTATTCGCATTTAACCACAAAAATCTATAACTCAAACATTTTTTGGGGCATAGGTTCAAGTTTTAAAACTCTGTAACATAATTTGTAAACTAGACATATTAATCAGAAACCCACCTGAATCAAGAACATATGAATCAAATACTTACTCTTGTATCTCCTGATCGACGCTGAGCTGGCCGAACGTCTACCTTCGGGCCCATTCGTCGCACAACAGACTACCCCCCATGCGGGTAGTGATGGTCTCACTTTTTGTATTTCGCCGAGTACAATCTAGTGATGCGCGCGCCATATTAATCAGAATTTTATGCCGGACATCTTTTATTTCTTTATTTATAATAAGTAAACTAACGTAGATATAACTAATATTTTTTTTGTTACAAGATAACTAATCTTCTTTCGATGTGATTATAATTTATATTGTTTTTTCAATAAGATAACGCGTTATTTATAATTTTGTTCAGAAAAATGGGGAACGGACACGTCATAAATGCTATTACTATACAAACGGAATTGGTCCAAGTTAGATAATAGTCTAAGGTGCATTAAAAAAAATATTTCACACCGTTTTATTAGCTAGTTATGGAGATAAACCTCCAGAAATCGAAAATTTAAGGCGCTGAGAAATATCCATATAAATCTTTAAGCATAAGAACTATAAACAACACTTTTTAACTTTACATTACAATAATGCCGAAGACTCGCCAAAATGAACAATTTTACGATAACTCAATAAACCTGTGTATTAGCTTGTAACGAACATTCTTAAAGATAGCCTTACTAAAATGCGCTGAAATGAAAAACAAATTGCACGCTCGAAAGAATTTAATATCTTCTACAGAACTTCATGTTTGTTACGGTGAAATCTGAAAAAAAACGACTTTAATAATTACTAGCGACTCACCCTTGCTTCGCTCGGGTTCGTTCCTAGCTTGCTTCCCAATAGAAAGCATCATCCCCATTTTCACCCCCTTAAGGGATGATTTCCGGGATAAAAAGTATCCTATATCCTTCTCAGAGTCTCAAACTATCTTCTTACCAAATTTAATCCAAATCGGTTTAGTAGATCCAGAGATTACCCCCTACAACATCACAAACTCACAAAATCACAAACTTTACCTCTTGATAATATTAGTATAGATAATAAAAATTAACTTTAATATTATAAATTATTTCAATTGTTACAATAGTATAGTATGTTTTATTTATTTCTATAGCTCATATGAGAGTTCAGAAGGCTAAAGTATAAAGGTAAATATAAATACGAGAAGCTACTATTTCACAGAACACTATTCTGATTAATATGAAAAATAGCGCATGTTTTTACGATTTATTGTTAACTAGCGACTCACCCTGGCGTCGCTCCGCTCGGGTTCGACCCTAGCTACGTTTTAATGTTTAGTATAGATTTCTCAGAGATATTTTCCCCGCAGTAAAAAGTATCCCATATGTTGACCCGGATAACCAGCTATTATCATACTAAATTTTATCAAAATCCCTCCAATGGTTTTTCCGTGATGCGGTAACTGACAGACAGACCAAAATTCTAAAAACTGTAGATTCAGCCTCTGTATCGAAAATAATGTCTATTACAATACATAACATTTTATGCACTACATGAATTTACATTATGCGTTGATTCTTTAAAATAAGAAAAAACCGGTATTATATTTAGTGACACAAGCTTAACCATATACAAACTAAAAGGTTTTCGTAGCTTATAGTAAGATGTTAACAAATTTATGTAATCTTATTGATGGAGGATTAAAGGGAGTTTGTAGAATAGTTTGAATTTCTGTGATTCAATCAGCTATAAGCTGTTACACGAGCTCAAATGAAATTTAACGAACACAGAAAAACCATGACTCGTACTAATAATAATTATATATTATATAAATTATATATTATATAATAATTATATATTAGTTTAATACTCTTATTGCGTAATAGGTAAGCCTTTAATTTTATTTACACAAAGCTTATATACGGTATGAATTTATCAAAAGATGGCGCTACTCAAAAATGTTAAAGAAAAATTTGAAAACATTTTTCTTGGAACTTGTGTTTATAACAAGAAATTTATTAAAAAATTCAAAAAACCCACATTTATACACGAGTTAAACTTAAAACACCCCTCTTTTGAGTCAAGGGATAAAAATGTAAATACTTACCGTGTCCATAATAACAATTGTGCTTGTAAGATTCACAAGCACTGCTAAACTTCCGTTTTTCATTCAGACGCCGGTCTCTCCCACATACGGTTTTTCCTTCCGAATGACAATATTTCGCTCGCCAACACCAATACTCCTTGATTATTGCTGCTTTGCCTGGCTCGATCGATTTTACTGTTCTCTACACATATAACAAATGGAATACATAAATAGAATTATTTAACCATCGCCAGCCCAAGCTCGGGATGGTTGGCGTTCTATGGGGGAGGCTTTGTTCCATCAGTGGACGGCAATAAGCTGAAAAAAAAAATCAACTATCGGACTTAAAATAATAAATGCGAAAGTTTGTATGTGTGTGTGTGTGTGTGTTTTTTTTACTCCTTCACGCTGAAACGGCTGAACGGATTTGGATGAAATTTGGTACACAGATAGATTATGACTCTGAGTAAATATAGGTACCTTTTATTACTATATTATCTAATGACTACTGCGGCTTACGTTTTGATTTGTGCTGTTTTCCATTTTAATTAAAATCTTTCATTATTAAAATAAATAAAGCAACAACACTTTCAAGTAAATTTATTCAATAAAAGATAACTTTTATATTTAGATTACTCTATATATATTCAGCTGCTTAGCTATGAATGAATTCAGATGCTTATATGGCATAGTAGAAACTTTGCCTCGGTGGTCTAGTGGCTAGCGTGTACGGCTGCAGATTCGGAGGTCCAGAGTTCGAGTCCCGGGTCGGGCCAAGTTTAGTTATAGAGTCTTTCTATTAAGGAAGTCCCAGTAACAGCCCCGAGTTGGGAAGTTTACGGTGTTTCACCCCCGTGCCTCGGAGAGTACATAAAACCGTCCTACGCCTTAACTAGCTCACCGATCGTGTCAAAGTATCGTTCTGTCGAACTTTGAGAGTAATAGGAATAGGGAGTGCACTTGTGTCTGCGCGAACACATGAGCACTATAATATCACCTGCGCAGTTGGCTAGTCTCAATGAGATTGGCCGCCGTGTCCGAAATCGGTCAGGATGTTATTATTATATGTGTATTTGTAATATAATAGACTACATGAAACTAACTTAGGAACACACAAAATAGAAACTAGAACCGTATGTCCGTCCAAAAGACAAAATACTAAAAAAATATTGAGTGCTTAGGATTTTAGG
Source organism: Brenthis daphne (assembly GCA_947093115.1). Lineage (NCBI taxonomy): Eukaryota > Metazoa > Arthropoda > Insecta > Lepidoptera > Nymphalidae > Brenthis > Brenthis daphne. Next base: position 9,533,427 of record OX352478.1, on the reverse strand, counting down.
TTTTAGTTTAGGTTTGGAGTAGTTTAGGTTTAGTAAAAAATTAACATTAAAAAACGATGATTACTTTATTCATCATTTGATCTTTAGTTTGCTATGGAATATCACTACATAGTATAAAACAAAGTCGCTTCCCGCTGTCTGTCTGCCCCTATGTATGCTTAGATCTTTAAAACTACGCAACGAATTTTGATACGGTTTATTTTTAATAGATAGAGTGATTCAAGAGAAAGGTTTAAGTATATAATTTGTTAAGTTTTTGTATACAATGGCTTAAATAAAACGATATTTGTTGGATAACAATTGGTAAAAAACAAGCCGTCTGGGAGCTTTAAACGAAAACGCTGCCTACACCCTTTGAGTTATAACAAAATAATGTATGGTGGAATTGTGTATCTTATATAGGTCTACAGAAAAGTCCGCGATGGCATATGTCTATCTCTTAAGGATAACATACAATATCCATTATAATTTAAAACGTACCTAGGGACGAACCCGAGCTAAGCGAGGGTGAGTCGCTACTATTATAATAAATAAAAATTTTAAAAATCCATAACATTGTTTTAATTAAATGAGAAAGTTGTATCCCATTTATTGTTTTCTTCGTTTCTTCTTCCTTTTATCTTCATCTTCTTTTTTCACTTCGTCTACTTCATCATTTACATCAGGTTCATCACGTGATGCGCTGTCATTTAGTTTTATGTCCTTTTCTTTTTCAATATGGTCATCGTGTTTCGAATTGCTTTCCTTCTCTTCTGACTTACCTTCTTCCAAATTATCCACGTCTTTCATAGGGTCAAGTTCTTTGCTACCCTTCAAACCTTGTTGATCAATATTTGGTAAATTTTTACAAAGTTCATAAGATACTTTTTGGTAACCTAAAAAGAGCGTCTCGTTCGTTTACAGTTTAATACTATTATTAACAACATCTTATGTAAATAATACATACTCGCTTCTCTTAAACAATTATATTCCTTCAAGTCACAGCTGTCTAGAAACCGCCGAACCTTACCACTCTTGTCTTGTCCGCATTTCTCTTTCCCATCGTGAATACAAGTTTTGGCTTCATAGCATGTCTACAAATAATTTTCCGAATACTTTGTAACAACAACCTTATAATGTAAAATATTTTTTTAATTTTTGAATTAACTTTTACTATTTCAACGTTCTCTTCAAGATTCATCACGATATAGTATTTAAAAAGACGTTTTTTAACGCTATACTTACGTTCTTAGCATTAATTTGAGCTACGAGTATGAAGTACATAAAGGCGCTTCCTAAAAAGATTTACCATATTGATAGAAGAATATCAAAACCACCGTAATTCATTTTAAAAATAAAAGTTTATATTACCAACTAAAATTTTAAATCCGATTCCCATATCGTTTTCGGAGTTTCTAATATTTTCACGATTTTTATTATCAGTGGTGGATATTTTGCAATAAAATTATGAGCGATAAATTGAAATTGACTTTACAACTATAATATAAATTTAAGATTAAGGAAAATAAGCATTCATGTTCAGAAAAATAGTTTTTATACTAATTTTATTAGTTGCTTGTTATGACTGTTTAAAAGAAACGAAGAAAAAGAGATATAAAGTTATTATTTTACCATATTAAGCTTTGTAGCAAAGTTTTACATATATTATATGTAATATTAGCCTCGTCATCCAATTATAAAACTCCAGACCGAGATCGCTGGAATTTTGACAGTGTATTTCTAAGAATCATAGAAAAAGTCATAGAAAGATTTTTTTTAAAAGTGCCTAAAGACATATTAAAATAAAAAAATAAAAAACTTTTAAAAAAATACTGTTGAAGTTGTATGAGAAGCAATATTTTCCAGTATCAAATTTAAAAAAGGCGACTCAAATCTACAGCGGGCTTTTAGTTTTTATATTATAAATAGAGAAAGATTTATAAAATAGCATTCTTGAAATATGATTTAATAATTAATTAACAACATTTGATTAACATTTTCAATGATTTTCTTTAAATATACATACATACATATATGATATTTATTTTTAGTCCCCTTGCCTTGAAGCCGCCTTCTGCGTGCATAATGGTAAAAGAGAATGTGGTCTTGAGCCCAAAACAAGAGAAGTTAGGTGGTTTATTGACAAATGCGATGTACTGGAATTCAATTGTGAATATAATACACGTAAGTTGTATTTCAATTAAAATAATATAAATAACTAGTGACCCGCTGTCGCTTCGCTTCGATACTTACTCATCTAACTTATAGTCATTCGGGCGGAATTAGATACATACATATTTGACGACACGCTTATCTTAGTTTGTAGCACGGTAATGTAATATGTTACATTACCGTGTTTGAAGTGATTCTACTTGCTGTGCCAGCGGTCGCGGGTTCGAGTCCCGCTGGGGGCATTCATTTGTGTGATGAGCACGAATGTTTGTACTCCAGTCATGGGTATTTATATTTATAATATGTATTATGTATATATTTAAAGTTATATATGTGTAGTGTATCAACTATCTGCTATCCATAACACACAGCCTCGTCGCTTACCATGGAGCTAGATGGTATTGTGTGTTAATGTCCCAAAAAAACCCAGTAAAAGCCATTTTAAAATCATTTCAACACATTAAAATAAGGAGAAAAACAGAGATAAAAAGACGAATAAAACTTCACTGTCATTTGGATATCAAAGGAACTCAATATGGGTTGGCTATTTTTAAATCATGAATCTACCTTTGAACCTTATTCATAGAGACAAATATATGTACAAATTCTGAAAATTATCCAAATAATACCTACTACAGTAAATCATCTATTTTGTTATCCTTAAAAAAATATAACACGTTTTCTCTGGATACTGTCAAGATTTTAATTTCCGCACGCTCTCCTGAAAGTCTTAGAACTGGTTATTAAATTTTTGATTTAATTAAGATGAAAGGGCGGGATAAAAATTACCACCAGAAGCATATCATCCAAAATATTTATAAAAGGAAATATACAGCGAAGCAATGACCACATCTTCAAAATCGAATTTGTTATAATGTTGAGTACCTAATAACATATGTGTTTATGTGTGTGTAAAAAGTATTATGAATTAAACATTACATATCACACTACTAGCTATGCCAGCGGTCGCGAGTTCGAGTCCTGCCGGGGGCATTCGTTTGTGTGATGATCACGAATGTTTATTCTCCAGTCATGGGTGTTTATATTTATAATATATTTGTATTTAAAGTTATATATGTGTAGTGTATCAACTATCTGGTATCCATAACACAAGCCTCGTAGCTTACCATGAAACTACAAGGTGCTGTGTGTTAGTGAAAGTGTGTAGTGAAAGTTTGTAGTAGCGTCTGTTTATATGTAAGAATTTTTGTGTGTATGTTTTTACCCCTTTAGGTTGAAACGGCTAAACAGATTTGGGTGACATTTAGTATTTGCATTGGCATTTTATACTTACTACTCATAGTTCGTTTTAGATTATATGAAATATAAACATAATTTAAACACAGATATTTTACACTCAGGCGAAAGCTCTACCTAAATAAAGCGATAAAATTTTAACTATCAAACTTCGAATTAGTTTTAATAAAAAAAAACAACTAAAATCAATGTACTTTTAAAAATTATAGCTATATATTTCAGAATACAAAATAACAATACCAAAGAAATGTCAACATGTACCGCCATTATAGTCTAAATTCAAAATTCCTAGAGCTACAGGAAAGTTTACGTAACCTTATACATAACACACTCAACACTGATCCTAGTTTAGTAAACAAAGTGCTAAATCAAAATATATGGTTGGACACTCATTCGTACTACGCCACTCGAGGGAATAAAGTATACTAGTCTGTAATTACAATGTTCCCTAAGATTACAGGTAATATATCTTTATTTTGTACTAACTTTTTTAATCGATTTTGTATACAGCCCTTTTATAACATCCCACTGCTGGGCACGGGCCTCCCTTCAGTACGGACGATAAGCGGGATTTAGTTATTCTTTTCGGTAATTGGGCTGAATATATACAAATAGGTGTTAAAATGATCTCATATAAATTATATATCAATTTAATCATATTGATTTGCTAAGGGAAATATAAGCCCCAAAAGATTGGAATTAAAACGAAGGAGTATAGAGTTCGTGATTGAATTGGAAAAACTGAGTTATTAATTCAATAAAGAATGCACATTCCTCATTTTTTAGAGATTGATGTGAGTTGAGATAGCTGTATTAAATACTCATATTAAATACTAGCATTGCCTGCGGCTCCGGTCGCGTTCAGATGACCAAAAACCAAATTTTTAGGTTTTACATATTAGTATACTCTACAATGCAATTTTTGTGTTTTTTCTCAGAAATGATATCTTTTCCCGCGGTATTTGTATTGTTATATTCTTTTTATTATTTTCAGTTATTTTCTTAGTATGCTTATTGATAATGCTGGTGTCTTCACATGGTCCGCCATTAGAGCGCGACAATGAGGATATCACTATGGGGAGGAAGGTAAAAAAAGTATGATCAATCAAAACAATCTCGCAATTTTATAAATACCTTTCATTTTAAGCCAGCTAATATTTCATCGAGCAGTATATTGCATAAATCTTAATAGGTATATAAAAGCTTATATAGAACCTACAAGGTTACCTAACTTAGAAAGCTTTAATTTGACTCGAGTATTGCTAGTAACTTACATCCTATTAATATTATTAATGCGAAAGTTTGGATGGATGGATGTTTGTTATTCAATCACGCCAGAACGACTGAACGGATCTGGATGAAATTTGGGATACATTTGTTTTTGTTTTTTATTGGGGACGAACGCAAGCGAAGCGAAGGTGGTTGCTAGTAAAGAATGAATATTTAACGATATTTAAAAAAGGGATTTCTATAAAGATCTGTTGAGATAAATGAAAAAATAGAATTGCTAAGGCTTCTTTTAAAAATTCAAGAATGTGTGTATTTGTTTGTGACTTCTTCACGCTATAATGGACTAACGAATTTGAGAGATGTTTAATGGAAATAGGTTATATCGTGAATTAACACAAAAGCTACCTTTCATCAACTAAACTACAATTTTTTTTTACTTAAAACAGAATTTAAAGAATGTTTATTTAATTTTGATTATGTATCTCTTACAGATGGGAGCTAAGTGGTGCAGTATGGCTAAAGTTTGCAATCACGACAGAATACCAATATGCGGTATCAGCCACGCTGGGGACGTTGTGGGCTTCAGGGACTTGTGTGATATGTTCGATTATAATTGCATTAGAAGAAGAAGTCAGTACACTTTTTTTATATTGCTTAAGCTTATAAATATATGAACATAGGCTAGGAAAATTCCGGTATGAATACTTAAAGTAGAACTTTAAATATTCTCCTTATTTTGGGATATTATTTACACTTTGATATTTACTAGTCAAAATTCTATCCATATTGACCAAATATCGAGACCCTAGAAGGCATAATTCTTTATTTTAAATACTAAACTACTTGTAAATAAACCCTGCAGTTGACTATAATGAAACTCTATTTTGACCCAAAACACGATGATTCATCATATTTCAATTTTAGTACACTAATGCCCTTAAACACTAAGTAAAAATAATTAAAAGTATATTATTATTTAATATACTTATGCCACTCCCATATTTACATGAACCAGACTTAGATACGTAATATAATAATTAAGTATATATTTTATAATATTAAATGGGCCGTTCTTATAAACATATACATATATCAACTGCCTCGGTGGTGTAGTGGCTAGCATGTACGGCTGCACACCCGGAGGTCCTGGGTTCGAGTCCCGGGTCGGGCCAAGTTTAATTATTTAGTCTTTCTGTATAGTAAGTCTCAGTAACAGCCCGGAGTTGGGAAGTTGGCGGTGTTTCACCCCCGTGCCTCGGAGAGCACGTAAAGCCGTCGGTCCTGCGCCTTAACTCTCACCGGTCGTGTCGAGTGGTCGTCCCACCGGAGTATGAGAGTGATAGGAATAGAGAGTGCACTTGTGTCTGCGCGTACACTTGAGCACTATAATATCTCCTGCGCAGTTGGCTAATCTCATTGAGATTGGCCGCCGTGGCCGGAATCGGCTAGGAGAACATCATCATACATATATAAATTTTATTCATGTATTTCGGTAACGGCTCTAACGATTTCGATCAAATTTTGTATTTCCATAAGGTTTTGCTTTTTAAGATTTAACGAAAAACGTAATTTTATATCTTTTCCGAAAAAAGAAAGCGACGAGGTCGCCTAAGTACTGTACATATACTAATATTATATATGCGAAAGTTTGTGAGGATTTAGTCTAGATGTACCTATAGATGTGTGGATATTTATTAGTCTTATACGCAAAAACTATTGAATGGATTTTAATGAAATTAACTTACAATAATATAGCTTATACATCAGAATAACACATAGGCCACTTTTTATCCCAGAAAAATGTTAGGTTCCCGTGGGATGGATTTGTTTTTATTTTTCTAGAGGCAAACCCGACCAAAGCGAGGATGAGCCGCTAATATGTAATATTATATAACATTGTATATACATAAATAACTTATTAGCAAATTAAATCATTTTCAGATTACAAGCAAACTGCCTGCCCAGAGGACAAGTCGATTCTCACCGTCTCGCGTCGGCCTACCAACAGTTTCTACGACGACTAAATTATATTAATATATATTATAATATTGTATTTAAATTAAGCACAAGAAATGGTTTATTTTCTATATTCTTAATATACTATAAGAATAATAAAAATGTATATTTATACTAGATATTTTTATTTAACTTCCGTAATGTCCTTGCGATTTAAACTAAGCAATTATTGGCTGCTACAAAAACGCTTTCGTTTATAATATGGCACTCCACGTGTACATTGTACATATCTATCAGCGCTACCTCTACTCTCGGTGTTAGTTTTAATCGGACTACCGACTTTAGAAGCCAGCACTACCTTATTATAGAGGGGAATATAACTTACTAATAGTTGATAATTAAAATAAAACTATACATAGATAGATGGAAAATTGTGAGGGAAAAATGAAGGATATTCATTTAAATTATTAAACTCAAATCATTCATTGTGTTACTACAATAGCAAAACTCTACATCCATATAACAAAACTCAGATTAAAAAACAACTTTTTGTGGGCTTATTTCTGCCTTAGAATGCTAAGAACGTACTCGTAAATTTAAAAAAAGACATTGTATGAAGGCGCTGGAAGTCCAGTGGTAGCGCTATTGCTTAGAAAACCAAGTAAAACTGTGACTTATATATAGAAAAAAGGGAGAGGCAGATAGAATTTGATTTTGTCTTAGTCGGTGTACAGATAAGATCATGAGCGATTTGCGCTCGAACTAAATTTTGCATTTTTCCATCAAGACGAGAATATTTTGCAGTAAATCATTGAAATATTTCTATGAAGGACAACTTGGCCGAACTAGTTTATTTTTTCCCGTAGGATTGAAAGAATATTTTGTATTAAAGGTATCCTAATGTTGACCCAAGAAACCTGCAGAGTCTAACAAATTTTTAACCCACAACTTGGTTAGTTGGTAGCTTGATCCACTCTATATTGAGGAAAAGCCTGTGCCCAGCAGTGGGACGTTAAAAAAGCTTACTTATTACTTAGCGTCCAATAATTGGTGTTTACTTCAAGCGAATGCAAATCTCTTTTGTGCGCTAAACACACTGTTACGGTATAATGTAGGTATTTATAGATCCTATTACTCAATGTAACAAACAAAACATTTGATCGATTACTCGATACCTATTAATAGATGCCCTTTCTAGTTACAGCCATTCTAGGAATAAAGCCAAATGTAAATATTAGATAATTATAATGATTGTTTATAATACCCTGCTTAGGTTTATGTCTTGGTTAGATATCACCTACATCCGTTCATTATGATTTGATAGAAGAGCCATCGTAGAGTTTAATACGACTGTTACGCTGATTGTAATTGACGTTTGAAAAACCAAATATGTATTTATTTAAGAAAATTTTCTTTATTTTATTATTTCTAATTGTCGACAGTCATATAGTGGGGGATAAAGCACATCTGGTAAGTTTATAATCATCATCATCATCATCAGCCCTTTTCACCACTGTTGGACATAGGCCTCTCTCAGGGTGTGCCATTAAGCGAGATTTTGAGCTTTGCGCATGCATTCTATACCCGTCTCCAATCGAGAACCTGCTTGCTCCAACGGTTATCCATTCTTCTGGAGATATGGCAAGTTTATAATAGGAGCTATTTATTCTTTACCAGTAAGTTAATAGTTCCCGAACTTCAACCATAACCATTATTTATTTGAGGAAAACTTATATTAAAGTAGAATTTACCTATCTTTATAAAAAACACTTTCTGTGCTTTCAATCTTTGGATTCCTTTTGGGATAAAACTGAATCGGAAATAAAAATTTTCACGTTTAGTGTATGAGAAAAAAGATAGTTTAGTAACATTGAAATTCAAATGAATGTAATTGTATATTTAATAAATACTTATCATGTAATATACATAATAAGTACATTATAGTAAGTTATTTAGTAGCTTAAATTGATTACAGACGGAACTCAAAAAGCTTTGCGAGCACGCCTACATCTGTTTCCATGACAACGTTATCATTTGTGGCAAATCCGTTAATGAAGCGAGAACCTTCCTTGATCTATGCGACCTCTACGAGTACTCCTGCGAATATAACATGGGTAAGTAATTTAAATCTGCTATAATGATATAGAATATTATGATAATAATTTATGATAAAAGATATTTGATGTAAAATCGTATTAGATTGAATACATAGCAGATGCATATTTGGGTGCGTAAATATCTACAGTTTTGTACAAACCTTTATAAACTTCGGGGGTTTGATTTCGAAATTCTCTAATTTTTTAACAGGTTATGTATAGGTACCTAATCCATATGTTAACCAAGAATCATCGTTCATTAAAGAAAATTAGTCCCATAATTAAACTTTTTAGTTTTCTTCTTAATAAATATTGCAACTACTAGAAAAAACTGTCAGAAAGAACTTTAGTCAAGTTTTACCACAGATAACGTAACAATTTACTTTACTATTAAATATACATCGAAATTACGAGTCAATGTTTTCCTTCATCAGACTAACTATAAAAAATGCTAAAAGAATCTTTATGTGTGTGCATCTTTGATTCTCGTTCCTGCTTAAACAGCTGGACGGATTTGAGTGCTTCTAACGCACCCAAACAAAACAAATGTAAGTCGCTAATAATTCCTTAGCATTTGTTTTATCAAATAATAAAGTTAGTAATTTAAAAAAAATAGCTGTTTTTAGTTTTTAGGCACGTTAAAGAAGAGGAGGGAGTTTGTCCAAATCCCAAAGAAATAAGGCCAGGGGCAGGATAAAAACCAATGAAAAGGTAATAAGTATAAATAATAAAAGTATCATTTTATTATATCATATCACTGCATAATTATATATGTGCAATGAAATATTGCTAGACAATAATTATTCAATTGGCTTTACTTAATGTTATGTAAAATGGTGATCACATTTTATACTTTACGTAAAGAAAACGCAAAATGTTTGATTTAGTTAATATTAATCTTTGCGGTAGATAATATGTATAAAAATATATCATTGTTAAAACTGCCTTGTTATAGGTACGCCTTGCAAGATGACAAAAGAGCAAAATCTGGAAAAAAATACATAACTATGAACTATATAGTAACAATTGTATGTTATGAATTTAAAATATACACAGATATTATATAACACACTATACATATAGGCCATACTAGTCTTATTAACATAATATATTTCAGTAATTTATAATAATTATTAAAAAGGTAGGATGAATCTCGACATAAATAACAAAATTGTAATACTCACTGTATTTCCAGTAGCAATTCACTTGAAGCATGTGGCAAATGTCTTCAAATTTACCATAACCAAAGCTATCATCGTACCCACACACAGGATTCATGGTTCTATGACATAATATTGCCACAGAACACCATGTACTTCTATTACTATCAGGATGATTATTCGGCACCATTGGCGTCCTAGCTTCAAATGGGCGACGTGACTAAAAAAATAATATGAAATAGACTTTAGTTAAGGAAGATTCCGTTTATATTTTACATATAGCCAGAAATAGATATAGATATTTTATAATAGCCTACTGAATAAAAATATTATGATGACATGAAACACCTAATATCTAAAATGATTTCAAGTAATTTTGATCATAAATATTTTTTTTTTGGATTGTATTATAACGTGTTTTTCCGTGGGTGTTAATCACCCGCGATAAAAAGTAGCCTATGTCACTCTCCAGCCCTCCAACTATCTCCACACAAAAAATCACGCCAATCCGTTACTCCGTTTCAATGTGAAAGAAGGACAAACAAACAAACACACTTTCACATTTATAATATTAGTATGGACTAATCAATTTAAAAAAACCAGGGAGCCTTACAGTAGTCGCATATGACGTGTAACATCTGACATTTCACCTTATTATGTTTATTTTACTCTAATTACACTATTTAACTTTTTGCTATTGGATTTCCTATTGTTTATTGTGTATTAATTAGACTGATTAAAGAAAGTTTAAAGAGAATTTTAAATCTTGTTATAATTTTTGTATAATTAGGTAAGATGAAAATAAAAATTTTTGTTTGTAGAGATATTTCACTAATATTAGTCTCAAATATTGGTTTAGGTCTAGATCTAATATTCCAATTGGAATTATGAAAATCGGATAACCTGTTTAAAAGATATGAGAAAAATTGTAATAGAGCAATGTGAAAACCTGTATTTATTTAAAGTTTATGTTCTAGAAACTGTTTAAATATGGTAGTTATATAAAGTATTGTTGTTTTATATTAGAAAGGGATACCATAAGGGTATACCTGTGATAAATAATAAGGTTTAGGGGTACGATTGTATTAGTCGGACTCAAGATATCAAGAGAGCAGCAACAAGAAAGAAAAATCAAGAATAAATAGAAGAAATCTGGAAGAATTATGTTTATATATATATAATCAACTCTTACCGTTTCAGGCTCTACAGGATATTCTAAAACATTTTCTAAGCTTTCAATAGGCTCTTGAAATGTAATGCCAATGATAGAGAAGAAGACGGCACCTAAAGAAACTACAATTACTTTTTATGTCAAGACTCCTAAATCTATACATATAATCTAACTGACCCGAATCTGTACATTAAATATTTTTTTGGAAAATCTAATTCAAATAGTCATTATTATCGATACAGAGGCTGATTCTATAGTTTTTAGAATTTTTGTCAGGCTGTCGGTCTGAGAACGCATCACAAGAAACCCACTGAACAGATAAATGAAATTTGGTATGATGATAGCTGGTTACCCGGCTCAACATATAGGATATTTTTTAATGCGGGAAAATATCTAATTTCTGAGAAATCTATTCTAAACATTAAAATATAACACTAGTTATTATTATAAAATAAACTATTACCTAAAATAAAAGGCCGCATTATGTGTATTCGTAGTTCCACACTTCTTACAAATAGAATGGAGAGCAAAGGAAACACACTTATAGTGTCGATAAGTTTGCATGCAGCTGCTTTAGTTTTGATACTTTATATCTAGTTTTCAGAAGACATGTTTTTATGCTTACCTTATAAACAATTATGAATTATAAGAAACAAGAAAATTAATAATATTTTATAAAATCAATAGTGCTAGAATTGTCTTTGTTATATATTCACAATTATTTTAGACTTTGTAAACACTAAGAATATAGTATTTATATTAGTAACATTTCGCATTGCTTAATACACATAGACATTTTTATAGATTGAATCTGGGCAAGAAATATAGCAAAAAGGTCAACATAACTGAACATAAAATATATTGTCTTGGTTCTATATAAATAATAAATAAATTCATTTATTTAAGTAACAGTGACTCATTTTGTTAGTATACATAAAAAAGACTTATTCTATATAAGTAAAAATGATAATAATAACTATGATTTATATTATTATTTAATTATATATTTGACTGAATACATGAGTTTCCATATCCCGGAATCCCGGAAATAGTGCAACAACGGTTCATGTACAATGTACATAGATCAAATCTCTCCGCGATCATGGCTAGAATACTATTCGAACTAGCCCGAATCTTTCACACCGCTTGCGCATTGTAGTATAAAAACAGTCCATTTTGGCCAGTTATATAGAAAAACAAGTCAATACTATGTTAGAAGTCTTAAATGATCATAAACGAGTGTATTTAATCGGTGCGTAATATGACATAATTTTAGCTTTCAAAATACTTGCAATGCTTTAGGTAGTATAGTAACCAATTGAATTGGATATTTTATGATCTACTTCGGATCTTTACGGATTTTTTTCGCGGATTTATTTTGGTTTTTGGTTCCCGACTTTATGAATGCTTCACATTATTCATGGTCACGGGGGAGACTAAGGTATTAGACGTCCCTAAGGCAGTCGGGAACAAAAAATCAAAAATATAAATCTGCGAAAAAAACCGAAAATATAGTTTTATTTTATTTAAAACTAGCATTGCCCACGGCTTCGCCCGCTTTTAGATAACAAAAAGCAAATTCTTAGGTTTTACATATTAGTATACTCTTACAACGCAGTTTTTGTATTTTTTCTCAGAAATGAGATATTTTTCAGAGTAAAAAGGACCCTATATGTTACCCTATATGTGACCCGGATAACCAGCTATCATCATAACAAATTCCATCAAAATCTGTCCAGTGGTTTTCTCGTGATGCGGTACACAGACAGACAGCTAGACAGACAGACAGACAGACAGACAGACAGACAGACAGACAGACAGACAGACAGACAGACAGACAGACAGACAGACAGACAGACAGACAGACAGACAGACAGACAGACAGACAGACAGACAGACAGACAGACAGACAGACAGACAGACAGACAGACAGACAGACAGACAGACAGACAGACAGACAGACAGACAGACAGACAGACAGACAGACAGACAGACAGACAGACAGACAGACAGACAGACAGACAGACAGACAGACAGACAGACAGACAGACAGACAGACAGACAGACAGACAGACAGACAGACAGACAGACAGACAGACAGACAGACAGACAGACAGACAGACAGACAGACAGACAGACAGACAGACAGACAGACAGACAGACAGACAGACAGACAGACAGACAGACAGACAGACAGACAGACAGACAGACAGACAGACAGACAGACAGACAGACAGACAGACAGACAGACAGACAGACAGACAGACAGACAGACAGACAGACAGACAGACAGACAGACAGACAGACAGACAGACAGACAGACAGACAGACAGACAGACAGACAGACAGACAGACAGACAGACAGACAGACAGACAGACAGACAGACAGACAGACAGACAGACAGACAGACAGACAGACAGACAGACAGACAGACAGACAGACAGACAGACAGACAGACAGACAGACAGACAGACAGACAGACAGACAGACAGACAGACAGACAGAACAGACAGACAGACAGACAGACAGACAGACAGACAGACAGACAGACAGACAGACAGACAGACAGACAGACAGACAGACAGACAGACAGACAGACAGACAGACAGACAGACAGACAGACAGACAGACAGACAGACAGACAGACAGACAGACAGACAGACAGACAGACAGACAGACAGACAGACAGACAGACAGACAGACAGACAGACAGACAGACAGACAGACAGACAGACAGACAGACAGACAGACAGACAGACGACAGACAGACAGACAGACAGACAGACAGACAGACAGACAGACAGACAGACAGACAGACAGACGACAGACAGACAGACAGACAGACAGACAGACAGACAGACAGACAGACAGACAGACAGACAGACAGACAGACAGACAGACAGACAGACAGACAGACAGACAGACAGACAGACAGACAGACAGACAGACAGACAGACAGACAGACAGACAGACAGACAGACAGACAGACAGACAGACAGACAGACAGACAGACAGACAGACAGACAGACAGACAGCCAGACAGCCAGCCAGCCAGCCAGCCAGCCAGCCAGCCAGCCAGCCAGACAGCCAGCCAGCCAGACAGCCAGACAGCCAGCCAGCCAGACAGCCAGCCAGCCAGCCAGCCAGACAGCCAGCCAGCCAGCCAGACAGCCAGACAGACAGACAGACAGCCAGCCAGACAGACAGACAGCCAGCCAGCCAGCCAGACAGACAGCCAGACAGCCAGCCAGCCAGCCAGCCAGACAGACAGCCAGCCAGCCAGCCAGACAGCCAGACAGACAGCAGCCAGCCAGCCAGCCAGCCAGCCAGACAGCCAGCCAGCCAGACAGACAGCCAGCCAGACAGCCAGCCAGCCAGCCAGACAGCCAGCCAGCCAGCCAGCCAGCCAGCCAGCCAGCCAGACAGCCAGCCAGCCAGCCAGCCAGCCAGCCAGCCAGCCAGCCAGCCAGCCAGCCAGCCAGCCAGCCAGCCAGCCAGCCAGACAGACCAGACAGCCAGCCAGCCAGCCAGACAGCCAGCCAGCCAGCCAGCCAGCCAGCCAGCAGAGCCAGACAGCCAGCCAGACAGCCAGCCAGCCAGACAGCCAGCCAGCCAGCCAGCCAGCCAGCCAGCCAGCCAGCCAGCCAGCCAGCCAGCCAGCCAGCCAGCCAGACAGCCAGCCAGCCAGCCAGCCAGCCAGCCAGCCAGCCAGCCAGCCAGCCAGCCAGCCAGCCAGCCAGCCAGCCAGACAGCCAGCCAGCCAGCCAGCCAGCCAGCCAGCCAGCCAGCCAGCCAGCCAGCCAGCCAGCCAGCCAGCCAGCCAGCCAGCCAGCCAGCCAGCCAGACAGCCAGCCAGCCAGCCAGCCAGCCAGCCAGCCAGCCAGCCAGACAGCCAGCCAGACAGACAGCCAGCCAGCCAGACAGCCAGACAGCCAGACAGCAGACAGACAGCCAGCCAGCAGACAGACAGACAGACAGACAGACAGAGCCAGACAGACAGCCAGCAGACACAAGACAGACAGACAGACAGACAGACAGACAGACAGACAGACAGACAGACAGACAGACAGACAGACAGACAGACAGACAGACAGACAGCAGACAGACAGCGGACAGACAGACAGACAGACAGACAGACAGACAGACAGACAGACAGACAGACAGACAGACAGACAGACAGACAGACAGACAGACAGACAGACAGACAGACAGACAGACAGACAGACAGACAGACAGACAGACAGACAGACAGACAGACAGACAGACAGACAGACAGACAGACAGACAGACAGACAGACAGACAGACAGACAGACAGACAGACAGACAGACAGACAGACAGACAGACAGACAGACAGACAGACAGACAGACAGACAGACAGACAGACAGACAGACAGACAGACAGACAGACAGACAGACAGACAGACAGACAGACAGACAGACAGACAGACAGACAGACAGACAGACAGACAGACAGACAGACAGACAGACAGACAGACAGACAGACAGACAGACAGACAGACAGACAGACAGACAGACAGACAGACAGACAGACAGACAGACAGACAGACAGACAGACAGACAGACAGACAGACAGACAGACAGACAGACAGACAGACAGACAGACAGACAGACAGACAGACAGACAGACAGACAGACAGACAGACAGACAGACAGACAGACAGACAGACAGACAGACAGACAGACAGACAGACAGACAGACAGACAGACAGACAGACAGACAGACAGACAGACAGACAGACAGACAGACAGACAGACAGACAGACAGACAGACAGACAGACAGACAGACAGACAGACAGACAGACAGACAGACAGACAGACAGACAGACAGACAGACAGACAGACAGACAGACAGACAGACAGACAGACAGACAGACAGACAGACAGACAGACAGACAGACAGACAGACAGACAGACAGACAGACAGACAGACAGACAGACAGACAGACAGACAGACAGACAGACAGACAGACAGACAGACAGACAGACAGACAGACAGACAGACAGACAGACAGACAGACAGACAGACAGACAGACAGACAGACAGACAGACAGACAGACAGACAGACAGACAGACAGACAGACAGACAGACAGACAGACAGACAGACAGACAGACAGACAGACAGACAGACAGACAGACAGACAGACAGACAGACAGACAGACAGACAGACAGACAGACAGACAGACAGACAGACAGACAGACAGACAGACAGACAGACAGACAGACAGACAGACAGACAGACAGACAGACAGACAGACAGACAGACAGACAGACAGACAGACAGACAGACAGACAGACAGACAGACAGACAGACAGACAGACAGACAGACAGACAGACAGACAGACAGACAGACAGACAGACAGACAGACAGACAGACAGACAGACAGACAGACAGACAGACAGACAGACAGACAGACAGACAGACAGACAGACAGACAGACAGACAGACAGACAGACAGACAGACAGACAGACAGACAGACAGACAGACAGACAGACAGACAGACAGACAGACAGACAGACAGACAGACAGACAGACAGACAGACAGACAGACAGACAGACAGACAGACAGACAGACAGACAGACAGACAGACAGACAGACAGACAGACAGACAGACAGACAGACAGACAGACAGACAGACAGACAGACAGACAGACAGACAGACAGACAGACAGACAGACAGACAGACAGACAGACAGACAGACAGACAGACAGACAGACAGACAGACAGACAGACAGACAGACAGACAGACAGACAGACAGACAGACAGACAGACAGACAGACAGACAGACAGACAGACAGACAGACAGACAGACAGACAGACAGACAGACAGACAGACAGACAGACAGACAGACAGACAGACAGACAGACAGACAGACAGACAGACAGACAGACAGACAGACAGACAGACAGACAGACAGACAGACAGACAGACAGACAGACAGACAGACAGACAGACAGACAGACAGACAGACAGACAGACAGACAGACAGACAGACAGACAGACAGACAGACAGACAGACAGACAGACAGACAGACAGACAGACAGACAGACAGACAGACAGACAGACAGACAGACAGACAGACAGACAGACAGACAGACAGACAGACAGACAGACAGACAGACAGACAGACAGACAGACAGACAGACAGACAGACAGACAGACAGACAGACAGACAGACAGACAGACAGACAGACAGACAGACAGA
Source organism: Brenthis daphne (assembly GCA_947093115.1). Taxonomy (NCBI): domain Eukaryota; kingdom Metazoa; phylum Arthropoda; class Insecta; order Lepidoptera; family Nymphalidae; genus Brenthis; species Brenthis daphne. Next base: position 9,516,168 of record OX352478.1, on the reverse strand, counting down.
CAGACAGACAGACAGACAGACAGACAGACAGACAGACAGACAGACAGACAGACAGACAGACAGACAGACAGACAGACAGACAGACAGACAGACAGACAGACAGACAGACAGACAGACAGACAGACAGACAGACAGACAGACAGACAGACAGACAGACAGACAGACAGACAGACAGACAGACAGACAGACAGACAGAC